>JAOPSE010000002.1:10281491-11542642 GCA_029449295.1 Zea luxurians
TCAGCTTGCCAAGGTTATCAAAATTCTATTCCAGATAGCTTGAACTGCAGCCATGATATCAAATTTGATAATATTCCAACAGGATTTATAAAAGCATCCAGTGAAGCCATCCGGCCCCGGAGCTTTATCGGAAGGTAAAAGCTTAATGGTTTCCCATACTTCACCTTCTGAAAAAGGGGTCTCAAGCTCTACCAAATCATGATGAGAAAGGCCAAGGGCCTCCAAGTCCACTGTATGATCTCTATCCTGACTTGTACCAATTAAATTGAAGAAGAAACCATCCACTGTTGCTGCCTTGTCCTGATGACTGGTAAGAATCACATCCCCATCAACCAAAGTAGCAATAAAATTCTCTCTTTCGGTGCTTGGCATGCAAGTGGAAAAACTTAGTGTTGGCATCACCATCTTTAAGCCATAAAATCCTTGGTCTCATCCTAGCCATAGAACGCTTAAAGGAGGACACAAGCAAAGTGGTATGCCCTCTTCTCCTCAGGTTGTAGCTGTGTGTGGTAGGTAGCCGCTCCTTGAGCGGTTGGCGATGAGAGGAGGCCGTGGTTCTCACGCCTTGGGAGAAGACAGCAGGGAGGAGAAATTAGGGCAGGGCAGCGGCTGATCAACAATATGTTGATCACAGCCTGTTCTCATTTTATTGCAATTAAGGTATAAATAACCTCCTATTACAGATTAACCTAAAAGGCCTTTAGCCTCTTTATTCTACTGCTAAAAGGGCCTTGCTAACAGCCCACTTAGCCTAAGCCGGTTCAGCCCCCTAATTAGGACTACCAGCCTTGTTGCGGCGCCTGTACTGGACGCCCACCATAACATCTCTCGGCTCCTCGAGAAACAGCTCGTCCTCGAGCTGAAATTTGGGGTAGCTTTCTCTGAACCGAGCCAGTGGTTCCCAAGTTGCCTCTGATGCCGAAGACCCGGACCACTGCACAAGAAGGTGCCATTCTTGGCGGCATAGTCGTGCGCGTAGCACGCGCTCAGGTGTTGGCAGGACCCTCCCCTGGTGCATCTCTAGGAGGGCTGGAGGAGCACTTGGCATATCACCTTTGAAGGGTTTGAGCAAGCCAACATGGAAAACATTATGGATGCGAGCGTCATCTGGAAGTTGCAGCCGATAAGCCACCGTGCCCACCTTTTCTAGCACCTGAAACGGACCTGCATATCTTGGACCCAGTTTGCTCTTCTTGTTGCCAACTAGTGCTCGTGCCTGGCTGTGTAGAAGTCGCAGCCATACCCAGTCACCCACCTGGAATTCCAGCTCACGATGGTGTTCATCATAGTGCCGTTTTGCATATGCCTGTGCTTGCAGTAATCTTTCTCGAACATCCGAGAGAAAAATGTCTCTGCCTTTTAATAGATCATCGACTGCATCTGTGGCTGTTGTTCCTTGTGTATACGACAGTAAGGGTGGTGGTGACCTTCCATAGACCACTTGGAATGGTGTAGTGCGGAGAGCTGAGTGAAAGGCAGTGTTGTAGCAATATTCCGCCCATGGCAACTAATCGACCCACGCCCACGGCCTATCTCCTGTTAGGCATCGCAGGTACATGGCTATAGTTTTATTGACGACCTCGGACTGTCCATCTGTCTGGGGGTGGAAAGCCGTGCTCATGCGGAGTTTGACCCCAGCCACCTTGAAAAGATCGCGCCAGAAGCTGCCTGTAAAGACCGGGTCACGATCGCTGACAATGGAAAGTGGAAATCCATGAAGACGGACTATGTTGTCAAAGAAGGCTCGTGCCACTGAGGCTGCAGTATAAGGATGTCCCAGGGCAATGAAATGGGCATATTTGGAGAACCGATCCACCACAGTTAGTATGACTGATTTGCCGTGCACCTTTGGGAGGCCTTCCACAAAGTCCATCGCTATGTCTGCCCAAACTTGTGAGGGAACTTCTAAGGGTTGCAGCAACCCTGCTGGGGTAAGGCCTCGGTTTTGTTTTTCTGGCAGACTGTACATGATTTGACAAAGTCACGAACCAGAGTTCTGTCATTTGGAATGTAGAAGTCTGCGCGAAGCCTATGTAATGTCTTTTGGAACCCCCCATGTCCCGCGCCATGTGCTAGCTGTAGAATATGAATTATTGTGGGTGATGTAGGTGGTACAAATACCCTGGACCCATGTAGTATTAGGCCCTCTTGGATGTGCCATGGCGCCGATTGGGTGCCATTGAGGATCTGTTCATGTAGTTGTTTCCATTCCGGTCTGTTGCTGCCATCACTGCGTATTTCATCATATAGCTGGAACGATGGTACAGATATGGCTAGGGACTCCATTGCTTCAGCGTCCCTGCGGGAGAGAGCATCTACCACTGTGTTAAAACGTCCGGGTCGATATTCAACGGAAAAATCAAACCCAAACAGTTTACTAATCCAGTGGTGTTGCGGAACAGTTGAGAGGCGCTGGTCCAACATGAAATTGAGGGTGAAATGGTCTGTTCGAACCAGAAAACGACGGCCCCATAAGTACGGCCTCCAATGACGTACTGCCTGCACCAGACCGATGAGCTCGCGTTCATAAGCAGCGAGCTTCAAGTGCCGTGTGGCGAACGGTCTACTGAAGAAGGCAATTGGGTCGTTGTCTTGATGTAGCACTGCCCCAAACCTTGAACCGGATGCATCACAATCCACGATGAATGATTTGGTGAACTCCGGAAGGTGCAAAACCGGTGTTGTAGGCAGTGCCTCCTTGATTGCTATAAAGGTTGTGGCTGCTTCTGCTGACCATGCAAAACTGTCTTTTTTGAGGAGTTTGGTTAGGGGAGCTGCAATTGTGCCAAAGTCCTTAATAAATTTGCGGTAATAGCCCGCAATTCCCAGAAATCCTCGCAGCCCACGAGCTGATTTAGGTGTTGGCCAGGCGGTGATTGCTTCGACTTTGTCACTGTCCATAGAGACCCCTGATTCTGAGATGACATGTCCCAGGTATACAATAGAAGTGGCTCCAAAGCTGCATTTAGATTTCTTGACAAATAAACTGTTGGTGTGAAGTAAAGTCATCACTGCTCTGACATGTTGAAGGTGGGTTGACCAGGACGGACTGTATATCAATATGTCATCGAAGAAAACGAACACGCAGCGTCGCAACAGGGGCTGCAGTACAGAATTCATCAAGCTCTGGAACGTCGCTGGTGCATTGGTAAGACCAAACGGCATGACCAAAAATTCAAAATGACCATGATGTGTACGAAAGGCTGTCTTCTCAATGTCATCCTTGTGCATACGGACCTGATGGTACCCTGAACGGAGGTCCAACTTAGTGTAGAATCGAGCTCCATGGAGTTCATCTAGCAACTCGTCAACCACTGGTATAGGATATTTATCCTTGATAGTGTGTTCATTGAGGGCTCTGTAATCAATGCAAAAATGCCATGTATTGTCTGGCTTCTTCACTAGGAGGACTGGGGCTGAGAATGCGGATGTACTGTGTCGGATGATACCACGGCGGAGCATATCCGCACATTGAGCTTCTAATTCATCCTTTTGCAATTGGGGGTAACGATATGGACGAACAGCTACTGGTGCAGTGCCTGGTTTCAGGTGGATCCTATGGTCACAATGTCTGGCTGGCGGTACTGACTGTGGTTCCTCAAAGACATCCTCAAAGGACTACAGCAAGTGACCCATCATGTGCTTGGGTTCAGTGCTGATGCTACATGTGGTTGGTGTAGTGGTGTCTGTTCGGACGGACCCCAAACCCTTCCACAGTATGCGCCGACCTTCATGCCAGAAGGCCATGCAAAGGTCCTGGAGATCCCATAATACTGGTCCCAATGTTCTCAGGAATGTTGTCCCTAGAATGATCTCAAATGTATCCAAGGGAACTGCATATGCCTCAATGGTGAACTTCTCCTTGTTGATGTCAATGGCTGCGCGACGAGTTACTCCCTGGCAGAAAACTGGGCCTCCATTTTCCACCTTGACATGGCGACCTGGTGTGGGTTCCAAAGTAACCCCACACTGTTGTGCCGCCTTGCAGTTGATGAAGTTATGTGTTGAACCCGTGTCAAGTAGGGCCAGCAGCTCCTGACCGTTGAGGACTACCCGCAGCTGCATGGTGTCCTCCCTTCTAATCCCAGTTATTGCATGTAGGGAAACCACTGGGTCCTGCTCTTCCTGGTCATCATCTGTGTCACCCTTGATCTCATCGTCAGCAAAGTCTGTGACCTCCAGATAGAATAGCCTGGGACAGCGGTGGCCACGTACATAGGGCTCGTCACAATTGTAACATAGCCCTTGTTTACGTCGTTCCGCCATCTCGGCGGGGGTGAGGCGCTTGAATGGGACTGGTGATTGTGTTGGTGGCTGCTGGGGTGTATTCTTGGCGGCATTGTCGGTCATGTGTGTGAGCACCGGTGGCCGACCAGATGGTCTGGGGGCCCTGCCAGTCTGCTGGGGCTGTTGAGCACTATCAATGACCTGAGAGCGACGTTCATATGCCCTTGCTAGTCGAGAAGCCTGCTGCAGATTCTGTGGGTTCATCAGCTCGACATCGATTTTAATCCGCTCTGGCAATCCCGCCGTGAAGAGCTGCACTTGCTGGTCAGGTGCCAACGGAGAGGTGTGGCACAACAGTGACGAGAAGCGCTCTTGGTAATCATCCACGGTTGTCTGGAAACAAAGACGGGCCAGTTCGCCTAATGGGTTGGTGCGTAGTGGCGGACCAAAGCGCTCATTGCAGAGCTCTTTGAATTGAGGCCATGTCACCGTTGCACAGTCCCGTTCCACCATGAAATACTAGGTATGTGCTGCTCCCTTGAGGTGATAGGAGGCGAGCCACACTTTGTCCTCCTCAATCGTGCGTTGGCCTCTGAAATACTGCTCGCAGTGGTTCAGCCATTCGAGGGGATCCTCCTTCCCATCAAATGTTGGAAACTCCATCTTATAGTGTCGCGGAGCTCCTGCGTCGAAAGACTGCGGGGTGGGATGGGTTGGGATATGATGTAATGGCTGTTGTGGTATGTATGGTGGAAAGGATGGAAGAGGTGACGGCGAGTGGGGCATGGGGATTTGGTGGATTGGTAATGTGTTGGATGATGGTGGAGTTGTAGCTGGTGGTGGCCTGGTGGAGGTCGATGGTGCCTGTGTCTCTAGAATGCCGCCATAACCTGGGAGACCGTAAGGAAACCCTGGATGGTTGCCGGCGGCGGACACTATGGGAGTTGTGCGCCCATCGATTTCTGTCACATGCAGCGCCAGATTGGACACCTTGGTGGCGAGATCTGCAAGGGCCTTCATCATGGTGTCCATCTTCTGCTCTAGGGCTGCGCTGGTGGTGTTTGGCGCCGCAGCAGATGCGACTTCGTTGGCAGTGTTGTCGTCGTTGCCCAGCATCTCTGATACCAGATTGGTATGCCCTCTTCTCCTTAGGTTGTAGTTGTGTGTGGTAGGTGGCCGCTCCTTGAGCGGTTGGCGATGAGAGGAGGCCGTGGTTCTCAGGCCTGGGAGAAGACAGCAGGGAGGAGAAATTAGGGCAGGGCGGCGGCTGATCAACAATATGTTGATCACAGCCTGTTCTCATTTTATTGCAATTAAGGTATAAATAACCTCCTATTACAGATTAACCTAAAAGGCCTTTAGCCTCTTTATTCTACTGCTAAAAGGGCCTTGCTAACAGCCCACTTAGCCTAAGCCGGTTCAGCCCCCTAATTAGGACTACCAGCCTTGTTGCGGCGCCTGTACTGGACGCCCACCATAACACAAAGAATGTTTCTTAAGCTTGTTTTCAGCCAAAACTCAGCAGGAGTTAACACCCTTTCATCTTGTGTTATTTCTAGCTTATGTAAAACTTTCTTTGCCAAGGCCAACTAAGATCTGATGTGTCCAACTTGCCTATCACTCCAAGCCTGCAGACTCTTGGTTGTCTTCTTCAGCTTGCGATGAAGGGTTTGATAAGGACAGTTCGCGAAAGGGCCTCTAGCTGAGTTGGTTAGGTGGTCTGAGTAGCACTCCTCAGATCCTGGGTTCGACTCCCCGTGGGAGCGAATTTCAGGCTGTGGTTAAAAAAATCCCCTCGTCTGTCCCACGCCAAAGCACAGGTCTAAGGCTCAGCCCCGGTCGCGGTCGTTCTCACATGGGCTTCGATGCCGCTGTGTATGGGTGGGGCAGGGGTTCGGGGGTTTTCTCGACCTGCGTGAGAAGGTCTTCTTATTAAAATGCCCAGGGGCTGTCTTACCCCCCGCAGGTCGAGATAAGGACAGTTCGCATATCCAACTGACTCCCAAGCAGCTTGCACAGTATCTTGAAATCCCTCCAACTTAGGCCAAAAAGCCTCAAAATGAAAGTGTCGTCTCCCAGATTTATTGTCCCAACCAAAATTAAGGGGCAATGATCAGAGTCATGGGAAGCAATGCTTTGAAGCATCACATTAGGGAAGAGCAGCTCCTAGTCAACCGAGCATAGCACTCTGTCTAACCTGACAAGAATAGGCTCCACTTGTTAATTAGACCAAGTAAACCGCCGCCCATGGAGAGGAACTTCTTTGAGGGCAAGATCATTAATAAAACACCTAAAACGCCCCATCATAGCCCTGTTGGGATTGTTGTTCTTGTCTGAGGTTTTATAAATTAAGTTGAAATCCCCAGCAACGACCCAAGGTCCAATGCAGACCTCTCTGACACTTCTTAGCTCTTGCATGAATAAGATCTTTTCTTCATCCACTTGAGGACCATACACACAAGTCAACCACCAGGTACCTCCTCCTTCTTGCTTATGGAATTGAATGGAGACACTATGATTATCAACTCCGCTCTCCCCTGTGCATCTCAAATGGTTTTTCCAAGCCACCAAGATTCCCCCACTAGCCCCTTCTGAAGGCAAAAAAAACATAATCAGCAAAATCAGACCCCAACATGGAGACTATGGTGCTTCTAGGAACAGATTGCATCTTAGTTTCCTACAGACACACAATCTCAGCCTTAACAGCAAGAACTAATTCTCTAACTGTATCTTGGCGTGCACAGGAATTAAGGCCTCGCACGTTCTAAATCAGAATTTTGGATCGATCCATTAATAAAAGAGAATGCAGCAACAACCAAACATACAAACTGCTCCCAAAAGACTGCAGCACCCTTACTGAAGAGGGACAGACTCAGGGCACTCCACCCAAAAAGAGCTGAAAGAGCCTCCACCTCACTCTGAGTTAGGGGGCATTTAAATAGTCTAGCATATTCATCCAAGGCCTCCTGACTAATCCCCTCATTCACTGTAATAATATACAGGGATCTCATGACTTTCTTTGTAGTTCTACCTCCCAGGTCTTGCATATCAAATTCCACTCCAACACCCGGAACTCGGCGACTTCTTGTTATGGGAGCAGCAGGTGGGGAAGGTGAAGGTGTGGGAAACCCTGCCCTAGTATAGGGTGGGGATATGAATTAATAGACCTAGTGTTGGGCCTGGGCCAGTACAGAGGGGCGAAAGGGTAAATACACAGGGAAGACCCCCAAACCCCTGATACAATGCTAACACCCCCCCCCCCCCCCCCGCAGTCACAATTCTATCCTGTACAGATGTTGAGACTGGACCATAAGTCTAGGAATGCACTCGTCAGTAACCCCTTGGTGAAGATGTCGGCGAACTGCAGCATGGTGGGGACGCTGAGAACCCGAACGTCACCTGCAGCGACACGCTCGCAGACGAAGTACAGGTCGATCTCCACATGCTTCGTGCGCTGATGTTGCACGTGATTGGTGGAGAGGTAGACGACGTTGACGTTGTCGCAGTAGACGAGGGTGGTGCGCTGGAGGGGGCTATGGAGCTCGTGGAGGAGCTGGCGCATCCAGGATGCCTCCGCCACGCCGTTGGCCACGACGCGATACTCAGCCTCTTCGCTGGAGCGTGAGACAGGTGGTGCGCTGGAGGGGGCTGTGGAGCTCGTGGAGGAGTTGGCGCATACAGGAGGCCTCCGCCACGCCGTTGGCCACGGCGCGGTACTCAGCCTCTGCGCTGGAGCGGGAGACGGCGGGCTGCCGCTTGGTGGCCTAGGAGACGAGGTTGGCGCCCAGGAATACGGCATAGCCAAAAGTGGATCGGCGTGTGTCAGGGCAGCCGATCCAGTCTGCGTCGATGTAGACCACGAGCTCCGACGTCGGGGATGGTCGGAGGAGCAGACCATAGTCGAGGGAGCCGCGGAGGCAGCCCAGGATCCGCTTGAGAGCGGTGAGATGGGGCTCCCATGGGGTGTGCATGTGGAGGCACACCTGCTGGACGGCGTAGGTGATGTCGGGGCGGGAGAAGGTGAGGTACTGAAGGTGTGGCTGGGGCTGGGGGCGCGGCTAGCGCTGAGGGAGACGGTGGCAGCCGGCGGTGGGCGCGGTCCGCCAGAGAGGGGCAGGGCCGGCGGCTGAAGGTGCGGCCGGAGCAGAGAGGGGCGGGGCCGGCGGCTGGAGGCGCGATCGGAGTAGAGGCGGGGCCGACGATGGCTGGCGTAGGGAGGTGCGGAGCCGACGGTGGCCGGCGCAGGGAGGGGCAGCGGACCAGCGGCGGCTAAAGCTGGGAGGTGGAGGGAGGTGGTGGGGGTGACGGTGGCCTGGCCAGGTACGGCGGCGGCGGCTAGTTGGGAGGAAAAAAATAAAACAGGTAACCCTATCTCTATACCATGTGGAAAACCCTACCCTAGTATAGGGTGGGGATATGTATTAATAGACCTGGTGTTGGGCCTGGCCCAGTATAGAGGGGCGAAAGGGTAAATACACAGGGAAGACCACCAAAACCCTAATACAATGCTAACAGAAGGATCTGCTTGCACTTCAGCTCTTGGAACAGGAAGGATCCCAGATGAATGCTTGGTGATTCCTCTGAAAATTTCATTTCGTCTAGCTTCAAAACTTGCTGCCTCATCAGGTTGGACTTCAGCAACATCTGCAGGCTCAGGGGCATCAGCTGCAGTCCCAGGCACAGAGTTACCCGAGGACTCCGAAGGAGGTAGACTAGGCTTCTCTGTAGAATTGGCCTCCTCGACATGTATCACCTATTCCACTTGCATCAAGGCTTGTTTGCTTTTGAATCTACTTCTCGAATATTACTCTTAGAGGAGTTTCATCAGTAGATGGCAAGGAAACCACTAATGGACCATCACCAGGTTAGGGTGAATTCGCGCCAGCCCGTTCCATCAGCCTAGCAACAGAAACGTGTCGCTGGGGCGAGCGAAACAGGGAGGACAGAATCCAGCAACCCAACCACAGGTCCCAGAGAAGCCGATCCAGTTGCGGCAAGACGGCCCAACAAGGATAGAAGCGGAGGATTGTTCATCTTCTCCACTGATGGCACAGCCTCGGGACCTCACACGCCATCCACGCTTTCCATCGCTAGAGCCTCGTCAGCCATGTCGATCTCTTTAGAAGCTTGATACAAATCTTGAGAGCCAGCGACCAGCTCCATGAGTGCTACAGAAGGTGGGCCCAGACCACTTGCAGGTCTTCTTCACCAGGCTCGAGGGCATGGCGGCAATTGGAGCGACGCCCCCATCCCCGCAGACCAAAGCAACATCAAAGGGTTGTCTTAATGAATGCTCGCGTCTTCCCGAAGCATCGGGGGACGAGGGGGCCTGCGAAGAACAAACACTCGCCACCCTTCCATCTCCTGCGGAGTTCAACGAACCGAGCCAGAGCAGAGCCGACCGCCAGCAGTCCTAGACACCACCCGACCGCCGGCAGTCCTGGACACCACCCGACCGTCGAGGAGGATCCTAGAATCCTGGGTCATCATCAGCGCCACGCCCATCTTCCTGAGGGGGCTAAGAGACCGCAGTTGAATCCAAAGGATCCACCGGAAAAGCTGCCAAAACGACTTTGTAAGTCAGGCAGCGCTTAGCTTGTGAGTCCGGCCCGTGCTCGACGATATGCAACTCCATAGAACGATGAAGCTTCTCCAGATTGAAACACAAAGCTCTCAACAGAAACGAAGAGTAATCAGTCTTGTTCACGGTGGCAGGAAACAACTCCAAAACGTAACACGAGTCATGTAGCAGCTGCGAAACAGTGGAGAGGTCCCATGCGTGTGTCAGAATGCCGTGGACCTCGATGTCCACCAGCTCTGACATGGTAGCTCTGACATGGCAGACGATGATGCATGGGCGAATCTAGACCACCTTTTGAACATCAGGTTTGAATTGAGGTCCTCGGAGCGCTCTTCCCTCGTTCAAAACGCGAGTCGCAGTTTCTTCATCCGGCAAGACCAAGAGAAAATCCTCGGGTATGGACTGATGAATTGTCATATCAGCAATGTGGATGCTAAAATTGCGTGCCACTTCCTCCAACACCTCGTCGCCCAACACCACCGGTTTGGTGCCAGTGACAGTAACAAACAAAGCCCGTCGAAGATTGACCTCCCTAGCTATGGCGGTTGAGAATTCAACCACACACGAGGGTTTACTCGTCATGGGAGCCTAGGAGGACCCCTCAGGCGTAGCAGCAGGAGAACAAGGAGGGACGTGTAAAGCCTCGAAAACTTGGGCGCCCAAGACTTCATGCTTCACAGCTCCACGACCTTTCTTCGCGCGTCTTCTCTTTCTCTTATTGTGAACGATCACATGTTCTTCATCACTAGAGCTTCTAGGCGTAGGGGCCGCCAATGCCACCGCATCCAGTGGTAAAGCAATTCTTCTCCAAACCGACGTCTTCTGGAACGCCTCCCCCGATGGAGTGGCACGATCCATGCTGGACAGGCTCTGCCACATCAGAGGTCGCGGACAACGATGACTCAATCGATGCCACACCGATGTCCTCTTCTTGCTTTCAAATTGAAGGATTGAAGGGTGCACCAAGTCGCTTGGTGACCAAGCTTAAGGCAACAGAAACACCACACAGAATGGTGGCAAGCAGCAACGAGATGTGAGGCGGATAGGCAGTTGTAACACCTTCCTCGGAGATCCACCTGGGACCCTCGACGAGGAGACAGCACAGCAACCAAATGCCTCTTCTTGCGCTCCACCAGAATCCAGCCGTCTTCGTCCTGTCCCTGACAGCCAAGAGACCGGCCCTGCAGCTCAGGAGAGCTGGTCTTTGACGCATGAGCAAGAGGAGCCCGGCCAGATGGAACAGGAGGAGGGGAGCGAGTGCCTTTCTTGGAACCGGAGAGCACAACCTCTTTGTAGGAGCCAGGAGCAAAGCATAGCCTGTCAAACGAGGAGGTGGTAGTGGAAGTGGAATCACTCCACCTCTGGGATTTTGAATGACCTACCTAGGAAGCTGGACGGGAAAGTCCAGCGGGAACAGCCGACGAGGGAGAAAGGGACTGTTGGTTGGTCGCCGGGTCTGGAGTGGAGTCCGGTGAGGGGCTGGTGGTGGGATGGGCTCCAGCATGGGAAGGGGTGGGCGGGAGGGGAGAGGACAAGACAGGAGCCATTTCCACATCCCTTCACTAGAATATACTTCAAGTGGCTATGTATATTAGGGATTATGACTTGTTTAACCAATTGTGCTCCAAGCAACACCCACCTGGTTTCAATATCACAGATCATGTTATTGAGAAAAACATACTCTGTAACACAAAGACTGTGGATATGGGTTCCTAATCCACAACTTCACACATATTACATACACCATTACTCCCTCCATACTGGTATGTGTTAGGGTTTTGGGGTTAGCCCCTTGTAGTTACCGTCACACCCTTTAAAATGGTCCTGGCCCAACATCTATTGATATATATATATCAGTCCCAACCCTATTTAGGGTTAGGGTTTCTCATTCCAACTTGGTACTAGAGCTAGGTTTTCAATTTTTTTCTCCTCTTCCCTCCCACCTCTAGCCACCTCCAACCTCCGCTATCGATGGTCGTGGCTCCCCAGCCGCCGACGTCCTCCTTTGCCTCCTCTACCGGTCGGCCGCCACTAGCTCAGGCCCGCGCGCCCGCGTCTCTGCCGTGTCGTCGTCAGGCGCCCCCGCCGCGTGCCTCTCCTGACGCGGCCACGCCCCTCCTCCGCCCGGCGTGCTCCCAGTCCAGATCCACGCCCAGGAACCCGCCTCGTCCAGGTCGCACGCCGTCAGGCTCTCTTCCCGGTGTCGGTCACCCCGCCTGCGCTTGGCCTAGGCCGCCGCTGTAGGGCCCTGCACTGCCTCCACGTCGCGCTGACCTGCGCAGCCTTGTCATAGGACGCCTGTGTTTTTTCTTGAAAGCGCAGGAGAACTGCGCCCCATAATATATTAAGAAGAGGAAAAAAGGGGGCCAAAGAAGGCCAGTACAAAACAGCCTCCTTACAGAGGCCAGTAAGAAGCATACATAAATGAATCCATTATGACGCATGTGTTGCGTCGCGTCTTCTCTGTGCGCGCCGCCAGCGCCCTCCTCCGAATCCCCACCCGCGCCACGCAGCGCGTGCCATTGGTCCCTGCTCACTATCGAGTCTTGTTGCGCCCGCGGCCGTTGACGTCATCTTGCTGCTCGTGCCTGCGTCCACATGTTCTTTACTGCGCAGCGCACCTGCTACTCGATGCCCACCTTCACCATCGCTTGGAAGCCGCCGTCGCTCACCTCCATCGCCAGTCCCACCCCATGCAGCCGCTGCTCACCCCACTCCTGAGTGCGGCGTCGTTCCCTCTATGGCGGTACCCATCCCCTACTCCTACGACGCGTCGACGCCACCACATACGGCCTACCCCCATCCGTCCTTGCCCCTACTCTGACTGCAGCACCTATGCCTTCCACTGCTCCCGTGGCCCCTGGCATCTTCGGCCCTGCCTACTATGTAAAGCCCAAAATTGGTAGAAAGGAAAAATAATAAAAATAAATAAATAAATAGATTTATGATAGTGTTTTGGGAATTGATGAAACCTTTGAAAAATTATTGGGACCCTTCCTTTTCATAATCAAGCAATGGTATTAAATTAATTGAGTGACCAATAAATAAATAAAGAAAGGTACATCCCTTGCTGATAATTTTGTTTAGATACATTTTATTGAAAACATAATTTAAATTCGACCTCAAATTATAAATGAAAATATAAAATAGAAAGTGAGAAAGGAAATTGTGATAATCATCTATTATTGCTAGAATTAAATAATGGAAGGATAATAAAATATTGAAAATAGTAGGATTTGAATTTAGTATGAATATTTGGAATTGAGGTAGAAACTACAAAACAAAAGACAAAACTGTTGTTTGGGCCCAAATACCGCTCGGTCGGCCCAACTGCCCCTCGGCCCACTCAACCATTCTCCCTCCGCAGCCCAACTGCTGATCTGGGCCGACGTGTGGGTCCCGTGGATCAGACTCCCAGCCGCGCGCACGACCTGGTGCGCTCTGGTATGCAGGTCCCGCCTGGCGGTAAACCGCCACACGCGCGTGAAACCACCTTAGGCAGACAGGTGGGCCCTCCTCGATAGCTTCCGGCTTGCTCTCGTTTCAACTCGTCGCAAGTCCGACCACCATCCTCCCGGCTGATTCGGCCGCGGTTGTTGCGCCCTCGCCCCAGACTACAAAACCGAACCCAGCCGTGCGCCATGAACCCATCCCTCTTTCCTCCGCCCTAGCCATCTTGAGAACACGCCGATGGTCTGTAATGTGTCTGCGTTATGGGATAAGCGCTCTTGGGCGATGTAATGGAGATACAGATAACCGGACCTGCCGAGCCATTGAGCGCACCTACATGACTGTCTGAGGACCTCAGAACAAGGACATCTGTAGGTGGGCCTAATATCTTGGGAGGTTCCGTGACAACCTCTGCCCAAAACAGCCGGGCCGAGCGCATGATTCGCACCACCACCAATATGATTCATTGCCATCTCTTCTAGGCGTCTCTCCCTACCAGCTACTGGGCAGAGGCCCTGCACACCGCCACCCACCTCCTAAACCGCCTCCCATCGAAGGCGGTGAACCACCCCACCCCCTACTTCGCCATGTACGGCACAACCCCCTCCTACGACCACCTCCACGTGTTCGGCTATGCCTGCTATCCCAACACTTCCGCTACTGCTCCTCATAAGTTGTCTCCACGCTCCACTCACTGCCTCTTCCTTGGCTACTCCCCTGACCACAAGGGGTATCGTTGTCTTGACCTCACCTCCCATTGCATCATCTCTCGTCACGTCGTCTTCGACGAAGATGTGTTTCCCCTTGCTGGCTCCTCCCCACCCACCGATCTCGACTCCCTCCATGAGTCTGATCTGAGTAACCACCCCTCCCAGGCACCTCGCCTCGCACGGCTTCACCACCCTCGCGCGCGGCCCCGTCGACCTCGCCCGTACCACACGCGGCTTCGACGCCCCCGCTTGCACTTCTACCCACACCACGTGCGGCCCTGTCGCCTGCGCCACGCGCGGCCCCGTCTACCTCGCCTGCGCCACGCGCGGCCCCGTCGACCCCTACGCCACGCACGGCCCCGGCGACTCAAGCCCCGTCGACGAGCGGGACTCGCTTCGCTGACCCCGCCCTCGTCTACCACCGCCGCGGGAGCGCTCCTCCCTCGGCGTCCACGGACCTGGGCCCCTCGACGAGCGCGGTCCGATTCGCCGACCCCACCGCCGTCTATCATCACCGCAAGCCGGCCACACCCGCGGCACCCACCGTCCCGGCGCCTTGCTATGAGCCGTCGATATACCACTCGGTCGCCATTCACCGCAACCCCGGGCACATCCACCCGATGTTGACTCGCGCGCCGCAGGTGTCCTTCCGCCAGTCAACAGGCTGATCCTGGCTGCAGATACGACCACTACTCCACCGGACGCCTCCCCGGTTCCCTCCTCCGTTCGCACCGCCCTCGCTGACCCTCACTGGCGTCGGGCCATGGAGGAGTACGTGGCCCTGCTGGCCAACCACACCTGGGACCTGGTGTCGCGTCCTCCTAGCACCAATGTGGTCACCGGCAAATGGCTCTTTCGCTACAAGCTGACTTCGGACGGCTCCCTCGACCGCTACAAGGCATGCTGGGTCCTTCGGGGTTTCACCTAGCGCCCGGGGTGGACTATGACGAGACCTTCAGCCCCGTCGTCAAATTCGCCACCGTTCGCGCTGTCCTCTCCCACGCCCTCTCCCGGAACTGGGTGATCCATCAGCTCGACGTCAAGAACACCTTCCTCCATGGCACTTTGACGGAGATTGTCTATTGCAGCCAGTCCACCGGCTTCATCGACGCCGCTCACCCAGACCTGGTCTGTCGACTGACCCGCTCCCTCTACGGCCTCAAGCAGGCGCCGCGGGCCTAGTACAGCCGTTTCGCCTCCTACTTGGCCTCCATCGGCTTCGTCGAGGCCAAGTCGAATACATCATTCTTTATCTACCAACGTGGTGAGGACACCGTCTACCTCCTATACGTCGACAACATTGTGCTCATGACATCCACCGTCGATCTCCTACAGCGCACGATCATCGCCATCCAGCGAGAGTTTGCGATGAAGGACCTGGGGCCTCTCCATCACTTCCTCGGCATCATCGCCGAACGCCGGCCCCAAGGTCTCTTCCTGCACCAGCGCCAGTACGCTATCAACATTCTGGAGCGGGTTGGCATGTCCGACTGCAAGCCCTGCTCCATGCCTGTCGACACTCAGGCGAAGCTCTCTGAGGGCGATAGGCCCCCTGTCGCCGACGCGACGTCTTACTGGAGCTTGACATGCACGATCTAGTACCTCACCTTCTCTCGACCCGACATCACCTACGCCGTCCAGCAGGTGTGCCTCCATATGCACACCCCACAGGAGCCACATCTCACCGCTCTCAAGCGGATCCTGCGCTACCTCCGCGACTCCCTCGACTATGACCTCCTCCTCCAACCATCCTCGACGTCGGAGCTTGTGGTTTACACCAATGCTGACTGGGTCACGCGTCGGTCCACCTCCAGCTATGTCGTTTTCCTGGGCGTAGGGATGGCAACGGGAAATTCCCCGACGGGTTTTGGCTCCCCATACCCGTCCCGGCGACAAAAAAAAGTTCCCCGCGGGGATCCCCACAAACTCTTGTCGGGGGCGTTTCTTCCCCATCCCCGTCGGGGATCCCCGTTCCCGCTTAAATTATAATCATGACATGCTTTCTTTGTTATTAACACAAAACATTGTCACTTATACACATTGTCATATGTTAGAAATCATTATGTGTACATCAAAATAAACATATTTGTACAACGAGTTATCTCTCAACAATATAATTATTTATTTTTATCATTATATATATTACATGAAAACATCATCTAATGGAGGAACTCCGCGCGGGGAAGCGGGGATCAGGGGAGGATTTTTCCCCGTTTATATACCCGCGGGGGGAGAACCTTCCCCATCCCCATCCCCTAATGGAGGAATTCCCCGCGGAGAATAGGGGATCGGGGCCTCATTACCATCTCTACCTATGCACCAACCTCGTCTCCTGGGCCACCAAGCGACAGCCCGTCATCTCCTGCTCCAGCGCAGAGGCCGAGTACCGCGTTGTGGCCAACGGCGTGGCCGAGGCCTCCTGGATGCGCCAACTCCTCCACGAGCTCCATAGCCCCCTTCAGTGCACCACCCTCGTCTACTGCGACAACATCAGCGCCATCTACCTCTCCACCAATCCCGTGCAGCATCAGCGCACGAAGCATGTGGAGATCGACATGCACTTCGTCCGGGAGCGTGTCGTTACAGGTGACGTTCGGGTCCTCAGCGTCCCACAACGTTGCAGCTCGCCGACATCTTCACTAAGGGGCTGTCGTCGAGTGTATTCCTAGATTTTCGGTCCAGTCTCAACATCTGTACAGGATAGAGTTGCGACTGCGGGGGTGTTAGAGTACCCATTAAGGTTTTAGGTGTTTCCTGTGTAATTACCCTCTCGCCCCTACTGTAGTGGGTCTGGCCCAACTACCGAGTCTATTAATACAACTCCCAACCCCACTCAGGGGTTAGGATTTCCCATAAGAAAAAATTGATCACTTGTTGGCCTATTGTGTATTTGCTAGGGATTTTTTGTTACAACTGCTTATATAGATGAATCTCTAGCAGCTTGCACCGCAAAATCATGATGGTAGCTTCATGGATTGGTGGTTACGGGCCAGGAAGGGACTGAATTCCCTAATTATCCTTGGAGCGTAGACAATATGAAAGCACAGAAATAGCAATGTTTTTGATAGGCAGGCTCCAAATCTGAATGTGGCTCTCAGAAAAGCTCATCAAGAGAAAGATGTATGGGGCTAGCAGGGGCTAAGGAGCTCTCCCTTCTAACTGCCCCTATTCCAAGTATTTAGTTGAGCTTAGATGGTTGATCTATTTTTTATCTAGATTCATGGATCCTTTTGTGTATTGGTGTTTTTGGCCACCATAAAGTGGTTGTATCAGTTTGTAATGTTTGGTTTGGTCCAGCGTGGACTCTTCTTTTCCTCTTAATATAATGATGTGCGGTTCTCTTGCGCGTTCGAGAAAAAAAATTGTGCACCCAAGTTACCTGAGTTCTTGGGTCAGTGCCCCGAGCCTCGATATGAATGGATGAAATATCCTCAAACCAAGCATATAGATGTCGTTTCAGCCACTATGAATCGAATCCAAGAATTAAAGGATCAAGGCCTCACAGCTGTCCACGTGGCTGGTAACAGGATTCAGCGTCGAGTCCCTCCTATACGCGAGAAGGCAAATTATGCCTAGGAGTATGGCGGGAACCAGGACCCTTCCAAATCCAAGGCTGAGTCTATTAACATGTCGAAGGCCAAAGCCCAGCTTCGACGACTATTCACTTCGATCAACAACTGGCCCAAGGGATGTGCAATGGATGTTTATTCCCTGCTCGAGCCTCGCCCTAAAGTATCTTTGATAGTTCCCTAGTTTATATCCTTCTTGAAATTGTAAGTCGTGTTTTGGAGCATTTTCCATTCTTATTTAGATGTTGGAACAATGTTATCCTTCACAGAGCCCTTCCTGGACAATGAATAATACCGATGAGACGGACCCTAGTTGTTCCCCTGAACAATCTGCTGGCCAAGCCCTCGAGCCTCAAGCTGACACCGCCAATCCAAGCCCTCATCCTTAGACCAAGAAAAGAAGAATGGCTCAGATTGATGACTTTGATGATGATGATTTGTCACCTCTTCCTGCTCTGAACCCCCGCCGATCTAAACGAGGACGCTCTACCATCCGTAGTGGCACACCCCCAACATGTAGGGGAACAATTCGGAGTAGACGACAACAGATAATCTCCCATCGCTTCTGCAGCCGAGTCCAAAGTCCATGATGGCTCGAGGCCTTCATTTAAACGGTTAACAAGGTATGTCACCTAATTATCCAATCTTTCCATCATAGTAAAAGATGAGTATAATCCTTGATCTATCAGGAAAGCGACGGAACTGCCTCAAGACAAGACACATCCCAATCCTCAAGAAAAGAGCTCCACCGCCAATGTTCCTGTTGGTGCTAAGTGCACCGAAGCTCCTTGTGCCCCTAGTGATTCTACTACTATAGAGAAGCAAATTGCGCCCAAAGTGGCAGGCAAGACTATTTCTAGCCAAGCGACGCCCAATGTAGAATCCACTGTCGCTCCTATCATGGAAAAGGCCTTTCCATATCTTGGAGTTATCCTTGGATAATTCATAATCAATGCAACCTTCTACAGACCCCCATAATTGAGGTTTTGCGTGATATGAAGGAACCCATCTCGAAGACTTGGGATGAGCTCTCCGTGAAATTTTGAGAGCATATCATAAGATTAATCTGACCGAAGACCAACGACAATTCCAGAAAGCTCGCCATCATATGGCCGATGTTGGGGCCTTCTTCCTCCGAAGGTCCTCAAAAACGTGACTGACCATATGTTTTCAGTATGGCATGGATTATTACAGGGGGCTTAGTCTTCGAGATGGTCTTCTCTCATGACAGGGTGAAGATGTAGCCCGAAGGTGATAAGAATGGACGACGAAGCTATAGCCGAAGAGCTTCAACTTGATGTGATGACGAAGACCAAGTATGATGATGACCGAAAAGGGACAAAGACTACTCAGTCCTTAATGATTCATGTTGTAATTATAGATAAATGTCAGGGGCATAAATGTACTTTTACTCGGGTTGTGTTATGTGCCTATAAATAGATGAACAGTAGCACCGTACTGTTCACGTTGACTTGTAATCACTCTCTCGCGTCCTCACCTTCGAGCATGCCGAAGGTATCAATGTAATACGAATTATGTAAATATTCATACATGTTTTATAGAATGCAAATATGAACGAGTCAACAAGATGCAGTTATTGTCTTCATTCTTATGCGTTCTTACTCATATATTAAATGATGAAGGTATGTCCTTATTGACCTTCGTCTGATAAGCATTATATCATGTGGAGATAATGCTTCGAGAGACGAAGGTCTGTAATAATTAACAATTACGTTGCCTTGTTCTTGACCTACAGCATTTGAGAACAAGTGAACAACAGCCGAGTTCTCTCAGCTGCAACAAGTAAATTAGCATGTCAACATTTATCTTGTGAATTTCTATTTTTGACAATATTGCCCTTCAACAGATTTTGAATGAATTAGAGGAGAAGTCTCTTCTTCTGTTAATCCAAAAGAAACTGCAAGCAACTGAGATGACTCGGCATAACCTTGAGCAAGAGAAGAAATATAGTTCTGAGCTTACACACACGTTCAAATGTTATGTGATCAGTTTGAGGCAACCACGATCGAGTTGGAAAGTATGTAGCTAAGCCTTTCGATTTCTTCTGAGTCCTCTATGTGTCTAATAATTGACTCCTTATAGCTTACAAGGCCAACAACATTGTACTCAAAGTAGTAAAGGCTCTCCAAGTTGAAAGATAAAACTTTAGACATGAGGAAGTCATTGACTACATACAAAAACAACCTAGATCAAGGCGGAGTCGTTGTCAAAGATTTGACTGAGTTGGACTCGACCAACAAAGCCAAAGATCTTGCCCTAGCAACCATGGCATGACCTCTCCATAGTGTTGCCCATAAGCAACCATGGCACGCACAGTTTCCGGCTAAGTTAGGTATCACTAGGATTAGGAGATCCAATCAATTGTCTCCTTTCATGGTTGTAATATATGATACATACACACACACACACACACAGAGAGAGAGAGAGAGATAGAGATGCTATTCGTCACTCTAGGTGATGATCACCCATCTTGGAAAATGACTTAAACAAATTTAAGTTATTTGTGGTCTTTATAAGTCATTTTAGGGTAGGTGATCATCACCTAGGGTGACAAATAGCACTGCTCTATATGTGTGTGTGTGCGCGCGCGCTCGCGCCGGTTATTCATTGCCTAAGAATCTGAGATAAGCTTTACGCTTTCATTTATTTGTGTAATCCGACTTTAAGGTTTGATGTCTAGTTTTACAAAATATAATTGATATAACTTTCCCATATGGTATAAAGAAACAATTGAGAAGCACACATACATATGGAAAACATCACATCTGGCTTTGAATTGTCAAATAAAATTTCAGAAAGAGAAAAATGTAAGATGAAGATACACTTACATGTATAATGAGCACAGGACATGTAACTTGAGGGATTTTATCAATATTCTAGAAGCAAATAAACAATAGAGAATTGTCAGTGTAAAATAGAGGTATAGAAGTACATGAGGTTGCTATACTTCAGGTGCCTGAATTTTTAGAAATTTCTAGGCAACAATCATACACAGACAACTAGTACAACTAAAAGGACAACTCATAAGAGACAGTTTACTTTTTTCTTCTATAGCCAAACAATGACAAAATTGCATGTTGCCTGAATAACAAAAAATCAGGCACCTGAGATATAGAAGCGGATAACTCAATATTGAATGCCGCAATTAACAGATGATGACAAACCTTGTAGATGTCAAACCAATATGTGCGCTTCACAGGATACATAACTCTCAGCCCTGACAATATAGGACTATGCAGGACAACAGCTCGCAGCTGAGACAAACGACTGGCCAAATCTACAGTAGGCCCACTTCCAACAGATTGTCCATAAAGAATTATTTCTTCTTCCTTGGCACCAAATTTCTCTATGAGGCACTTGTAAGCTGCCTCTATGTCAGCATAAGTATTGTGTTCACTCGGCTAAAATGGGACAGCGCAAACACTCAGCAAAGTAGACACTTAGTTTTGTTATGAAAAATAACATTGTTCAACTTCAAGATTTGATCATACCTTTCCTGATGATTGTCCATATCCTGAATAGTCATACCTGCATAATTTCAAAGCTACTATTAGCCTCTGATGACAGGAAAATCAAGTAACAAGTTACATAAGATGTATTGTTTACAAAGTAACATATTTTCCTCAAATGCATGATGCATTGATTACAATGTAAAACATTTTTCCCTCGAACACGCAGGAGATATGCATGTCATTACATTAGAGAAGAATGAAGATTACAAACCCACACACATACACCTAACACAAACCACTGCTAACAGCAACACACATCACAAAACGAAAGAATCGATAACCAAAATATGTGCAGTGGGTTCCTAAAATGGCATCCAGAGGATGCAGAACTGGTGAACCCTGGCAGCACACACCGCAAAAGCCCCTCCCTCCTCATAATAATGCTCACGCTCAGAGTGGCGTTGTTGAACACTAGGTCATTAAGATGTTTCCAGTTTACCAAGCTACGATGATCAAACTGTTGGACCTTTTCCTGTAAGCCTTTCCAATAAGATTGGTCACGCAACAACACAATCTGGAGAAAACATCCCATGTCCAACTGAAGCCACACAGCAACCCAATTTTCTTGAAGATGACAAACCACACTCGTTGAACCACCACACAAGAGACAGGCAAACACTGAATTCATTGGCTTCACCACAGAGGGAAGAGGATGCTGGGTGAGCCAAGGCAAGCTATGCTTGAAAACTTATCCATGGTCCAACATCGATTAAGCACAGCCAGCATGTGCTCTTTATCACATACAATCATCATGCACATAAAGTCAACTTGAGCTGCAGCTATGTGTAAAAACTTTATTTTCCTAAGTTTATTTTATGCAAGCAAAAAAAAACACATACAAGTTTTTCTGTCAAAAAGCTGGAATACCAAACCCCAAAACAGCCAGGCAGCATCTTCGCTGCCAAAAGTTTCAGCCCAGTAGCTCAACATTCCATGCTGTAATTCTAGAAAAAGAAATAGGAAAAAAACGAACTCCCTGAAAAATTCGTTTCCATAATTCCATTCCATATATTAGAAATGTCAAATACAGATTCCGAAATATAGAAGATTTTCATCAACTTAACTCAAAAAGTAACACAAAATTCAAGGCATCGAACCATTAGATTTCACCAGTTCCGCCAAAGCAAGACCCACTCCTGTTATGAAAGGAAATGGACATTCCCACACTCAAAGGTCACAGGAACTTGACAAACGGGGACAAAGCAAATGGAAGTTAGGCGAGCGTACCAAAAGCATGAAATTCCGCTCGAACTTAGTAAAATCTAAACACACTAGGAAGAGAGAGGAAAGAATTTGGCGCCAGAACACAAGATTTCACACATCGACGATGACAAATCGAGGAACGCCTGAGTCCAGGGCTCAGCCGCCAAGACACTCATGCCCAAGAGCATCCACGGACCACGGATCACGCCAAACAGAAGAGGAGAAACAAGCGACGTGAAGCTAATTACACTTAGAGGGAAAGCAATCAAGGCGATAGGCGGGCCAATCCTCACCCGAGGATGTTAACGCGGAGGTTGAAGGACAGATGCAGGAAGAGCTGGTAGAGGTGGCCCAGGTCCGCGGCGTTGCCGTGGGAATAGAGCACCGTGGACGCGGCGTCCGGGTGGCGCACGTACATCGCCGCCAGCGTGTTCCCTTTGCGGGTGCGGAAGCGCAGCAACTCGACGTTCTCCCGGTGCGGCTGGCCGCTGAGCGTGGTGACCCCCGCACCGGCGTCCTCCACCAGCGCGTACGACGGCGGCGTCGGCGGGAAGAAGGCCATCTTCGCCGCCACACTCGAGGTCACCCCTCCCATCCTGATCCGTCACTCCTCGGTATCTAGTCGGTAGGGAGCTAGCTGGCCAGCTTGCGAAAGCTTCTTGTTTCAGATGTACTGCTTCTGAAGTGTTTAGCTCTATATCGGCTCTACAAACGACGGCCCGTGCACAGATGCACAATACCTATCGAGTCCACTCATCCGGCAACCAATGGCACCAAGTATTTATTTCAAAGAACCCCGTGCTCAACTTCCAAGCTCTCTTTTCTTTTTTGCAAAAACAGACCCGCACGCCATCTTGCTATATACGTTTCTGCTTCTCTTGTACGCCGGCGACTCCTCGCCTACCGTCGCCGCCGTCACGTGTCGTAGGGGCATGGAGGAGCCACCTCCACTCTGCCCTAGTGGCAGCTTGATGGCACTCCTCAGTCCTCACTGCTATGGACGAGCGAGGGGTACCTGGTCTTAGTGGTCAAGGCCATCTTGAAGACCATCAAATTTAACATGAGCATCGTCTTGGTGATAAACTTCACTTCGGAGTTTTTTTCATCGGATTTTAGTTCTGCATTCTATTAGAAACGACTTTAAAGATTTTTTACCTTTATTTAGCAATAAATTTAAGCTTTGCATTTCTTTATAAACGATTTCGTAGCTTTCTCACCTTTACTTGGTGATAAAACTTTAGCTCCGCATTTCTTTAATAATGACTTTGGAGCTTTCTCACCTTTACTTGGTGTTAAAACTTTAGCTCTGCATTGATTTAGAAACGACTTCGGAGATTTCTCACCTTTACTTGGTGATTCAACTTTAGCTCTGCATTCCTTTATGAACGACTTCGGAACTTTCTCACCTTTACTTGGTGATAAAACTTACCTTTGTATTGGACGTTTTTGGAAATCGGATCCCTTGCTGACTTCGATATAGCTTGTTTTTTTTGGGAATAGCATCGTTATTGCCTTTAGGTGTTCTTTGCCTAATTATTACATCTTCGGACCCGTTAAAAAACCTTATCCCCTTTATAAGGAAAAAGGGTGTCGAAGCTTGGCATTAGATGTAGTATCTTCAGAGCTCGTCGGCATTCCATGACCTTGAATGTCGTTTTCTTCCATGTCCTTCAATCTGTATGAGCCTGGTCTGTTAGAAGCTGAGACCAGGAAAGAGCATTCCCACTTCACTTACAATTTTCTCGTTGTATCTGGGTTAGGTACTCTTCGGAGTACGAGATGACCTGGTACTATGCTCTTTAGTTTCACTTTCCTATATCTCCATGTGGATTGGAGTGTATTGGGATGGATTGAGATGAATTTTGACTTATTATGGATTTAAACCGACTCAATACCACACAATCCACATGGATTAACGGTGAAACGAACATGCCCTAATGGTTTCTGCTTGATACTTCCTTATATGCTCGATTGCTTCAAGCCTTGACTCTTCTATTATATCCTTCGAGATTTTTTCATCATCCTGATTTTGAGTCAAAGCTATGACTCTTGCTGACCCCAACCTGACTTCTTCAGGGGTAACTGCTTCGTCCCCGAAGAGAAGCTTGAACTGTGTAAAATCAGTGGATCTTGATACAGATGTGCTGTGATTCCACAGAACTTTGATAAGCTCCTTTGTCCATTTCCCTTTGGGTAATCCAACTAAATACTTTGTGATTCCCGACAAAATTATTCCATTTGCTCTTTCAACCAGTCAATTAGACTCCGGGTGCTTGGCTGACGCAAACTGTATATTTGTTCCCACTTGGTTGAAGAATTCTTTGAATGCTTCGAAGTCAACCTGAGTACCGTTATCAACAGTAATAGACTTTGGGACTCCGAAGCGTCAAATAATGTTTTGCTAGAAGAACTTCTAGATGGTTGTCGAAGTTACTGTTGCTAGAGTTTTTGCTTCGATCCACTTAGAGAAGTACTCCACTGCCACTACTGCATATCTTAGGTTTCCTTGTGTTGCTAGCATCGGGCCTATTATGTCCATCTCTGTAAAGGCCATGTAGGTTGTATAAGATGAGTTAAAGACGAAGGTTGCTTCTAGTCTCTTGCGCATCTCTGGCAATACTCACATTTCTGCACAAAGTTTGTTGTGTCCGAAGCTGACTTTGGCCAATAAAAACCTTGATGAAAGACTTTTCCCAATAAAGCCATGGGGCTAATATGCGATCCACATAGTCCAAAATGAATTTCTCTTATTAAATCTTGACCTTTATCTCTGGAGATGCACTTTAGCAAAGGTGAGCAAACACCTTTATACAATTCCCCTTCTATGATTTTGTATGGCCTTACTCTTGCCTGCATTCTCTTGATGTGTGCTTCGTCATCAGCTGGGTGGTTTCCTCGAAGGAAAGTTATAATTTCTGTTCTCCAATCTTCGCTGTTGTGGAGGAGACAATTAGTATGGCTCTTTCCATCAAGTCAACTGAGGGTGCCTTTAACACTTCGAATAATACTTTGGAGGGCATGGGAGCCC
The DNA here is from genome assembly GCA_029449295.1 of Zea luxurians. NCBI lineage: Eukaryota > Viridiplantae > Streptophyta > Magnoliopsida > Poales > Poaceae > Zea > Zea luxurians. The sequence continues at coordinate 10,306,793 of JAOPSE010000002.1, forward strand.
CTGAGCAGCACACTTGGCCAACATATCAACATGTTCGTTGTCTAATCCCATGATATTTTTTACTGAAAACCCCTTAAAGGAAGATTCCATCCTTCCGGCCATATTGAAAGCTCTCTTGTGAGTTTTGGTGTTTGGATGACAACTCAATTAAAGGACTAACAAGTGTACTAAGTGTTGAACAGGTGTGTCGGCGTTCCGAGACCGGGGGGTCCCCGAGCCGACGAGTGAGTGTGCCGCGTGCCCCAGCCCAGATGGGTCGAGCGCGTGGGCGAGCGCGAAGGGGGGGGAGAGAGAGAGAGCGAGAGCGAGGTGGCCGGAGCCGGGTCGTGAGGGAGTCGGAGAATTCCCGCGGCCTTCGTGTTCGTCCCGCGCCCAGGTCGGGTGCGCTTGCAGTAGGGGGTTACAAGCGTCCGCGCGGGTGAGGGGAGCGAGCGGCCCCGAGAGAGCGCCTGCCCCTGCCCTCGTTCCCGCGAGGCCAACCCTCTCTAAGAAGGCCCTGGTCCTTCCTTTTATAAGCGTAAGGAGAGGATCCAGGTGTACAAAATGGGGGTGTAGCAAGGTGCTACGTGTCTAGCGAGGGAGAGCTAGTGCCCTAAGTACATGCCAAGGTGGCAGCTGGAGAGATCTTGGCGCTGTTGGTGTGTGCGTCGTGGCTGTCGGAGAAGCAGTGGAGCCTGATGGAGGGACAGCTGTCGGAACAGCTGTGCTCTTGCTGACGTCTCCCTGCTTTCGTAAGGGAGGCGAGAGTCGCCGTCGTCATGGTCTAGTGAGGCGCCATCATTGCCTATCTGGCGGAGCTGGCCAGATGGGACGCCGGTCTTGTTCTCTGCGACCCAAGTCGGCTCAGGGCAGGGTGATGATGACGCTTCCTGTTGACGTGGCGGTCTTGTGTCCTAGGTCGGGCGTCGTGGAGGCTCCTCCGAAGTCGAGGTCGAGTCCGTCCTGCATGACAGAGGCCGAGCCCGAACTCCTGGGTCGGGCGAGGCGGAGATCGTTCGGCAGAGGCCGAGGCGGAGTCCGAGCCCGGGGTCGGGCGAGGCGGAGTTCGTCGTCTTCCGGGGCCTTAGCCCGAGTCCGAGCCCTGGGTCGGGCGGAGCGGAGTTCGCCGTCTTCCGGGGCCTTAGCCCGAGTCCGAGCCCTGGGTCGGGCGGAGCGGAGTTCACCGTCTTCCGGGGCCTTAGCCCGAGTCCGAGCCCTGGGTCGGGCGGAGCGGAGTTCGCCGTCTTCCGGGGCCTTAGCCCGAGTCCGAGCCCTGGGTCGGGCGGAGCGGAGTTCGCCGTCTTCCGGGGCCTTAGCCCGAGTCCGAGCCCTGGGTCGGGCGGAGCGGAGTTTCGCCGTCTTCTGGGGCCTTAGCCCGAGTCCGAGCCCTGGGTCGGGCGGAGCTTCCTCTGGCGCTTTCGGCCAAGCCTGGCTACCCGTCAGTCTTACATTTTGCGTTGAAGGCCCCAGGGATTTGGTCGGTTGGCGCGGTGATTTAGTCAGGGTTACTTCTTATCGAAGGCGGGGCCTCGGGCGAGCCGGTGATGCATCTGCCGTGAAAGAGGAGGCCTCAGGCGAGACGGAGTCATCTTAGGGTCGGCTGCCCTCGCCCGAGGCTAGGCTCGGGCGTGGCGTGATCGAGTCGCTCGTATGGACTGATCCCTGACTTAATCAAACCCATCAGGCCTCTGCAGCTTTATGCTGATGGGGGTTACCAGCTGAGAATTAGGCGTCTTGAGGGTACCCCTAATTATGGTCCCCGACAGTAGCCCCCGAGCCTCGAAGAGAGTGTTAACACTCGCTTGGAGGCTTGTGTCGCACTTTTTTGCAAGGGGACCAGCCTTTCTCGGTGGTACTTTGTTCCGGTGGGTGCGCGCGAGCGCACCCGCCGGGTGTAGCCCCCGAGGCCTCGGAGGAGTGGTTTCACTCCTTCGAGGTCTTAATGCCTTGCGTAATGCCTCGGCTGGTCTGGCGGTTCCCTCATGCGAGCAGGGCGTAGCCCAGGTGCACTGTCGGGGCCCAAGTTCTCGGGCTGGTATGTTGACGCTGTCAACGGTTCGGCCGGAGCCGGGTTTGCGAGAGCAGCCCCCGAGCCTCCGCACGGAGCGAGAGGACGATCAGGGACAGACTCGACTTTTTACATACGCCCCTACGTCGCCTTTCCGCAAGGAGGAGGGGGGGAGAGCGCCATGTTACCCTCGATGGGCACCGAACATGGTGTCTCCGGTGAGCTGCAATCGGGTAATCCGAGTGGACGTCCGTGCCCCGTTCGTTGGGGGTCGGCTAGGGGCCCGGAGGTACGCCCAAAAGTACCTGCGGGTGATCTGCCGGACCCGGTCCCCTGGCGATGGGGTCCGAGGGCTCGTTGCCTCCCTTCGATGGGATTCCGTTACAGAGTCGTTCCCGCTGGTCTCGGAAATGTCCTAGGGTACCTCGGGAGCGCAGCCCGAGCCTTGGTTATGTATCGAACGTACCCCTGGTCATCCCTCGCTCGGCGTCTGAGGCGACTGTGAACCCTTCGACAGGCCAGCCTTCGAACCCCTGATCAGTAATGGGCGCGGAGCCCTAGTAGCCTGAGGCGGTCGTGGAACCTTTCGGGAGGCCGACCTTCGAACCCCTGACCAGTAGTGGGTGTCGGGCCCACGCGATCTGAGGCGGCTGTTGAACCCTTCGGGGGGCCAGCCTTCGAACCCCTGATCAGTAAGGAGGCTCGGAGCCTAGTTCCTTCACGGGGAAGGATCCCTTTAGGGGTATCCTCCTTCCCAGTCCCTGTTGCAAGAGATAGAGAAAGAAGGAAAAGGGAAAAAAGGATACGAAACCAAGCGACGTGGCATACCTTTTTTGGTGTGGTCGTGTTGGCGAAGGCGAAGCGTCGCCAGCCGCTCCTGCTAGAAGCGTCGCCTGTCCGGCCGCGGGGTTAATGCGCAGGGGCGAGTAGTTGGCGAGGCCGCCGTTGCGCGTGCGCGAGCCGTTCGAGGTACGGGTCACGGGCGCGTCGCCTTCACGCCGTGAGAGGGGGTTCTCTTGCTGCCTCCGAATGGGACATGAGCTTGGCAGATGGCGTGACCGCTGCTCTCGCGCGCCTGCCACCGTCATTACTGCTGGCCCATTTTTGACCGCGTTTGACCGCTGCGCCAGGCTGGCGCTGCTGGGTCGCGGGCTGGGTCGCCTCGAATCGCGGTATCGGTTCCGCAACCGAGGAGGTGCGGTGGTGGAGCGAGTGGCACAGCGGCTCGCACGCAGCACCCGGCGCGCCAGTTGCACGACGCGTGGGCTTGAGCCGTCGCACTGGCCTGTCAGGAGTCGGAGAGGCGCGTCCACTTGGCGCGGTTGCATGCCGCCTGCATGGCTGCCCGCCCCTTTCGCCCGCTGGTCTGGGCAAAAGTGGAGGGTTGCTTGTTACCGCTGGGTGGTTGCGCGTGTCGTGCGCGACGGTTCGGCTTCCTCTGCTCGGAGCCGGTCTCCCTGACTTGTGGGTCCCAGCCCCCGCGCCGCGGGGGAGGGCTTTGGAGGCGTGTTGAAGAAGACTCAGCCCGTGACGGTTGGGGGCGTAAGCAGGGGGAGTTGCCTTTAAAAGGAGGGCGACCCTTTCGTAAGGCGACCATGCCTTCTCCCTGCCTTATGCATCGTGTCTTTCCACCTTCCAAGCCCCTGGATGGGGGGAACCGCCGTCTCTTCGCCCCATCGTTGGGGGAACGCAACTCCGTGGGAGTTGGTACCTTTCAGCCATCGTTCGGCTTCAAGGATTTTCATCATGCCAGCTCAGCCGCTCCCCTTTGCCGGGGGTCACCCAAGACGGTGACCACCATCCCCCGGATGGGTAGGAGCAGCTGGGCTGTGGCCTTTGCCCCGCTCCCAGCTGGTCTTCATCATCCCGGCCGGGACAGGGCTCGGGCCAAGCCGGTGTTCTGCCCCTTGCGTGGGTCGGCCGACCGCCTCCTCTTCCAGCTTCTGGCGGTGGAAACCATCCTCCAGTTCTGCGGAGGAGACGTCCTCCGGTCACGCTGGGGGAGGCGGGCTGTTGCTATCCAGCTAGGATGCAACATTCCGTCCTCTTCCTTGCTTTCGTGGCGAGGACAGGAGTGAGGACCTGCCGATGCGCCTTGGGGCGACCCGCGTTTGCTGGTGATTCGCCCAGAGCTCGTCGCTCCACGGGCTTCTCTGGCAGGGGGGCTGTCCGCACCTACGGGGACGGAACCGGAGTTCCGTTTGTAATGGCACTTCGAGTGCCGGGTTTTTTGTTCATTTTGGCTTTCGGGGCCTGAACATGTATGTAATTACGGCGTGGAGCCGTGTTTTTTTCCTCATTTCCGAGCACTAAGACTCGTCTGCTGATTGTCTGAACCGCTTCACCAGGCATGAGTCGCCCCGTGGCAAGGTGACGAGTGAGGTATCCGTATCCCGGAGGCGTAGGAGTCCCTCGGCTCGGTCGGCCCTGTTGTCCGAGGCTCCTCTAGCTTAGTTAAAGAGACCCCTCGGCCGCTCTTCGACGAGCCGAGGCCAGGGGTAGCGATATCAGCACGAGCAGAGGCGGAGTTGGCTCGGAAATGAAACCTGGTTGGCCGGAGCCTAGCCGGGTTGTCTGTTGGCAGGATTGTCGTCGGAGTTGCTCAGCCGAGGCTTCGGATCGAGCTGGCGCCCTCGGAAGGCGGTCGGCCGAGGCCCCGGAGGTGGCCGGCCGAGCCGTCCGCTCGGGCCGGGTTCTCGGAGAAGTCCCTGGCAGAGATTGCTCGAGCCTGGTGATGACGTCGTCCTTCGGAGCGGAGGCCCTCGGACCGCGTCGCCGTCCGAGGCTAGGTCAGGCCTCGCCGAAGTTGCTGTTGGTGCCGAGGGTGTCGCTGCCCCCTTCCAGCGCCAAGACCTGAGCCTGCAGGATCAGCTTGTCTTGTAGCGTGTGCTTTGTGCGGCCGTCAAGGCCAGAACACACACCCTTGCTGTGTTATGAAGCTGCGTCTCTTTTCCTCTTGTTTCGAGTATTCTGGACTTTTTGTCGGTAGCAGGGATGTTAGTGCGAGCGAGAGTTGCTTCTCGCGGAAGGTGATGAGTGAGGTATCCGTATCCCGGAGGCGTGGGAGTCCCTCAGCTCGGTCGGCCTTGCCGCTTACGCGTACTTTCACCCGTCCATGAGGCCCTGTCATCGACTCGGTCGAGAAGGCTCGAAGAATCGCTTCGACAGAAAGGCTTTCGAACGTAAAGACTCATTCGATCCGCAGAGTCACCTTATCCGAACGCGAGTTACTTATCGCAGAAGGTGATGAGTGAGGTATCCGTATCCCGGAGGCGTAGGAATCCCACGGCTCGGTCAGCCTTGGCTGCTTACGTGTACCCCGTTGTTTCCAGGACTCACTTTTCGAAGTAGTCAAAAAGCACGAAAGATATTCTGATAAAAGAGATTTTCTTTTCGAGGAAAATTTTGACGCAGAGGGGGTTTCCCCCCTTTTAGCCCCCGAGGGAGGGTCGGGCCTTGCCGAGGCGAGGCCGACCCTTCCTTGTTGACTAAACTTTGCGTGGGTGCGGGGTATTTGAACAACTTGGAAACATCTTAAGGGTAGAAGCGACGTAGCTGTTGGATGTTCCAAGCGTTGCCGTAGACCTCGCCCTGGCTGTTGGCCAGCTTGTACGTTCCGGGCTTCAGAACTTTGGCGATGATGAACGGCCCCTCCCAGGGGGGCGTGAGCTTGTGTCTCCCTCGGGCGTCTTGCCGCAGCCGAAGCACCAGGTCGCCCACCTGGAGGTCTCGGGGTTGGACCCCTCGGGCGTGGTAACGTCGCAGGGACTGCTGGTACCGCGCCGAGTGTAGTAAGGCCCTGTCCCGAGCCTCGTCCAGCTGGTCCAGCGAGTCTTCTCGGCTTGCTTGGTTACTCTCATCGTCATAGGCCCTCGTCCTCGGGGAGCCGTATTCCAGGTCAGTGGGCAGGACGGCCTCGGCCCCGTAGACCAGGAAGAACGGCGTGAAACCTGTGGCTCGGCTTGGCGTCGTCCTCAGGCTCCAGACCACCGAGGGGAGTTCCTTCATCCACCGCTTGCCGAACTTGTTGAGGTCGTTGTAAATCCGAGGCTTGAGCCCTTGTAGGATCATGCCGTTGGCACGTTCCACTTGCCCATTCGACATGGGATGAGCTACGGTGGCCCAGTCCACCCGGATGCTGTGATCCTCGCAAAAATCCAAGAATTTTTTGCCGGTGAACTGGGTGCCATTGTCGGTGATGATGGAGTTCAGGACCCCGAAGCGATGGATGATGTTGGTGAAGAATGCCACCGCCTGCTCGGACCTGATGCTGTTCAGGGGTCGGACCTCGATCCACTTGGAGAATTTGTCGACGGCGACCAGCAGGTGCGTGTAGCCCCCGGGCGCCTTCTGCAGAGGGCCGACGAGGTCCAGACCCCACACAGCGAAGGGCCAGGTGATGGGTATTGTCTGCAGAGCCTGAGCGGGCAGGTGGGTCTGCTTCGCATAGAATTGGCACCCTTCGCAGGCGCGGACAATTCTGGTGGCGTCAGCCACCGCCGTTGGCCAGTAGAAGCCTTGGCGGAAAGCGTTCCCGACGAGGGTTCGGGGTGCTGCATGATGGCCGCAAGCCCCCGAGTGTATTTCCCGCAGGAGTTCCTAACCTTCGGCGATGGAGATGCATCGCTGGAGGATGCCCGAGGGGCTACGGTGGTAGAGCTCCTTCTCATCGCCCAGCAAGACGAACGATTTGGCGCGTCGCGCTACCCGCCGAGCCTCGGCTCGGTCGAGGGGCAGTTCTCCTTGGCGGAGATATTGCAGGTACGGGGTTTGCCAATCTTGATCTGGCATGACCCCGCTCTGCTCCTCCTCGATGCGCAGTGCTTCGCCCTCGGGGGCCGAGGGTTCCTCGGGCTGAGCCGAGGATGGCTCGGGCTGGGCCGAGGTCACCTCGGACGAGGCCGAGGGTGCCTCGGGCTCGGGCGCGTCGCCTATCTTGATGGAGGGTTGGTGCAGATCCCGGGAGAAGACGTCCGGGGGAACCGTTGTTCGCCCCGAGGCTATCTTCGCCAGCTCGTCCGCAGTCTCGTTGTAGCGCCGGGCGATGTGGTTAAGCTCGAGACCGTAGAACTTGTCTTCCAGGCGTCGAACCTCGTCACAGTAGGCCTCCATCTTCGGGTCGCGGCAGAGGGAGTTCTTCATGACTTGGTCGATGACGAGCTGCGAGTCGCCGCGTGCATCGAGGCGTCGGACCCCTAGCTCGATGGCGATTCGCAATCCGTTGATCAGAGCCTCGTACTCAGCCACATTGTTGGACGCCGGGAAATGGAGGCGGAGCACGTAGCGCAGGTGTTTCCCGAGGGGCGAGACGAAGAGCAGGCCCGCGCCAGCTCCCGTCTTCATCAGCGACCCGTCGAAAAACATGGTCCAGAGCTCTGGTTGGATCGAAGCCGTTGGCAACTGGGTATCGACCCATTCGACTACGAAATCCGCCAGTACCTGGGACTTGATGGCCTTCCGAGGGGCGAACGAGATTGCCTCGCCCATGATTTCCACCGCCCACTTCGCGATCCGTCCCGAGGCTTCTCGGCACTGGATGATCTCCCCCAGGGGGAAGGATGACACCACAGTCACCGGATGGGACTCGAAGTAATGTCGCAGCTTTCGCCTCGTCAGGATCACTGCATATAGCAGCTTCTGGACTTGTGGGTAGCGGATCTTGGTCTCGGACAGCACTTCGCTGACGAAGTAAACTGGCCTCTGAATGGGCAAAGCATGCCCCTCTTCCTGCCTTTCGACCACGATCGCGGCGCTGACCACCTGAGTGGTTGCGGCGACGTAGACCAGGAGGGCTTCTCCATCAGCTGGGGGTACCAAGATGGGCGCCTGGGTGAGGAGCGCCTTCAGGTTCCCGAGGGCTTCCTCGGCCTCGGGAGTCCAAGTGAAGCACTCGGCCTTCCTTAAGAGACGGTACAGGGGCAGGCCTCTTTCGCCGAGGCGCGAGATGAAACGGCTCAAGGCCGCGAGGCATCCCATGACCCTCTGTACGCCTTTTAAGTCCTTGATGGGCCCCATGTTTGTGATGGCCGCGATCTTCTCCGGGTTGGCTTCGATGCCCCGCTCGGAGACGATGAATCCCAAAAGCATGCCCCGGGGCACCCCGAAGACGCACTTCTCGGGATTGAGCTTGACGCCCTTCGCCTTGAGACACCGGAATGTCAGTTCGAGGTCGGAGAGAAGGTCGGAGGCTTTCCTCGTCTTGACTACGATGTCATCGACGTAGGCCTCGACCGTGCGACCGATGTGTTCGCCGAACACATGGTTCATGCACCGCTGGTACGTTGCACCCGCGTTCCTCAAACCGAACGGCATTGTGACATAACAGTACATGCCGAAGGGCGTGATGAAAGAAGTCGCGAGCTGGTCGGACTCTTTCATCTTGATTTGATGATACCCTGAGTAGGCATCAAGGAAAGACAGGGTTTCGCACCCTGCAGTGGAGTCCACGATTTGATCGATGCGAGGTAGAGGGTAGGGGACCTTCGGACATGCTTTGTTAAGACCAGTGTAGTCTACACACATCCGCCATTTCCCCCCTTTCTTCCTCACGAGTACAGGGTTGGCAAGCCATTCGGGATGGAATACCTCTTTAATGAACCCTGCTGCCATCAGCTTGTGGATCTCCTCGCCTATCACCCTGCGCCTTTCCTCGTCGAATCGGCGCAGAGGCTGTCTGACTGGTCGGGCTCCGGCCCGAATATCCAGCGAGTGCTCGGCGACATCCCTCGGTATGCCGGGCATGTCCGAGGGACCCCACGCAAAGACGTCGGCGTTTGCGCGGAGAAAGTCGACGAGCACTGCTTCCTATTTGGGGTCGAGCCCGGAACCGATCCGGATCTGCCTGGAGGTGTCACCACTAGGGTCGAGAGGGACGGCCTTGACCGTCTCCGCCGGCTCGAAGTTGCCGGCGTGTCGCTTCACGTCCGGCACCTCTCGGGAGAGGCTTTCCAGGTCGGCAATGAGGGCCTCGGACTCGGCGAGGGCCTCGGCGTACTCCACGCACTCCACATCGCATTCGAACGCGTGTTTGTACGTGGGGCCGACGGTGATGACCCCGTTGGGGCCTGGCATCTTGAGCTTTAGGTACGTGTAGTTGGGGATGGCCATGAACTTCGCGTAGCATGGTCTTCCCAGCACTGCGTGGTAGGTTCCTCGGAACCCGACCACCTCGAACGTCAAAGTCTCCCTTCGGAAGTTGGAGGGTGTTCCGAAGCAGACAGGGAGGTCGAGCTGTCCGAGGGACTGGACGCGCTTCCCGGGAATGATCCCGTGGAAGGGCGCAGCGCCTGCTCGGACGGATGACAGATCGACGCGCAGGAGCCTGAGGGTCTCGACGTAGATGATGTTGAGGCAGCTGCCCCCATCCATCAGGACCTTGGTGAGCCTGACGTCGCCGATGACGGGGTCGACGACGAGCGGGTACTTCCCCGGGCTCGGCACGTGGTCGGGGTGGTCGTCCCGGTCGAAAGTGATGGGCTTGTCGGACCAGTCTAGGTAGACTGGCGCCGCCACCTTCACCGAGCAGACCTCCCGACGCTCTTGCTTACGATGCCGAGCCGAGGCATTCGCCGCATGCCCTCCGTAGATCATGAAGCTGTCGCGGACCTCTGGGAACTCTCCTGCTTGGCGATCCTCCCTTTTGTCGTCGTCGTGAGCCCTGCCACCCTCTGCGGGTGGCCCGGCCCTGTGGAAGTGGCGCCGAAGCATGACGCACTCCTCGAGGGTGTGCTTGACGGGCCCCTGATGGTAGGGGCACGTCTCCTTGAGTGCTTTGTCGAAGAGGTTAGCACCTCCGGGGGGCTTCCGAGGGTTCTTGTGCTCGGCGGCGGCGACAAGGTCTGCATCGGGAACGTCGCGTTTCGCTTGCGACTTCCTTCTGCCTTTCTTCTTGGCGCCGAGCGGAGCAGACGCCTCGGGAGCATCTTCCGACGGGCGGCCCTGGGGCTGCTTGTCCTTTCGGAAGATGGCCTCGACCGCCTCCTGACCGGAGGCGAACTTGGTGGCGATGTCCATCAGCTCGCTTGCCCTGGTGGGGGTCTTGCGACCCAACTTGCTCACCAGGTCACGGCAGGTGGTGCCGGCGAGGAACGCGCCGATGACGTCGGAGTCGGTAATGTTGGGCAGCTCGGTGCGCTGCTTCGAGAACCGCCGGATGTAGTCCCGAAGAGACTCTCCCGGCTGTTGCCGACAGCTTCGGAGGTCCCAGGAATTCCCGGGGCGCACGTACGTGCCCTGGAAGTTGCCGGCGAAAGCCTAGACCAGATCTTCCCAGTTGGAAATCTGCCCCGGAGGCAGGTGCTCCAACCAAGCGCGAGAGGTGTCGGAGAGAAACAGGGGGAGGTTTCGGATGATGAGGTTGTCGTCGTCCGTCCCACCCAGTTGACAGGCCAGGCGGTAGTCCGCGAGCCACAATTCCGGTCTCGTTTCCCCCGAGTACTTCGTGATAGTAGTCGGGGGTCGGAATCGGGTCGGGAACGGCGCCCGCCGAATGGCTCGGCTGAAGACCTGCGGACCGGGTGGTTCGGGCGAGGGACTCCGATCCTCCCCGCTGTCGTAGCGCCCCCCACGCCTGGGGTGATAGCCTCGGCGCACCCTTTCGTCGAGGCGGGCCCGACGGTCGCGATGAGGGTGCTCGTCGCCGAGGTGGCCCGGGGCCGCAGGCGCGGTGTTGCGCGTGCGCCCGGTGTAGACCGAGGCTTCCCGCGTGAGTCGGGAAGTCGCGACACGAGGTTCCGAGGGGTACCCCTGCCTTCGGGAGGCAGAGCTCTCGGCCCGCCGGGCCGCAGCGCCTTCCAGGAGATGCTTGAGTTCTCCCTGGATTCGCCGACCCTCGGTGGTTGATGACTCCGGCATCGCGCGGAGGAGCATCGCTGCAGCGGCCAGGTCCTGACCGGTTCCGCCGGATGCGGGTGGCGGTCTGTCCCTGGCATCGTTGGCGATGCGGTGCTGGAGACCTTGGGGCAGGTGACGTATTCCTCCGGCTAGAGGCTGGCTCGCCCATACCTGCCCGATGTTCTGGCGGATTGCCTCGAGCGCTCCTGCTCCCTCATCGAGCCCGGCCTGCGCCCCGCGGACTTGCTCGAGCTGTGGGTCGTGACCCCCCGCCGGAACGGGGACCACAGCTAGCTCCCGCGGGATGTCGGCGCGAGGCGCTGGCCTAGGGGGATCACCATCCTCCGGCATGCCGAGACAGCCGCCTCCGGAGGGATCCCCTAGCTCGACGTGGAGACATTCGCGGCTCGGGCCGCAGTCCTTGTCGTCAAGGCTGCGGCTGCCGTCGGAACAGTCGGAGAGGCAGTAGTCACATGCGGTCATGAAGTCCCGCATGGCACTGGGGTTGCCAAATCTGGAGAAATCCCAGCAGATGCTGGGGTCGTCATCTTCCTCGGACCCAGAGGGTCCGTAGGTCGAGACACCCGTCAATCGGTCCCAAGGCGACCGCACACGAAACCCCAGAGAGGTTGCACTCGCCTCAACGTGAGCGCCCGCCAAAGCGAGGTCGCCAGGCGGGTTGAGGCCGAGTCGAAATGACGAAAGATGGGTAGCAGTCGGTACCTTTTTATCGACGAGGAGCGATGAAGTCACGTCGGGGGCTGATCGCGCCGTCGTCTTGGGTACGAGGGCGACGTCCTGCAGGCCCTCCGTGAGCGTGCTGGCGTCGTCCACTTGCTCGGGGTCGACGTGTTGCGGGGGGGCGGCGCTCGCCTTTGCCTCGAACGTGAGGGTGACGCCTAGCGTGTCCTCCGTTGGGGCATTGGGGATGTCGATCTGCCCGACAGCCGTCGGGGCGCTGCCTCTCACTCGGCCCTGGTTGCCCCGCCTCCTCCTCCTGCGATGGCGGGGGAGAGGATGGGGCGAACTCGAAAGTTGTCCTTCCCCCACGCGGGAAAGGCGTCGTCGATTCCGCCGCCGGCGGGCGGGCTGTCCGCCACCATTGTCGCTGTCGCGCGGCGGTGGAAGGAGTATCATGTCGTAGCTGCCGTCGAAAGACATGAACTCAAGACTCCCGAAACGGAGCACCGTCCCGGGTTGAAGAGGTCGTTGGAGACTGCCCATCTGGAGCTTGACGGGAAACTGCTCGTCAACACGCAGCGTGCCCCTACCTGGCGCGCCAACTGTCGGCGTTCCGAGACCGGGGGGTCCCCGAGCCGACGAGTGAGTGTGCCGCGTGCCCCAGCCCAGATGGGTCGAGCGCGTGGGCGAGCGCGAAGGGGGGAGAGAGAGAGAGCGAGAGCGAGGTGGCCGGAGCCGGGTCGTGAGGGAGTCGGAGAATTCCCGCGGCCTTCGTGTTCGTCCCGCGCCCAGGTCGGGTGCGCTTGCAGTAGGGGGTTACAAGCGTCCGCGCGGGTGAGGGGAGCGAGCGGCCCCGAGAGAGCGCCTGCCCCTGCCCTCGTTCCCGCGAGGCCAACCCTCTCTAAGAAGGCCCTGGTCCTTCCTTTTATAAGCGTAAGGAGAGGATCCAGGTGTACAAAATGGGGGTGTAGCAAGGTGCTACGTGTCTAGCGAGGGAGAGCTAGTGCCCTAAGTACATGCCAAGGTGGCAGCCGGAGAGATCTTGGCACCCTGTTGGTGTGTGCGTCGTGGCTGTCGGAGAAGCAGTGGAGCCTGATGGAGGGACAGCTGTCGGAACAGCTGTGCTCTTGCTGACGTCTCCCTGCTTTCGTAAGGGAGGCGAGAGTCGCCGTCGTCATGGTCTAGTGAGGCGCCATCATTGCCTATCTGGCGGAGCTGGCCAGATGGGACGCCGGTCTTGTTCTCTGCGACCCAAGTCGGCTCAGGGCAGGGTGATGATGACGCTTCCTGTTGACGTGGCGGTCTTGTGTCCTAGGTCGGGCGTCGTGGAGGCTCCTCCGAAGTCGAGGTCGAGTCCGTCCTGCATGACAGAGGCCGAGCCCGAACTCCTGGGTCGGGCGAGGCGGAGATCGTTCGGCAGAGGCCGAGGCGGAGTCCGAGCCCGGGGTCGGGAGAGGCGGAGTTCGTCGTCTTCCGGGGCCTTAGCCCGAGTCCGAGCCCTGGGTCGGGCGGAGCGGAGTTCGCCGTCTTCCGGGGCCTTAGCCCGAGTCCGAGCCCTGGGTCGGGCGGAGCGGAGTTCGCCGTCTTCCGGGGCCTTAGCCCGAGTCCGAGCCCTGGGTCGGGCGGAGCGGAGTTCACCGTCTTCCGGGGCCTTAGCCCGAGTCCGAGCCCTGGGTCGGGCGGAGCAGAGTTTCGCCGTCTTCCGGGGCCTTAGCCCGAGTCCGAGCCCTGGGTCGGGCGGAGCTTCCTCTGGCGCTTTCGGCCAAGCCTGGCTACCCGTCAGTCTTACCTTTTGCGTTGAAGGCCCCAGGGATTTGGTCGGTTGGCGCGGTGATTTAGTCAGGGTTACTTCTTATCGAAGGCGGGGCCTCGGGCGAGCCGGTGATGCGTCTGCCGTGAAAGAGGAGGCCTCAGGCGAGACGGAGTCATCTTAGGGTCGGCTGCCCTCGCCCGAGGCTAGGCTCGGGCGTGGCGTGATCGAGTCGCTCGTATGGACTGATCCCTGACTTAATCAAACCCATCAGGCCTCTGCAGCTTTATGCTGATGGGGGTTACCAGCTGAGAATTAGGCGTCTTGAGGGTACCCCTAATTATGGTCCCCGACAAGGTGCTTAAGGTAAAGTCTACAAGGTTCAACACAAGTGAACAAATGTGATGGTCCAAGAACTGGATTATGGATACATAATGGACATCACAAGTAAGATGGACATTGCATAAAGTGAGACTCGGGTGCGTAGCTCGGAGACAACTGATCAAGCCAAGGATGGAGGCAAGAAGAGCTTCGAGGTACCAAGTGCACGGGAGAAAGTCAAGGAGGCTGAGGAACCCAAAGCCAAGGGTGAAGAAGAAGGCTTGCAAAGTCAAGGGTGATCGAGTTGAGAACAGCTACGGCACATCGAGGATCACTACATAAGGACGTGACTTACAACCAATGAGGTAACAGCTACAGTTATGTGGTGTAAGTCATAAGGCTCAAGACCAAGCTCTAAGAAGGAGATCAAGGTCACTAGAAGAAGAACAAGTGTCAAAACCAGAACTGGAAGCAGCCCAAAAGAGCTAAGTTCACCTTGATCTTTAGTTTGGGTTGTTCCTATGTTTGGAGATGTTCTATGTGACCTTTGCAGGATGTTGGAGCTAAGAAATGTCAATCTAGATCAAGTCAAGCCGACTTGATGATTTATGAGTCCAACATCAAAGCTCAAGCATGTGAAATGCTATAGATGTAATAATTAAGAGAAGGTATGTTTCTAGACTTAGTACATTGGTTTTGTGGACTAATATACTTGTCTAAGTGTTAGAAACAGAAAGAAGAAGAAAAGGAAAGAGGTGCAAAGGGCTTGGCGGTGTACAGCCAAGACTCAGCTCAGTCTGGCACACCGGACTGTCCTGTGGTGCACCAGACAGTGTCTGGTGGTGCACCGGACAGTGTCCGGTGCGACAGGCTGATCTCTGGCGAACTGGTCGCTCTCGGGAATTCACCGGCGATGTACGGCTATAATTCACCGGACTGTCCGGTGTGCACCGGACTGTCCGGTGAGCCAACGGTCGGCTGGGCCAACGGTCGGCCGCGCAATCCGCGCGTGACGCGTGGACGAGCCAACGGTTAGATGGGAGCACCGGACTGTCCGGTGTGCACCGGACAGTGTCTGGTGCGCCAACGGCTCTAGGACTGCAACGGTCGACTGCTCCATTTATGGAAGGAGATCAGACACCGGACAGTGTCCGGTGGTGCACCGGACTGTCCGGTGCACCACCCGACAGAAAGATGATATTGCCTTCCAAATGAAGTCCAACGGCTCCTAGGCCCCTTGGGTCTATAAAAGGGACTCCTAGGCGCCTCCAAGAGTAGAACAAGCGCAGCCAACAAGTGTAGACTTCACTCGAATCAATTCTCACTCTCCCTCTTGTGTGTAACTCTATAGTTTGTGTAGAAGGCACAGCTATAAGCCTTAAGAGAGAGGAGAAGTGCTGCTTAGAGCTAGAGCAAGGTCTTGAGCGTATCGTTACTCTGCCGGGGTGCTGCCAAGAAGTTTGTAAGCAGCCGCGGTTCTGTTGTAACCCCACTCAATAGTGAAAGGCTCTATCTGTCATACTGACAGATCTGAGCAAACGGAGGAAGGAGTTGAAATAGACTCCAAGCCCAGGTGTGGCTAACTCCAACGAGGACTAGGCAAGCATTTCAGGCTTGGCCGAACCTCGGGATAAATCCTTGCGTCTGTGTGCTCTGTTCTGTATTGTACTCTGACTCTCTGTCTTACTCGCTTATATATCTGCACTTCACTACTTACTTGTGGTACTAGCTTTCCTTGAAGTGCAGGATATTCGTAAGACAGGAACTTCAATTCCACTGCAACCTACTCGAAGGGTTCTTCACTCCACTGCGATCCTGTCTTCGAGTAGAGTAAGAATTTCCAGTTATAAAGTGATAATTTTTATTCGCCTATTCACCCCCCCCTCTAGGCGACATCCAGATCCTGTTCCCGGGCAAAGGGAACTTTCAATTGGTATCAGAGCTAGGCCTCTCCAGTGTGGGCTTAGCCGTCCGGAGATGACGATGTCGTCACAAGAGGTAACTGTAGAACTTCTTCTAGGCGATGGCTCTAATTACAAGTCTTGGTCTGTCTCTATTTATAGTGCTTTCATGAGTGTTGATCCTGATTTGAGACAGATCTTTAGTAGAAGTATTTTTCCATCTGATATTAGCAAAAATCCCTCTAATGATGAACTAAGATGTTTATCTCTCAATCACCGTGCTTGTAACATCTTAGTTGAGTCTCTTTCTAGAAGTGCCTATTTTGCCATCATGAGTAGTGATAGTGATCTATTTGTTGATGCTCATGATCTATGGAATAGGATCAAAGAAAAATATTTTGTGGCAAACTGTGATGCTCCTACTCCCTATATTACTTGTGATACTAACCATTCAAAGGGAGAAGAACAAGAACGATGGCACCCAAACGATGAATCCACCTCACCGACAGGTTTGTCTTCCACTAGTTATAAATGTCTTATTGCTAACAATGATAGTGGAGACGAAAGCGATGATGAGGAGGAATATGAGGATGATAGCGAGGATGAGTCTTCATCACCACAAGGTACATTTTCCTGTATTACTTCCACTAATAATAATGACAGGGAAAATGAGACCGGTGATGTGGAAGAAGAGGAGATTCGCCGGTTCTACACCCATCTCAACAAAGAAGACAAAGTGCTCTTGGTTAAGTTGTTGAGGAGGAACAAGGAACAAGGCGAGACGCTTCTCAGGCTAGAGGAGACTCTCATCAAAACCAACGACAGCCTGGAGAAGATGACCAAAGAACATGAGGAGCTAAAGTGCTCTCATGATAATTTGGTCCAACGGTATGAATCTATTTTATTTGAGCAAAGAAATAATCATGATGTATTATCTGATGTTGCTCAACTTAAAACTGAGAATTCTATGCTTAAGAGTCAAGTAGAATTGATAAATTTAGAAAAACTTGCTCTAAGTGAAAAATATGATATGCTATCTTATTCTCATAATGAATTAGTTGATGACCATATCATGCTTAATGTTGCTCATGAGGTTGTAATTTCAAACTTAAATTCATGTGAACCTCATTCTCGCACGTGTGCACATTTGAATTGTATATCATCATGTGCTAACCCCTGTTGCTCAAAAGAAAGCCAATCATTGATTGAGCAACAAGTTTTAGGGTCACAAAAGAAATTCTGTGGGAATAAGAAGCAACGACAACTGAGGAGAAGACGCTTAGCTCAACTCTCTCAAGATATCCACGGGCGCGTGGTGAAGAAGCTTGAGAAAGGAAAAACTGCAGCAAGTGTTAAGCTCAATAAGAAGAATGTTCCCAAAGCTATAAATGAAGAAATCAACATGAACGAGGAAAAAGGTAAAAATTCAATTAGTCATGTTGTTTGTACTAATCATCTCTCCATGTCCTTCAAGCACAAAAAGGGAAGAGGAAAAAGGAGGTGTTTCAAATGCAAGGAGATAGGCCATCTCATCGCATCCTGTCCGTACAAAGACAAGGATGAAGGGACAAGAAGTTGCTTTGGATGCAACAATAAGGACCACATTATCACTTCATGTCCGGTCATGAAGAATCAAGGATGTGCATCCTCCAAGATGACCCTCACCAAGGAAAATGACAAACAGCAAGCGTCATGTCAGGTTGAGCGACGCTTCTGCTACAAGTGTGGTGAGCAGGGTCATATATCAAAGGTATGTTATAAAGGTAAGATTCCTAAAGAAGTGAATGTGTGTCAATCTCATTCGCTTAGGAGACCCAAATCATACACTTGTGCTAGATCTATAATGAGATCACCTAGAACTAGCACAAAGGCCATTTGGGTACCAAAGGCACATTTAGATGATCATTATGGACCCATCCCGAGATGGGTACCAAACTGTGCTAACTAGACCATGCAGGTGCCTTGAGATGGACTGGAGACCATGGGAGAGATTAAGATGGTTATCTAAAACTCTATGCTTAAGCTGTTAATTGTTTTGGTGTTTATTGACCCAAGGTTGAATTATTGTGAAACACTAATCCCATGTTCATCTCAAGTGAAATAAGGTGTATAGGTCTTGAATCATTATTGGTGAATCAAGTAAAGGACCTTGATGAGAATCTACAACATGCTCTCCAAAGGACGGTACCCCGTGTATTTTAAGTACATAATTGCAATTTAGTATTGCTCTTAAGTTGGCTTGTTGTGCTACCCATCTTTGGAGTAGTTATGCTTTATGATTGCCTGTGTTAAATGAATCATAATGAAGTCTGCTTAATCATGACTGGTGCTATATAGGATATATCTTTTGAATCATTCATGGGTAACTCTTTCATTTGTTATATCCACAACGATTAACTCTCTTGGTGTACATGGATAAACCTGTAACTTTTTGTAAGTCATGCTATGTGCAATCATGACATTTAGTTTAGTCCATGTTCACATGATTACCTTAGTTTGGTACTGTGTGAATTTCAAATCCATGTCGTGCCCTTTTGAGCTATGAGGTGCATGAGCAAAAGGAGCCCTGAATTAGTGATAACTAGTGCTCTCATAAAGGCAAAGGTATGGAAAATGGAACTGTGCAATTTTATTGATTATCTTGAAATTCCATTGATAGTGATCGTAGCTGTGTTCTTGCATTTCATTGGTAGTATCGTGGCTTATGCATTAGAATGTTGTTTCTTTTGGTGTACCTAAAGAACCTTCTTAACTATGATGTGCTTAAGACATGATCGTGTTGTCTTTCAATTGGTATATGTGCTCCAATGATAGTTAAGCATGTCTAAGTTGCGTGTAAATGTTAGACTTCCTGTGAGTATCCAATTGGCTTATGTGCCACTGAGGCGTGCATTGTTGTATTTAGTCAACCTTTCATTTAACCTTCAATTGATGTTAAGTGGCTTTTCATTTGATAATCAAATTGGCATCTTTGTGTGATGAAAGTGATAAAGTATGCCTTGACCAAGGTATGTTGTGATCCCCTCTAGTTCTAAGGAAGCTAGAATGTGCAAAGTGCAAGTCATTCAAATACTTGATGCACAACTTGAGGGGGAGCACACATAACTTGTGTCTTTTGAGACTAACTGTTTCTTGAGCAATCTTGTGTAGTCTCTAGGTGGAAAAGAGAAGATGTGCAAGAAATGGAGCAATCAGGACTTGGGTACCTCTGTCAGTCAAAAAATTGGTATCTCAAGTCATGAGTAAGTACATGTTTTTAGATTGCTCATGCTCTATAATATCTGGTGATAATAGATGCTTATTCTTAAATATCATAGAGCTATGACAATAAATGAACTTTGCAATTGGTATCTTTCAATTGGTAGCCGTGATAGTCTGCTTCAATTGACATCTTTTAATAATCATTAGAATAGAAGTTTCTTCTTGTGCCCAATACTATAACTTGTTCTAAGTTTGGTGTCTTAGCAACAAGAAAAAGTTAGGAGAATGAATCAGGCACAAGTGTGGAGAAGCTCTCGAGAGATTAAATACTTTCAAGATGGGAAGTACACTACAACATGGTAAAGGTACAAAAGGAAGTATTAATCTTTTTGCATATATGTATCTCACCTAAATGTTGATAGTGCATATGCTCAATAAGTAAGGGGGAGTTTTGATAGTCGTTTTTCCTCCTTGACACCCTGCTGTCCCTTGACATCATCCTATGTTCTTGCTTGAGTAAGGTTTTTTGGTGTTTGATGTCAAAGGGGGAGAATTTGTGTATTAAAGCTTATCTCAACCTGAGAGGAAAGCTTATCCTAAGGGGTGATGTGTTAGTTTAAGCTTTGCTAGTGTGTTATTCATATGCTTCCTGCAGTATTATATGTGTTGCATCATATGGACTAGTGTTTCTGTTGCGATGAATTAACTGGCTTCTAGAGTGTAATAGATAGTCATGTGGTTAATGGTGCTTTAAGACTAAAGGTGCTAGTTTAAATTGGTGAATAGTGGTAGGTTGATATTCCTGTGATATATCCACTAATTTGAATGGTGCTTAACTCTGATTATGTGCATTTGTGTGTTATAGCATCATGGTTTCAATGCTTCCTAAAAGGTGCTAAGGTGTAGAAATGTTTCGAACTGCCTAAGTATGTGCAAATTGGCGTCTGAGGCCAAAATTAGGTTCTTGAAGTAAGCACATATTTAGGGGGAGCATTCTATAAACTTAGAATTCAAAATTTGTGCTTCAAATCTTATTATTATGTAAGCTTTAATTGTGTTGCCATCAATCACCAAAAAGGGGGAGATTGAAAGCTCTCTTGTGAGTTTTGGTGTTTGGATGACAACTCAATTAAAGGACTAACAAGTGTACTAAGTGTTGAACAGGTGCTTAAGGTAAAGTCTACAAGGTTCAACACAAGTGAACAAATGTGATGGTCCAAGAACTGGATTATGGATACATAATGGACATCACAAGTAAGATGGACATTGCATAAAGTGAGACTCGGGTGCGTAGCTCGGAGACAACTGATCAAGCCAAGGATGGAGGCAAGAAGAGCTTCGAGGTACCAAGTGCACGGGAGAAAGTCAAGGAGGCTGAGGAACCCAAAGCCAAGGGTGAAGAAGAAGGCTTGCAAAGTCAAGGGTGATCGAGTTGAGAACAGCTACGGCACATCGAGGATCACTACATAAGGACGTGACTTACAACCAATGAGGTAACAACTACAGTTATGTGGTGTAAGTCATAAGGCTCAAGACCAAGCTCTAAGAAGGAGATCAAGGTCACTAGAAGAAGAACAAGTGTCAAAACCAGAACTGGAAGCAGCCCAAAAGAGCTAAGTTCACCTTGATCTTTAGTTTGGGTTGTTCCTATGTTTGGAGATGTTCTATGTGACCTTTGCAGGATGTTGGAGCTAAGAAATGTCAATCTAGATCAAGTCAAGCCGACTTGATGATTTATGAGTCCAACATCAAAGCTCAAGCATGTGAAATGCTATAGATGTAATAATTAAGAGAAGGTATGTTTCTAGACTTAGTACATTGGTTTTGTGGACTAATATACTTGTCTAAGTGTTAGAAATAGAAAGAAGAAGAAAAGGAAAGAGGTGCAAAGGGCTTGGCGGTGTACAACCAAGACTCAGCTCAGTCTGGCACACCGGACTGTCTGGTGGTGCACCGGACAGTGTCCGGTGCGATAGGCTGATCTCTGGCGAACTGGCCGCTCTCGGGAATTCACCGGCGATGTACGGCTATAATTCACCGGACTGTCCGGTGTGCACCAGACTGTCCGGTGAGCCAACGGTCGGCTGGGCCAATGGTCGGCCGCGCAATCCGCGCGTGACGCGTGGACGAGCCAACGGTCAGAAGGGAGCACCGGACAGTGTCCGGTGCGCCAATGGCTCCAGGACTGCAACGGTCGACTGCTCCATTTATGGAAGGAGATCAGGCACCGGACAGTGTCCGGTGGTGCACCGGACTGTCCGGTGCACCACCCGATAGAAAGCTGATATTGCCTTCCAAATTAAGTCCAACGGCTCCTAGGCCCCTTGGGTCTATAAAAGGGACTCCTAGGCGCCTCCAAGAGTAGAACAAGCGCAGCCAACAAGTGTAGACTTCACTCGAATCAATTCTCACTCTCCCTCTTGTGTGTAACTCTATAGTTTGTGTAGAAGGCACAGCTATAAGCCTTAAGAGAGAGGAGAAGTGCTGCTTAGAGCTAGAGCAAGGTCTTGAGCGTATCGTTACTCTGCCGGGGTGCTGCCAAGAAGTTTGTAAGCAGCCGCGGTTCTGTTGTAACCCCACTCAATAGTGAAAGGCTCTATCTGTCATACTGACAGATCTGAGCAAACGGAGGAAGGAGTTGAAATAGACTCCGAGCCCAGGTGTGGCTAACTCCAACGAGGACTAGGCAAGCATTTCAGGCTTGGCCGAACCTCGGGATAAATCCTTGCGTCTGTGTGCTCTGTTCTGTATTGTACTCTTACTCTCTGTCTTACTCGCTTATATATCTGCACTTCACTACTTACTTGTGGTACTAGCTTTCCTTGAAGTGCAGGATATTCGTAAGGCAGGAACTTCAATTCCACTGCAACCTACTCGAAGGGTTCTTCACTCCACTGCGATCCTGTCTTCGAGTAGAGTAAGAATTTCCAGTTATAAAGTGATAATTTTTATTTGCCTATTCACCCCCCTCTAGGCGACATCCAGATCCTATTCCCGGGCAAAGGGAACTTTCACATATCAAAATACTTCTCCAAGCCTGGGCTCTTCACTTTGCTTGATTTGTCCACTTGACCTGTGATGACCTGGGAGTCTGATTTCAAAACTTCCCTTCTTACACCCATTGCGTTTAGCTTTCTTAATCCTAGAAGCAGAGCTTCGTACTCTGCTATATTATTTGTGCACTGGAACTGCAACTTGGTAGCATAAGAAGTTCTTACTTTAGATGGCGAGACAATGACAGCTGCAGCACTAGCTCCGAAGGACCCCCATGAATCATCATAGAAGATTGTTTAGACTACTTTGTTTGATTGGATTGCTTCATTCTGTGAGCCTGGAGTCCA
The DNA here is from genome assembly GCA_029449295.1 of Zea luxurians. NCBI lineage: Eukaryota > Viridiplantae > Streptophyta > Magnoliopsida > Poales > Poaceae > Zea > Zea luxurians. The sequence continues at coordinate 10,328,807 of JAOPSE010000002.1, forward strand.
ATCAACAATAAAATTTGCTGATGCTTGAGATTGAATGGAAGACGTGTTAACAAAGTCTATGATAAACTCATTGAGTTCTGCTGCCCACTTTCCAATTCGACCCAAAGCTTCTTTGTTTCTTATGATATCCTTGAGTGGTTGAGATGATGGCACAATAATGTTGTAGGATTGGAAGTAGTACCGAAGCTTTCTTGAAGCCATTAGGATTGCATAGAGGACCTTCTCCATCTCTGTATAATTCCTTTTAGATGGGCTTAATATTTTGGATATGAAGTAGACATGCATTTGCCTTTTCACACCTTCATTCACTACTTCTTCAACCAAGGCAACACTTATAGTTGATTGCGAGGCTGATACATAAAGTAACAGAGGAGCCCCTGGCGAAGGTGGAGAAAGTGTTGTTAGTTTTATCAGGTAGTCCTTCAATTCTTTGATGGCTTGTTGTTGAGAGGGTTGTTGGTCACTTGTTCTCAAATGCTGTGAATTAAGAACAAGACAACACAATTGTTAAATATTAAAGACCTTCGTCCTCTGAAGCATTATCTCCCCTAGGATATATGATCTTCAGACGAAGGTTATGAAGGACACGCCTTCGTCACTTAATGAATGAATAATAATACACAGAGATAATGAATGTAGACCATTGACTCATTCACATATGTATTTCACAATGTACACATGAATATTAACAGAATTTACATTACATTTGAAAGCATCTAGGCCCCTGGTTGGTTTTAGTGATTAATGACAACATAATATTATATGTGACTAACGTGTGTTTTGCAGAGACAAATGGTAAGTTAGGTCGCATTACAGGAAGATGTACTACAACGGTGAAAATAATCCCTGAGATAAGAACTTGAAACGACGGCTAAAACGACGAAACAAAAGATGAAGGTCTTGGTATTCCGAGTGTCAAGGAGTTGCAGACACTCGGTATAGAGTTAGGTATTTTATTTTGTTTTAGCCATACTATAAAGAGGGGTTGTCGATGAGTAGTTTGACCAAGAGAGTTCTAGTCTAGTGTTGGTGCATATTCACACCCACATATAGTGCTAGGTGTCACTCTAGAACATACTCATGAGTTAGAACGAAAACGATTTGAAAAATAAAAGAAAACAGAAACTAGGGTTTCTGGCCTAGGGGTACGGGACTGTCCGGTGCGCCCTCTGCCAGTGGGGCCAGCCTGGCCCAGGGAAGAGTTGTTCCCTGCGCAGAAACCCGAGAGCACATAGTTTGGAAAATTGAATTATAGCTGGCACACCGGACTATCCGGTGTGCCATCTGCCCAACGACTAGCTGTCAGAATTAGCCGTTGGAAATGACCATTGGCGCACCGGACTGTCCGGTGCGCCCATGCGCGGCTAGGTTCTGGTAAAGGCTAGTTGGTGGGTGAGGGATATTTATACCCCCTCCACCCACCATATTGATTGTCTTGCTGCCCACATTTACTCCTACACATTGGTAGAGCATTGCAAGCACCACAAAGCTTAGTGAGGTGATTAGAAGATCTTAATCCCGCATTTGGACCTCATTAGTGCTTGTGAGAGCCACCTAGAGCACACACCGCATGCATTAGACTTCTCTTGGTCAAGTGAAAGTCTACGACTTGTTACTCTTGGTGATCGGCATCACCTAGATGACATGGTGGCATTGGGAGCTCGGTGATCACCTTGGAGATCTTATTGGTGACCCGGCTCAAGATTGTAAGCGGTCGTGAGGGATCCACTGGGCTGGAGTGGCAAAGGATCATCTCATAGTGAGCACTTGGTTCTTGCGAGGACCAAGAGGGAGCGATACCCTTGTGCGGGTGCTCCAACGAGGACTAGGGGAGAGTGCCGACTCTTCGATACCTCGGGAAAATTGGAGGAGTCTTCTAAACCTTGCTTTTCATTCCGCACTTAATTCAAGCATTTTACATTGTGTATTTGTTTAGCAAGTATTTGAAGTATTGTCTTAGCATTGTTGTATTTTTTAGTAGTATTCCCTTATTACTAGTGGTTGGGGTGAAGTTGGGCTCTTGCTTAGGGTTTAATTATTGTTGAATTTTCGAAAAGCCCAATTCACCCCCCCTCTTGGGCATCGTGATCCTTTCAATTGGTATCAGAACCTTGTTGCTCTTAGATTAGCTTAACCGCTAGAGTAACGATGTCCGATGGGGATGGACCTCCTCCCGTTTTTTATGGTGACGATTTTCCATATTGGAAAATTCGTATGGAAGCTTATTTAGAGGCTATAGACATTGGTGTCTACAAAGCCGCCACACAAGGGTTCCCCAAACCTAGAGATCCCACAAATCTTGTAGGAGAAGAGTTTAACTATGAGAAATGGAATGCTAAGGCCAAAAACACTCTTTTTAGAGGCCTTTGCAAAGATGTCTTTAATAGAGTAAGAAACCATAGAAATGCTCATGATTTGTGGATGGATATATGTGCTCTACATGAAGGGACTAGAAGTGAGCATGAGGAGAGATATCATATTGCTATGAGAAAGTTAAATTATTTTGAGATGCTTGCTAATGAAAATGCCAATGCTATGTACTCACGTCTCAATATTCTTGTAGAGGAAGTAAATGGCCTAGGGCTTACACAAATTTCACAAACGGATGTTGTGAGGAAGATTCTTAGTGTCCTCCCAATTGACAAATATGGACACATTGTCACAGTGCTGCATCAGATGGATCTTTCAGTTGCCACTCCTACACAAATATTGGGAAAGATCAATGCTCATGAGATGTACATGCACATCAATGACAAGGATGAGTCATCTTTCAAGAGAAAGGATTTGGCTCTCAAAGCAAATCAAGAAAAGAAAGGAAAAGCTAAAGTACAAATTGAGGAGGAATCCTCAAGTGATGATGATCTTGATGCTAACATTGCCTTGATGGTGAGGAAGACCACCAAGATGTTAAAAAAGCTCAACAGAGAAGGCATCAAGTTTAACTCAAGAAAGAAGAAATTCTTTTCTAGTAAAAGAAAGCCCATTTCTGAAATGGATTGCTACAATTGTGGAGAGCTTGGTCATCTTGCTCATCAATGCAACAAGCCCAAGAACAAGTTCAAGGGCAAGAAAGAAGATGACAGTGATGACGAGAAAAAGGAAAAGAGATTCTTCAAGAGGAAGGATGAGAAGCACAAGAGGTTCCACAAAAAGAAAATGGAAAGGCATACATTGTTGGTGAATGGCTCACTGACATTGAGTCATCAAGTGGGTCTTCTTCAAGTGAAGAAGAAAATGATGAAAAAGTTGTCACCATCGCTGGGGACTTCTCTTCACCTCCACCTTCACCCTCATCAACTTCTCACCTATGCCTCATGGCTAAAGGTGAACGGAAAGTACACATTGATAATGATATTATTGATGATAGTGATAGTGATAGTGATGATGAATTTGCTTCACCTTCCTATGATGAACTAGCTAACTTGCTTAAGGAATACACTCAAATCATCAGGAAGTCAAAAGCTAAATATGATAAGTTGAAAGAAGAAAATGAATTTTAAATGCCAAATATGACGTAGTTGTAAAAGCTAGTGATGAGATGAAAGAAGAAAACAAAACTATGTCATCCACTGTAAATGAGCTTAAATCCTCCCTAAAAGATGCTAAGGATAAGTGTGACAAGTTAAATGAAGCAAATAGGGAGTTGAAAGATAGACTAGTAAAAATTAAAGAAGACTATACAAAGATTAAAATTGATCATGATAATTGTTGGGGACTTGTTCTCAAGTGCTATGAGTTAAGAACAAGGCAACACAAAATATTTAAATGTTAATGTCCTTCGTCCTTTGAAGCATTATTTCTCTTAGGATATAACGATCTTCGGTTCATCATCACATTATACGTTAATGATAGGCAAGGCATATGAAACATGAAAGATAACATGAATAATCATATAACATCATTCACATATCTTCATTATATAATCTTGAATAGATAAAGACAATATTTAATTACATTTGTACCTTCGGCTTGTCAGAAGGCAAAAAATCCAAGCGTGTCGCATGAGCGAATACAAAACAACGTGAACAGTACGGGGGTACTGCTCACGCTGTTTATAGGCACAGGACACAGCTTGTGAGAAATTACATTCATGCCTTTTACAAATGATTACAATCATAATACAAGTTATCATGGGCCGATTGGTCATTTCATCTTTAAGTCGGTGCATTTGGAAGTATGCTACGAAGCTCTTTGATTGATAGCTTCGGCTTTGTTTCCGTGTCGATCCTCCGAAGGTGTTTCTTCTTATGGGACCTTCGGCGACGAAGCAGACCCCCAACAGTAGCCCCTTCACAGTGCCAGATCGTTTTTCGTAATGAGCTCGACCCGTGAAAAATTCTCTTAGGCTTCAGAATGACGAAGGTCCGAAAAACACCTTTCCTAAGCTCGTTGTCGAGAAACGATTTTAATATTCTGAGTACAACGTGGTCCCACCATACAACGGGTACGCGCGATCTGGTGATTCGCCTTCTTGGGCACTATGGTGCACCGTTCAGTGGGTGCGGGTGACTGTTTAGCGGGTGCGAACGGCTTGACGATTCACCTTCCCACCTGCAGCACTATATAAACAGACGGGTAGGTGTGAAGTTACCACAGCATTTACTGCTATTGCACTGTTGTGCTGCCAAAAAATTTGACCACAGCCGAAACTTATTCACCGTATTCTCAATCAAAGCATCGTTTTGCTTTAGCTTCGTCATAAGAGGGAGCTTCGGCAAAGATAAAAAGTAATCAACTTCGTCAAAACGCAAGAAATTCAGCATCAAATGGCCAGAGTGCGTTCGACAGCTAGGATTACACGCGATAGAGAGGAGACCGAAGCTACTGAGACTGCCCCTGTTGGGGGCCTTCGGTTTCCGAAGGTCCTCAAAAACATGATTTAACAATGTTTCTGGAGTATAATACATGAACAGGTACCTTCGGGCTCGGATCAGAACTACAGTGTGAAGAAGCCCAAAGAATACAAAGGTTGGCGCAGAACCGAAGTTATGTGCAGGAGAGCTTCGGCATGATAGCAGAAAAGGAAACCGACTTAAAAAGGAAAAGGCTATTCAGACCTCGATGGGTCACTATAGAGCCATTAGCAAATGTAAAGGGCATGGGTGTAATTTTACATGGGCTGCGTCCCGTGCCTATAAATAGTTGAACAGTGCTCCCGTACTGTTCACGCTGACTTGGCATTTGCTTTTGCGTCACGCTTGTACTTTTACCTTCTTTCAAGCCGAAGGTACATTTGTAATTTGATATCATTTCTATTTTCCATAATAATAAAATAGAAATGAGTTGATAATAATACATAATTGTTTATGTTATTTTATATTTCACATGATTCCTTCTTCATCATTATATGTTATGCTGCTGAAGGTATGTCCTTCATAACCTTCGTCCGAAGATCATTATATCCCAAAGGAAATAATGCTTCGAAGGACGAAGGACTTTAACGTTTAACATTTTCCGTGTTGCCTTGTTCTTAATTCATAGCATTTGAGAACAAGTCCCCAACAGCCCCAATCTCCGAAGTTATGAGGCAGTCGGGACTGGTTGTGCCAGAGGGTGCTGCTGACGAAGGTGCACCTGCTGCCGAAGCCAAGCAGGCAGATATTGAAGAGGGTGATGGTGGTGAAGAAGAGATAGATTATAATACCGCTATGCCATCCAAACCCAGCCACTTGGATTTTGGGAAGTCGACTGTCTCCGAAGCTGATATGCCGATGATGACAAAGCTAGGCTACTTCAGGGAAGCCGAGAAGAAGCTGATTCGCTTTGGCGGGGAAGAGACCATCCCGAAGCCAGAAAACAATGAGGTGGTAGTTTTTAAGAGCTTCTTCAAAGCAGGGTTGAGGTTTCCTCTGCATGGAATGATTGCAGATGTTTTGGAAAATTTTGAAATTTATCTTCATCAGCTGACTCCTAACGTTATCGTTAGGCTCAACGTCTTTATCTGGGCTCTTTGAAGCCAAGGAGTGGAGCCGCTTGCCGAAGCCTTCTGCTGGGTGCACGAACTTCACTATCAGACGAAGGCTAGAGAAGATGGATTGCACGAGAATTTCGGTTGTTATAATTTTGCCTACCGCAAAGACATGAAGACACTGGTGGTTAGCTACCACACTAAATGGCCAACCGGTTGGAAAACTGAGTGGTTTTATATTAAGATTGATGAGAAAAAGGAGAAGCTAGTTCAGTGTACGCTGGTCCTTACCTTCGGGTTAACTAGGCCCCAGTGCTGCATGACACCGGGGACATCATGCCCAGATGCTGTGGGCGAATTTAGAGTTGTGTCAGAGCATATTGGTACTAGAGATTTGGTTCAAGAATACTTAGCCAATAGGGTATTACCAACGTTAAAGGAATGAGGTATGCCGAAGCTTAAAGGAGAGAAGAAAACGAATGAACTCATTCGGTTGCCCTATCATTTTAAGTTCAAGAAACACTTCAAAGAACCATGCCAAGAATGGTTGGATACAATTGAAGTTATGTGCAATGAGATCTTGGGCAATTATATGAAAAAGGAAGATCAATTGATGACAGCAGCCTTCGGCACCCGGCCGAAAACGAAGGTTAAACCGAGTGATGGACGCTTTGAAATTTGAATACCCAGACTACGAAAGGTTAAGCATGTGACACCCCAGATGTCTGTTTCGTGTTATGATGGGAGATTTATCCTAATCTCGGACGCTTAGTGAAAATTTCTATCTTCTTATCACATTTATCTCCTTTCATCAAGTTAATCGTAAATACTTCATCGAATTCGGAGTTATTCGATCGCGAGAAACAACCAATTTTGGAGCCTGTTAAAACTTTTATTTCTCAGAACGAATGCGAGCTCGTTAATCATTCTTGATTTATAAATCTCGTCTAAAGCTCATTTAATCAAGCGCTCGACAGTTGCTAGTCGAGCTATGTCTGAATCCAATTTCCTCGACCTTCGATCTATGTCGAACTATTTTATCCGAGTTCGTACTCTCAAACGGAATACTCAGTATGTTGTCCTCTAATCAATTTTATCCGACTCGACCAAATATCTATGTCCTAATCCGTTGTCTCGATAGTCGGTCTACGTCCAAATACTTAATCCGAATCCTTATTCTTCCGCAGAATCTCTTTGTGTCAACCTCTAATTAATTTTTATACAAATCAGCTTGTTATCTTTATGTCATCATTCATCTCTATCCATCAAGTGTATTCTAAAGGTTTCTCAAGCTTGAACCAAATATTCGTACGAAATTATAAATCCTATGCTTGCTTGAGACTGCTCGATTAAGTAAAAGCAAATTTAGAAATTCAAACAAGTTATGCCAACTTCCCAAAACACTCTATATCAACTCTACAACAAAAGTTATTAAGGGTTCATGCAGAGAAAATGCCAAGAAAATGTCAAGAAAATAGTCCGATTGCCTTAAAAATATAATTGAGAGCTTTATAATGATACTACCTTGACCAAAGTGAAACTTTAATTTATATTCAAGATATGAGTTTTGACCTTTAACAAACATTATAGAGCCTGTGTTATACAACAAATTTTATATTTAAACCAAGCCTTGATTCAATCTCTAAGAATCTCAAACAGTGCCATCAAGACAGAATAAAAATCTGATTTCAGGATTCGAGTTCTTCTAAGTATGAAATCAGCATCATTCGGGTTGACGTCTCGCGTTCCCAAATTTTTGTTGAACAATTCAAGTTTTCCTAAATATAAAAGTTGTTAATAAATAATAGGGGCACAACATATTGAAAGATGGCATTCATCCGATTCCGTTTGACATGCTTTGACATTCAGTTCTCGCGAGTTTCCACTGTTTTCTAACCCACTAACAAACCAATTTTCGTGGGTCTATAACTCTCTAACCAGTGCCCGAATCACCTCAAGTTCTGTACAAGATTTGTAGAGTGTACATCAAGAAAGATATTTTGTGCAGCAACCAAGATCCGATTCCAAGCAGAAAATGCCAAAACACGTTGCCCAAGGTCGTCACTTTTGCACCTACCACTGCTCACTGCTGTCTGACATATCCAGAGCTCTGCTCTATAAATGGCAGCACCCATCCCTCTCCCTTCTCCCTCATGCCATCTCCCCAGCTCGGCCTCTCCTTCACACTAGCGCTGGGCAGGAGCTCTCCCATGGTCGGCCCTCACCTCCAGCCCCTGCTCCTACTCGAGCTCGCCAGCAGGGAGCAGCTCCTCCACCACCGCAGCCGCACACGAGCAGCAGCACGCAGACCGCGCCTAGGATGCCATCTCCCTCCCTTCTGTGTCACCGTGAGCTCTAGCTCTGTCCATGACTCACGCGGCATGGCCATCACTTCTCCTCATCTCGGCCAGCAGCTCCTCTCCCACACCGTTCTGAGCTAGCTGCCATGTCCGTGTGGGCTTCTGGAGGTTGAAGAAGACGCCTAGTGCCAATGACAGGTGGGCCCTCGGGTGAGTCTAAGAGCGCAGATTTTATGCTTAACTTTGAAAATCCATAGAAAACTGTGTAAAAATCGTAAAAAGGTAAATGAGGACATTTTGAAATCCATGTAAAATTCTCTATGCCATGGATACATAAGTTGGAATGTTTTAGTAGAAATATTTGGCGGTAGAAATTCGTATTTAAAACTGGTTTAGAGAATAAACAAACTTACTTCTCTCCATAGTTTTATTTATAAAAATTCAAAAATGATGAAACTTGTGTTGTTGGTTAGATGTTATCATACTCTAGCTAAAAAAAATATAAAACATATATGTTGTTCACTGTTTTCTTGGTGTGTTAATTAAAACATTTTAAAAAGGAAAAAGATGAGTGTTTTTCTTGTTATTTTTGGATCTGTAGCTCTATTGCTCCTAATGGATTGAAATTTTTACAGTAGACTCTTGGTGTGATGCTTGGTGACTGGTAAAAATTCCATGAATTGTTGTGCATGTATGATTAAGTTAGTGATTTAACTTGTTTAATGCACATTAAGTAGTTTTAAATGATTTAAAAATAATGTATAGATGTAAAAATAAAAAATGGTGTTCCACTATCCTTGCATGACGTTATAGTAGGCTAATAAAACTTAATATGGTCATGCATCTGTTGGGGCCGTGCTTCGGTGCGCCGAAGGTCTTACACGAAGAAGCAGCTTCGGCTGAAGTCGTCTCCAAGAGATGGCCGAAGGTTCCTTTTCATGGAGCTTCGGCGTTATAAACCGACATAGAGATAGAATGACCTTTTTATCCATAAAGGTCTGAGTCAATGTTGTAAACTTTTGTAAGGGGCATAATTGTAATTTGTCACAGGCTGCGACCTGTGCCTATAAATAGATGAACAGTACCTCTGTACTGTTCACGCGAACCTGTCATTTGCCTTCGCATCACACTTGTATTCTCGCCTTCCTCAGGACCGAAGGTACATTTGTAATTTGAAATCATTCATATTCATTCATGTTAGTAAAAATGAAAATGATTCTATGATAACATTTAAATGTTTATTTCATACCTCATGATTTACATGAATGCTTCGTTCCTCGTTATTATATTTACGAAGGTACTCTCTTCGTAACCTTCGTCCGAAATCCTTTATATCCCGAAAGGATATAATGTGGTAGAGGACGAAGGACTTTAACACTTAACATTTTCTGTGTTGCCTTGTTCTTAACTCATAGCATTTGAGAACAAGCCCCCAACATTGGCGCCCACCTCCGGTGAACTCACTTCCACTTTTCTGAGCTTATGGCTTCGTTCAACGATCAAGCTGGAGCTGCTTCGGCTTCGAAGCTGGTGCTCCCGATAACAGGCGGTTCTTGCTCAGAGCCGGCTAACAAGAAGCAGAAGAAGGAGGCTCAGAGAAGGGTGCAGCATGTTGGAGTGCAGGGACCCTTCATCAAGTCAAAATGGTCCCACATTCCAATTACTTTCTCTCAGGAAGACCTTCAGCTTAAGGATTATCCTCATAATGATGCCATGGTTATCTCTTGCGTGATCAAAGGATTTCTGGTTCACAATGTCCTAGTTGATACAGGCAGTGCAGCTGACATTATATTTGCTAAAGCCTTCAGACAAATGCAAGAGCCTGAAGACAAGATTCATGATGCTACGCACCCTCTTTGTGGCTTCGGAGGGCGGCAGATTGTAGCACTTGGGAAGGTTACCATGCCTGTAACCTTCGGATTTGTTAACAACACAAGGACGGAGCAAATTGTGTTTGACATTGTTGACATGGAGTATCCTTACAATGCTATCATTGGCCGTGGTACTCTTAATGCCTTCGAAGCAATTCTTCACCCAGCTTATCTCTGCATGAAGATACCTTCGGACCAAGGGTCTATTGCTATTCATGGAAGCCAGGAAGCTGCTAGAAGGGCCGAAGGAAGCTGGACTGACTCCAAGGCAATCCACAACATAGATGGAGCTGAAGCTTGTGAACAGTACAAATTCAGGAGGGAGAAGGCAGCTTCAGCGGATCAGCCGAAGCCCATGTTATTGTGTGAAGACATAGCAGACCAGAAGGTGTTGTTGGGCTCGCAATTATCTGAAGACCAAGAGAAAACCTTGATAAGGTTTTTATTCAACAACAAAGATGTTTTTGCATGGTCAGCTAATGATCTATGTGGAGTAAATCGGGATGTTATTGAACATTCGCTCAATGTTGACCCATCCTTCAGACCCCGAAAGCAGAGGCTTCGGAAAATGTCTGATGACAAGGCCGAAGGGGCTCGCAATGAAGTAAAAAGACTCCTCAGTGCAGGAGTTATCAGAGAAGTGAAGTATCCAGAGTGGCTAGCTAACACTGTTATGGTGAAGAAGGCCAATGGCAAGTGGAGAATGTGTATTGATTTCACAGATCTCAACAAGGCTTGTCCGAAGGATGAATTCCCGCTGCCAAGGATAGACTCTTTAGTTGATGCAGCAGCTTCTTCAGAACTCATGAGTCTCCTGGACTGCTACTCAGGCTATCATCAAATCTGGATGAAGAAGGAAGATGAGCCGAAGACTAGCTTCATAACCCCAAGTGGTACATATTGCTATCTTCGGATGCCTGAGGGGCTCAAAAATGCCGGAGGGAGTTTCAGCCGAATGACAGCGAAGGTTCTCCAGTCTCAGATAGGCAGAAATGTGTTGACTTATGTCGATGACATTATTGTAAAAAGCACGAAGCAGGAGAATCATATTGCTGATTTGCAGGAGACCTTCGCCAGCTTCAGACAAGCTGGTCTGAAGCTGAACCCAGAAAAATGTGTCTTCGGAGTGAAGAAGGGTAAATTTCTTGGATGCTTGGTTTCAACAAAAGGAATCGAAGCTAATCCAAATAAAATCGAAGCTATACTTCGAATGGAGCCACCAACCACAAGAAAGGGGGCTCAAAGATTGACAGGAAGGCTGGCATCTCTCAACAGATTTATATCCAGATCAGCAGAAAGAAACTTACCATTCTTCGAGGTGCTGAAGTCAGCTGAAGTCTTTCAATGGGGCCCAAGTCAACAAAAAGCCTTCGAAGAGCTGAAGCAATACTTAATAGATCTAACAACATTAACTCCACCAACGCCAGGGGCTCCTCTGTTGTTATATGTGGCAGCTTCGCACTCAGCAGTAAGTGCGGCACTTGTCCAGGAGAAGTTTGATGGACAAGTCAAGAAGCAGGTCCTAGTATATTTTGTATCTGAGGTCCTTAGTGTCTCAAAGAAGAATTATACAGAGCTGGAGAAGGTATTGTATGCCGTTTTAATGGCATCCAGGAAGCTTCGGCATTATTTCTAGGCATACAACATTATTGTTCCTTCTTCGCAGCCATTGAAGGATATCATGAGAAATAGAGAAGCTACTGGGCGTATTGGAAAATGGGCTGCGGAGCTCAATGAATTTTACATTGATTATGTGCATAGATCCTCAATCCAGTCTCAAGCATTGGCAGATTTCATTGCCGACTGGACGCCAGGGGCTCAGGACGAAGAAGCAAATAAAGATGCTGAAGTATGGACAGTGTTTTGTGATGGCTCTTGGGGAACCTTCGGAGCAGGTGCAGCTGCTGTGTTGGTCTCACCATCCAAGGTTAAAACTTGCTATGCAGCAAGACTTGACTTCAGCTGCACAAATAATATAACTGAGTACGAAGCCCTGCTCCTGGGTCTTCGGAAACTAAAGGCAATGGGAATCAGAAGGGTGATTCTTAAAACTGATTCCCAGGTTGTTTCGGGTCATATTGACAAAAGTTGCAAGGCTAAAGACCCGAAGCTTGAAAAATACCTAGACACGGTCCGAAGGATCGAGGCCTCCTTCGAAGGATTTTCTGTCAAGAGTATCCCTCGAGGACAAAACGAGCACGCTGATTTACTAGCCAAGTCTGCAGCACAGGGGCTGCCGTTACCTTCGGATGTCTTCTTCGAAACAATAAAGGCACCTTCAGTGGAGCTCCTTGAAAGAGCAGTCCTCAATATTTCTCCTGTTTACAGTGAAGATTGGAGAACTGAAATAATCTCTTACCTTCAGGGCAACTTCCTATCAGATGACGAAGCTTATAATAAAAGGATAGAGGCAAGAGCTCGTCCGTATGTCATGATAGAGGGGGAGTTATACAAGCATGGAGTTTGTGCCCCGCTGCTCAAGTGCTTGTCTAGAACCGAAGGTATAGAGTTAATGAAAGAGATACATGCAGGCCTGTGTGGATCCCACATCGGATCCAGGCCATTACTTGGAAAAGTGTTCCGCCAAGGATTTTATTGGCCGAAGGCAGCTTCGGATGCAGCGGAGTTAGTTCAAAAGTGCGAAGGTTGTCAGAAATGTGCAAGAGATCAAAAGCAACCTTCGTCTTTGACACAGCTGATACAACCCATCTGGCCATTGCAAAGGTGGGGCCTTGACTTGTTGGGTCCATTACCACCGGCCCAAGGAAATCTAAGATATGTTATAGTAGCTGTGGAGTATTTTTCCAAGTGGATTGAGGCGAAGCCATTAGCCACAATAACTTCGGCCACTGTCCAAAAGTTTTTCTGGCAGAATATTGTCTGTCGCTTTGGGGTACCGAAGGCCATCACTGTAGATAACGGAACGCAGTTCGACTTCGAAGCTTTCAGAAATTTCTGTGATCAAATTGGAACGAAGATCCATTTTGCATCAGTCAGGCATCCGGAGTCGAATGGGCTTGTTGAAAGGGCCAATGGCATCATAATGACAGGAATAATGAAGCTAATCTTTAATCAACCAAGGGGAAAGTGGCCAGATCAGTTGACCAAAGTGGTGTGGAGCCACAATACAACAACATCAAGGTCTACAGGCTTTACCCCATTCAAATTATTATTCGGTGACGAAGCAATAACTCCGGAAGAAGCTAAAGCTGGGTCAATAAGGGTAGTAGCTTCGGCAGAGTCAGGTCCTGAAGATGCTTGCCTTGTGGAAAAAGATGCTTTAGAAGGAATCAGACTTCAAGCCGTGGAAAACATCAATAAATACCAGGCTGAAACAGTTAGATGGCGAGATAGAAAGGTCCGGCTAAAAAATATTGAGCCGGGACACTTGGTGCTTCGGAGAGTGGCCAACCCAGATACAGTCGGCAAGTTACAATTGAAATGGGAAGGGCCTTTCTTAGTAGCATCTTCGTCAAGGCCTGGTTCCTACAGATTGAAGGACATGGATGGCAACGAAATTCCAAGGTCTTGGAATTCAGATGAGCTTCGGAGATATTATGTATAACTTGATGTAACTTTTTATGTTTTTCTTTTTCTTTTCCATGGCACCCTTTTCCTTTCTAAAGGGGGAGAAAGGTTTTTAATGGGGCCATCATCTGTAATTTCCTTTTTAGTTTTATAAGAGCAAAATCCCCCAAAGAATGTAAATGTAAAAGCTGAGAACGCACCATCGAGTGCCGAAACTGAAAAAAAAGAGAAGAAGCTCCAAAGACGTCCCTAAGGGGATGCAGAGCTCTGATTCCACCGAAAGTAAAAGGCGAAGAAGCTCCAAAGACGTCCCTAAGGGGATGCAGAGCTTACAGCGAAAAGTCAACGCTGATACCGCCTAAGTAAAAGGCGAAGAAGCTCCAAAGACGTTCCTAAGGGAATGCAGAGCTTATACTGCCTAAGTAAAAGGCGAAGAAGCTCCAAAGTCGTTCCTAAGGGAATGCAGAGCTGATGTGTGGTTGGTTCCAAAGAAATAATGGCTGAGAGTGTGGCTTCGGATATATGTTTTGGACATTCATTCGCACATTACATTACATCATGGCATTTGCATGCATAAGCATTCATTCATAGCATTTATGCACCAAAGTGGTTGCTTCGGCAAAAAGACGAAGTGAATTTTTATGATTCGTTATGAAAAAGAAAAGCTTCGGCAAAAAGGAGAAGTGGTTTTTTATGATTCGTTATGCTTTGTTGAGTACAAAAAAGAAAAGTTTCGGTAAAAAGAAGAATCGGCCTCTTATGCTTTGTTGTGTACAAAAAAGAAAAGCTTCGTTGCTCGGCAAAAAGAAGAAGTGGTCTTTTATGCTTCGTTGCTCGGCAAAAAGATTTGGTCTCTTATGCTTCGTTGTGTACGAAAAGAAGGGAAGGTGTTTTTTCGCTTTCGGCTCAAAATACTGATTTCGTCCACATCAAAGCGCTTCAGTAGAAGGGTAAGAATATATTACAAGGTATGTACAAAGTTCCTTGAGAACAGTTTAATTGTATTTACAAAAGTTGTTACAAAAGTATCCTGAGTTTTTTCCTATAGTATACTTCTACTGATCTTCATTAAGCTTCAGCTTCGGCGACAGCTTCGGCGACATATCTTAAGCATCATCTTCACATTCGTCATCCTACATAAATCAAGGTATCGTGAGTAAAAATCAAGTGCAAAGGAGAAGGTAAGTACGAAGTATCATTTCTTACTGGTTCAAGATGACTTCGAGCTTCGTCTCCGGCCTTCTCCCGCCCGCCTTTTGTCCATATCATTTTTATAAATCTATTTGAGATGCTTCGGGCGAGGTCAGGTATATCGTCCAGGATTGATGGAGACAAGGTGAAGTTGGGCCTGTTGACGATTTTTCCATGCTCGCAGCCGGCCTTCAGGAATGCTGCAGCGGTACCCCGAGAAGCTACCCAGGCACAGAAGTCACCGTGCCCGGCTATAACTTCGTCAAGTTCTTCGATCTCAGCTTCAATATGATCGAATGCTTGTGGTAAATTTTCCGTTGAAGAGTTAAACTTCCCGCTGCTAGCTCCAACAGAGTAAAATATCTTTCTTAATCGTTCAATACAATTATTGCTAAAATTCAAGCATTTGTCTTGAAGGTGTTGGGGGCCTTCGTCCTCCGAAGGTCCTCAAAAACATGATTTGACAATGTTTTCCAAGTGGATTATGTGAACAGGTATTTTTGGACTCAGAACTATGAATATGAAGCACGGCCAGGACGAAGCCTGAACCAGACGAAGGACGAGCGCAGCCGAAGCTGTGCGCAGGGAAGCTTCGTCGCGACAGCAGAGGGGGGAACCGACTTAAAGATGAAAAGACTGCGTGGGCCTTGACAAATTTCCATAAGCCATTAACAAATGTAATGGACAAGGATGTAATTTTACGTGGGCTGCGTCCCGCGCCTATAAATAGATGAACAGTACTCCCGTACTGTTCACGCTGACTTGGCATTGGCTTTTGCGTCACGCTTGTACTTTTTACCTTCTCTCAGGACCGAAGGTACATTTGTAATTTGAAATCATTTCTATTTCTCCATGTTAATAAAATAGAAATGATTCTATGTTGATGTTTATGTTTCACGCTTTATATGAATCCTTCAGCATTACTTATTATATTTACGAAGGTATGTCTCTTATGACCTTCGTCCTAAAATCATTATTTCCCGAAGGGGCATAATGTTTTGAAGGACGAAGGACCTTAGTGTTTAACACTTTTTATGTTGCCTTGTTCTTAACTCTTAGCATTTGAGAACAAGTCCCCAACATTGGCGCCCACCTCCGGTGAACTCACTTCCACTTCGAGCTTTTTTGAACACCTTCGGAAGCTATAGACCTTCGCTATGGCGCCGAAGAAAGCTTCAGCGACTGGGGCTTCAGCACTGCAACCGCTGGACCACAACCAGGAGACCGTCTCTCTTCGGGAGGCCCGAAGCCAGAAGAGAAAGGCTGTCAGCCCGACGCTTCAGGAGGAAGAGCTAGACCAAGAAATCAGGGATATGGAGATCCTACATCAACAGGTGCAAAGGAAGAAGGAGAAGATGGCCCGGCTAGCTGAGTTGCAACGGCAGATAGACGAAGCCTCTGAGGAAGTCCGCCACCTCACCCATGATGAGCAAAACAGAAGGCCTCAGCAGAAAGACCTCCATCAGGAGGGCTTCGTCAACGAAGATGACTGGTATGACAATTTCCATCAGGGAAATTTTGTTTTCGATGATGCTTCTCCTTTGTCCGCTGAGCTGCAGGCTACACCTTGGCCTCCATCCTATAAGCCACCTCAGCTTCCCATGTTCGACGGCCACTCAGACCCGAAGCAGTTCCTGATGAGCTACGAAGCAACAGTGTCTTCGTATGGGGGCAATGCTACAGTCATGGCGAAGTCTTTCGTCATGGCCGTCAGGAATGTTGCTCAGACCTGGTATTCCTCCCTTCGACCAGGGACAATCACCTCATGGCAGAAGCTGAAGGATATGCTGTTAACCAGCTTTCAAGGATTTCAGACGAAGCCGGTCACTGCACAAGCTTTGTTTCAGTGCACTCAGGATCATGAAGAATACCTTCAGGCATATGTCAGAAGGTTCTTGCGTTTGAGGGCACAGGCACCAACGGTGCCCAATGAAATTGTTATCGAAGCTATGATCAAGGGGCTTCGTCCTGGACCTGCAGCCCAATACTTTGCTAGGAAGCCTCCTCAGACTCTGGAGAAGCTACTCCAGAAGATGGACGAGTACATTCGTGCAGATAACGACTTTCGCCAAAGAAGGGAGGAGGCCTTCAGATTTTCTGAGATGACCAGGGGCTTCGGAGGAAGATACTACCCGAGGCATGTCCGGTCCATCCACAGCTCCACTCAGAATGATGATAAGGGGAGTCAGCAGAGCAGACCGCAGTGCTCCTCACAGGCTTCGGGGCAACAACAAGCTTTCTTCCGGCCACCAGCTCCGAGAGGCAGAGGCGCCAGGGGCTTCGGCGGAAGATTCGGAGATCAACCAAGGAAATTGTTTTGCTTGTTCTGTGGAGAAGGCAAGGGCCATACCACCAGGACGTGCCATATTACAATCCAGAAGCAAAAGGAGATAGCCGAAGCTACATCTCAACAAGTTCAGCCGAAGCAGGTCATGCATACCGCTTCGTATCATCCGCCTTACATCCCACAGTACATAGACAACCACCCTGCAGCTTCTGTAGCTTCGGCAAGTCAACCTCAAGCTTCCTGGCAACAGCCCCCGCCTCCACCTCCATTGCAACAGGGTCAACAGCCAGAAGGGAGTCAATATGCTCCACATCAAAGGGACTTCAGAGAACAATCCGAAGCTCGCACAGTCAACAGCACTGTGCCAGAGTCGAAGCACATTTATTGACACATATCCTACCTTTGATAGCAGTCTTTTCCATTCAGTTCTATTCTCTGTAGCAAAAAACATTGATCGTTTCCATGTAATAATTTCGCTGTTTCCCACGAGGAAAATCTATTTTCTCCACAGGATTAAGTTGATGAAGTTTTTGTGCTAACAAGGAGGACCTTCGAAATATTAAAAATCCTTCGGATTAACAGAAAGTCGTTCTAAGGAACGCAGAGTAAGTTCATGAAGTCACAAAAAGCCGTTCCAAAGGGAGCGCAGTGTAAGTTTTCTGCTCAAAAGTCGTTCCTAAAGGAATGCAGAGCTTACAGCGAAAAGTCAACGCTGATACCGTCTAAGTAAAAGACGAAGAAGCTCCTAAGGGAGGCTTACAGCGAAAAGTCAACGCTGATACCGTCTAAGTAAAAGACGAAGAAGCTCCAAAGACGTTCCTAAGGGAATGCAGAGCTTACGAATAAATTTTGTGTGTATCTTCGGAACAAAGGAATACAGCTTCGGAGAATATCTTTACGAAGCATGGACAAGCTTCGTCAGAGCAACATCGAAATTGTATAGCTTCGGAGAATGCTTTCACGAAGCATGGATGTGACCTATCAGAGCAGTTTTCACGGAGAATATTTTCTTCACGAAGCATGAAAAGAAGGGAAGGTGTTTTTTCGCCGAAGGCTCAAAAATGGTATGTATGTAGAGTTTCATGCATCGTAAAGAATTGAATAATGAAAAGAAACTTGTATATTACATTCAAATGTACAAAATGTTACATAGATCACAATTTAAATGTTTTTTCTAAATAGCATCTAGTCTTCTCTTAATACTGCTTCGGCGGCTTCATTTAGAAGCTGATCAACCACTTTGTCCATGATAGCTTCGGCCATTTGTTTAATTTCATCATCACCTTTTGTGTGCGGGTCGGCAGTCGATTCAGCAGCTTCTGAGGCAAAAGAATATTTCTTCATTACTATTACAAACCGTGAGCAAAGTTTGAAACAAAAATTACAACACAATAAGAACGACTAATTAATACCTAATTGCCTTTCGGGCTCTGTACTTTTTTCAGCAGCTTCTGCCACTTTCCTAGCATCATGGATGCCTTTTTCGCTCCTTTGGATGATTTCTTGCACCATTCCTCGGCCGCCGTCGTTCCAGATATCAGTAAAAAATTTGCCACCAACCACGCTTGCTTCGGCCGAGGGGTCCTTGATGTCTTCGGAAGATAAGGTAGCTTCGGACTGAGCTAAAAATTTTACATGCCCGCAACCTTTCTTCTCTAAGACAGAAGCAATTCCTCTGGCGCCCAAAAAAGCGCAGATGTCACCACGACTGTTCAGGATCTCCTCGAAGGCCTCTGCTTCGTGGCTAATCCATTCCAGTGGATCTTCGGGATTGCCTCGAGAGAAATTCTCTTCGCTGGAAAAGGCGCCGACGCTGGCGAAGCTGGTTTTAACTTTATTCACGCATTCTATAGATTTAACATAACATTTCCTTTGAGATGCACGAAGCTCTTTAACTCTTAAATCCAATTTGTTGACCATATGATCACTGAGTTCTCGTTTTGTTTCCTCAAGCACACGCTCCTCTCTAGCTCTAGCCAGCTGTTTCTGCAGATCTTTAATTTCACGCTTTTGGGCTTCGGCCTGGGCTTTTGAAGCAGCTTCGTCCTTCTTTACTTTGTCTACCAGCGTAAGCAGAATTTTATCCTTTTCCAAAGCTTCGTTTCTCAGTTTGATAACTTCGGAGCGCAAATTGTTGAACGCAATCTCATAGCTTTCATCTTCGGCGCTTTTTTGGGCTCTTAATGCGTTGCTTAGAATTAAGCCCTGTACGAAAAAGAATCCACATAAGAATATAGGAATGAATTACGTATTAAAAAAGTTTTTTCAAACGCTTAATTCCCAAACCTTTAGGCTATTGTATGCAAGACTGTCTGTGAGATCCTCTTTCGTCATGGCGCTTAATCCAGCTTCGAGCTTCGGAAAGCCTATACTCCTGGCCATCTCTCGGCAGACAGATAGTTCTTTATTATCAGGTAGGCAGTATAGGAAGTCATCTTCATTTGTCCCATTGAATATTACTGCCCCCTTCGGATATTTTAGCTCTTTCGCATAATAGTTGGCTTCATAAGTTTCCTCTGCAGATAGT
The DNA here is from genome assembly GCA_029449295.1 of Zea luxurians. Taxonomy (NCBI): domain Eukaryota; kingdom Viridiplantae; phylum Streptophyta; class Magnoliopsida; order Poales; family Poaceae; genus Zea; species Zea luxurians. The sequence goes on from JAOPSE010000002.1 coordinate 10,348,419, forward strand.
TTCTTCCCCGAAGCGTGTCGTATAATGTAATCGCATATGCTGGCAGGAGCTTCGGGGATGGCAGTGTCAATTTCTTCAACTACAACTGGTTCTGATATTTTTATTGCTTCAGCTTCCAAAGGTTGCTCCTTGTAGGGCTCTGAAGGCCCAGCTTCAGCTTCAGCTTGTTGCATCGAAGCTTCAGTAGAAGCTTCAGCAACTTCAACACTCTTTTTTGGAGTTGTGCTTGAAGACTTGATTGTCTCCAAGACATCTAGTACGTTTACCATTCTTTTCCTTTTTGGGGTCACCGATGGCCCCTTTTGGTTTTTTATTGCTTCGACATTTACCGAAGGACTTAAGATTTCAGACATTTTTGGCTCGTCAACCTTCGGTTTCTCTGATTTTTCCGCTGAAGGCGCTTCAATCTTTTCTTCCATCTTCGGCACTGAAGCTGGTTCGGTAGCTTCAGAGGCCAAAGAGACTTCACCAATGAATTCTGGCACTGTGGCCGGCTCAATAAAGCGTGTCCGATGGGTGAGCACCTTCATCTTTTTTCTTTGAGGCGCTGGCTCACTAGGGGCACTCGTGGTAGCTTCTATCGCAGGAGAAGAATTTTTCCTTTTGCGACCCAATACCGGATACTGATAGTCAGGGTACATAAACCCGACCGCGTCAAACACACGGTTGAGCCTTTTCTTCTTTCGGCCTCCGAAGGCTGCTGATAATGCAGTGTTCTCAGCCTTCGAATATGTGCCAAGCAGTTCGTCACTTAATGTCTCAATACTTTTCAACCAGTCATCATCAGGTTCAACAAATTTATCTGCATACTTGAATGTGTATTTTAGTCTAACTAGTCCGCCTTCGTCGGACTCTTTAATGGTTTCCTTCGGCATTTCCCACTTTTCTGCAAGTGGCCATATCCTGAAGGCAATGTGCTCTTGGACCAAGTCCCTTGTTCCAATGAAGGAGCAGACTACGCCGAAGGCTCTTTGGCACTCCTCGGCTGCTTCGTCCATTTCAACCTTCGGCCTTCGTAGTCCGAAGCGTTGCCAGATGGGGCACATAATAATACTTTTAACATTTTCTTGCGCTGTTAAGTCATTCTTCACATAAAACCACTCTGTCATCCAGGCTCCGGGCCACCTCTTCCGAAAGGTCGGCACAGGGCAGCTTGACCCGGAGCGGGCACCGAAGCTGTAACACCCAAAATTGTTGTGATATTGTTCTTTTCCCCAGGGCTTTGTCTCGTATAATAATTCATGAATGTTGCAAAAACTCTTAGCATTTGGTTCTAAACCTTGGCTTCTTGCAGCCCAGACAAATATCCCCATCCTTATGATAGCTTCGGGAGTAAGTTGATGAAGGTAGACTTGAAATGTTTTCAGTACCTCAACAACAAAGTTGCTCAGGGGAAACCGAAGCCCAGCCTTGAGAAAGCTTCGGAAGATTACAACTTCATCTTCTTCGGGAGTGGGAGAAGTCTTTTCTCCAGCGTCAGCCCTCACAATAGATATATCTCGAAAATACCGCCCCCTCATATTATCAATATGGCTCTGCTTGATAGTGGTTTTCCCGAAAACCGTGTGACTTGGCCGCCATGGACGATCTTCGGCCTCTTCCCCACCACTCTCTACATCATAGCTGTCGCTGTCACCAGTATCTTCGGACAAACCTTCGAGAATCTCCTTGGTGATTTTCTCTGTATTGGTCTCTGCCATCGCTATCAGGAACCCCAGATTCTTCTCCTCCTCGAGACTCAGCTTCGTCTCAGCAGGGATCTTCTTGCCTTCAGACATCTTCGGAAACGCTAAAAAATTGTTCCCGAGGCCGAAGCTCCAAAATCAAAAAGACCAGCAAATCTTAGTGCACAAGAGCTAAAAATTTTAGTGGGCCGAAGCAGAAGGCAAGTGTGCGTACCAAATGAGTTTGCGGTGCGATCTTATTTATACGCCCAGGGCGTTAAAAATTGAAAGGCCCCGCTTGTCAGTGAATGTTGCTATTCTAGCAAAGGGAAGGTGTTTTTTCGGACCTTCGGCTCAAGGCCTTCGTCCATATCGCAATCTGAATTTATTATTAACAAATTAATATTGCGAGGGGCTACTGTTGGGGGCCTTCGTCCTCCGAAGGTCCTCAAAAACATGATTTGACAATGTTTTCCAAGTGGATTATGTGAACAGGTATTTTTGGACTCAGAACTATGAATATGAAGCACGACCAGGACGAAGCCTGAACCAGACGAAGGACGAGCGCAGCCGAAGCTGTGCGCAGGGAAGCTTCGTCGCGACAGCAGAGGGGGGAACCGACTTAAAGATGAAAAGACTGCGTGGGCCTTGACAAATTTCCATAAGCCATTAACAAATGTAATGGACAAGGATGTAATTTTATGTGGGCTGCGTCCCGCGCCTATAAATAGATGAACAGTACTCCCGTACTGTTCACGCTGACTTGGCATTGGCTTTTGCGTCACGCTTGTACTTTTTACCTTCTCTCAGGACCGAAGGTACATTTGTAATTTGAAATCATTTCTATTTCTCCATGTTAATAAAATAGAAATGATTCTATGTTGATGTTTATGTTTCACGCTTTATATGAATCCTTCAGCATTACTTATTATATTTACGAAGGTATGTCTCTTATGACCTTCGTCCTAAAATCATTATTTCCCGAAGGGGCATAATGTTTTGAAGGACGAAGGACCTTAGTGTTTAACACTTTTTATGTTGCCTTGTTCTTAACTCTTAGCATTTGAGAACAAGTCCCCAACAGAAGGCTTGTCAATGATTTCTTCAAGTCTGAGTTGGCCTGGACTTCGGCTTCAAGTTTCGAATTAAGCTCTAGCTTCTCCTGTTCAAATTGTTTTGATTCACTGATAAGCTTCGAATTCAACTCTGATACTTTAGCCTCAGTCTCTGCCAGCAAGCCTTCGGTCGATTGGAGCTCGAAGTCTTTCTTTTCAATGATAGCAGATTGTTCTTTTATCTTGCTTTCTAAGTTTTCAATTATAGCTTCGTGTTTTTTGTCCTCCAAATCTTGCTGCATCTTCAGAGCTTTGCTCAGTAGCATGCTCTGCACAGAAACAACTTACGTTAGTAACATTTTCATTATTAACAGCAATAAAAACCAGAGAAAAGGTTGTTTACCTTGAAGTTGGAGTAAAATAAGCTGCCGACGATATGTTGTCGTCGGTAGCGGCTGATGTCTGTCTCTAGCTTCGGAAAACCGATACTCTTTGATAGAGTACCGATTACCTTAGCTCCAGTTTGGTCTCGAATGCAGCCTAATTTTTCATCGTCCACACCTCCAAATAGGAGAGCTCCTGGCTTGTAGCCGCAAGATTTGGCATAGTCCTTAAGTTCTTCCATTTCGGCCTTCGACAGTTTTTGCCCAATTAAATTTTGGAATGTGTAGGCTTCGTCGTCCGAAGTGTCCTCGGCTATTTCTTTCCCCTTCCCAGGCACTGTGGCCATGGTTTTTTCAGCAGCAGTGCCAGCTTCTTCTGCAGCCATGTCTTGCAAGATTTTGTCAATGTCCTCAATGGTAGTTTCTAAGTTTACATCTTCGGCTGTAGCGGCTTCGGTAGCCGCAACCTCCGAAGGTGCGACTTCGACGTTTGTGGTGCCTTCGACAGCTGGTGTTTTATGAATTGATGCCCGAGGCGGCGTCTTGTCGATAACTTCAGTTACTGCAATAATTCTTTGCCGCTTGGGTTTGGTTATCTTCGTTTGATCCGGCTCGTCCACCTTTTGAAAAAGCTTCGTCAGTTGGAGCCCTAATGGACTTAGCTTCGTGGGCATGGGTTCAGTCATTACCTTTAAAATTTCCTCCACGTCGCTGGTAGAAGGTGGTGTGGGGGTCCCCTCTTCTTCGGATATTTTTCGCTTCGGAGTTGATATTTTTCTTTTCTTGGGAATTTTCTTCTCTTTTGCTGGTCTTTCTTCATCCTTTTTCAGAGTTTCGGCCACTCTTTTTCTTTTGTGGCCCTCGGCACCCTTGTTCAACTGCTCATAGTCAGGGTACTCGAAGCCCAGGGCATCAAGCACTCGGTTCAGCCTTCGCTTCGGTCGGGCGCCGAAGGCCGCTGTCATTAGTTGATCCTCTTTTTTGGAATAATTCCCCAGGATTTCATTGCACATCACCTCGATTGTGTCCAGCCACTCTTGGCAGGGTTTCTTAAAGTATTTCTTGAATTTGAAGTGATAGGGCAGCCGGACAAGATCCCCCTCCTTCTTCTCCCCCTTTAACTTTGGCATTTCCCATTCTTTCAGAGTAGGGAAGACTCTGAATGCCAAGAATTCTTGGACCAGATCCCTGGTACCGATATGCTCTGCAATAATTCCGAATTCATCCATTGCCTGCTGTGTTTCACCCTCTGGCGTCATGTTGCAGCGGGGTCGGGTTTCTCCGAAGATCAGCTCGATTGGACTTTGCACAAGCTTCTCCTTGTTGTCATCAACTTTGACATAGAACCATTCCGATTTCCAGCCTGCCGGCCATTTGCTTCGGTAACTAATTACAGGAAACTTTGCCGTTTTCCGGTAGGCAAAATTGTAACAACCGAAGTTATCGTGTAGCCCATCTTTTCTGGCCTTGGTTTGATAATGCAACTCATGAACTCGACAGAAACTGTCGGCAAATGGCTCCACTGCTTGGCTTCGGAGGGCCCAAATATAAACGCTAAGTCTAACGATAGCGTTGGGAGTTAACTGGTGAAGGTAGATGCCAAACCTTTTCAGTATCTCCGCAATAATCTCGTGAAGAGGGAATCTAAGCCCAGCCTTTAAAAAGCTCTTGAAGATAACAATCTCGTCCTTCCCTGGCTTCGGGGTGGTTTCTTCTCCCCCGAAGCGAAGTAGCTTCTTCTGGTCTTCATTGAAATAACCTGCTTTCACCATCTTCGAAAGATCAGCCTTTGAAACAGTTGATTTCCCAAAATCCAGGTGACTGGGCTTGCTGGGCATGGCAATACGGTAGTCATCTTCGGGATCAGTCCCTTCAATGTTTTCTTCTTCTCCTTCGGCAGTTGTCGGGTTTGCTTCAGCAGCAGGCATTTCTTCCGCAGTCACTAGACCGGAACGCTGCATCGCTTCGGAGATGGGCACAGTGTTCGAACCTTCGGCTTCGTCTCCCTCACGTACAACTTTGGCAGTAGATCGCACTCTCGCCATTTGATTCTGAGTTTGGGGAAGTCAGAAACTTTTTTCTTTTTTTCTTTTCTCCCGAAGCTCTTCTTTCTGACGAAGCAGACGTCGAGATGGACCTTCGTTCGATTCTGAGAATCAAGCTTCGGCTATAGTTAAAAATTTTGGCAGCAAAACAGTGCAAATAGCAATGAATGCTGTGGTAACTTCACACCTACCCGTCTGTTTATATAGTGCTGCAGGTAAGAAGGCGAAGCGGCAGGATTTTTTACACCAAGCAGGCAGTCACTCGTACTCGCTGTGCAGTGGACCGTAAAAGATCAAACAGTAACTCTGCAAGGTGGGCCTGGCACGCGCTCGGAAGCCGGATCGTTTCTCCGCAACGAGCTCAGGGAAGGTGTTTTTTGGACCTTCGGCTTCCCGAAGCTGAAGAGGCTTTTTTCACGGGTCAAGCTCGTTACGAAAAACGATCTAGCACCGCGAAAGGGGCTACTGTTGGGGCCGTGCTTCGGTGCGCCGAAGGTCTTACACGAAGAAGCAGCTTCGGCTGAAGTCGTCTCCAAGAGATGGCCGAAGGTTCCTTTTCATGGAGCTTCGGCGTTACAAACCGACATAGAGATAGAATGACCTTTTTATCCATAAAGGTCTGAGTCAATGTTGTAAACTTTTGTAAGGGGCATAATTGTAATTTGTCACAGGCTGCGACCTGTGCCTATAAATAGATGAACAGTACCTCTGTACTGTTCACGCGAACCTGTCATTTGCCTTCGCATCACACTTGTATTCTCGCCTTCCTCAGGACCGAAGGTACATTTGTAATTTGAAATCATTCATATTCATTCATGTTAGTAAAAATGAAAATGATTCTATGATAACATTTAAATGTTTATTTCATACCTCATGATTTACATGAATGCTTCGTTCCTCGTTATTATATTTACGAAGGTACTCTCTTCGTAACCTTCGTCCGAAATCCTTTATATCCCGAAAGGATATAATGTGGTAGAGGACGAAGGACTTTAACACTTAACATTTTCTGTGTTGCCTTGTTCTTAACTCATAGCATTTGAGAACAAGCCCCCAACAGCATCCACAGAAAATAATTAGTTTTAGATTTAACTTGCTCTCACATGCTTTATTGCATTAACAATTTGTTATTTTTGTAGTAAATAAAATATAAAATCTGAGCATGTGAAATTTATACATTAGTCAAGATTTGTCATTACCTATGTTTCATAAAAATACCAGCCCCAAATTAGATAGTTTCATATTATGCCAAAATGACACATATTTTATAATTATAAGAAGAATTAGTGATAAATTAGAAGTAAACAAAAGCATGCATGTTTCATGGAATGCTCGAGTTACACCCTAAAACCAATTAGAGGTTAAATGGTTATGTCATGATGGTCTAAAGTTAAATGTTAGTACTTCATCATAATTTTATGTGATGTCAAACATATGTGCCGAAGTACTTTATTTTGGTGCATGTGTTTGTTAATTGTGTGGTAACTCTAGCGCACGAAATAACTCGGATGAAATTTGTAAGTGACTTGTGGGTCCTCATTTGTTTGTTTAAACTCTAATAAATAGTAAAGTGTTAGAGTAATTCAAGTCTCTAGAACACGGCAATTTTTGAAGTGAATAGGAGCTGAATTTTATAGGTTGCTGTTTTGGGCTGCCCGCACTGTTTTTGTCGTGCTGTTTGTTTGATGAACTAAAGTATGTTTTCTGTAGACAAGTCATATATAAGAGTTGTAGATAACCTTATTATCTTGCTTGTACTAAAATTTGACAACCATAAATCTGATTGTTTAGGAGTTATGATTTTCACAAGTCCAGCACCTAAATCTGTCGAAATTCTGGACAGATTTCAAAGATTGCAATGGTTGCTTAAGTTAATATTACAATCAGTTCATGGTCATTATAATAAAGTTATAGATACTTTTCTTATCTTTCTTGTGTTAAAATTTCATAAGCATATGCCTGATAGTTTAAGAGTTATGAATTTTACAAAACGGTTGCTGTGTTCTGTCCACTGTCAGGATAAATGTCGAAAACTGAAATGTTTGACTTCGTTAAAAATAGAATCGCTTTTTGGTGATTATAGAAGTTATGTAGTACTTTTGCTAAGCTTTCCAAAAAGTCTTGGATCACTCTTTTTGGTGATCTGAAGATTTAGTTATGGATGTTTGAAGTGTAAAGTATGAATCTATCCAAATCTAGACAGCAAAGCCTTCTAGTGTCTTTTACTTTTGATACACTTTAAATCAACCTGAGATGTTTATAAATAATTTATAGAACGTTTGATTAGCTTTCCAGAAAGTCTAGGATTAATTGATTTGAATGCTTGAGTCTCTAGTTATAAATTTTTGAAGTCGCAAGTCTGAATCGTCCAAATCTAAATAAAACTGTCATGTATCACTATTTAACCTTATTAAGTGTTTAATTACCTTGAGATGAAAATACCAAAGTTATAAAGTGTTTAATAAGATTTTCAAAGAGTATTTGTTCACCATGCTTAGATAAATAACGTGTGAGTTATAACTGAAATAAGCAATTGCTATGCTGCTGTCCTAAACATGTTGAATGTGATTGATTGCCCTACTTTGTTGTAGCTGTCTTGAGTCGACTGCTTGTTTGTTTTGGGATTTGGCTGAACATGAGTAATAATAATAAGTGACTAGTATAATTGGGGTTATACATAAGTAAGTAGTACACATCTCACTAAGTTAGTGAACTAAATTGGTTAAGGTCTAATAAGTAGCTTAGCTTAATCAACAGTTAGCGAGTGCAATTATATATTAGGGAAACAAAAAGAATAATGTCCTGTCTTTGGCTTTCTGCTAATACTACTAAGTAACCAACATTATTAAAGTAGTACAAATTGTAATTATGAATAAACTATCTCCTCATGTGTGTTCTCTGGGTGTATGTTTGCCGTAGAAGGTTGTGAATGATTGTAAAACCCGATTAAGCAACTATTCCTTTTTAACTAAGTCTGTCTATGTGTAAGTCATCGTAAATTTATGCGAACTTAACTAGTTTAATAATAAGTAACTATTGAATGATAAAAGTGAACGTGGCGAATGCTTGTACTTATGATGTCGTGTTTGCAATAGATAATTATAGGAAGTGTTTGTTGTTTTTTAGTGATGATTGACTACGTATGCCCGATGACGTATAGATAACTAGCGCTTGCGTACAGTTGTCGCGGTGTCTTACAATTTAATGTTTAATTCGCTACCGTCCATTTTGGGATTATCTTGTGATATATTTCATCATATTCATACATATGCATCCTGCATCTCATTTAGGACCGAGAGATGATGATCGAGCAAGTGACGTGGTGCCAACCACAAGATGCAGATGATGGACGACCTGAAGAATGATGGAATTATCCAGTAGATGCTCGCCAAGCGAGTATCCCAGCAAACACTATCTAAGTGTTAAATTAAAGGCAAGCCCCGATTTTATGCATAACCGTTATATATGCTATTTTACTGCACTTAATGTTTATAGGCTTGTACTGTGCACTTAAGTGTAGGAGTTGATTGAAACCCTAGTTGCATGAACTCAGGATTCCTTTTGAGATGGATACTAGTATGCTAGGTCGAGTAGCTGCTTTACTAATTAGGGATCTCGGTAGAAGTCGAGTGATTTTTCTAGCACTCGCGCGAGGTCAGGACATTGATTGTACCCACTTTCATATCATACTGATGTTAGTCTATGGACACGGATCCATGGGGATGCGTGGTCTACGAGATGAAATTGGAATAAGGATTAACGTGCGGATACTTGTGTCAAGCGTTTGAACGTACTAAACACATATCGAGAAATATGGTAAATCGACAAGCCTAGTACCTGAGTGAACCTACCCGCAGATTGACCTCCTCACGCGACCTGAGACGTGGTCTCCCATTCCGGTTATGGTGGGTATAAGTGCGGTCACTGCACGACGGCAGTCGGGGTCAGTGAGGCATTGTACGCCAAGGCGGTGAGCCCCTGTAACACCCCAGGTGTTACCATGGCTAGAGCCCACCTTGTTGCTAAAGGATATGAGCCCCTGTGGAAGAACTTAATGAATAAAAGCATAAGGGCCTTGGAAAGCTAGAGGTTAACCAAGGATTGTGAGTAACCAAAAGCATTACTCTAATTCTTGCACACTTACTACCTTGGATGAGAGGGGAGAAGAACCCTAGGCCTCTCTTAGACCCTATCTCCCACAACCCTAGATAAGAGGGAAAAGAGAGTGAGCAAGTGTGCAAAACATGAGTAACATTTACCCAAACCTTAAGTAACCTTGTAACCAGCAATTAGGGGGGGAAATATTGCAAAAAGGCCCTTGGTGAAACCCCAAATCAAATCACTAAGTGGAGAGAGAGCTAGAGCTCTCTATTCCTCTCTAAGTCCATATTTAACCCTAGTTGAAGGATCAGCCGTGTTCACCTTGAAGATGGCATCAAATCCACTTGTGATCTATACCAAAAACGTGGCATACCACCTGGGGCACCCACTGGAAAAAGTTGAGCCCGAGACTCGGACGTTTGACATGCCATGGCATGGCTTTTGTCGCGAAGTGCCCAGTGTGACACACCTGTTTTGGCATCCAAAGATCTCCCTCCCTAGGCCATATCTGCCCCGACTTCTCACAGTTGAGTGACAGCCCTAGGTGCCAGGAAGAGGTCTGCGCCGAACCTTTGCAAAGATTCGCACGTTTGCGACCTCTGCCGACGTTTGAACACTGGAAGAAACAAACCGCCACGTGTTCGACGCGTTCTGCCGCGCCAGAGCACGCCCGCGCGCGCCCCGCGCCGCGCCTGAGCCAAGCCGGCGCCCCGGCCACGTCCGCGCCTATAAAACCCACCCCAGTGCTCGGTTGCCTTCCCCATTGCCTCCTCCGTACCTCGCCGGACTCGCCCGAGCCAGCCGTTGCCTCCGGCGACCTCCCCGCAGCCCGCCAGTGCCGCCCGAGAGCAACCACCGTGACCAACCCCTCTCCCGTCCTCCTCCGTTCGATCCAAGCCCCCAGATAGCTTCCTGGTGAAGCCGTGAGCCTTGCTCAAGCTTAACCCGAGGGTCCGCATCACCGGAGTAGCCGAATCGCGCTCACCGGAGTTCAAGAACTCGCCGGCGCTCGTGGACCGGGTAAACCCCTTCACCATTTCCCGATTCGTTGCGCGCATGGCCTCTGTGTCATCCCGTGAAGCTCCTCGTGCACCTTAATTGAGCTCTACCGCCGTGGTTTGGCCGGAGCAGGCGTCGCCGACGATCCCCGCCGCCTGTGTTCGTGGCCAGGGGAGCTCCGACCACCTCCGACGACGACCCGCACATCGACGTGACCGTCACGACCTCCCGAACGTCACTGACCACCTCGTCGGACCTCCCTCGCCGCCGGTAAGCCGTGCCACCCTTTCCTTTCCCGCGGCTACTGTTTCAGTGAGGGAAGGACTGCGGGTGTGAGGGAGAGAAACCCAGGGGGTTAAGTGGAAAGTCAGAGACTCAAGTGAATAGTGGCGTAAGGGTAGATCTGTGAGGTTTGATTCGGTTTAAACCCAGGGACCTCGGCGCAAACTGCTTTTTCAGAAAAACTTTGATAAACCTGATTTAAATTCAAACAGAAACTTTAAAAACCCATAACTTCTATTTAGTTTATCCAAATTTGGTCAAACTAATTTTGCCAGACTCTAAAAACTGTAACCTGTCTAAGAAAAATATAAAACCCCATATGTACTAAAGAAAAATATAAGGTTCTGATTTAATTTTAGTTTTGACCAAAAGCTTAATAATAGCAAGAAAAATGGTTGTACCATTTAACTAGGGTTAGAAAAATTTGGAGAAGTTTATATCTACCTACTGACCTAGTTAAAAATGTTAAACCTCTCTGTCCACTACATTAAGTTAGTTTTAACCCCTTATTCCATAATATGCTTAAAGTTAAGAAAAATAGAAAAAGTGAAATACATAATGAACCAGAGGGCACCCCTATTTTTGTTGAGATACTTAGTCAATATAGTTCACTGGAAAAATGTATCATACTCTGTTGTAGTGTAAGATAAGAAAGATACCTTTTAAATGAAGAAAATAAGGATAACTTAGAAAAACCCTACAAAAATAACCCTAAGGTGAAACCTCCTCAAACCTTAGGATAACTAATGTGTTGATAATAAGAACTTAAGAAAAATCTGAAATCTGTTGTTTGATATTTTTCAAATGACAAGTTAGTTCTAATCACCCTTTTTGCACCCAACTTTAGAAATCCATCATTAATTAACCATCATGTGGCTCTCTGTCATTTTTGGTACAAGAGCTTATTATCACTATTAGAGGCCAACAAAAATAACCCTTAGGTCAGAATCCACTTTAATAAAGGACTTGTAGTGCAAAGTGGCTTATTTGCCCCACTTTTTGTTATTTTTGTATACAGCCTAGCCTTTTTATTTTAAATCCCATACTCCTAAGGCAGGCCTTATTGACCAAGGGCAAGCCACTGTAATTTTTGTGGAATTATTGAAAATAGTTAATTCACCTTGGTAGTTCAAACCCCACTAGAATTCATAAATGAGCACTAAAGAGAGGAAATTGAGTAAGGGAAATTAGTGTCCTCATAAGACCTTTGTAAATTGTCCACTAAAATCTATAAAAGCAATGCAAACCCCCTAAGTTAGCCAAAAAGAAAACCTAAACCTAAAAGGGAATGAGCCTATATGTATACCACTAGGAGACCCACATAGCCAGTGAACCCTATGTTAATTCTTGACTTAAATTCTATAGTTTAATATTCTTAAACCTTGCATAATCATGACATACATGTTCATTGCATTTTGATAGATTGTAATCTTGCTGACGGAGAGTACATCCTCGTGCCGGAGCAAGGAGCTGCCCAGGAGATTGCCCCAGACCCAGCACCAGAGCCTGCACCAGAGGACCTGCCTGCCACTGCTTTGGAAGGCAAGCCCCGGTTTTATGCATAACCTGTTATTTATGCTATTTTACTTCACTTAATGATTGTAGGATTGATTGTGCACTTAGGTGTAGGAATTGTTTGAAACCCTAGTTGCATGATCTCAGGAATCCTATTGAGATGGATACTAGTATGCTAGGTCGAGTAGCTGCTTTATTAATTAGGATCTCGGTAGAAGTCGAGTGATTTTTCTAGCACTCGCGCGAGGTCAGGAATTGGCTGTATCCACCTTCTTATCATATTGAGGTTGGTTTGTGGGCAACAATCCATGGGGATTGGTTGTTCACGGGATAAAAAGTTGATTAAGGATTAAGGTGTGGTACCGTGAGTCAAGCGTTTGAACGTACTAAACATATGCCGAGAAATATGGTAAATCGGTAAGCCTAGTACCTGAGTGAACCTGCCCGCAGACATACCCCCTCACGCGACCTGAGACGTAGTCTCCCATTCCGGTTATGGTGGGTACAAGTGCGGTCACTGCACGACGGCCAGTCGGGGTCAGTGAGGCATTGTACGCCAAGGCGGTGAGACCTGATCTGTTGCCAGGGAATCGATGGGGACGGTTGATGTGTGTGGGGACGGAGTGCCCCTACATGTCGTGTGTTTAGATTTACCTTGCAAGGATAAAAAAACTCGATTCGAATCGTCTGCTTCTCGCAGCTAATGAGACTGCTTGATCCATGCTGCTACATTGAGTAACAAGTGGAACTGTGTTGAGATGATACAAGCTGTTGATTGTTAAAAATGCTTGCTACTATGTATGAATAGATAGTACACTTTTAGCCTTAAGAGAGTCACACTTAACTTTGACAAGTTAAAATCTTGATTTAGAAACTCAGCTAGTGCTTTTGGCAACCAAACCCCACAGCCAAACAGCTGCATGTCTAGAGGTAGAGGAGTATAGACTCCTCACACCGGGTAAGTCTAGCTGAGTATTAGTATACTCAGCCTTGCTTGTGGCATAATTTTTACAGGTTCTCTGGAGGACATGGTTGCTGGAGTGACTTGGCCATCCACCCTGCCACCGGGTTGGACTGTCGAGTGGGACCCTGCCTCGGCTGAGGAGGAGCATGAGGAGTGATGGGACAGGCTTCCCCATCTCTCCGTTTAATTATCGTTAGTTTTATTCCGCTGCACTTCGAACAATGATAACTACTTTTGGCAAAACTCCGATGATGATGATGATGATGTAATAATTAACACTCTTCCATGTATGGTTTTATGCTTTATTGTATTTGCTCTGTGACTCACCATCGAGTGAGATTGTGGTACTTGATCCTGTCAGTGGCCGTGTCGGACTAGATCCGAGGGATTGACGGGTTATTCCCATTTAAGTGTGGTCTAGCCTCTAAGGCAGGGCTTAGGCACTTAAGTTGGAATAATTCGGGCAGTTCCGCCACAGCTGGTATCGGAGCTTGTACCACCACAGAGGAATCAATAAACCATAAATGCTATCCCTTTTCTAAAGTAAAATTTGATAGAAACAATGTTGGATAGATCGTAGGGCGAGCAGGATAGACCTAGGACGTGAAGCCTTAGGATGGTAGAAGGGTAGCTAGGTGGCTAATTAACTAGGCCCTACAGGCCACTTTTAAAGGATGGGAGTTCTTCCCTATTCCTTTTTATCTTCTGGAGAGGTCGTTCAGGACGTGCATGCATGCATTCTTAATTAAGCAAATGGATAACTAAGTAAAAGGACTTAAAAATGAGATAATAGCCAGCTAGGTCCCCAATGCCTTTTTCTTTTAACTAGAGGCAGGCTAAGTTTTATTTTCCCTTGTTCTTTTGTAATTCTTTTTCTTTTACTCACGCTTGACCGTGCACAGATGACTTCCCACGGATCCTCCGAGGACGGAAATGCACTGACCCACACTGACGGACTTGCACGAGAGGGTTTTCCCCGCATCTTGTGGGAGGTGCTTCAGGGGGCAGGATATTTGACACCCCCTCAGTACGCGGTGCAGCAGTTCGAGAAGCACCGGGTGCCTCGCTGTAGGGTGAGGATGACTTTGGAGCCTCATCCCCTGCAGCCAGGCTGGCACTCCTTGGACTCTGAGTCTTTCGGGTACCGAGCGGAGGACACCATCGAGGCAATCGCTCTGCATGGACTGACTACCTTTTGCGGGTTCCATCCCTTGGAGCTGGCTACCCACCCCATTGGGTTGTTCCCCGCGGAAAAGGAGGACGACCCGATGTGGAGGGATCGGGTGGAGCATGCCAAGGACATCTGGGCTCTCTACCCAGGGCACACCGCTCACTTGTCAGTATGATGCATGAACGCTCTGTATCGTCTGCAAGTAATGCGTGGGGAGGCAATGTCTCACCTGATGGCATTGTTGGAGGCCACCAAGATCACCCTGGACAACCGGGAGGAGCTCGTGGTGGATTTATCCCAGGAGCTGGTGGAAAAAGATTTGCAAGTGGAGCAGCTGACTGACGAGATTCATGAGTTGGAGGAGCTAGTGGGCACCAGGGAGAATACCATCGAGGTTCTCGAGGATCAGCTCCTCAACACCTAGCAGCAGCTAGCGGAGGCTAATGCGCACCTGGACATGCATCACCAAGAGATCCATGATGAGGAGGCTGACGAGGACGTGGACATCGAGGGAGGAGATGAGCCTGCCTCCAGTGTAGACACCGCTGGCTCAGGGAGACCACCTTCCCCCGAGTCCAGCGTTGCCTCGTTCGCTCACTAGATGCCAAGCCACTTCTAGAGGCTGCTGATAGTTGGACTCCTCGCCGCTAGCTTAGCTTTTGCACCCTTACGGTACTAGGCTAGGTAGAGTTGAGTCTTTTGATCATTGATGTAACCAGTGTTAAAACTCTTTTGGAGGTTCAGGGATGATTAATGGCAGTTTAAATTTGGGCGGAAGGATTGTGTTTTCGTTTTGTTTTAATTGGAATCTATCAAATTACTTTAACTCCCCTACCATGTTTGAACCTTAAGCTTGGAGATGTGTTATTGACCAACCATGTGATTTTTCAGATGGCTGGGAGAGCGCGCCGTGGTCAGAATGAGCACGTTCCCCCACCGCCACCGCCTCCCACTCTGCAGGAGCTCATGGCCCAGCAGAATGAGATCCTAAGGCAGCTAGCTCAGCGTCAGCCACCACCTCAGCATTATGGTGGAGACCATCAGCGTCACCCTGTCGCTGCTACCTACCAGGAGTTCCTTAGTACTCAGCCACCACTGTTTACCAGGGCGGAGGACCCACTTGATGCAGATGTGTGGTTGAGGGTGGTAGAATCCAAATTCCCACTGCTCCATGGAATTTGCTCAGAGGTCACCAAGGTCAGGTTCGCCACCCAGCAGCTTCGCGGACCCGCAAGGACTTGGTGGGACCATTTTCTTGCTATGCAGCCGGAAGGTAGAGAGGTGGAGTGGAGGGAGTTTAAGGCCGCTTTCAGAGGGCATCATATTCCAGCCGGCATCATGGACCGGAAACTCAATGAGTTTCTGGCACTCACTCAGGGCAGCAGGACAGTGTTGCAATATGCCCAGGCCTTCAACGATTTGTGTCAGTATGCTGGATACCATGCAGATACGGATGAGAAGAAGCGAGACAGGTTCAGGAGGGGGCTCAGCACTAAGCTCCGTGACCGTCTCAACACCGTCAGGGCCAACAGTTACAATGAGTTGGTCAACATGGCTATCTCCCAGGAGGACTGCATCTTGGCTCGACAGGCGGAGAAGAAGAGGAAGACCCCTGTGGCAGGACCCTCGTCTCAGCCACAGCGCTTCAGGATTGTGTCTGACTCGCAGAACAAGGGACCTCAGCAGCAGCAAGGGAGATGGGTGATCAGGCCGCCGCAGCAGCAGCAGCAGCAGACACCCAACCGCACCCAGTTTCCAGCTCAGAGGAACAATCAGCAGCAGCAGTACCGCCAGGCCAATGATAACAGGTGTTTCACTTGTGGCAGCACTGGACACTATGCCAAGCATTGCCCCAAGAATCAGCAGAGACAGGGGCAGAATGTCAATCAGAACCAAGGGAAGAGGCAGAAAGTGCAAGTGAGGCAAGGCAAGCTGAACTTCACTACAATGGCTGATATTCTAGAGGGAGCACCCGTCATGACTGGTACCTTTACAGTTTTAAATTTTCCTGCTATTGTTCTTTTTGATTCTGGTGCTTCGCATAGTTTTGTCAGTGCCAAATTTAGTGTCAAGTGCCAGTTGCCTTTTCACCACACCAACGGGGCTATTACCATTTCAACCCCAGGAGGCAGGATTGCCACTAATCAAATCAGCATGAAGGTGCCTCTAAAGTTTGGTAGTTTGATAATTAAAACTGACCTTCTTATCTTGGGACTGGATAGTGTGGATATCATCTTGGGAACTGATTGGTTGACCAAACATCAGGCAATATTGGACATTGCAGCCAGAGCCATTGAAATTCATTCCCCTGCGGGTGGCGAGACTGTTTTGTATTTACCCAACCAGAGTGGTACCCGGTCTTGTGCCTTTGTTATGGCAAAATCCCCAGTAAGGAAGATCCCAGTAGTCTGTGAATACCCCGATGTTTTTCCGGATGAATTGCCAGGAATGCCACCTGACAGAGATATTGAGTTTGCCATTGAATTGCAACCCGGGACTGCTCCTATCTCCAAGAGACCTTATAGGATGCCTCCCGCGGAACTGGCAGAATTGAAGAAGCAATTGCAAGAATTGTTGGACAAGGGGTTTATTCGTCCAAGTACTTCACCATGGGGATGCCCAGCTTTATTTGTGAAGAAAAAGGATGAGAGTTTGAGGATGTGTGTTGATTACCGCCCTCTCAATGCGGTGACTATCAAGAACAAGTACCCGTTACCCCGCATTGATGTTCTGTTTGATCAGTTGGTAGGAGCCAAGGTATTCTCCAAGATAGACCTTCGCTCAGGCTACCATCAGATCAAGATCCGTGCCAGTGATATTCCCAAGACGGCCTTCTCTACTAGATATGGGCTGTATGAGTTTTTGGTGATGTCTTTTGGGTTGACCAATGCCCCGGCTTATTTCATGTACTTGATGAACTCAGTGTTTATGCCAGAGTCGGATAAGTTTGTGGTCGTTTTCATTGATGACATTCTGGTTTATTCCAAGAACGAAGCGGAGCACACTAAACATCTGCATATTGTGCTTCAGAGACTTCGTGACCATCAGTTGTATGCTAAGTTGTCCAAGTGTGAATTCTGGCTAAAGGAAATAAAATTCTTGGGTCACACGATTTCTCAGGAAGGGATATCAGTCGATCCTGAGAAAGTGCAAGAGGTGATGGACTGGAAACCCCCGACTACGGTAAAGCAGATTAGGAGTTTTCTGGGATTAGCAGGATATTACCGACGATTTATTCCGGATTTCTCCAGAATTGCCAAGCCAATGACTGAACTATTGAAGAAGGGAGTCAAATTTGAGTGGAGCCAAAAGTGTGAAGAGGCTTTTCATACCTTGAGGCAACAATTGACAACAGCCCCAGTGCTAGCCCAACCCGACAATACCAAACCATTTGAAGTTTATTGTGATGCTTCTGGTACCGGATTGGGTTGTGTCTTGATGCAAGGTAACCGGGTCATTGCTTATGCTTCCCGAGCACTCAGGCCACATGAGCAGAACTACCCGACACATGATCTGGAGTTGGCAGCAGTAGTGCATGCCCTCAAGATATGGAGACACTACTTGATGGGAGCTCACTGTAACATTTACACTGATCACAAGAGCCTCAAGTACATTTTCACTCAGGCAGATCTGAACATGAGGCAGAGAAGATGGTTGGAATTAATCAAGGACTATGATTTGGAGGTGCATTACCATCCTGGCAAGGCCAATGTTGTGGCAGATGCCTTGAGCCGAAAGGCCCAATGTAATTGCATGAACATGGATACAAGAGTTACCACCCTGTGTGATGAGTTGTGCAAGCTGAATCTGGAAGTTGTTCCTTCCGGTGAATTGAGATATATCGCAGTGGAGCCCACATTACAAGAGCAAATAGCTCAGGCACAGTTTGGGGATAAGGGTGTTCAGGTTATCAAAGAAATGATCAAGCAGAGGGCAGAGAAATACAAGTGTTTCCGTCAGGACGGCAAGGGAATTTTATGGTTTGAAGATCGATTGGTGGTTCCCAAGAACCCAGAGCTCAGAAGGAAGATATTGGATGAAGCTCACCTTTCCAAGTTCTCCATGCACCCTGGTAGCAACAAGATGTACCATGATCTCAGACCTCTTTATTGGTGGACCAGAATGAAGAGGGAAATTGCCAAGTACATCTCCGAGTGTGACACTTGCCAGAGGGTAAAAGCCAGTCACTTGAAGGCAGCAGGCCCGCTACAACCCCTTCCCATACCATCTTGGAAATGGGAGGACGTTTGCATGGACTTCATAGTGGGATTACCCAATACCTCCAGGCACCATGATTCCATATGGGTTATTGTGGACAGATTGACCAAGACTGCTCATTTCTTGCCAGTGCACACCACCCACCGGGCGGAGAAGTATGCGGAGATCTACATCGACCAGATAGTTCGTCTGCATGGGATACCAAGGACCATAGTCTCTGACCGAGGAGCACCTTTTGTGGCACGATTTTGGGAGCAATTACAGGAATCACTTGGAACCCATGTAATCCGAAGCTCAGCATATCACCCTCAAACAGATGGTCAGACAGAAAGGGTAAATCAGATTTTGGAAGACATGTTGCGAGCATGTGCACTACACTATGGAAAGGACTGGGACAAGTGTCTTTCCTTGGCAGAGTTTTCTTACAACAACAGCTATCAGTCCAGTCTGAAGATGGCACCTTTTGAGGCATTATATGGGAGAAGATGCAGAACCCCGCTAAATTGGTCTCAAGCAGGAGAAAGGAAAATTTTTGGGCCAGATTTGGTGCTTGAAGCAGAGGAAAAGGTTAGAATTATCAAGAAGAATCTAGAAGCTGCTCAGGCCAGGCAAAAGAGTTATCATGACGAGAGGCGGAAGCCACTATAGTTTGAGGTGGGAGATCATGTCTATCTCAAGATATCACCAACCAAGGGTGTCCAGAGATTCGGGATCAAGGGCAAGTTAGCCCCTCGTTACATTGGACCATATAAGATCAAGGAATTGTGTGGGCCCGTAGCTTACCAATTGGAATTGCCACCCCATATGTCAGCAGTTCACGATGTGTTCCATGTATCTCAGCTGCGGAAATGTGTTCGTCTACCCACTGAAGTACTACCGGAACCGGACATTGAGATAGAACCAGACTTGTCCTACCAAGAGTACCCCGTCAAGGTATTGGATCAAAAGGAAAGATCAACTCGGGCAAGATCAATCAGAATGTATAAGATTCAGTGGAGTCACCATTCAGCAGAAGAAGCTACATGGGAGACGGAGGATTTTCTACGCTCTCGCTTCCCCGACTTTCTGCCCAAAGGAGTCGGTATGTAACCCAAAACCCCACCCCCACCTGCCCTTTGAAGTCAATTATAAGAAAAACTTAGATAACAAGGATAGTCTAAGTTATGGGTTTAACTTAAGAAGGGCTTCCTTCTGAAGTTGCAAAGAGGATGACATTCGAAGAGCAGTTAAAAAGGTAAAACTTGAGCATAAAGGAAGAGTAGCACTAGCCCACCTTCAAGCATCCCTCCAAGGGACTCTACCTAAAAATCTCGGGACGAGATTCCTTTAAGGGGGGAGGGCTGTAACACCCCAGGTGTTACCATGGCTAGAGCCCACCTTGTTGCTAAAGGATATGAGCCCCTGTGGAAGAACTTAATGAATAAAAGCATAAGGGCCTTGGAAAGCTAGAGGTTAACCAAGGATTGTGAGTAACCAAAAGCATTACTCTAATTCTTGCACACTTACTACCTTGGATGAGAGGGGAGAAGAACCCTAGGCCTCTCTTAGACCCTATCTCCCACAACCCTAGATAAGAGGGAAAAGAGAGTGAGCAAGTGTGCAAAACATGAGTAACATTTACCCAAACCTTAAGTAACCTTGTAACCAGCAATTAGGGGGGGAAATATTGCAAAAAGGCCCTTGGTGAAACCCCAAATCAAATCACTAAGTGGAGAGAGAGCTAGAGCTCTCTATTCCTCTCTAAGTCCATATTTAACCCTAGTTGAAGGATCAGCCGTGTTCACCTTGAAGATGGCATCAAATCCACTTGTGATCTATACCAAAAACGTGGCATACCACCTGGGGCACCCACTGGAAAAAGTTGAGCTCGAGACTCGGACGTTTGACATGCCATGGCATGGCTTTTGTCGCGAAGTGCCCAGTGTGACACACCTGTTTTGGCATCCAAAGATCTCCCTCCCTAGGCCATATCTGCCCCGACTTCTCACAGTTGAGTGACAGCCCTAGGTGCCAGGAAGAGGTCTGCGCCGAACCTTTGCAAAGATTCGCACGTTTGCGACCTCTGCCGACGTTTGAACACTGGAAGAAACAAACCGCCACGTGTTCAACGCGTTCTGCCGCGCCAGAGCACGCCCGCGCGCGCCCCGCGCCGCGCCCGAGCCAAGCCGGCGCCCCGGCCGCGTCCGCGCGTATAAAACCCACCCCAGTGCTCGGTTGCCTTCCCCATTGCCTCCTCCGTACCTCGCCGGACTCGCCCGAGCCAGCCGTTGCCTCCGGCGACCTCCCCGCAGCCCGCCAGTGCCGCCCGAGAGCAACCACCGTGACCAACCCCTCTCCCGTCCTCCTCCGTTTGATCCAAGCCCCCAGATAGCTTCCTGGTGAAGCCGTGAGCCTTGCTCAAGCTTAACCCGAGGGCCCGCATCACCGGAGTAGCCGAATCGCGCTCACCGGAGTTCAAGAACTCGCCGGCGCTCGTGGACCGGGTAAACCCCTTCACCATTTCCCGATTCGTTGCGCGCATGGCCTCTGTGTCATCCCGTGAAGCTCCTCGTGCACCTTAATTGAGCTCTACCGCCGTGGTTTGGCCGGAGCAGGCGTCGCCGACGATCCCCGCCGCCTGTGTTCGTGGCCAGGGGAGCTCCGACCACCTCCGACGACGACCCGCACATCGACGTGACCGTCACGACCTCCCGAACGTCACTGACCACCTCGCCGGACCTCCCTCGCCGCCGGTAAGCCGCGCCACCCTTTCCTTTCCCGCGGCTACTGTTTCAGTGAGGGAAGGACTGCGGGTGTGAGGGAGAGAAACCCAGGGGGTTAAGTGGAAAGTCAGAGACTCAAGTGAATAGTGGCGTAAGGGTAGATCTGTGAGGTTTGATTCGGTTTAAACCCAGGGACCTCGGCGCAAACTGCTTTTTCAGAAAAACTTTGATAAACCTGATTTAAATTCAAACAGAAACTTTAAAAACCCATAACTTCTGTTTAGTTTATCCAAATTTGGTCAAACTAATTTTGCCAGACTCTAAAAACTGTAACCTGTCTAAGAAAAATATAAAACCCCATATGTACTAAAGAAAAATATAAGGTTCTGATTTAATTTTAGTTTTGACCAAAAGCTTAATAATAGCAAGAAAAATGGTTGTACCATTTAACTAGGGTTAGAAAAATTTGGAGAAGTTTATATCTACCTACTGACCTAGTTAAAAATGTTAAACCTCTCTGTCCACTACATTAAGTTAGTTTTAACCCCTTATTCCATAATATGCTTAAAGTTAAGAAAAATAGAAAAAGTGACATACATAATGAACCAGAGGGCACCCCTATTTTTGTTGAGATACTTAGTCAATATAGTTCACTGGAAAAATGTATCATACCCTATTGTAGTGTAAGATAAGAAAGATACCTTTTAAATGAAGAAAATAAGGATAACTTAGAAAAACCCTACAAAAATAACCCTAAGGTGAAACCTCCTCAAACCTTAGGATAACTAATGTGTTGATAATAAGAACTTAAGAAAAATCTGAAATCTGTTGTTTGATATTTTTCAAATGACAAGTTAGTTCTAATCACCCTTTTTGCACCCAACTTTAGAAATCCATCATTAATTAACCATCATGTGGCTCTCTTTCATTTTTTGTACAAGAGCTTATTATCACTATTAGAGGCCAACAAAAATAACCCTTAGGTCAGAATCCACTTTAATAAAGGACTTGTAGTGCAAAGTGGCTTATTTGCCCCACTTTTTGTTATTTTTGTATACAGCCTAGCCTTTTTATTTTAAATCCCATACTCCTAAGGCAGGCCCTATTGACCAAGGGCAAGCCACTGTAATTTTTGTGGAATTATTGAAAATAGTTAATTCACCTTGGTAGTTCAAACCCCACTAGAATTCATAAATGAGCACTAAAGAGAGGAAATTGAGTAAGGGAAATTAGTGTCCTCATAAGACCTTTGTAAATTGTCCACTAAAATCTATAAAAGCAATGCAAACCCCCTAAGTTAGCCAAAAAGAAAACCTAAACCTAAAAGGGAATGAGCCTATATGTATACCACTAGGAGACCCACATAGCCAGTGAACCCTAAGTTAATTCTTGACTTAAATTCTATAGTTTAATATTCTTAAACCTTGCATAATCATGACATACATGTTCATTGCATTTCGATAGATTGTAATCTTGCTGACGGAGAGTACATCCTCGTGCCGGAGCAAGGAGCTGCCCAGGAGATTGCCCCAGACCCAGCACCAGAGCCTGCACCAGAGGACCTGTCTGCCACTGCTTTGGAAGGCAAGCCCCGGTTTTATGCATAACCTGTTATTTATGCTATTTTACTTCACTTAATGATTGTAGGATTGATTGTGCACTTAGGTGTAGGAATTGTTTGAAACCCTAGTTGCATGATCTCAGGAATCCTATTGAGATGGATACTAGTATGCTAGGTCGAGTAGCTGCTTTATTAATTAGGATCTCGGTAGAAGTCGAGTGATTTTTCTAGCACTCGCGCGAGGTCAGGAATTGGCTGTATCCACCTTCTTATCATATTGAGGTTGGTTTGTGGGCAACAATCCATGGGATTGGTTGTTCACGGGATAAAAAGTTGATTAAGGATTAAGGTGTGGTACCGTGAGTCAAGCGTTTGAACGTACTAAACATATGCCGAGAAATATGGTAAATCGGTAAGCCTAGTACCTGAGTGAACCTGCCCGCAGACATACCCCCTCACGCGACCTGAGACGTAGTCTCCCATTCCGGTTATGGTGGGTACAAGTGCGGTCACTGCACGACGGCCAGTCGGGGTCAGTGAGGCATTGTACGCCAAGGCGGTGAGACCTGATCTGTTGCCAGGGAATCGATGGGGACGGTTGATGTGTGTGGGGACGGAGTGCCCCTACATGTCGTGTGTTTAGGTTTACCTTGCAAGGATAAAAAAACTCGATTCGAATCGTCTGCTTCTCGCAGCTAATGAGACTGCTTGATCCATGCTGCTACATTGAGTAACAAGTGGAACTGTGTTGAGATGATACAAGCTGTTGATTGTTAAAAATGCTTGCTACTATGTATGAATAGATAGTACACTTTTAGCCTTAAGAGAGTCACACTTAACTTTGACAAAGTTAAAATCTTGATTTAGAAACTCAGCTAGTGCTTTTGGCAACCAAACCCCACAGCCAAACAGCTGCATGTCTAGAGGTAGAGGAGTATAGACTCCTCACACCGGGTAAGTCTAGCTGAGTATTAGTATACTCAGCCTTGCTTGTGGCATAATTTTTACAGGTTCTCTGGAGGACATGGTTGCTGGAGTGACTTGGCCATCCACCCTGCCACCGGGTTGGACTGTCGAGTGGGACCCTGCCTCGGCTGAGGAGGAGCATGAGGAGTGATGGGACAGGCTTCCCCATCTCTCCGTTTAATTATTGTTAGTTTTATTCCGCTGCACTTCGAACAATGATAACTACTTTTGGCAAAACTCCGATGATGATGATGATGATGTAATAATTAACACTCTTCCATGTATGGTTTTATGCTTTATTGTATTTGCTCTGTGACTCACCATCGAGTGAGATTGTGGTACTTGATCCTGTCAGTGGCCGTGTCGGACTAGATCCGAGGGATTGACGGGTTATTCCCATTTAAGTGTGGTCTAGCCTCTAAGGCAGGGCTTAGGCACTTAAGTTGGAATAATTCGGGCAGTTCCGCCACAGCCCCTTTCTATTGCCAGGGAATCGATGGGGACGGTTGATGTGTGTGGGGACAGAGTGCCTCGCCACGTCGTGTGTTTAGGTTTACCTTGCAAGGATAAAAACTCGATTCGAATCGTCTGCTTCTCGCAGCTAATGAGACTGCTTGATCCATTGTACTGCATTGAGTAATAAGTGGAAATGAGGTGACTGGCAAAAGATGTTGATTGATAAAATGTTTGATATCATGTATGAGTAGCTAGGTACTCATCTAGTTTAAAAGGATCATACTAAAACTGGAAAAGCTAAAACTTGATTTTAGACTCAGCTAGTGCTTTTGGCAAACCAAACCCCTCAGCCAAACAGCTGCATGTCTAGAGGTAGAGGAGTAGACTCCTCACACCGGGTAAGTCTAGCTGAGTATTAGTATACTCAGCCTTGCTTGTGGCATAATTTTTGCAGGTACTCCTTAGGATGATTGGTTGATGGTGTGACTTGGCCTTCATCCCTGCCACCGGGATAGACGGTCGAGTGGGTTATTACTTCCGCCGGAGAGGGCCAGGAGGAGTAGCGTGGCCAGGCTTCTCCATGTTACTCAGTGTTCTTCGTTAGTTATTTCCGCTGCATTAAAATTTATGGTTATCATTTCTGAAACTCCGATAATGTAATCACTAATGGTACTTCTTAAATTTGTGGTATTATGCTTTATTGTATTTCTCTGTGCCTCACCTTCGTGTGAGCTAGTGGTATTCGATCCTGGTAAGTGGCTTTATCGGACTAGATCCGAGGGACTAACGGGTTATTCCTGTTTAAGTGTGTTGCTGCCCTTAAGGGTGCGACTTAGGCACTTAAGCTGGAATAATTCGGGCGGTTCCGCCACAAAGCAAAGGTGCCTAAGGGCCAAAATGAAAAGAGCTGTCAGTGTTATGCAAAGACAAGCTGCCAGAATGATAAAAGAAGATGAGAATTTAGCAAAAAAGAAGAAATCCAGTCCTGAGCCGAAGATGGCCGTGCCGAAGAAAAGAAAGGCTACATCTCCAAAGCCAAAAGCTGACTTAGAAGAAGAAATTCCCTCAACACCTTCTGCCACTGACGTAGAAGAAATTTTAAAGGTAATGACTGAATCTCTACCTAATAAGCTAAGTCCACTGGGACCGGAACTGATGAAGCTTTTACAGAAGAAGAAGGAGCCTTAGGCTGCCGAGAAGCCCGCTGAACCAAAAAAGCGAAGAATTATTACTGTCATTGAGGCTATTGAGGAAACACCGCCATCGGCCTCAGCGCCGAAAATAGCAGCAGCCAAAGCTGCTCCTGCCGAAGCTTCTACTTCCGAAGCTACAGCAGCCGAAGCCACAGATTTGGAAAACACACTTATTGATATTGATGAAATGATTTTGAATATGGCTGAGGAAGAAACTGCTGCAGCTGCTGAGGAAACCCCAGCCGTAGTGCCCGAAAAAAGGGAGAAGGTGCCTGGAAAGGAGAAGGAGCCTGCCGAAGATACTTCGGAAGAAGAAAATTTTCACTTTTAAAACATAATTGGGCAAGAATTGTCAAAGGCTGAAAAAGAAGAACTGAGGGACTATGCCATATCTTGCGGGTACCAGCCAGGGGCGCTGCTCTTCGGTGGTGTTGCCGAAGAGAGTTTAGGATGCCTTCGGGACCGAGTTGGGGCGAAGGTTGTCAGCACTTTATCAAAAAGTGTTGGTTTTCCAAAGCTCGAAGCCGATCTCAGTAGATACCGACGACAGCATATCGCCAGCAGCTTGTTTTATTCTAACTTTAAGGTAAAATTCTTCCCTTAACTTTTTATTGCTTTGATATGAAGATGTTTTCTGATGAAGGTTGTTTTGTCATAGCTATTACTAAGCAAAGCCTTGAGGATGCAACAAGACCTCGAGGACAAGAAAAACAAAGTTATAATTGAGGGCTTAGAGAAGAAGATTAAAGATCATGGAGCTGCCCTAGAAAAGAAAGACTTCGTGCTTCAAACGATGGAAGGTTCACTGGCAGAAGCTCAAGCCGAAATCGCCAGATTGAACAGTGAACTTTCCCTACAGTCAAAAAACTTTGAGCAAGAGAAGAAAATTTTCAAAACAAAACTCGAAGCCAAAGTTGAAAAAAGTTCAAATCTACAGAAATTGCTCAAGGATCTTCAGGAAAAATGCTTAGGCTTCGGCACCCGGTGCGTTCAATGGCTGAAGCAGGTCTTCAACTCAGTTGGAGCGAGCTCCAAAAAGTTTAAACCTTCGGTTGAAGACCTGCTGGGCACATTTGATCATATTGAAGGTGAAGTTGATGCTCTCGACGAAGTTATAGCTGGACATGGTGACTTTTGCGCTCTGCTAGCTTCTCGAGGCACAGCTGTCCCTTTCATGAAGGCTGGCTGTACACATGGAAATATTGTAAACAGACCAAACTTCAGCCTGTCACCAACAGACTTGGATGACATCCCCGGCCTGGCCCGAAGCATCGGAAACAGATTCGTTACCCAAATCTGGGCAAAAGGCGGGCGAAACTTGGCTGGTGACGAAGCTCGAAGTCACCTTAAACCGGTAATAAACTCATACCTTGTGCTTACCTTTCCCTTGAAACTTGAAATTACCTTATAATGCTTTGATATGTACAGGATGACGAAGCCGAGGAGCATTGAGCTGAAGCTTAGCAGATGATCCGAAGCTTAGGCGATGATGATGAAGCCAAAAAGCTTGCTGTGAAATAAAAACTATAGAAAAACTCTTGTATTATCCTTTGTAAATAATATTGTAATCAGATGCTACTCTGTAAATTTGTCCATACCTTGTAATATATATTTTACCTTTCCGTCCATGTATGAACTGCTTTGATGTGGACGAAACTAGTATTTTTTTGAGCCAAAGGCGAAAAACACCTTCCCTTCTTTTCGTACACAACGAAGCATAATTCTGCTTCTGAAGCCGTATCCTTAGAGCCGAAGCAACTGTCTGTATCTGTATGACATGATGATGATGATTCTTTGTATGTCTAAATGAATATTTATGAATGCAATGTATGATGCAATGTATCATGCAAATGAATGCCCAATCACACACATACCAAGCCACATCCATAACCTTCATTCCCTTAGGAATGACTGAAGTCTCTTTGCCGCTTATTTTTCGGCTTCACCGCTTATTTTTCGGTGTAAGTTCTGCATCCCCTTAGGAACGTCTTTTGAACTTCTTCACCTTCTATTTCAGCGGTATTCGTGTTGACTTTTCGCGCTTCGCCTTATATATCGGCGGTATTTGGCTCTGCATTCCCTTAGGAACGACTTTTGAGCAGAAAACTTACACTGCGCTCCCTTAGGAATGGATTTTTGTAGCTTCGTCGTGCTCTGCATCCCCTTAGGGACGACTTTCGAGCTTCTCCCTGTTTTTTCCTTTTCTCTACACTCGATGGTGCATGCTCAGATTTTACATTTACATATTTTGGGGGATTTTGCTCTCGTAGAGCTGAATAAGAAAGGAAAAATTACAAATTATGGCCCCATTAAAAACCTTTCTCCCCCTTTGGAAAGGAAAAGGGTGCCATAGGAAAAATGAAAAAGATTACATCAATTCATACATAATACCGTCGAAGCTCATCCGCATTCCAAGATCTAGGAATGTCGCTGCCGTCCATGTCCTTTAATCTGTAAGAACCGGGTCTTGACGAAGATACTACCAGAAAGGGTCCTTCCCACTTCAGCTGAAGCTTGCCCACTGTGTCAGGGTTGGCTACTCTCCGAAGCACCAAATGTCCAGGCTTAATGTCTTTCAATCGAACTTTTCTATCACGCCATTTTACTGTTTCGGCTTGATATTTGTTGATATTTTCCACAGCCTGAAGTCTGGTCCCTTCTATAGTATCCTTTGCTATAGAATAATTAGCTTTGTCTTCTATCGAAGCTACTGTTCTTATCGACCCCGCTTTAGCCTCCTCGGGGGTTATAGCTTCGTCACCAAACAATAACTTGAATGGTGTAAAACCTGTTGACCTTGATATAGATGTATTGTGGCTCCACACCACTTTAACCAACTCATCTAGCCACTTTCCTCTAGGCTGATTGAAGATTAACTTCATTATTCCCGTCATTATAATACCATTTGCCCTTTCAACTAGTCCGTTTGGTTCCGGGTGCCTGACTGATGCAAAATGAATTTTTGTGCCGATCTGATCGCAGAAATCTTTGAAAGTTTCAGCATCAAACTGCGTTCCATTGTCTACAGTTATAGCCTCGGGACACCGAAGCGACAAACTATATTCTGCCAGAAGAAATTTTGGACTGTAGCCGAAGTTATTGTAGCCAAAAGCTTCGCTTCGATCCACTTAGAAAAATATTCTACCGCCACCACGACATATCTCAAATTGCCCTGCGCTGGTGGAAGTGGACCTAGTAGATTCAGGCCCCATCTTTGCAACGGCCAGGTTGGTTGTATCAGCTAAGTCAATGACGAAGGTTGCTTCTGATCTCTTGCACATTTTTGGAAATTTTTGCACTTTTGAACCAAATCTGCTGCGTCCGAAGCTGCCTTCGGCCAATAGAATCCTTGTCGGAAAACCTTTCCTAGAAGAGGTCTAGACCCAATATGGGATCCACACAATCCTGCATGTATCTCCTTCATCAGTTCTATACCTTCGGTTCTGGATAAGCACTTGAGAAGTGGGGAACAAACTCCATGTTTATATAACTCCCCTTCTATTATGACATATGGTCTTGTTCTTGCTTCCATTCTTTTGTTATAAACCTCATCATCCGAGAGGCAGTTACCTTGGAGGAAAGACATAATCTCAGTCCTCCAGTCTTCACTATGGACAGGAGATATTGTGAGCACTGCTCTTTCGAGAAGCTCCACCGAAGGTGCTCTTATTGTCTCAAAAATACTTCCGAAGGTAGAGGAAGCCCTGTGCCGCTGACTTGGCTAGCAGATCAGCATGCTCATTTTCTCCTCGTGGAATATTCTTAACAGAAAATCCTTCAAAAGAAGCTTCAAGCCTTCGAACCGTGTCCAGGTATTTCTCAAGCTTCGGATCTCTTGCCTTGCAACTCTTGTCAACATGACCAGAAATAACTTGAGAGTCGGTTTTAAGGACTGCCCTTCTTATTCCCATTGCCTTTAACTTTCGAAGTCCCAAAAGTAAAGCTTCGTATTCAGCAATATTATTTGTACAGCTGAAATCAAGCCTTGTTGCATAGCATGTTCTGACTTTGGAAGGTGCAACTAGGACAGCAGCCGCTCCTGCACCAAAGATTCCCCAAGAACCGTCGCAGAACACTGTTCAAGCTTCGGCATCTTTATTTACTTCTTATTCCTGAGCCCCTGGCGTCCAGTCAGCGATGAAGTCTGCTAACGCCTAGGACTGAATTGAGGATCTATGCACATAGTCAATACTAAATTCGTTAAGCTCCATAGCCCACTTTCCAATTCTTCCAGTAGCTTCTCTGTTCCTCATAATATCCTTCAGAGGCTATGATGAAGGAACAATTATGTGGTATGCTTGAAAATAATGCCGAAGCTTCCTGGAGGCCATTAAGACAGTGAAAGTCGCCTAGAGGGGGGGGGGTGAATAGGGCAAAACTGAAATTTACAAAGTTAATCACAACTACAAGCCGGGTTAGCGTTAGAAATATAAACGAGTCCGAGAGAGGGCGTAAAAACAAATCGCAAGTGAATAAAGAAGTGAGACACAAGGATTTGTTTTACCGAGGTTCGGTTCTCTCAAACCTACTCCCCGTTGAGGTGGTCACAAAGACCGGGTCTCTTTCAACCCTTTCCCTCTCTCAAACGGTCCCTCGGATCGAGTGAGCTTCTCTTCTTAATCACACGGGACACAAAGTCCCCGCAAGGATCACCACACAATTGGTGTCTCTTGCCTTAATTACAATTGAGATTGATCACAAGAAGAATGAGAAAGAAGAAGCAATCCAAGCGCAAGAGCTCAAATGAACACAACAATCACTCTCTCTAATCACTAAAGCTTTGAGTGGAATTGGGAGAAGATTTGATCTCTTTGGTGTGTCTAGAATTGAATGCTAGAGCTCTTGTAAGTAGTTGGAAGGTGGAAAACTTGGATGACTTGAATGTGGGGGTGGTTGGGGTATTTATAGCCCCAACCACCAAACTTGACCGTTGGTGGAGGCTGCAGTCGACGGGCGCACCGGACAGTCCGGTGCGCCAGCCACGTCACCAGGCCGTTGGGTTCCGACCGTTGGAGCTCTGTCTTGTGGGCCCGCCTGGCTGTCCGGTGGTGCACCGGACAGGCCCTGTAGGCTGTCCGGTGTGCCACCCGCGCGTGCTCTGCTCCTCTGCGCGCGCAGGCTCGCATTTAATGCGTTGCAGTCGACCGTTGTGCGCGAAGTAGCCGTTGCTCCCCTGTCACACCGGACAGTCCGGTGTGCACCGGACACTGTCCGGTGACTCACCGGACAGTTCGGTGAATTTTAGCGGAGCAGATTCCCGAAGCTGGCGAGTTCAGAGTCGCTCTTCCTTGGGGCACCG
Source organism: Zea luxurians (assembly GCA_029449295.1). Lineage (NCBI taxonomy): Eukaryota > Viridiplantae > Streptophyta > Magnoliopsida > Poales > Poaceae > Zea > Zea luxurians. The sequence goes on from JAOPSE010000002.1 coordinate 10,378,993, forward strand.
GACACTGTCCGGTGGTGCACCGGACAGTCTGGTGAATTATAGCGGAGCTCCTCTGAAAATTCCCGAAGGTGAAGAGTTAGGCGTCGAGTTCCCTAGTGCACCGGACACTGTCTGGTGGTGCACCGGACAGTCCGATGCGCCAAACCAGGGCAGCCTTCGGTTGTCCCTTGCTCTCTTTGATTGAACCCATTCTTAGTCTTTTTATTGACTTTTTGTGAACCTTTGGCACCTGTAGAACTTATAGACTAGAGCAAACTAGTTAGTCCAATTATTTGTGTTGGGCAATTCAACCACCAAAATCAATTAGGAAAGAGGTGGAAGCCTAATTCCCTTTCAATCTCCCCCTTTTTGATGATTGATGCCAACACAAACCAAAGCAAGTAGAGAAGTGCATAATTGAACTAGTTTGCAAAATGTAAGTGCAAAGGTTACTTAGAATTGAGCCAATATAAATTCTCATAAGATACGCATGGATTGTTTCTTTATATTCTCAACATTTTGGACCACGCTTGCACCACATGTTTTGTTTTTACAAATACTTTTGTAAACTCTTTTCAAAGTTCTTTTGCAAATAGTCAAAGGTAAATGAGTAAGATTTTGAGAAGCATTTTCAAGATTTGAAATTTCTCCCCCTGTTTCAAATGCTTTTTTCCTTTGACTAAACAAAACTCCCCTTCAATAAAATTCTCCTCTTAGTGTTCAAGAGGGTTTTAAGATACCAATTTTTGAAGGTGCTACTTTCTCCCCCTTTTGGATATAAAAAGATACCAATTTGAAATTCATTAGTTTAAAATTAGGTGGTGGTGCGGTCCTTTTGCTTTGGGCTAATACTTTCTCCCCCTTTGGCATGAATCGCCAAAAACGGATACTTAGAGTGAAATATAAGCCCTTTTGCTATTTTCTCCCCCTTTGGTAAATAACATATGAGTGAGGATTATATCAAAGACGAAGAATTGCTCGGAGCGATGGCGAAGGATGAGTTATGGAGTAGAGTGGAAGCCTTTGTTTTCGCCGAAGACTCCAATTCCCTTTCAATATACCTATGACTTGGTTTGAAATATACTTGAAAACACATTAGTCATGGTATATAAAAGAGATATGATCAAAGGTATATTTATGAGCTATGTATGCAAGACATCAAAAGAAATTTCTAGAATCAAGAATATTTAGCTCATGCCTAAGTTTGGTAAAAGTTTGTTCATCTAGTGGCTTGGTAAAGATATCGGCTAATTGATCTTTAGTGTTAATATATGCAATTTCGATATCCCCCTTTTGTTGGTGATCCCTTAGAAAATGATACCGAATGGCTATGTGTTTAGTGCGGCTATGCTCAACGGGATTATCCGCCATGCGGATTGCACTCTTATTATCACATAGAAGAGGAACTTTGGTTAATTTGTAACCATAGTCCCTGAGGGTTTGCCTCATCCAAAGTAGTTGCGCGCAACAATGGCCTGCGGCAATGTACTCGGCTTCGGCGGTAGAAAGAGCTACGGAATTTTGCTTCTTTGAAGCCCAAGACACCAAGGATCTTCCCAAGAACTGGCAAGTCCCCGATGTGCTCTTTCTATTAATTTTACACCCCGTCCAATCGGCATCCGAATAACCAATTAAATCAAAAGTGGATCCCCTAGGATTCCAAAGCCCAAACTTAGGAGTATAAGCCAAATATCTCAAGATTCGTTTTACAGCCGTAAGGTGAGCTTCCTTAGGGTCGGCTTGGAATCTTGCACACATGCATACGGAAAGCATAATGTCTGGTCGAGATGCACATAAATAAAGTAATGAACCTATCATCGACCGGTATACCTTTTGATCTACGGATTTACCTTCCGTGTCGAGGTCGAGATGCCCATTGGTTCCCATGGGTGTCTTGATGGGCTTGGCATCCTTCATCCCAAACTTGTTTAGAATGTCTTGAGTATACTTCGTTTGGCTAATGAAGGTGCCCTCTTGGAGTTGCTTCACTTGAAATCCTAAGAAATACTTCAACTCCCCCATCATTGACATCTCGAATTTCTGTGTCATGATCCTACTAAATTCTTCACATGTAGATTCGTTAGTAGACCCAAATATGATATCATCAACATAGATTTGGCATACAAACAAATCATTGTCAAGAGTTTTAGTAAATAAAGTAGGATCGACCTTTCCGACTTTGAAGCCATTAGCAATAAGGAAATCTCTTAGGCATTCATACCACGCTCTTGGGGCTTGTTTGAGCCCATAAAGCGCCTTAGAGAGCCTATAGACATGGTTAGGGTACTCACTGTCTTCAAAGCCGGGAGGTTGCTCAACATAGACCTCTTCCTTGATTGGTCCATTGAGGAAGGCACTCTTCACGTCCATTTGGTAGAGCTTGAAGCCATGGTAAGTAGCATAGGCTAATAATATACGAATTGACTCAAGCCTAGCTACGGGTGCATAGGTTTCACCGAAATCCAAACCTTCGACTTGTGAATACCCCTTGGCCACGAGTCGGGCTTTGTTCCTTGTCACCACACCATGCTCATCTTGCTTGTTGCGGAAGACCCACTTGGTTCCTACAACATTTTGGTTAGGACGTGGAACTAAATGCCATACCTCATTCCTTGTGAAGTTGTTGAGCTCCTCTTGCATCGCCACCACCCAATCCGAATCTTGAAGTGCTTCCTCTACCCTGTGTGGCTCAATAGAGGAAACAAAAGAGTAATGCTCACAAAAATGTGCAACACGAGATCTAGTGGTTACCCCCTTATGAATGTCGCCGAGGATGGTGTCGACGGGGTGATCTCGTTGGATTGCTTGGTGGACTCTTGGGTGTGGCGGTCTTGCAACTTGCTCATCCTCCTTGTCTTGATCATTTGCATCTCCCCCTTGATCATTGTCGTCGTCTTGAGGTGGCTCATCTTCTTGATCTTCCTCTTCATCACCTTGAGCCTCATCCTCATCTTGAGTTGGTGGAGATGCTCGCATGGAGGAGGATAGTTGATCTTGTGCATTTGGAGGCTCTTCGGATTCCTTAGGACACACATCCCTAATGGACATGTTCCTTAGCGCGACGCACGGAGCCTCTTCATCACCTATCTCATCAAGATCAACTTGCTCTACTTGAGAGCCGTTAGTCTCATCAAACACAACGTCACAAGAAACTTCAACTAGTCCTGAGGACTTGTTAAAGACTCTATATGCCCTTGTGTTTGAATCACATCCTAGTAAAAAGCCTTCTACAGTCTTAGGAGCAAATTTAGATTTTCTACCTCTTTTAACAAGAATAAAGCATTTGCTACCAAACACTCTAAAATAGGAAATATTGGGATTTTTACCGGTTAGGAGTTCGTATGATGTCTTCTTGAGGATTCGGTGTAGATACAACCGGTTGATGGCGTAGCAGGCGGTGTTAACCGCATCGGCCCAAAACCGATCCGAAGTCTTGTATTCATCAAGCATGGTCCTTGCCATGTCCAATAGAGTTCGATTCTTCCTCTCCACTACACCATTTTGTTGTGGGGTGTAGGGAGAAGAGAACTCATGCTTGATGCCCTCCTCCTCAAGGAAGCCTTCAATTTGAGAGTTCTTGAACTCCGTTCCATTGTCGCTTCTTATTTTCTTGATCCTTAAGCCGAACTCATTTTGAGCCCGTCTCAAGAATCCCTTTAAGGTCTCTTGGGTTTGATATTTTTCCTGCAAAAAGAATACCCAAGTGAAGCGAGAATAATCATCCACAATAACTAGACAGTACTTACTCCCGCCGATGCTTATGTAAGCAATCGGGCCGAATAGATCCATGTGTAGGAGCTCCAGTGGTCTGTCAGTCGTCATGATGTTCTTATGCGGATGATGAACACCAACTTGCTTCCCTTCTTGGCATGCGCTATAAATCCTATCTTTCTCAAAATGAACATTTGTTAATCCTAAAATGTGCTCTCCCTTTAGAAGCTTATGAAGATTCTTCATTCCAACATGGGCTAGTCGGCGGTGCCAGAGCCAACCCATGTTAGTCTTAGCAATTAAGCAAGTGTCGAGTTCAGCTCTATCAAAATCTACCAAGTATAGCTGACCCTCTAACACTCCCTTAAATGCTATTGAATCATCACTCCTTCTAAAGACAGTGACACCTACATCAGTAAATAGACAGTTGTAGCCCATTTGACATAATTGGGAAACGAAAAGCAAGTTATAATCTAAAGAATCTACAAGAAAAACATTGGAAATGGAATGGTCAGGTGAAATAGCAATTTTACCCAAACCTTTGACCAAACCTTGATTTCCATCCCCGAATGTGACAGCTCGTTGGGGATCTTGATTTTTCTCATAGGAGGAGAACATCTTCTTCTCCCCTGTCATGTGGTTTGTGCACCCGCTATCGATGATTCAACTTGAGCCCCCGGATGCATAAACCTACAAAACAATTTTAATTCTTGACTTCAGGTACCCAAATGGTTTTGGGTCCTTTAGCATTAGAAATAAGAACTTTGGGTACCCAAACACAAGTTTTGGAGCTCTTGTGTTTGCCCCCAACATACTTGGCAACTACCTTGCCTGATTTGTTGGTTAGCACATAAGAAGCATCAAAAGTTTTAAATGAAATGCTATGATCATTTGATGCAGTAGGAGTTTTCTTCTTAGGCAACTTAGCACGGGTTGGTTGCCTAGAGCTAGATGTCTCACCCTTATACATGAAAGTATGATTAGGGCCAGAGTGAGACTTCCTAGAATGAATTCTCCTAATTTTATGCTCGGGATAACCGGCAGGGTACAAAATGTAACCCTCGTTATCCTGAGGCATGGGAGCCTTGCCCTTAACAAAGTTGGATAATTTCTTAGGAGGGGCATTAAGTTTGACATTGTCTCCCTTTTGGAAGCCAATGCCATCCTTGATGCCAGGGCGTCTCCCATTATAGAGCATACTACGAGCAAATTTAAATTTTTCATTTTCTAAGTCATGCTCATTTGAATTAGCATTAAGTTGAGCTATGTGATCATTTTGTTTCTTAATTAAAGCTAGATGGTCATGGATATCATCAACATTAATGTCTCTACATCTAGTGCAAATGGAAGTATGCTCAACGGTAGATGTAGAGGGTTTGCAAGATTTTAATTCTACAACCTTAGCATGTAATGTATCATTTTCACTTCTAAGGTTGGAAATAGTAACATTGCAAATATCAAAATCTTTAGCCTTAGCAATCAATTTTTCATTTTCATTTCTAAGACTAGCAAGAGAATCATTCAATTTTTCAATCTTAGCAAGCAAATTAGCATTATCATCTCTAAGATTGGAAATTGAATCATCACATACATATGAATCAACCTTAGCAATTAATCTAGCATTCTCATTTCTAAGATTGGCAATAGTATCATGGCATGTGCTTAGCTCACTAGATAATTTTTCACATTTTTCTACTTCTAGAGCATAAGCATTTTTAACCTTAACATGCTTTTTGTTTTCCTTGATTAGGAAGTCCTCTTGGGTGTCCAAGAGTTCATCCTTTTCATGGATGGCACTAATTAGTTCATTTAATTTTTCTTTTTGTTGCATGTTTAGGTTGGCAAAAAGGGTACGCAAATTATCTTCCTCATCACTAGCATTATCATCACTAGAGGACTCATATTTAGTGGAGGATTTGGATTTAACCTTCTTCTTTTTGCCGTCTTTTGCCATGAGGCACTTGTGGCCGACGTTGGGGAAGAGGAGTCCCTTGGTGACGGCGATGTTGGCGGCGTCCTCGTCGGAGGAGGAGTCGGTGGAGCTCTCGTCGGAGTCCCACTCCCGGCAAACATGGGCATCGCCGCCTTTCTTCTTGTAGTACCTCTTCTTCTCCTTTCTCCTCCCCTTCTTGTCGTCGCCCCTGTCACTATCACTAGATAATGGACATTTAGCAATGAAATGACCGGGCTTACCACATTTGTAGCACACTTTCTTGGAGCGGGACTTGTAGTCTTTCCCCCTCCTTTGCTTGAGGATTTGGCGGAAACTCTTGATGATGAGCGTCATTTTCTCGTTGTCGAGCTTGGAGGCGTCGATGGGTTGTCTACTTGATGTAGACTCCTCCTTTTTCTCCTCCGTCGCCTTGAATGCTACCGGTTGTGCTTCGGGCGCGGAGGGGCCATCTAGCTCGATGATCTTCTTTGAGCCTTTGACCATCAACTCAAAGCTCACAAAATTACCTATTACTTCCTCGGGAGTCATTTGAGTATATCTAGGATTTCCTCGAATTAATTGAACTTGCGTAGGGTTAAGAAAAACGAGGGATCTTAGAATAACCTTGACCATCTCATGGTCATCCCATTTGGTGCTCCCGAGGTTGCGCACTTGGTTCACCAAGGTCTTCAAGCGGTTGTACATGGCTTGAGGGTCCTCGCCTTGGTTGAGTCGGAACCGACCGAGCTCCCCCTCGATCGTCTCCCGCTTGGTGATTTTGGTCACCTCGTCTCCTTCGTGCGCGGTCTTAAGTACGTCCCAAATTTCCTTTGCAGTCTTTAACCCTTGCACCTTATTATACTCCTCTCGACTTAGAGAGGCGAGGAGTATAGTGGTGGCTTGGGAGTTAAAGTGGTGGATTTGGGCTACTTCATCGGAGTCGTAGTCTTCATCCCCTACGGATGGTACCTGTACACCGAACTCAACAACATTCCAAATGCTTGTGTGGAGTGAGGTTAGATGATGCCTCATTTTGTCACTCCACATATTATAATCTTCATCGTCAAAAACCGATGGTTTGCCTAATGGAACGGAGAGTAAAGGAGTACGTTTTGAAATACGAGGATAACGTAGGGGAATCTTACTATACTTCTTGCACTCATGGCACTTAGAAGTTACTGATGGTGCGTCGGAACCGGAGGTCGATGGTGATGAAGAGTCGGTCTCGTAGTAGACCACTTTCCTCATCTTCTTGTGCTTGTCGCCTCTCTTTGATTAACCCCATTCTTGGTCTTTTTATTGACTTTTTGTGAACCTTTGGCACCTGTAGAACTTATAGACTAGAGCAAACTAGTTAGTCCAATTATTTGTGTTGGGAAATTCAACCACCAAAATCAATTAGGAAAGAGGTGGAAGCCTAATTCCCTTTCAGACAGCATACAACACCTTCTCCAATTATGTATAGTTTTTATTTGATAAACTTAGAACTTCGGAGACAAAGTATACTGGGGCTTGCTTTTTAATTTATCCTTCAAGCTTCTCCTGTACAAGCGTCGTACTCACTGCAGGGTGCAAAGCTGCCACATACAATAGTAATGGAGCCCCTAGCACAGGTGGAGTTAATGTTGTTAGATCAATCAAGTATTGCTTCAGCTCTTCGAAGGCTTTCTGTTGAGCTGGGCCCCATTGAAAAACTTCGGCTGATTTTAGTATTTCAAAGAATGGCAAGTTTCTTTCTGCTGATCTAGATATGAATCTATTCAATGATGTCAGTCTTCCTGTCAGCCGTTAGGCCCCCTTCTTTGTGCTTGGCGGTTCCATCCGAAGGATAGCTTCGATCTTGCTTGGGTTAGCTTCAATCCCCTTCGTTGAAACTAGACAGCCAAGGAACTTACCCTTCTTCACTCCAAAGACACATTTTTCTGGATTTAATTTCAGGTCAGCTTGCCTAAAATTAGCAAATGTTTCTTGCAGATCAGTAATGTGATTCTCTTGCTTCGTGCTTTTTACTATGATGTCATCGACATATGTTAGCACATTTCTGCCTATCTAGGAATGAAGGACCTTGGCTATCATTCTGCTGAAGCTTCCTCCAGCATTCTTGAGCCTCTCAGGCATCCGAAGATAACAATAGGTGCCACTGGGAGTTATGAAGCTGGTCTTCGGCTCATCCTCCTTCTTCATCCATATTTGATGATATCCTGAGTAGCAATCCAGCAGACTCATAAGCTCTGAAGAAGCTACTGCATCTACAAGAGAGTCTATTCTTGGTAACGGAAATTTGTCCTTTGGACAGGCCTTGTTAAGATCTGTGAAGTCAATACACATTCTCCATTTGCCATTGGCCTTCTTCACCATAACAGTATTAGCTAGCCACTCTAGATATTTTACCTCTCCGATGACACCAGAACTGAGAAGTCTTTTTACTTCATTCCGAGCACCTTCTGCTTTATCATCAGATATTTTCCGAAGCCTTTGCTTTCTTGGCCTAAAGGATGGGTCAACATTGAGTGAATGTTCAATGACGTCTCTGTTGACACCACATAGATCATTGGCCATCCAAGCGAAAACATCTTTGTTGTTGAAAAAAAACCTTATCAAAGTTTTCTCCTGCTCTGCAGATAGTTGAGACCCCAGCAGTACCTTCTGCTCTGCTATGTCCTCACATAGAAGCATGGGTTTTGGTTGATCAGCCGAAGCAACCTTCTCTCTTCTGTACTTGTACTATTCACAAGCTTCAGCTCCATCTATATTGTGAATCGCTTTTGAGTATGTCTAGTTTCCTTCGGCTTTCCTAGCGGCTTCCTAACTCCCATGGACAGCAATGGGCCCTTGCTCCAAAGGTATCTTCATGCATAGATATGCTGGATGAAGTATTGCTTCGAAAGCATTAAGTGTCCCACGACCAATGATTGCATTGTAGGGGTATTCCATATCAACAATGTCAAACACAACCTGTTTAGTCCTTGTATTGTGGACAAAGTCGAAGGTCACTGGCATCGTGATTTTGCCGAGTGCTGCAATCTGCCTTCCTCTGAAGCCACAAAGAGGGTGTGTAGCATCATGAATCTTGTCCTCTGGCTCTTGCATCTGTCTGAAGGCCTTAGCAAATATGATATCCGCTGCACTGCCTATATCAACCAGAACATTGTGGACCAGAAATCCCTTGATGACACAAGATATGACCATAGCATCATTATGAGGGTAATCTTTAAGCTGAAGGTCCTCCTCGGAGAAGGTGATTGGGATGTGGGACCATTTTGACTTGATGAAGGGTCCCTGCACCCCAACATGCTGCACCCTTCTCTGAGCCTCCTTCTTCTGCTTTTTGTTGGCCGGTTCTGAGCATGAACCGCCTGTTATTGGGAGCACCAGCTTCGTAGCCGAAGCAACTTCAGCTTGATTGTTGAACGAAGCCATCAGCTCAAAAGTGGAAGTGAGTTCACCGGAGGTGGGCGCCAATATTGGGGACTTGTTCTCAAGTGCTATGAGTTAAGAACAAGGCAACACAAAATATTTAAATGTTAATGTCCTTCGTCCTTCAAAGCATTATTTCCCTTAGGATATAACGATCTTCGGACGAAGGTCATGAAGGACATACCTTCATCATCACAGTATATGTTAATGACAGGCAAGGCATATGAAACATGAAAGATAACATGAATAATCATATAACATCATTCACATATCTTCATTATATAATCTTAAATAGATAAAGACAATTGATTAATTACATTTGTACCTTTGGCTTGTCAGAAGGCAAAAAATCCAAGCGTGTCGCATGAGCGAATACAAAACAGCATGAACAGTACGGGGGTACTGTTCATCTATTTATAGGCACAGGACGCAGCTTGTGAGAAATTACATTCATTCCCTTTACAAATGATTACAATCATAATACAAGTTATCATGGGCCGATTGGTCATTTCATCTTTAAGTCGGTGCATTTGGAAGTATGCTACGAAGCTCTTTGATTGATAGCTTTGGCTTTGTTTCCGTGTCGATCCTCCGAAGGTGTTTCTTCTTATGGAACCTTCGGCGACGAAGCAGACCCCCAACAATAATCTTCTTGTTGCAAATGAGCTTTTATCTTGCAATACACATGAGACTATTAAACCTGTTGTTAAGATTGATGTAGCAACCTCATGTGATGATTTGAGCCAAGACGATCAAACTAGTCTTCATGATGAACTGACTGAAAAAGCTGAAGCCTTGACATTAGACAACCAAAATTTGAAGAGATATTTGACTGATGCAACTACTGGAGGGAAGGTTGCCATGGAGAACAATGACTTCAACAATGAGTTGGCAGTGGATAATGAAAGGCTTAAAAATGAGGTCAAGAAACTCAAGAGTGAAAATGAACACCTTGCAACAAGTGTGCAAAAGTTCAACAAGGGCCAATACCTCTAAAATGAATTGCTCATGAACACTGTCATGAAAAACAACAAGAGTGGTATTGGATATAATTCTTTTGTGCAAAAGAAAGCTACAAATCAATACAAGCCAAAGCAGACTCATAAGCCTATCAAATGCTTTGAGTGTGGAAAAGAAGGTCATTTTGCCCACAACTGCAAAGTCAAACCACCAACTCCCTTGCCAAAGCACTCAAGACCATTTGCCTTCAATGCCCATTATGTTCTAAGAAAAGTAGCAAATGGAAAAGTCAAAGTTACATTACTAGGTCCACCATGCAAGAGTAGACCTAGACAAATTTGGGTTGCAAAGTCTTTGATTGAGAAAGTTACTAGTCCTATGCAAAATAGGGCCCTCAAAATTCAAGCTTGAATTGTCTGTGGATGTAGGTGAACTACAAGACTGGTGGGAGTCATTGGGTTATTGACAGTGGATGCACTCGACATATGACTGGCAACCCACGGATGTTCACCTCACTTGATGAGAATGTTGATGGACAAGATAAAATCACTTTTGGGGACAATTCAAAGGGAAAAGTTCAATGACTTGGCAAGGTGGCAATTTCAAATGATCTATCAATTTCAAATGTTCTCTTGGTTGCACCTTTGAGCTTCAACTTATTATCAGTGGGTCAACTTTGTGATCTTGGCCTTCAATGCCTATTCACTCCTACAGAGGTTGTTGTATCAAAAATGGATGATGAATCAATGGTGTTCAAAGGATTTAGATACAACAATCTCTACTTAGTGGACTTCACCTCTGAAGATGCAGACTTAAGAACTTGCCTATTTACCAAAGCATCACTTGGATGGCTATGGCATAGAAGGCTTGCACATGTTGGAATGAGCACACTCAAGAAGGTACTAAAGAAGGACATGGTTAGAGGACTAAAGGATGTTGTATTTGAAAAGGACAAGCCTTGTAGTGCATGTCAAGCTGGAAAGCAAGTTGATAACACACATCGTACAAAAGCTTTCATGTCAACATCAAGTCCACTAGAACTGCTTCACATGGATTTATTTGGACCAACAACTTATGCAAGTGCTGGTGGCAACTTCTACTGTCTGGTCATAGTTGATGATTTTTCAAGGTACACTTGGGTGTTCTTTCTCCATGATAAATCTAAAGTTGCATCTATATTCAAGAAGTTTGCCAGGAAAGCTCAAAATGAATTTGATTGCAAGATCAAGAAGATTAGAAGTGATAATGGAAAATAATTTGATAACACCAACATACATGAATATTGTGATGAGATTGGGATCTAGCATGAAGTTTCAACAACATATACACCTCAATAAAATGAAGTTGTTGAAAGGAAGAACATGACCTTGATCACACTTGCAAGGACAATGATTGATGAGTATAACACACCGAAGATGTTTTGGGCTGAAGCTGTCAACACTGCATGTTATGCATCAAACAGACTATTTCCTCACCAGCTACTTGAGAAGTCTCCCTATGAACTACTAAATGGGAAAAAGTCAAATGTCTCCTTCCTTCTAGTGTTTGGATGCAAATGCTACATCTACAAGAAACACCATGTAACACCCTAGATGTTACTTAGGGTTTTCACTCAAGACTACACTATTGAACCCATCATCACATGTGGTTTAGTTTGAGCAAAAGACACCAAACTTGGGGATCAAGATCCTAAGTAGGTGTAACCCATCTTAGAAGTCATGCCTTGGCCTTATCATGCACTAAAGAGAAGGGAATGACCCAAACCCTAATTCAAATCCCATATAGGCAAATGGAGCCCTAGAGAGGATTATGGCAAAAAGTCTATGTAAATCACATTGTCATGACTTGGACTAATTATAAAAGTTATAGTACGCCTAATACCCTACAAAACATAGAAAGAGTGTGATCCCAAAAAGGATTCAGAAAAACCCCAAAAAGGTCACCAAAGAGAAAGACATAAAAGAAAAATCAGGTTTTTCTCAAGTTCAAAACCGACCCTCTTTCAAAGATCAAACGTGTTCACCTTGTTCCCAAACTCAAAACCTTATGGCCCAATTGACAAAATGGCGCCTAAAGACCCCTAGAACACCCTGGAAAAGTTTGAACCCAACCCTAAGTCATTTGACATGACTTGGCATGGCTTTTGTCTCGGTGTGGATAGTTCGGACAGAGCCAACTTCTCACCCCCATATCTCTCTACCCCGACCATATCTTTGCTTGGAACTCACATCGAAAAGGTAGGATTTGGTGTAGAGAAGAGACCGTACACAGGGGGTTTTGCTAAGATCTGCACGCTAAGTCGACCAAATCGGCCGTTGAACCCTGGCAGAAGTAAACCCCCACGTGTTCGACGTGGACTGACACTCGGGGGCGCGCCCAGAGCACACCCGCACGCGAACCCCCCACGCGCCCTCGGCCGCCCCATGCCCACACCTGCGCCACGGCTATAAAGCCCACCCTAGTGCACGGCCATCTTCCCCGTTGCCTCCTCTGTACCACGCCTAACTCTTCCGAGCTCGCCCGTAGCTCTGGCGACCTCCCCGCAACCCGCCAGAGCCGCCCGAGGGCAACCACCGTGGCCAAACCCTTTCCCGCCCACCTCCGCTCAATCCAAGCCCTCAGATAGCTTCCCCAGAAGGCCGTGAAGCTTGCTCGAGCTTGAGCCGAGGACCAGCCCCACCGGAACAGTGTAATTGCGCTCGCTAGAGTTCGTGAACCCGTCGGAGCACATGGACCGGGTAACCCTCTGCACCATTTCCCAATTCCTTATGCCCATGGCCTCTACATCACCCCGTGGAGCTCCTCGTGTACTTTAATTGAACCCTACCACCGTGGTTTGGTCGAAGCAGGAGCAGTCGACGACCTCCGCCGCCTGCGCTCGTGGCCAGGGCAGCTCCGACCACTTCTAACGCCGACCCGCACACCGACGTGACTGTCGTGACCTTCCCGACACCACTGACCACCCCGCCGGAACTCTACTGCCGCCGGTAAGCCTCGCCGCCGTGATCTTTGCCACGGTTACTGTTTCAGCCAGCCAGGGATCGTGGGTTAGGTTTAGGTTAAGTCCAGGGGGTTTTGTGCAAGGTCAGTGACTCATGCAAATAGTAGACCGAGGGCTGTTTTGTGAAAGAAAAAGGGGAGAAAACCCAGGGACTTCAGCGCAAATCTATATTTCTTTTCCATTTCAAATTTACTTTTCTTTTAATATTGCAGAGAACTTAATAAATGCATAACTTGAAAAATAATCATCCAAAATTAGTCAAACCAATTTTGCCAGACTTTGTGAAATATAAACTATCAGGCAAAAATGATAAACCCCATAGTTCCTGTAATATTTTCTAGAGTTTTGAATTAAATAAGAAAACTACCCAAAACTTAATATTAGAGGGAAAAATAAAAATATTGTTAGACCAGGGTTAAGAAAAATAGTGGAGACACTAACCTAGTAGTTACTGTTTAAAATTAATAAACACCCAGTATACAAGGTTAAGGAAGGTTTATTCACTGAAACTTGTTTATGCTCAAACTTAGAAAAATTAAAAAGGGGGATTAAAAAGGGAAACCAGGGGGAAACCATATTTTTCCTAGCATGCCTAAGTTATGTAGTTCACAAGAAAAATCTATTGAACCATAGTCTAGTGAAAGGAAATTGCACTCACAATTCTTCATGAAAAACAGAGAAAACTTTGAAAAGTCATAAGAAAATAATCCTAAGGGGAAAACACCCCTGCCTTAGGAATGACTATTCTTGTGCTAAGAAGAACCTAGGAAAAATACAAGTTCTGTTGTTTGATATTTTTCAAATAGCAAGTTAGTTATAAGTGTCTTTTTGGCATTAAACTTTAGAAAATCATAACTGAATAACCACTAAGTACCCCCTTTATGATTTTTTTTGCACAGAAACAAGTTATTACCCATAGATGCCAACAAAAATAACTCTTAGTACAGAACCCACACCTAGATCAGAGTTGTAGTGCAAAGTGACCCCTCTGCCCCAACTTTTGTTATTTTTGTCCAGGGCATGTTCTGTTTATTTTTGACCTCAAATTTATAGGACAGACTTTAGAGACCAATATTCACCCACTGTAATTTTTACATTTTTTTTGGAAATGTTGAAATCACTGTTGTAGTTCAAACCCCTTAAGAGCATAAAAAGACAATAAAAAGAGAAATTAGTAGTGGAGATTAATGTTGCCCTAACCAAAACAACAAAACCCTTGAATACCTAATAGAACCTTTAAAGGGCAATCCAAATCTTAATCCACTATGTTTACCTCTAAGCAAAACCTCAGGCCTAAATGGATAAGCATAAACCACTAAGAGATTCTGATAACAAGGAAACCCTAAGTTATCGACTAACTTAGATTTCTTCACTAAGCATAATGGTTACTAAATCCTGCATATCATAGCATGCATATTTCTTATTCATTACACTCAATAGATTGCAACCTCGCTGACGGAGAGTACATCCTCGTGCTGGAGCAAGGAGTTGCTCAGGAGGTAGCCCAGGATCCAGCACCAGAACCTGCCATCGAGGATTTGCCTGCCCCAGCTTTGGAAGGCAATCCCCAGTTTTATGCATAACCAGTTCTATATATTATTTTGCTGCAATTAATGGTTGTAGGCTTGTACTGTGCACTTAAGTGTAGGATTTGATTGAAACCCTAGTTGCATGATCTCAGGAATCCTTTTGAGATGGATACTAGTATGCTAGGTCGAGTAGCTGCTTTATTAATTAGGGATCTCGGTAGAAGTCGAGTGATTTTCTAGCACTCGCGCGAGGTCAGGAAATTGGTTGTATCCACTTTCATATCATACTGATGTTGGACTGTGGACATGGATCCATGGGGATGCGTGGTCTACGAGATGAAATTGGAATAAGGATTAACGTGTGGATACCTGTGTCAAGCGTTTGAACGTACTAAGCACATGCCGAGAAATATGGTAAATCGGTAAGCCTAGTACCTGATTGAACCTGGTAGTAGACTTTGCCCCTCACGCGACCTGAGACGTAGTCTCCCATTCCAGTTATGGTGGGTACAAGTGTGGTCACTGCACGACGGTAGTCGGGGTCAGTGAGGCATTGTACACCAAGGCGGTGAGCCCTGATCTGCTGACGGGGAATCGATGGGGACAGTTGATGTGTGTGGGGACGGAGTGCCTCGCCACGTCGTGTGTTTAGGTTTACCTTGCAAGGATAAAAACACGATTCGAATCGTCTGCTTCTCGCAGCTAATGAGACTGCTTGATCCATTGTACTGCATTGAGTAAGAAGTGAAAATGTGATGACTTGGCAAAAGTTGTTGATTGCTAAATGTTTGATACCATGTATGATTAGATAGGTACACATTTAGTCTTAAGAGAGTCACACTAAAACTTGGAAAATCTAAAACTGGATTTGTAGACTCAGCTAGTGCTTTTGGCAACCAAACCCCTCAGCCAAACAACTACATGTCTAGAGGTAGAGGAGTAGACTCCTCACACCGGGTAGGTCTAGCTGAGCATTAGTATACTCAGCCTTGCTTGTGGCATAATTTTACAGGTTCTCTGGAGAACATGGTTGCTGGAGTGACTTCGCCGTCCATCTTGACACCAGGTTGGACAGTAGAGTGGGACCCTACCTCGGCTGAGGAGGAGCATGAGGAGTGATGGGACAGGCTTCCCCATCCCTCCATTTATCGTTAGTTTTATTCCGCTGCATTTCGAACAATGATCACTACTTTTGCTAAAACTCCGATGATGATGTAATAAATTTAATACTCCTTAATGTATGGTTTTATGCTTTATTGTATTTGCTCTGTGCCTCACCATCGAGTGAGTACGTGGTACTTGATCCTGTTAGTGGCCTCGTCGGACTAGATCCGAGGGACTGACGTGTTATTCCCATTTAATTGTGGTCTAGCCTCTAAGGCGGGACTTAGGCACTTAAGTTGGAATAATTCGGGCGGTTCCGCCACAGCTGGTATCGGAGCTCGTACCACCACAGAGGAATCAATAAACTATAAATACCATCCTTTTTCAAAGTAAAAACTTGATAGAAACAAATGTTGGATAGATCGTAGGACGATCAGGATAGACCTAGGACGTGAAGCCTAAGGATGATAAAGGGGTAGCTAGGTGGCTATTTGAGTAAGCCCTACAGGCTACTATAAGGGACGGAGTTCTTTCCTATCCTCCTAAGTTGATATGAGGTCATTTAGGATGAGCATGCATGCATCCTTACTTAAACTATTAATAGTTAAGTGAGAACTTCTAATACCTGATAATGACAGATTGAGTACACTCCGTAACATTGTTGTAGCCAGAGAGAGGTCGACTTTTGATCCCCTTTTTATTTTATACTTCTTTTTCTTTTCACTTACACTTAACCCTACACAGATGACTTCTCACGGATCCTCGGACGAAGGGAACGCACAGTCCCACACGGACGGACTTGCACGAGAGGGTTTTCCCCGTATCTTATGGGAGGTACTTCAGGGAGCCGGTTACACGATGCCTCCATAGTACGCGGTGCAGCTGTTTGAGAAGCACCGAGTGCCCCGCTGTAGGGTGAGGATAACCCTAGAGCCTCATCCCTTACAGCCAGGCTGGCGTTCGTTGGACTCCGAGTCTTTCGGATACCGGGCTGAGGATACCATCGAGGCGATTGCTATCCACGGGCTGACCACCTTCTGTTGTTTTCACCCCTTGGAGCTGTCTACTCATCCCATTGGCTTATTCCCTGCTGAAAAGGAGGACGACCCAATGTGGAAGGACCGAGTGGAGCATGCCAAAGACATATGGGCTCTTTACCCAGGGCAGACTGCGCACTTGACGGTGCGATGCATGGATGCTCTGTATCGTCTGCAGGTGAGGCGAGGAGAGGCAATGTCTCATCTGATGGCATTATTGGAGGCTACCAAGATTACCTTGGATAACAGAGAGGGACTTGTGGTAGACCTGTCCACTGAGATGGTGGAAAAGGACCTACAAGTGGAACAGATGTCCAATGAGATTCAGGAGCTTGAGGAACTAGTGGGAACCAGGGAGAATACCATTGAGGTTCTCGAGGATCAGCTCATCAACACTCAGCAACAACTTGCGGAAGCTAACCAACATTTGGATATGCACCACCAGGAGATCCAGGATATGGAGGCCAACGAGGATGTCGACATCAAGGGAGGAGAGGAGCCGGAGCCTGCCTCTAGCTTGGACACTGCTGGCTCAGGGAGACCACCTTCTCCCGAGTCGAGCGTTGCCTCGTTCACTCACTAGGTCACCGGGATAGAGTTAGAAGTGTGTGGCAGTAGAACTCCTCGAAGCTAGCTTAGCTTTTGCACCCTTGGGGTACTAGGCTAGACAGAGTTGAGTCTTTTTGGTCACTGATGTAATCTTAGCAAACTCTTTTGGGAGTATGGATGATGAACGATGTCATTTTTAATTTATGAAGGAAAGTTTTATGACATGTGGAATCATTTTATGAATCATGCAAGGAACTATTAGTTTTACCCTTTCAAATATTTCGCCACGTATGAACCCTGACATCAGAAATGTGATATTGAGAGCATTCTTGGTTTTTTAGATGGTAGGAAGGGCGCGTCGTGGACAGAATGAGCGTATTCCTCCGCCACCGCCTCCTACCCTGTAAGAACCGATGGCCTAACAGAATGAGATTCTGCGACAGTTGGCGCAGCGTCAGCCGCCACCTCAGCATTATGGTGGTGGTGATCATCAGCGTCACCCAGCAGCAACCACTTATCAGGAATTCCTCAGTATGTAACCGCCATTGTTCACTTGGGCAGAAGATCCGCTGGATGCCGATGTATGGCTTAGGGTAGTGGAATCCAAATTCCCACTACTCAGTGGAGTTTGTTCAGAGGTGACTAAGGTCAGGTTCGCCACCCAGCAGCTTCGCAGACCCGCGCGGACATGGTGGGACCACTTCCTTGCTATGCAGCCAGTTGACCATGAGGTGGAATGGAGAGAGTTCAAAGCAGCTTTCAGGGGGCATCATATACCAGCAGGCATTATGGACCGCAAGCTCAATGAGTTTTTGGCACTTACTTAGGGAAATCATACAGTATTACAGTATGCTCAGGCTTTCAATGACCTGTGCCAGTATGTCGGATACCACGCAGACACTGATGAGAAGAAGAGGGACATGTTCAGGAGGGGCTCAGCACTAAGCTCCGCGACCGTCTCAACACCTTCAGGGCCAACAGTTACAATGAATTGGTCAACATGGCCATTTCTCAGGAGGACTGTATCACAGCCCGTCAGGCAGAAAAGAAGAGGAAGACCCCTGTGGCAGGATCATCAGCTCAGCCACAACGCTTCAGGATTGTATCTGACACTCAGAACAGGGGACCGCAGCAGCAGCAAGGACATTGGGTGATCCGACCACAGCAGCAGCAGGCACCCAACCGCTCTCAACCCCCGGTTCAGAGGATCACTCAGCCACAGCAGCAGCAGTACTGTCAGGCCAATGACAACAGATGTTTCACTTGTGGTAACACTGGACACTATGCCAAGAATTGCCCTAGAAATCAGCAGAGGCAGGGGCAGAATTCCAACCAGAATCAAGGCAAGAGGCAGAAGGTGCAAGTGAGACAAGGCAGGCTGAACTTCACCACCATGGCTGATATTCCAGAGGGAGCACCCATCTTGACTGGTATCTTTTCAGTTTTGAATTATCCTGCAATTATTCTTTTTGATTCTAGTGCATCACATAGTTTTATCAGTACCAAATTTAGTGCCAAGTGCCAGTTATCTTTTCACCACACCAATGGGGGTATTACAATTTCTACACCCGGAGGCAAGGTTGCCACCTATCAGATCAATAGACACGTACCAATAAGGTTGGGTAGCTTCATATTTAAAACCACTCTCCTGATCATGGGATTGGATAGTGTGGATATCATCCTAGGGACTGATTGGTTATCGCGACACCATGCGGTAATTGATGTCGCAGCCAGGGCCATAGAGATTCACTCCCCACTGGATGGCGAGATCAGCCTGTACCTACCCGACCAGGGATGTACCCGTTCCTATGCCTTCACTATGATAGAGTCACCTATTGAGAAAATCCTAGTGGTCTGTGACTACCCAAATATTTTTCCGGATGAATTACCAGAAATGCCACCCGACAGGGACATAGAGTTCGCGATTGAATTACAACCCGGGACTGCACCTATATCCAAAAGACCCTATAGGATGCCTCTAGCAGAATTGGCAAAATTGAAAAAGCAGTTGCAAGAATTGTTGGACAAGTGGTTCATTCACCCAAGTACTTCACCATGGGGATGTCCAACCTTATTTGTGAAGAAGAAGGATGATAGTCTGAGATTGTGTGTCGATTACCGCCCTCTCAATGCGGTGACCATCAAGAACAAGTACCCATTGCCTCGCATTGATGTATTGTTTGATCAGTTGGTGGGAGCCAAAGTATTCTCCAAGATAGACCTTCGCTCGGGCTACCATCAAATCAAGATTAGGGCTAGTGATATTCCGAAGATGGCTTTCTCTACCAGATATGGGCTGTATGAGTACCAGGTGATGTCCTTCGGGCTAACCAATGCCCCGGCTTATTTCATGTATTTGATGAACTCGGTATTCATGCTAGAGCTGGACAAATTTGTGGTGGTTTTCATTGATGATATTCTGGTCTATTCCAAGAATGAAGACGAGCATACTGAGCATCTACACATCGTACTTCAGCGACTGCGCGATCATCGTCTATATGCTAAGTTGTCCAAATGTGATTTCTGGCTGAGGGAAATTAAATTTTTGGGTCACACGATTTCTCAGGATGGGATATCAGTTGATCCTGAGAAGGTACAAGAAGTGATGAATTGGAAGCCTCCTACCACAGTACGGCAGATTCGTAGTTTTCTAGGATTGACAGGGTATTATCGATGGTTTATTCTGGACTTCTCCAGAATTGCCAAGCCAATGACTGAATTATTAAAGAAAGGAGTCAAGTATGAATGGAGCCAGAAGTGTGAGGATGCCTTTCATACACTAAGGCAGCATTTGACAACAGCACCCGTGCTAGCTCAGCCTGACGACACCAAACCCTTTGAGGTTTATTGTGATGCTTCCGGTACTGGATTGGGATGTGTCTTGATGCAAGACAATAGAGTCATTGCTTATGCCTCCCGAGCACTCAGACCCCATGAGCAGAACTACCCCACGCATGATCTAGAGTTAGCAGCCGTGGTTCACGCCCTCAAGATTTGGAGACATTACTTAATGGGAGCTCACTGTAATATTTACACTGATCATAAGAGCCTCAAATATATCTTTACCCAGGCTGATCTTAATATGAGGCAGAGAAGATGGTTAGAATTAATCAAGGACTATGATTTGGAGGTGCATTACCATCCTGGCAAAGCCAATGTTGTGGCAGATGCCTTAAGCAGGAAAGCCCAGTGCAATTGTATGAATATGGATGCAAAAATCACCACCCTATGTGATGAGTTGTGCAAGCTGAACATAGAAGTCGTTTCCTCCGGTGCTTTAAATTATATTTCAGTGGAGCCCACCTTACATGAGCAAATAGTCATGGCACAGATTGGTGATAAGGGTGTTCAAGTTATTAAGGAAATGATTGAACAGAAGGCGGAAAAATACAAATGTTTCCGTTAAGACAGCAAAGTGATTCTATGGTTTGGAGACTGATTGGTTGTTCCCAAGAACCCTGAGCTCAGAAAGAAAATATTGGATGAAGCTCACCTTTCAAAATTCTCCATGCACCCCAGCAGTAACAAGATGTATCATGACCTCAGATCCTTGTACTGGTGGACCAGGATGAAGAGGGAAATTGCTAAGTATATATCTGAATGCGACACTTGCCAGAGAGTCAAGGCCAGCCATTTGAAGGTAGCAGGCACCTTACAACCCCTTCCCATACCATCTTGGAAATGGGAGGATATTTGCATGGATTTTATCGTGGGATTGCCCAATACCTCTCGACACCATGATTCTATTTGGGTCATCGTGGATAGGTTGACCAAGACAGCTCATTTCTTGCCAATGCATACCACCCACAAGATAGAGAAGTATGCAGAAATCTATATTGGTCAAATAGTGCGTTTGCATGGAATTCTGAAGACCATTGTGTCTGACAGAGGAGCAATGTTTGTGGCACGCTTTTGGGAGCAGCTCCAAGAATCACTTGGGACCCATGCAATAAGAAGCTCAGCATACCATCCGTAGACAGATGGTCAGACAGAAAGAGTGAATCAAATCCTCAAAGACATGTTGCGAGCCTGTGTGCTACACTATGGTAAAAATTGGGACAAGTGCCTTTCCTTGGAAGTTTTCATATAACAATAGCTACCAGTCCAGTCTAAAGATGGCACCTTTCGAGGCCTTGTATGGGAGAAGGTGTAGGACACCGCTAAATTGGTCTCAAGCGGGAGAGAGGGAAATATTTGGACCTGACTTGGTACTTGAAGCGGAAGAGAAGGTCAGAGTGATTAAGAAGAACCTAGAAGCTGCTCAGGCCAGGCAAAAGAGCTACCATGACAAGAGGAGGAAGCCTCTACAGTTTGAAGTGGGAGATCATGTTTATCTTAAGGTGTCACCCACCAAAGGTGTTCAGAGGATTGGAATCAAGGGCAAGTTAGCTCCTCGCTACATCGGGCCCTATGAGATCAAAGCAAGTTGTGGACCTATAGCATATCAATTGGAGTTGCCACCCCACATGTCAGCAGTTCATGATGTGTTCCATGTATCTCAGCTACGGAAGTGTGTCCGCTTACCCACGGAAGTACTACTTGAACCAGAATTGGAGATAGAACCGGACTTGTCTTATCAGGAGCACCCCATCAAGGTATTGGATCAAAAGGAGAGATCAACGAGGGCAAGGTCAATCAAAATGTATAAGGTTCAGTGGAGTCACCATTCAGTAGAAGAGGCTACGTGGGAGACTGAGGATTTCCTACGATCTCGCTTCCCTGACTTTCTGCCCAAAGGAGTTGGTACGTAATCCAAAAATCCCACCCCACCTGCCTTTGAATCTAAATATAAGAAAAACTTAGATGTTAAAGGGATAGTAAGCTTTGAAAATAACTTGAAAAGGGCTTCCTTCTGAAGTTGCAAAGAGAATGGCATTCGAAGAGCAGTTAACTAGAGAAACTTGACTAAAGGAAAAAGACAACATACCAGCACACCTTCGTGGTACCCCCTCTAAAGGACCCCTACCCAAAATCTCGGGACGAGATTCCTTCAAGGGAGGAGGGCTATAACACCCCAGATGTTACTTAGGGTTTTCACTCAAGACTACACTATTGAACCCATCATCACATGTGGTTTAGTTTGAGCAAAAGATACCAAACTTGGGGATCAAGATCCTAAGTAGGTGTAACCCATCTTAGAAGTCATGCCTTGGCCTTATCATGCACTAAAGAGAAGGGAAAGACCCAAACCCTAATTCAAATCCCTTATAGGCAAATGGAGCCCTAGAGGGGATTATGGCAAAAAGTCTATGTAAATCACATTGTCATGACTTGGACTAATTATAAAAGTTACAGTACACCTAATACCCTACAAAACATAGAAAGAGTGTGACCCCAAAAAGGATTCAGAAAAACCCCAAAAAGGTCACCAAAGAGAAAGACATAAAAGAAAAATCAGGTTTTTCTCAAGTTCAAAACCGACCCTCTTCCAAAGATCAAACGTGTTCACCTTGTTCCCAAACTCAAAACCTTATCGCCCAATTGACAAAATGGTGCCTAAAGACCCCTAGAACACCCTGGAAAAGTTTGAACCCAACCCTAAGTCATTTGACATGACTTGGCATGGCTTTTGTCTCGGTGTGGATAGTTTGGACAGAGCCAACTTCTCACCCCCATATCTCTCTACCCCGACCATATCTTTGCTTGGAACTCACATCGAAAAGGTAGGATTTGGTGCAGAGAAGAGACCATACACGGGGGTTTTGCTAAGATCTGCACGCTAAGTCGACCAAATCGGCCGTTGAACCCTGGCAGAAATAAACCCCCACGTGTTCGACGTGGGCTGACACTCGGGGGCGCGCCCAGAGCACGCCCGCACGCTAACCCCCCACGCGCCCTCGGCCGCCCCGTGCCCACACCCGCGCCACGGCTATAAAGCCCACCCTGGTGCATGGCCATCTTCCCCGTTGCCTCCTCTGTACCACGCCTAACTCTTCCGAGCTCACCCGCAGCTCCGGCGACCTCCCCGCGACCCGCCAGAGCCGCCCGAGGGCAACCACCATGGCCAAACCCTTTCCCACCCACCTCCGCTCTATCCAAGCCCTCGGATAGCTTCCCCAGAAGGCCGTGAAGCTTGCCCGAGCTTGAGCCAAGGACCAGCCCCACCGGAACAGTGTAATCGCGCTCGCCGGAGTTCGTGAACCCGCCGGAGCACGTGGACCGGGTAACCCTCTGCACCATTTCCCAATTCCTTGCGCCCATGGCCTCTACATCACCCCGTGGAGCTCCTCATGTACTTTAATTGAACCCTACCGCCGTGGTTTGGCTAGAGCAGGAGCCACCGACGACCTCTGCCGCCTGCACTCGTGGCCAGGGCAGCTCCGACCACCTCTGACGCCGACGCGCACAACGACGTGACCGCCATGACCTCCCCGACACCACTGACCACCCCGCCGGAACTCTACTGCCGCTGGTAAGCCTCGCCGCTGTGATCTTTGCCACGGTTACTGTTTCAGCCAACCAGGGATCGCGGGTTAGGTTTAGGTTAAGTCCAGGGGGTTTTGTGCAAGGTCAGTGACTCATGCAAATAGTAGACCGAGGGCTGTTTTGTGAAAGAAAAAGGGGAGAAAACCCAGGGACTTCAGCGCAAATCTGTATTTCTTTTCCATTTTGAATTTACTTTTCTTTTAATATTGCAGAGAACTTAATAAATGCATAACTTGAAAAATAATCATCCAAAATTAGTCAAACCAATTTTGCCAGACTTTGTGAAATATAAACTATCAGGCAAAAATGATAAACCCCATAGTTCTTGTAATATTTTCTAGAGTTTTGAATTAAATAAGAAAACTGCCCAAAACTTAATATTAGAGGGAAAAATAAAAATATTGTTAGACCAGGGTTAAGAAAAATAGTGGAGACACTAACCTAGTAGTTACACTGTTTAAAATTAATAAACACCCCAGTATACAAGGTTAAGGAAGGTTTACTCACTGAAACTTGTTTATGCTCAAACTTAGAAAAATTAAAAAGGGGGATTAAAAAGGGAAACCAGGGGGCAACAATATTTTTCCTATCATGCCTAAGTTATGTAGTTCACAAAAAGAATCTATTGAACCATAGTCCAGTGAAAGGAAATTGCACTCACAATTCTTCATGAAAAACAGAGAAAACTTTGAAAAGTCATAAGAAAATAATCCTAAGGAGAAAACACCCCTACCTTAGGAATGAATATTCTTGTGCCAAGAAGAACCTAGGAAAAATACAAGTTCTGTTGTTTGATATTTTTCAAATAGCAAGTTACTTATAAGTGTCTTTTTGGCATTAAACTTTAGAAAATCATAACTGAATAACCACTAAGTACCCCCTTTATGATTTTTTTTGCACAGAAACATGTTATTACCCATAGAAGCCAACAAAAATAACTCTTAGTACAGAACCCACACCTAGATCAGAGTTGTAGTGCAAAGTGACCCCTCTGCCCCAACTTTTGTTATTTTTGTCCAGGGCATGTTCTGTTTATTTTTGACCTCAAATTTATAGGACAGACTTCAGAGACCAATATTCACCCACTATAATTTTTACAAAATTTTTGGAAATGTTGAAATCACTGTTGTAGTTCAAACCCCTTAAGAGCATAAAAAGACAATAAAAAGAGAAATTAGTAGTGGAGATTAATGTTGCCCTAACCAAAACAACAAAACCCTTGAATACCTAATAGAACCTTTAAAGGGCAATCCAAATCTTAATCCACTATGTTTACCTCTAAGCAAAACCTCAGGCCTAAATTGATAAGCATAAACCACAAAGAGATTTTGATAACAAGGAAACCCTAAGTTATCGACTAACTTAGATTTCTTCACTAAGCATAATGGTTACTAAATCCTGCATATCATAGCATGCATATTTCTTATTCATTACACTCGATAGATTGCAACCTCGCTGACGGAGAGTACATCCTCGTGCTGGAGCAAGGAGTTGCTCAAGAGGTAGCCCAGGATCTAGCACCAGAACCTTCCATCGAGGATCTGCCTGCCCCAGCTTTGGAAGGCAATCCCCCGATTTTATGCATAACCAGTTCTATATATTATTTTACTGCAATTAACGGTTGTAGGCTCTTACTGTGCACTTAAGTGTAGGATTTGATTGAAACCCTAGTTGCATGATCTCAGGAATCCTTTTGAGATGGATACTAGTATGCTAGGTCGAGTAGCTGCTTTATTAATTAGGGATCTCGGTAGAAGTCGAGTGATTTTCTAGCACTCGCAGGAGGTCAGGAAATTGGTTGTATCTACTTTCATATCATACTGATGTCGGACTGTGGACACAGATCCATGGGGATGCGTGGTCTACAAGATGAAATTGGAATAAGGATTAACGTGCGGATACCTGTGTCAAGCGTTTGAACGTACTAAGCACATGCCGAGAAATATGGTAAACCGGTAAGCCTAGTACCTGATTGAACCTGGCAGTAGACTTTGACCCTCACGCGACCTGAGACATAGTCTCCCATTCCGGTTATGGTGGGTACAAGTGCGGTCACTGCACGACGGCAATCGGGGTCAGTGAGGCATTGTACGCCAAGGCGGTGAGCCCTGATCTGCTGACGGGGAGTCGATGGGGACGGTTGATGTGTGTGGGGACGGAGTGCCTCGCCACGTCGTGTGTTTAGGTTTACCTTGCAAGGATAAAAACTCGATTCGAATCGTCTGCTTCTCGCAGGTAATGAGACTGCTTGATCCATTGTACTGCATTGAGTAACAAGTGAAAATGTGATGACTTGGCAAAAGTTGTTGATTGCTAAATGTTTGATACCATGTATGATTAGATAGGTACACATTTAGTCTTAAGAGATTCACACTAAAACTTGAAAAAGCTAAAACTGGATTTGTAGACTCAGCTAGTGCTTTTGGCAACCAAACCCCTTAGCCAAACAGCTGCATGTCTAGAGGTAGAGGAGTAGACTCCTCACACCGGGTAGGTCTAGCTGAGTATTAGTATACTCAGCCTTGCTTGTGGCATAATTTTACAGGTTCTCTGGAGAACATGGTTTCTGGAGTGACTTGGCCGTCCATCTTGCCACCGGGTTGGATAGTCGAGTGGGACCCTACCTCGGCTGAGGAGGAGCATGAGGAGTGATGGGACAGGCTTCCCCATCCCTCCATTTATCGTTAGTTTTATTCTGCTGCATTTCGAACAATGATCACTACTTTTGCTAAAACTCTGATGATGATGTAATAAATTTAATACTCCTTAATGTATGGTTTTATGCTTTATTGTATTTGCTCTGTGCCTCACCATCGAGTGAGTACATGGTACTTGATCCTGTTAGTGGCCTCGTCGGACTAGATCCGAGGGACTGACGTGTTATTCCCATTTAAGTGTGGTCTAGCCTCTAAGGTGGAACTTAGGCACTTAAGTTGGAATAATTCGAGCGGTTCCGCCACACGCCATCACATAGGGAAGTTTCAAAGGCGTTGTGATATTGGTTTTCTACTTGGTTATTCATCAAAATCCAAAGCATATCGAGTATTCAATCATGCCACTAGCATGGTAGAAGAAACATATGATGTGGAGTTTGATGAGACTAATGGCTCCTAAGGAGCAATTGAAAATCTTGATGATGTAGGTGATGAACCACTTAGGGAAGCCATGAAGAACATGCCAATTAGAGCTATCAAACCAAAAGAAGATGAAGAAGAGGTGCAAAACATTGACATACCTTCTTCATCAGGTGTACCACAAGATGATGAAAAAGATGAGAGGCATGCAAATGAAGATACATTTGTCTCTCATGAACAAGCAAGGGTACAAGCCGAAGATGTTGATGCTCCACGATCTTCTTCCCAAGTGGTTGACAGGAGAAACTCATCACTACTTCAAGCACACCCACAAGATCAAATCATTGGGAGTCCTTCACAAGGGGTTATTACCCGATCACATAAACATGCTTCATTTATTGAACATCACTCTTTTGTTTCTTGTGTTGAGTCTACATGTATAGATGAGGCGCTATAGGATCTGGACTAAGTGAATGCCATGCATGAGGAACTAAACAACTTCACCCGTAATCATGTTTGGACCCCAGAGAAGCCTCCATAAAATGCAAGGATCATTGGAACAAAATGGGTGTTCAGAAACAAACAAGATGATCAAGGTGTGATTGCGCGGAACAAGGCAAGACTTGTTGCAAAGGGCTTCTCTCAAGTTGAGTGCTTAGATTTTGGAGAGACCTTTGCACCGGTTGCTCGACTTGAAGCCATCCGTATCCTACTCGCATATGCATCATGCTATGACATAAAACTTTATCAAATGGATGTGAAAAGTGCATTTTTAAATGGCTTTATAAATGAACTTGTATATGTTGAGCAACCACCCGGGTTTGAAGACCCTAGATATCCTAATCATGCTTATAGGTTATCCAAGGCACTATATGGGTTAAAGCAAGATCCAAAGGCTTGGTATGAGCGTCTTTGCGATTTCCTCATCGAAAAGGGCTTCAAGATCGGGACCGTCGACACAACCTTATTCACAAAGAAACATAACGGTGATATTTTCATTTGTCAAGTATATGTTGATGACATAATCTTTGGCTCGACAAATGATTATCATTGCAAGGAATTTGGTGAGTTGATGTTGAAGGAGTTCGAGATGTCTATGATTGGTGAGCTGACGTACTTCCTCAGCTTTCAAGTCAAGCAAATGAAAGATGGCAACTTCCTCTCACAAGAGAAGTATACCAAAGACTTGTTGAAAATATTCAACATGGAGAAGTGCAAACCAATCTAGACACCCATGCGAACAAATGGACATCTCGACCTAGATGAGGGAGGTAACCCGGTTGATCAAACTCTCTACCGTTCTATGATTGGTAGTTTATTGTATCTTACCACATCTAGGCCCGATATCATGTTTAGTGTCTATATGTGTGCTAGATTTCAATCAAATCCTAAGAAAGCTCATCTTCGCGCTGTTAAAAGAATTCTTAGGTATCTCAAGCACACCCCAAGCGTTGGCCTTTGGTATCCCAAAGGAGCTACCTTTGATTTAATTGGCTATTCGGATTCGGATTATGCCGGTTGCAAAATTGATAGAAAAAGTACTTCCGGGGGTGCCATTTGCTTGGGAGATCACTAGTATCATGAATATCAAAGAAGCAAAATAGTGTTGCCTTGTTAGCCGCCGAAGCGGAATACATTGCCGTGGGTGCTTGTTGCACACAGATCCTTTATATGAAACAAACTCTTCTAGACTATGGTGTAGTTCTAGAAAAGGTACCTTTGTTGTGTGACAATGAGAGTGCTGTTAAAATTGCTAATAATCCTGTACAACACTCTCACACTAAGCACATTGATATCCGTCATCACTTCCTTAGAAATCATGTTGCTAAAGGAGACATCATTTTAGAAGGAGTGAGATCGGAAGATCAATTAGCGGACATTTTCACTAAGCCACTTGATAAAACCCGCTTTTGCATGTTAAGGAATGAGTTAAATATCCTTGATCTTAGAAATTTCATTTAAGATCTCAAAATGGTGTTGTCAAGCCTGCATTGCATATTTAAATTTCTTGTATCGCATCTAGGGCTTGTCTAACCTAGTTAAGATAACCGCCAACAAAGCGAGTGAAAAAGCTTAACTCGGGCTCAAACTTGACAAGTCTTAGTTTTAAGCTTTTTAATACTTGAATTCTTATTTACTATGCAATTGTTGGTTCTTGAGATATGCATGTGGCACTGCACTTAGGGGGAGTATTCAAAACTCAAAACATCAATAAAACCCCCAGTGCAAAGCCGCAATGCAAATCTCACCATTTGGCTATTTTCTCTAAAAATTATCCAGCCTATGGCAAAATATTTTGAAAATTATGGGAAAATATATGAGGGTACCAATACCTGTCCCAACAGGTGTTCTTTTGTGTGCTTATAATTTGGGATTTGGTTCGGTTCAAAATTAGATAGAAAAGTTAAAAAATTTCAAAACTCCCTCTGTTTGGGCTCACCGGACACTGCACTGTGCACTGTCCGGTGCACCGGCTAGCACGCGCAGATCTCCTTTTTCTTTGTGCGCTGTCCGGTGGTTCACTGGACAACTACTGTGCCCTGTCCGGTGTGCACTGGACGGGCACTGTAGGCTATCCGGTGCGCCCATAATGCGTTTTTAAAACACCTTTCCCTGCCCGAGCCCGAGGCCAGGCAGTCTTTCTCAGCCGATTCCCTCTCAGCTCTAGCGCCCTCACCACTCTGGCGATCTCCTCTTCCCCTCTGTTCATCGACGACGATCACCGGCGGCCGTGCTCCGGTGACCTCCTCCAGCCTAGAAGCCTCTGGTGAGCAGCCATGCGCTTCTCCTCTCCTTTTCCTTCTCTGTCCAGTGTGCTGCTCTATGCTCACTCCCCTGCAGGTTTCTAGCTCCTTAGGGAGGGTGTCACCACCTCTATTAGCCATTTCCCTCGAAACCTAAACCCTCGCACACCAGGTGCTCGATAAAATGTCCAAACCAGCCAAATTTGCTCCAATCGATCCCAAAGTTTCAAGCACCTTCATGATACCTCCAGTAACATATTCGCCAAATTTCACGCCAATCCGATATCCCAGGCACCAGTTTCTCACAAATTCCCCTTTATAGCCATTGATTCCGAGCTGAGTGCCACAATTCCATCTTCTTCGCCTAAATTCAAACCAAGCGCACACTTCGCTCATATTTACCCATATAAACCTACTCATGAAGTATCGGCTCAATTCCAAGTCATTTCATGCCTCAACTCCAATTTCAAACCTCCTATGGCACTATTCATCATTCAAACGCCGTTTTCGCGTCGTTTGACCTCTCTATCGCCAAATCACTCGTTTTCTGTGTCATAATTCTCTGTGTATGTATTTATTCACATTTCATATACTTATGACTATGTGACTAATACATGCTCACCTCTTCTGTCATTTCAGTGATCTCGCCTGCCCGTGAGCTCGTCTCCTGTCCTACCTGGATTCTCTCTCTCTCTCTCACGTGAGGTTTCCAGGTGGTTCTCCATTCTTTTGTAACCCCATCAGCTGCTATCTTCTAGTGCTTAGTTTTTCTCTCTCCTATGTAGTCTTCAGGTCAGGATGGTGCGCACGAAGAATGTGTCAGCGCCTGGGGGAGGAGACGACGATGACCCTCCTCGCCCCTTCAGGCAGGTCAAGGGGAAGACCGTATACCTAGAGCAGCAGGAAGGCCGCAAGAAGCGACGTTTGGATAGAGCAGCCCGAGCAGCTCTTGCAGCGGCAGCAGCAGCAGAGCAGGCAGAGAGAGGTGGACAGCTTCAGATATCATCAGATCAGATTGCCTACCGGACCTGTCGTCTCGCGACTCGACCCCGCTCCTTCTACACCCGCCACGGCTACCACTCCACCTTCCACTTCGCCAGTGTTGATCACTTGTTCTCAAATGCTATGAGTTAAGAACAAGGCAACACAAATGTTAATGGTTAAAGACCTTCGTCCTTCGAAGCATTATCTCCCTTAGGATATAATGATCTTTAGACGGAGGGTGTGAAGGACAAACCTTCATCATCTCAACATGTAATAATAAAAAGCAGGAACATAGGGGACATATAAAAGACATGAATGATAATATCAAATCATTAGATTATCTATCTTCTCATTATATGATCATGAACAAACATTAATAATATTGAATTACATTTGTACCTTCAACTTGACAGAAGGTAAGAATCCAAGAGTGACGTGCGAGTGATTGCAAGTCAACGTGAACGTACGATGTTACTGTTCATCTATTTATAGGCATAGTACGTAGCCTAGGTAAAATTACATCCATGTCCTTGACATTTACTATTGACTAAGGAGTAATCTGTCGAGGACTAAGCAGTCTTTTCCCCTTTAGGTCGGTTTCATTCTCCATCACCATCTTTGCGCTAAGCCGAAGCTTCTCCATCCATAGCTTCGGAACTGATTCATCCTTCTTCCAGACCACGCCTTTTATACCGTGCGCACCTTCATTTCAAAGCCGAAGGTTGCTGAACAGTATATTATACTTGGAAAATATGTTAGTTGTGTTTTTGACTGTAACAGTATATTATACTTGGAAAACATGTTAGTCGTGTTTTTGAGGACCTTCGAAAGACAAAGGCCCCCAACAGTAGCCCCTCGCAGTATTAATTTGTTCTTGTATCTAACAAATTCAGACTGCAACGTGAACGAAGGCCTTTAGCCGAAGGTTCGAAAAAACACCTTCCCTTCGCTAGAATAGCAAAAGTCAATGACAAATGGGGCCCACCAAGTTGCAATGCACTAGGCATATAAATAGAAACCCACAGCGGCAGCATTTGCTACGCCATTTTTGTTGCTCGCGTTATTTTCTCAAATTTTTAACTCTTGCTATCAGCTCTCTCTTGATTTTCGAGCTTCGTGATATACACAAGTGCTTGTTGCATGTCTGAAGAGAAGAAGATGTCTGAGGAGAAGAAAGTTGTGGACCCTTTTCTTGCTATGTTTTACGAATCTATGGCAAAAACAAATACAGAGAAGATCACAAAGGAAATAATGGCGGATTTGTCTGAAGATTCTGACGATAGCGATGACTATGATGTGGAGAGTGGGAATGAAAATTTTGAAGACCGGCCCTGGCGGCCAAGCCATACCATCTTTGGAAAGTCGACCATTAAACAAAGTCAAATTGACGCCATGAAGGGAAGATACTTTCGTGACATGTCTATTGTGAGGGTTGGAGGGGACAGCACCGCCCCTGCTCCTGAAGAAAATGAGGTTGTTGTCTACAGAAGCTTTATGAAGGCGGGTCTTCGGTTCCCATTGAGCAAATTTTTGGTTGAAGTGTTGAAGATATTTTAGATCTTTCTTCATCAAATTACTCCTGAAGCTATAATCAGAATGGGTTTGTTTGTTTGGGCTGTGAGAAGCCAAGGGTTGGAACCGAGCGTGAAGTGTTTTTGCAATATGCACGAACTGTTGTACGAGTCGAAGGCCACTGGCAAAGAGCAGTATCACAACAACTTCGGTTGTTATGGATTCATTGCTCGTTCTAATGCAAGCTACCCGGTTCCAACATTTCGGAAAAGGTGGCCCGGGTCCTAGATGGAGGAATGGTTTTATGTTAACAATAATCTGATTGAAAGGGAGGACATAAAGGGGATTATCCAACACCCCATCTGGTCTCGCTTCAGCCTTCGAAGGCCGATCGTGGCGATTGAAAATGATGCCGAAGCATGTCAAAAGGCTTCCAACAATGTATGTGCTTTCATTGGTACAAGAGACCTGATCCAAGAGCACATAGCCTACAGGGTATGGCCACTTGCGGATAACTGGGAGATGCCGAAGGAAACTGCTGCCGGGTCCAGTCAAGGTGGATTAATTCGTTTGAAATATACCTTCAGATATAGAGACTAGTTTGATGAACCAAATGACGACTGGCTGAAATGTATTGAGGCTACTAGCGACGAGTTGCTTGGGGCATATACTAGAGCCGAAGATTATGCTTTGTCCTCAGCCTCCGGGGGTCGGGGCAAGAAAAGGTTGAACATGGTTTTCAATGCAATTTGTTTTATATATACTGATTATTGCTATCCCTCGCGAAAGCAGGGAAAAAAGAGGAAAACTGCCACTTCGGCCATCTCTGCTATGTTGAAGGGCAAGAAAATCAAGGTTTGACCCACCGGCCAAGGTATATTGAAACGGCCATAGTGCCAAAATTTGGTGAAGAGACATCTTCTGCTGTCGAAGCGGAACAAGCTGATCCCACCGCTCGGAGCGCTGAGGAATCAACTATAGTGCCAAAGGTGCCTATAGTTGAGCCAGTTGAAGCCGAAGATGGAACGGCCAAAAAGCCAGAGTTTGAAAAAACAATAGTGCTGCCTGAAATTCTGAGCCCACCGGTAGAAGCAGAATTGCCGAAGGTTGCAAAAGCTCCCACCACAACTCCCAAGAGAAGAATGGCTAGCGTACTAGACACTGTCATGGAGACAACAAGAGCATTGACTCCTGCTCCTGTAAAAAAGGTTGCCGAAGCTGCTACGGCTCATACTAAAACCGAAGCTGGGCCTTCAATGTCTGCTGAGACGAAGCCTGCCGTAACTGAGGAAAGAGCTGTGCAAGAATCTCCAGATATTGCATAGCTATGGAGAAGGAAGTGGCCGAAGAAGCTAAATCTCCTGCTCCCGAAGCACCATCCGAAGATCTTGACTATATTATTCGACATGCTTCGGGAAAAATATTATCCGAAGAAGAAATTTTAGAAGCCAAACACTATGCTCGGGAACTAAAATACCAGAAGGGGGCCTTAGTGTTCAACGGCACAGACGAAGATGATTTCCTGTACTGTCTCTTGGACAACAAAGACATATACGTTTGCCAGGAGATGGCCAAAAGTATGGGATTTCCAAAGCTCGAAGCTGGCCTCTCCGCCATGTCGAAGGATGACCTTGCAGACAGCCTTGCATACAACAACATGAAGGTACAGAAGCTGTGAACTTTAAAGTTTATAGACTTAGAAATGAAGTTTTATTCTCATGCTAATCCTTTCTTTTTTCTTGCAGGGCTTAATCCTTGGCAACGCCTTGAGGGCGCAAAAGAATGCTGAAGACGAAAGCTGCACTATAGCTCTCGACAACCTTCGATCAGAAGTCATTAAACTGAGAGATGAAGCCCTAGAGAAGGACAAAATTATACTTTCATTGGTGAGTAGAGTGAAGGAAGATGAAGCGAAATCCAACGCTCAAGCCAAAGCTCATAAAGCCGAGGTTGAAGACCTTCAGAAAAAGCTCGTCGAAGCTAATGTGAATTTTGCACTTGCAAAAGCTAGTCAAGAAATTAGTGAATGGTCAAAAACTAGTCTAGAGAAAAATGTTGAGGAGCTTCGCAAATCCAAGGAAAGGTGCTTTGAGAAGTCCTTGGATTGCGTGAAAAAATTGAAAAACAGCTTTGCAAAAGTAGGTGCTTATTTTTCTGAAGAGAACTTCATCCAAGGCAACCCCGAAGGTGTCATTGATTGGATAAGCGGGGAAGCCAAAGCCTTTGAAGAAATCCTAAGCGATCGTGCGGATATTTGTGCTTTCACTGGAGCTCAAGGAATTGCGGCAATTCTGGAGAAGGCTGGTTGCAACCACGTTAAAGCTGCGGCCCGGGCTGAAGCCACCTTCTCCACTGATGATACGAAAGACCCTTCCGCCGAAGCTACTTTGATGGGCGGAAAATTTTATTCCGATGTCTGGGTGAACGGTGGCCGAGAATTGGCCAACAAAATTATAAAGAAAAATGAAAAAGACACCCATGAAGCCCGGGAAGAAGCTAGGCGAGCCGAAGAAGCTGCTGAGCATGAAAGGCATATAGGTATTGTTTTTAAATTTTAGCTTCGGCGTTTATTTTCTGGCTTTGAATTAACAGTTTGCCTATTGCAGCTGAACTGTCACCGCTGCCCGAGCCATATAACCCCCTAGCAGATTCGGTGATGAAAGAAGCACTGGATATAATGAGCATTGCTAACTCCATCG
Source organism: Zea luxurians (assembly GCA_029449295.1). Taxonomy (NCBI): domain Eukaryota; kingdom Viridiplantae; phylum Streptophyta; class Magnoliopsida; order Poales; family Poaceae; genus Zea; species Zea luxurians. The sequence goes on from JAOPSE010000002.1 coordinate 10,413,652, forward strand.
TCGATGAAGTCGTCGACAAGCTGCTGAACGAAGCCACGGAAAAAATACTTAAGGAAGATTAGACTTTATTGTAATGATACTATGTAACATTTGGTGTATGGAACAATTAATCAGACATGTAAATTATTGTAATATATTTCTTTGCGGTGCATAAAATTTACGCACATACCGTTTTTGAGCCTTCGGCGAAAAAACACCTTCCCTTCTTTTCATGCTTCGTAAAGAAAGAAGCCCCTTCTATGGCAAGTCTGATAAAACTGTATTTCCCGAAGTTTGCTTCGTGACTCAACACATTTTCATTCAACAAAGTATTGACGAAGATTTGCTTCGTATCCAAACTTTTTGTCGTTGATGCGATATGATGTATGATGTAATGTTATGCAGAATGATGCGATGTTATGATGCAATATGGTGATGGTGTCGAAGACACACACGCATGCGCCCACACTGGAACACACAAGACTCTGCATCCCCTTAGGGACGTCTTTGGAGTCTTTAAGCTCTGTATCCCCTTAGGAACGACTTTGGAGCTTCTTCACCTTCTATTTCGATGGTATTTAAGCTCTGCATCCACTTAGGAACGACTTTGAAGCTTCTTCACCTTATATTTCGGTGGAATTTTTGGCTCTGCATCCCCTTAGGAACGACTTCTGAGCTTAGAAAACTTACTCTGCACTCCCTTAGAAACGACTTTTGTAGCTTCGGAACTTACTCTGCGCTGCCTTAGGAACGACTTTTGTAGCTTCGAAACTTACTCTGCGCTCCCTTAGGAACGACTTTTGTAGCTTTGGAACTTACTCTGCGCTCCCTTGGGAATGAGTTTTGTAACTTCAGAAGTCTGTTTAAGGCGTATTTTACTCATTGACGCAGGCACAATTATTACATAAAATCTAATTTTAGTCCTTCATGACTTGTTTCTCATATAAAAATTAAAATGGCATAAAAGATAAAGATACATCGATAATAGGATATTCTTCAATAGATATGCTTGGATTCTGGCACAGTGCTGTTGACTGTGCGAGCTTCGGATTCCTCCCGAAAATCACGCAACTGTTGTGCGTGTGGGTGCCCTACTGGATGCTGGTTTCGGGTCTGAGTGGGTGGTATGGTGGTGGTAGTGGGAGCTGGGCCCAGGAAGCTTGTGAATGACTTGCCGAAGCGATAGAAGCCGAAGGTTGTTGGTTGCCTACGTACTCTGGTATATAGGGAGAGTAGCATGAAGCAGTATGTAAGACCTGCTTCGGCTGATTCTACCGCGCCTCAGCTTCGGCAATCTCCTTTTGCTTCTGTATTGTGACTTGGCATGTTCTTGTTGTGTGGCCCTTGTCTTCACCACAGAATAAACAATATAGCCTTCTAGGCTGATCTCCGTATCTTCCTCCGAAGCCTCTGCCGCCTCTGCCCCTTGGGACTGGTGGCCTAAAAGAGCTTTGTTGTTGCCCTGAAGATTGGGAGCTATGTTGTGGCCTTTGATGCTGGCTTCCTCTATCATCACTTAGGCTAAAATTATGGATTGATCTAATATGCCTGGGGTGGATTCTTCCTTCGAAGCCCCTGGTCATCTCAGAAAATCTATAGGCTTCTTCCCTTCTTTGGCAGAAATCATTGTCAGCCCCGATATATTCATCCATCTTCTGAAGAAGCTTCTTCAGTGTTTGTGGGGGTTTCCAGACAAAATATTGAGTCGTAGGTCCTAGCCGAAGCCCTTTTATCGTGGCCTCAATGACAATTTCATTAGGCACTATGGGCGCTTGTGCTCTCAGACGCAGGAACCTTCGGACATACACCTGAAGGTATTCCTCGTGGTCTTGCGTGCACTGTAACAAAGCCTGAGCAGTGACTGGCTTCATCTGAAACCCTTGGAAACTGATGATTAGCATATCCTTAAGCTTCTGCCATGACGTGATTGTCCCTGGCCAGAGAGAAGAGTACCAAGTTTGTGCAACACTTTTGACTGCCTTGACGAAGGATTTCGCCATGACCGCAGTGTTGCCCCCATATGAAGATATGGTTGCATCGTAGCTCATTAGAAACTGCTTCGGGTCTAAGTGCCCATCATACATAGGGAGCTAGGGTGGCTTGTATGACGGGGGCCATGGGGTAGCCTGCAATTCTGCTGCTAGAGGAGAAGCATCATCAAAAGCAAAATTGCCATTATGGAAATCATCATACCATTCATCGTCGTTGTACGAATTATCCTGATGAAGGACTCTGTGTTGAGGCCTTCGGTCTTGATCATCTTGGGTGATATGACACATTTCCTCAGCGGCCTCATCAATCTTCTTCTGAAGATCGGCGAGACGAAGCATCTTTTCCTTTTTCCTCTGAACCTGTTGATGAATGGCTTCGAGGTCCCTGATCTCTTGGTCCAACTCCTCCTCCTGAGGTGTCGGACTGGTAGCCTTCCTTTTTGGCTCCAAGCTTCGCGTAATGTTTCTTGATTGACGTCTAGTGGCTGCAGTGCAGCTCCTAGCCCTGAAGACTTCTTAGGCGACATGCCAAAGGTCACGGGTTGCCGAAGGTGGTCAAATGAGTTCACCGGAGGTGGGCGCCAATGTTGGTCACTTGTTCTCAAATGCTATGAGTTAAGAACAAGGCAACACATATGTTAATGTTTAAAGACCTTCGTCCTTCGAAGCATTATCTCCCTTAGGATATAATGATCTTCAGATGGAGAGTGTGAAGGACAAACCTTCATCATCTCAACATGTAATAATAAAAAGCAGGAACATAGGGGACATATAAAAGACATGAATGATAATATCAAATCATTAGATTATCTATCTTCTCATTATATGATCATGAACAAACATTAATAATATTGAATTACATTTGTACCTTCGGCTTGACAGAAGGTAAAAATCCAAGAGTGAAGTGCGAGTGATTGAAAGTCAACGTGAACGTACAGTGTTACTGTTCATCTATTTATAGGCACAGGACGCAGCCTGGGTAAAATTACATCCATGTCCTTGACATTTACTATTGACTAAGGAGTAATCTATCGAGGACTAAGCAGTCTTTTGCCCCTTTAAGTCGGTTTCATTCTCCATCACCATCTTTGCGCTAAGCCGAAGCTTCTCCATCCATAGCTTCGGAACCAATTCATCCTTCTTCCAGACCACGCCTTTTATACTGTGCGCACCTTCATTTCAAAACCGAAGGTTCCTGTAACAGTATATTATACTTGGAAAACATGTTAGTCGTGTTTTTGAGGACCTTCGGAAGACGAAGGCCCCCAACAGCCAGCTCCAGTCGCTCCTGAGCCATCCACCACATCAGCCATACCTACCACCTCCACCATTCCCGCTTCCAGTGCTCCCCTCCCACTCCCATTTCCGCTCCACCCATTCCACCTGCCCGCTTCCGGGAGCGAGACGAGACTGAGGTGCGACCACTAGCTGCCGATCCTCGTCTGATCGATCTACAGCGTGCTACTGCGGCCCGGGTATGTCGGTTCAGACACATACCCGTGGAGTCGTGGCTACCTACTCAGAGGGACCCTGCTGCTGCAGATTTATTCAGCACTAGAATTCAGGAGCCGTTCTTTTGAGCTCAGATGTCAGCCCAGATAGCTTTGCGTGCACACCAGCTATTGGATCTCCCTGCTTTTCTGTTAGCAACCAGTGCGGATTCTGAGGTGCACCTCTCCTATCTACATGGTCTACTCACTCTACTGACTATCAGCAGTAGATATGTTGAGGAGTGGGTCCGAGTGCTTTATGCTTTAGTATGGATTGACCCCGATCACCAATGGATGAGGTTCCGTTTTGAGCGAGAGGATGTCACTATTCATGCCAGCCAGATCCGCCAGCTGTTTGGATTTACTGAGTCGTCGACTTGCCTTCACAGCCTGTGCTATGGCACTTCTGATCCTCCTCGATGCCCTCATGGCGGAGTCGCTCCAGCCACAGCTCACGTCGCGGCCCTGTTCCGACCACCTTTTTTAGATGGGTCACGACGCTCTCCAGTAGATTTCACTCCAGCGGCCAAGTATCTCTATCAGATCATGAGACGGATGCTACTGCCCCGGATGGGTTATAGAGAGACCACCACTCACATCTAGCTCTGGCTACTTGGTGCCCTGGTCTCACATTCAGAGTTTGATGTGGTTGATTTCCTTATCTGTGAGATTAAGGACAACATGTTAGATGGTCTTCGTGCCCAGCAGCACCTGCCGTATGTGCATTATCTCTGCTACATCTATGCGCAGCTGATTCGGCCACCGCAGTTCCAGGGCACCCTCGAGGCCTCACGCCTCCAATTTGGCTCCTATTGTCCAGCCCTTGAGGATCCAGTGCCAGTACCAGATCCAGTGCCAGAAACTCAAGCAGAGGATGCAACATTCCATCAGTTCAAGACTTAGGGCACAGCTGTTCCTGATGATGATGATGATAATTTTGGGATCCCGCCTCTACCTCCTGTGCCTCCACGCTCACATGATCATGAGGCCGGAAGTTCCAGTGCTGCCCCTCCTGCTATTGACCCTGCTCTGGCCGCAATTCTCCAGTCTCTTACTCAGCAGCAGGCTCATTTGGTAGCAGCCCAGCAGAAGATGTCCGAGAGAATGCTATCCCTGTTTTAGACTATTCAGGACAGATAGGACGCTCTGCAGCAGCATCTTTTGGCAGACAGGGCTGAGCACTGGGCCTTCATGACTCACATTCTTCAGCATACCGGCGTTCAACTCCCTCCTGTTTAGTCTGACACCTCTTCCATCACTTCAGGCCGCTGTTGTACCAGCGATTCAGGCAGGACCCCACTACCTTCATTCGGTCCTTCTCCCTCTCCGCTCCGGCTGGTCACCCTGGTTTTTTGTTGCCGGTCATCAGCTCCATCAGTGCTCAGCCGCCAGTGCCACCAGTTCCTTGTGTTACCACTGCTGCTGTGGCAGTGTCTGTGACCACTTCAGCTCTGATAGCTCCTACAGCATAGCCTCAGTCCGAGTTAGTACCAGCTCCAGCTTCTACGACAGATCCTGGATCCGAGACTGACTCTGACCCTCAGCTGGCGTTTGCTCTTCTGCCACGACCGCGACCGGATGCGCCCCTGCCTCCTCCTTCCTCTTCTGGTCTGTAGGTTCGAGTTACCCTTTTGGTGTTTGACGCCAAAGGGGGAGAGATATGAGAGTTGTGAGAGCTAGGGGGAGTTAGGGAGTTAGTTGAGAGTGTCATGTGTTTTCTGATGTAATATATGTGCTTGATACTCTCTGTACTAGGTCCACTTTTGTATGACAATTTTACTCACGAACTCTATTATATGCTCTCGATGCTTATGTTGACTGTGTGGGTATTGTGTTTTCACCTAATATGTTTTCACCAGTCTTCTAGTTCTTGTTCATCGATTTCATTTCATTCTTATATGAACAAGAAACTTACGTTGTGTATGCGCTCATTCTTATTATTATGTTACACGCTCTTTCTGTCAAAGATCATTGAGTATAACTAATCATCTTCTATATTGACAGAAATTTCAAACAACTACTCTCACACTCTTGTAGGGTTGTCATCAATCACCAAAAAGGGAGAGATTGAAAGCATCTAGGCCCCTGGATGGTTTTAGTGATTAATGACAACATAATATTATATGTGACTAACGTGTGTTTTGCAGAGACAAATGGTAAGTTAGGTCGCATTACAGGAAGATGTACTACAATGGTGAAAACAATCCCTGAGATAAGAACTTGAAACGATGGCTAAAACGACGAAACAAAAGATGAAGGTCTTGGTATTCCGAGTGTCAAGGAGTTGCGGACAATCGGTATAGAGTTAGGTCTTTTATTTTGTTTTAGCCATACTATAAAGAGGGGTTGTCGATGAGTAGTTTGACCAAGAGAGTTCTAGTGTAGTGTCGGTGCATATTCACACTCACATATAGTGCTAGGTGTCACTCTAGAACATACGAGTTAGAACGAAAATCGATTTGAAAAACAAAAGAAAATAGAAACTAGGGTTTCTGGCCTAGGGGCACCGGACTGTCCAGTGTGCACCGGATTGTCCGGTGCACCCTCTGCCATTGGGGCCAGCCTAGCCCGGGGAAGAGCTGTTCCCTGCGCAGAAACCCGAGAGCGCATAGTTTGGAAAATTGAATTATAGCCGGCACACCGGACTGTCCGGTGTGCCATCTACCCAACAGCTAGCTGTCAGAACTAGCCGTTGGAGATGACCGTTGGCACACCGTTGGCGCACCATTAGCGCACTGGTGGTGCACCAGACTGTCCGGTGCGCCCATTCGCAGCCAGGTTCTGGTAACGGCTAGTGGGTGAGGGCTATTTATACCCCCTCCACCCACCATATTGATTGTCTTGCTGCCCACATTTTCTCCTACACATTGGTAGAGCATTGCAACCACCACAAAGCTTAGTGAGGTGATTAGAAGATCTTAATCTCGCATTTGGACCTCATTAGTGCTTGCGAGAGCCACCTAGAGCACACACCGCATGCATTAGGCTTCTCTTGGTCAAGTGAAAGTCTACGACTTGTTACTCTTGGTCATCGGCATCACCTAGACGGCTTGATGGCATTGGGAGCTCGGTGATCACCTTGGAGATCTTGTTGGTGACCCGGCTCAAGATTGTAAGCGGTCTTGAGGGATCCACTGTGCTGGAGTGGCAAAGGATCATCTCATAGTGAGCACTTGGTTCTTGCAAGGACCAAAGGGGAGCGATACCCTTGCGCGGGTGCTCCAACGAGGACTAGGGGAGAGTGCCGACTCTTCGATACCTCGGGAAAAATTGGAGGAGTCTTCTAAACCTTGCTTTACATTCCACACTTAACTCAAGCATTTTACATTGTGTGTTTGTTTAGCAAGTATTTGAAGTATTGTCTTAGCATTGTTATATTTCTAGTAGTATTCCCTTATTATTAGTGGTTGGGGTGAAGTTGGGGTCTTGCTTAGGGTTAAATTATTGTTGAATTTTAGAAGAGCCCAATTCACCCCCTCTTGGTCATCGTGATCCTTTCAACATTGATACCTTCGGCTCGTTCGAAGGTGTTGACGCGAGAGCGATTACAATCCAATGTGAACAGTACGATGCTACTGTTCATCTATTTATAGTCACGGGACGCAGCCCGATTAAAAGTACATTTGTACCCTCAACATTTATGTGACACCCCAGTGTCACCTAGGGTTTCTTCTCAGGGCTAACTCATAACCATTATCACATGTGAAACAAATTGAGTAAAGGACTTCAAAAATTAGGAACAAAGGTTTAACTAAGTCTTTTTCATCTTAAGAATTATGCCTTAACCATGTCATGCACCTCAGGGTGAGAAGAATTCACAAACCCTAAATAACCCTAAATAGGCCATTTTAGTGCAAAGAGGGAAAAACTTGTAAAAAGATTTTGAAAAACACAAAATCATGATGAAAACCAAATAACAAAGTTAAAGTGCACTAAATAAACTACAAAATATAGTCAGAAAGTTTGATCAGCAAAGCTTTGCAAAATTCTCAAAAATACCCTTCAAGCTAAACTTCAAAAAGGAAATTCAGGAAATTCAGAACTGAATTTTCAACCCTTTGTAAAGTTCAGCCGTGTTCTCTGTTTTCCAAAACTCAAATCTACAAACCGAAATATGAAAGTGGTGCCAAATTACCTTGAACACACCTTGGAGAAATTTGGGAGCAAAACTCGGCCGTTTGACATGATCTTGGCGAAGATTTGCCTCGGGACTCCACCCTGTGACACTGTCACATTGCCGAGGCGATAACTCTCTGCCCTTGACCCGAAATCGCTCGGATCCATGCGCAAATGACAGAGTGTAGTTGGGAGAACAAATCCTACACAACGATCTTGCCCAAATTCACAAAGATCTGTGCCCTATTGGCGTTAGAACTCGGGCAGAAACAATGGAGCCACGTGTTCGATCGTGGCTGACACGCCTGGTTCACGCCAGTTCACACACCCATGCCTAGCCATGCACGCCCGCGCGCCCACGCCGATCCACGCCCGCCTGTGCACCGCACCGTGTCTATAAGAACAGGCAAGCCTCGGCCGTACTCCCTTCGCGCCTCACTTAACGTCTCAAGCCCAGCACTTTGCTCCAGCGAGCTCTGCGCCGCCCGCCAAGCAACCCGAGCGCTCGGCCACCGTGGCCAGACCCCTCACGGCCAGCTCCGCTCAATCCCGTGCCTTGTTTAGCTTCCCTAGAGCCCCGTAGAGCTCCCCGAAGCAAGAAACTGGATGCTACTTCACCGGAGAAGCCATTCCACCCTCGCCAAAGTTGTAATCCCCGCCAGCGCACGTGGCCACGGCTAACCGGTAAGCCATTTTCCAATTCCTCGCGCCTACGTCTTCCCTAGCATCTAGTGAAGCTCTCTGACCTGTTCAATTGAACTATACTGCCCTAGATAGGCCGGAGTCCTCGCCGCCGATGAGTTCGCCCGCCTGCGCACGTGGACCAACCTACTCCGACCATCGCTGGAGACGATCCGCACATCGGCGTGACCGTCAAGACCTCCCCTACACCCTCGACCACTTCACTGGAGCAGTCTCTCCGCTGGTAAGCCCCTCCACCATTTTCTTCCGCCGCGGTTACTGTTCCATTAGGGGAAGGATCGCAGGTTCGATTTAGTAGACACCTAGGGGGTTTTCTGCACAGCCATAGACTCATGTGAATAGTAAACCGAGGACCTATCTATAATGAACTTAGAACCTTTGGCCAGGGACCCAGATGCAAAACCATTTTCCTTTAAACCATTTCTGTTTATTCTTTTTAAAATAGGCAGAGAACTTAGGAAATTTGTATCTTGAGAAATATTCAACCAAATTTAGTCAAACCAATTTTACTGGATTTAAAATATTATGAACTATCAAATAAAAATATTGAACCCTATGCTTTCTATTTTAAATTTTAGAGTTTGGAATTAAATAAGGAAACTGCCAAAATCTTATTAAAATGGAGAAAAATATTTATGTTTCTATGCTGGACTTAAGAAAAATTGTAGAAGTCCAAACCCAACTTAGACACTGTTTAAAAATACTAAGCACCCTAGTATAAAAGATAAACACGTGGTTATCTATTAAGAGCCATATCTGCCCAAAACTTAGGAAATTAGGAAAGAAAATAAGAATTAATGAACAGAGGATGTATATATTTTTCCTAATCCATTTAAATAGTGAAGAACTTAGAAAAAATATAAAGAACCCTAGTCCAGAACAAATTCAAGGTGGAATATTTTATTAGGCCCTAATAAAACCAGAAAGGCCATTATTAAAAATATAAGGACCATTTCAAAATTGGTATGAAAAATTCAGTAGACTCCTAACTACTAGAACACCCCTACAAAAATAATAAATACCCCAACCCATCATCTTAAGTGGGTTGAACAAATAAAACTTGGTATTTAGCCATATTCCAACTAAATCATAAGTAAGACAAAAAGTGAGCAACAATGGGCAAATAAATTTTTACCAGATTATTAATGGAATGGACCACCAGAGAAAAATGCCAAACCTATTCAAAACTACAGAATAACACTCATTGCCCCTACCTTATGAAAAAGGCCATTTAATTCAAGAAATTCCTACCACCTTTCCCTTAAGCAAAAATTTACCAAATTCTAGAATGATTGCTCTTGCACAAGGAAGAAGATAAGAAAATTTAGAAATCTGTTGTTTGATATTTTTCAAGTATAATGGTAGTAGAAAGCACCCCTTTGGCTAGAAACTTTAGAAAATCAGAGTAAAATAACCATTAAGAATTAGGCCCTGTTCGATTTTCACGGATTGGAGCCCTGGAATGGTTCCTAGACGGATTACTTCTCTAATTTATATAAATTTTGATGAGCTGGATTGAATCCGGGTTCATTCCTGAAGAAGCGAACATGCCCTTAGTGGCTGAAAATTTGTACAAGACCATGTTATTACACCTAAATGTCAGCAAAAATAAGCCTTAGAGAATAACCTACTGTAAAAAGGGAGTTGTAGTTCAAACACCCACACTGCCCTGATATTTAATAATTTTGTACAAAGAGAACCCCTCACTTCTTAAGCCCCAAATTTTAAGACAGAGAGTTATACACCAGTGAGAAGCCACTGTAATTTTTACAGAATTTTTGGAAATTTATAAAAGTATCTTGTAGTTCAAACTCACCTTAAAGGCATAAAAGAAATAGAAATAAAAAGATGGATTGGAAAGATTAATAAGATCACCCCAATAATTACAGCTAAGAATCTTGTTAAAAATATCACTAAGACATAAAAAGGGAAATAAGTAGAACACTAAAAATGGTCTAACCATTCAGTAATCAAACTTGACCCAAACTTACTAAGTATACCCCAGAAATCTATAATAGCAAGACTTAGCTCTATTCCCTGATAATTAATCTTTCACCCTACAATTTTAGTTGCTAAGTTGCATACCATGCCAAGCATATATCTTACTCATTGCATTCATTAGATTGCAACCTCGCTGACGGAGAGTACGTGCTCATCCCTGAGCAAGGAGCTATCCACAAGGAAGATTAGGAGCCAGCTCCGGAGCCTGCCATCGAGGATCTCCCCGCAGCCCCAGCAATTGAAGGCAAGCCCCGATTTTATGCATAACCAAGTTATATATATATATATATATATATATATATATATATGCATATGCTACTTTACTACACTTAATGTTTACAGGCTTGTAATGTGCACTTAAGTGTAGGAGTTGCTTGAAACCCTTAGTTACATGAATTCAGGATTCCTTTTTGAGATGGATACTAGTATGCTAGGTTGTGTAGCTGCTTTGCTAAATCAGGATCTCGGTAGAAGTCGAGTGATTTTTCTAGCACTCGCGCGAGGTCAGGAATTGATTGTATTCATCTTGATAACGAGATCTATGATGGTCTATGGACTTGGATCCAGGGAGGATGCCTTGTCCATGAGATGGGAAAAGGAATTAAGGATTAATGTGTGGATACCTGAGTCAAGCGTTTGAATGTACTAAGCACATGTCTGGAAATATGGTAACCGGTAAACCTAGTACCTAAGTGAAGCCAGGCGCAGACTTTATCCCTCACGCGTCCTGAGACTGGGTCTCCCATGCTAGCTATGATGGGTACAAGTGCGGTCACTGCACGACGACAGCCGGGGTCAGTGGAGCATTGTATGCCAAGGCGGTGAGGCCTGGCCGCGAACGGGGAATCGATGGGGACGGTTGATGTGTGTGGGGACGGAGTGCCCCTACATGTCATGTGTTTAGGTTTACCTTGGAAGGTTAAAAACTCGATTCGAATCGTCTACTTCTCGCAGCTAATGAGACTGCATGACCCCTTGTATTACATTGAGTAAGAAGTGAAATGAGGATTACATGAGATAACATGTTGATTGTATTAAATGATTGTTACCATTTATGCTTAGAAAGAGCAAACTTAGCTAAATTAATGATACTAGAATTGGAAAAGTTAAAAATTGATTTTAGACTCAGCTAGTGCTTTTGGCAAACCAAACCACTCAGCCAAACAACTGTATGGTCTAGAGGAAGAGGAGTAGATTCCTCACACCGGGTAAGTCTAGCTGAGTATTAGTATACTCAGCCTTACTTTTGGCATAATTTTTGCAGGTATGCTTTAGGATATGGTTGATGGTGTAACTTGGCCTACCACCCTACCACCGTGTTGGACGGTCGAGTGGGATGCTGCTCCAGCAAGAGAGGAGCAGAGGAGTAGTGGGCTAGGCCTTGCCCTATTCCTCACCTTTCGACGATATCAATTATCCACTGCAGACTACCTTATGAACTTATTTTAGTTTATTTGAAAAACTCCGATTTATGTAATAACTCCAGTACTTTAATTTGAGGTTTTCCTGTTTTATTGTATTTCTTCTATGACTCAGCATCGAGTGAGCTTGTGGTACTTGATCCTGGATGAGTGGCTTTATCAGACTTGATCTGAGGGACTGATGGGTTATTCCGATTTAAGTGTGTTGCGGCCTCTAAGGAGTGACTGAGGCACTTAAGCTGGAATAATTCGGGCAGTTCCACCACAGCTGGTATCGGAGCAAATACCATCACAGAGAAAGCAATAAACCATGAATACCAACTTTCAAAAGTCTAAAACTTGCTTAGAATCCAGTATTTGAATCGCCAGGACTAAAATGCTAGACCTAGGACGAAAGGCCTTAGGAATAGTGGGAGAAATAGGTGGCTAGTTAGGTAGGCCTTATGGGCCAGCCTTAGGATTTAAAGGATGCCCTAAAAAGCACCCTTCTGATTCGGAGGGGAGACGTTATTTTCAGCATGCATGCATTATAAAACTAAAAGGCTTAGACACTAAAGAAGTAAAAATTTGATCTAACCCGCTTCTTTTCAACCACCCAGGCTCCTTATTTCCCTTTCTTCACCATAATCTTTACATCTGATCCCCTTCCGTAGATGACTTCACCTACCCCCGCTAGTGGAGGAGACACTCGTTTCAGTTCCGATTTCCTTTCTCACGAGGGTTTTCCTTCCATCTTGTGGGAAGTGCTCAACTCCGCCGATTACCCCACGCCCCCTTTGTACACAGTGCAGCTGTACGAGGAGCATTAGGTACCACGTTGCCGAGTCTGGCTGACTCTGGAGGCTCATCCCCTTCAGCCAGGTTGGCGTTCCCTTGACTCCGAGATGAATGGATTCAGGATGGATGACACCACCGAAGCGGCAGCTATGAAGACCCTGACGACATTCTGTGGCTACCATCCCCTGGATATGGTGATGCACCCACTGGGACTCTTCCCTGCTGAGAAGAGGGACGACCCCCATGTGGTGCAACCGTGTGAGCCATGTGAGGGACGTATGTGCGATGTATCCTGACTTGGTTGGGAGGATCACCGTTCAGTGCATGAGTGCGTTGTACCGCCTTCAGGCCCTGCAGAGCGACACTACGACACATCTTGCCAACCTCGCTCAAACCACCAAGCTCACCCTTGACAGCTGAGAAGACTTCGTGGTCGACTTGTCCTCAGAGCTGGTGGAGAAGGACCTACAGGTGGAAAGGTTGAGCCAGCGCATCACCACCCTGGAGCAGCAGGTGGAGATCGGGACAACACTATTGATGTCTTGGAAAACAGCTCCGTGATGTGCAGCAGGAGCTTGAGGAAGCCAATGACCACCTGGACATGCACCACCTAGAGATGGAGGCCAATGAGGCCGGAAGCGAGGGAAAAGAGGCTCCCGAGGAGTTAGGACTAGCCCCTGGTGCCAATGTGACTGCCTCCATGATGCCCCCTTCACCCGTATCCAGTGTCGCTTCCACTACTTAGGGTTGATGAGTCGTTTTGACGCTTTAGGAGGATAGAAACATACGTGAGCTTAGTTAATGGCAGATTTTGGACTAGGCTTATGGGTACTTTTCCCTAATTGATGTAACCCATGAGAACTTTTGAGATCAGTGGAATGTTTGTAACCATGTTATCCTTGTTTGAATTTAATGTTATGATTATGGCAATTTCTTTCCGTAAGAGATAAAAGCATGTTGTTGAAATTGTGAATTGGGATAACAATGGCGACAATCTCTGTTTTCAGATGGCAGCTAGGCAGCATCACGGGCAAAACGAGCAAGTTCCCCCGCCACCTCCTCTAGCTCCCATGGTGCAGGAGTTGATGGATCAGCAGAACGAAATTCTGCGACAGCTCTTGCAGCGACAGCCCCACCCTCAGCAGCATGGTGGAGGCCAACCGTAGTGACCTCCGGCCGCGGCAACCTACTAGGAGTTCCTGAGTACGCAGCCACCCTTGTTCACCAAGGCAGAGGATCCGTTGGACACTGACGTGTGGTTGCTGGTTGCGCATCGTGGAATCCAAGTTTCCCCTCCTCACGGGAGACTGCCCTGATGACACCAAGGCTCGCTTCGCCGCGCAGCAGCTTCGTGGACCTGCTCGGACTTGGTGGGACTATTTTCGCGCCATGCTACATGCTGGTCATGAAGTTTCTTGGGAGAAATTCAAGATTGCTTTCAGAGGACACCATATCCCAGCTGGAATTCTTGACCGCAAGCTTAATGAATTCCTGGCACTAAATCAAGGAACCCGCACGGTATTGTAGTATGCTCAGGCCTTCAACGACCTGTGCCAGTATGCAGGGTATCATGCTGATTCTGATGAAGAGAGTCCGCTTCCGCAGGGGTCTCAACACCAAGTTGCGTGAGCGTCTCAACACTGTTCGGGCTGATAGCTTCAATGAGTTGGTCAACCTAGCCATCTCCCAGGAGGATTGTATTGTAGCTCACCGGGTAGAGAAGAAGAGGAAGGCACCAATGTCAGCACCCTCCGCTCAACCCCAGAGGTTCAGGATTGTTTCCCACAATCAGAGCAGGGGATTTCAGCAGCAGGCAGGCAGATGGGTGATCAGGCCACCTCAACAGCAGCAGCCAGCACCCAGTCATTTTCTAGCTCCCGCTCCAAGGAACAATCAACCTCCGCAGCAGCAGTTCCGCCAGGGAAATGGGAACAAGTGCTTCACTTGTGGCAATGTGGGCCACTATGCCAAAAATTACCCAAGGAATCAGCAGAGGCAGATGCCAGCACCAAATCAAGACAAGGGAAGAAGGCAGAAGGTGCAAGTCAGGCAAGGGAAGCTCAACTTCACTACTCTAGAGGAATTACCTGAAGGAGCCCCCATCATGACTGATATCTTTTTAGTTTATAATCAACCTGCATTAATTCTGTTTGATTCTGGTGCATCTCATAGCTTCATTAGCCAGAAGTTCAGTGCTAAGTGTCGATTGCCTCTCTATCTTACCTGAGGGTCTTTTATGATCGCAATGCCAGGAGGCAAGGTTGCATCAAACCGATTAAATCAAAGTGTGCCTATTCGGCTGGGAAGCCACATTGTCAAAACCACCCTCCTTATTCTAGGATTAGAAAATGTGGACATTATTTTGGGAGCCAATTGGATGACCCAGCCGCATCGTTGAAATCAAGTCCCCAATCTGTGGGAGTTTCACCTTACTTCTGCCCAGCCAAGATTCTACTCGATCATGTGCTTTTGCTATGATAGAGTTACCTTTGAAGAAGATTCCAATGGTCTACGAGTATGCAGATGTTTTTCCTGTCGAATTACCAGGAATGTCATCGGACCGGGATATTGAATTCGCCATCGAGTTGCAACCGGGAACGTCACCTATTTCCAAGAGGCCTTACCGGATGCCACCCACTGAGTTAGCATAATTGAAGAAGCAATTGCAAGATTTGTTGGACAAAGGTTTCATCCACCCAAGTACTTCGCCTTGGGGATGTCCAGCCTTGTTTGTGAAGAAGAAAGATGAAAGCTTGAGGCTGTGCATAGATTACCGCCCACTCAATGCGGTGACTATCAAGAACAAGTATCCTTTGCCTCGTATTGATGTTCTTTTTGATCAATTGGTCAGAGCCAAAGTGTTTTCCAAGATAGACCTTCGCTCCGGCTATCATCAGATCAAGATACGAGCAAGTGATATTCCGAAGACTGCCTTCTCAACCAGATATGGGCTGTATGAATATCTGGTAATGTCATTTGGGCTGACTAATGCACCAGCATACTTCATGTATCTGATGAACTCGGTCTTCATGCCTGAACTGGACAAGTTCGTGGTGGTTTTCATCGATGATATCTTGGTGTACTCAAAGAGCGAAGAAGAACATGCCAGTAGTGCTTCAACGTCTGCGAGAGCACCGTCTTTATGCCAAATTGTCAAAATGTGATTTTTGGCTAAAGGAAATCAAATTGTTGGGTCACACTATCTCTCAGGCAGGTATAGCTGTTGATCCCGATAAGGTTCAAGAGGTGATGAACTGGAAGCCGCCAACAACTGTCCGTCAGATTCGAAGTTTTCTGGGATTGGCTGGTTATTATCGAAGATTCATTCCGGATTTATCTTGAATTGCGAAGCCCATGACTGAAGAAGGGAACCAATTTTGTTTGGGGTCAGAAGTGCGAAGATGCTTTCCACACATTGAGGCAACATCTGACCACAGCACCAGTGTTAGCGCAACCCGACAGCAGCAAGCCATTCGATGTGTACTATGATGCCTCTGGCACTGGACTGGGTTATGTTTTGATGCAAGACAACTGAGTCATTGCTTACGCATCAAGAGCACTCAGGCCTCATGAGCAAAATTATCCCACTCATGACTTGGAGTTAGCAGCCGTGATTCATGCATTGAAAATGTGGAGACACTATTTGATGGGAACCCACTGCAACATCTTCACAGATCATAAGAGCCTCAAGTATATCTTTACTCAGGCTGATCTCAACATGAGGCAGAGAAGATGGCTAGAGCTGATCAAGGACTATGACCTGGAGGTACACTATCACCCAGGGAAAGCCAATGTGGTAGCAGATGCCTTGAGTCAGAAATCGCAATGCAACTGTGTTATGATGGATTCTCGCATCAACACCCTATGTGATGAGTTGAGTAAAATGAAGATTGAAGTGATTCCTTCTGGTGCTTTGTCTCACATTTCCGTTGAGCCAACTTTGCAAGACTAGATAATTATGGCCCAACTCAGTGACAAGGGAGTGCAAATCATTAAAGAGAACCTCCATCAGAAGACAGGGAAGTATAAATGTTTCTGCCAAGATGAAAAGGGTATATTGTGGTTTGAAAGCAGATTAGTAGTTCCTAAAAATAAGGATCTCAAGAAGAAGATCTTGGATGAGGCTCATCTCTCCAAATTCTCCATGCATCCAGGAAGCACCAAAATGTACCATGATCTAAAGCCCTCGTATTGGTGGACCAGAATGAAGAGGGAGATAGCCCAATATGTATCAGAATGTGACACATGTCAGAGGATAAAGGCAAGCCACTTGAAATCAGCTGGAGCCTTGCAACCCCTATCTATACCTTCGTGGAAATGGGATGACATCAGCATGGATTTTATTGTGGGTCTACCCAACACCTCTCATCATCATGATTCAATTTGGGTCATTATGGACCAATTGACAAAAGTGGCACATTTTCATCCAGTGCACACCACTGATAAGTCTCAGAAGTATGCAGAGCTATACATTGACCGAATCGTGTGTTTGCATGGATTACCCCAGACCATTGCCTCTGTCCGAGGAGCCTAATTTTTGCCAGATTCTGGGAACAACTACAAGAGTCTTTGGGAACCAAGCTAATCAGAAGTTCAGCTTACCACCCACAGACTGATGGTCAGACTCAAAGGGTAAATCAAATTCTTGAAGATATGCTAAGGGCTTGTGCGATCGATTGTGGCAAGGACTGGGATAAGTACCTCTCCTTGGCAAAGTTTGCTTATAACAACAGTTACCAATCCAGCCTAAAGATGGCACCTTTTGAAGCCCTATATGGAAGAAGGTGTCGAACACCCCTCAATTGGTCTCAGCCTGGAGAAAGAGAAAATTTTGGACCTAACTTAGTGACTGAAGTCGAAAGGAAGGTCAAGCTAATCTGGAAGAATCTAGAAGCTGCTCAGGCCAGACAAAAGAGTTACCATGATAAGAGAAGGAAACCTCTCCAGTTTGAGGTGGGAGATTTTGTATATTTGAAGGTATCACCCACCAAAGGAGTGTAGAGGTTTGGGATCAAAGGCAAGTTAGCCCCTCATTACATTGGACCTTATGAAATCATAGAAGCATGTGGACCCGTGGCATACAAATTGAAGTTACCTCCGAAAATGTCTGCCATCCATGATGTATTCCATGTATCCCAACTGAAGAAATGTGTTCGATTGCCGACTGAGATCATAGCTATAACACCCCAGGTGTTATCTCCCGTAAACAGCGATTATGGATTTAAGCGCGGAATATCAGTATATAAAGTGGATACGAAATTTTAATCATCTCGCAAAAATTCGAGTTTGGTGCCATTTTCATTTCCATAGTCTAAGCAATTAAAATGAGGTTCGAGAAACTTTTGGATTATCGAATCTTTGCCGCTGACGAATTTGGAACTATTCGGATCATGCGCGTAAGTGAATACGAAAATCAGAAGACTTCTAATTTTATGTAAAATCTGGAGCCCCGTGCTATACGAAAAGAACAATGCGCACAGGCTCTCGCCCACATGTGCGATGCGTGTCGTCGCTTCCTAAAGGATCGCATTCTCGATGCTGCATCGATATAACGCGTTATTTCGCGATACGGGGCTACCTACAGCATGGTAATTGTGTCCTTGATTGCGAAGTCGTCGTGCTGGATAGCTATGTTTAGGTTTAACGACATAGGTTATGCGAGAAGGATTAAATCGGTGTTTCGTATCCGATGAGTGGTCGAAGTAATAAAATGAGGAATAGGTCTAGTGTCTCTAACGACTAGTCGATAGGTTCTTTTACAAATTGATTATGCTAATTTTAATTAAGTGGTGGAATGATGCATTACCTTAGTAGTTATCAAATTCCATGTTTATTGATCAAGTTAAATGTCATATTTGAATTTCGTCACTTAAGTAAATTGTCATGAATAAATATTCATCATTATTTTAATTAGTTTGGAGCAAGTATCACTATAAGGTTCGCTTTAGGTGAATTCTGAAACCTACATAGTAGACTTTACATCTTAATGATTTAACTCTTTAGGATCTAAATTATAATCTTGTGAAAAACTCTATGTTTGTTGACTGGTTAAGTGTCATAAATATATAATGGTTGTTACACAAAATATTTAGGAAACGAAGAACATTGATATGTCTATTTCTGTGAAAACCCGAGGACTATTAGTGGAGAGTGCGCATAAGCGGGTTAGATCTCTGGTTATTTAGAAGGTCGTTTTGTAGAACTCTATGATGTTTGAATTAGATTTGGTTAAGCTCGAAAGGCGCAACTATTGCGCTTAATCATACGTCGATAACTAGTGTTTCCGTATGAAACGGTACAACGCCTTGCCGCTAGGTGTTTAATTTGTTATCGCGTAGCACTATTTAGGTTTGTAATATTCCTGACTATATGCATTCATGTGCATAATGCATTTCATTCAGGTATGTGAATTAACCATGTGATGCGGAGAACCAGAACTGAGTCGACCACAAGATGGTGCTGATGAACAGAACTGAAGATGGATAGACGAAACAAGTATCAGAACAAAAGCTAATTGCCAAGTGGTCTCCACTTAACAAACACTAACCTAGTGTTTATTCCAGGCAAGCCCCGGTGCATTTGCCACCTCCTTGCTGTTTTAAAATCTTTTATCACCTTGTTTGTTGCATTAGGTGATAGGAGTTATGTGCTAAACAATTGATGCATTTCCTTCCTTGGAAAATTGATTACCCTTCCTTGATACCCTTTTTAAAAAGAATTTTATAATGCTTAGCTTTGCTTTAGCAAACAAAAATGTTTTGTTGTAAAACAAAAGTGATGCTTCAGTGGGTGGGAATGTTTTCGAAAAGAAAAACTTGTGATGGTGGATCCATTAGGACCTTGATGGGTTCAACATCGGAAAAGATGTATCTCTGCCAGGTACCAAACTTTGGGTTGAAAATAATAAAGCTGAGACCGAGCGGTTGACTTGCACGAGAAGGGAGTCTCGGTGTAGTGTCTCTGTCTGAGTCGATTAAGGACCTTGTCGATGTAGGCCTGATGATCGAGGACCTTTTAACTGGTCACATGCCTCATCATGGGTAAGCTTTGCCTCAGGCAGACTAATACTAGAATAGGACAATACACAATGGGAGTGGAGAGATGGCGAGAGTAGCGTGTACCCTCCGTGGCAAGAGGCTGGACGGTGGTGTATCTGTGCTCTCGGTTGGCGTGAACCCGATCTGGACTTAAGAACCCCGGTGGCGAGTTGACATATGCAAGGGTTAAGTGCTACATATGTCGTGTGATTGGAGATCCCTAGCTGGGTATTAATCGATTCGGATCGCCATTACTTCTCGGACATGAAGACTTGGTCATTGACTTACACGTAGCAATCCAGTGAACTGATGGGATGATAAAAAGACGGCTAGTATAGGCCAAGTGCTTCAACTAGGGTAGAAAGAACTATAAATGCAGGTAACTTTACTTAACCTGACAAGTAAAAATGGATTTTTAAGGATCCATTTATAGTAAGCTTTTCTGCAAACAAAGTCTTTGATTCTTGATAAGCCATACCTTGAATCTCTTTTTGAAACCAACATACCCTTGAGGGTCTTTTCTTTAGTTTGGTAAGTCTTGCTGAGTACTTGCGTACTTAGGGTTTTATTCCCATTGTTCCTGCAGGTTACGAGTCACTTTGATTGTGATTGGTGTTAAGCGCTGGTGGGCACGACCTTCTATAAGTCTAAGTACTTCTATACTTCTTATTGAGGATGGTCACTTAAGCTAGCATATATTTCAAAACTACAAATAATTTATAACAGTTCAAAGTTATTTCTTTGAATCACTTTTGTAATCACTCCGATCATGTACATTGTAAAACTTGATGTAACTTGTAAAATTTGGTAATAAGATTTCCGCTGCAAATTGTTGGTGTGTGATTTGTGTTTACTTAATCTTGCGGTCCTGGTTGTCAGTGGTTTATCCGAGGTCCTTAGGGCACTTGGACAGATCCTATTAAGTTATCTGGTGCAAATGCATAGCCGTCTGAGGTCTTTGAGATAAGGGCAGGTGCATGTGGGCCTAATAACTTGGGAGGTTCTGCCACAGCTGGTATCGGAGCAGGATTAAGTATATACAGTCACATACGTATTTTAAAAACAAAAGTTTTGGTTTCAAAAAACCTATTTTCAACTAAACACATTGTTTGGTTTTGAAAAACAGATTTGAAAAACTATAATGCTAGCGACATCCTCTATTAAGCCCTAAATCAAGGACTATTAGGTGGCTTATTTGAAAACCACTAACCCACAACTGGGGGTATTGCATACATGCGTATTGTTATTTTTGAGGCCATTAAGTTTTGAATGGATCAACGCTCAGGTAAGTGAGATGTGAGAGCATGACCGAACAAACGTCGGTCTAGGGGAGTGCTTAATTATGGCGCTTGATTATATACATGTTACACATATGTATATATGAAGGCTGCGATGTGGAGTATTTACTTTTCTAGGAATTCGGTACCCCATTGATGTGTATAGGTATACAGACATGGGAATACTGAGAAGTGTAATGTACTTGTAACAACGCACCTACGCTTAGGTAAGAAGGTGAGTTACCATAATGAGCTGCCCTATGGTTAAAGTGTGGCAGCGACGCCTATGCGTGGCTCGACGCTTAATGATGAGCTGGCGTCCATATAGAAATATATGGAGTATAAACTGTGATAAACTGTCATGTGTGAATTGCATCATTGGAAACTGGGCTGTGATGGATTTTTCTGTAGGTACACTAACCTCGAAAACGTATGTGTAGCTGACGACTAGCAAAATACCATGAGAGTCGTAAGTGTGCCACAGATATAGAACGCTATTGCCACATTATGTTGGCAAAATCAGTGAGGACGAATAGGACGAGCATGCATCCTGATTGTTGCATCCTGTTTGTCACCTATACATCTAAAATGCTTCTCTCACCCTTATTCCAGTAACTAATGACTGTAAATAATGTGGTGTAATGTTGTATTATGAACTGTGATGAAATAGCTGTCCTCCATTCTTTAGGTAACCTATTTAGGTGTTATATAGGTGTTTGCTCTGGTACTTGATGTGCTAATAGAAGGTTGGTAGTTTGTTTGCTTAAACTGAAAATTAGGCCATGTTCTTAGTTGGTGAACCATGACCCAAAGTTGATTTTTCCATCATCCCTCCATGACCAAACTCATGCAAATGGATGTTTGGATAATTTCTTAATCCAACGCAAGATGTGCATGAGCTTAAAGCTAGGATCTCGAGTCCGTGTTCTCGCCATTTAATCTGTGACGTTTTAGTTGTCATATTTCCATCTTAGATCAAGCCCTTATTCGATTGGCGCAAGCTAATGTCTCTATTCTAGTTTGCATGTTCTTGAAGATTGCAATGTTGCTTTATCAACCTAACTCAGGAAAAACATATCCGATCATTTTCTTGAATTTGGTGCCTTTGATTTTCTCAGATCTATCGAAGGCATACCAACTTAATCCTATGATTGTTTCCCCTCCGTATCTAATTAGATAATAATCATTGACCTTGTAATCTCTGCGATGAGCATAGAAATATGCTTGGGGCTGAATTAACAGTCTCCCATCGTACTCCCTTCATTAACAAGTTTAGGTTATGGCCATACCTTGTTCGTTTCATCGGGCCATGACCTATTTTGCTCTCTACTTGTAATCAATCTTATAGGTGGAGTCTATTTTGTATATTGTCACCCTTGCTCAATCCGTTTGTGCCACGTGAGATTTCTTATTGATTACGTCTGACAATGGTGTTATGACTAAAATCGATGGCACCGCGATGAAACCGAGGGCCTCCTGTGGGTGCACACACATGGTTGTGATGCTCGGCACGCGCTGGTATCATGGTTAGTAGTTGTAATCCATTATGAGACTATATCAATGTGTTATCTTAGCATAATCTGTTTTTGCTATGTGAGATTCATTATTGGTGCTAGTTCGATGATGGTGTCATGATTAATGACTTATGGTACCGCTGTGAAACTGAGAGCCCCTTGTGAATGCTCACACAAGATTTTGCTACTTGGCGCATGCGGGTACCGAGGTCTCTGGTCATGATCCATTATGGAACTACACTGATGTGTGATCTCCGTAAACATTTCCCTTGAAACAATTTCTATGTTGTTTGTCAAGTGATCAAGCAACATCTATCATCTCTGTTGGATCAAACGGGCATACCACTTTTATGTGTGGTCTCTTTTCTTTTGATCTTGGTACTGACTACTCATACAAGTTCCCTTTACGTCCTTTGTGTAAAGGTGAAACCTTAGAGCTTTTTAGTGTTGAGAGACAACTGAATAGCTCTCAAAATGGAGATCTGTTTCCCCTACTGCTGAAATGCAGGAGTTTGTTCATTCGCTCTCTTATTTAATCTATGTATTCCCTAACCAATTGGATAATTCATCTCACATGAAGAAACAGATGAACAACCTGACCAAATGGATTTCTACTCAAGTGCATGATCTCCTGTTAACCAAAAGTGAACTCTCGACCATTGGATTGCCGATGGGTAATGAGAAGGCTTACTCAATGTCAAAAGTAGTTCAACAAGTTGGTTTTACTAACTTGTAACTGCCCAGTGAACAAATGTTGAGTTGGAGATGATTTTCTCGAATGGTTTAAACTCACTTTAGTCCAACCCATTCTAAGGAAATACTTAAAAAAATCAAGTCGACAAATAGCCACCTAGTCATCGCTCTAGTCGTGCCTCGATCGCCTCACGTATGGTTTTTCGACGTGTGTGATCAGGTCGAGCCATGATTAGTGCTCGATAAAATGGATTGGTTACGAAGGCAGCATCTATAGATCCCTCCGCTGGTGATTTTCTCGAATCTATATCACCTTTTAGGGACTTAGATTTTCTAGCTTAACACGAGTTAACTGTGATGTTATTCGACATTCACACCCGTCTCGTGTGCTATGAACTTACCGTAACCACTTGTTGGTAAACCTCCTTCTGTGTGTTTTACCCAAGATGGTGCATCTGATTCTGTTTGGGTAAAATCACGTATTTGCCACTTGCTCAATAGACTCAGATAGTATAGTGTCATCAGAAAAAGCAAACTGCACACATGAAACCTTATATGTTCTTCTGCATATATCGTCTCTATTGTTGGACATCTCTAAATTAGCCTAAGGCGATACATGTTATGTCCCCTAGAGAAACAACATCCTGAGACACTCGCCTTTATTTGGAAATATCTCATGATTATCACTGATATAGACATGAGTTACATGCTTCTCTACTCTTAGAAGTCTTTCGTTCTGAATCTCGGGACGAGATTCTTTTAAGGGGGGAGGGCTGCAACACCCTAGGTGTTATCTCCCATAAACAACGATTATGGATTTAAGCACGGAATATCAGTATATAAAGTGAATACGAAATTTTAATCATCTCACAAAAATTCGAGTTTGGTGCCATTTTTATTTCCATAGTCTAAACAATTAAAATGAGGTTCAATAAACTTTTGGATTATCGAATCTCTGCCACTGACGAATTTGAAACTATTCGGATCATGCGAGTAAGTGAATATGAAAATCAGAAGACTTCTGATTTTATGTAAAATCTGGAGCCCCGCGCTATCTGAAAAGAACAATGCACATAGGCTCTCACCCACATGTGTGATGCGTGTCGTTGCTTCCTGAAGGATCGCATTCTCGATGCCGCATCGATATAGTGCGTTATTTCGCGATATGTCGAGTCGTGTGTTCGTATAAAAGTATACAGAGAATACGAATTCAGAAGCTTGACCCACTCAGATGATTTTATCCTGAGCAAATTAATTTGAACTCGATGACTAAAATGTTTGGGGTAAAATAATTTGAATCGCGCGAAATCTTGCGTGAGGTTATGACCCAATTTATCCTTCAGCATGTTGTTTTGGCGATGAAAACGAGTGTACATTAGTGGATCGGGTTTTGGCTAATTTCGGTCGAACCACGCAGAACAAATTATCAGTGTCGAAATTAGTTTATTTCGGTCTGTCGTTTCTCGTCTAGATCCAAATCTTCGGATATAGGTTACTTGTAAAAATTCCTATTCCAAAATTTTCGCTAAATCAAATATCTGGGACGAAGGCAGATGAGTTATCCAATTTCAAAATATCTGCGATTTCCGTTATAAAAAAAGAAGAAATGAAAAAAAATCTCAGCCGCCTAGAGATTTTTTTAGTCACCGTGCAGCCTTCATCTTCATCTCATGGAGATTTTCCCCTTCCCATGGCTATATCTCTTCCTACAGATTTTTCCCTGTGCGTTGCTTATCTCCTGGCCACCGTTCTTCTTGATCTTTTCTCATCGCGTGACGGCCAACGACCTTATCTTTAGCGCACGCCTCCCTGCGCCCAGCCAAGGTTCGTGCGCGAGCGCCCTGGACTTCTTTCCCTCCCTCACGTCTTCTTCTTCCCCAGAGCTTCTGCGCGCGTCCCTGGCCCCGGCATGGAGCTCGCCCAGTCTGCGCGCGCAAGCTCCTGCACGCCGCGACCTCCCACTCCTCCAACCGAGCTCCTCCCCGAAGCTTCCCCTTCCATGGCGCTCGGACCGAGTCGCTTTTCCCCATCTCCCTGTGCTCACCATGGACGTCGCGCCTTGCTTCCTGCGCGCCCGGCCTGAGCCCTCCCTGCGCTCGCCGCAGTGCTTTTCCCCTGCTCCTCTGGTGCCGTGAGCTCTAGCTCAGATTTGGTCCAGCCGTGCCCTGCTCCCTGGTGATTGTATCTTCCTCGCCGAGCTCCCCATGGTGCTCGCCCCTGCACGTAGCTCCCTGGCTGTCGCGCCCATGCCGGCCAGAGCTTGCTCGGCCGCAGTCTCGTCCCGGCTCCCTGCTGCGCTCGCCCAGATCGCCGCTGTCGAGTTCCATCGCCGAGTCTAGCCCTGTTGCTGCGCTCTGCGTCCTCGCCGCGTTCGTGAAGCTGTCGTGGAATTGCGGTTGTTTTTCTTTGCGTCATGTGCGCAGCACGCCATTGTCTTCATGTTTTTGGCAAGTCCCAGCGTGCGCTCGCGCTCGCCATCCTCTGCTCGACCTCGTCGACGAGCTTCACCTTGCCGGTCGTTCTAGCTATGACCCATCGTGAAGCTCCCTGGCTGCGCGCGCGTGCTTCACTGTTTGGTTGTCGTCGCGCCTAGCCCGGATTCCAGCGTCCCTTCGTGCTCTAGTTTTCTCTCTTCGCGTCGCTGTGCAAGCGCTTTCGTGCTCGCATCCGTTGGGCCTGTTTTGCCTTCGGGCGACACCGGCTACGAGTTGAAGTTAATTTCACCGAGTTACCTAGATGAAGTCTGATAGTACCTGCCAAGCGCTCGACAAATTGCCTAGATCGGAAAATCATTACCGATCTCACGGATTCGAGTCGGATATTGGAACGGTGACCTGCTTTGCTATTTTTATTGACTAGTTTGATAAATGAATTGATAGGTATGTATGTCGCGACGATTATTACGCTTGTAGCTCAGGCACGTATTTATTTGACGCTTGTAGGAATACGGGGCTACCTGCAGCATGGTAATTGTGTCCCCGATTGCGAAGTCGTCGTGCTGCATAGCTAAGTTTAGGTTTAACGACATAGGTTATGCGAGAAGGATTAAATCGGTGTTTCGTATCCGATGAGTGGTCGAAGTAATAAAATGAGGAATAGGTCTAGTGTCTCTAACGACTAGTCGATAGGTTCTTTTAAAAATTCATTATGCTAATTTTAATTAAGTGGTGGAATGATTAGGGATGGCAATGGATGTTATTTATCCACGTACCCACGGATAAAAAACCCATTGGGCACGGTTTTGGGTACGAGTCTGTACCCATGGATACGGATACGGATAGTACTTGATATCCGTGGATATTTTTAAAACGGATACGAAAAATCAATATCCATACCCAAATACCCGAATATCCGTTAAAATATCTTGTACTCCCGTCCCACAGGCCACATCGCCACAGGCCACAAGGCCACAAGCCTAGGTTCTCTAGGCTTCCAGCAATCCAGCGAAGCCCTCGCTCGACCTCCATCTCTCATTCTCTCCTCCTCTATCCTCTCCCACTCGGCCACTCCTACCACTGTCGCCCACTCCATCTCACCTCTCCTAGACTCCCACAGCCGCTACCGGGTCCCTACGTGGCTCCTAGGCCTACCGCAGTCCGCAACGCGTAGATCTCCAAGACTCCAACTCCTCAAGTCCTCCGTCCCTGCGCGGCTGCGTGCAGCGCGCCTGTGGCCTGCGCCCTGTGCGGCTGTGCCTAGTTGCCCACCACCTCCCCTCAGTCCGCGGGGCGTGTCGTTTTGCTGGATTTAAATATTTTGTATGTGTAGTGGGCAAATGGATATATCCACGGATATCCGTTACCCGTGGGTAATGGATGTGGATACTGTTTGTTATCCATAGCGGGTAATGGGTACGGGTTCGGATATCGGATATAAGTCGCGGATATGGATGTCCAGAGACACTATCCGTGGATAGTTTACCCGTTGCCATCCCTAGGAATGATGCATTACCTTAGTAGTTTTCGAATTCCATGTTTATTGATCAAGTTAAATGTCATATTTGAATTTGGTCACTTAAGTAAATTGTCATGAATAAATATTCATCATTATTTTAATTAGTTTGGAGCAAGTATCACTATAAGGTTCGCTTTAGGTGAATTCTGAAACCTACATAGTAGACTTTACACCTTAATGGTTTAACACTTTAGGATCTAAATTATGATCTTGTGAAAAACTCTATGTTTGTTGATTGGTTAAGTGTTATAAATATATAATGGTTGTTACACAAAATATTTAGGAAGCGAAGAACATTGATAAGTTTATTCCTATGAAAACCCGAGGACTATTAGTGGAGAGTGCGCATAAGCGGGTTAGATCTTTGGTTGTTTAGAAGGTCGTTTTGTAGAACTCTATGATGTCTGAATTAGATTTGGTTAAGCTCGAAAGGCGCAACTATTGCGCTTAATCATACATCGATAACTAGTGTTTCCATATGAAATGGTACAATGCCTCGCTGCTAGGTGTTTAATTCGTTATCACATAGCACTATTTAGGTTTGTAATATTCCTGTCTATATGCATTCATGTGCATAATGCATTTCATTTAGGTACGTGAATTAGCCACGTGATGCGGATAACCAGAATTGAGTCGACCACAAGATGGTGCTGATGAACAGAACTGAAGATGGACAGACGAAACAAGTATTAGAACAAAAGCTTATCGCCAAGTGGTCGCCACTTAACAAACACTAACATAGTGTTTATTCCAGGCAAGCCCCGGTGCATTTACCACATCCTTGTTGTTTTAAAATCTTTTATCACCTTGTTTGATGCATTAGGTGATAGGAGTTGTGTGCTAAACAATTGATGCATTTCCTTCCTTGGAAAATTGATTACCCTTGATACCCTTTTTAAAAAGAATTTTATAATGCTTAGCTTTGCTTTAGCAAACAAAAATGTTTTGTTTTAAAACAAAAGTGATGCTTCAGTGGGTGGGAATGTTTTCAAAAAGAAAAACTTGTGATGGTGGATCCATCAGGGCCTTGATGGGTTCAACATCGGAAAAGATGTACCTCTGCCAGGTACCAAACTTTGGGTTGAAAATAATAAAGCTGGGACCGGGCGGTTGACTTGCATGAGAAGGGAGTCTCGGTGTAGTGTCTTCGTCTAAGTCGATTAAGGACCTTGTCGATGTAGTCCTGATGATCGAGGACCTTTTAACTGGTCACATGCCTCATCATGGGTAAGCTTTGCCTCAGGCAGACTAATACCAAAATAGGACAACACACAATGGGAGTGGAGAGATGGCGAGAGTAGCGTGTACCCTCCGTGGCAAGAGGCTGGACGGTAGTGTATCTGTGCCCTCGGTTGGCGTGAACCCGATCTGGTCTTAAGAACCCCGGTGGCGAGTTGACATATGCAAGGGTTAAGTGCTACATATGTCATGTGATTGGAGATCCCCAGCTGGGTATTAATCGATTTGGATCGCCGTTACTTCTCGGACATGAAGACTTGGTCACTGACTTACACTTAGCAATCCAGTGAACTGATGGGATGATAAAAAGACGGCTAGTATAGGCCAAGTGCTTGAACTAGGGTAGAAAGAACTGTAAATGCAGGTAACTTTACTTAACCTGACAAGTAAAAATGGATTTTTAAGGATCCACTTATTGTAAGCTTTTCTGCAAACAAAGTCTTTGATTCTTGATAAGCCATACCTTGAATCCCTTTTTGAAACCAGCATACCCTTGAGAGTCTTTTCTTTAGTCGGGTAAGTCTTGCTGAGTACTTGCATACTTAGGGTTTATTCCCATTGTTGCTGCAGGTTACGAGTCACTTTGATTGTGATTGGTGTTAAGCGCAGGTGGGCACGACCTTCTATAAGTCTAAGTACTTCTTCTATACTTCTTATTGAGGATGGTCACTTAAGCTAGCATATATTTCGAAACTACAAATAATTTATAACAGTTCAAAGTTATTTCTTTGAATCACTTTTGTAATCACTCCGATCATGTACATTGTAAAACTTGATGTAACTTGTAAAATTTGGTAATAAGATTTCCGCTACAAATTGTTGGTGTGTGATTTGTGTTTACTTAATCCTGCGGTCCTGGTTGTCAGTGGTTTATCCGAGGTCCTTGGGGCACTCGGACAGATCCTATTAAGTTATCTGGTGCACATGCATAGCCGTCTGATGCCTTTGAGACAAGGGCAGGTGCATGTGGGCCCAATAACTTGGGAGGTTCTGCCATAATAGCAGAACCAGAATCGGAGATAGAGCCAGATCTATCGTACCAAGAGTACCCTTCCAAGGTTCTGGATTGCAAAGAAAGATCAACTCGGGCTAAATCAATCAAGATGTATAAGATCCAATGGAGTAATCACTCAGAGGAAGAGGCTACTTGGGAGACTGAGAAATTTCTACGTTCCAACTTCCCCAATTGTCTACCTAAGGGAATTGGTATGTAACCATGCCCAACCCCTCCCCCTGCCCTTTGAATCAAAACATAAGAAAAATGATCTTAATATAAAAAGAGTTAAATGTAGAACTAAAGCTAAAAGGACTTTCTTTTGAAGTTGCAAAGAAGATGACATTCGAAGAGCAGTTTGCCAAGAAGAACCTTAATGAATAAACCACCCAGTTCAAGTAAGCCATAAATTATTCTCTTCACCCTAGGAGGACTCCGACCCAAATCTCGGGACGAGATTCCTTTAAGGGGGAAGGCTGTGACACCCTAGTGTCACCTAGGGTTTCTTCTCAGGGCTAACTCATAACCATTATCACATGTGAACCAAATTGAGTAAAGGACTTCAAAAATTAGGAACAAAGGTTTAACTAAGTCTTTTTCATCTTAAGAATTATGCCTTAACCATGTCATGCACCTCAGGGTGAGAAGAATTCACAAACCCTAAATAACCCTAAATAGGCCATTTTAGTGCAAAGAGGGAAAAACTTGTAAAAAGATTTTGAAAAACACAAAATCATGATGAAAACCAAATAACAAAGTTAAAGTGCACTAAATAAACTACAAAATATAGTAGGAAAGTTTGATCAGCAAAGCTTTGCAAAATTCTCAAAGAGACCCTTCAAGCTAAACTTCAAAAAGAAAATTCAGAAAATTCAGAACTGAATTTTTAGCCCTTTGTAAAGTTCAGCCGTGTTCTCTGTTTTCCAAAACTAAAATCTACAAAACCCAAATATGAAAGTGGCACCAAATTACCTTGAACACACCCTGGAGAAATTTGGGAGCAAAACTCGGCCGTTTGACATGATCTTGGCAGGGATTTGCCTCGGGACTCCACCCTGTGACACTGCCACATTGCCGAGGCGACAACTCTCTGCCCTTGACCCGAAATCGCTTGGCTCCGTGCGCAAACGACAGAGTGTAGTCGGGAGAACAAATCCTACATAGTGATCTTGCCCAAATTCGCAAAGATTTGCGCCCTATCGGCGTTAGAACTCGGGCAGAAACAATGGAGCCACGTGTTCGATCGCGGCTGACACGCCCGGTTCACGCCAGTTCACTCACCCGCGCCCATCCATGCATGCCCGTGCGCCCAGGCCGGTCCACACCCGCCCATGCACCGCACCACGTCTATAAGAACAAGCAAGCCTCGGTCGTACTCCCTCCGCGCCTCACTTAACGTCCCAAGCCCAGCACTTTGCTCCGGCGAGCTCTGCGCCACCCGCCAAGCAACCCGAGCGCTCGGCCACCGTGGCCAGACCCCTCCTAGCCAGCTCCGCTCAATCCCATGCCTCGTTTAGCTTCCCTAGAGCCCTGTAGAGCTCCCTGAAGCAAGAAACCGGACGCTACTTCATCGGAGAAGCCGTTCCACCCTCGCCGGAGTTGTAATCCCCGCCGGCGCACGTGGCCACGGCTAACCGGTAAGCCATTTTCCAATTCCTCGCGCCTACGTCTTCCCTAGCATCCAGTGAAGCTCTCTGACCCGTTCAATTGAACTATACCGCCCTAGATAGGCCGGAGTCCTTGCTACCGATGAGTTCGCCCGCCTGCGCATGTGGACCGACCTACTCCGACCATCACCGAAGAAGATCCGCACATCGGTGTGACCGTCAAGACCTCCCTACACCCTCGACCACTTCACCGGAGCAGTCTCACCGCTGGTAAGCCCCTCCGCCCTTTTCTTCTGCCGCGGTTACTTTTCCATTAGGGGAAGGATCGCGAGTTCGATTTAGCAGACACCTAGGGGGTTTTCTGCACAGCCATAGACTCATGTGAATAGTAAACCAAGGACCTGTCTGTAATGAACTTAGAACCTTTCGCCAGGGACCCAGATGCAAAACCATTTTCCTTTAAACCATTTCTATTTATTCTTTTTAAAATAGGTAGAGAACTTAGGAAATTTGTATCTTGAGAAATATTCAACCAAATTTAGTCAAACCAATTTTATTGGATTCAAAATATTATGAACTATCAAATAAAAACACTGAACCCAATGCTTTCTATTTTAAATTTTAGGGTTTGGAATTAAATAAGGAAACTTCCCAAACCTTATTAAAATGGAGAAAAATAGTTATGTTTCTATGCTAGACTTAAGAAAAATTGTAGAAGTCCAAACCCAACTTAGCCACTGTTTAAAAATACTAAGCACCCTAGTATAAAAGATTAACACAGGGTTATCTATTAAGAGCCATATCTGCCCAAAACTTAGGAAATTAGGAAAGGAAATAAAAATTAATGAACAGAGGATGTATATATTTTTCCTAATCCATTTAAATAGTGAAGAACGTAGGAAAAATATAAAGAACCCTAGTCCAGAACAAATTCAAGGTGGAATGTTTTATTAGGCCCTAATAAAACCAGAAAGGCTATTATTAAAAATATAAGGACCATTTCAAAATTAGTAAGAAAAATTCAGTAGACTCCTAACTACTAGAACACCCCTACAAAAAATAATAAACACCTCAACCCATCATCTTACGTGGGTTGAACAAATAAAACTTGGTATTTAGCCATATTCCAACTAAATCATAAGTAAGCCAAAAAGTGTGCAACAATGGGCAAATAAATTTTTACCAGATTATTAATGGAATAGACCACCAGAGAAAAATACAAAACCTATTCAAAACTACAGAATAACACTCATTGCCTCTACCTTATGAAAAAGGCCATTTAATTCAAGAAATTCCTACCACCTTTGCCTTAAACAAAAAGTTACCAAATTCTAGAATGATTGCTCTTGAACATAAAAAAAATTAGAAATCTATTGTTTGATATTTTTCAAGTATAATGGTAGTAGAAAGCACCCCTTTGGCTAGAAACTTTAGAAAATCAGAGTAAAATAACCATTAAGAATTAGTGGCTGAAAATTACACCTAAATGTCAGCAAAAGTAAGCCTTAGAAAATAACCCACTGTAAAAAGGGAGTTGTAGTTCAAAACACTCCCTCTGCCCTGATATTTAATAATTTTGTACAGAGAGAACCCCTCACTTCTTAAGCCCCAAATTTTAAGACAGAGAGTTATACACCAGTGAGAAGCCACTGTAATTTTTACAGAATGTTTGGAAATTTGTAAAACTATCTTGTAGTTCAAACTCACCTTAAAGGCATAAAAGAAATAGAAATAAAAAGATGGATTGGAAAGATTAATAAGATCACCCCAATAATTGCAGCTAAGAATCTTGTTAAAAATATCACTAAGACATAAAAAGGGAAATCGGTAGAAAACAAAAAATGGTCTAACCATTCAGTAATCAAACTTCACCCAAACTTACTAAGTATACCCTAGAAATCTCTAATAGCAAGACTTAGCTCTATTCCTTGATAATTAATCTTTCACCCTACAATTTTAGTTGCTAAGTTGCATATCATGCCAAGCATATATCTTACTCATTGCATTCATTAGATTGCAACCTCGCTGACGGAGAGTACGTGCTCATCCCTGAGCAAGGAGCTATCCATGAGGAAGATCAGGAGCCAGCTCCCGAGCCTACCATCGAGGATCTCCCCGCAGTCCAGCAATTGAAGGCAAGCCCCAGTTTTATGCATAACCAAGTTATATATATATATATATATATATATATATATATATATATATATATATATATATATATGCAACTTTACTACACTTAATGTTTGTAGGCTTGTAATGTGCACTTAAGTGTAGGAGTTGCTTGAAACCCTTAGTTGCATGAATTCAGGATTCCTTTTTGAGATGGATACTAGTATGCTAGGTCGAGTAGCTGCTTTGCTAAATCAAGATCTCGGTAGAAGTCGAGTGATTTTACTAGCACTCGCGCGAGGTCAGGAATTGATTGTATTCATCTTGATATAGGATCTATGATGGTCTATGGACTTGGATCCAGGGAGGATGCCTTGTCCATGAGACAGGAAAAGGAATTAAGGATTAATGTGTGGATACCTGAGTCAAGCGTTTGAATGTACTAAGCACATGTCGGGAAATATGGTAACCGGTAAACCTAGTACCTGTGTGAAGCCGGGCGTGGACTTTACCCCTCACGCATCCTGAGACTGGGTCTCCCATGCTAGCTATGGTGGGTACAAGTGCGGTCACTGCACGGCGGCAGCCGGGGTCAGTGGAGCATTGTATGCCAAGGCGGTGAGGCCTAGCCACGAATGGGGAATCGATGGGGACGGTTAATGTGTGTGGGGACGGAGTGCCCCTACATGTCGTGTGTTTATGTTTACCTTACAAGGTTAAAAACTTGATTTGAATCATCTGCTTCTCGCAGCTAATGAGACTGCTTGACCCCTTGTACTACATTGAGTAAGAAGTGAAATGAGGATTACATGAGGTAACATGTTGATTGTATTAAATGGTTGTTACCATGTATGCTTAGAAAGAGCAAACTTAGCTAAATTAATGATACTAGAATTGGAAAAGCTAAAAATTGATTTTAGACTCAGCTAGTGCTTTTGGCAAACCAAACCCCTCAGCCAAAGAGCTACATGGTCTAGAGGTAGAGGAGTAGATTCCTCACACCGGGTAAGTCTAGCTGAGTATTAGTATACTCAGCCTTGCTTGTGGCATAATTTTTGCAGGTACGCTTCAGGATATGGTTGATGGTGTAACTTGGCCTACCACCCTGCCACCGGGTTGGACGGTCGAGTGGGATGCTGCTCTAGTAGGAGAGGAGCAGGAGGATTAGTGGGCTAGGCCTTGCCCTATTCCTTACCTTTTGACGATATCAATTATTCGCTGCAGACTACCTTATGAACTTATTTCAGTTTATTTGAAAAACTCCAATTTATGTAATAACTCCAGTACTTTAATTTGAGGTTTTCCTGTTTTATTGTATTTCTTTTGTGACTCACCTTCGAGTGAGCTTGTGGTATTTGATCCTGGATGAGTGGCTTTATCAAACTTGATCTGAGGGACTGACGGGTTATTCTGAATTAAGTGTGTTGCGGTCTCTAAGGCGTGACTAAGGCACTTGAGCTAGAATAATTTGGGCGGTTCCGCCATAATTTATTCACAACTACAACATAAATTATTAGGGATTGGCTAGTCTTTTTCTCTTCGGGCTAGCATCATGTTTGATCTTCATCATTGTCTTAAGCCGAAGATGTTACTCTTCGGCTATAGCTTCAGTGTTCATTCTTATCGTCTTCAGGCTATATCTTCTTCCCGTACACCTTTGCCCTGGGAGAAAACTTCCATCCTGAAGCCGAAGCTCCCTGTAATAATCCATGTTATGCTGAAATCAGATGGTTAGTCATGTTTTTGAGGACCTTCAGAAGAGGAAAGCCCCCAACAGTAGCCCCTCGCAGTATTAATTTGTTTCTTTGTAACAAATTCAGACTGCGACATGAACGAAGGCCTTTAGCCGAAGGTCCAAAAAAACACCTTCCCTTTCGCTAGAATAGCAAATCATTCTGAACCGTGGGACCCACCGGGCGGAGGAGCTCTGAGTATATATATAGAAGCCTATGTCGTGAATATTTTTCGTGCCATTTAGTTGTTTGCGTTGCGATTGCTATTTTAGCCTTCTTCTCTTTTGTGAGCTCGATTGATCTCTAAGCTTCGGCACTTGCCATAACCATCATCTAAATGACTGAGGACAAGAAGATTATAGACCCCATAATGGCTGGGTTTTACGAAGCAATGGAGAAGACCAACGCGGAAAAGATCATCAATGAGATGCTAGCTAGGTTGTCTAGGGATTCCCAAGTAGTGACAGTTTTGATGTGGAGAGTGGAAACAAAGATGTCGAAGATCGGCCGCGGAGGCCGAGCCATGTCGTTTTTGGGAAGTCAACTGTCAAGCAAGGGCAAATCGAAGCGATGAAAGGCAAATATTTTCATGATATTTCTATAGTGAGGGCCAGGGGGGAAGCACCATTCCCCTTGCCGAAGCTAATGAGGTGGTGGTCTTTAAGAGCTTCATGAAAGCTGGGCTTCGCTTCCCACTACACAAGATGCTGGTTGAAGTTCTAAAGACATTCGAAATATACCTTCATCAACTTACCCCTGAAGCCTTTATCAAAGTGGAGGTTTTTATATGGGCTATGAGGAGTCAAGAGGGCTATAGCCGGATGCTAAATGTTTCTGCAATATTCACGAGTTATCCTAACACATAAAGGCAGCCGAAAAGGAACAATACCATAACAACTTCGACTGCTACAACTTCATGCCCCGCTCTGAGGCAAACTATCTCGTACCAATATTTCGGAAGAAGTGGTTGGGCTCTTGGATGAAGCAATGGTTCTACGTAAAGAATGATCTAAATCAGAGGGAGGATGTGAGGGGCATCATTCAACGTCCCATATGGTCACGTTTCGACATTAGAAGACCATAAATCGCAATTGGGAATGAAGTACAAGCGTGCTTGATGGCTTTCAACACCGTATGTACTTACGTCGGTACTAGGGATTTAGTTCAAGAACATATTGCGTTTAGAGCATGGCCTCCTACGAATGAATGGGAAATGTCGAAGGAGGCTGCCATTGGCTTTAGTCAAGGTGGCTTGGTTTATCTTAAGTATACCTTTCGGTAAAGAAGCCAATTTGATGAGCCAAATGACGATTGGCTAAATGCTATAGAGGCAACCAGTGATGAGCTACTTGGAGCCTACTCGAGGGCAGAGGACGAGGTCATGACTATTGCCTTCGGCGCTCGAGTGAAAAGGAGACTGAATAGGGTTTTTGATGTAATTGGGTTTGTTTATCCTGATTACTGTTTTCCTACCCGAAGGCAAGGAGGAAAAAGGAAAGTTGCTACTTTGACCTCTACTGGTGCACCGAAGCCAAAGAGGGCCAAGGTCCTAACACGTAGGCCGAAGCCTATTGGAATGGCTAAGGTGCCGAAGCTTATTGAAAGTGCTGAGGCTGCCCCCTCAGCCATGGAAACGGCTCCTGCCATGTCAGTCGAAGCTAGCACAGATCCGGTAAAAGAGCCAGAATCAGAAAAGACAGCAGAACAACCTGTATCACTAATCTGTTTAATTAGACCACATTAGATTAGATCGTACTAGATCACATTAGATTCTATAACTCTATTAAAAAATGTCATTTAGTTAAGCATATCTAGCCGACTTTATCTTTATGAAATTCTAGCATTTTTTAAGTGGAACTTCTATTTAGTATTTTTTTCATGCCATTAGCAGGTGTGGCATAGAAAACAAGGGTACACCAGTTTTTTGTTTTAACTATTAGGCGAGTGTTGACATAGAATGAGTGTACTATGGCATAATCGAGCTTCCTTTGGGGGATAAGGAAAAGTTAGGTAAGGGAGACTTTTTATTCTGGGTGGTGGATCTTGATTCGTCTCAAGATCTGTTTCTACTCATATCGTTCATTGTCGAAGTTAACCTTCTTCTTGGGTCTGATTTAGGGACCATCAGTTGTGGTGTTAGATGCCATTATCCAAGTTGGATACCAATTGCGGGTACATGGGGTAGATGAGTTACACATAGTTTTACTTTTCTTTTGGGATAAATGGGTTGGGCAACCTATAACATAGGCTAGATCGTGGTTTCATGGACGAGTTGGTCGGTCATTCTTAACTTAGTGTAGAGTGAATTAAGTTAAACATATTTTATAGGAATAGAGTCTAATCCATTTTATTAGTATTAACTTTCCTATTGAGCAACTTACATTAGATTAGCTCAACACGAGGTTAGCCTTCGTTAGGTTAGATTAATCTATCACACTAGATCAGATTTAAGTTATATATGTGTGGCTAGATTAGACTAGATAAAATCTCATTATTTTGGATTAGATCCTGAATGTTACTTTAGGATGAGATAAGTAAAGTGGTTAGGATAAGATGATTCCTTCAAGATAAGATGAATCTATTAAGATAAGAGAGAATCTTTTAAGATAAGATGGATCTATTAAACTAGATATATTTTTAATAGGGAATATTCTGTGTTGTCTATTTTATAAATATTTTCCCTTATGTCTAGGTGTATATGCAGATGCAACTGTGAACATTACTCCACAACCCATCACACTCAATCAAAGATCCAAATCAGACAAGTATCATAAGAACAAACACTCAAGCGTATAGATACCTATAAAAATAGTTTTGTTTTTGTTCCTAAGAGTAGGTCTCCTATTCCTAATGGTCACTTTAGGAATATGATTTCAAAGTGTGAAATCCACATTTGTCTTTACAAGGAAAAGGTAAGAATATTCAGAGTAAAGCGGAAATAGATGAGAAAAGATTAAGAAAGGTTTAGAAATGATCAGAGTAGCAAAGGTAAGTAGACAATGGTTGTCCAGTTCTATCTAGGTTTTGTCCTACAGTCAACATTCCTCTGATACCACTTCTGTCACACCCGGGTTTTAGGGACCCAGTCGCGAACATAATCACCAGGTGTGCTGGGACCAAGTCTCACACATATGATGAATCATGGTACAGAAACGAATGTCACAACTTTATTATATAATAGGAGTTTTGTACAAAATAAATAAATAATTACATCGAAAGGAGACAACGATCCAGCAACCCAGAGTTGACTGGGAGACGACAGCCTAGACCTCTCACGAACACATTGCAGCATCCTCCATGCGCCTCATCCTGTGGTATCTGTTCTTGACTTGTGGGGGGGTGTGAGACAGCAAGGGTGAGCTAACATATGTTCATCGCTCAACAAGTTGTGGGGAATAATGTGCATGAAGTCGCCAAAGGTGGGAGCTCATGTGAAGTGTAAGACTTACCAATGGGAATGGTTAAAGCTGAGCATTGCTTTTAAAGTTGGTCAAAATTTTATTAGCAATTACTAGATGTAAGTGAATATCAAACCATAATAATAATAAATCCCATGCAATGCAAATTACAAATTGAATTTAGTTCCATTATTTAATCATGCGAGAGTCCTGAGCCACTCATGACCGCGAGCACGGCTAGTATACCAGTTTTACACTCTGCAGAGGTTGTACCCTGTACCCACAAGTCGTGTATCCCATGTCGCCAGGGTTTGCAAGGCTCTTAGACACTTCCAAGGTGAATAGCTAGGGATCCACTACGAGGCCTTTACAAAGTTCCACTAGCTTCCAAAAACCCGCTACAGTTTCTAGGAAGAGTAATGTAGGAATCCCTCGTCTGACCTCCATTGTAGCAAAATCAACCTGAGAACCTTCCTACATGCCTACTCCCCTACTGCCCTTGCCCCTTTCGGGTAAGGTAGTCTTCCACTAGCTTTCCTAATTAGTCAACCAAGGGCGTCCCATTCCACCCTTGTGGTGGCACGTGTTTCTCAAGTTAAGCTCCATGTTCCAATTAAAAAAATAATGATCTTGACATGAACAATAAATAAAATAACAGAATAATTGGAACATGGACATAATGTAATATTAATCCCAAAACCATATAGAGCAATAGCAAAAACTACCCAATGATTCAGGGGTGAACAAGGTAAAAGATAATCAGACTAGGTCCCATCAAAATTAAACATATGTAGGAAAAAATGATTATAAAGAACATTGTTGGGTAACAAAAGTGATCAAGGGCACAACTTGTCTGGGACTTGAGATTCTAGGTACGAGGATGATCTTTAGATCCTCGTGACCTCGCTGCTAGTTGTAGCAATAAAAACAAACATGGTATAGACAAAATTAACATCACACCAAACATAAGAATAAGTTGTGTAATAATGATCTACGCGTCGCTACGAGATCGTGGGTTCAAGAATTACCAAAATCGGAGTTACAGTTATAAAGTTATGATTTTCAAAAGATTTATGTGATTAAACTGGAAAACTAGGTTTTATGTTGATTACTATGAACCATGTGAGAAAGATATCCCAATAACTAATTTCAACCTTACTTTAAGTTATGACTTAATTAGAAATCATGTTTTAGTCATCTTATAATTATAGACAGATTAACTTTGATTAAAAGGGTAAATCTACTAACATAGGTTAAACAAATATCTAACTACAAAATTATGCAATATGGTATAATTAATATTGTTACTGCATAATAAATATTCATATAAAGCTAGCGCAACTTGAACGGATTGAAACAGAGTTAAAATGAATTAGTTATGATTTTCCGAAGTTTTAAGTGGTAGATCCAAAATAAATCGAGCGTATAAATTTAACCATATGTTTCATACTAAAATAAGGTTACTAGATGATAAACAATTTTATCATGAATTTATTGCAACTGAAATGGATCAAAAAGGAGTTAGAATGGATTTAATATGAAATAAACAAGTTTCTAGGATTATTTTTATAACAAAAATCATTTTCTATATTAATATAACTATTTCATATACTTTCTAGGCTGGGGCCGCTATTTCTCATAAGCACAGGGTTGAATCCGCAAACAAAAGGACCTGGCTAGAATTATTTTTGAATCAACATGGATGGCGGGTTAGTTTTACCATACCCCATGGGCTCTTATGCGAAATTGCCACGCCGAAGGGGTATGCATGCGCTCCAGCCGTCCGATCATGGACCAAAGGCTCAGATTAGATCGGGACTCCACTGAATGGGTACGCAACCATCACTGATGGATAAAGATCCAACGACGTAGATTTCATTCTGCCCTAACTAACCACAACCACCCGATCGAGATCCAACAGTCGTGGGCGAAATGTTACCTAGATCTAATCCAGCGCGTTCATCAGAAGATCAACGGCCACTGCCATCCCACATCTGATCAGTACACCGATCCCATCCAGATCGCTCATCGTGAGATCGACGGCTACCAATACCTCTCCTTCCTCCTCACTGCGACCCAAGCTCGACGGAGCTACAGCCCCCATGGCGGCGCACTACGCAGTCCGGCAAGAGATTTCATTAGCGTAGGCCCCACCAATCCCCCAACACACACAACCCGACCCCATGAGGTCCATCCCAAGTAAACAACCAAGGAAAAAATGGAGGATGACCACAGACCTGGAATTGCGAGGATAGATGGAGGCGCTAGGATTTCGCGCATCCGGTCCTAGGCCAGCGAAGGAGGTTGCTGCTGCTTCGCGGCCCGGTGACAGAGGTCGGTCACGCGCCAAACGGCGAGAAACAGAAGGAACACGGTAGAGCAGCAGCCGTCAATGGTGGCAGCGGGGTCTCTCTGTCATCTCGTCTCTCCGGTGCTCAATAATGGCATCCCCGCCCATGGCAAGCATACCCCTACCAGATCCTATGGACAGAGAAGGGTGTGACCGGTCCTATTTATACGCCCAGAGCATCCGGTTGGAATGGAGCGCGCATCACAGAGCGTGCTGATGATCCTGGGTTCCGTTTTGCTGGGACAGACATGGGGGAAGATGAAGGACCTGATAGGGGTGGACCAACTGCAGTGGAACAGGCGCGCTACGCAGGGGGAAGAAACAGATGAGAAGGGGTCCCGCGCGTCGGTCAGTAAAGAATACCTGTTGTTTCCGTGGACGCGCGTGATGAGGAGCTGTCTAGTGGGCCTAGGCCACCAGCGGCTGACCAGTGCGCACAAGCCGTGCAGTGGGGGTGGTTGGTTGGGCCACGCAAGTGGGATTCGGCCCAACCGAGGTGACATATTTCTTTTTTAGGAATATATTCATTTGTAGGAATATATCATTTTTTTGAATGTTTGCTCGAATTAAAAGTTATTCAAACAAATATTATTTATTTAGTTAGGACAATATTTATATAAAATCTTCACCATGATTTATTTTTGATACGAGATTATTTTTAAGGATTGTGCTAGTTATAAATTTACAATAGATAGATTGAAAGTGTTTCCTTTAATTATTGTTCCATAGTTTCGACTTGAACTATAGTTTCAAGATTTGGATCTAAGTTTTAAACTACAAGTTGTTGATATTACTATTTAGTTACTTTAGGAGAATGCACTTTGAAAAATAAGGAAGTCAATTATTAAAGGGTATTTTAACTCAAATATTTCTGGAGGAACTTCTATGAATCCCAAAATAGAATTTTGGGTACTACAAATTCTACTTTTCAAACTTAAGCTTGTCTCAAAATTTTGAGTACAAAGGCAATCATACAAGAACTGTAGCATGCACATTCACGTATTTATTTATTTGTCATTTGACTACTTTAACTCCGTCAGTTGAATATGCACAAAGAAAGAAGATCAAGAAATCCTCAAAATTCTAGCATTTATTTATTTACCCTACTATCTTTCTCTTATACCAATTTTGGGCATTACACATACTTTCATGAGCAAGACTTTTCTTGAGAAGCATTGCATACCTAGTGTTGAATCAAAGAAGGGTCTTATTATTCAATCACCTGGGGGTCAAATTTTTACTAAGGAAGTAGTCTTCCACGTACCTGTGAATTTAGCCAGATATGATTTCCCCACCAATATGATAGTTTTAAAGGGCAAGCCGTAGATGTGATTCTGGGCATGAATTTGTTAGCCCAGAATAAGGCTATTATCAATGCCGATCAAAGGACTATTCAGCTAAGTCATGGAAAATAAGAAGTCAGGTTGTCTATCCCTGTATCTGTCCCAGTCAAAGTATCTGGACAAGTTTTTGAAGCCGCGGTGCAAGAGATACAAAACATCCTAGTTGTGTGTGAATTTCCAGATGTATTCCCTGAAGATTTACCCAGATTACCTCCTGAGAGGGACGTAGAATTTGTGATTGAGTTGAAACCGGGTAAGACTCCTATTTCTAGAAGATCGTACCGTATGCCTCCCAATGAGTTGGCAGAACTAAAAACACAGTGAGTAAATGACCAAGATCTCCGTGACAAAGTTGAAGCTGGTATATAGGGGAGCAACTTTGATATAGTCGACTTTGTGGATTGCTGAATGAAAATCAAAGGAAAAAGGCCCTCGAGTTGCTATGTCAGGACACTAAATGAAGATCGCGATGGAACAGTGACTGAAAAAGATCAGAGGCACTAGGCACCACACTGCTGATACCACTCTGTGATCCGCGCCCGCCGGAAAGTATCACGGTGAGCTCAACATGGATAAGCATTGGGGGTGAAAAGATCAGGGAAGGGCAGTGAACGTGGTCTCAGGCACTGGTTCATCCGTCGTGATTCACTGGCTCCACGACGTGGCCAAGCGATCGACGTCGTCATGGCTCCTGGTGACCTCAGTTGCGCCACACCATAGACCATGTACCACATCACCGTAGGTCGTGTGAGACAGCAAATTACCACCCCAGACTTTACCCCATTGAGCGCCACGTTTGGCGAACTCCGGTGACTCATCTCGAGGCCACCGTGAGTTCATCCCCGTCCAAAATTCGGAGCAACAGCAGTCAGCCGCTATAAATTGAGTGCCCTCCCTGCTCCACCTTCTTGTTACGCACCGAGCTCACCACTCCTCACTCCCAATCATCCACCATAGCTCACGAATTCCAGATTTCCCCCAAATTGTGGGGAACACCGCCGTGAGACACCTCGTCGTGGCTAGAGAATTCTAGGTCAGTTCATACTTCTCTAGTATGTGTCCTAGTATCCTTAGGGTCTCTTGTTGCTTGTAAATCCGACCGATTCAATGATACCGTAGTATATTGATGAGAACATGGCCTCACCGTCTTTATGCCCCGCCGTTGCCTTCCTTAGCAAGGTCGACCAATTCTGTCTTCTTTTTGGTCTTTCCGACCGTTGTTACAGTAGTTTTATGAGCCACTGAGACTTGCCATGCTTGGTAATTGAATGCTACCGCGATAGGTCGGTGGGAACAGCTTTGCCGATCCTCGGTGTTCGCCGTCGTTGTGGACAGGGGGGTCCCGGGATAGATTAGCCCAATCAATACATGGATTAGGATCATCTTGGATCAGGGATGACAATTCGATGCTCGGATTGGACGGTCATCGCCGTTTGAAGCGAGTCCCAGCGAGGAGTGGTCGGTAGGCGAGCGCACCGTCGTCGGGTACACAGAGTGTGAATAAATAGAAAGGAGAGGGCTTATGTGCAATTGTTAGTGAGACACATGAACAGTGTTCAGGGATTCTTTATACGTTGTTCAAAACACCAGGAACCCTAGCGCAAATCCGCTTGTGCGGGCGCGAACGAGCCCGGATTCTACGTTGGTTTGGGCCAGTTGGGCTGAATACGACCTCATACTATTCATGCTTTTATCCTTTTCTTTTTACTGTCAACTTGGGAAATCTGTAGTAAATAGTAGAAAAGTGATAAAATCATGGGACCAATTTTACTAGACTTCTAAAATCAAGTAGTAATTAATAAAAAACATCCCAAGATTTTTAGTTCAAACCTAGAATTATGTAGCATTTAAAGATGCTTAAATAAAGTCTTTTTAGAATTTTAGAAATAATTTAGTAATTACAAAAATCATAAAACTTTTTGGGTAGGCTCAGTATGATGATTAAAGACCCTGAGTGAAGTTTGAAATGGTTTGGACACTGTTTAACCAGAAAACCCAATAACTAGCTTAATAGGATTAATTATCTAATACTACTCCCAAAGAAACACCAAACTAGGAAATCTTACTAATTGATTCGTACCACGAAGGAAAGTTGTATTCAAGACACAACTTACTACAGTTTTATTGTATATTCATGACATATCATAAGCATTCATGTACATGTATTATCATGTATAGAACACGAGGAAGAAACCATAGTAGAGGAAGAAGTTGTCTCACAGATTGAGAATCCTCCAATGGAGAACAACTTTTATTTCGATATCTACGGTGTGGAAATAGAACCTCTTGCACCATAAGGCAAGCCTCGGTGCATTATCCCTTTTCCTTGTTGTTTTAAAATCTTTATCACCTTATATGATGCATTAGGTGATAGGAATTATGTGATAAACAGTTGATGCATTTCCTTCCTTGGAAAAGTTGGTTACCAGTCCTTGTTACCTATTTTATTTAAACAAGTTTTCTAATGCTTAGTCTTGCTATAGAAAACAAAATGTTTTGTTTTGAAAAAGGTGATGTTTCACACTAGATGGGGATTTTTACAAAGAAAAGACTGATGATGGTGGATCCATCACATACGTGATGGGTTCAACATCTGAAAAGAAGTACCTCTGTCAGGTACCAAACTTTGGGGTTTTAAGTAATAAAGACGAGACCGGGCGGTGACTTGCATGAGAGCGGAGTCTCGGTGTAGTGTCTCCGTCTGAGTCACTTAAGGACCGAGCCGATGTAGGCTTGATGATCGAGGACATTTTAACTGGCCACATGCCTCATCATGGGTAAGCTTTGCCTCGGTCGGACCAATACCAGAAAGGCCACCACGTAATGGGAGTGGA
The DNA here is from genome assembly GCA_029449295.1 of Zea luxurians. Classification (NCBI taxonomy): domain Eukaryota; kingdom Viridiplantae; phylum Streptophyta; class Magnoliopsida; order Poales; family Poaceae; genus Zea; species Zea luxurians. The sequence continues at coordinate 10,458,211 of JAOPSE010000002.1, forward strand.
GAGATGGCGAGAGTATCGTGTACCCTCCGTGGCAAGAGGCTGGACGGTGAAGTATCTATGCTCTCGGTTGGTGTGAACCCATTCTGGTTTTGAGAAAACCGGATGCGAGTTGACTTATGCAAGGATTAAGTGCTACATATGTTGTGTGGTTGGAGATCCCCAGCTGGGTATTAATCGATTTGGATCACCGTTACTTCTCGGACATGAAGACTTGGTCACTGCCCTACACGTAGGGACATGTGAACTGAAGGGATGATAAAAGGATGGCTAGTATAGGCCGAGTGCTTGATCTAGAATAGAAAGAAATCTAGATGCAAGTAACTACTTAACATGACAAGTAAAACGAATTCTTAAGGATCCATTCATAGTAAGCTTTTCTGCAAAAGAGTCTTTGAATCTTGATAAGCTTTACCTTGATTCCCAAAAGTCAGCATATCCTTGAGGGTCTTTTTCCTTTAATGGGTAAGACTTGCGAAAGTAGACTCCATACTCAGGGTTTTCAAACCCATGTTGTTGTAGGTGATGAAACTGCTTAGTTCTGCTGTTTCTGTTCCAAGGTGGTTCCAAAGTAAGAGGAAGAGACCTAAGACCTACCGAGGGAAGGTGTTTTGCCTTCCTATGATGTAATAATAAGTTTAAGCACTCAGTAACCGTTATGTAATAATCAACTCTTTCTATATTTTACTTATGAATGTAAATTATGTTATTGTAATCCTTTCTGCTTACTCTGATGATGTGTAATGTCTACGTTATGGGATAAGCGCTCTTGGGCGATATGATGGAGATACAGGTAACCGGACCTACCGAGCCATTATGCGCACCTGCACGACTGTTTGAGGTCCTCAGGACAAGGACATCTGTAGGTGGGCCTAATACCTTGGGAGTTCCATGACACCAATCAAGGGAACAGAGAAGCAAGGAACCAGAAGAAGAAGGCCACTAGCCCATCACCCCAAGAATAGGAACTTGATGAGGAGATCGGCAACCTTTAACTCATCCACCAGCAAGTTGAGAAGCGCAAGAAAAAAATGCTTAGTCTTTTAGAGCTTCAGAGGAAGATTAAAGAAGCAACTGAAGAGATGCACAACATTGAAGCGCATGAAAACATGAACAACTACAGGGATCAAGATTATGATGGACACAATCATGATAGCCTTCGTCATGAAGAATTCAATGTCTAGGATTTCCTCTATAATGAAGCTTCCCCGCTAATGCCAGAATTACAAGCCACACCATGACCAACACTATACAGGCCTCCTACACTGCCTATCTATGATGGCCTGACCGACCCAAAGCAGTTCCTCATGAGCTACGAGGCTACCATATCCTCGTATGGTGGTACCTCCAGCAGCCCTGGCGAAGTCCTTCGTCATGGTGCTCCAAAGTGTGGCCCAGACTTGGTACTCATCACTTCGGCCAAGGACTGTCAACTCATAGCCAAAGCTCAAAGAGATGCTTCTTACTAGCTTCTAGGGTTTTAGTCCAAGCCCATCACTTCATAAGCCTTGTTTCAATGCACCCAGGAGCCAGATGACTACTTTTCGTCATTTGTCCGAAGGTTTCTCAGGCTTCTGGCTCAGGCTCCGGCAGTTCAGGATGACATCGTCGTTGAAGCCATGGTCAAGGGGGTCAGGCCAGGACCATCTGCTGAGTATTTTGCAAGGAATCCCCCTCACGCCCTTGAAAAATTACTGCAAAAAATGGATGAGTACGCAAGGAATTCCACAGGTACACCAAAGTCACTAGGTGCTTCAGAGGAAGGTTTCATCCAAGAATGTTCTGTAACACCCCTAGTGTTACTGTTACTAAAACTTGAGCATAACATCATTAGCTTTGGCATTTCATGTGTATTGACACACCTAGAATGCATTCACTAGGTAAAAATCTCAAACAAGTTGTATTGTTACGGCATTTTGCAAATAAGACCCTAGTATAGGGTACTTAACATTAAATAGGGTTCTGAAGGGTAAAACAAGAGCCAAATAGAGAAAACCCTAAAGTTTAAGTGAAATAGTCATAAAATGTTCCTAAGAATGGACCTACATTACATTCACACCCCTGAGATATCAAAAACCCTAATTGGAACCCTGGAAAACCCTAAACCTAAACCCTAGGGGGTTAAGTGCAAAATTAGTCCATTTTTGGACTAAAGTGCAAAAACTAGTAAAATAAGGTGTCCTAAGTCATATGGTTTACAAATATGTGAATTTGCAAGTTAAACCCTAAGTTTTGGGCTTATTTGCAAAAAGCACTACTTAAGCCCTATAAAGACTAAGTCTGAAAATCAGTGTTTTGGCTCAACTTTGGAGCTTTGTAACTTCCCAATTTTAAGGTTTTTGCCCTAGGTCACCACACCAAATTTGTACATCTATCAAAGGAGAATAACTTTGCTTAAGAGAGTAAGCAAGGTTGTTATGAAGAATTTGGAGATAATTAAACCTAAAGTCAGGCTGTCAGGCTGTTGAAGTCTGAATTTCAGACTGACAGTGCAACTGCAGTGACTTTGGGCATGAATTCGGGCATGATCGAGTAAGAATTTGCTTAGGATTGCTATAACAATATTTGTTGGGGCTATGCTTCGTCGCGCCGAAGGTCTTGTAGGAAGAAGCAGCTTCAGCTGAAGCTGTCCGCAGGAGATGACCGAAGGTTCCTCTTCATGAAGCTTCGGAATTACAAACCGACTTAAAAGTAGAATGACCTTTCAGTCCATAAATGTTTGGGTCGCTGTTGTAATCCCTTATGAGGGACATAATTGTAATTCCTCACAAGCTATGTCCCGTGCCTATAAATAGTGAACAGTACTCCCTTACTGGGGGGAGATTTTTCCGGTATTTGCAGTCGCGTCATTTAAGAATCAATCTTTGTCAAGGCAGAGGTATAATTGTATTCAACACTTAAATATATTGAATGAATATAATATGGTTCGTTTATGATTCATTTACCTTTGATATTCTATATTTTTATGTTATCTTATACAATCTGTTGAAATTCAATTACGAAGATTTAACCTTCGTAATTGTATTGACACCAACCTTCGTCCAAGGCTCATTATCCTCAAGGGAATAATGTCTCATTGGACGAAGAACATTAACATTTAACATTCTATGTTGCCTTGTTCTTAATTCATAGCAGTTGAGAACAAGTCCCCAACATTGGCGCCCACCTCCGGTGAACTCACTTCCACTTTTTTCAGCTGATGGCTTCGTTCAACGATCAAGCTGGAGCTGCTTCGGCTCCGAAGCTGCTACTCCCGATAACAGGCGGTTCATGTTCAGAGCCAGCCAACAAGAAGCAGAAAAAGGAAGCACAGAGAAGGGTACAACATGTTGGAGTGCAGGGACCCTTCATCAAGTCAAGGTGGTCCCACGTTTCAATCACCTTCTCCCAGGAGGACCTTCAGCTCAAGGATTTTCCTCATAACGATGCTATGGTTATTTCTTGCGTTATCAAAGGGTTTCTCGTCCACAATGTCTTGGTTGATACAGGCAGTGCAGCTGATATCATATTTGCTAAGGCCTTCAGACAAATGCAAGAGCCAGAAGATAAGATTCATGATGCTACACACCCTCTCTGTGGCTTTGGAGGAAGACAGATTGTTGCACTGGGCAAGATCACCATGCCAGTGACCTTCGGATTCATCAATAACACCAGAACTGAGCAAGTTGTGTTTGACATTGTTGACATGGAATACCCTTACAATGCAATTATTGGTCGTGGCACCCTCAATGCTTTCGAAGCAATTCTTCATCCTGCCTATCTTTGCATGAAGATACCTTCGGATCAAGGACCCATCGCTATTCATGGAAGTCAGGAAGCTGCCAGAAGGGCCGAAGGAAACTGGACTGACTCAAAAGCAATCCATAACATAGATGGAGCTGAAGCTTGTGAACAGTACAAATTCAGAAGGGAGAAAGCAGCTTCAGCAGATCAGCCGAAGCCCATGCTCTTATGTGAGGACATAGCAGAGCAGAAGGTGCTGTTGGGCTCTCAATTATCCGAAGAGCAGGAGAAAACCTTGATAAGGTTTTTGTTCAACAACAAAGATGTTTTTGCATGGTCAGCCAATGACCTCTGCGGAGTAAATAGGGATGTTATTGAACACTCGCTCAATGTTGACCCATCCTTCAGACCCAGAAAGCAGAGGCTTCGGAAAATGTCTGATGATAAGGCCGAAGGTGCTCGTAATGAAGTCAAAAGACTCCTCAGTGCAGGAGTTATCAGAGAAGTAAAGTACCCAGAATGGCTAGCTAACACTGTTATGGTAAAAAAGGCCAATGGCAAGTCGCGAATGTGTATCGATTTTACAGATCTCAACAAGGCTTGTCCGAAGGACGAATTCCCATTACCAAGGATAGACTCTTTAGTTGATGCAGCAGCTTCTTTAGAGCTCATGAGTCTGCTAGACTGTTACTCAGGCTATCACCAAATCTGGATGAAGAAGGAAGATGAGCCGAAGACTAGCTTCATAACCCCAAGTGGCACATATTGCTAGCTTCAGATGCCTGAGGGGCTCAAAAACGCTGGAGGAAGTTTCAGCAGAATGACTGCGAAGGTTCTCCAGTCTCAGATAGGCATAAATGTGCTAACTTATGTTGATGACATCATTGTAAAAAGCACGAAACAGGAAAATCATATTGCTGATTTGCAGGAGACCTTCGCCAGTTTCAGACAAGCTGGCTTAAAGTTGAATCCAGAAAAATGTGTCTTCGGAGTAAAGAAGGGGAAATTTCTTAGATGCTTGGTTTCAACAAAGGGAATTGAAGCTAATCCAAGTAAAATTGAAGCTATACTTCGAATGGAGCCACCAACTACAAAAAAGGGGGCCCAAAGATTGACAGGGAGGCTGGCATCTCTCAATAGATTCATATCCAGATCAGCAGAAAGAAATTTACCATTCTTCGAAGTGCTGAAATCAGCCGAAGTCTTTCAATGGGGACCAAGCCAACAAAAAGCCTTTGAAGAACTGAAGCGATATTTGATAGATTTAACAACATTAACTCCACCAACGCCAGGGGCTCCTTTGTTGTTATACGTGGCAGCTTCGCACTCAGCGGTAAGTGCAGCACTTGTCCAGGAGAAGCTTGATGGCCAAGTCAAGAAGCAGGTTCCAGTGTATTTTGTATCTGAAGTTCTTAGTGTATCAAAGAAAAACTATACAGAATTGGAGAAGGTATTATATGCTGTTTTGATGGCATCCAGGAAGCTTCGGCATTATTTTCAAGCATACAATATTGTTGTTCCTTCTTCGCAGCCGTTGAAGGATATTATGAGAAATAGAGAAGCTACTGGACGGATTGGAAAATGGGCTGCAGAGCTCAATGAATTTTGCATTGATTATGTGCATAGATCCTCGATCCAGTCTCAAGCGTTGGCAGATTTCATTGCCGATTGGACGCCAGGGGCTCAGGATGAAGAAACAAATAGAGATGCCGAAGTGTGGACAGTGTTTTGCGATGGGTCTTGGGGAACCTTCGGAGCAGGAGCAGCCGCTGTGTTGGTCTCACCATCCAAAGTTAAAACTTGTTATGCGGCAAGACTCGATTTTAGCTGTACAAACAATATTACTGAGTACGAAGCCCTACTTTTGGGCCTTCGGAAATTAAAAGCAATGGGAATCAGACGGGCCATCCTTAAAACTGATTCCCAGGTTGTTTCGGGTCATATCGACAAGAGTTGCAAGGCTAAAGATCCGAAGCTTGAAAAATATCTAGACACGGTCCGAAGAATCGAAGCTTCCTTCGAAGGATTTTCTGTCAAAAATATCCCTCGAGGACAAAATGAGCATGCTGATTTGCTAGCTAAGTTAGCAGCACAGGGGCTGCCCTTACCTTCGGATGTGTTCTTCGAAACAATAAAAGCACCTTCAGTGGAACTTCTTGAAAGAGCAGTCCTCAATATATCTCCTGTTTATAGCGAAGATTGGAGAACTGAGATCATCTCTTACCTTCAGGGTAAATTCCTTTCAGATGACGAAACTTATAACAATAGGATAGAGGCAAGAGCTCGTCCATATGTCATAATAGAAGGGGAGTTGTACAAGCATGGAGTTTGTGCTCCACTACTCAAGTGTTTATCCAGAGCCGAAGGCATAGAGTTGATGAAAGAAATACATGCAGGCTTGTGTGGATCTCACATTGGATCTAGGCCGTTACTTGGAAAAGTTTTTCGTCAAGGGTTTTATTGGCCGAAGGCAGCTTCGGATGCAGCGGAATTAGTTCAAAAGTGCGAAGGTTGTCAGAAATGTGCAAGAGATCAAAAACAACCTTCGTCTCTATCTCAGCTGATACAACCCATCTGGCCATTGCAGAGGTGGGGTCTTGACTTGTTAGGTCCGTTACCACCGGCCCAAGGAAACTTAAGATATGTTGTAGTGGCTGTGGAATATTTTTCTAAATGGATTGAAGCAAAGCCTTTAGCCACAATAACTTCGGCCACCATTCAAAAGTTTTTCTGGCATAATATTGTTTGTCGTTTCGGAGTACCAAAGGCCATCACTGTAGATAATGGAACACAGTTCGACTCCAAAGCTTTCAGAGAATTCTGTGATCAAATCGGCACAAAGATCCATTTTGCATCAGTCAGGCATCCGGAATCAAATGGACTCGTTGAAAGAGCCAATGGCATCATAATGACAGGAATAATGAAGTTAATTTTCAACCAACCCAGGGGAAAGTGGCCAGATCAACTAATCAAAGTAGTATGGAGCCACAACACGACAACATCAAGGTCAACAGGCTTTACCCCATTCAAATTATTGTTTGGTGACGAAGCAATAACTCCGGAGGAAGCTAAAACTGGATCAATAAGAGTAGTAGCTTCGGCAGAGTCAGATCCTGAAGTTGATCATTCTGTTGAAAAAGATGCTATAGAAGGGATCAGACTTCAAGCCGTGGAAAACATCAATAAATATCAAGCCGAAACAATCAAGTGGTGTGATAGAAAGGTTCGGCTAAAGAATATTGAGCTAGGACATTTGGTGCTTCGGAGAGTCGCTAACCCAGATACAGTGGGCAAGTTGCAGTTGAAATGGGAGGGACCTTTCTTAGTAGCATCTTCGTCAAGACCCGGTTCATACAGATTGAAGGATATGGACGGCAACGACATTCCTAGATCTTGGAATGCGGATGAGCTTCGGTGATATTATGTGTAACTTGATGTAACTTTTTATGTCTTTTCTTTTTCATGGCACCCTTTTCCTTTCTAAAGGGGGAGAAAGGTTTTTAATGGGGCCGTCATATGTAATTTCCTTTTTTAGTTCTATAAGAGCAAAATCCCCCAAGGAATGTAAATGTAAAAGCTGAGAACGCACCATTGAGTGCTGAAAAGTAAAAAGCGAAGAAGCTCCAAAGTCGTTCCTAAGGGAATGCAGAGCTTACAGCGAAAAGTCAACGCTGATTCCGCCGAAAGTAAAAGGCGAAGAAGCTCCAAAGTCGTTCCTAAGGGAATGCAGAGCTTACAGCAAAAAGTCAACGCTGATTCCGCCGAAAGTAAAAGGCGAAGAAGCTCCAAAGTCGTTCCTAAGGGAATGCAGAGCTTACAGCGAAAAGTCAACGCTGATTACGCCGAAAGTAAAAGGCGAAGAAGCTCCAAAGTCGTTCCTAAGGGAATGCAGAGCTGATGTGTGATTGTTTCTAAGGAAATAATGGCTGAGGGTATGGCTTCGGATATGTGTTTGGACATTCATTCGCACATCACATTACATCATAGCATTTGCATTCATAAACATTCATCCAGGCATATGTAGGATAATCATCATCATGACATAAGTGGTTGCTTCGGCATAAGAGAAGAGCTTCTTCGCGTACAAAAAGGAGAGCTTCGGAAGAAAGGGAAATGTTGTTTTCTATGCTTCGCTGTGTACGAAAAGAAGGGAAGGTGTTTTTTCGCCTTCGGCTCAAAAAAGATAATTTCGTCCACAACAAAGCACTTCACATACATTAATAGAAGGGTAAGAGCATAATACAAGGTATGAACAGAACTCATTAAAGGCAAGTTTAGTTACATTTACACAAGTTATCTCAAAAGTTTCCTGAGTCTATCTACAGTCTACTCCTACTTAATCTTCGAGGGATTTTAGCTTCGGCGTCACTCTTTTTAATCATCGACTTCGGCTTCGTCATCCTACATGAATTAAGTTGTTGTAAGTCAAAATCGAGCTTGAAGGAAGAGGTAAGCACAAGGTATGATTTCTTACTGGTTCAAGATGACTCCGAGCTTCGTCTCCAGCCTTTTCTCGCCCGCCTTTTGTCCATATCATCTTTACAAATCTGTTAGAAATGCTTCGGGCGAGGTCAGGAATATCATCTAAAATTGTTGGTGATAGAGTGAAATTGGGCCTATTGACAATTTTTCCATGATCACAGCCAGCTTTTAGGAAAGCAGCAGCAGTGCCCCGAGAAGCTACCCAGGCACAGAAGTCACCGTGCCCGGCTATAACTTCGTCAAGCTCACCAATTTCACCTTCAATATGTTCGAAGGTCTTTGGTAAATCTTCAGCTGACGGGGTGAATTTCTCACTGCTAGCTCCAACTGAGTGGAAGATTTTTCTCAGTCGTTGAATACATTTGTTGCTAAATTCCAAACATTTATCTTGAAGGCTTGCCAATAATTTTTTCAAAACTGAATTTTCTTGGACTTCGGCTTCAAGTTTCGCATTTAGTTCTTGTTTTTCTTGTTCAAACTGTTCAGATTGGCAGAGAAGCTTTGTATTCAATTCCGTTATTTTAGCTTCGGCTTCTGCCAATAAGCCTTCAGTTGCCTGAAGCTCAAAGTTCTTCTTTTCAATAGTAGCTAATTGCTCTTTTATTTTGCTCTCTAAAGTTTCAATTATAACCTCGTGCTTTTTGTCTTCCAGATCTTGCTGCATTTTCAAAGCCTTGCTCAGCAGCATACTCTGCACGTAAACAACCTTCGTTAAGACAGGTCTACATTATTGAAAACAATAAAAGTCAAGGGAATAGTAGTTCACCTTGAAATTGGAATAAAATAAACTACCAACGATATGTTGTCGTCGGTAGCGGCTAATGTCCATTTCCAGCTTCGGAAAACCGATACTTGTCGGCGTTCCGGGACCGGGGGGTCCCCGAGCCGACGAGTGAGTGTGCCGCGTGCCCCAGCCCAGATGGGTCGAGCGCGTGGGCGAGCGCGAAGGGGGGAGAGAGCGAGAGCGAGGTGGCCGGAGCCGGGTCGTGAGGGAGTCGGAGATCCCGCGGCCTTCGTGTTCGTCCCGCGCCCAGGTCGGGTGCGCTTGCAGTAGGGGGTTATAAGCGTCCGCGCGGGTGAGGGGAGCGAGCGGCCCCGAGAGAGCGCCTGCCCCTGCCCCTCGTTCCCGCGAGGCCAACCTTCTCTAAGAAGGCCCTGGTCCTTCCTTTTATAGGCGTAAGGAGAGGATCCAGGTGTACAGATGGGGGTGTAGCAAGGTGCTACGTGTCTAGCGGGGGAGAGCTAGTGCCCTAAGTACATGCCGAGGTGGCAGCCGGAGAGATCTTGGCACCCGGCTGGTGTGGCGTCGTGGCTGTCGGAGAAGCAATGGAGCTTGGCGGAGGGACAGCTGTCGGAGTGGTTGGGCCCTTGCTGACGTCCCCCTGCTTCCGTAAGAGAGCTGAGAGCCGCCGTCGTCATGGGTCCAGCGGGGTGCCATCATTGCCTATCTGGCGGAGCTAAGATGGGACGTCGGTCCTGTTCCCTGCGGCCCGAGTCGGCTCGGGGTAGGGTGATGATGGCGCTTCCTGTTGACGTGGCGGACTTGTGCCCTAGGTCGGGCGACGTGGAGGCTCCTCCGAAGCCGAGGTCGAGTCTGTCCTGCATGGCCGAGGCCGAGCCCGAGCTCCTGGGTCGGGCGAGGCGGAGGTCGTTCGGCAGAGGCCAGGGCGGAGTCCGAGCCCTGGGTCGGGCGAGGCGGAGTTCGTCGTCGTTCGGGGCCTTAGCCCGAGTCCGAGCCCTGGGTCGGGCGGAGCGGAGTTCGCCGTCTTCCGGGGCCTTAGCCCGAGTCCGAGCCCTGGGTCGGGCGGAGCGGAGTTCGCCGTCTTCCGGGGCCTTAGCCCGAGTCCGAGCCCTGGGTCGGGCGGAGCGGAGTTCGCCGTCTTCTGGGGCCTTAGCCCGAGTCCGAGCCCTGGGTTGGGCAGAGCGGAGTTCGCCGTCTTCCGGGGCCTTAGCCCGAGTCCGAGCCCTGGGTCGGGCGGAGCGGAGTTCGCCGTCTTCCGAGGCCTTAGCCCGAGTCCGAGCCCTGGGTCGGGCGGAGCTTCCTATGGCGCTTTTGGCCAAGCCTGGCCGCCCGGCGGTCCCACTCTTTGCGTCAAATGCCCCAGTGACTTGGTCGGTCGGCGCGGTGATTCAGTCAGGGTTGCTTCTCAACGAAGGCAAGGCCTCAGGCGAGCCGGAGATGCGTCTGCCGTAAAAAGGGGGCCTCGGGCGAGACGGAAACACCTCAGGGTCGGCTGCACTTGCCCGAGGCTAGGCTCGGGCGTGGCGTGATCGAGTCGCTCGTATGGACTGATCCCTGACTTAATCAAACCCATCAGGCCTCTGCAGCTTTATGCTGATGGGGGTTACCAACTGAGAATTAGGCGTCTTGAGGGTACCCCTAATTATGGTCCCCGACAGTAGCCCCCGAGCCTCGAAGGGAGTGTTAACACTCGCTTGGAGGCTTTCGTCGCACTTTTTTGCAAGGGGACCAGCCTTTCTCGGTTGCTCTTTGTTCCGGTGGGTGCGCGCGAGCGCACCCGCCGGGTGTAGCCCCCGAGGCCTCGGAGGAGTGGTTTCACTCCTTCGAGGTCTTAATTCCTTGCGTAATGCTTCGGCCGGTCTGGCGGTTCCCTCATGCGAACAGGCCGTAGCCCGGGTGCACTGTCGGGGCCCAAGTTCTCGGGCTGGTATGTTGACGCTGTCAACGGTTCAGCCAGAGCCGGGTTTGCGAGAGCAGCCCCCGAGCCTCCGCACGGAGCGAGAGGACGATCAGGGACAGACTCGGCTTTTTTACATACGCCCCTACGTCGCCTTTCCGCAAGGAGGAGGGGGGAGAGCGCCATGTTACCCTCGATGGGCACCGAACATGGTGTCTCCGGTGAGCTGCAATCGGGTAATCCGAGTGGACGTCCGTGCCCCGTTCGTTGGGGGTCGGCTAGGGGCCCGGAGGCACGCCCAAAAGTACCTGCGGGTGATCTGCCGGACCCGGTCCCCTGGCGACGGGGTCCGAGGGCTTGTTGCCTCCCTCCGATGGGATTCCGTTACAGAGTCGTTCCCGCTGGTCTCGGAAATGTCCTAGGGTACCTCGGGAGCGCAGCCCGAGCCTTGGTTATGTATCGAACGTACCCCTGGTCATCCCTCGCTCGGTGTCTGAGGCGACTGTGAACCCTTCGGGGGGCCAGCCTTCGAACCCCTGATCAGTAAGGGGCACGGAGCCCGAGTAGCCTGAGGCGGTCGTGGGACCTTTTGGGGGCCGACCTTCGAACCCCTGACCAGTAGTGGGTGTCGGGCCCACGCGATCTGAGGCGGTTGTTGAACCCTTCGGGGGGCCAGCCTTCGAACCCCTGATCAGTAAGGAGGCTCGGAGCCTAGTTCCTTCACGGGGAAGGATCCCTTTGGGGGTATCCCCTTTCCCGGTCCCTGTTGCAAGAGATAGAGAAAGAAGGAAAAGGGAAAAAAGGATACGAAATTGAACGACGTGGCGTACCTTTTTTGGTGTGGCCGTTTTGGCGAAGGCGAAACGTCGCCAGCTGCTTCCGCCAGAAGCGCTGCCCGTCGAGTCACGGAGTTAATGCGCCGGGGCGAGCGGTCGGCGAGGCTGCCGTTGCGTGCGCGAGCCATTCGAGGGACGGGTCACGGGCGTGTCGTCTTCACACCGTGAGAGAGGGGGTTCTCTTGCTGCCTCCGGATGGGACGTGAGCTTGGCTGATGGCGTGACCGCTGCTCTTGCGCGCCTGCCACCGTCATTACTGCCGGCCCACTTTTGACTGTGTTTGACCACTGCGCCCGGCTGGCGCTGTTGGGCCGCGCGCTGGGCCGCCTCGGGTCGCGGTATTGGTTCCGCAACCGAGGAGGTGCGGTGGTGGCGCAAGTGGCATAGTGGCTTACATGCAGTCATCCGGCGCGCCGGTTGCGCGACGCGTGGGCTTGAGCCTCCGTGCTGGCCTGTCAGGAGTCGGAGAGGCGCGTCCACTTGGCGCGAGTCGGAGAGGCGCGTCCACTTGGCGCGAGTCGGAGAGGCGCGTCCACTTGGCGCGGTTGCATGCTGCCTGCATGGCTGCCCGCCCCTTTCGCCCGTTGGTCTGGGCAAAGGTGGAGGGTCGCTTGTAACCGCTGGGTAGTTGCGCGCGCGGCACGCGGCGGTTCGGCTTCTTCTGCTCGGAGCCGGTCTGTATGACAGGTGGGTCCCAGCCCCCGCGCCGCAGGGGAGGACTTTGGAGGCGTGTTGGAGAAGACTCAGCCCGTGACGGTTGGGGGCGCAAGTAGGGAGAGTTGCCTTTAAAAGGAGGGCGACCCCTTTCGTAAGGCGACCATGTCTTCTTCCTCCCTTATGCATCGTGTCTTTCCACCTTTCAAGCCCCCGGATGGGGGAAACCGCCGTCTCCGTGCCTCATCGTCGGAGGACACTACTCCGTGGGAGTGGGTACCTTTCAGCCATCGTTCGGCTCCAAGGATTTTCATCACACAGCCCGGCGGCTCCCCTCCGCTGGTGATCACCCAAGACGGTGGCCTCCAGCTCCCGGATGGGGAGAGGCGAACCGGGCTGTGGTCCCGGCCCCGCCCTCAGTGTTGAGGGTGTTCGTCATCCTCGCCGGGGCGGGGAGCGAGGCGAGCCGGGGCTCCACCTCCTACGCGGGTCGGCGGACCACCTCATTTTCCAGCTTCTGGTGGTGGCAATCGCCTTTTAGCCCCACGGCGGAGGCATCCTCCAGCCATGCCGGGGAAGGAGAACTGTTGCTGCCCAGCTAGGATGCAACATTCCGTCTTCCCCCTCGCATTCGCGGCGAGGACGGCTGCGAGGATCTGCCGGGGTGCTTAGGGGCGTCCCACGTTTGCTGGTGATTCACCTAGAGCTTGTCGCTCCTCGGGCTTCCCTGGCAGGGAGGTTGTCCGTACCCGCGGGGGCGGAACCGGAGTTCCGTTTGTAATGGCACTTCGAGTGCCGGGTTTTTTGTTCATTTCGGCTTTCGGGGCCTGAACATGTATGTAATTACGGCACGGAGCCGTGTTTTTTCCTCGTTTCCGAGCACCAAGACTCGTCTGCTGATTGTTTGAACCGCTTCACCAAGCATGAGTCGCCCCGTGTCATGGTGACGAGTGAGGTATCCGTATCCCGGAGGCGTAGGAGTCCCTCGGCTCGGTCGGCCCTTTTGTCCGAGGCTCCTCTAGCTTAGTTAAAGATACCCCTCGGCCGCTCTTCGACGAGCCGAGGCCAGGGGTAGCGATATCAGTATGAGCAGAGGCGGAGTTGGTTCGGAAATGAAACCTGGTTGGCCGGAGCCTAGCCGAGTTGTCCGTTGGCAGGATCGACGCCAGAGTTGGTCAGCCGAGGCTTCGGACCGGGCTGGTGCCCTCGGAAGGTGGTCGGCCGAGGCCCCGGAGGTGGCTGGCCGAGCCGCCTGCTCGGGCCGGATTCCCGGAGAAGTCCCTGACAACGATCGCCCGGGCGCGGTGATGACGCCGTCCTTCGGAGCGGAGGCCCTCGGACCGTGTCGCCGTCCGAGGCTAGGTCGGGCCTTGCCGAAGGTGCCGTTGATGCCGAGGGTGTCGCTGCCCCCTTCCCGAGTCAGGACCCGAGCCTGCAGGATCAGCTTGTCTTGTAGTGTGTGCTTTGTGCGGCCGTCGAGGCCAGAACACACACCCTTGCTGTGTTGTAAAGCTGCGTCTCTTTTCCTCTTGTTTCGAGCATCTGGACTTTTTGTCGGTAACAGGGATGTTAGTGCGAGCGAAAGTTGCTTCTCGCGGAAGGTGAGGAGTGAGGTATCCGTATCCCGGAGGCGTAGGAGTCCCTCGGCTCGGTCGGCCTTGCCGCTTACGCGCACTTTTACTCGTCCATGAGGCCCTATCACCGACTTGGTCGAGGAAACTCGAAGAATCGCTTCGACAGAAGGGCTTCCGAACGTAGAGACTTGTTCGATCCGCGGAGTCACCTTATCCGAACGCGAGTTACTTATCGCAGAAGGTGATGAGTGAGGTATCGGTATCCCGGAGGCGTAGGAGTCCCTCGGCTCGGTCAGCCTTGACTGCTTACGTGTACCCCGTCGTTTCCAGGACCCACTTTTCGAAGTAGTCAAAAAGCACGGAAGATATTCTGGTAAAAGAGATTTTCTGTTTGAGGAAAATTTTGACGCAGAGGGGGTTTCCCCCCTTTTAGCCCCCGAGGGAGGGTCGGGCTTTGCCGAGGCGAGGCCGACCCTTCCTTGTTGACTAAACTTTGCGTGGGTATGAGGTATATGAACAACTTGGAAACATCTTAAGGGTAGAAGCGACGTAGCTGTTGGATGTTCCAAGCGTTGCCGTAGACCTCGCCCTGACTGTTGGCCAGCTTGTACGTTCCGGGCTTCAGAACTTTGGTGACGACGAACGACCCCTCCCAGGGGGGCGTGAGCTTGTGCCTCCCTCGGGCGTCTTGCCGCAGCCGAAGCACCAGGTCGCCCACCTGAAGGTCTCGGGGTCGGACCCCTCGGGTGTGGTAGCGTCGCAGGGACTGCTGGTACCGCGCCGAGTGTAGTAAGGCCCTGTCCCGAGCCTCGTCCAGCTGGTCCAGCGAGTCTTCTCGGCTAGCTTGGTTGCTTTCTTCGTTGTAGGCCCTCGTCCTCGGGGAGCCGTATTCCAGGTCAGTGGGCAAGACGGCCTCGGCCCCGTAGACCAGGAAGAACGGCGTGAAACCCGTGGCTCGGCTCGGCGTCGTCCTCAGGCTCCAGACCACCGAGGGGAGTTCCTTCATCCATCGCTTGCCGAACTTGTTGAGATCATTGTAAATCCGAGGCTTGAGCCCTTGTAGAATCATGCCATTGGCACGTTCTACTTGCCCATTCGTCATGGGATGAGCTACGTCGGCCCAGTCTACCCGGATGTTGTGATCCTCGCAAAAATCCAAGAATTTTTTGCCGGTGAACTGGGTGCCGTTGTCAGTGATGATGGAGTTCGGGACCCCGAAGCGATGGATGATGTTGGTGAAGAACGCCACCGCCTGCTCGGATCTGATGCTGTTCAGGGGTCGGACCTCGATCCACTTGGAGAATTTGTCGACGGCGACCAGCAGGTGCGTGTAGCCCTCGGGCGCCTTCTGCAGAGGGCCGACGAGGTCCAGACCCCACACAGCGAAGGGCCAGGTGATGGGTATCGTCTGCAGAGCCTGAGCGGGCAGGTGGGTCTGCTTCGCATAGAATTGGCACCCTTCGCAGGCGCGGACAATTCTAGTGGCGTCCGCCACCGCCGTCGGCCAATAGAAGCCTTGGCGGAAAGCGTTCCCGACGAGGGTTCGAGGTGCTGCATGATGGCCGCAAGCCCCCGAGTGTATTTCCTGCAGGAGCTCCTGACCTTCGGCGATGGAGATGCATCGCTGGAGGATGCCCGAGGGGCTACGGTGGTAGAGCTCCTTCTCATCGCCCAGCAAGACGAACGACTTGGCGCGTCGCGCTACCCGCCGAGCCTCGGCTCGGTCGAGGGGCAGTTCTCCTTGGCGGAGATATTGCAGGTACGGGGTCTGCCAATCTCGCTCTGGCATGACCCCGCTCTGCTCCTCCTCGATGCGCAGTGCTTCGCCCTCGGGGGCCGAGGGTTCCTCGGGTTGAACCGAGGATGGCTCGGGCTGGGCCGAGGTCACCTCGGACGGGGCCGAGGGCACCTCGGGCTCGGGCGCGTCGCCTATCTTGACTGAGGGTTGGTGCAGATCCCGGGAGAAGACGTCCGGGGGAACCGTCGTTCGCCCCGAGGCTATCTTCGCCAGCTCGTCCGCAGTCTCGTTGTAGCGCCGGGCGATGTGGTTAAGCTCGAGCCCGTAGAACTTGTCTTCCAGGCGTCGAACCTCATCACAGTAGGCCTCCATCTTTGGGTCGCGGCAGTGGGAGTTCTTCATGACTTGGTCGATGACGAGCTGCGAGTCGCCGCGTGCGTCGAGGCGTCGGACCCCTAGCTCGATGGCGATTCGCAATCCGTTGATCAGAGCCTCGTACTCAGCCACATTGTTGGACGCCGGGAAATGGAGGCGGAGCACGTAGCGCAGGTGTTTCCCGAGGGGCGAGACGAAGAGCAGGCCCGCGCCGGCTCCCGTCTTCATCAGCGACCCGTCGAAAAACATGGTCCAGAGCTCCGGTTGGATCGGAGCCGTCGGCAACTGGGTGTCGACCCATTCAGCTACGAAGTCCGCCAGTACCTGGGACTTGATGGCCTTCCGAGGGGCGAACGAGATTGTCTCGCCCATGATTTCCACCGCCCACTTTGCGATCCGTCCCGAGGCTTCTCGGCACTGGATGATCTCCCCCAGGGGGAAGGATGACACCACAGTCACCGGATGAGACTCGAAGTAATGTCGCAGCTTTCGCCTCGTCAGGATCACTGCATACAGCAGCTTCTGGACTTGTGGGTAGCGGATCTTGGTCTCGGACAGCACCTCGCTGATGAAGTAAACTGGCCTCTGAATGGGCAAGGCATGCCCCTCTTCCCGCCTTTCGACCACGATCGCGGCGCTGACCACCTGAGTGGTAGCGGCGACGTAGACCAGGAGGGCTTCTCCATCAGCTGGGGGTACCAAGACGGGCGCCTGGGTGAGGAGCGCCTTCAGGTTCCCGAGAGCTTCCTCGGCCTCGGGAGTCCAGGTGAAGCACTCGGCCTTCCTTAAGAGACGGTACAGGGGCAGGCCTCTTTCGCCGAGGCGCGAGATGAAACGGCTCAAGGCCGCGAGACATCCCATGACCCTCTGTACGCCTTTTAAGTCCTTGATGGGCCCCATGTTTGTGATGGCTGCGATCTTCTCCGGGTTGGCTTTGATGCCCCGCCCGGAGACGATGAATCCCAAAAGCATGCCTCGGGGCACCCCGAAGACGCACTTCTCGGGATTGAGCTTGACGCCCTTCGCCTTGAGACACCGGAATGTCAGTTCGAGGTCGGAGAGAAGGTCGGAGGCTTTCCTCGTCTTGACTACGATGTCATCGACGTAGGCCTCGACCGTGCGACCGATGTGTTCGCCGAACACATGGTTCATGCACCGCTGGTACGTTGCACCCGCGTTCCTCAAACCGAACGGCATGGTGACATAACAGTACATGCCGAAGGGCGTGATGAAAGAAGTCGTGAGCTGGTCGGACTCTTTCATCTTGATTTGATGATACCCTGAGTAGGCATCAAGGAAAGACAGGGTTTCGCACCCTGCAGTGGAGTCCACGATTTGATTGATGCGAGGTAAAGGGTAGGGGACCTTCGGACATGCTTTGTTGAGACCAGTGTAGTCTACACACATCCGCCACTTCCCCCCTTTCTTCCTCACAAGTACAGGGTTGGCGAGCCATTCGGGATGGAATACCTCTTTGATGAACCCTGCTGCCATCAGCTTGTGGATCTCCTCGCCTATCACCCTACGCCTTTCCTCGTCGAATCGGCGCAGAGGCTGTCTGACCGGTCGGGCTCCGGCCCGAATATCCAGCGAGTGCTCGGCGACATCCCTCGGTAAGCCGGGCATGTCCGAGGGATTCCACGCAAAGACGTCGGCGTTTGCGCGGAGAAAGTCGACGAGCACTGCTTCCTATTTGGGGTCGAGCCCGGACCCGATCCGGATCTGCTTGGAGGTGTCTCCACTGGGGTCGAGAGGGACGGCCTTAACCGTCTCCGCTGGCTCGAAGTTGCCGGCATGTCGCTTCACGTCCGGCACCTCCCGGGAGAGGTTTTCCAGGTCGGCGATAAGGGCCTCGGACTCGGCGAGGGCCTCGGCGTACTCCACGCACTCCACATCGCATTCGAACGCATGTTTGTACGTGGGGCCGACGGTGATGACCCCGTTGGGGCCCGACATCTTGAGCTTCAGGTAGGTGTAGTTGGGGAGGGCCATGAACTTCGCGTAGCATGGCCTTCCCAACACTGCGTGGTAGGTTCCTCGGAACCCGACCACCTCGAACGTCAAAGTCTCCCTTCGGAAGTTGGAGGGTGTTCCGAAGCAGACAGGAAGGTCGAGCTGTCCGAGGGGCTGGACGCGCTTCCCAGGGATGATCCCGTGGAAGGGCACAGCGCCTGCTCGGACGGATGACAGATCGACGCGCAGGAGCCTGAGGGTCTCGGCGTAGATGATATTGAGGCAACTGCCCCCATCCATCAGGACCTTGGTGAGCCTGACGTTGCCGATGATGGGATCGACGACGAGCGGGTACTTCCCCGGGCTCGGCACGTGGTCGGGGTGGTCGTCCTGGTCGAAGGTGATGGGCTTGTCGGACCAGTCTAGGTTGACTGGCGCCGCCACCTTCACCGAGCAGACCTCCCGACGCTCTTGCTTACGATGCCGAGCCGAGGCATTCACCGCATGCCCTCCGTAGATCATGAAGCAGTCGCGGACCTCGGGGAACTCTCCTGCTTGGTGTTCTTCCTTTTTGTCGTCATCGCGGGTCCGGCCACCCTCTGCGGGTGGCCCGGCCCGGTGGAAGTGGCGCCGAAGCATGACGCACTCCTCGGGGGTGTGCTTGACGGGCCCCTGATGGTAGGGGCACGTCTCCTTGAGTGCCTTGTCGAAGAGGTTGGCGCCTCCGGGGGGCTTCCGAGGGTTCTTGTATTCGGCAGCGGCGACAAGGTCGGTGCTGGCGGCGTCGCGTTTCGCTTGCGACTTCCTCCTGCCTTTCTTCTTGGCGCCGAGCGGAGTAGACGCCTCGGGAGCATCTTCCGACGGGCGGCCCTGGGGCTGCTTGTTCTTTCGGAAGATGGCCTCGACCGCCTCCTGACCAGAGGCGAACTTGGTGGCGATGTCCATCAGCTCGCTCGCCCTGGTGGGGGTCTTGCGACCCAACTTGCTCACCAGGTCACGGCAAGTGGTGCCGGCGAGGAACGCGCCGATGACATCGGAGTCGGTGATGTTGGGCAGCTCGGTGCGCTGCTTCGAGAATCGCCGGATGTAGTCCCGCAGAGACTCTCCCGGCTGTTGCCGGCAGCTTCGGAGGTCCCAGGAATTCCCGGGGCGCACGTACGTGCCCTGGAAGTTGCCGGCGAAGGCTTGGACCAAATCCTCCCAGTTGGAAATCTGCCCCGGAGGCAGGTGCTCCAACCAAGCGCGAGCGGTGTCGGAGAGGAACAGGGGGAGGTTGCGGATGATGAGGTTGTCGTCGTCCGTCCCACCTAGTTGACAGGCCAGGCGGTAGTCCGCGAGCCACAATTCCGGTCTCGTTTCCCCCGAGTACTTTGTGATGGTAGTCAGGGGTCGGAATCGGGGCGGAAACGGCGCCCGCCGAATGGCCCGGCTGAAGACCTGCGGACCGGGTGGTTCGGGCGAGGGACTCCGATCCTCCCCGCTGTCATAGCGTCCCCCACGCCTGGGGTGATAACCTCGGCGCACCCTTTCGTCGAGGCGGGCCCGACGGTCGCGATGAGGGTGCTCGTCGCCGAGGTGGCCCGGGGCCGCTGGCGCGGTGTTGCGCGTGCGCCCGGTGTAGACCGAGGCTTCCCGCATAAGTCGGGAAGTCGCGGCGCGAGGTTCCGAGGGGTACCCCTGCCTTCGGGAGGCAGAGCTCTCGGCCCGCCGGGCCGCAGCGCCTTCCAGGAGATGCTTGAGCTCTCCCTGGATTCGCCGACCCTCGGTGGTTGATGACTCCGGCATCGCGCGGAGGAGCATCGCCGCGGCGGCCAGGTCCTGACCGGTCCCGCCGGATGCGGGTGGCGGTCTGTCCCTGGCATCGTTAGCGATGCGGTGCTGGAGACCTTGGGGCAGGTGACGTATTTCTCCGGCCGGGGGTTGGCCCGCCCACACCTGCCCGACGTCCCGGCGGATTGCCTCGAGCGCTCCTGCTCCCTCATCGAGCCCGGCCCGCGCCCCGCGGACTTGCTCGAGCTGTGGGTCGTGACCCCCCGCCGGAACGGGGACCACAGCTAGCTCCCGCGGGATGTCGGCGCGAGGCGCTGGCCTAGGGGGATCACCATCCTCCGGCATGCCGAGACAGCTGCCTCCGGGGGGATCCCCTAGCTCGACGTGGAAACATTCGCGGCTCGGGCCGCAGTCCTCGTCGTCAAGGCTGCGGCTGCCGTCAGAACAGTCGGAGAGGCAGTAGTTGCATGCGGTCATGAAATCCCGCATGGCACTGGGGTTGCCAGATCCAGAGAAATCCCAGTAGATGCTGGGATCGTCATTTTCCTCGGACTCAGAGGGCCCGTAGGTCGAGACGTCCGTCAATCGGTCCCAAGGCGACCGCACACGAAACCCCAGAGAGGTTGCACTCGCCTCAATGTGAGCGCCCGCTAAAGCGAGGTCGCTAGGCGGGTTGAGGCCAAGTTGAAATGACAAAGGATGGGAATCAGCCGGTACCTTTTGGTCGACGAGGATCGACGAAGTCGCATCGGGGGCTGATCGTGCTGTCGTCCTGGGTGCGAGGGCGACGTCCTGCAGGCCCTCCATGAGCGCGCTGGCATCGTCCACTTGCTCGGGGTCGGCGTGTCGCGGGGGGACGGCGCTCGCCTTCGCCTCAAACGCGTGGGTGATGCCCGACGCGTCCTCCGTTGGGGCGCTGGGGATGTCGATTTGCTCGACAGCCGACTGAGCGCAACCTCCCGCTTGGCCCCGGTTGCCCCGCCTCCTCCTTCGATGGCGAGGGAGAGGATGGGGCGAGCTCGAAAGTTGTCCTTCCCCCACGCGGGAAAGACGTCGTTGATTTCGCCGCCGGCGGGCGGGCTGTCCGCCACCATTGTCGCTGTTGCGCGGCGGTGGAAGGAGTATCATGTCGTAGCTGCCGTCGAAAGACATGAACTCGAGGCTCCCGAGACGGAGCACCGTCCCGGGTGGAAGAGGTCGTTGGAGACTGCCCATCTGGAGCTTGACGGGAAACTACTCGTCAACACGCAGCAGGCCCCTACCTGGCGCGCCAACTGTCGGCGTTCCGGGACCGGGGGGTCCCCGAGCCGACGAGTGAGTGTGCCGCGTGCCCCAGCCCAGATGGGTCGAGCGCGTGGGTGAGCGCGAAGGGGGGAGAGAGCGAGAGCGAGGTGGCCGGAGCCGGGTCGTGAGGGAGTCGGAGATCCCGCGGCCTTCGTGTTCGTCCCGCGCCCAGGTCGGGTGCGCTTGCAGTAGGGGGTTACAAGTGTCCGCGCGGGTGAGGGGAGCGAGCGGCCCCGAGAGAGCGCCTGCCCCTGCCCCTCGTTCCCGCGAGGCCAACCTTCTCTAAGAAGGCCCTGGTCCATCCTTTTATAGGCGTAAGGAGAGGATCCAGGTGTACAGATGGGGGTGTAGCAAGGTGCTACGTGTCTAGCGGGGGAGAGCTAGTGCCCTAAGTACATGCCGAGGTGGCAGCCGGAGAGATCTTGGCACCCGGCTGGTGTGGCGTCGTGGCTGTCGGAGAAGCAATGGAGCTTGGCGGAGGGACAGCTGTCGGAGTGGTTGGGCCCTTGCTGACGTCCCCCTGCTTCCCGTAAGAGAGCTGAGAGCCGCCGTCGTCATGGGTCCAGCGGGGTGCCATCATTGCCTATCTGGCGGAGCTAGCCAGATGGGACGTCGGTCCTGTTCCCTGCGGCCCGAGTCGGCTCGGGGTAGGGTGATGATGGCGCTTCCTGTTGACGTGGCGGACTTGTGCCCTAGGTCGGGCGACGTGGAGGCTCCTCCGAAGCCGAGGTCGAGTCTGTCCTGTATGGCCGAGGCCGAGCCTGAGCTCCTGGGTCGGGCGAGGCGGAGGTCGTTCGGCAGAGGCCAGGGCGGAGTCCGAGCCCTGGGTCGGGCAAGGCGGAGTTCGTCGTCGTTCGGGGCCTTAGCCCGAGTCCGAGCCCTGGGTCGGGCGGAGCGGAGTTCGCCGTCTTCCGGGGCCTTAGCCCGAGTCCGAGCCCTGGGTCGGGCGGAGCGGAGTTCGCCGTCTTCCGGGGCCTTAGCCCGAGTCCGAGCCCTGGGTCGGGCAGAGCAGAGTTCGCCGTCTTCCGGGGCCTTAGCCCGAGTCCGAGCCCTGGGTCGGGCGGAGCGGAGTTCGCCGTCTTCCGGGGCCTTAGCCCGAGTCCGAGCCCTGGGTCGGGCGGAGCTTCCTATGGCGCTTTTAGCCAAGCCTGGCCGCCCGGCGGTCCCACTCTTTGCGTCAAATGCCCCAGTGACTTGGTCGGTCGGCGCGGTGATTCAGTCAGGGTTGCTTCTCAACGAAGGCAAGGCCTCGGGCGAGCCGGAGATGCGTCTGCCGTAAAAAGGGGGCCTCGGGCGAGACGGAAACACCTCAGGGTCGGCTGCCCTTGCCCGAGGCTAGGCTCGGGCGTGGCGTGATCGAGTCGCTCGTATGGACTGATCCCTGACTTAATCAAACCCATCAGGCCTCTGCAGCTTTATGCTGATGGGGGTTACCAACTGAGAATTAGGCGTCTTGAGGGTACCCCTAATTATGGTCCCCGACAGTACTCTTTGATAGAGTACCGATGACCTTAGCTCCAGTTTGATCCCGGACGCAGTCTAACTTTTCATCGTCAATACCCTCGAAGAGGAGTGCTCCTGGTTTATATCCGCAGGATTTGGCATACTCTTTAAGCTCTTCTATTTCGGTTTTTGACAATTCTTCTCCAACCAAATTTTGGAACATGAAGGCTTCATCCTCTGAAGCTTCGTCAGCAATTTCCTTTTCTTTCCCAGACACTGCGGCCATGGCCTCTTCGGCGGCAGCGGTAGCTTCTTCTGTGGCCATGTCTAGCAGTATTTTGTCGATGTGTTCAATTGTGCTTTCCAAGTTCAAACCTTCAGTTGAGGTAGCTTCGGCAGCCGCGACCTCCGAAGGTGTGATTTCAATATTTGTTATTTCTTCAGCCGCTGGTATCTTTTGAGCTGAAGCTCTCGGTGGTGTCTTGTCAATGACTTCTGTCACTGCGATGATTCTTTGTCTCTTTGTTTTAGTTGTTTTCTTCGTTTTTTCGGGCTCCTTTTCCTTCTGAAAAAACTTTGTCAGTTGAGGCCCCAATGGACTTAGCTTCGCAGGCAGGGATTCAGTCATTACCTTTAAAATCTCTTCCACGTCAGTGGCAGAGCGTGATGCGGGAGTCTCCTCTTCGTCAGATACTTTTTGCTTCGGAGATGATATTTTCTTCTTCTTCGGAATATTCTTCTTTTTTGGTGGTTCTTCCTCATCTTCATTTAAAGCTTCGGCTCCCCTTTTCCTTTTCCGACCTTTGGCACCTTTATTCAGATTTTCGTAGTCAGGGTATTCAAAACCCAAGGCGTCCAGTACTCGATTCAGTCTTCGCTTCGGACGGGTACCGAAGGCCGCAGTCATCAACTGATCTTCTTTTTTGGAGTAATTACCGAGTATTTCATTGCACATTATTTCAACTGTGTCCAGCCACTCTTGGCAAGGTTTTTTAAAGTATTTCTTAAACTTGTAATAGTAAGGTAACCGTACAAGTTCCCCTTCTTTCTTCTCCCCCTCTAGCTTCGGCATTTCCCATTCTTTTAAAGTAGGAAAAACCCTGAAGGCCAAGAACTCTTGAACCAGGTCCCTAGTACTGATATGCTCTGAAATAATTTTAAACTCAGCTAGTGCAGCCCAAGTGGAACCTTCTAATGACATTTGGCATCGTGGTCTTGTTTCTCCGAAGATCAATTCAAGAGGGCTTTGTACCAGCTTCTCTTTGTCTTCGTCAACTCTCACATAAAACCATTCTGATTTCTAGCCTGCCGGCCATTTGCTTCGGTAGCTGATTACAGGAAACTTTGTGGTTTTCTGATAGGCAAAATTGTAGCAACCAAAGTTATCATGTAATCCATCCTTTCTAGCCTTCGTCTGGTAATGCAGCTCATGAACTCGACAAAAGCTGTCGGCAAACGGCTCCACCGCCTGGCTTCGGAGGGCCCAGATATAAACACTAAGCCTAACGATAGCGTTAGGAGTCAACTGATGAAAGTAGATACCAAACCTCTTCAATACATCTGCAATAATCCTATGAAGGGGGAATCTCAACCCAGCCTTTAGAAAGCTCTTGAAAATGACTATTTCATCCTTCTCTGGCTTCGGAGTAGTTTCTTCCCCCCCCGAAGCGAAGTAGCTTCTTCTGACTTTCACTGAAATAACCTGACTTTACCATCTTGGAGAGATCAGCCTTCGAAACGGTCGACTTTCTGAAGTCCAAGTGGCTGGGCTTACTTGGCATGGCAATACGATAATCATCTTCGGGATCAGTTTCTTCAATGTTCTCTTCTTCTGCTTCGGCAGTTGCTTGTTCTGCTTCAACAGTGGGGATTTCTTCCGAAGTTACCAGTCCGGATCGTTGCATTGCTTCGGAGATGGGAATAGTCTCCGAGCCTTCAGCTTCGCCTCCTTCACGCTCAACCCTAGCGATAGAACGCACTCTGGCCATTTAATTCTGAATTTGCGGGAATTAAATACTTTTTCTTCCGAAGTTTTTTCTTCTGACGAAGTAGGCTTCAAGCTGGAGCTTCGTTTGATTCCGAGAGTCAAGCTTCGGCTATGGTTAAAAATTTTGGCAGCAAAACAGTGCAAATAGCAATGAATGCTGTGGTAACTTCACACCTACTTGTCTGTTTATATAGTGCTGCAGGTACGAAGGCGAAACGCCAGGATTTTTACACCAGGCGGACAGCCACTTGCACTCGCTGCGCGGTGGACCGCAGAGACCAAACAGTAACTCTGCAAGGTGGGACCGCTACGCGCTCGGAAACTGAATCGTTTCTCGACAACGAGCTCAGGGAAGGTGTTTTTTGGACCTTCGGCTTCCCGAAGCTTAAGAGACTTTTTTCACGGATCAAGCTCGTTACGAAAAACGATCTAGCGCCGCGAAAGGGGCTACTGTTGGGGCTATGCTTCGTCGCGCCGAAGGTCTTGTAGGAAGAAGCAGCTTCAGCTGAAGCTGTCCGCAGGAGATGACCGAAGGTTCCTTTTCATGAAGCTTCGGAATTACAAATCATGGGACCAATTTTACTAGACTTCTAAAATCAAGTAGTAATTAATAAAAAACATCCCAAGATTTTTAGTTCAAACCTAGAATTATGTAGCATTTAAAGATGCTTAAATAAAGTCTTTTTAGAATTTTAGAAATAATTTAGTAATTACAAAAATCATAAAACTTTTTGGGTAGGCTCAGTATGATGATTAAAGACCCTGAGTGAAGTTTGAAATGGTTTGGACACTGTTTAACCAGAAAACCCAATAACTAGCTTAATAGGATTAATTATCTAATACTACTCCCAAAGAAACACCAAACTAGGAAATCTTACTAATTGATTCGTACCACGAAGGAAAGTTGTATTCAAGACACAACTTACTACAGTTTTATTGTATATTCATGACATATCATAAGCATTCATGTACATGTATTATCATGTATAGAACACGAGGAAGAAACCATAGTAGAGGAAGAAGTTGTCTCACAGATTGAGAATCCTCCAATGGAGAACAACTTTTATTTCGATATCTACGGCTTGCACCATAAGGCAAGCCTCGGTGCATTATCCCTTTTCCTTGTTGTTTTAAAATCTTTATCACCTTATATGATGCATTAGTGATAGGAATTATGTGATAAACAGTTGATGCATTTCCTTCCTTGGAAAAGTTGGTTACCAGTCCTTGTTACCTATTTTATTTAAACAAGTTTTCTAATGCTTAGTCTTGCTATAGAAAACAAAATGTTTTGTTTTGAAAAAGGTGATGTTTCACACTAGATGGGGATTTTTACAAAGAAAAGACTGATGATGGTGGATCCATCACATACGTGATGGGTTCAACATCTGAAAAGAAGTACCTCTGTCAGGTACCAAACTTTGGGGTTTTAAGTAATAAAGACGAGACCGGGCGGTGACTTGCATGAGAGCGGAGTCTCGGTGTAGTGTCTCCGTCTGAGTCACTTAAGGACCGAGCCGATGTAGGCTTGATGATCGAGGACATTTTAACTAGCCACATGCCTCATCATGGGTAAGCTTTGCCTCGGTCGGACCAATACCAGAAAGGCCACCACGTAATGGGAGTGGAGAGATGGCGAGAGTATCGTGTACCCTCCGTGGCAAGAGGCTGGACGGTGAAGTATCTATGCTCTCGGTTGGTGTGAACCCATTCTGGTTTTGAGAAAACCGGATGCGAGTTGACTTATGCAAGGATTAAGTGCTACATATGTTGTGTGGTTGGAGATCCCCAGCTGGGTATTAATCGATTTGGATCACCGTTACTTCTCGGACATGAAGACTTGGTCACTGCCCTACACGTAGGGACATGTGAACTGAAGGGATGATAAAAGGATGGCTAGTATAGGCCGAGTGCTTGATCTAGAATAGAAAGAAATCTAGATGCAAGTAACTACTTAACATGACAAGTAAAACGAATTCTTAAGGATCCATTCATAGTAAGCTTTTCTGCAAAAGAGTCTTTGAATCTTGATAAGCTTTACCTTGATTCCCAAAAGTCAGCATATCCTTGAGGGTCTTTTTCCTTTAATGGGTAAGACTTGCGAAAGTAGACTCCATACTCAGGGTTTTCAAACCCATGTTGTTGTAGGTGATGAAACTGCTTAGTTCTGCTGTTTCTGTTCCAAGGTGGTTCCAAAGTAAGAGGAAGAGACCTAAGACCTACCGAGGGAAGGTGTTTTGCCTTCCTATGATGTAATAATAAGTTTAAGCACTCAGTAACCGTTATGTAATAATCAACTCTTTCTATATTTTACTTATGAATGTAAATTATGTTATTGTAATCCTTTCTGCTTACTCTGATGATGTGTAATGTCTGCGTTATGGGATAAGCGCTCTTGGGCGATATGATGGAGATACAGGTAACCGGACCTACCGAGCCATTATGCGCACCTGCACGACTGTTTGAGGTCCTCAGGACAAGGACATCTGTAGGTGGGCCTAATACCTTGGGAGTTCCATGACACCAATCAAGGGAACAGAGAAGCAAGGAACCAGAAGAAGAAGGCCACTAGCCCATCACCCCAAGAATAGGAACTTGATGAGGAGATCGGCAACCTTTAACTCATCCACCAGCA
The DNA here is from genome assembly GCA_029449295.1 of Zea luxurians. Classification (NCBI taxonomy): domain Eukaryota; kingdom Viridiplantae; phylum Streptophyta; class Magnoliopsida; order Poales; family Poaceae; genus Zea; species Zea luxurians. The sequence goes on from JAOPSE010000002.1 coordinate 10,485,301, forward strand.
AGTTGAGAAGCGCAAGAAAAAAATGCTTAGTCTTTTAGAGCTTCAGAGGAAGATTAAAGAAGCAACTGAAGAGATGCACAACATTGAAGCGCATGAAAACATGAACAACTACAGGGATCAAGATTATGATGGACACAATCATGATAGCCTTCGTCATGAAGAATTCAATGTCTAGGATTTCCTCTATAATGAAGCTTCCCCGCTAATGCCAGAATTACAAGCCACACCATGACCAACACTATACAGGCCTCCTACACTGCCTATCTATGATGGCCTGACCGACCCAAAGCAGTTCCTCATGAGCTACGAGGCTACCATATCCTCGTATGGTGGTACCTCAGCAGCCCTGGCGAAGTCCTTCGTCATGGTGGTCCAAAGTGTGGCCCAGACTTGGTACTCATCACTTCGGCCAAGGACTGTCAACTCATAGCCAAAGCTCAAAGAGATGCTTCTTACTAGCTTCTAGGGTTTTAGTCCAAGCCCATCACTTCATAAGCCTTGTTTCAATGCACCCAGGAGCCAGATGACTACTTTTCGTCATTTGTCCGAAGGTTTCTCAGGCTTCTGGCTCAGGCTCCGGCAGTTCAGGATGACATCGTCGTTGAAGCCATGGTCAAGGGGGTCAGGCCAGGACCATCTGCTGAGTATTTTGCAAGGAATCCCCCTCACACCCTTGAAAAATTACTGCAAAAAATGGATGAGTACGCAAGGAATTCCACAGGTACACCAAAGTCACTAGGTGCTTCAGAGGAAGGTTTCATCCAAGAATGTTCTGTAACACCCCTAGTGTTACTGTTACTAAAACTTGAGCATAACATCATTAGCTTTGGCATTTCATGTGTATTGACACACCTAGAATGCATTCACTAGGTAAAAATCTCAAACAAGTTGTATTGTTACGGCATTTTGCAAATAAGACCCTAGTATAGGGTACTTAACATTAAATAGGGTTCTGAAGGGTAAAACAAGAGCCAAATAGAGAAAACCCTAAAGTTTAAGTGAAATAGTCATAAAATGTTCCTAAGAATGGACCTACATTACATTCACACCCCTGAGATATCAAAAACCCTAATTGGAACCCTGGAAAACCCTAAACCTAAACCCTAGGGGGTTAAGTGCAAAATTAGTCCATTTTTGGACTAAAGTGCAAAAACTAGTAAAATAAGGTGTCCTAAGTCATATGGTTTACAAATATGTGAATTTGCAAGTTAAACCCTAAGTTTTGGGCTTATTTGCAAAAAGCACTACTTAAGCCCTATAAAGACTAAGTCTGAAAATCAGTGTTTTGGCTCAACTTTGGAGCTTTGTAACTTCCCAATTTTAAGGTTTTTGCCCTAGGTCACCACACCAAATTTGTACATCTATCAAAGGAGAATAACTTTGCTTAAGAGAGTAAGCAAGGTTGTTATGAAGAATTTGGAGATAATTAAACCTAAAGTCAGGCTGTCAGGCTGTTGAAGTCTGAATTTCAGACTGACAGTGCAACTGCAGTGACTTTGGGCATGAATTCGGGCATGATCGAGTAAGAATTTGCTTAGGATTGCTATAACAATATTTGTTGGGGCTATGCTTCGTCGCGCCGAAGGTCTTGTAGGAAGAAGCAGCTTCAGCTGAAGCTGTCCGCAGGAGATGACCGAAGGTTCCTCTTCATGAAGCTTCGGAATTACAAACCGACTTAAAAGTAGAATGACCTTTCAGTCCATAAATGTTTGGGTCGCTGTTGTAATCCCTTATGAGGGACATAATTGTAATTCCTCACAAGCTATGTCCCGTGCCTATAAATAGTGAACAGTACTCCCTTACTGGGGGGGAGATTTTTCCGGTATTTGCAGTCGCGTCATTTAAGAATCAATCTTTGTCAAGGCAGAGGTATAATTGTATTCAACACTTAAATATATTGAATGAATATAATATGGTTCGTTTATGATTCATTTACCTTTGATATTCTATATTTTTATGTTATCTTATACAATCTGTTGAAATTCAATTACGAAGATTTAACCTTCGTAATTGTATTGACACCAACCTTCGTCCAAGGCTCATTATCCTCAAGGGAATAATGTCTCATTGGACGAAGAACATTAACATTTAACATTCTATGTTGCCTTGTTCTTAATTCATAGCAGTTGAGAACAAGTCCAATATTGTAGCTGGATCTTAGGACTATAACTTTGCTAAAGAGTGTCGATCATGTTATTACACAAAATTGGGAGTAAATAGCTCTGCAAATCGGGCTGTCAGTTCATCTGAATGGGATTTGCCATGGTACAGTGCTCTGAAATGGATTAGGCTGCCAGCTCAGTTCAGTTCACCACCGACAATCGCCGCCACGATTCGTGCCACCGCCGTCTCAATTCGTACTCGGGATGACCAGATAAACGCTCGGAGCACGCCGTCGTGGATAAGCCCAGCCAGTAAAGTATTCCGGCCACCGTACAAAGCTCGCCGCGGTGGAACCCGATAAGCACGCTAGTGACCGCCGCCTTCCGGCCTTGTGCCGCGTGTCTAGGCATTTCCACCGCATCGCCGTGAACTGCTCTCGCTCTCCATTGATCACCGGAGTGACTGCCACGACATAGGACACGAATTCGTTGCGCCAGTAACTCTCCCCTTCTTCGGTCGCCAGCACTTCTTGGCCAAATTGAGCGCCACCGTTGTTACGCTTTATAAATTGAGGGCCGGGTTAGCTACGCTATGTCATCACGAAACCAAAGCACCTGTTCCCACCCTCAATCGTTCGCCAGAACTCACGAATTTCTAACTTCCCCCAAATCGGTTCAAACATACCACGAAGAACACCTCGCCGTGGTCAGCCACTTCCAGGTATATTCATGCCCTCTGCTACTTTGTTTCAGCATTAGTGTGCTCCCCTGATGCTCCTCAACTGACCCAATTGAACTAAGTCCTCCTTAATCACCGGGAACGCATTCATCCATCCGCAAAATCCTCGGTCACTACGGCCAGAGCAAACCAAGTAGTCACTAGTGAAATTAGGTTGGGGAAAATGCTCGGGAAGGGTCCGATTCGGTGTCCGCCACTCGGGAGCACTGGTCCTGGCTCCCTCCGGCCAGTCCAGCTCGCCGGAGCTTGGCTCCCTGTGCGGTGCGCCGTCGAGGATCTCGGCGTGTAAAGAAAAGAAAGGTGGAGGGCTTAAGTGAAAAGGTCAGCGACACAGAAAACAGTAGCCAGGATTCTTAATGGAATAATGAATCGTTGAGGGCTTTTTCGCAAAATCATCAACGTGGGCACGGGCGCGCGCGCTTTCCTATGCAGGCTGGGCCGCTCGGGCTGCTTTCGGCCCAGTACTGTTTTAGCTTTTCCTTTTTCTTTTTCAGTGAAACTTTGGAAATCTGTAGAAAATTGTAGAAAAATCCTAAAAATGTCAAACCAATTTTCTTAGATTCCTAATTTTCCATAGTATTTAATAAAAATAGATTCATGATTTTTAGATCAAATGGAGAATTTTGGAGCATTTAAAATAGCCTAAAACATTTTTCCTGGATTTTTAGAAAATCAATAATAATTCCAAAAATCCCCAAATTTTTTATATGAGCTCAAAATATTATTTAGAAGCCTTGGGTAGAGTTTGATTTGATTTAGACCTTGTTTGATAACTAGAACCCAAAACCCTACCCTCTGCCCTTTGAATTCCTTTACTGACTCTGGAAACCCTAGTTTCTTGGAGAACCGTGAAGGAAAATTGTATTCAAGACCTTAGATAATAAACTCTTATTATCTTTGCATTCTCATGAACATTACATGGGCATTCATTATTATGTATGGTTATCTTAAGAAAACGAAGAAGCAGTTGGGGTAGAAGAAGAGAAGACTTCGCCACCACCACCTGCGGAACATTAGGCAGGAAATTGTTTTTACTTTGACATCTGCGGATCCGAGCCTGATTCACCTATAAACGAAGGCAAGTCCCAGTGCATTTGCCACCTCCTTGACTCTTTTAAAATCTTTCTCACTTGCTTGATGCATTAGGTGATAGGAGTTGATTGCTCAAACAATTCCTGCATTACCTTCCTTGAATTTGATTATTTTCCTTTGAATCCCTGCTTTATAATAGGTTTTTACTATGCTTAGTCTTGCTTTAGCAAAGAAAAAGGTTTTGTTTACAAAAGATGATGTGGCAAAGTTGGAGGGATTTTTTCTTGAAAATAAAACTTGATGGTGGATCCATCATGGCCATGATGGGTTCAACATCGGAAAAGATGTACCTCTGCCAGGTACCAAGTTTTGGGTTTTAAATGAAAAAGCTGAGACCGGGCGGATGACTTGCACGAGAAGAGAGTCTCGGTGTAGTGTCTCCGTCTGAGTCGATTAAGGACCGTGTCGATGTAGGCCTGCTGACCGAGGACCCTTTAACTGGTCACATGCCTCGTCATGGGTAAGCTTTGCCTCGGGCAGACTAAGGCCAGAATAAGATACCACACAATGGGAGTGGAGAGATGGCGAGAGTAGCGTGTACCCTTCGTGGCAAGAGGCTGGACGGTGGTGTATCTGTGCTCTCGGTTGGCGTGAACCTGATCTGGTCTTAAGAACCCCGGTGGCGGGTTGACATATGCAAGGGTTAAGTGCTACATATGTCGTGTGATTGGAGATCCTCAGCTGAGTATAATCGATTCGGATCGCCGTACCTCCACGGTTATGGAGACTTGGTCACTGACTTATACGTAGAACTCCAGTAAAGATGAAGGATGGTTAAGAAATTGGCTAGTATAGACCAAGTGATTGAACTAGGGTAGAAAGAACTCTAGTACAGGTAATGTTACTTAACTTGAGAATAAAACTAGATTTTTAAGGATCCACTTTTAGTAAGCATTTCTGCAAACAGAGTCTTGATTATTGAGAAACCTTACCTTGACTCCTTTATAACCAGCAAACCCTTGAGAGTCTTTTCTTAGTCGGGTAAGACTTGCTGAGTAATTCCATACTCAGGGTTTTATTCCCTATTGTTTTTAGGTGAAGAAGCAACAAACTTCTGTTGTTTCTGTTCTAAGGTGGTACCGAAGGAAGAACATCAGGAGTGAAGCTGCGGGAGGAAAGGATCCTCCATAAAAACTTTTTGTTTGAAACTTATAGGGAGGGGTTTTTGCCTCCCTGGGCTTGTAATAATAATACTCGGCACTCGTATATTATATCCTGGTCTGTAATATTTAACTCTGTCTTACTTTTGAATTAAGGTAAGTTTATGTAATCGCTTCTGCATTTTCGTATTTCCGATGATTTGTAATGTCTGCATGACGGGTGAAACGCTCTTGGGAAAGTAAGGAAAGCAGATCCCGAACTTGTCAAGTGATTCAGGAACACCTGCACGGTTGTCTGAGGTCCGTTGGACAAGGACAACTGTGGGTGGGCCTAATGACTTGGGAGGTTCTTTCACAGCTAGTATCGGAGCGAAGCCCACCTCTACAGATATTATGAGTCATCTTCAAAAGAATTTTCTAAAACTCATCTAGAAAATTTCTTCCTGCCTTACCTAAGTATCTCTGAAGAGTTTATGTGAAAGACCAGATAGGAGGAGTGCAATGTATAGAAGGTTGAGTCAACTAAGGTTGATTCCGTAATTACACATGCATCATGCTAAAAACTATGCTAATAAGATTTCCCCCTTAGCAAAATGCCGCCGCGCACGAGAAAGACTACTCGCAAGTCAACTGGGCCAATCGGTGTACCCCGTCATCAACTTGCCCCACGGCATGAAGATAGCAGTAGTGGGAGCAACGATCCGATTGGAGATCTGGAAGCACAAGTTAATCAGCTTCAAACAGAACTCCGTCGCAGGAATAACATATGGGTCGCGGATGGCGAGAGGATCAATGAATTGAGAAGCGACATCCGCCGCCTGCAAGATCAGCTCGCGGATCGAGATTTAGCGCTCGACTGGGCGGTTTACTCTCGTTCGCTTGCTTGGGCTAAGGAGGCGAAAGCTCGAGCCCGAGTAGAAGAGCTTAGCTCAGCTATTGATAACTTGCAGGCTTATTGTAATACTCTACATGAAGAAGTTCATGTATTGTACTCACAACTACACCCAGTGTACCTGCGGATCCTGTCGGGGTAGAAGCCGGACCTTCTCAAGTAGCGGGAGAAGCTTTTGGTGGCGAATTGGACCTTTTCAGGCCCCTCCCTCTATGAAGTTGGTTGATGAGTGGTCTCCTACGCCCGACAGTGAGGCTACCAAGAGTGACAGGAAGCAGGAATAGTATAGTATAGAAGTAGTACTATTGTGTAATAGGTGGTGTAATCCTATTGTAAAGTACGAGTCTGTAACATTACCTTTTTAAGTAATGTTAAATGGATGGTTTGTATGGCATATCATATTGCTCCAAATGTTCTTTGCCTCAGATGCCTTCCAGGACTCGCGCTTAGGATGGGGCTGGTACCTCCCGTGGGAGGGAGGCGACCCCGAATCCACCTCCAGTACCTCTGACACTTGCCGAGGCCATAGCTGCCTTGGTAAACGCCATAGCAGATAATACCCGCTTCCTACGGGAGATAGCAGGTCAACAACTCCAACAACAAGGTGGGTGGGCCTATCCGCAAGGCCCTCGGGAGACATCTTATTTGGACTTCTCCGAGACGCGCCCACCATTGATCATCAAAGCAGAAGATCCTTTAGAGGCGGATGAATGGATCCACGTCATTGAGCAAAAATTTTGGCTTCTTCGATGTTCAGAAACTCAAAAGCCCCTGTTCGCAGCCCAACAACTGCGAGGCCCTGCCAGTACGTGGTGGGGAAACTTTGTGGCCGTTCAGCCGGCCGATCATCAGATTACATGGGATGAATTCAAGTTGGCCTTCAGAGAGCATTACATACCTGAAGGAGTCCTCCACATGAAGCAAGAGGAGTTCATGAAATTGAAGCAATGCAGAGATACTATCACCCAGTATCTTAATAAATTTAATCACCTATCTCAGTATACAATCGACCAAGTCAACACCGACATAAAGAAGAAGAACTGCTTCATGAGGGGTTTAAATGATCGGATGCAAAGAAAAATGGCTACCTGCATCGACCTCACATACGGAAGGGCTGTCAACACAGCGCTGGCAGTTGAAGCTAAATATACAAGTGCCGGAAAGTCCAAGGGGAATGGAGGCAACAGGCCTAATCAGGGCCCCGAGAAAATGCAATGGTTAGTTATCCGACCTTTTAATCAGGGTCGTTCTTCATCATGCCTACCCTCCTTCCCATTCAAGCAACCAGTGTTTATCCGTCCTACCCCTGCCTCCACTACTACAAATCAGCCGGGTGCCCCTAGCACTCGTTTTCCTGCTCTTCCAAGCTCATCTACCGGCTGCTTCAACTGTGGGAAGTCCGGACATTTCATTAAGGACTGTCCGTACCCAAGGCAAAACCAAGCAAATAATCAACAGAGTTCTGGAAGCTCCAAAGGAAATGCAGGCAACAATACTATGGGTCGGAATACAAAGAAAACAGGACGAGTTTATTACACTCAAGTGGCTACCACACCGGAAGGCGAACCAGTGATGATAGGTACGTTCCTCGTAGCCAACTACCCTACACTTATTCTCTTTGATTCGGGTGCATCACATACTTTCATAAGCAAAAAGTTCGTGGAGAAACACTGCATTCCATATACTGAATCAAGGGAAGGGTTTAAAATACATTCGCCCGGGGAACAAATATTTACCAAAGAAGTGGCTTATCAAGTGCCCGTAACATTGGCTGGACGGGACTTTCCTACTAATATGATTGTTCTGAAAGGCCAAGACATAGATGTAATCTTGGGCATGAATTGGTTAGCACAACATAAAGCAATCCTCAACACTGAACAGAGAACAGTCAGGTTGAGTTATGGCCAAGAAGAAATTCTTTTGTCTATCCCCATAGCTATTCCAGCTAGACCAATTGGCAGAATTAATGAAGCCATTATACCGGAGATCAAGGGTATTCCGGTAGTATGTGAGTTCCCAGATGTCTTTCCAGAAGATTTTCCTGGATTGCCACCTGAAAGGGATGTAGAATTTGTAATTGAATTGAAGCCCGGTACGACTCCCATTTCTATAAGATCGTACCGAATGCCTCCAAATGAGCTGGCAGAACTCAAGATTCAATTGCAAGATCTACTTGAAAAAGGGTTCATCCGGCCAAGCTCGTCACCATGGGGTTGTCCAGCCATCTTCGTTAAGAAGAAGGATCAAACATTACGGATGTGCGTGGACTATCGACCCCTTAATGAGGTCACTATCAAGAATAAGTATCCTCTTCCTCGGATTGATATTTTGTTTGATCAACTGACTGGAGCGAGGGTATTCTCTAAAATTGATCTCAGGTCGGGCTATCATCAGATCCGTATCTAGCCCGAGGATATACCCAAAACCGCATTCACTACGCGGTATGGTTTATTTGAATACTTGGTAATGTCTTTCGGACTGACGAATGCTCCTGCTCACTTCACTTATCTGATGAACTCGGTATTCATGCCCGAGTTGGACAAATTTGTGGTGCTCTTCATAGATGATATCTTAATATATTCCAAGAATGAAGAGGAGCATGCTCAACATTTACGGATCGTATTGACGCGCTTAAGGGAACATCAATTATATGCTAAGTTCAGTAAATGCGCGTTCTGGCTGGAAGAAATCCAATTCTTGGGACATGTGTTATCTTCCAAGGGGATTGCGGTAGATCCCAGCAAAGTCAAGGATATTTTGGAGTGGAAACCCCCAACCACTGTTCATCAAGTCCGAAGTTTCCTAGGACTAGCTGGCTATTACCGCCTTTTTATACCGAATTTTTCTAAGCTTGTGAAACCAATCACAAGCCTATTGAAGAATGATACTAAATTCAATTAGTCTTCAAAATGTAATAAAGCCTTTGAGAAGTTGAAGGTATTATTAACCACTGCTCCGGTATTGGCTCAATCGGATATTGAAAAGCCTTTTGATGTGTATTGTGACGCATTAGGCAGTGGTCTCGGCTGTGTATTAATTCAAGAAGGCCGAGTAATAGCATATGCTTCAAGGCAGTTACGCCGGCATGAGGAGCATTATCCCACTCATGACCTGGAGCTAGCTGCAATGGTTCATGCTCTGAAGATATGGCGTCATTATCTACTGGGAAATGTCTGTCACATTTATACAAACCATAAAAGTTTGAAGTACATCTTTACCCAGTCTGAGCTCAATATGAGACAAAGACGATGGCTCGAGCTTATTAAAGATTATGAACTGGAGATCCATTATCACCTAGGCAAAGCAAATATAGTGGCAGATGCACTCAGTCGCAAGGCCTCCTGCCATTGTTTAACTATGAGGACTTCTGACATTACATTGCCAGGAGATGGAGAATCTAAATCTGGGAATGACTCTGCATGGAACTTCAAATCATTTGAAGCTGGAGTCAGTCATCTTGCAAAGGATAATTGACGCACAAAAGGATGATGAGGGTATGAAGCACATCCATGAGAAGATAGAAGCCGGAAAAACCAAGTGCTTTAGGAAAGACGATCAAGGTGTCGTATGGTTCAAAAACCGCATAGTTGTGCCAAAGAATTAAGAAGTCCGCCAACAAATTCTAGATGAAGCCCATCTTAGTCGCTATTCTATTTATCCTGGAAGCACTAAGATGTATCATGATTTAAAACAACATTATTGGTGGACAAAGATGAAGATTGAAATCGCACGCTATATGGCTAGATGTGACACTTGTAAACGTGTCAAGGCCATACACCTGAAAGCTGCTGGTCCATTACAATCTTTACCAATACCAACATGGAAATGGGAAGATATAAGCATGGACTTCATTGTGGGATTGCCCAGAACTGCAAAGGGGTATGACTCTATCTGGGTTATTATTGATCGGCTCACAAAAATTGCTCATTTTCTGCCCGTCAAGACGGTTCACCCAGTTGCTGTTTATGCCCAATTGTACATTGCCCGTATCCTCAGTTTGCATGGTGTTCCAAAGACTATAGTGTCGGATCGTGGACCTCAATTCGTATCCAAATTTTGGGAAGAACTTCATAAATCCCTGGGTACCAAATTACTCCACAATTCGGCCTATCATCCTCAGACTAGTGGGCAGACGGAGAGGGTTAATCAGATACTTGAAGATATGTTACGAGCATGTGTTCTAGAGTTCCCACAAAAATGGGATGAATGTTTACCTTTAGCGGAGTTCTCATATAATAATAGCTATCAAGAAAGCATCAAGATGGCACCCTTTGAAGCTTTATATGGACGACGATGTCATACTCCACTAAATTGGTCTGAACCTGGTGAAAGGTCTTTCTTCAGGCCTGATATGGTGAAAGAGACCGAAGAAAAGGTTCAGAGAATCATTCATCATTTGAAGAAAGCTCAAGCTTGACAGAAAAGTTACGCAGACAAGCGACGACAACCCTTATATTTTCTAGTAGGGGATTATGTCTACCTGAAAGTTTCACCAATGAAGGGTGTATCGTGTTTTGGGGTTAAAGGAAAGCTTGCACCTCGGTACATTGGACCATTCCCTATACTTGAGCAATGTGGACCAGTGGCATACCGACTTCAACTACCCGAAACCTTGTCTGCTATACATAATGTGTTCCACGTGTCTCAGTTGAAGAAATGTCTTCGGGTTCCAGATCAAACCATTGAAGTGACAGATGTTGTCCTAGAGCCGGACTTGACATATTCTGAGCACCCCATTCGAGTCTTGGATCAAAAGGACAGGGTTACCAGGAGAAAAACTCTCAAGTTTTATAAGATACAGTGGAACCAACATTCCGAAGATGAGGCTACATGGGAAACTCAAGACTTTTTAGAAAAGAATTTCCTAGGCTCTTTAGCCTCTTGTAATTTGTAAAGTGTATAAAATTGTTGTAATAAAGGAGTGAGCCCCAAACCACCCCTGCCTTGTACCAAAACTCAGGAAATAAAAATGTGAAGCATTTCCTTTTCCACTACTTACCCTAGGACTCTTAATCTTGGGATGAGATTCTTTTATGGGGGGAAGGATGTAACACCTCTGGTGTTACTATTACTAAAACTTGAGCATAACATCATCAACATTGGTATTTCATGTGTATTGACACACTAGAATGCATTCACTAGGTAAAAATCTCAAACAAGTTGTATTGTTATGGCATTTTGCAAATAAGACCCTAGCATAGGGTACTTAACCTTAAATAGGGTTCTGAAGGGTAAAACAAGAGCCAAATAGAGAAAACCCTAAAGTTTAAGTGAAATAGTCATAAAATGTTCTTAAGAATGGACCTACATTACATTCACACCCCTGAGATATCAAAAACCCTAATTGGAACCCTAGAAAACCCTAAACCTAAACCCTAGGGGGTTAAGTGCAAAATTAGTCCATTTTTGGACTAAAGTGCAAAAACTAGTAAAATAAGTTGTCCTAAGTCATATGGTTTACAAATATGTGAATTTGCAAGTTAAACCCTAAGTTTTGGGCTTATTTGCAAAAAGCACTACTTAAACCCTATAAAGACTAAGTCTGAAAATCAGTGTTTTGGCTCAACTTTGGAGCTTCGTAACTTCCCAATTTTAAGGTTTTTGCCCTAGGTCACCACACCAAATTTGTAGATCTATCAAAGTAGAATAACTTTGCTTAAGGGAGTAAGCAAGGTTGTTATGAAGAATTTGGAGATAATTAAACCTAATGTCAGGCTGTCAGGCTGTTGAAGTCTGAATTTCAGACTGACAGTGCAACTGCAGTGACTTTGGGCATGAATTCGGGCATGATCTAGTAAGAATTTGCTTATGATTGCTATAACAATATTGTAGCTGGATCTTAGGACTATAACTTTGCTAAAGAGTGTCGATCATGTTATTACACAAAATTGGGAGTAAATAGCTCTGCAAATCGGGCTGTTAGTTCATCTGTTTGGGATTTACCATGGTACAGTGCTCTGAAATGGATTAGGCTGCCAGCTCAGTTCAGTTCACCACCGACGATCGCTGCCACGATTCATGCCGCCGCCGTCTCAATTTGTACTCGGGATGACCAGATAAACGCTCGGAGCATGCCGCCGTGGATAAGCCCGACCAGTAAAGTATTCCGGCCACCGTACAAAGCTTGCCGCGGTGGAACCCGATAAGCCCGCCGGTGACCGCTGCCTTTCGACCTTGTGTCGCATGTCTAGGCATTTCCACCGCATCGCTGTGACCTGCTCTCGCTCTCCGTTGACCACCGGAGTGACTGCCACGGCGTAGGACATAAATTGAGGGCCGGGTTAGCTACGCTATGTCATCACGAAACCAAAGCACCTGTTCCCACCCTCAATCGTTCGCCAGAACTCACAAATTTCTAACTTCCCCCAAATCGGTTCAAACATACCGCGAAGAACACCTCGCCGTGGTCAGCCACTTCCAGGTTTATTCATGCCCTCTGCTACTTTGTTTCAGCATTAGTGTGCTCCCCTGATGCTCCTCAACCGACCCAATTGAACTAAGTCCTCCTTAATCACCGGGAACGCATTCATCCATCCGCAAAATCCTCGGTCACTGCGGCCAGAGCAAACCAAGTAGGCACTAGTGAAATTAGGTTGGGGAAAATGCTCGGGAAGGGTCCGATTCGGTGTCCGCCACTCAGGAGCACTGGTCCAGGCTCCCTCCGGCCAGTCCAGCTCGCTGGAGCTTGGCTCCCTGTGCGGTGCGCCGTCGAGGATCTCGACGTGTAAAGAAAAGAAAGGTGGAGGGCTTAAGTGAAAAGGCCAGCGACACAGAAAACAATAGCCAAGATTCTTAATGGAATAATGAATCGTTGAGGGCTTTTTCGCAAAATCATCAACACGGGCACGGGCGTGTGCGCTTTCCTATGCAGGCTGGGCTGCTCGGGCTGCTTTCGGCCCAGTACTGTTTCAGCTTTTCCTTTTTCTTTTTCAGTGAAACTTTGGAAATCTGTAGAAAATTGTAGAAAAATCCTAAAAATGTCAAACCAATTTTCTTAGATTCCTAATTTTCCATAGTATTTAATAAAAATAGATTCATGATTTTTAGATCAAATGGGGAATTTTGGAGCATTTAAAATAGCCTAAAACATTGTTCCTGGATTTTTAGAAAATCAATAATAATTCCAAAAATCCCCAAAATTTTTATATGAGCTCAAAACATTATTTAGAATCCTTGGGTAGCATTTGATTTGTTTTGGACCTTGTTTGATAACTAGAACCAAAAACCCTACCCCTTGCCCTTTGAATTCCTTTACTGACTCCGGAAACCCTAGTTTCTTAGAGAACCATGAAGGAAAATTGTATTCAAGACCTTAGATAATAAACACTTATTATCTATGCATTCTCATGAACATTACATGGGCATTCATTATTATGTATGGTTATCTTTAGAAAACGAAGAAGAAGTTGAGGTAGAAGAAGAGAAGACTTCGCCACCACCACCTGCGGAACATCAGGCAGGAAATTATTTTTACTTTGACATTTGCGGATCCGAGCCTGATTCACCTATAAACGAAGGCAAGCCCCAGTGCATTTGCTACCTCCTTGACTCTTTTAAAATCTTTTTCACTTGCTTGATGCATTAGGTGATAGGAGTTGATTGCTCAAACAATTCCTGTATTACCTTCCTTGAATTTGATTACTTTCCTTTGAATCCCTGCTTTATAAAAGGTTTTTACTATGCTTAGTCTTGCTTTAGCAAAGAAAAAGGTTTTGTTTACAAAAGATGATGTGGCAAAGTGGGAGGGATTTTTTCTTGAAAATAAAACTTGATGGTGGATCCATCATGGCCATGATGGGTTCAACATCGGAAAAGATGTACCTCTGCCAGGTACCAAGTTTTGGGTTTTAAATGAAAAAGCTGAGACCGGGCGGGTGACTTGCACGAGAAGAGAGTCTCAGTGTAGTGTCTCCGTCTGAGTCGATTAAGGACTGTGTCGATGTAGGCCTGCTGACCGAGGACCCTTTAACTGGTCACATGCCTCGTCATGGGTAAGCTTTGCCTCAGGCAGACTAAGGCCAGAATAAGATACCACGCAATGGGAGTGGAGAGATGGCGAGAGTAGTGTGTACCCTCCGTGGCAAGAGGCGGGACAGTGGTGTATCTGTGCTCTCGGTTGGCATGAACCTGATCTGGTCTTAAGAACCCCGGTGGCGGGTTGACATATGCAAGGGTTAAGTGCTACATATGTCGTGTGATTGGAGATCCTCAGCTGAGTATAATCGATTCGGATCGCCGTACCTCCGCGGTTATGGAGACTTGGTCACTGACTTATACGTAGAACTCTAGTAAAGATGAAGGATGGTTAAGAAATTGGCTAGTATAGGCCAAGTGATTGAACTAGGGTAGAAATAACTCTAGTACAAGTAATGTTACTTAACTTGAGAATAAAACTGGATTTTTAAGGATCCACTTTTAGTAAGCATTTCTGCAAACAGAGTCTTGATTATTGAGAAACCTTACCTTGACTCCTTTATAACCAGCATACCCTTGAGAGTCTTTTCTTAGTCGGGTAAGACTTGGTGAGTAATTCCATACTCATTGTTTTATTCCCTATTGTTTTTAGGTGAAGAAGCAATTAACTTCTGTTGTTTCTGTTCTAAGGTGGTACCGAAGGAAGAACATCAGGAGTGAAGCTGCGGGAGGAAAGGATCCTCCATAAAAACTTTTTGTTTAAAACTTATCGGGAGGGGTTTTTGCCTCCCTGGCTTGTAATAATAATACTCGGCACTCGTATATTATATCCTGGTCTGTAATATTTAACTCTGTCTTACTTTTGAATAAAGGTAAGTTTATGTAATCGCTTCCGCATTTTCGTATCTCCGATGATTTGTAATGTCTGCGTGACGGGTGAAACGCTCTTGGAAAGTAAGGAAAGCAAATACCGAACTTGTCAAGTGATTCAGGAACACCTTCAGGGTTGTCTGAGGTCCGTTGGACAAGGACAACTGTGGGTGGGCCTAATGACTTGGGAGGTTCCGTCACATGTTCGAAGTATCCATAACCCATCCTAGGGTGAGGAAAGGATGACCCAGTCTCAGGGTCAGTTAGAGTAGTGTTGGGGGTCTACTTCTCTGCCGAAGGTTCTCAACAAGCTGGTTTGGCTCATTTGACAAACATGCTGAAGGACCAATTGCTAAAGGTTGAACAGCAAAGCAAAGTTTCGATAAAGGACACAATCATAGCTTTGGCTTAAGCCAGCTCCGAGGGGATTTCTACAAATCAAGCCAAGAGTAGAAAGATAATTTAACCCTCTTTATTTAGAACAAATGTATAGGTATCAAGGGCACAATTGTACTTTTGCCTGAGCTGCATCTCATGCGTATAAATAGATGAACAGTACCCCGTACTGTTCACGCATTCATTGACGATTAATCTTGCATTTTCCTTTTGCACGGAACCGAAGGTACAAATATAACCGCGTGTTATCATGTAATTCAATGTATATCTGATCTCTTACCCTTTACTAGATATAATAAAACATAAACATTATATTATAGTATTTTGCTCATCAACAATCAACGCTTTAAAAGGGTTGATTGAAATCGAAGATGCATCTTTATCACCTTCGTCCATGAGCTATTATCTTCAAGAAAAGATAATGCTTTAGAGGACGAAGGTCCTTAACGTCTAAAATTGTGTTGCCTTGTTTTTGATTCATAACAATTGAAAACAAGTGACCAACAGGAAGCAATGATTAAGCTCTCAGTAGCAACCCTCGCATACCATGTTTCGTACCCCTGCTTTGAGAGGAGGAAGGGGAGACCGAAGCTTTGGTGGCAGATTCAGTGCACCCCAAGGAAACCATTATGCTTGTTTTGTGGTGAGGACAAATGCCACATCACAACAACATGTCATCATACTGAGACGGAACCTCCCAAGATATTAGGCCCACCTAAACCTGTCCTCGTCCTAAGGGCCTCAGCCAGCCATGCAGATGCACCCAATAGCTTGGCAGGACCTAGTCCTTGTATCTTCTTCAACATCTCCCAAGAGCGCATTTCCCATTTCATAGACATCACACATATCAGAGTAAAAACGGAATTAGTTACAATAACTTAATTTACAAGGACATGTTAAAGTAACAATATAGAAAGAGTGCTTATTACAATGTAAGGGTCTGAGTGCTTCTATTTATTACATCACTCAAAGATAGACACCTTCCATAAGTTCATACTTAGTTTTCATCCTCCTGCATGGGGACGATCTTGGTACAGAAGCAGCAAAACTCTACAGACTCTTCACCTACAACAACATGGGTTCGAAAACCCTGAGTACAGAATGTGCTTTCGTAAGTCTTACCTGACTAAAAGACAAATCTCTCAAGGATATACTAGCCTTTAGGATTTAAGGTAAGGTTTAGCAAGAACCAATGACTCAGTTTGCACAAAGCTTACTAAAGTTAGTCCTTATAAATTCTTTTCACTTGTCAAGTTAAGTGGTTTTCCTAAATCTAGATTTTACTAATCTAGATCAAGCACCTGACCTACACTAGCCGTCTTTTACCAAACCCTAAGTTTACTTATCACTACGGTGTAGGTTAGTGACCAAATCTTCATATCCGAGAAGTAACGGTGATCCGAATCGATTAATATCCAGCTAGGGATCTCCAACCACATGACATATGTAGCAGTTAACCCTTGCATATGTCAACTCACACTCAGGTTTCTCAAGACTAGAATGGATTCATGCCAACCGAGAGCATAGACACTCCACCATCCAGCCTCTTGCCATGGAGGGTACACACTACTCTCGCCATCTCTTCACTCCCATTGTGTGGTAGCCTTTCTAATATTGGTCCAGCCGAGGCAAAGCTTACCCATGACGAGGCATGTGGCCAGTTAAAAGGTCCTCGATCATTGAGCTTACATCGGTTTGGTCCTTAAATGACTCAGACAGAGACACTACACCGAGACTCTCTTCTCGTGCAAGTCATCAGTCTGGTCTCATCTTATGATTTATAATCCAAAACTTGGTACCTGTCAGAGGTACTCTTTTCAGATGTTTGAATCCATCATGGCCGTGATGGATTCACCATCATGAGTTTTTATTTTTAAACATTTCCATTCCAATGTGAAGCATCACATTTTTAAGACAAAACATTTTTTACTAACAAGCCTAAGCATCATTAAAACTTGTTTAAATAAATCAAGTAACAAGGACTGATACTCAATTTCTTAAGGAAGGAAATGCATCAATAGTTTATCACACAACTCTTATTACCTAATGTATCATTCAACGGTGATAAAACTTTAAAATACAAGGGAAAGGTAAATGCATCGGGGCTTGCCTTGTGTTGTAGGAGTAGCTGCTTCTTCACCACAGATGTCAAAATAGAAATTGTTCTCTACAAGAGGATTCTCTATCGGAGGGACAACCTCTTCTTCTACTATATAATCTTCTTCGTCTTTAACACGTGATAATACATACATGGATGCTTATGTTATGCCATGAATATGCAAGTTTGTAAACAAGAATTAGAAACACTCTATTGAATACAACTTTCCTTCACGGAGTTTATTAGCCATCAAAGCTTCCTAGCTAGATAATCTTCTAAGATTAACTTAACTAATCTTCTTAGGCTAACAAGCTATAGCAAGTTTACTTTTTCTAATTTCACTTGTAAAATTAACTCTTAACCTTACTTTATTTTATAAGGATTATTTCTTTGGACTGTAATTGGTTTCCTAGTCAAACATCGTCCAAACAGGTTCAAACTTCACTCAAGGGCTAGAACAAACATACCAAGCCTACCCAAAAGGTTTCATGATTTTTGGAACTCCTAATATATTTCTCAAATTCTAATAGGCTTTGCATAAGCACCTTTAAATGCTGATAATTTATTGTTTGAGATAAAAATCTTGAAACTATTTTTATTAAATACTATCTAAATTTAGGAGTCTAGTAAAATTGGTTTCACTGTTGTACCATTTTTCTACAATTTGTGCTAGATTTTGCAAGTTATCAGCAAAAAGATCAATTGGCTGAGTGCCCAAGTTCCTTCCCCCGCCGATCTTTTCACTCTCCGGTAATATCTACTCCATGCTCTACACGCATCTTGTGGGGGATGGATATCCCCTGGGTCCACACAAGGGCAAAAACTTCGCTCGGGGCCACGTGGCAGTTGCCCCTCTGAAGCGTCCTGTCATGGGCCAGGCGAACAAAGAAAATGGAAGCAGGCCGATCCAGAGGCGAAAGAGACCCACGTTTGAGCTAGCCGCGACATAGGCATGGATATGTCAGGCCTGTTTATACCCGCGCCCGACATCCTAAAATGTCGGGGATAGCTCGACATGGAAGCGCCGGATTTTCCTCGAGATAGTTAAATTATTTGCTACTAATTAGGAGATAAGCAAGAAGATTGAGATCGACACCTATGCGGGAAGACCCCCCATGGTCGTGTATATAAGGCCAAGGGTGACCCCCTCCATTTTCATCTCATTAGCATCTCATCAGTTCAGTAATCACCACCTGTAATCTCATCCATATAAAAAGCCACCCGAGGAAGTAGGGTATTACGCTCCTCAAAGCGGCCCGAACGAGCTGAAATCCGCTTGTCTCTCTCTCTCGTGCTAGAGCGCGAACCATCGAGTTACGATCAGCGACACTGTCCTACCCAAAAGCACCACGAGGGCAACCTCGGGTGTGCGGTTGGACACAAAACACCAACACCTAGCGCGCTAGGTAGGGGGGTGTCGTCGATCAACGCTGACTGCGTGGCCATCGTTTTCAAGAGCAAAATCACCTTTAGCCTAGGAGCAGTTTTCTGCTTTGGGACCATCTCCTTCATGGCGGATGTAGAGGGAACTCTGCACTGCATAGCAACTCCACTCAAGAAGAAATCACGAGCGCCAAAGGGAGTTGCAGCGAAACCACAAGCCGCCCCACCACCAATGGCGCGACGGGGCGTGGTCCCGCACGAGGCTAGGCTTGGGAACCCCCAGAGAGTAGAAGGCCAGTCAACCATGGCCTCCCCAACCCGACGAACTCCATTGGCCACCTCACCTACTAAAGAGTAGACACAGATCACCCAGTAGAAGAAGATGAACATTCTGAACCGGGGCTGAAAAGTGCAGCGAACGACCAACCCGATTCCTCCACCCTCAAAGCAGGACGAGAAGAAGCACCGCTGCACCTACTCCTTTCTTCCCTGACATCCTCTTCATTTAAGGGATACTGGAGTCGTCGCCCATCTCTAACAATGAACCCACCATGCTGGGGGAAGAACCTCCCCAGCGCGACGCACGACGACGAAGAAACAGGCGCTGAAACGTGCGACGACACCATGAAGCCGGAGAACGGGACCCGACTCAACCCGTCTCTCGGGACGAAGCCTCAGAGATGGGGGAGAACGGTGCAACTCCCGCGACCGTCGCCAAGCTCAGGAACATGAGTGGGAGCAAGCTGAACAAGATGCTAGGCTCCGACAGGACAACCCGCTCCTCGCTTGGAACTTGTACCCCGACTTCGCCCGAGCACTGAACACGTCGAGCGAGGTTGGAGGGGTCCAAGCGCAGATAGCCAATCGCCTCTCGTGAACCCCAGATGCAGAGGGCTATCAGCGGGTGCTCACTCAGGCGACCAATCATCTTCTACCTCTCGCTCACCCATCGAACGATCTGCGTCAAGCGATCAACAGTCGACGGGACGCATGGAGCAACATCAGTGCTTCGCGCGATCGTCGACACGAAAATGAAATATGGCACTGGGAGGAATATGACCATGATCATGGTGTGCTAGAACACAACTGCGCATCCAGGATCGAGTCAGCGGCAGCCTCTACTAACAGTCCGGTCTAGGGAAGGTCGAGGCGACATGACACTCGCTCCCCTCCCCGGGATCAACAACATGATCATCAACAGGAGGAGACGTGCGGGGTCTCCGCGCTCACCCCTCGACTCTAGGCCATCCAATGGCCCCCAAATTCAAAGTCTCCAATGTCGACAAATACAAACCCAAGAAGGACCCAGGGGTTGGCTAGCCATCTACACAACCGCCGCCCGGCTGCTGGGGCTTCGAAGGCCGTCATGACAGCATACCTACCCATCGTTCTGGGGCAGGACACACTACAATGGCTCTGGCATCTACCTCGACATTGCATCGACGATTGGGGAGATTTTAGCCACCGGTTTGTCGCGAACTTCTAGTCCCTCTCCAACAAGCCGGTGTAGCCATGGGATCTCAAATCCATCAAGCGCCAGAACGATGAAACTCTCCGTTCATTCCTTAGAAGATTTCAAACAACGAGGACTGTATCCTTGAGGTTGCTGAGACAGCTGTGATCGAAGACTTCTATCGGGGGTCCAAAGATCTGGTTTTCATCCAAGCTATACTTCAAAAAGCACCCACCACTCCTAAACAACTGTTCAGGGAGTCGGACATCTACAACACCGTGAATGAGCGGACTCAAGACCTCATTGGAGGCGTGAAGCCTGTACCTCTAGCACCCTAAAGGGACTGAACCAGCAACCAGACAAATGCTGGGAGAAGAGGACCCATGAGGAAGTGCACACCACTGAGCCACGTGTAGCTCGAGCCCGTGGTGCGCTCCATGGTGGGGTAAGGACACTAGATGAGATCCTCGACTCCCAGTGCCCATACCACAAGGATATGCGACACACCATGCGAAACTGCAGAGATTTCAAAAACTCCGTCAGGCATGGCTGACCATTCTAGTTGCTACCGCCTCCCCCACATCGAGGAGAGCCTAATGAGCCTAGGCAGCCTCAGCAGCAGGAGGGAGGTAGAGGTGGAGCCTTCCTGTGCATCGACAGGGAGGTTAATGTCATATTCGGAGGGCAGGGGGTGCAAGAAAACAAAAGGCAACAAAAGATCAATGATCGGCAAGTTCCACGAACAGTGCTCCTACCCCTTACCGATGGTTGGAGCACACCATATCCTTCAGCCGAGCTGATCAATGGCTTAACTTCAATCACCCCAGCAAGTACCCGCTACTTGTCGACCCTGTGATTTGGGAAAGCCGGGTTAAGAAGGTGCTGGTGGATGGTGGCACCAGCATCAACATCACCTTTCCCCAAACACTTTAGGCTCTGGGGTCGCCATCACCGACCTCATTCAGTCATATACCCCCTTCTTCGGCATCGTGCCGACCAAAGGTGAGTACCCACTAGGTCACATCTACATGTTCGTCACCTTTGGATCCCTATAGGACTACCGAATTGAGTTCCTGAGATTCGAGGTGGTGTGTTTCGACTGCGGGTACAACACCATTATTGGGAGGCCAGGATCGGCAAAATTCATGGCCATCCCACACTACCCATATATAATACTCAAAATGCCAGGTCCTTAGGGGATCATCACCGTACACGTTGACTTCCAAGGCGCTGCTGAGTGCTTCTGGGTGCCATTCAAACGGCTCTCACTGCCGTGCCCTCGGTAGCCCTTCCCGTACAGAAGCCGGAGGAAGAGGATTTTACAATCCTTTCGAATGAAGCACCGACCGCGACCTCTATGCGACCGACTGAAAAAACTAAAAGAATCAACCTCGGATTCTCTGATGAACGCAAGACCGCGGTCATCAATTCTAGCCTCGACGACAAATAGGAAAGCGTGCTCATCCAGTTCCTGCAAGACAATCAGCACGTGTTCGCATGGCAACCTATGGACATGCCGGGAGTCCCAAGAGAGCTGGCTGAGCACAAACTCAAAGTGTACCCTCAAGCAAGACCGATCCTATAGAAGCTATGTCATTTCACGCCTGACAAAAGAGAGGCTATACGGGCGGAATTAGCTCGTCTATTGTCGGCAGGTTTCATTAGAGAAGTACTATAACCTAAGTGGCTAGCGAATCCTATTCTTGTACTAAAAAAGAATAAAGTTGATTGGTGCATGTGCGTCGACTATACCGATCTCAACAAACACTGCCGAAAGATCCTTTCGGACTTCTTAAGATAGATCAGGTAGTCAATTCAACCACTAGCTGCTCCATGCTCTCCTTCCTAGATTGCTACTCTAGTTATCACCAAATCAGTTTGGCAAATGAAGACGAGGAAAAGACTGCATTCATCACGCCGTTTGGGGCCTTCTGCTATACCTCCATGTCGTTCAGCCTCAAAAACGCTGGAGCGACTTACCAGAGGGCTATCTAGACATTTTAGCCGATCACTAGGGCAAGCGTGTAGAATCTTATGTCGATGATGTGGTAATCAAAATCGAAAGCCCGAAAAACTTCATCGAAGATTTACAACAGGTCTTCAACAGCTTGAGGCGCTACCGATGGAAACTGAATCTAGAGAAATGTGTGTTCGGAGTACCGGTTGGAAAGCTGCTCTGGTTCATCATCAGCCATCAAGGAATAGAGGCAAACCCAGAAAAAATTGAAGCCATAATGAGGATGGAGCCGCCATGGTCACAGAAGAAAGTGCAGAGGCTCACTGGGTGCATGGCAGCACTGAGTCATTTCATGTCAAGGCTCCGTGAAAGAGGAATGCCATTCTATAAACTGCTCAAGAAGGTGGATAACTTATAGTGGACCATGGAAGCTCAACAAGCCCTAAATAAATTCCAAACTACACCACTGGTACTCAAGCCGCCATGTCAGGCTACGACAAGCCAGCTAGCTGAAGACCTGCTGCTATATATCTCCTGCACGACTCACGTGGTAAGCACTATGTTGGTAGTCGAGCGGGCAGAAGAAGGACGTGCATACCTAGTACAACACCCTGTCTATTTTATCAGCGAAGTCCTCGGCCCCTCGAAGATAAGGTATCTTCAAGTTTAGAAGCTATTGTATGCAGTACTTCTAACTGCTCGTAAACTCTGGCACTATTTTGACGACTACAAAGTCATAGTTGTCACATGATTCCCAATAGGGGATACTCCACAATAAAGAAGTAGTTGGAGGAACAGCCAAGTGGGCATGTGAACTTGGAGCTTATGATATAGAATTCCAACCTCGCACTGCAATCAAAACTCAAGCACTGGTCGATTTCATATCAGAATGGACCGAACACCAGGATCCAGAGAACCCAGAAGTAGTTGAAATCTAGAAGATGTACTTCGACGGTTCGTTGAGGCTATAGGGGGCAGGAGAGGGAATCCTTTTCATTGCCCCTGGAGGTGATCAACTCAAATATGTGCTTCAGCTCCTGTTCCCAGCCTCCAACAATGCCGCAGAGTATGAAGCCTTAGTTCATGGGTTAAGCATCGCTATTGCACTGGGCATCAAAACATCATATACCGGCTAGCATTATGGACCGCAAGCTTAATGAGTTTCTGGCCTTAATTGAGGCCTTCAACAATCTTTTTCAGTATGCTAGCTATCATGTAGATACAGATGAGAAAAAGAGGGACAAGTTCAGGAGTGGTCTTAGTACCAAGCTTCGAGAGCGCCTCAACATGGCCCGGGCCAACATTTACAATGAGCTGGTCAATTTGACATCTCACAAGAAGACTGCATTATGGCCCATAGAGCAGAGAAGAAGAGGAAAGCACCTATGGCAGGACCCTCTACACAGTCTCAACGTTTCAGGATGTTGTCAAACATCTAGAGCAGGGGACCACAGCAGCAACAGGAAGATGGGTGATTAGGCCACCACAACAGCAAGCACCCAATCACCCTCAAGCCCCAGCTCAGATGTAACACCCAGTTTGTAATATATAATAAAAGAGGAGAAAAGTCATTTCCTATATTTTATGTGTGTGTTGAATCTACTTATCATCACATGTGAACACCATATTTAAACAACAAATGAATAATAAAAAGATATACCATTAAATCATGCATCATGCTGGAATTTTTATTTTTGTGTGCATTTTTGTGACAGTATTTCAATAATGTAAAAAGGAAATATGTTAAATATCCAAATGGGGATTTAAATCCTGAAACAATCCTAGAATTAAGAAAAGAGAGAAGAAGAGAAATTAATAGGTGAATAAAAATAAGTATAAAAATATATATTATTCTTATACATATTGGATTTGTGTAATTAACTCAAAGGAGGAACTCATAACCAAATTTAAATTCAAGTTTGAATTCAAAAAAAAAAGAAGAAAGAAAGGAACAAAGGGGAAAATAAAACCAGAAAAAGGAAAAAGAAACCCCACGGTTGGGCTCCAAAGCCGCCAATTCGGCCCATTTGGTCGATCCCTCCGCGCAGCCCGATTAACTAACCCACGCCAGCTCCCTGGTTGCGCCGACATGCGGGCCACCCAAGTCAGTCGCATGCGCACCTTCCTCCTTCCCTCCTTACGCTGACGTGTGGGTCCCTCGCTCGGTCTCCGTCCCTGCGCAAGCCGCGCGCCGGCGTAACAGAACGTCACCGCGTCCGCGCTATCCCCGCCGTGCGTTCAGGAGCCCGGGCACCAGTATTAAGAGTCGGGCGCTGTTCCTTCCTCCCCCACTCTTGCCCTCGCGTTCGCCAGTTTCACACTACATATTCGCCGCCGCCATTGTGAGAGGAGAAGTCAGAGAGGGCTGCGTAGTTCCGCCGCAAGTGAAGCTCGTCGTCGCAGGGACTCCGTCCTTGGGGTTGGCCTAGGCTGGGTCGCCATCGTCTAGGTGGCCGTTCGCGACCTCAACTGGAAGGTGGACCTTGGGGAGCGCGGGTAATTCCTCACCGTGATCCCGCCACCGTCGTACTTCCGCCCATCGCCGTGGCCACGCTCCTGTGCTCCAACCCCTCGGTAAGAAATCCGTCCCTCATGTCTACCTTACCTTCCACATGGTATATCTCGAGTCGATTTAGTGCTTAGCACGCGGGGAGCACCGATTGGCGACCTCGCCGGAGTTCGGCTGGTTGTGGAGCAGGGGGCGGCGCCGCCGTGCGTGTGGGCGCTGTTGGGGTTGAGATTGTGCGCCATTGGATGACCAGCAACGGCTGTGATTAGATCATGTGCATACCGATTCGCGTAATAGGCTCGGCGC
This sequence comes from Zea luxurians, assembly GCA_029449295.1. Classification (NCBI taxonomy): domain Eukaryota; kingdom Viridiplantae; phylum Streptophyta; class Magnoliopsida; order Poales; family Poaceae; genus Zea; species Zea luxurians. The sequence continues at coordinate 10,510,112 of JAOPSE010000002.1, forward strand.
CGTTCGATCCGCATCTGGCGGCCGGAAAGCGATCGTGGGAGAGTTACTACGTATGATAGATCTGAGCCGTAGGATCTCGATCCACCGATCAGGATTGTTTACCGATTCATATAAGGCATGGGCTAATCCTGGCGGTCGGTTTCTAATCGGACGGTTGTAGGCCCATGATACCCCTTCGTGGGTGGTTTTGCAGATGAGCCCTCGGGTTTTAATGAAATCAACCCGCCATCCACGCAGGATTAGTTCTGATTCTGCAGATTATTACCCCGTGGCCCCAGCACTTCTTTGTAAATGAGGCCCAGTCCAGTAGTGAATTAAATGGATTAAATGAAATAGAAATTGGATTTTTAATATGAAAATAAACCCTAGAACTTGTTCATTCCATAGAAAATGCATATGAACTCCAAATCACTCCATTCCAGTTGCAAAAAATTGGTAATATTATTCTCTTTCACTTAGAGTATCTGTTTTTACATGAAAACAATAAGAAATTTAATTGCTCACTTAATCCATTTTAAATACATAAAACCTTTGAAAATCCATAACTTAAAATCTATAACTCCAAAAATTATGATTCTTGTTCCTAGGATTTTATTTTAATATGTAGAATATTTCTGTGTATTTTGTTCACATGCTTGGTGTGATGTTAATTTTACCCTGTATATTGTGCTTGTTTGTATTGTGGCGAGTAGAAGAGCCCGTGACCGAGGATCCTGGTGAGCAGCAGGTTGAAGTAGCTGAGCAGGAGCTCATTGAAGGCAAGTTGTGCCCTTGACCACTTTTTACCCAATAATGTTCTTTAATATCATTTACTCATGCATAGGTTAATTTTGATGGGACCCAATAGGTCACCCTAGATTGTTTATCTCATTACCTTGTTTACCCCTGAATCACTTGGGTAGTTTGCTATTGATTTACATGGTTTTGGGATAATCATTTATTATATCTATGTTCCAATTATTTTTGTTATTCTATTTATGTTCATGTCAAGTTCATTAATGTTAATTGGAACATAGAGCTTAACTTGAGAAACACGTGCCACCACAAGGGTTTAATGGAACGCCCTTGGCTGACTAATTAGGAAAGCTAGTGGAAGACTACCTTACCCGAAAGGGGCAAGGGCAGTAGGGGAGTTGCATGCAAGGAGGTTCTCGAGTTGATTTTGCTGCGATGGCGGTCAGACGGGGGATTCTTGCAAGTGCTCTTCCCATAAACTGTAGCGGGTTTTTGGAAGCTAGTGGAACTTTGTAAAGGCCTCGTAGTGTTGCCCTGCCGCGCTTCCTAGGTAGAGGTGTATGGGATTCGCGACCCCTTGGGAGATGGGTAACATGACTTGTGGGTAAAGGGTACAACCTCTGCAGAGTGTAAAACTGGTATACTAGCCGAGCTCACTGTCATGAGCAACTCAGGACTCTCTGATGTTTAAATTATGGAACTTAAATTCAATTTTGTCATTTGCATCGCATGGGTTTATTATTAATTTTGTTCTATTACTTTACTTATGGTTTGGTATTTACTTACACTTAGTAACTTCTAATAAAAGTTTGACCAACTACTTAAAAGCAACGCTCAGCTTTAACCCCTATCATTGATTTGCCTTACACATCACATGAACTCACACCTTTGTGGGTTTATGTCCACTGGTTCCCCACAACTTGTTGAGCTATGATCATGTGTGAGCTCACCCTTGTTGTCTCACACCCCCCACAGGAGAAGAGCAGGTGGTTCAGGAGGAGCCACAAGGCGAGGAGTATGATCTGATCTAGGTGGCGTTTCTCAGTTGATATTGGCGCCGACGATCCTTAGTTTGTTTTATATTTATCTTTTATTTTGTAATAAGTCTTCCGCTATGTAATAAATACTCTGATTATTGTGACATTTATCTCTATACACTCTGTTATTATATATGTTGTCTTCTTGGCCCATGTATGAGATGCACCTAGCTTTGTTCCTTAAAGCCGGGTGTGACAGAAGTGGTATCAAAGGAAATGTTGACTATAGGACGAAACCTAGATAGAAATGGACAAACCTTTCCTACTTACCTTACTCTGACTCATTCTATACTCATCTCATCTTGATCTTGTCTCACCTTTTTGCTATTCTACTCTGATTAATCTTATCTTTTCTACTCTAAGACAAGATGGATTTCACACCTTGGAATCCTACCACTATGATCTTTTTAAGAGATAGGGAACCTAAGACAAAAATTTAAACTATTTTCTCTATTTAAAAATGTTGGTTGATTGTGCTGATGATAAATGCCTGATTCGCTTCTTTGATTGATTGAATTATTATAGATGGACATCTTAGCATGTACCAACATAAGGTATTGAATTAGCTTTAGTAGGTGAGATATTAATCTGCTTAGCTAATAAATCCCCTAAAGTAAAATGATTTGTAAATAACTGCCTTGTCTACTATTCTCTTACCATATGTATCTAACTCAGATGGTCAATACCAGGTGGGGTGGTGGAATTGATTTGCCTCCTAATCGACACACTCGGTGGATATATAGACAACCCCAGCCATAGCCTGCAGAGATGAATCCTCCTAATCCTCCACCAGGCGGAGTTGACCCACTGGTTGCTGCTCAGATGAGGATGATGCAGCAAATGGCGGACACTACGGCGGATATGCGTGCTCAGATGCAGCAGGAATGCCAGGAGATGCGTCAAGAAAGAGAAGAGATACGACAGGAGTTGCACTAGGAGCGAGAGGAGATACGCCAGGAAAGGAGGGCGCAACAACAGCAGCTGCAACAGCAAATGCAACAACAACAGCAACAGCAGCAACAGCAACAAGTACCACTGCCTCCACCACCACCACCAGTTCCACCCCAAGATAAGCATAGGGAGTTCATGAGTCATAAGCCACCTACATTTGCAAGCTCTCCTGATCCATTGGACGCGGATGATTGGCTGAAGTCTGTTGAGAAGATGTTGAATATTGCACAATGCACTGACCGGGAGAAGGTTTTATATGCTTCTGGACATCTGACAGGTCCTGTTGCTGACTGGTGGGATTCATATACTGTTGCCCACGATGCTGCTGATACTATCACTTGGGCAGAGTTTGGTACACAGTTCAGGAATTATCATATACCAGCTGGATTGATGAAGATTAAGAAGAAGGAATTTCTGTCACTGAAGCAAGGAAGTATGTCAGTTAGTGAGTATCGCGATAAGTTCATTCAGCTCTCCAGATATGCTCCAGATGAAGTTGCTGAAGATGAGAGGAAGCAGGAGCATTTTATTGAAGGACTTAATGGACCACTGCAGTATGCTCTAGTGGCACACACATTTCCATCATTTCAGAGGCTACTTGATAAGGCCCTGGCTATTGAACACAAGCGTGTTCAGCTGGGAGATTTGAAGAGAAAGGCTATATCTCAAGGACAAGGAAGCAATAGTGTTCGTCCTCGCTATAGTTCACCTCAGGGTACACCAGTTCGCACTGGCGGAGGCCAGCGCCCAGTTCAGCAATCACCACTGAGGACTCCACCTCCTCGACAGGCTACCCCTACTAGCACCCCGACGAAGTTTTCAGGACAGAGTCCAGGCACTACTTGTTTCAAGTGTGGGAAGACTGGTCACTATGCAAAAGTCTGCCCACAGAGGATTGCTACCACTCCAGTTCAGAATAGGCAACAAACTCCAGGATCTGGCAAGGGATATTCTATTGCCAAGGTTAATCAAGTCAGCGTGGATGCTACTCCGGATGGTGCAGACATCGTACTTGGTATGTTTTATGTTAATGCAATTCCTGCAACCATCTTATTTGATTCTGGTGCTACACATTCATTTATGTCTGTTAGATATGCCAACACAAATGAAATACCACTGCTAAATATGAGAAAACCAATGATAGTAATTACACCTAAAGGGCCTGTTGAGGCGAATCAAATGACACGTAGATTGACATTGACAATTATGGGTAGAGAATTTGGAGCTACTGCTATAATATTAGAGTCAAGCAGTATAGATTTGATCCTTGGTATGTCATGGTTATGAAAGGAAAAGGTCGTTATAGCATGTGGTAGAGGTACCGTAGAACTCACTACCACTAAAGGAGAAAGATTTCAAGTTAATATTGTAGTAACCACCTAATCCAAACGTGCAATGTTCTTTATACCTGAGGAGTTTGTTGGTGACAACATCCGTGTGGTTAGAGATTTTCCGGATGTCTTTCTAGAGGAGTTACAAGGGATGCCACCTGATAGAGAAGTTGAGTTTGTTATCGATCTCTTACCTGGAACTGCCCCTATTTCGAAACGACCATATAGGATGTTCGTAGAAGAGTTGAAGGAACTTAAGAAGCAGTTAACTGAGTTACAAGAGGCTGGGTACATTCGTCCGAGTTCCTCACCTTGGGGAGCGCCGGTTCTGTTTGTACAGAAGAAGGATGGATCACAACGGATGTGTGTGGATTATAGATCTCTTAATGATGTCACCATGAAGAACAAGTATTCGTTGCCCCGTGTTGAGGATCTATTTGATCAGATGAGAGGTGCTAGAGTATTCTCGAAGATTGATCTCCGATCGGGTTACCATCAGATGAGGATTAGACCATCGGATATTCCCAAGACAGCATTCTCGACTCGATATGGATTATATGAGTTCACTGTGATGTCGTTTGGATTAACCAATGCACCAGCTTATTTTATGAACTTGATGAATAAGGTGTTTATGGAGTATTTGGACAGATTTGTCGTGGTATTCATCGACGATATTCTTATCTATTCCCAGAGTGATAGTGATCATGAGGAACATCTAAGGTTGGTGCTACAGAAGCTACGAGATAACCAGCTATATGCCAAGTTCAGCAAGTGCGAGTTTTGGATTGGCGAGGTGCCATTTCTTGGTCATATTATTTCTAATGGAGGAATATCAGTGGATCCTGCTAAGGTTAAGGAGATAATGGAGTGGAGAGTACCCACTACAGTTACTAAGATTCGGAGTTTCTTGGGACTAGCAGGATATTATCGGAGATTTATTGAAGGATTTTCTAAGATTGCTAAACCTATGACTTCGCTTTTGGAGAAAGGAAGAGAATTTAAGTGGGACGAGAAGTGCCAAGACAGCTTTGATCAATTGAAGAAAAGATTGATGTCGCCACCAGTATTGGTTATGCCAGACCTACAGAAAGGATTTGATATCTATTGTGATGCATGTGGCCAAGGCTTAGGATGTGTGCTCATGCAAGAAGGACATGTGATCGCCTATGCTTCTCGTCAGCTACGGAGACATGAATTGAACTACCCCACGCATGACTTGGAATTAGCAGCCGTTGTGCATGCTCTTAAGATTTGGAGACATTATATCATGGGGACCAAGTGTCAAGTATATACGGATCATAAGAGTCTGAAGTATATATTCACTCAGAAGGATCTCAACCTTAGGCAACGCCGTTGGTTGGAGCTTATTAAGGATTATGATTTGGAGATTCACTATCACCCGGGCAAGGCAAATTTGGTTGCAGATGCCTTGAGTCGAAAGGAGCATGTTCATTCAGCTATTGTTGCCCAGCTACCTGATGAGATTGTTGAGGATTTTAGGAGACTTAACCTGGGGATAGTTACTCATACTGAAGGAGTTACTATTGAGGTGGAACCTACTTTGGAGCAAGAAATCCGCAAAGGACAAATTGGTGATGCTAAAATACAAGAGATTAAGGATCTGATTACTGAAGGTCGAGGTCCGGAATTCACGGAAGATGAGCAAGGCACTGTATGGTTCAAGGACAAGATGTGTGTTCCTGATATTGAAAGCCTTCGTGAGACTATATTGAAGGAGGCCCATGACTCGGATTATTCTATTCATCCTGGTAGTACTAAGATGTATCAGGATTTGAAGCGGAAGTATTGGTGGAATGGATTGAAGAGAGATGTGGCCGCACATGTGGCTATGTGCGATGTGTGTCAAAGAGTTAAGGTTGAACACCAGCGGCCAGCTGGACTATTGCATCCACTGAAGATACCCGAGTGGAAATGGGAAGAGATTGGTATGGATTTCATTACTGGATTGCCTCACACCCAGAAAGGATATGATCCTATATGGGTGATTGTGGATAGATTGACTAAAGTGGCTCACTTTATTCCTGTGAAGACTACTTATAAAGGTTCTCAGCTAGCAGAGTTATATATGGCTCGGATTGTGTGTTTGCATGGAGTACCAAAGAAGATCGTGTCGGATTGAGGTTCACAGTTTACCTCAAGGTTTTGGAGAAGCTTTCATGAGAACATGAGTACAAAGTTGAATTTTAGTATGGCTTATCACCCTCAGACTGATGGACAGACTGAAAGGACCAATCAAGTATTGGAAGATATGTTGAGAGCTTGTGCCCTTCAGCATGGAGGGAGTTGGGATAAAAGTCTACCTTATGCTGAGTTCTCATATAACAATAGCTATCAGGCCAGCCTGAAAATGTCACCTTTTGAGGCTCTATATGGCAGGAAATGAAGGACTCCTTTATATTGGGATCAGACTGGAGAAAGACAGTTCTTTGGGCCTGAACTGATTCAAGAAGCAGAAGAACAAGTCCGTATAATACGAGAGAATTTGAGGGTCGCCCAAACCAGACAAAAGAGCTATGCTGATAATAGAAGGAGACCATTGGAATTTGAAGAAGGAGATTATGTGTACCTCAAGGTGTCACCACTTCGTGGAATGAGGAGATTCAAAGTTAAGGGCAAATTGTCCCCACGCTACATTGGACCATTCCTGATCTTTAGAAGAGTTGGGGAGATGGCATACCAACTCGAGTTACCTGCTACTTTATCGGATGTGCATAATGTGTTCCACGTGTCTCAACTGAAAAAGTGTCTCCGTGTCCCTGAGGAACAATTACCAATGGAAGAGCTCAGTGTTCAAGGTGATCTAACTTACATGGAGTACCCGATCAAGATTCTGGACACATTGACTCGAGTTACAAGGAATAAGGTGATAAAGATGTGTAAAGTGCAATAGAGTCACCACGGAGAAGATGAAGCAACGTGGGAAAGAGAAGAAGAGCTTTGCATAGATTTTCCCTATCTTTTCTCTAGTTCTTCTTAAATCTCGAGGACGAGATTATTTTTAAGGGGGGTAGGATTTGTAACACCCAGTTTGTAATATATAATAAAAGAGGAGAAAAGTCATTTCCTATATTTTATGTGTGTGTTGAATCTACTTATCATCACATGTGAACACCATATTTAAACAACAAATGAATAATAAAAAGATATACCATTAAATCATGCATCATGCTGGAATTTTTATTTTTGTGTGCATTTTTGTGACAGTATTTCAATAATGTAAAAAGGAAATGTGTTAAATATCCAAATGGGGATTTAAATCCTAAAACAATCCTAGAATTAAGAAAAGAGAGAAGAAGAGAAATTAATAGGTGAATAAAAATAAGTATAAAAATATATATTATTCTTATACATATTGGATTTGTGTAATTTACTCAAAGGAGGAACTCATAACCAAATTTAAATTCAAGTTTGAATTAAAAAAAAGAAGAAAGAAAGGAACAAAGGGGAAAATAAAACCAGAAAAAGGAAAAAGAAACCCCACGGTTGGGCCCCAAAGCCGCCAATTCGGCCCATTTGGTCGATCCCTCCGCTCAGCCCGATTAACTCACCCACGCCAGCTCCCTGGTTGCGCCGACATGCGGGCCACCCAAGTCAGTCGCATGCACGCCTTCCTCCTTCCCTCCTTACGCTGACGTGTGGGTCCCTCGCTCAGTCTTCGACCCCGCGCAAGCCGCGCGCCGGCGTAATAGAACGCCGCCGCGTCCGGGCTATCCCCGTCGTGCGTTCAGGAGCCCGGGCACCGGTATTAAGAGTCGGGCGTTGTTCCTTCCTCCCCCACTCTTGCCCTCGCGTTCGCCAGTTTCACACTGCATATTGGCCGCCGCCGTTGTGAGAGGAAAAGTCGGAGAGGGCTGCGTAGTTTCGCCGCAAGTGAAGCTCGTCGTCGCAGGGACTCCGTCCTTGGGGTTGGCCTAGGCTGGGTCGCCATCGTCTAGGGTGGCCGTCCGCGACCTCAATTGGAAGGCGGACCTTGGGGAGCACGGGTAATTCCTCACCGTGATCCCGCCACCGTCGTACTTCCGCCCATCGCCGTGGCCACGCTCCTGTGCTCCAACCCCTCGGTAAAAAATCCGTCCCTCGTGTCCGCCTTACCTTCCGCATGGTATATCTCGAGTCGATTTAGTGCTTAGCGCGCGGGGAGCACCAATTGGCGACCTCGCCGGAGTTCGGCTGGGTGTGGAGCAGGGGGCGGCGCCGCCGTGCGTGTGGGCGCTGTTGGGGTGGAGATTGTGCGCCGTTGGATGACCAACAACGGCTGTGATTAGATCATGTGCATACCGATTCGCATAATAGGCTCGGTGCCGTTCGATCCGCATCTGGCGGCCAGAAAGCGATCGTGGGAGAGTTACTACGTATGATAGATCTGAGCCGTAGGATCTCGATCCACCGATCAGGATTGTTTACCGATTCATATAAGGCATGGGCTAATCCTGGCGGCCGATTTCTAATCGGACGGTTGTAGGCCCACGATACCCCTTCGTGGGTGGTTTTGCAGATGAGCCCTCGGGTTTTAATGAAATCAACTCGCCATCCACGTAGGATTAGTTCTGAGTCTGCAGATTATTACCCCGTGGCCCCTGCAGTTCTTTGTAAATGAGGCCCAGTCTAGTAGTGAATTAAATGGATTAAATGAAATAGAAATTGGATTTTTAATATGAAAATAAACCCTAGAACTTGTTTATTCCATAGAAAATGCATATGAACTCCAAATCACTCCATTCCAGTTGCAAAAATTTGGTAATATTATTCTCTTTCACATAGAGTATCTGTTTTTACATGAAAATAGTAAGAAATTTAATTCCTCACTTAATCCATTTTAAATACATAAAACCTTTGAAAATCCATAACTTAAAATCTATAACTCCAAAAATTATGATTCTTGTTCCTAGGATTTTATTTTAATATGTAGAATATTTCTGTGTATTTTGTTCACATGCTTGGTCTGATGTTAATTTTTCCCTGCATATTGTGCTTGTTTGTATTATGCGAGTAGAAGAGCCCGTGACCGAGGATCCTGGTGAGCAGCAGGTTGAAGTAGCTGAGCAGGAGCTCATTGAAGGCAAGTTGTGCCCTTGACCACTTTTTACCCAATAATGTTCTTTAATATCATTTACTCATGCATAGGTTAATTTTGATGGGACCCAATAGGTCACCCTAGATTGTTTATCTCATTACTTTGTTTACCCCTGAATCACTTGGGTAGTTTGCTATTGCTTTACATGGTTTTGGGATAATCATTTATTATATCTATGTTCCAATTATTCTTGTTATTCTATTTATGTTCATGTCAAGTTCATTAATGTTAATTGGAACATAGAGCTTAACTTGAGAAACACGTGCCACCACAAGGGTTTAATGGGACGCCCTTGGCTGACTAATTAGGAAAGCTAGTGGAAGACTACCTTACCCGAAAGGGGCAAGGGCAGTAGGGGAGTTGCATGCAAGGAGGTTCTCGGGTTGATTTTGCTACGATGGCGGTCAGACGGGGGATTCTTGCAAGTGCTCTTCCCGTAAATTGTAGCAGGTTTTCGGAAGCTAGTGGAACTTTGTAAAGGCCTCGTAGTGTTGCCCTACCGTGCTTCCTAGGTAGAGGTGTATGGGATTCGCGACCCCTTGGCAGATGGGTAACATGACTTGTGGGTAAAGGGTACAACCTCTGCAGAGTGTAAAACTGGTATACTAGCCGAGCTCACGGTCATGAGCAACTCAGGACTCTCTGATGTTTAAATTATGGAACTTAAATTCAATTTTGTCATTTGCATCGCATGGGTTTATTATTAATTTTGTTCTATTACTTTACTTATGGTTTGGTATTTACTTACACTTAGTAACTGCTAATAAAAGTTTGACAAACTACTTAAAAGCAACGCTCAGCTTTAACCCCTATCATTGATTAGCCTTACACATCACATGAACTCACACCTTTGTGGGTTTATGTCCACTGGTTCCCCACAACTTGTTGAGCTATGATCATGTGTGAGCTCACCCTTGCTGTCTCACACCCCCCCCACAGGAGAAGAGCAGGTGGTTCAGGAGGAGCCACAAGGCGAGGAGTATGATTTGATCTAGGTGGCGTTTCTCAGTTGACATTGGCGCCGACGATCCTTAGTTCGTTTTATATTTATCTTTTATTTTGTAATAAGTCTTCCGCTATGTAATAAATACTCTGATTAGTGTGACATTTATCTCTATACACTCTGTTATTATATATGTTGTCTTCTTGGCGCATGTATGAGATGCACCTGGCTTTGTTCCTTAAAGCTGGGTGTGACATCAGAGGAATGCCAAAAACCAGCCTCCACAACATCAGCAGCAATACCTCCTAGGCAATGGCAACATATGCTTCACTTGTGGCAATGCAGGCCACTACACTAAGGACTACCCTCGGAACTAGCCAAAGCCAGCTCAGAATGCAAATCAAAACCAGGGAAGGAAACAAAAAGTGCAAGTGAGGCAGGGCAGATTGAACTTTACCACTCTAGCTGAATTTCCAGAAGGAGCACCCGTCATGACTGGTACCTTTACCATTTTTAATCATCCTGCCCTTATTCTATTTTATTCTGGTGCATCACATAACTTCATCAGTCAAACGTTTAGTGTTAAGTGCCAACTACCATTTATCCACACCAAAGGGGCAATCATGATCGCAACGCCAGGGGGCAAGACTGCATCTCACCAAATTGTCCGACAAGCACCTATAAAGATGGGAACTAAATTATTCAAAATTGATCTCATTATTCTAGGGCTAGAAAATGTGGACCTCATCTTAGGAACTGCTCGGATGACCCAACGCCAAGTTTTGCTAGATGTCGCAGCCCGAGCCCTCGAAATACACTCCCCTACCTATGGAGAGCTCGTCGTATACCTTCCCAGCCAGGGTGACACACATTCTTGTGCTTTCTCCATGATTGAACCACCCTTGGAAAGGATTCCCGTGGTTAGTGAGTACCCCGACGTCTTTCCTGACAAATTGCTTGGAATGCCTCCCGACCGAGATATAGAGTTTGCCATAGAATTGCAGCCAGGAACCGCACCAGTGTCCAAAAGGCCATATAGAATGCCACCAGCAGAGTTGGCCAAGTTGAAGAAGTAGCTACAAGAATTACTAGACAAGGGATTCGTTCGTCCAAGCACCTCACCTTGGGGATGTCCAGCTTTGTTCGTGAAGAAGAAGGATGATAGTCTAAGGTTGTGTATAGATTACCGCCCTCTTAATGCGGTAACTATTAAGAACAAGTATCCTCTACCCCGCATTGATGTACTTTTTGATCAGTTAGTTGGGGCCAAGGTATTATCAAAAATTGATCTTCACTCCGGCTATCATCAGATTAAGATCAGAGTGAGCGATGTTTCGAAGACTGCTTGCTCGACCAGATATGGGCTTTATGAGTATTTGGTGATGTCTTTTGGATTGACTAATGCCCAAGCTTATTTCATGTATTTGATGAACTCGGTATTTATGCCAGAATTGGACAAATTCGTCATGGTTTCCATCGATGACATCTTGGTGTATTCAAAAAATGAAAATGAGCATACTATGCATTTGCACATTGTACTCCAATGCCTACGGGATCACTGCCTATATGCCAAGCTTTCTAAATGTGAATTCTAGCTGAAACAAATTAAGTTCTTAGGTCACATAATTTCTTAGGAAGGGATAGCTGTTTATCTCGACAAGGTGCAAGAAGTGATGGAATGGAAGCCTCCTACTATGGTCCGGTAGATTCGAAGTTTTCAAGGATTAGCTAGATATTATTGACGATTTATTCTAGATTTTTATAGGATTGCTAAACCAATGACTAAGCTCTTGAAGAAGGGAATCAAATTTGAGTGGAGCCAGAAATGCGAGGATGCCTTTCATACCTCAAGGCAACACTTGACAACTGCACCCATGTTAGCACAACCCGACAACACCAGATCTTTCGATGTATATTGCGATGCTTCATGTACAAGACTTGGATTTGTTCTGATGCAAGACACCCATATCATCGCATACGCGTCAAAAGCACTAAGGCCTCATGAGCAGAATTATCCCACCCATGACTTGGAACTAGCAGTTGTAGTTCACGCTCTAAAGATCTGGAGGCACTACTTGATGGGAGCCCGATGTAACATCTACACTTACCAAAAGAGCCTCAAGTACATATTCACCCAGGCTGACCTCAACATGAGACAGAGGAGATGGCTAGAACTGATCAAGGATTATGACCTAGAAGTGCACTATCACCCAAGAAAAGCAAATGTGGTAGCCGATGCTCTAACTTAAACATGGAAGTAATTTCTCCGGGAACTCTGGATTATATCTCAATCAAGTCAACCTTGCAAGATCAGATCATCTTGGCACAACTTGGGGACAAGGGAGTTTGAATCATCAAGGAGATGCTCACCCAAAAAGTGGATAAGTATAGATGTTTCCATCAGGACAGCAAGGGAATATTATGGTTCGAGAACCGACTTGTTGTTCCCAAAGATCAAACCTTAAGGAAGAAGATTTTGGATGAGGCTCATCTCTCCAAATTCTCCATGCACCCTGGAAGCAACAAGATATATCATGACCTCTGATCCCTATATTGGTTGACTAGGATGAAGAGGGAGATTGCTAAGTACGTGTCTGAATGCGACACCTGCTAAAGGATCAAGGCAAGTCACTTGAAGACACCAGGCACCTTACAACCACTTCCTATACCATCCTGGAAATGAGAAGATATCAGCATGGATTTTATTGTTGGATTACCCAATACCTCCCGATGCCATGATTCTATTTGGGTGATTGTGGACAGGCTAACTAAGACAACTCAATTTCTACCAGTGCATACAACCTACTAGACCCAAAAATATGTAGAGGTGTACATCGATCGTATCATCTGTTTACACGGAGTACCAAAGACTATCCTCTTAGACCGAGACACCCAGTTCATGGCACGTTTTTGGGAACAGCTATAAGAAGCACTTGGTACCAAGCTACTTCAGAGTTCTGCATACCATCCTCAGACTGATGGCCAAACAGAGAGAGTGAATCAGATTCTTGAAGATATGTTAAGGGCATGTCTGATTCACTATGGCAAAAACAGGGACAAGTGTCTTTCACTGACCGAGTTTCCTTACAACAACAGCTACCAGGCTAGTTTAAAGATGGCACCCTTTGAAGCTTTTTATGGGAGGAGATGTCGAACACCCCTAAATTGGACGCAAACGAGTGAGAGGGAAAATTTTGGACCTAACCTAGTGCTTGAAGCCGAAGAAAAGGTCAAGATCATTAAGAAGAACTTAGAAGCTGCTCAAGCTAGGCAAAAGGGGTATCACGACAAAAGAAGAAAACCCCTATGATTCAAAGTGGGAACTCATGTGTATCTCAAAGTCTCATCCACCAAAGGTGTGCAAAGATTTGGAATCAAGGGCAAGTTAGCTCCACGCTATGTTGGACCTATGAGATCATGGAAGCATGTGGACCCATAGCCTATAAGCTGAAGCTACCATCTAAACTATCAGCAATACAAAATGTGTTCCACATAACTTAGCTAAAGAAGTGTGTGCAAGTACCGACAGAAATCCTGGTTGAAATAGAAATGGAAATAGAACCAGATTTGACCTACCAAGAACACCTTGTTAAAGTACTAGATCACAAGAGCAGATCCACACACAGCCAGACAGTTAAGATGTATAAAGTCTAGTGGAGTAATCACACCAAAGAAGAAGCTACATGGGAGACCGAGGATTTTCTAAACAGAAACTACCCCGAATTTCTATCAAGAAGTATTGGTACGTAACCATACCCCATCACCTCTCTTGCCTTCTGCTCTTAAGATGCCATCATACCTCTCTACTTAAAGGAAGTTGGAACCTCTAGTTAAGAATGATAGGACTTCCTTCTGAAGTTGCAAAGAGGATGACTTTCAAAGAGCCGTTTGGCCGAAGGTCTCAAAATTACACCACCCATGTTTAGATCGCCCACCTCCTTACCACTTGTGATCTCACCCAAATCTTGGGACGAGATTCTTTTTAGGGGGGAGGGCTGTAACACCTCATGGTTTCTACTCTAAACCCACACCCTGACCTATTATCACATGTGGATTAGTGGAGCCTCAGATGACCACAACTTAACAACCAAAGGGGTCAGCTAGTGTTTGTTATCCTAAGATGCTTACCTTGACCATATGGTGCAAATAACAGAGAAGAAAATTTCAGTACCCTAAGTCTAATCACCTGGGACATGTGAGACAAAACAGAAAATTGGTAAACAGACAATGAAACATTCAATATCACAATTTGGGCTAATTATACAAGTTTAAGATCATCAAAATATCTATTAAAGATAGTAAGGAAGTTTCCCAAAATGTGTCTTAAACAGCCCCAAATCGATCACTCAACTAGAAGAACCCTAGGGAGAAATCAGCTTTTCTCTAAGTCTCCCCCAACCCGAATTCAAAAATCTGTCATGTTCACCTAGCTCCTAAACTCAAATACAAGTCATCAAATAGATAAAGTGGCACCAAATTACCTCAGACACGCCCTGGTGAAGTTTGACACCGAACCAAGACCGTTTGACACGCCTTGACATGGTTTTTGTCGCGACCCAGATACAGTGACAGACTCGACTTGACACTAGCGTTTCTCCTCACCCTAAGCATATCTCAGCTCAGGATTCACAAGGAAAAGCAAGGATTTGGCGTAGGGATGAGACCCTACATGGGATCCTTGCTAAGATATGCACGCTAGGGCAGCTAAACAGGCGCTTGGACAGGGGCAGAAGCGATCCTCCACGTGTTCGACCGTGGCTGGCACTCGGGAGCGCGCTCTGACCGTGCCCGCGCATGCCACGAGCTCCGGTCGGCTCGATTGCGTGCCTAACCCCGCACCCGTGCCCGAACTCTCACATATAAGAAGCACCAGCCCCTCAACCTTGCCCACCCGCATGCCCCATACTTTTTGCTGGCGATTGGACGCCAGTAATCGCTAGAACACCGAGTGCTGCACCACCCGCATGCTTGTCGAAGCTTTGGCCACCGTAGCCCGACCAGTCCAACCTATCCTCTTCCAGTCTATCTCCCCGGCCACGTTCCCTAGAGACTAGCGAAGCTTCCCAACCACTTAGACGAAACACTACCTCGCCAGAGACGCCAAATACCTCGCCAGACTTGTCCCTTCCACCGGTTACCTCGGTCCAGGTAATCTACCCACCCATTCATCGATTCCTTGAACACACGCAGTCCCTGTCACTCAGTGAAGCTTCCTGTGCGGTCTGATTGAACTATTCCATCGTGGTATGGCCGGTACAGACATCGCCGACGAGCTCCGCTGCCCGAATCCGTGGCCAGACCAGCTCTGGGCACCATTGACACTGACCCATAACTCGACGTGACCACCAGGGGCTCCCCATCCTCACTAGACCCTTCACCGAAACCCTACCAACGTCGGTAAGCCGCTCCGTTGTAACACCCTGAATTTGGGGTATAAAATTTCTTTTCCAATATCCACCAAATTCAGGTGTTACTCTCTCATTTCTCTGCTTTCCTTCTCTTTTTCCTAAAAATGGAGAACTATTTTTGTTTTATATTGGCGTAAACCTAGTAGAATGAGCCCTAGAGGCACTTTGGTTATTGCATTCATGCCGTTGCATGGTGTTTCTAAGCGTAAAATGTGTTTGAAACAAGTTAACATATCTTATAGAAACGCTCGGTAAATTTTCATATTTTTCGGAATATTTTTCTATTTTCTGGAAACCAAAATCTATTTATTTAAGGAACTTAAATATGTTTTTATAAACTCTAAGCATGGTTTTTGAGATCATTAGGTGCCAAAACATTTCTAGGAATTTTTTTGGAATTTTTTGAAGCATCTATAATATTTTGAGCACAAAATATGGATTTCTAGGCTTTTCTGAATTTTATAAATGCTAAAATCCGAATTTTAACCAAATTTCTATCTTGTCCGAATCCTAGATATATATACATGTCCGACTTCTCCTCGTTGAGCCTGTTCCAGAGCACGAAACGGTTTCTCCAGATTCAATTCTCAGCTCCCGGGATTGCTCACCGAAGTTCGGAACCGGTTCCAACTCCGGCGACAACTCCGGCGAGCAATCACTCCCAATCTGTGCATCGTCTGTGGAATCCGAGGGTACCGCTGCGTTCGTCTCGTCGAGGGCTTCGTCTGGGCGTGTCAGGTTCATAGATTGGACCTCTGAATCTTCGTCAATCGACAATTTCCTCCTCGGCTCCGGCGGGGGTCTTCTTTCACGGTGAGAAACCACCATTGTTGTATCTAGGGTTTCGTTGTTTGCCCGTCCGTGCTAGGCCTTCCTCTCCGTACCCTCACCTTCCCCGGTGGCGGGGCCCCCTCCTCCTGCGTTCCCCCCTCCCAGCGCGGCCCCCCTCCCCTCTCCGGCGACGGCCGGCCCGGCTGGTTCAGCTGTCCCGCACCCCGCCGTGCGGCCAACGGCCGGCTTGACCGTCTCCCCCTGCGCAGCCCCCTTCCCTCTCCTCGTCTCTCTTCCATGGATGGGAGCAAGAAGATGAGGTGAAGAACAAGATGGCAGTTTTGTAATTTAGTACGCATGAATTACAGTCTAGATTAAAACAATAATAACTTTTGTGTTTTAAACCCGATTCGATCCATTCAAGTTGTGCTAGATTTATATTAAAATTATCTTCATGATAGAAGTATTTCCCCCACTGTTGAATATTTTATTTAATTTATTTAAACTTTTGTTTGACCGATGGCTAATAGAACGGCGTTTCAATTTTAAAATCTAATTTAGGAATTCGATTTGCGTACTTATAATTAGTCACCAACATGATTAACCTTAACTAAAATGTTTATTATTAATAATTGTTTAGTTTAATCATGCTGTCCATTTATTAGTTTCCGTGTATCGTGTCGGTCCACGCGTAGTATGCGTGTCGCGGTGCTATTTCATGCGTGTCGTCGCGTGTCGTTCGCGAGTGTCGCGCGTGTTGTTCCCACGCGTTGTCGCGTACGATATTAAACAATTCGCTTATAATCACTCATGTCAGTTAATTAGTTATTTATTTAATTATCTACAATTAAAACAGTAAGTTAGTCAAAACTAAGTAGTTTTAATTTATATTTCATAAATGTCAATTAATATAATTACGTCGAATTAAAAATTCTCATTAATACTTGCTTAGTGTAAACATGCTAACCTTCGATTATCGCTATTCTTTTCCTCGCGTAACCGTAGAAGCGCTCTCTACTTTATATTGCTCGCTTTTATAATATTTTATCTTGTATGGTGTAATATTTTTATACATGTATATATTTGCTTATGTCTGTTTATATTCGTTGCGCGTCGCGAATAGACTGCGCTCTATTTCTGAGCTTCAAGGAATCGACGGTCAAGCTTCGCGACTAAGAGATCAAACTCTTCGAGTTCTATGAGGCTGAAGATCCTAAGCATCTGTTTGGTGAAGGCAAGTGTCCTCTAGCCCATTGTGTCCCATTTACTTTATAATTAACTGTCCAGCATACTATGAACAACCTAAGGATTGACTAGTATTCTGTTTTCTTGTCCTTGTTTACCCTTTGGGAATTGATTAGTATGATTAGTATTATGGTACTGCTTTATTTTAATCAATGAACATGATTAGAACATTTATGATACGTTGATGATATTTTGATTATGATGTTGGACTCGTGATACTTTAGGGGGCTCGGGCGGTTTCTCGAGTGCCTCTCCGTAAGGACCTGTTCGGGATGACCACCCAGGAAAACAGTGTAGCCATGAGGGTGGTATGTGACACCCTTAGCTAATTAATTAGAGGAACTGGGGTGTAGTTTGCTTCGCCGTCGTGCCGTCAATGTGGCATGGTGTATGAGGCTCGCTCTGCCGAGGGTGGTTTGCCCCTTGGGGAGGAGTGCGGTATATTTAGGAAACCTCATGGGCGGCTACAGCCTCAGGGAATCTTTGTAAAGGCTTTGTAGTGATCAAGGGTTATGAGCGTAAAGTGTGTAACACCTCGGGAGTGATTAAGGGTCTTGCAAGCCCTAGCTAGAGAGGGAATCACAGCTCGTGGGTAAAGTGTGCAACCTCTGCAGAGGATTAGAAAATGATATATCAGTCGCGCTCACGGTTATGAGCGGCCTTGGGAGCTCTTTGATTAGAGATACATATGATCTGAGATACAATGGTTCTATTGATGGTTTTGGCTTCGATGATGATGTTCCTCGAAGAGGAAATGGTTCACGGGTTGGTTATTGCTAAAACCTGGCTTCTACTAATAATAAATACATGACCAACTAAAAGCAACTATTTTGAGCTTAACTCCATATAAAGCTAGTCCACTTCAGCTAAACATGACATTTGCTGAGTACGTTGATGTGTAGTCACCCTTGCTGTCACAAAATACCAGGTTGCCTTTGATGCAATCTATGCTTAGGTAAAGAAGGAGAAGGAGGTGTTGAGGCAGATCTCCAGGAGTTACAGGACTTCGACGAGTTCAAGGATTAGGCTGGCGACCTCCCCAAATCAGCTGCCTGTGGTGGGTTTATTTATGTTGGCTACGTTTCTATTATGCACACTTTGATTCATATCATGTAAATGACTCTAGTCTTTCATATTATTACTTACTCTTTATTGTTATTCGAAGCATTATGCTATGATGAGTCATTTATGTAATCGTTGTGTACGTGAATTTATGATCCTGACACTACATGGTTCACATTCGGTTTGCCTTCTAAAACCGGGTGTGACATCCACCGTCTCTTTTTGTCGCGGGTACTGTTTAACCTAGCTAGGGACCATGGATTAGAGGTTAGAAAAACCCAGGGGTCATAAGTAAAGGCCTAGACTTAGATGAATAGTATGCCAGGGACCAATCCGTAAGGAAGAAGGGAGAAAAATACCAGGGACCAGTTTAGAAGTGTGTTTTCCTTTTCTTTTTCGAAAATCCACTTTAATTAACCAGCAGAAAATTTTAAAAATTCATAAATTGGACAAAATATGACCAAATTTAGTCTAACAAATTTTACTAGGTTCTGGACAAGGTAGACTTTAGAATAAAAATAGAAAACCCACTAGTCCAGTACTATTTCTGGAAGTTTAGATTTTTATTTAGATATTAAGCAATATGCAAGAAAATAAGTAAAATTAGTAAAAGCATAGTACTAAAGCTGGGTAATTTTTAGGAGATAATCAATCAATAGTAGAGTCCCACAAAATTATTGTATACCATAATTTCCTCATTTAAGTAGAGATTATAAAATAAATTAAGTTTCTACCCATTTTCTTGGAAAATAAAATTTGGACCTAGACATGTGATCCATAAGACCAACTTATTTTTCCTAGACTAATTTAGCAGCAAGGTTTCATGGAAAAATATAAAAATGACCTAAGTTTGACTAGGAATTATGTTCCCCTGCCCTATGAGAAATGATAAGGAACTTTAGAAAACCATACAACCCATTCCCTATAAGGAAAAATGAACAAACTTAGTAATGATTGCTCTTGCGTAAAGAAAAAGTTATGAAAAATGCCAAATCTGTTGTTTGACATTTTTGAAAAGAAAAGTTAGTTAAATGCACCTTTTAGCCCCACAACTTTAGAAAATCATAAACAAATATTCACTAAGTATCATTAAGTATATTTTTACACAAGATCGTGATATTGCATCTAGATACCGGTAAAAATAACCCTTGGATCATAGGTCACTTCTAAATAGAAAGTTTAGTGTAAAGTGACCCCTCTACCTTAGTTTTTATTATTTTTGTTTAAAACAGATTCTAATCGGTTTTGACCTCAAATTCCAAGAACATACTAGTTTAACCAGTGTTAAGCTACTGTAATTTTTCAGAATTTTCGAAGAATTCTAAATAGCATTCGTAGTTCAAATTACCATTTAAAGCCTAATGGAAAATAGAATAAAGAGATAAGCCTAATGGAAATTACCATTTAAAGCCTAATGTTCAATTAAAATTTCAAAGACTTTGCTGATCTTTCACTAAATTCTGGAAAGAATAATTAAATCCATTATTTGCACTAAATATCAGTTTAACTTAATAATCGACAATGTTGGGGGCCTTATCTTCCGAAGGTCCTAAAAAATGTGACTAATATGTTTTCAATGTAACATAGACTGCTACAGGAGGCTTTGGCTTTGAGATTAAGGTATGTGTGATATGGAGATACAACCCGAAGGCAGGATGAACGGATGCCGAAGCTGTGGCTGAAGGAGCTTCGGCTTAGCATAATGATGAAGGTGGAAAATGAAACCGACCTAAAGGGGAAAAGACTACTTAGTCCTTGATAGCTCGCCTTATGATTAGCAGTAAATGTCATGGACATGAATGTAATTTTGTTCGAGCTGCGTTCCATGCCTATAAATAGATGAACAGTAATACCGTATTGTTCACGCTGAATTGTAATCGCTGAGTTGTAATCGCTCTCGCGCCACTCTCGCATTTTCACCTTCTAACAAGTCGAAGGTATTAATGTAATATAAATATCATTGATGTTTATCTATGCTTATAAAATAATCTAATGATTTGTAATGATTATTCATATTCTTTTGTGTTTCATGTGTCTTTATTTATATTCGTTCACTGGAATGACGAAGGTATGCCCTTCATGACTTTCGTCTTAAGATCATTATATCCCAAGGGAGATAATGCTTCGAAGGACGAAGGTCTTTAATTGTTAACAATTGTGTTGCTTTGTTCTTGATGTATAGCATCCGAGAGCAAGGACCAACATTGGCGCCCACCTCCGGTGAACTCAATCGACCACCTTCGACAAGCATCAACTTTCGCAATGCTGCCGAAGAAGACAACGGTGCCAGGGATTGCCCTGCAGCCACTGGGCACTAATCAGGAGACGCTGCGAGAAGCTAGGAGCTAGAAGAGGAAGGCAACTAGCCCAACACCTCAGGAGGAGGAGCTAGATCAGGGATTTGGAGGCTATCCACCAACAAGTGCAGAAGAAAAGGGAAAAATGCTTTGGCTCGCTGATCTTTAGAAGAAGATCGATGAAGCCGCTGAAGAAATGTGTTACCTCACTTAGGATGACCAAGACTGAAGGCCCCAACACAGGGAGCAAGAAAGCCCATTCAATGATGATGAATGGTACGGTGACTTTCATCAGGGCAATTTTGCTTTTGACAATGCTTCTCCCTTGGCAGCAGAATTGCAGGCTACCCCATGGCCACCGTCATACAAGCCACCTCACCTCCCAATGTATGATTGGCACTCAGACCCAAAGCAATTCCTGATGAGCTACGAAGCAACCATATCCTCATATGGAGGCAATACTGCAATCATGGCGAAGTCCTTCGTCATGGAAGTCAAAAGCGTAGCTCAAACTTGGTACTCCTCTCTTCGGCCAGGGACAATTACGTCATGGCAGAAGCTAAAAGATATGTTAGTGACCAACTTTCAGGATTTTCAAACGAAGCCAATCAACGCCTATGCTCTTTTTCAGTGTACGCAGGACTAGGAGGAATATTTACAGGCGTATGTCCGAAGGTTCTCGCGGCTGAGAGCTCAAGCACCCACAGTGCCCAATGAGATCATCATTGAGGCCATGATCAAGGGGCTCTGACCAGGACCTACGGCGCAATACTTTGCAAGGAAGCCACCGCAAACTTTGGAGAAGCTTCTCCAGAAAATGGATGAGTACATCAGAGCTAACAATGATTTTCGGCAAAGAAGGGAAGAAGCCAATAGATACTCTGAAATGGTCAGGGGCTTCGGAGGGAGATTCCACCCTAGACATGTTAGGTCAATTCATAATTCTAGCTCAAGTGACGACAGGGTAAACCAAACCCAAAGGCAGCAGCACAGTTCCCAATCATCAGGGTTACAACAAAGTTCCTTCAGGCCACTAGCTCCAAGAGGTAGAGAGGGTAGAAGCTTCGGAGGAAGATATGTAGATCAGCCCAGGAAACTGTTTTGTTTGTTCTACAGCAAAGACAAAGGGCATACCACAAGAATGTGCCAGGTTATGATTCAAAAGCAGAAAGAGATTGCCGAAGCTGAAGCACGACAGAATCAGCCGAAGCAGGTTCTACATACCGCTTCATGCTACTCTCCCTACGTCCCAGGGTATGTAGGCAATCAACAACCTACGACCTCTATCGCTTCGACAAGCCATTCTCAAGCTTCCTGGGCCCAGTTGCCACCACCACCACCGCTAGCACCTACTCTGGTTCGCAGTCAGCAGCCAGAAGGGCATCACCACGCTCAGCAACAGCATGATTTTCGAGAGGAGTCCGAAGCTCGCACAGTCAACATCACTGTGCCCGAGTCGAAGCACATTTACTAAAGAATATCCTAACCTGGTGTATCTTTGTTTTGTCTATCATTTTGTTTTCTTGCATGAAAAACAGTTCACAGAGGTTTAACCTCCAATTTGATGTAATAATATTGTTGTCACACCATCGAGTGTAGCATGCAACCCCTCAACAATGCTTCCGAAGCTACAAAGTCGTTCCTAAGGGAGCACAGAGTAAGTTCTGAAGCTAAAAAGTCGTCCCTAAGGGAATGCAGAGCCAATATGCCACCGAAATAGAAGGCGAAGAAGCTCAAAAGTCGTTCCTAAGGGAATGCAGCTTAAATACCACCGAAATAGAAGGTGAAGAAGCTCAAAAGTCGTTCCTAAGGGGATGCAGAGCTCAAATACCACCGAAATAGAAGGTGAAGAGACTCAAAAGACGTTCCTAAGGGGATGCAGAGTCTGGGTGTGTCTTTGTGTGGGTATGTGACTTCGGCATAAACATCATGCTGCATAATATTATCGCATCATTTCGCATATCATCACATCATACATCATTTCACATCAGTAGCAAGATTATGGAGAAGGAAAGTTGCTTCTTTCAAAATATGCGATGAATGGAACAATATGCTGGAGCACAAAGTGTACCTTTGGCAATTATAATTTTACATGCCAAGAAAATCTTCGTCGACAACAATATTATACAATAGTTGTACTATAGAAGGGCTATTTCTTTACGAAGCATGAAAAGAAGGAAAAGGTGTTTTTTCGCCGAAGGCTCAAAATGGTATGTACACAAATTTCATGCATCGCAAAGAAATATATTAGATTAATATACACACAGATATTCAATGTTTAACCCATATTTGAATATTAAATTTCCTAGATACTACATTTCTTAAGTACACAAAAATTTAGTCTTCTTTTAATATCTTCTCAGCAGCCTCATTCAGGAGTTTGTCGACAGCTTCATCAACGGCTTCTTTGGCAATCCTTATTGTTACTGGTGCTGCTTTCATGGCTAGATCGGCCTCGAGATCATATGGCTGGGGTGGCGGTGAAAGTTCAGATGCAGTAAAATAGCAAGTTGTTAATCCGAAGCCAGAAACAAATATTGAAGCTAAGATTCAGTAATAATACCTATACGCCTTGCGCGCTCAGCAGCCTCTTCGGCTCGCTTGGCTTCTTCTCGGGCATCATAGAATTCTTTTTCATTTTTCTTTATAGCTTCGTCGGCTATTTCACGGCCGCCCTTCATCCAAACATTGGAATAGAATTTCCCACCCATCAAAGAAGCTTTAGCCGAAGGCTCCTTTGTGTCATCTATGGAGAAGACGGTTTCCATCTGGGCTGCAGCTTTAACATGTTCGCAGCCAGTTTTCTCTAAAATTGCTGCAATCCCTCGGGCACCGGCGAAGGCACAAAAATCCCCACGGTCGCTAAGAATTTATTCAAAAGCTTCACCCTCTTCGCTGATCCATTCAATGACTCATTCAGGATCGCCCCGAATAAACATTTGCTCTGATGAGTATGCACCCACCTTGGCAAAGCTATCTTTTAGTTTTTTGGCACAATCCAAGGATTACTCATAGCATCTTTCCTTGGATTCACGAAGCTCTTTCACATTCTTTTCCAACCTTGCACTTGTCCATTCACTTATCTCTTGTTTTGCATTTGCAAGTTCAAAGTTTTCATTAGCTTCGGCAAGCTTTTTTCGAAGATCTTCGACTTCGGCTGTATGAGCTACAGATTATGCAGTAAGTTTTGCTTCGCTGACCTTTACTCTGTCTACCAAGGAAAGCATAATTTTATCCTTTTCTAGGGCATCATTCCTCAGTCTGATAACCTCTGACCGAAGGTTCCCAAGGGCTATTTGGCAACTTTCGTCTTCAGCATTCTTTTGTGCCCTTAAAGTATTGCTCAATATTAAGCCCTACAAAAAAGGGGGGATCAACACAATAATAAAAGATACAAAAATAATCTGTTTATAAATCAAAACATCTTTACCTTCAGACTGTTGTAAGTGAGGCTGTCTGCAAGGTCATCCTTCGACATTGCAGACAGGCCAAGCTCGAGCTTTAGAAACCCTATGTTCCTTGCCATCTACCGGCAAACAGATATCTCCTTATTGTCCGGATGGCAGTACAGAAAGTCGTCTTCATCTATGCCATTATACACCAAGGATCCTTTTGGGTACTTTAAATCCCTGGCATAATGCTTAGCTTCAACAATCTGCTCTTCCGACAACTGTTTACCCGAAGCATGTCATATGACAAAATCTAGCTCTTCAGTAGACGCTTCGAGGGGTAGGAGATTTAACCTTCTTGGGTGCGCCTTCTTTTTCCAAGATCAAAGCGACATCCGACGGTCCTTGTTCAGTATCCTTTCTAATAGTTTCAACATGCCCTGTTTCTGCGGGAGCTGAGGGCCCAACTTCAGCTCCAACATGAGCTGTAACAACTTCGGTGGTCTCCTTAATATTTTTCTCACTCATGCTGGGCACTTCTGTAGAGGCAGGAGTTGGTACCCTTGTCGACTCCATGACAGCGTCTAGTACGCTAGCCATTCTCCTCCTCTTTGGAGTTACTACAGGAATTTTTGATACCTTCGTTGATATCCTCAATTCTGGCTCTTCAGTTGTTTTTGCATTAGCTTCGATAGGACACTTCGGCACATTGGCTATTTTGGCTTCTGTCTGCTCCGCTGCTGTCTTCAGAATTAATTCTTCGGCTGATCCCGCTGTCGCTTCAACAGGAGCGGGGAGCTCTGGCTCAACAATGGAAGAAGGACCCTCAGTAAGCTTCGGAACCCTGGCCGTTTCAATGTACCTAGACCGGTGTGTCAAAACTTTAACCTTTTTACCCTTCGGCGTAGCAGAGATGGCCAAAGCAGCATCTTTTCTTTTCTTTCCCTGCTTTCGTGAGGGATAACAATAGTCTGGGTATACAAAACCAATTACATCAAAAACTCTGTTTAATCTTCTCTTGCCTCACCCTCCAAAGGCTAATGTCATGGCATCATCTTCGGCCCTTGTGTAGGCCCCAAGCAATTTGTCACTAGTTGCCTCAACATAATTCAGTAAGTCATCATTCGGCTCATCAAATTGATCTCTGTATCTGAAGGTGTATTTTAGATAAACCAAGCCACTTTGCTAGACCCGGCAGTAGCTTCCTTCGGCATCTCCATTCACTCACAAGAGGACACACTCTATAAGCAATATGCTCTTGGACTAAGTCTCTTGTGCCAATAAAAGTGCATACACCATTAAAAGCCTTCTGGCATGCTTCAATTTCATTTCCAAGAGCAGTGGCTAGCCTTCTGATGCCGAAGCGAGACCAAATAGGGAGTTGGATGATCCCCTTTATATCTTCTCGTTCAACTAAGTTGTTCTTTACATAAAACAACTCTTCCATCCAGGCTCCTGGCCACCTCTTCCGAAAAGTCGGGACTGGATAGCTCACATCAGAGCGAGGCACGAAGCCGTAATAACCAAAATTATTATGATATTTCTCTTTGCTAGTAGCCTTCGTCTCATGCATATTACAGAAGCATTTTGCACCCGGCTCTAGTCCGTGGCTACTCACAGCCCAAATGAAAATCCCCATTCTAATGATAGCTTCACGGGTAATTTGATGAAGGTAAATCTCAAAAGTCTTCAGAACTTCAAATAAAAATTTACTCAAGGGAAACTAAAGCCCCGCCTTCATGAAGCTCTTGTAGACAACAACTTCGTCTACTTCCGGGCGCAGGGGTAGTGCTATCTCCTCCAGCCCTCACAATAGAAATATCGCGGAAATATCTTCCTTTCATAGCATCAATCTGACTTTGCTTGATGGTTGATTTTCTGAAGATGGTATGACTCGGCCGCCAGGGCCGATCTTCGGCATCTTCGTTTCCACTCTCCAAATCAAAACTTTCACTATCGTCGGAATCCTCAGATAACCCAGCCAGCATTTCATTGGTGATTTTCTCTATGTTCATCTTCTCCATAGCTTCATAAAACCCAGCTAATGCAGGGTCGACAACCTTCTTCTCTTCAGCCATTTAGCCAGCAATTGTAGAAATGCCGAAGCTTGCAATTTAATCAAAACTTGGCAGAGCAAGAAAATTCAGAATGACAAAAATAGCACAAACAGTTGAAATGGCACATCAAATGCTATCAATGTGAGTCCCTATTTATATGCCTAGCGTATCACACTTGGTGGGCCCTACATGTCAGTGACTTCTGCTATTCTAGAGAAGGGAAGGTGTTTTTTCGGACCTTCGGCTAAAGGCCTTCGTTCGCATCGCAGTCTGAATTTGTTAACAAAGAAACAAATTAATACTGCGAGGGGCTACTGTTGGGGGCCTTCTCTTTCGAAGGTCCTAAAAATGTGACTAATATGTTTTTCAGTGGAACATAGACTACTATAGGAGGCTTTGGCTTTGAGATGAAGGTATGCGTGATATGGAGATACAACCCGAAGGCAGGATGAACGGACGCCTAAGCTGTGGCTGAAGGAGCTTCGACTTAGCATAATGATGAAGGTGGAAAATGAAATCAACCTAAAGGGGAAAAGACTACTTAGTCCTTGATAGCTCGCCTTATGATTAGCAGTAAATGTTAGGGACATGAATGTAATTTTGTCCAGGCTACGTCCTGTGCCTATAAATAGATGAACAGTAACACCGTACTGTTCACGCTGAATTGTAATCGCTGAGTTGTAATCACTCTGGTGCCACTCTCGCGTTTTCACCTTCTGACAAGCCAAAGGTATTAATGTAATATAAATATCATTGATATTTATCTATACTTATATAATGAGAATATTAATAATCTAATGATTTGTAATGATTATTCATATTCTTTTGTGTTTCATGTGTCTTTGTTTATATTCGTTCATTGAAATGACGAAGGTATGCCCTTCATGACTTTTGTCTGAAGATCATTATATCCCAAAGGAGATAATGCTTCGAAGGACGAAGGCCTTTAATCGAGCAAGGACCAACAGACAAGAACACTACTAAGAGGTTAAGTTAGAATAAAGAGAAACCCTAAATGACCTAGTGTTACTCGATCATGCATCACATTTATCATCTGCATATTTTAAATGTACATGCATCTTATGCATCATATTAAATAGATTGCAACCTCGCTGATGGAGAGTACGTGCTCATCCCCGAGCAAAGAGCTGACCAAGAGGAAGCTCAGGAGCTAGCTATAGAGGCTGCTACTAAGGATCTCCCTCCTGCCCCAGCAATTGAAGGCAAGCCCTGGTTTTATGGATAACCGTTTATATATGCTATTTTACTACGCTTAATGTTTGTAGGCTTGTACTGTGCACTTAAGTGTAGGAGTTGTTTGAAACCCTAGTTGCATGAACTCAGGATTCCTTTTGAGATGGATACTAGTATGCTAGGTCGAGTAGCTGCTATGCTAAATCAGGATCTCAGTAGAAGTCGAATGATTTTTATAGCACACGCGCGAGGCCAGGAATTGATTGTATCCACTTTTGATATTAGAATTGTTGGGGGCCTTCGGCTTCCGAAGGTCCTCAAAAATATGATTTAAATAATGTTTCGGGAGTATAATGTGTGAACAGGTATCTTCGGACTCGAATCGGTATCACAGTGGGAGAAGCCCAAAGAATACGAAGGTTGATACAGCGCCGAAGCTGTGAGCAGGAAAGCTTCGGCGTGATAGCAGAAAATGAAACCGACTTAAAGATGAAAAGGCTATTCAGACCTCGGTGGATTACTATAGAATTACTACCAAATGTAAGGGGCATGGATGTAATTTTACATGGGCTGCGTCCCGTGCCTATAAATAGGTGAACAGTGCTCCCGTACTGTTCACGCGGACTTGGCATTTACTTTTGCGTCATGCTTGTACTTTTACCTTCTTTCGAGCCGAAGGTACGCTTGTAATTTGATATCATTTCTATTTTTCTATAATGATAATATAGAAATAAGTTAATAATTATACGTAATTGTTTATGTTATCCCTTGTATTACATATGATTCCTTCTTCATTATGATATGTTGTGTTGATGAAGGTTTGTCCTTCATAACCTTCGTCCGAAAATCATTATATCCCAAGGGAAATAATGCTTCGAAGGACGAAGGACTTTAACATTTAACATTTTTTGTGTTGCCTTGTTCTTAACTCATAGCATTTGAGAACAAGTCCCCAACAAGAATTATGATGGTTTGTGGACACGGATCCATGGGGATGTGTGGTCTTCGAGACGGAATTGGAATAATGATCAACATGTGGATACTTGTGTCAAGCGTTTGAAAGTACTAAGCACATGCCGAGAAATATGGTAAATCGGTAAGCCTAGTACCTGAGTGAACTTGTCCACAGACATAACTCCCCACGTGTTCATGAGACATGGTCTCCCATTCTGGTTATGGTAGGTACAAGTGCAGTCACTACACGACGGCGGCCGGGGTCAGTGGAGCATTATATGCCAATGACAGTGGGCTCTGATCTATTGACGAGGAATCGATGGGGACGGTTGACGTGTGTGGGGATGGAGTGCTCCTACATGTCGTGTGTTTAGGTTTACCTTGCTAGGATTTAAACTCGATTTGAATCGCCTGCTTCTCGCAGCTAATGAGACTGCTTGATCCACTGTACTACATTGAGTAATAAGTGGAAATGAGGTTACTAGCAAAAGATGTTGATTAACATAATGTTTGATATCATGTATGAATAGCTAGGTACTCATCTAGTCTAAAATTATTATTCTAGAACTTGAAAAGCTAAAAATTTGATTTTAGACTCATCTAGTGCTTTTGGCAAACCAAACCCCTCAACCAAACAACTTCATGGTCTGGAGGTAGAGGAGTAGACTCCTCACACCGGGTAAGTGTAGATGAGTATTAGTATACTCAGCCTTGTTTATGGCATAATTTTTACAGGTGCCTTCGAGGTGGATATGGTTTCTGGGTTAACTTGGTCGTCCACCTTGCCACTGGGTTGGACAGTCGAGTGGAACCCTGCCACAGCAGGAGATGACCAGGAGGTGTCACACCCGGGCTTTAAGGAACAAAGCCGGGTGCATCTCATACATGCGCCAAAGAAGACAACATATATAATAACATAGTGTATAGAGATAAATGTCACAATAATCAGAGTACTTATTACATAGCGGAAGACTTACAAAAATAAAACATAAATATAACAGGATCTAAAATCCATCCTTGGCGCTAGAAAGTCAACTGGGAGATGCCACCTACATCGAATCGAACTCCTCACTGAGTGGCTCCTCTTGAACCACCTGTTCTTTTCCTGTTGGGGGGTGTGAGACAACAAGGGTGAGCTCACACATGTTCATCGCTCAACAAGTTGTGGGGAATAATGTGCATGAACTCACCAAAGGTGGGAGTTCATGTGAAGTGTAAGGCTGATCAACAAAATAAAGGTTGAAGCTGAGCATTGCTTTTATAAGTTGGTCAAAATTTTATTAGCAATTACTAAGTATAAGTAAATACCAAACCATAATAAATAATAGAAGAAAATTAAAAAATAATCCCATGCAAATGCATATGACAAATTGAGTTTTAATTCCATAGATTAATCATGTGAGGGTCCGAGCTGCTCATGACTGTGAGCACGGCTAGTATACCAGTTTTACACTCTGCATAGGTTGCGCATCTTTACCCACAAGTCATGTTACCCATCTGCCAAGGGGTCATGAATCCCATACACCTCTACCGAGGAGGCGAGGCAGGGTAACACTATGAGGCCTTTACAAAGTTCCACTAGCTTCAAAAAACCCGCTACAGTTTATAGGAAGCTCTAGTGTAGGAATCCCTCGCCTAACCGCCATCGCAGCAAAATCAACCCAAGGACCTCCCTACACTGACCACTCCCCTACTGCCCTTGCCCCTTTCGGGTAAGGTAGTCATCCACTAGCTTTCCTAGTTAATCAGCTAAGGGCATCCCATACTACCCTTGTGGTAGCACTGTTTTCCCGGGTGGTCGCTCCATGTTCCCATTAACATAATGATCTTATCATGAACATAATAACATAATAGAATAATAGGAACATGGATATAATGAAATATTAACCCGAAACCACATAATGCAATAGCATAACTACCCAAGTGAATCAGGGGTAAACAGGGTAAACAGACTAGGGTAACCTATTGGGTCGCATCAAAATTAAACTTATGCATGAATAGTGATAATAAAGAATATTATTGGGTAACAAAAGTGGATCAAGGGCACAACTTGCCTGGCACTTGAGATTCCAGTTACCAGGATGATTCTTCAGATCCTCGTGACCTCACTGCTAGTCGTAGCAATACAAACAGACATGGTATAGACAAAATTAACATCACACCAAACATAAGAACATACTGCATAATAATGATCTACACGTTTCTACGAGATCGTGGGAACGAGAACCACTAAGATCGGAATTATGATTAAGGAGTTATGATTTTATAGAGGATTCATGTGATTAAAATATTAAACTATATCATAAATTGGTTAATATAAATCATATGAGAGGTTGTTATATAAATAATTATCTCAACTTTAATCTAAGTTAGAAATTGACCATAGATCATATTCTAGTAGATTATAATGATAAGCAGTTTAACCAGACTAACCAACATAAATTAAATAAAGATCTAATTAGAAAAGAATGAGATATGGTATAATAAATGTTGTTATTGCGTAGTAAATATTTATACGATGCTAATGCAACTGGAACGGGTCAAATCGGAGTTATGGATTGTGAGTTATGAATTTCCAAAGGTTTTATGTGATTGGTATAGGATTAATTAAGGATTAAATTTTTTTTACTATTTTCATGTCCAAACAGAGACACCATGTGATAAACAATATTATTACAAAATTATAGAAATTTGAATGGACCAATTTGGACTAAATATGAAATTTCTAGGAATTAAATAAGTTTCTGCAATTATTTCTATATTCACAAATCAATTTATAAATAGTTTTCTCTGATTTCCCTAGTCATCGGACTGCACGCATGAATAAACAAAAACCCAGGGACTGGCGCGAAAAGTACCCAAGACCCAATCCACACCCAAGTGGGCGGCGGGTTAATTCCCTAACAACCGAGGGGCTCTTTATGAAGTTTGCTACGCGAAGGGGTACAGTTAACTCACGGCCTCCCGATCCACATCAGACGTCCCAAATTAGATCTCCCCTTCAATCGAACTGGTATACGATCCGGGCTGCCCATCACACGATCCATGACCCTGATATCACGGTGCCAAGATCGCCTCTGGCCGTCCAATCCTATACCTGCGGCTCAGATATAATGTGGTGAATAGGTATACTACTTCTAATCTGACCCGTTCGTCCAAGATCTAGCAGTGGATACCCCCATTTAATCTCAGCCATTGAATAGGATCCCACGGTCGCTTTGTTTTGTCCATACCCGACGGCCGAGCAGAGGCGTTGCCGACCCTCACGGCGGCAGTCACACCGGCGATGGCCATCCGGCCAAACCCACAAGCAATCCCTACGCAAAATGACGCAACACAGAGAGCAGACGATTGTTAACCCAGGTGAAGGCAAATTACCATCGGTGATGCAGCTGGGAATGCCGGTCACGATGGAAAGCAGCGCCGCGGCAATTTGGATCTCTGATGAGCAATTCACCGGACACCGATGGCCTTCACGGCCGAGGTCTTGCCCGACCACGATTCACGCACACCGGTGGCTCTCCCTGACCCCACCACGGACGCCGAGCGTAGGCGGGAGTGACGAACAACGGCGATGGCTTCACCCCGGGTTCGACGGTGGCGGCCCAAAATACCGCTATAGATTCCAAGGTGTCGTTTGGTACCACGATTGAGCTACACCCCGATGGGTTATCGCGGAGGCTGATATTTATAGGCTCAAAGTGCCCGCGGATAGGATTTACAATCCCGAGATTTACGGATTCTGTTGAAATCCACCGCCATGAACTCCGTGAAGGAGATGAACCCGACAGGTTGGGTCCAGGCAGCGGTGACAGCAATTGAGTCACACGTGTCCTAGCGAAGCGAGACCGACGGGCTGGACCCATCGTCAGTCGCCCAGAAGTAGACACCAGCGCGAGCGAGCGGAACACAGAGGCTGACACGTAGGTCCCGCCAGTCAGTGAAACGACGCTAGTGGCCTATGCGGGAGTGGAGTAGGGAAGTGGGCCGACCTGTTGGGATTTAGTGGGCTGAGGCCGGGTTTCGGCCCGAGGCGAGTTTTCTTTCTTTTCTTTTTATTTTTTTTTCTTATTTTCTGTTTTCTTTCCTTTCTATTTTTTAATCTCAATTAAATCCAAAGTTTGTTGTGAAATTTTTTGTACCTAGATTTAAATGCACAATTCAAAAAGAAAAATAGCATCATGAAATAATGTCTTTATTTTTATATTTTCTTTACTTTGCATGTAGTCTTCTTTCTATTTCATTTCCACATTCTAGGTTTCGATTTAAGTTAAACCTCCTTCTCCTTATTAATGTATTTTTTATCATTAATGCACACACATAAAAATTCTTGTAAATAAAATAAATTACCCTTTTAAAAAAATGTAATTCCATTAATCAATCATTTGTTGCCTATTTAGTTCAAAAAGATAATCCCAATGCATAATCTCTATTAAAAGATATTTTAACTTGAATTTTCCTGTTCAACAATATCTCCAAGTTTATTATCCAAAAGGGATCTTTTAATAACTCTTTTAAGAGGGTCATCTATCTAAAATCCTGTAGAAAGATTTTCCAAATACCAAAATAGGATATTAGGGTGTTACAAATCCTACCCCCTTAACAGAAATCTCATCCTCGAGATTTGTAAGGAAAGGGTATATAACCATGTTATCTCAAAACATATGCACAAACAAAATCTCAGCATGATGCATACTTTATTAACAACACATGGGGTCAAATAGACCTTGTTATTCCTCCTAAAATAGTATCATACCATTTACTAACTAAAGTAACATTTAGATCTTGCAAATAATAGTAATGTATATATATGTTTATGTAGCTTGGTGGAGCTGCTGGTGGTGGTGGAGGTTGTTGATGTCATTGTCTTTCCAACTGTGCTTGCCTTATTTCTCGACGTATCTCCAGCCGGTCCTGACGTATTTCCTCGCGTTCTTGTCTTATCTGATTTTGCAATTCGGTAACCATGTTTGCCATTTGTTGTATTAGCATCATTTGGGTGGCAACCACTTGGTCGATTCCAACCGGTGGAGGATTTGGGGGATTCATTTCTATTTGTTGTTGCCTGATACTCTTCCCTTCCTGGCATTGACCATGAGAGTTAGAAGCATATGGCAAAATAGTTTTACAAGGGAATTTATTCGATAAGCGGAATGAATAAGATAGTAGCTGGTTATGATCTGAAGATTCTTTAATAGGGCTTAATCTTTGTTTTATATCAAGATTGGGATAACTAGTCGTATAAGGTGAATGTCCAAAGGTATGATAGAATCTATCATAATGAGATAGATATGGGTGAGATAGACTACATGATGTAGATCAAAAGTTTGTTTGATGTTAGGTGGGGATAGAAAACAAGGGTACATTCGGTTTTAGCTTGTAGGTGAGTGTTGACATAGAATGAGTGTAGTATGGCATAATCAAGCTTCCTTTGGGGTCTAAATTAGGGACCATCGGTCGTGGTGTTAGATGTCATTACCTGAGTTGGGATAACAATTATGGGTACATGGGGTAGATAGATTAAACAGAGTTTTACTTTGCTTTTGGAGTAAATGGGTTGGGCAACCTATAACATAGGCTAGGTCGTGGTTTCACGGATGAGTTGGTCTAAGACACCAATTCAGATTTAAAACCTATTTATAGGATTATGGTTTAGTTAATACTTGTAACATAGATTAGACCATATTAGATTAGGTAGGGTCTAGATTAGATTGGATATAACAGGATTAAACTTAGTTTTAGTTAGATAAATCTACCAGGGTAGAAAATATTAATATATGTTAGAATCTTTTGAAATGGGATGGATTATATGGTGTAGGTAAGTCAGAATCTCTGCTAGGTTAAAATAGAGAGGTTATGCAACTATCTGATGGTTAAGGTAGTCACATATGGTTAGGTAGTTGTATGTGGTCTAGTTAATCTAGAGCACCAATTTAGGTTAAAACATGCTTATAGAAGTAGGGTCCAATCTATTTTCCCAGTATTATCTATCATATTTGTCCATTAGATTAGATCTGACTAGACTAGATGGGATCAGAATTAAATTGGTGTACTTAGATTAGACTAGATAAGATCTACTCAATTTATTTTGGAATAGATCTTGTTTGTTACACTTTTATGAGATAAGCAAAGTGGTGGGGATAAGTATTCTTATTAGGACAAGATGAATCTCTAAGAGTAAGATAGAATCTTTTCGAGATAAGATGGATCTATTAAGATAAGAAAGAATCTTTTAAGATAAGAGGGATCCATTAAGGTAAGGGAGAATCTTTTAAGGTAACAAGGGTCCATTTAAAATAGATACATTTTAATGGAGGATAATCTAGGTTGTTTAGTTATCTCATGAATTCTATTTATTTATATTTATACCTATACGTACATTCAAATGTAATTGTGGACATTACTCCACAACTAATCACACTCAATCAAAGATCCAAATCAGACAGATATCATAAGAACAAACACTCAAGCGTATAGATATCTATAAAAATAGTTTTATTTTTGTTCCTAAGAGTAGGTCTCCTATTCCTAAAGGTCACTTTAGGCACAAGATTTGAAAGTGTGAAATCCACTTTTGTCTTTAGAAGGAACAAGTAAGAATAATTAGAGTCAAGCAGATATAGATGAGAAATGATTAAGAAGAGTTTAGAAAAGGATCAGAGTAGCAAAGGTAAGGTTAATCAGAGTAGGATAGTAGAAGGTGAAATAGGATCAAGATAAGTATAGAAAGAATCAGAGTAAGGTAAGTAGGTAAGAGTTTGTTCATTTCTATCTAGGTCTCGTCCTACAGTCAACATTGCTCTGATACCACTTCTGTCACACCCGGGCTTTAAGGAACAAAGCCAGGTGCATCTCATACATGCGTCAAAGAAGACAACATATATAATAACAGAGTGTATAGAGATAAATGTCACAATAATCAGAGTACTTATTACATAGCGGAAGACTTACAAAAATAAAAGATAAATATAACAGGATCTAAAATCCATCCTTGGCGCCAAAAAGTCAACTGGGAGACGCCACCTATATCGAATCGAACTCCTCGCTGAGTGGCTCCTCTTGAACCACCTGTTCTTCTCCTGTGGGGGGTGTGAGACAGCAAGGGTGAGCTCACACATGTTCATCACTCAACAAGTTGTGGAGAATAATGTGCATGAACTCAGCAAAGGTGGGAGTTTATGTGAAGTGTAAGGCTGATCAACAAAATAAAGGTTGAAGCTGAGCATTGCTTTTATAAGTTGGTCAAAATTTTATTAGCAATTACTAAGTATAAGTAAATACCAAACCATAATAAATATTAGAACAAAATTAATAAATAATCCCATGCAAATGCATATGACAAATTGAGTTTTAATTCCATAGATTAATCATGTAAGGGTCCAAGCTGCTCATGATAGTGAGCACGGCTAGTATACCAGTTTTACACTCTGTAGAGGTTGCACATCTTTACCCACAAGTCATGTTACCCATCTGCCAAGGGGTCATGAATCCCATACACCTCTACCGAGGAGGCGAGGCAGGGTAACACTACGAGGCCTTTACAAAGTTCCCCTAGCTTCAGAAAACCCGCTACATTTTATAGAAAGCTCCAGAGCAGGAAACCCTCGCTTGACCGCCATCGCAGCAAAATCAACCCAAGGACCTCCCTACACTGACCACTCCCCTACCGCCCTTGCCCCTTTCGGGTAAGGTAGTCATCCACTAGCTTTCCTAGTTAATCAGCTAAGGGCATCCCATACTACCCTTGTGGTAGCACTGTTTTCCCGGGTGGTCGCTCCATGTTCCTATTAACATAATGATCTTATCAGGAACATAAATAACATAACAGAATAATAGGAACATGGATATAATGAAATATTAACCTGAAACCACATAATGCAATAACATAACTACCCAAGTGAATCAGGGGTAAACAAGGTAAACAGGGTAAACAGACTAGAGTAACCTATTGGGTCCCATCAAAACTAAACTTATGCATGAGTAGTGATAATAAAGAATATTATTGGGTAACAAAAGTGGATCAAGGGCATAACTTGCCTGGCACTTGAGATTCCATTTACCAGGATGATTCTTTAGATCCTCGTGACCTCACTGCTAGTCATAGCAATACAAACAGACATGGTATAGACAAAATTAACATCACACCAAACATAAGAATATACTGCATAATAATGATCTACGCGTTGCTACGAGATCGTGGGAACGAGAACCACTAAGATCAGAGTTATGACTAAGGAGTTATGATTTTATAGAGGATTCATGTGATTAAAATATTAAACTATATCATAAATTGGTTGATATAAATCATATGAGAGGTTATTATATAAATAATTATATCAACTTTAATCTAAGTTATAAATTTACCATAGATCATATTCTAGTAGATTATAATGATAAGCAGTTTTACCAGACTAACCAACATAAATTAAATAAAGATCTAATTAGAAAAGAATGAGACATGGTATAATAAATGTTGTTACTGCGTAGTAAATATTTATACGATGCTAATGCAACTGGAACGGGTCAAATCGGAGTTACGGATTGTGAGTTATGAATTTCCAAAGGTTTTATGTGCTTGGTATAGGATTAATTAAGGATTAAATTTTATTACTATTTTCATGTCCAAACAGAGACACCATGTGATAAACAACATTATTACAAAATTATAGGAATTGGAATAGACCAATTTGGACTTAATATGAATTTTCTAGGAATTAAATAAGTTTCTGCAATTATTTCTATATTCACAAATCAATTTATAAATAGATTTCTCTGATTTCCCTAGTCATCAGACTGCACGCGTGAATAAACAGAAACCCAGGGACTGGCGCGAATAGTACCCAAGACCCAATCCACACCCAAGTGGATGGCGGGTTAATTCCCTAACAACCGAGGGGCTCTTTATGAAGTTTGCCACGCGAAGGGGTATGGTTAACTCATGGCCGCCCGATCCACATCAGACGGCCCAGATTAGATCTCCCCTTCAATCGAACGGTACACGATCCGGGCCGCCCATCACGCGATCCACGGCCTTGATATCACGGCGCCAAGATCGCCTCTGGCCGTCCGATCCTATACCTACGGCTCAGATATAATACGGTGAAGGGGTATACTACTTCTAATCTGACCCGTTCGTCCAAGATCTAGTTGTGGACACCCCCATTTAATCTCATCCGTTGAATAGGATCCCACGGTCGCTGTGTTTTGTCCATACCCGACGGTCGAGCAGAGGCGTTGCCGACCCTCACAGCGGCAGTCAAACCGGCGATGGCCATCCGGCCAAACCCACGAGCAATCCCTATGCAAAATGACGCAACACAGAGAGCAGAAGATTGTTAACCCAGGTGAAGGCAAGTTACTATCGGTGATGCAGCAGGGAATGCCGGTCATGATGGAAAGCGGCGCCACGGCGATTTGGATCTCCGATGAGCAATTCACCGGACACTGATGGCCTTCGCGGCCGAGGTCTTGCCCAACCACGATTCACGCACACCGGTGGCTCTCCCTGACCCCACCACAGACGCCGAGCAGAGGCGGGAGTGATGAACAATGGCGGCAGCTTCACCCTAGGTTCGACGGTGGCGGCCAAAAATACTGCTATAGATTCCAAGGTGTCGTTTGGTACCACAATTGAGCTACCCCCGATGGGCGATCGCGGAGGCTGATATTTATAGGCTCAAAGTGCCCGTGGATAGGATTCACAATCCCGGGATTTACGGATTCTATTGAAATCCACCGCCACGAACTCCGTGAAGGAGATGAACCCGACAGGTTGGGTCCAGGCAGCGGTGACATCGATCGAGTCGCACGTGTCCTA
This sequence comes from Zea luxurians, assembly GCA_029449295.1. Lineage (NCBI taxonomy): Eukaryota > Viridiplantae > Streptophyta > Magnoliopsida > Poales > Poaceae > Zea > Zea luxurians. The sequence continues at coordinate 10,548,398 of JAOPSE010000002.1, forward strand.
GCGAAGCGAGACCAACGGGCTGGACCCATCGTCAGTCGCCCAGAAGTAGACACCAGCGCTGGTGAGCGGAACACAGAGGCTGACACGTAGGTCTCGCCAGTCAGTGAAACGACGCTAGTGGGCTATGCGAGAGTGGAGGAGTAGGGAAGTGGGCCGACCTGTTGGGATTTTGTGGGCTGAGGCAAGGTTTCGGCCCGGGGCGAGTTTTCTTTCTTTTCTTTTTATTTTTTTTCTTATTTTATATTTTCTTCTCTTTCTATTTTTTAATCTCAATTAAATCTAAAGTTTGTTGTGAATTTTTTGTACCTAGATTTAAATGCACAATTCAAAAAGAAAAATAGCAGCATGAAATAATATCTATATTTATATATTTTTCTTCACTTTGCATGTAGTCTTCTTTCTATTTCATTTCCACATTCTAGGTTTCAATTGAAGTTAAACCTCCTTCTCCTTATTAATGTATTTTTTATCATTAATGCACACACATAAAAATTCTTGTAAATAAAATAAATTACCCTTTTAAAAAATGTAATTCCATTAATCAATCATTTGTTGCCTATTTAGTTCTTCAAAAAGATAATCCCAATGCATAATCTCTATTAAAAGATATTTTAACTTGAATTTTCCTGTTCAACAATATCTCCAAGTTTATTATCGAAAAGGGATCTTTTAATAATTCTTTTAAGAGGGTCATCTATCTAAAATCCTATATAAAGATTTTCCAAATACCAAAATAGGATATTAGGGTGTTACAGGAGGAGTGATGGGCCAGGCTTCGCCTCACTCTTTATTTACCGTTAGTTAATTTTCGCTGCATCAAAAACAATGTTTACTATTTTGAAACTCCTATGATGTAATAACTCCAAGTACTTATTTAAATTTGTGGTATTATGCTTTATTGTATTTCTCTATGACTCACCTTCGTGTGAGCAAATGGTACTCGATCCCTGGGTAAGTTGCTTCAATCGGACTAGATCTGAGGAATTGATAGTTTATTCCGTCTTAAGTGTGGGTCATTGCCCTTGAGGTGAGACCAAGGCACTTAAGCTGGAATAATCTGGGCGGTTCTACCATACATATGCATCAAACAAAATAGATAGAACTTAGGGTTCAGTATGATGCAACACTTCACATCCCTTTAGGGTTTAATCTCCTAGAGTATTAACACATCTCCAAAATAAATAATCAAACTTCTACTAAATGGAAGAGAAATAAATCTATAGAGAGAAGAAAAGTGGTAACACCTTAATTTGGTAGGTATTAGAGAAGAAATTTTATACACCCAAATTCAGGGTGTTACAGCCGTGCAGTGACTGCATTTGCACCCACCATAGCTAGCATGGGAGACCTCATCTCAGGACAAGTGAGGAGTAAGGTCCACGCTCGGCTGCACTTTGAGTACTAGGCTTACTGGTTACCATATTTCCCGATATGTATTGAGTGTGTTCAAACGCTTCACTTAGGTAGCCACACATTAATCCTTAATTCCATTCCCGTCTCATAGACAAGGCATCCACCCATGATCCATGTCCATATACCAACATAGTTCTCATTATTAAGATGAATACAACCAATTAGTGACCTTGCGTGAGTGCTAGAAAAATCACTTGACTTCTACTGAGATCCTTTCAAATTAGCAAAGCCACTACTCGACTTAGCATACTAGTATTCATCTCACAAAAGGAATCCCTAAGTTCATGCAACTATGGTTTTAGTCAATTTCTACACTTAAGTGCACAATACAATCCTACAAACAATAGTTGCAGTAAAATAGTGTAATAAAGGTTATGCATAAAACCGGGGTTTGCCTTTAGATGCTGGTACAGCAGGGAGTTCCTCGATGACAGGTCAGGAGCTGGCTCCTAGGCTTCTCATTGCTTAGTCCCTTTCTCCTGAATCAACACGTCTCTCCATCCGCAAGGTTGCAATCTAACGAATGCAATGCATATGTTATAAACATATTGGTGTAAATGCTATGATATGCAACTCTTTATGAAGGTTGGTGTTGGGGGCCTTTGTCTGCTGAAGGTCCTCAAAAACACGCTTAACCATTTGGTTTTAGCATATCATTAAGTATTACATGAGCTTCGTCGCCAGAAAAGCTTCGATATAGATCGGTGGAAGTACGACGGAGCAAGCTTCGTCACGATGAAGCAGTGAGGAGACATAAGAAGAAGGTGTTGTTCAAGCTGTTAAATGCAAATGACAGTACTGTCCTCGTGACATTTGTAAACCTTGTATGTAATTTTTGAGGGTATGTATGTAATATCGTATGAAGTTGTACGATTGCCTATAGATAGATGAAAAATACCCTCGTACTGGAGACACTAGATTGTAATTGCGTTCACGCATTGTCCTCAAGCAAGCCGAAGGTATCAATGTAAAATGAACTTTGATACTTTCAATACATTCAATGTGAGATAGACGTGTGGCATGATATTACATCTGTAACTATGTTTTTATATCTGTGAATGATGAAGACTTGTTCTTCATGACCTTCGTCCAAGATTCATTATACCCGAAGGGAAATAATGCTTCAAAGGATGGAGGTGTTTAACGTTTAATAAATGTGTTGCCTTGTTCTTGATTCACCGTAATCGAAAACAAGTGACCAACATTGGTGCCCACCTCCGGTGAACTCAAATTACCACCTTCGTCAAGAAGAACTCGAACAACTACCTTCGCCATGCCGCCGAAGAAGATAGCAGCGCCAGGGGATGCCCTTGCACCGCTGGACACCAATCAAGATGGGCTCCTTCTAAGGGAGGCCCAAAGCCAGAAAAGGAAAGCTATTATCCCAACACCACAGGAAGAAGTGTTGGACCATGAAATTAGGGATCTAGAAGCTATTCATCAACAAGTGGAGAGAAGAAGGGAGAAGATACTTCGGCTTGCTAAGCTTTAGAAAAAGATTGATGAAGCAGCCGAAGTGATGCGTCACATCACACAAGACAACGAGCAAGGGTATAAGCCACATCAGAGAGAGCTTCATCAAGAAATCCCAAGCCATGATGACGAATGGTATGATGACTTTCATCGTGATAACATTGCTTTTGATGATGCTTCCCCGCTAGCTACAGAATTGCAGGCTACCCCATGGCCACCTTCATACAAACCACCCCGCTTCCCATGTATGACGATCATTCGGACCCGAAGCAGTTCCTCATGAGTTACAAAGCAACCATATCATCATATGGTGGCAACACCGCTGTCATTGCAAAATCCTTCGTCATGGCAGTCAGGAGTGTTGCCCAATCACATCATGGCTGAAGTTGAAGGACATGTTAGTCACTAGCTTTTAGGGCTTTCAGACGAAGCCAGTTACAGCTCAAGTCCTATTTTAGTGCGCAAAGGACCACGAGGAGTATTTGCAGGCATACGTCTGATGGTTTCTGCGTCTCAGAGCTCAGGCGCTAACGGTGACGAACCTTGAAGCCATGATCAAGGGACTTCGTCTAGGTCCAACAATGCAATATTTCACCAGGAAGCCCTCACAAACCTTGGAGAAGTTTCTCTAGAAGATGGATGAGTACATCAGAGCCGACAATGACTTTCGGCAAAGAAGGGAGGAAGCTAACAGATATTCTGAGATGACCAGGGGCTTCGGAGGAAGGCTCCACCCAAGGCATGTCAGGATGATACACAATCCCATCCGAAGTGAAGACAGAGGCAATCACAACCAAGGGCTCCAACACACTTCCCAATCAACTGGGACGCGACAAAGCTCCTTCAGACCACCAGCCCCAAGAGGCAGAGGGGGACGAAGCTTCGGAGGAAGATTCAACTCACAACCAAGAAGGTTGTTCTGCTTGTTCTATGGAGAGCATAAGGGGCACACAACTAGGACCTGCCAAGTTATAATACAGAAGAAAAATGAGATATCTGAGGCCGAAGCATGATAGAATCAGCCAAAGCAAGTCCTACATACTGCTTCATGTTATTCTCCGTACATTCCTGAGTATGTGGGCAATCAACAGCCATTTTCACAACCTACAGTTTCAGTAGCTTCTGCAAGCCATCTCCAGCTGCATGGGCCTTACCACAACCACTAGTCATGGCTCCAACTTCGTCCCACAACCAGCAGCCTAAAGGGCAGCGCCAAATTCAGCAACAACGCGATGCAAAAGAAGAGTCCAAAGCTTGGACAGTTAATAGCACTGTTCAAGTGTCGAGGCACATCTACTGAAGCTACATAGGGGCTGGGTTAAAATTTTCATATACACCTATTGTAATTTTCATTTCTCTTATTTTCATGTTCTTGCCTCAGAAACAATTCGAGAAAGTGCAACCTTCAACATGTTATAATAAATATGTGGTTACACCATCGAGTGTAACAGTAAGGTGAAAAAGCTCCCAAATCGTTCCTACGGGAATGTAGAGTCAAAGTACCACCTAAGTAAAAGGTGAAGAAGCTCCAAAGTCGTTCCTAAGGGGATGCAGAGCTTAGCTCCAAAGTCGTTCCTACAGGGTGCAGAGCTAAAATACCACCTAAGTAAAAGGTGAAGAAGCTCCAAAGTCGTTTCTAAGGGGATGCAGAGCTTAAATGCCACCTAAGTAAAAGGTGAAGAGATTCCAAAGTTGTTCCTAAGGGGATGCAGAGTCTTACTATTACAAAATGTTTTCTATTAACATTTGTCGCATCATAACATCGCATCATTTTGCATCATAACATGGCATCATTCATCATTTTGCATCATCAAAAAGGCGGAAAAGAAGGGAAATTCCTCCTTCGTCCGCAATGGTTAATCTTCAAATTTAAGCGTGTTTTTGTCAAGGAACTATGAAGGTATATTGCATCTCTACCCTTTGCTATTAAACGGTACAGATTCCTTATACAAGACCTTCAAGACTAATACTATCACTTCAGCAATAGTATTCCTTATGCATGATCTATGGCAAGACCTTCGAGTATAATACTACCACTTTTGTGAAAAAGGGATTTTTCTTTATGAAGCGTGAGAAGAAGGGAAGGTGTTTTTTCGCCTTTGGCTCAAAAACGTTACGTATGACACTTTCACGCTACACAAAGAAATATATTACACAATGAATCACATAGTTTGCAATTGTTTTTTACATAAAAACAGTATACAAATTTTGCAAATGTTTTTACATAGTCTAATCCTCCTCCTTCGGGACTCTTTCAGCAGCTTTGTTTAGAAGTCTTTCTACAACTTCATCAATTGCTGCATTCGGTATTCTGATTTCATCGAGAGTACCCTTCAGGGCTGGATCAGGGTCAGGGTTTTATGGCTCTGGAGGAGGAGAGAGTTCAGCTACACCAAAATATAAGTTTTTGTCAGATACGAAGCTAAAATACTTACGGAGCTAAAATACTTACGAAGTTAAAATATGATAAACGTACCTATATGTCTTTCATGCTTAGCGACCTCTTCAACTTTTCTAGCTTCTTCTGAGGCAAGATGAGATTCTTCTTCGCTTTGCCTAATAGCTTCGTCTGCTATCTCTCGGCCGCCAACCATCAATACTTCATAATAGAATTTTCCACCAAAGGTTGTAGCTTCGGCTGAAGGCTCTTTAATGTCATTCGCTGAAACTAAGAAGTTTGGCTGAATTACAACCTTAGCATGTTCACAGCCACCTTTTTCAAGTAGTGATACAGCCCCTGAGCCCGTACGCATGCACAAAAATCTCCCCTGCCACTTAGAACTTCGTCAAATGCTTCAACTTCGCTCTCAATCCATTCAATCACACCTTCGAGATCACCGAGAATGAAATTTTGCTCAGCCGAGAATGCACCAACACTAATAAAAGCATTTTTCAACTTGTTTGAGCATTGCATATCAACGTTATAGCACTCCTCCTTCGCCTGATGAAGCTCTTTTGAACCCTCAACCATTCAGTGTCGGATATCTTACACTTTGATTGCTCAATGTTGAGGTTTTTAGTAACTTCATCAAGCTTCTTTTTCAGTCCTGCTACTTCAGATCTATGCAATCCAACTTGAATAGATAAAGCATATTCCAGATCAGCTATATGTTTTGCATCTGCTTCCTTTTCTTTCTCAAATTTTAAAATCTTTTGGTCCACTTCAGAGAGTTTGGCCAAATTAGCTTCGCTTGCCTTTAACCTTTCGACCAAAGAAAGCAGGATTTTATCTTTCTCAAGTGCCTCATTATGAAGAGTTATAACCTCCGAGCGCAAATTCCCTAACGGGGCATTTGGATCCCTTCATTTTAGAGGAATTGGAATTCACTCAATAAAATAACTTATTTAGTTTAGAATTTGACATTCCACCACTTTCCAAAGTTCAGATATAAGCCTACCTCAAATTCATGGGGTGGAGGATGTGAAATAATTTTATGCATTAGTAGAATTTGTTTCTACTCTGTAATTTACATGACACTCTTCGTCTCACTCCTCTATAATAAAAATGTAGCACATAAATATCTCCGACATCTTACTAATAATAGTATACAAATATATTTTGTATAAAATCGAATTAGCTTAATTGATATATGCCTAAATTATTATTATTAGAATGGAATTCAATTCCAATGATCCAAATGGGGCGTAAGGCTATTTTTGTGCTCTCATCCTCACATTCCTTTTGAGCCTTCAGAGCTTTACTTAAAATAAGACCTAATAATAAAAGAAATGTTTATTAAAACAAGCAAATAATATACTTAAAATGATTATCAGAAGATTGAGGGAAATAGTAAACACAAACCTTTAAACTATTGGCATTAAGGATAGCCCCGAGCTCAAGCTTCGGGTAACCCATGTTATCCATCATTTCGCGGCAGACATCAATTTCCTTGCTGTCCGGAAGGCAGTGTAGGAAGTCATTCTCTTCATCACTTTCGTACACTAGGGATCCTTGAGGATACTTCAAGTCCCTAGCATAATGCTGAGCTTCGGCAATCTGCTTCTGTGTCAGTTGTTTTCCCGAAGTGTGACAGACGATGAATTCAAGATCTTTGGTCGACACTGCTTCGGGTATCAGCAGTGATAATTTCTCAGGCAGACTCTCGCTTTTATGTTCTGTTGGCCTAATTTCCGAAGGTCCAGCCTTAGTGCAATCAGGAGCAGCACTTACGACAATAACTTCTTTCGATTCTCCAGCCTTGTCTTTGGAAACCCTAGTAGGGGCAGGAGTAGCCATCTTCGTAGGCCTGAGAACAGCGTCTAGAACACTGACCATCCTCCTCCCTTTCCTAGGTGTCACTGCTGAAACAGTTGCTATCTTTGACAGCCCTAGCACTACTGGAGAACTCTGCAGCTTCGGCTGCTGTTCAGCCTTAAGACTCTCTTTTGTTGTCTCCTCCTGCTGAATAGTGGGAACTTTGGCTGCCGCAGCGGGTATCTTCATCGTCTGTTCAAAAAATTCCAAAAACAACATTAGATTAAATTTATTTTGATTTAAAGCAAGGAAAAAAGTATTACCTCCGAAGCTGAGAGGGTATCTTCGGCGGACTCAACAATCTCTATCTTTGAACCCACAATAGTAGGCAGTATAGAAGCTTTCTCCAAAAAATACGACTTCGGCTAGTGAGTTACAACTTTCATTTTCTTTGGTTTTGGCATGGTAGAGGGGGCGTTGATGCAATTTTTATTTTCGTCCCCTGCTTTCGAGCCGGAAAGCAGTAGTAAGGATAGACAAAACCAATAACATCAAATAATCTATTTAGCCTTTTCTTGCCACGGGCACCAAAAGCAATGTTCATGGCTTCATCTTCATCTTTCATGTATGCCCCAACAAATCATCAGTAGTCACCTCAATGGCCTCAAGCCTTTCGTCATCTGGCTCCCCAAACTGGCTTCTATAGCAGTATGTATACTTCAAATAAACTAGACCACCTTCGCTTGAACTGTTAGTGGTCTCCTTCAACATTTCCCACTCATTGACAAGGGTCATACCTTAAAAGCTATGTGCTCTTGGACCAAGTCTCTGGTGCTAATGTAACTGCACACAGTGTTAAACGCCACCAGGGAAGCTTGTGCCTTATCACTATTCACAATCGAGAGCCTTTGAATGCCAAATCGTGATTGTATCGTATGCTGAATTATAACTTTCATATCCTCCCTCTCAATCAAATCATTCTTAACATAAAACCATTGCCTCATCCAAGATCATGGCCATTACTTTCAAAACGTTGGCACATGGCGTCTGGCATCAGAGCGGTATACGAAGGAATAACAGCCAAAGTTGTTGTGGTACTGTTCCTTCCCCATTGCCTTTGTCTGGTAAGATAACTCATGTATATTGCAGAAGCAGTCGCGTCTAGTTCCAACCTTGACTCCTCATTGCCCAAATAAAAACCCCAATTTTAATCAAGGCTTCAGGGGTAAGCTGATGAAGGTATATCTCGAACCTTTTAAGCACTTCGACTAGCACCTTATGTAGAGGAAACCGAAGACCAGCCTTCATAAAGCCCTTGAAAACTACCACTTCGTCAGCTTCAGGAAGAGGAACATTGTTCTCTCCTCTGGCCCTCACTGTAGTTATATCATGAAAATATTTTTTGACAGAACCTCCCAAGGTATTAGGCCCACCTATAGATGTCCTTGTCCTGAGGACCTCATCCAATCGTGTAGGTGCGCACAATGACTCGGCAGGTCTGGTTTTCTGTATCTCCATCATATTGCCCAAGAGCGCTTAACCCATCACGCAGACATTACACATCACCGGAGTAAGCAGAAAGGATTACAATAACACAATTTACATTCATAAGTAAAATATAGAAAGAGTTGATTATTACATAATTGAGTACTAAGTGCTTAAACTTATTACATCTTCGGGAGGCAAAACACCCTCCCTAGGTAGGTTTTATTGTTCTTCTTCTTGCTTTGGAACCACCTTGGAACAGAAACAATAGAACTCAGCAGTTTCATCACCTACAACAACATGGGTTTGAAAACCCTGAGTACGGAGTGTACGTTCGCAATTCTTACTCGTCAAAGGAAATTGACTCTCAAGGATATGTTGGTCTTTAGGAATCAAGGTAAAGCTTATCAAGATTCAAAGACTCTTTTTTGCAGAAAATCTTACTATGACTGGATCCTTAAGAATTCATTTTACTCATCAGGTTAAGTAATTATCTGCATCTAGATTTCTCTCTATTCTTAGATCAAGCACTTGGCCTATACTAGCCATCTTTTATCACTCCTTCAGTTCACTTGCTGCTATGTGTAAGTCAGTGATCAAGTCTTCATGTCTGAGAAGTAACGACGATCCCAATCGATTAATACCCAGCTGGGGATCTCCAACCACACGACATATGTATCACTTAACCTTTGCATATGTCAACTTGCACCTGGGTTTCTCAAGACTAGAATGGGTTCATGCCAACCGAGGGCACAGATACTCCATCGTCTAGCCTCTTGCCATAGAGGATACATGCTACTCTCGCCATCTCTCCACTCCCATTACATGGTAGCCTTCCTGGTATTGGTCCGACAGAGGCAAAGAATACCCATGACGAGGCATATGGCCAGTTGAAAGGTCCTCAATCAGCAGGCCTACATCGGCTCGGTCATTAAGCGTGGTGCTAATGTAACTCCACACAGTGTTAAATGCCACCAGGCAGGCTTGTGCCTTATCACTATTCACAATCGAGAGCCTTTGAATGCCAAATCGTGATTGTATCGTATGCTGAATTATAAATTTCATATCCTCCCTCTCAATCAAATCATTCTTAGCATAAAATCATTGCCTCATCCAAGATCATGGCCATTACTTCCAAAATGTTGGCACATGGCGTCTGGCATCAGAGCGGTATACGAAGGAATAACAGCCAAAGTTGTTGTGGTACTGTTCCTTCCCCCATTGCCTTCGTCTGGTAAGATAATTCATGTATATTGCAGAAGCAGTCGCGTCTAGTTCCAACCCTTGACTCCTCATTGCCCAAATAAAAACCCCAATTTTAATCAAGGCTTCGGGGGTAAGCTGATGAAGGTATATCTCGAACCTTTTAAGCACTTCGACTAGCACCTTATGTAGAGGAAACCGAAGACCAGCCTTCATAAAGCCCTTGAAAACTACCACTTCATCAGCTTCAAGAAGAGGAACAGTGTTCTCTCCTCCGGCCCTCACTGTAGTTGTATCACGAAAATATTTTTCGACGGAACCTCCCAAGGTATTAGGCCCACCTATAGATGTCCTTGTCCTGAGGACCTCATCCAATCATGTAGGTGCGCACAATGACTCGACAGGTCTGTATCTCCATCATATTGCCCAAGAGCGCTTAACCCATCACGCAGACATTATACATCACAGAAGTAAGCAGAAAGGATTACAATAACACAATTTACATTCATAAGTAAAATATAGAAAGAGTTGATTATTACATAACTGAGTACTGAGTGCTTAAACTTATTACATCTTCGGGAGGCAAAACACCCTCCCTAGGTAGGTTTTAGTGTTCTTATTCTTGCTTTGGAACCACCTTGGAACAGAAACAACAGAACTCAGCAGTTTCATCACCTACAACAACATGGGTTTGAAAACCATGAGTACGGAGTGTACTTTCGCAAGTCTTACTCGTCAAAGGAAAATGACTCTCAAGGATATGCTGGTCTTTAGAAATCAAGGTAAAGCTTATCAAGATTCAAAGACTCTTTTTTGCAGAAAATCTTACTATGACTGGATCCTTAAGAATTCATTTTACTCATCAGGTTAAGTAATTACCTGCATCTAGATTTCTTTCTATTCTTAGATCAAGCACTTGGCCTATACTAGCCATCTTTTATCACTTCTTCAGTTCACTTCCTGCTACGTGTAAGTCAGTGATCAAGTCTTCATGTCCGAAAAGTAACGACGATCCAAATCGATTAATACCTAGCTAGGGATCTCCAACCACACGACATATGTATCACTTAACCCTTGCATATGTTAACTTGCACCTGGGTTTCTCAAGACTAGAATGGGTTCACGCCAACCGAGGGCACAGATACTCCACCGTCTAGCCTCTTGTCATAGAGGATACATGCTACTCTCGCCATCTCTCCACTCCCATTGTGTGGTAGCCTTCCTGGTATTGGTCCGACCGAGGCAAAGCTTACCCATGACGAGGCATATGGCAAGTTGAAAGGTCCTCGATCAGCATGCCTACATCGGCTCGGTCATTAAGCGACTCAGACAGAGACACTACACAGAGACTCCCTTCTTGTGTAAGTCACCCACCCGGTCTCGTCTTTATTACTTAAACCCTAAAGTTTGGTACCTGATAGAGGTACTTCTTTTCAGATGTTGAACCCATGACAACCATGATGGATCAACCATCATCATTCTTTTCTTTGTAAAAATTCCCATCCCATGTGAATCATCACCTTTTTCAAAACAAAACCTTTTGTTTTCTATAGCAAGACTAAGCGTTAGAAAACTTGTTTAAAACAGGCAACAAGGAATGGTAACCAATTTTCCAAGGAAGGAAATGCATCAATTGTTTATCACACAATTCCTATCACCTAATGCATCATATAAGGTGATAAAGATTTTAAAATAACAAGGAAAAGGGATAACACACCGAGGCTTGCCTTGTGTTGCAGGAGGTTCAGGTTCCACACCGCAGATGTTGAAGTAAAAGTTGTTCTCCGCTGGAGGATTCTCAGTCTGGGAGACAACCTCTTCTTCTACTACGGTTTCTTCCTTGTGTTCTATACATGATAATGCATGTACATGAATGCTTATGCTATGTCATGATATGCACTTACACAATAGAAATATAATAAGTTGCAACTTGAATACAACTTTCCTTCATGGTACAATTCAATCACTAAGGTTTTCTCGTTATGTATTCTTTTAGGATTAGTATTAAGTAATTAATCCTATGAGACTAGTCATTGGGTTTCTGGTCAAATAGTGTCCAAACTATTTCAAACTTCACTCAAGGGCTCTAATCATCATATTAAGCCTACCCAAAATGTTTTATGATTTTTGGAATTATTCAATAATTTCTAAAATTCTAAAAGGCTTGGTCTAAGCACCTTTAAATGCTATATAATTCAGAGTTTGAAATAAAAATCTTGCAGTTATTTTTATTAAATACTACTTGATTTTAGGAATTTAGCAAAATTGATTTCATAATTTTTTCCATTTTTCTACAATTTTTCACACATTTCCTAAGTGGTCAGCAAAAAGAAAAGGAGAATTCTATAATAGAACTGGGTCAAATCGGCTCAACTGGTCCAAGTCCACGCAGAACTGTGCGCGCCCGCAACCCGCGCTGGCGGATTTACACCGAGACCCCTGGACGTTCAAACAACTTGGAAAGAGCCCATGTCCTGTTTCTATGTCTCTTTGACACTTTTCCTTCTGACCCCCCGATTCTTTCATTTTCACAATTCCCGTCCCCGAGCCCGTCCGACGGCGTTAACGAAATTAAACCCTGGTCATGGTGGCGTGAAGCTTGGGCACTCTCTTAAACACTCTTTAATTGCAATCCTATCCTAACCCGAATGATTTTGGGGCATGAACCTAGTTAACAGGCACTGCACCGACCCACCCACAACCACGACGGGGTTCTAGGTTCACGGCGTCGTTTTCCCAAGGCAACAACACCGTGGAGCTCAAACAAATTGAATGGGGAGCACTAGTAGTTCACGTAGTATATAATGCTCACGTGAGCCGGCTCAGGACAAGTGGGAATTGGTAGGTCGACATAGGTGTAGTTCATGGATCTAATACGTGGCGTCAAGCTCGCGTTCCAAGCTATTCAGAATAGCAATGACCAAACGACCACTTCGGTGAGCTTCTCCAACAAACACAAACACTGGAACGCTAAACCAGGGGCGCAGAACCATACCATGCACGCCTGGCCACGCGAGGTTGAGACGTCGGCGACATGGTCACCAGACACGCGAAGCTACTTGGCCAGAGCCTTGAGTGTTTCCAGGGTATAGTTTGGGGAAGTGAAGGCAACAATACTGTGTTGAAGTCACTCACAGCGGGTTATGACAATGGCAAGGATCTCTCCTTTACTCCCCTTCCACCCCCTCGGTTATCCTTTATATGGACAGAGCCGACTCAATTGATGGCTGGGTTTAGAGGATGGACAGAGATGCCTAACTGGATGAGGCTGTCACCTACATGTGTGCAAGTGCGTGGCTCATCTCCAAGAATCCACGCATGGCTTAGGAGCACATTAAGGCCATGTTCGGTTGATAAAGTTTTAAACCACAAAGGGATTCTACCCATGGAGGGATTGAGTGAATCCCTCCCATATCACTCAATCCCTTTATGGATGGATTCCTCTAGGGGTTTAATCCCTCTCCTAAAAAACATGTTCGGTTGTGGTAGAGATAATCCAGGGAACAATAATTAGTTGCTACTTTTTTCATGGGCTTCCACTCCAATATAATACTATAAAACTCAGCAATACTAATGCATGGAATAAAAATTCAGCAATTGAGTGAAGAATAATCTTAATATAATGCTATAAAACACGAGTAATTACATAATATTAGGAAGCACGACCTAGTGACATCACCCCATTTCATATTGTAAATGATCATATAACAGTATTTAATAGACCATGATCATATTGTAAATGACCATGCTCAGACATACTAAGATAGCATATAACAGTATTTGACATGCAATTTTCGTCACCATGAAGATGACATTATTAGAATAAGCACAATAATCCCATGGTCTGTTAACACTAATAAAACTTTATATAGTAATAGCAAAAGTGTTTAAAACTTTATATAGTAATAGCAAAAGTAGACCAAGGTTCAATCCAACAAAATGCAGACATCACTCATGGCTCACAGTTCTAGGCATGGTTACAGCCTACCATCAAGTTGGGCCAAAGGCTTCTAAGTTTAAAATTTTATATAGTAATACCAAAAGTGTCCTAGAGATGTAAAGCCTACAAATTTACAAGGGAAACAATGATTAGATTCTCACCGACAGAAAGAGAAATATATGTAAATATATGTACTCTAAAATGAAAGAGAAATATATGTAAATATATGTACTCTAAACTGAAATATAATATGTGCAGAACAAGGCCTCGCTGATGATCTTGATCACCAGGCTGGGCTGAAATATAAACTGAAATATAATATGTTGCTACAGCCAATCAGATCTGTGGCTACAGTTAACACGGCGCTGGCTGGGCTGGCCTGGCCTGCAGTAGGAATATATGATGATCAACCAAGCACTTTGCTTCTTTCCTCCTAGCTCTAGGGGCAGCAGCAAATGGCCTTGGTAACGAAGTGTGCTTATACAGAAGCATGAGCGACGAACAGGAGGAAAAAAAGGTGCCTTGGCGGATCCCAAAAGGATGCGGAGAGCTGCAACCGCAAGGCAAAGCTTGGAGTACGCACAGATTTAAATCCGGGGATGAAATTGTGCCATGCGGCCTCTAGCTACCTTATCCTCGTTAAATTCTGGGTGAATGAAACATGGTGTGGGCCGGCCTACTGCGCCCTACCTCTGTGGTTTGGAGACTGAAGTTCCATATATTAAAATAGAATACTACAGTGCACGAAATACTAGTAGTCAGTGCCTTTATTGCTGGAAATAAAAATAAAAATGGAACAAGAAATTACTCTAGATCACACTTTCTAACAAGGAATTACTCTAGATCACAGTTTCTGGCATGTTCAACAATACAACTTGCTTTAAAAATGTTAATGGCTCCAACAAAAATACCAAAAAAAAATTGAGAGCTTCTGGGCAACATGACTATGAAGATTGTAATGTAGTCAAACAAGTAATATAACAGAGATAATGCAAGGTATGCAAAATTGAATTAGGATATGTAGTTAACCTTAGGTATACCTGCTAAGCCATCTCATCCCTCAACCACATCAATGCAGCCTCTCTATCATCATTGCATGCACTCAAGAATATCTGTCGATTGTCAGGGTCCTTGAACACCTTATATGCTTTGACCTTCTCCTCTTTTGTGACTTCCAATGTGTTTAGAACTGCTATGCAATTCTTAATTGAGAAATCATCACCTCCTCTTGCCTCCCTTTCTCTTGCCAATTGTGTCGCTTCATCTTCAGCTTGTTTGCTTCTAATGTCTAGGTACCTCTCCATCAATACTTCTATGTTGGAACTCTTCTTCGGCCTCTTTGGTCCTTTTTCTTCTTCATTCCTTGAAACAGCAGAAGTCCTTTTTGACCTTTCATCCTGCCTATCAGCATTTACATCAACCCCTTCAACTTCATACACTATATCTTCTACTTCATTTTGTCTGTGATCTGCCAAAGGGTCTCCCACATCTTCACGGTCTTCTACATTGATAGGAACATCTCCAGATCCAATTTGTGTGAGATCTGGACCATTTGGTTGAGTAGAAGTGAAGTTGTAGGTCCCTTCAGCAGTATTACCTATACAATGAAATTTTAGTGCAAGAAATAGTACAACATAGTGAATAAACTTAGTTACTGGTAAAAGGAAAACTAACCATCATGTAGCTCTCCCAAAGCTTCAAACAGAGGAAAAGATTTGTTGCGGAATTTTTTAGCCCTTGGAAATGACTGCACAATAAAGTAAGAAGCTAAATGTGAGATCAGCTAAGAACTGACAACACACAATAAAGATCTCAAGTTTACAGAAACATGGTAATAAACTTACTTTGATTATGTTGTCCCATATCGGTGGATCAGCTTGAATCATACACCTTTTCTCATCCCAAGAAACTCCGCTTTGTTTCCTCGCATCTTTCAACATCCTGTAATCTCTCTTTAACTCCTTTTCCTTTTCTTGGATTTGAACTTTTGAAAAACCTGCATATCTTTCCCTCTCTTGAAACTCCTTGGCAATCTTGTTCCATGCATCGGGTGTCCAACCATTGTTACCCTTATATTCAGGTGTATTGTGTTCATGTAACAAGTCAACAAGGGTCTTCTCTAACATAGAATTCCAATTTGCTCTTGTTTTCCCTGCAAATCAGCACATAAGCAACATAAGAAAGAACCAAAACTAATCAGAAAGAACCAACATATATACCTTTTGGAGAGCCTCCATGTGTCTTTGAAGTAGTAGCTATAGGAGATTTTTTCTTTTGTGCACCTTTAGATAAGAGCATGTTAAATCTAGGAGACCCCCTTGCAAGCATGTTTAATCTTGGAGACCCCCTTCCAAGCATGGTAACTTACAACATGAGCATAATTAGAACATGAAAGCATAATTGTGAACAACAATAATTTTTAAAGCATAACTGAAAGCATATTCGAATAATATTAAAGCATCATAACTAGTACAAACTACATTTCTTAAGAACTTATTGCAATCCCAATAACATTAAAACATATTCTAATGCATCACTAATTGCTTCTATGTTGTTGATAATCAATCCACATTTGTTGTGCAATTGTGTCTCTAAGATTGTTGCCTTGTTCACTGCCTTGATCATTGCTTTGATCTCCATCTGGAAGGTCAACAACATTGCCTTGAACATTTTCTGCCTGATCTTCTAACCATTGTTCATCTCCTTTGAGAGACCGAATAATGTTGTGCAACACGGCAGCTGCTACCGGTATCTTCACTTGGTTTTCTATTTTGTGAAACGTGGCAACCTTAAGGATGGGGAAGCGTTTCTTTATAACTCCCAAGGCCCTTTCAATATGATTCCTCAACACTGCATGGCGATGATTGAAGATCTCCTTGTAGTTCTATGGTCTTCGGCGACCTGCCCCATACTCCTTCAAATGATACCTGACTCCGCGATATGGGGCAAGGAAAGATGGTGTGTTGGCATAACCGCCATCTACTAAATAAAACTTCCCCGGGGGCACTTGAAAGCCACTGTTCATTGCAGCTCTGAGAACTCTAGCATCCGTCGCGGACCCCTCCCACCCAGTGGATATGAAAGTTACATTGAGATCAAAATCACATGCTACCATTACATTTTGAGTAAGGGTTCCCTTCCTATTCCTAAATGGAGCGGCTTTATCTGGTGATATTGATATAGGCACATGAGTGCCATCAATTGCGCCAATGCAATTCTGCATAGAAAAACTACATGTGATTTTGCAAACATTGGAAGGAAAAGAACTATTGACATATGATAGGATAGTCCATGTAATCACCTTGAAGTAGGGATAAAACCTAGGATTCCTTTCAATTTTTTGATGGACATGATTAGGATTTGGTGGCTTCAGGAATTGCTTAGAGAGGGTAGGAACAACTACGTCAAAGAAATGCTATATGTGACGATGATATGTATCACCACTATGCCCAAATTCTTCTATTAGGTCTTCAAACGAGGCATTATGGCTGAGCATGTATAAGAAGAATGCTAGCTTTTCCTCGACCTTAATCCTTGTATCACGAACCAGCCCCTCCCTTCTAAGATAACTTGCCAACGATTTGAAAATTTCAGGCTCCATCCTGAACGCTACCCGACAGTTCTTCAAATGACCTTGAAGCAACTCATGAACATGTTCTTCGCCACTTAACTTTGATGTATGCCTTCGCTTCTTCTCCCTTACTATGTTTGAACTAGAACCCAATATATGTAGCATAGGAAAAAAAACAGCATCATATCATCATCCTCCTCATCTCTCCTCCGTCTAAGGTGATCTCTTAGTGCAACATCCATTGCTAACTAAAAAGAAATTCATAAAAGAAAATAAACACCAACAAAAATAGAACATGATGTAATAAAGAACATTTAGGATATAACAAGTACCTAAAGGAGAGGGTATAGGGTCCCAAGACGGTGGAAGTTCGTCTTCTCCAACTCGAACTGGTGCAGGGATAATCTAGAAATATAATAGGTTTTTGTTAGAAATACATATAGACAAGTACAAGTAAATCTAAACTGAAACATTGCGGTGTTATTAAGGTATTCTCATGTGTTAGTTATATACATGATATATAAATATCCCATATAGTTTAATGAACTTTGTTTCTTTATGCCATGGCCCGTGAAAATAGTGCTGCCTTGCATTACGTTTATCACCATCTTTTTTTACATAGCAACAACAACAAACAGGAAGAACGTGTAATTGCAGAATAAGGCATAGAACAATCTGCTAAAGCTGAGCCTAGACAGTAGTTCATTTCTGCAATCTTGATACCTTGAACAAGTAAACAAATATCTAGGACCACGACGCTGCTTGGATCCAAAGCTATGTACTGTCTAGGTTCTAGAACCGCAGGCTTGAACAAGTAAACAAATATCTAGGACCGCGTTAGCTGCTAGCCGTAGCGGGTGGCGCGCGCTCGTCTGGTTCCACGGTGCTCCCGTCTCGTCCTCTCGCTCTCGCTCTCCTCCTCTGCCTCTGCCTCGTCGGCGCCGAGCAGACGGCCCCTGCGCCCGGTGCCACCGGAGAGAGACGGCGCGTGAACGTGGACGTGGGTGTGATCTTGGACCGCACGACATGGCTGGGGAACATCAGCTGGGCGTACTAGCGAGATCTAGCAAGACCTAGGCACAGAATCAGGATTTGAACGCCCAGAACTAGATTTTACTGCGATTCAGAAACTGGAATGTCAAGTGCGTACTAGCGAGGAGTCTGAGGAGGAGGACATGAGTACCGGTGAAAAGCTGATGTTCTCCACGCTGGTCTTCGTGTTGTAGGTAGACGCCGATGTAGCCGCCGTCGTCGCCTCGCGCTGAGCGCTCTCGCTCGTGGTTTGTTTCCACGACGGGGAGACGAGTAATGTTTCCCGACCGGGTTGAGCTGAGAATAGCCGAGATGGGCCGGTGTTGAGGCCCCTGCAGGGTGAAACGAACGCTGTTTTGTTGTGGGCCGGGATGTTTTCCAGACCGGGCTGATCCACGAGGGATTGGGCCTGATCCCGGCCGGGATTCACTTAAACGAACATGGCCTAAGGCCATAGACATGGTAGATTTTTACCACCACCGAGCACAACAGATAAGGCTACCTAGGTGGATGTCTTCTAGTTCACTTGGGATATTTTAGAGATGGTTAAAGTCTTGAACACCCCTGCTATTCACCTCATCTTTATCTCCATCTTTACACAAAAGTGAAACACGGCAGGGAGAAAAGATCTTCTGCAGATATTTCAGATTACCCTGAACTTCATTACCTGACTGAACGTTCCCTATTCAGCCCCCCTTTTCTCTCCATATATGTTAATAACAAATTAGTCTCTATTAATAGAACTTGTTCACTATTCAAAGATCTTCAAAGTCACTATAGGGTTCTTAGACCCAAACCTCATAAATCCAAAGTTATGGTGCCCAAAAGTCAGCTATACTACACTGGTACCTTTTCCTTGGTCTGAATTTTTGATTTACAGTTACCCTCCCTTCTTTTCCTCTGACAGAAGCAGTTTGGGCTCCATTATCTCCCAAACTTATGCATCATCAAGCCAGACCCTCCTAATAAAACTTGTTCATTGATATATGGTCTCCAACTTTGCTACATAAACATGGCTCCTTAATCCGATAGAATAATCTCGAGGAGGTTCCAAAGTTGAACCAACAAACAACTCTCGAACTCAGTTACACTGAACAATATTGAGTCAACAACAGCCTGTCAGCACAACTTAGAGCAATAATTTCTCTAGTTTTTGCATAGGATCAAGCCCACATAGCTTAAGAACATTTAATCACCTTCTTATGGTCTCTAATCTATCTATATAGCTCACAACCTTAAACTCCCTGGACTGGCCACCTAAGCACTGAATTTCAGGTTTCAGATTACTGTTCCAAGTCTGAAATTCAGGAATCTGTTAGCCTCACTTTGGATGTGTTTTGCACTAGATTTCATATGGTTCTAGGGCTAGGTCACTTAATCAAATTTGTACTACTATGGTATCTCTACAGCTTTGTTGTGATGACCCATATCAAAATCCTCACAGATCAGGAGATAACAAGGCTTGAACTTGGCCTGTTAACACTGTATTCAGAGTTAGGCATATGGGTGCTTTTGGGATCTTTTGAAATTTACTCCAATTTGCTCCACAAAACATGGAAATCCCCAAACATGAAAGTTGCTTAACTTTTGTTACTCTTTCACTTTGATATATACACTTTTGACCAAAAGTGCATAGAAATTGAAATCACCCTATAGGGCACTAATTAGGGTTTTCAGGGTTCCAATTTGGGTTTTGAGTGTTCTAGGGTTCGAATAACACATGCTCTAAGTTTAATCTTTCTTGAACATTTCTACTAACTTTTGAGATCATCCCCTAGTCCTCATCTCACAAATCCACATGCTTCTAATCCTTGGGAAAATACCCTATCCTAGGGTCAAGAACCTCTTTGATCAAGTTAGATCATCACATCACCTGTTTGCTTTGAAATTTTAGCCTAGTGGATGCACTCTAGGTGTAGCATACATAATTAAATGCCAATGCATATGATGTCACGCCAAAGTTTTAGTTCTCGTAACACCAGGGGTGTTACATCCTTCCCCCATAAAAGAATCTCGTTTCGAGATTTAAGGCTCTAGGGTAAGTAATGGACAAGGAAACGCGTCACAACTTTATTTCCTACTTTCTCTTACACATCAGGGGGTGGGTGTGTGGGTTTGTTCTAACTTTACAATAAAGTACATAAACTTTAAAGATTACAGGAGGCTAAAAACATGGTAAATGTTTTTCTAAGAAATCTTTAGACTCCCATGTGGCTTCTTCTTCTGTGTGTTGGTTCCAGTGTACTTTGTAAAACTTGAGAGTCCTTCTTCGAGGAATTCGGTCTTTTTGATCCAACACTCGGATGGGATAGATGTTCTAAATAGATTAAGTCCGGTTCCAAATTAACATCAGCCACTTTCATAGTTCGATCAGGGATCCAAAGACACTTCTTTAATTGAGATACATGGAACACATTATGTACAACAGACAGTGATTCTGGTAGCCGAAGTCTGTACACAACCTACCCACATCATTCAAGAATAGGGAACGGGCCAATGTATCAGGGTGCTAACTTTCCTTTAGCCCCAAATCGACTAACACCCTTCATCGGTGATACTTTCAAGTACACATGATCTCCGACTTGAAAAGTCAATGGTCGATGTCGTTTATCCGCATAATTTTTTCTGTCGCGCTTATGCTTCTTTCAAGTTATGTTTTATGCGTTGGACCTTTTCTTTTGTTTCTTTAACCAAATCAAGCCTAAAAACCACCGTTCTCCTGGTTCTAACCAATTCAAGGGTGTTCTACATCGCCGTCCGTACAGAGCTTCAAACGGTGCCATTCTAATACTCTCTTGCTAACTATTATTATAAGAAAATTCTGCCAACGACTGACAATCATCCCACATTTGTGAAAACTCCAAGACGCAGGCTTGTAACATATCTTCCAGTATTTGATTTACCCTTTCTGTTTGTCTGCTCGTTTGAGGATGATAGGCCGAACTGTGGAGCAATTTAGTGCCCAAAGATTTGTGCAGCTCTTCCCAAAACTTGGATATAAATTGCGGCCCTTGGTCCGACACTATCATCTTTGGCACTCCATGTCGGCTGAGAATACGAGCAATGTACAATTGAGCATAAACAACAACTGGGTGATCAGTTTTGACGAGAAGAAAATGAGCTGTCTTTGTAAGCCGGTCCACTATAACCCAAATAGAGTCATGTCCTTTAGATATCTTGGATAATCCCACAACAAAATCCATACGTATATCCTCCCATTTCCATGTTGGGATAGGCAATGATTGCAAAGGTCCAGCAGTTTTCATATGCACTGCTTTGACTCGTCTACAAGTATCACATTTTGTCACATAGCGAGCGATTTCAATCTTCATCTTAGTCCACCAATAATGCTATTTTAAATCTTGGTACATCTTAGTACTTCCTGGATGAATAGAATACCGACTAAGATGGGCTTCATCCATGATTTGTTGACGGAGTTCGACATTCTTAGGCACCACTATGCTGTCTTTAAACCATAACACTCCTTGGTTATCTTTCCTAAAATAAGTAGCTTTGTCGGCCTCCATTTTCTCGTGAATATGCTTCATACCCTTATCAATCCTTTGAGCATCAATAATCTTTTGTTGAATGACGGACTCAAGCTTCAAATGCATCAGGGTTCCTTGTTGCACTATCCCTAGATTTAATCTTTCCATTTCCTGACATAAGGTGGTGTCAGGTAATCCCATAGTGAGACAATGACAAAAGGCTTTATGACTCAAGGCATCAGCTACCACATTAGCTTTCCATGGGTGATAATGAATTTCTAGGTCATGGTCCTTGATCAGCTCGAGCCATCTTCTCTGTCTCATGTTTAACTCCGACTAGGTGAAAATGTACTTTAAACTCTTGTGATCGGTATACATATGACATACATTTCCAGTAGATAATGACACCAAATTTTAAGGGCGTGAACTACTGCGACCATTTCCAAATCGTGTGATGGGTAATGTTCCTCATGTCGGCGCAGCTACCTTGAGGCATACGCTATTACTCGTCCTTATTGCATCAGAACACATCCAAGCCCAATGCCTGATGCGTCACAATATACATCAAATGGCTTCTCAATATCCGGTTGAGCCAAAACCGGTGCAGTAGTCAGTAAGGTTTTCAATTATTGAAAGGCCTCATTGCACTTGGGAGACCAGTCAAACTTAACATCATTCTTCAGTAGCTCAGTAATAGGTTTAACGATCTTGGAGAAATCTGGGATAAACCTGCGGTAATATCCAGACAGTCTAAGGAAACTTCTAACTTTATGCATTGTGGTAGGAGATCTCCATTCCAGAATATCCTTAACCTTGCTGGGATCAACCGCTATTCCCTTAACTGATAAAATGTGTCCTAAAAATTGGATTTCCTCCAACCAGAACGTGCACTTGCTGAATTTAGCATAAAGTTGATGTTCTCTCAAGCGCGTTAAAACAATCCACAAATGTTCTACATGCTCCTCCTTATTCTTTGAATAGATCAAAATGTCATCAATCAAGACCACCACAAACTTGTCTAATTCGGGCATGAATACCGAATTCATTAAGTATGTGAAATGAGCTGGAGCATTTTTCAATCCAAATGGCATAACCAAATACTCGAATAACCCATATCGAGTGGTGAAAGCTGTCTTGGGTATATCCTCGGGTCGAATTCTGATCTGATGATAGCCCGATCTGAGATCAATTTTAGAAAATACCTGGGCTCCAGTAAGCTGATCAAATAAAAGATCGATCCAGGGAAGAGGATACTTGTTTTTAATGGTCACTACAATAAGGGGTCTGTAGTCCACACACATTCGTAGGGTTTGATCCTTCTTGACAAAGATGGCTGGACATCCCCATGGTGATGAACTCGGTCTGATAAATCCTTTTTCCAATAAGTATTGCAATTGCGTCTTGAGTTCTTCCAACTCATTGGGAGGCATACGATACGATCTTCTAGAAATAGGAGCCATACCGGGTTTCAATTCAATCACAAACTCCACATCCCTCTCCGGAGGTAATATAGGTAAATCTTCAAGGAATACATCTGGAAACTCAGACACAACCAAGATGTCTTGTATCTCTTGCACTACGACTTCAAAAACTTGTCTAGATACTTTAATTGAGCCAGATATAGGGATGGACAACTTGACTTCTTCTTGTCCATGATTTAGCTGAATAGTCCTTTGGTCAACATTGATAATATCCTTATTCTGGGCTAACCAATTCATGCCTAGAATTACATCTACATCTTGCCCCTTTATAACTATCATATTGGTAGGGAACTCATATCCGGCTAAATTCACGGGTACGTGGAAGACTACTCCCAGGTGATTGAATAACAAAACCCTCCTTTGATTCAACACTAGGTATGCAATGCTTCTCAACAAAAGTCTTCCTCATGAAAGTATGTGATGCACCAGAATCAAAAAGGATGATGGCGGGATGATTGGCAACGGAAAACGTACACATCATCACAGGCTCTCCTTCCGGGGTGGTATCCACTTGAGTATAGTAGACTAGCCTAGTTTTTCTTGTATTTTTACCTGCCTGAGTGCTTGCTACATTTCTCTTGCCTTGAGATGTGCTCCTAGAAGTATGTTGGAAATTAGATTTATTTTGCTTTGGATAGGGACAGTCCTTGATGAAGTGTCCAGACTTCCCATAGTTAAAGCAATTGCTAGATGAACTGGGTAAGGCGAAGAAATGAGAACCAGGGGCACTCAGCTGATTGTTTTGAGCAGGGGCAGGAGTGGGACGGAAGAAAACTGGTTGCTTGAAAGGATAGGCGGGTGGACGAGGAAAAGAGCGATTTGGGTTATAAGGACGAATCACCAACCTCGTCTGCTTCTCGGATCCTTGAGAGGATCCTTCACCCCCTTCACGCCCACATCTCTTTGTCTTTCCCTGCCTCGAATTCTTGGCTTCCACCGGAAGCACTGTGCTCATGGCCCTGCTGTAAGTAAGATCTAGGCAAGTGGCCATCCTTCACTGTAGTCAATCATTTAGACCTCTCATGAAGCAATTCTTCTTTTTCAGGTCCGTGTCAACTTAATCTATAGCATACTGGGAGAGATGGTTGAATTTGGTGAGGTATTGCATCACCGAGTCTCCCCTTGCTTTAAGCATACAAACTCTTCAAGTTTCATCTGTAAAAACACCATCTAGAATGTAGTGTTCCCTGAACACTTGTTTGAACTTTGCCCACATGACCAGATGTCCTTCAGGTTGAACAGCTGTGAAGTTTGCCCACCAGGTACTGGTGTTACCTCTCAGTTGCTAGGCAGCAAACAGTGGCTTCTAGGTCTTTGTGCACCAAATTAATCCAAATTTCTATTCCATGACCCAAATCCATTCGTTCGCCTCCAAAGATTCTTCTGCTTTAACAAAAAGCGAACGACGAGTTTCTGAAAACTCCAGGTACGTGGTGTCTCTAGGGCTTTGGGGACTGGGGTTGACCTCTGCCTCCCTGCTGATGAATTTGATTCCCAACCATTTCTCGAAGAAAACGAGTATTATCAGTAGTGGCATTAATTAAGATAGCGATAGCCTCTGCCAGCATGGGAGGTACAGGCGGCGGGTTCGGAGTTCCTTCCCACCGTGGGAAGTTCCAGCCCCATCTTGAGCACGAGTTCTGGATGCCATCTGAAGAAGAAAACATACTTGATTATTACATGCCACGAGTGCACAACCTATGTTACATTATTCCAAACTGGTTCTAATTATACATACACAACTTATACAACTCACTTTTCCTTATTTAGATTACATAAGGAAACAATCTACTACTATACTACTCTAGTTATTTGTGTCCTTGGCTGCTCCCGCTCCACTGTTAGCTTTGAGAGAACGATCATCCACGAGGTTCATGGAAGGAGGGCCTCCAAAGAGATCCAACTCCCCATAAGGTCCTCCGCCAGCTACTCCTGATGTTCTGGCTCCCATCGCCGCAACCTCCGGTGACATGTTCGGATGCAACTGGTCATACAGCACGTGCACTTCCTCGTGCATAGTGTTATTATATGCTTGCAGATTTTCCGAGGCTGCGCTTAGCTTTTCCACCCGGGCTTAAGCAGTCGCCTCGCAATCCCAGTCTATAGATCGTGAATTTACATCCCAGTCTATAGCCCTGTCTCGCTCAACAATCTCCTGCTGCAAACGGTCAACCTCTGCTGACAGCTCTGCAATACAACATCTATCACGCGCACGCTCCCTGCTTCCATGGCACAGTTCCACCGTTAGTCGTTCAACTCTGAACTCCAGATCCCCTATGGGATCATTACTTCCACTATTGCTCCCTTCATGCCGAGGAGCCAACTAGTGCCGAGGTACGCCCCGAGGTCCGGTCGCCTTCCGCTGGGTAGTCTTGGTGCGTGCCATGTCTCTATAAGGGGGGAAGATTACTTAGTATTGTTTAAATATGATGCATGCATGACCTACTATTATGGAAACAACCTCTTGTTGATCCCATACCTCCTAAGCATAACCTATTATTTGGCAGTTGTTGGGGGTCTGCTTCATCGCCGAAGGTCTCATAAGAAGAAACACCTTCGGAAGATTGACACAAAGCCGAAGCTATCAATCAAAAGGCTTCAGAGCATATTTCCAAATGCACCGACTTAAAGATGAAATGACCAACCGGCCCACGACAACTTGTATTATGATTGTAAACCTTTGTAAGGGGTATGAATGTAATTTCTCACAGGCTGTGTCCTGTGCCTATAAATAGATGAACAGTACCCCCGTACTGTACACGCTATCTGGTAATCGCTCGCGTGCAACACTTGGATTTTTGCCTCCTGTCAAGCCGAAGGTATAAATATAATTAAATATCGTATTTAAATATTCATGTTTGTATAATGGAACATATGAATGGTATTATGTGTTTGTTCGTGTTATCTTTCATGTTTCATATGTTTCATCTTTCATTATCTTATAATCGTGATGATGAATGTATGTCCTTCAAAACCTTCGTTTGAAGATCGTTATATCCTAAGGGAAATAATGTTTCGAAGGACGAAGGACTTTAACATTTAATACTTTGTGTTGCCTTGTTCTTGACTCATAGCATTTGAGAACAAGTCCACAACATTGGCGCCCACCTCCGGTGTACTCACTTCCACTTTTGAGCTGATGGCTTCATCCAACATCCAAGCTGAAGCTGCTTCGGCTACGAAGCTGGTGCTCCCAATAATAGGCGGTTCATGCTCAGAACCAGCCAACAAGAAGCAGAAGAAGGAGGCTCAGAGAAGAGTATAACATGTTGGGGTGCAGGGACCCTTCATCAAGACAAAATGGTCCCACATCCCAATCACCTTCTCCCAGGAGGACCTTCAGCTCAAGGATTATCCTCATAATGATGATATGGTCATATCTTGTGTCATCAAGGGATTTCTGGTCCACAATGTTTTGGTTGATATAGGCAGTGCAGCTGATATCATATTTGCTAAGGCCTTCAGACAGATGCAAGAGCTAGAGGACAAGATTCATGATGCTACACACCCTCTTTGTGGCTTCGGAGGAAGGCAGATTGTAGCACTCGGCAAGATCACAATGCCAGTAACCTTCGGATTTGCCCACAACACAAGGACTGAACAGGTTGTGTTTGATATTATTGACATGGAATATCCCTACAATGCAATCATTGGTCGTGGGACACTTAATGCTTTCGAAGCAATTCTTCATCAAGCATACCTATGCATGAAGATACCTTCGGAACAAGGGCCTATTGCAATTCATGGAAGTCAGGAAGCTGCCAAAAAGGCTGAGGGAAATTGGACAGACTCAAAAGCCATCCACAATATAGATGGAGCTGAAGCTTGTGAGCAGAACAAGTACAGAAGAGAGAAGGCCGCTTCGGCTGATCAGCCGAAGCCCATGCTTCTATGTGAAGACATAGCAGAGCAGAAGGTACTGCTGGGGTCTCAATTATCTGAAGAGCAGGAAAAAACTTTGATAAGGTTTTTATTCAACACCAAAGATGTTTTTGCATGGTCAGCCAACGATCTCTGTGGTGTCAACAGGGATGTCATTGAACATTCACTCAATGTCGATCCATCCTTCCGGCCCAGAAAGCAAAGGCTTCGAAAAATGTCTGATGATAAAGCCGAAGGTGCTCGGAATGAAGTAAAAAGACTTCTCAGTGCTGGTGTCATCAGAGAAGTAAAATATCCAGAGTGGCTAGCCAATACTATTATGGTGAAGAAGGCCAATGGCAAATGGAGAATGTGTATTGATTTTACGGATCTCAACAAGGCCTGTCCGAAGGACGAATTTCCATTACCAAGGATAGACTCTCTTGTGGATGCAGCAGCTTCGTCAGAACTTATGAGTCTTCTGGATTGCTACTCAGGATATCATCAAATATGGATGAAGAAGGAGGATGAGCCGAAGACTAGCTTCATAACTTCCAGTGGAACCTATTGCTATCTTCGGATGCCTGAGGGGCTCAAAAATGCTGGAGGCAGTTTCAGCAGGATGATGGCCAAGGTCCTTCATTCCCAGATAGGCAGAAATGTGCTAACATATGTTGATGATATCATAGTAAAAAGCACGAAGAAAGAAAATCATATCACTGATCTGCAAGAAACATTTGCTAATTTTAGACAAGTTGGCCTGAAATTAAATCCTGAAAAGTGTGTCTTTGGAGTGAAGAAGGGAAAGTTCCTTGGCTGTCTGGTTTCGACAAAGGGGATTGAAGCTAACCCAAGCAAGATCGAAGCTATCCTTTGATGGAACCACCGAGCACAAAGAAGGGGGGCCAACGGTTGGCAGGAAGATTGGCTTCATTGAATAGATTTATATCTAGATCAGCAGAAAGAAACTTGCCATTCTTTGAAATACTAAAGTCAGCCGAAGTCTTTCAGTGGGGCCCAGCTCAACAGAAAGCCTTTGAAGAGCTGAAGCAATACTTGATTGATATAACAACATTAACTCCACCTACGCCAGGGGCTCCGTTACTATTGTATGTGGCAGCTTCGCACTCTGTAGTAAGTGCGGCGCTTGTGCAGGAAAAATTTGATGGACAAATTAAAAAGCAATCCCCAATATACTTTGTCTCCGAAGTTCTAAGCTTATCAAAGAAAAATATACAGAATTGGATAAGGTGTTGTATTCAGTCTTAATGGCCTCCAGGAAGCTTCGGCATTATTTTTAAGCATTCCATATAATTGTTCCTTCGTCACAACCTCTGAAGGACATCATGAGGAACAAAGAAGCTACTCGAAGGATTGGAAAGTGGGTTGCAGAACTCAACGAATTCAGCATTGATTATGTGCATAGATCCTCGATTTAGTCCCAGGCGCTAGCAGACTTCATCGCTGACTAGACACCAGGGGCTCAGGAAGAAGAAGCAAATAAAGATGCCGAAGCTTGGACGGTGTTCTGCGATGGTTCTTGGGGAACCTTCAGGGCAGGTGCGGCTGCTGTCTTAGTTGCACCTTCCAAAGTCAGAACATGCTATGCAATAAAGCTTGACTTTAGCTGCACAAATAATATTGCAGAATACAAAGCTTTGCTTTTGGGGCTTCGGAAGTTAAAAGCAATGGGGATAAGAAGGGTGGTCCTTAAAACCGATTCCCAAGTTATTTCTGGTCATGTTGACAAGAGTTGCAGGGCAAGAGACCCAAAGCTTGAGAAATACCTGGACACAGTACGAAGGCTTGAAGCTTCTTTCGAAGGGTTTTCTGTCAAGAATATTCCACGAGGAGAAAACGAGCACGTTGATCTGTTAGCCAAGTCAGCAGCACAGGGGCTGCCCCTACCTTCGGAAGTATTCTTTGAAACAATAAGAGCACCTTCGGTGGAACTTCTCGAAAGAGCAGTGCTCACTATATCTCCTGTTCATAGTGAAGATTGGAGGACTGAGATTATATCCTTCCTCCAAGGTAATTGCCTTTCAGATGAAGAAGCTTATAATAAGAGAATGGAGGCAAGAACAAGACCATATGTAATAATAGAAGGGGAGTTATACAAACATGGAGTCTGCTCTCCATTTCTCAAGTGTCTATCCAGAATCGAAGGTATAGAGCTCATGAAGGAAATACACGCAGGCTTGTGTGGATCTCATATTAGATCTATACCTTTGCTGGGGAAGGTCTTCAAACAAGGATTTTATTGGCTGAAGGCAGCTTCGGATGCAGCGGATCTGGTTTAAAAGTGTGAAAATTGTCAAAAATGTGCAAGGGACCAGAAACAACCTTCGTCATTAACCCAAATAATACAACCAACTTGGCCATTGTAGAGATGGGGCCTGGATTTATTAGGTCCACTTCCACCAGCACAAGGCAATTTAAGATATGTTGTGGTGGCTGTGGAGTATTTTTCCAAGTGGATTGAAGCAAAGCCTTTGGCCATAATAACTTCGGTCATAGTTCAGAAATTCTTTTGGCAAAACATTGTTTGTTGTTTTGGCGTACCAAAGGCTATAACTGTGGACAACGGAACACATTTTGATGCCGAAGCTTTCAAGGAATTCTGTGATCAAATCGGCACGAAGATTCATTTTGCGTCAGTCAGACATCCAGAGTCAAATGGACTTGTCGAAAGAGCAAATGGTATTATAATGACAGGAATAATGAAGTTAATTTTTAATCAACCCAGAGGAAAGTGGTCAGAAGAATTAATTAAAGTGGTGTGGATCCACAATACAACTGTATCAAGATCAACAGGTTTTATGCCATTCAAGTTATTGTTTGGTGACAAAGCTATAACCCCGGAAGAAGCTAAAGTGGGCTCAATAAGAACAACAGCTTCGACTGAAGATGAAGCTGATTATCATGTGGCAAAAGACACTATAGAAGGGGTCAGACTTCAGGCTATGGAAAATATTAATAAATATCAAGCTGAAACAATAAAATGGTGCGACCGAAAAGTTCGACTGAAAAATATTAAGTCAGGGCATTTGGTGCTTCGGAGAGTGGCTAATCCGGACACAATAGGCAAACTACAGCTGAAGTGGGAAGGACCTTTTCTGGTAGTATCTTCGTCAAGGCCCGGTTCTTACAGATTAAAGGATATGGATGGCAATGACATTCCTAGATCTTGGAACGCGGATGAGCTTCGACGGTATTATGTATAGATTGATGTAATCTTTTTCATTTTTCTATGGCACCCTTTTCCTTTCCAAAGGGGGAGAAAGGTTTTTAATGGGGCCATAGTTTGTAATTTTTCTTTCTTATTTAGCTCCATGAGAGCAAAATCCCCCAAAATATGTAAATGTAAAATCTAAGCATGCACCTTCGAGTGCAGAGAAAAAGAAAAAACAGAGAGAAGCTCGAAAGTCGTTCCTAAGGGGATGCAGAGCAAGACGAAGCTACAAAAAACCGTTCCTAAGGAAGCGCAGCGTAAGTTTTCTGCTCAAAAGTTGTTCCTAAGTGAATGCAGAGCCAAATACCGCCAAAATATAAGGCGAAGTGCGAAAAGTCAACGCGGATACCGCCAAAATAGAAGGCAAAGAAGTTCAAAAGACGTTCCTAAGGGGATGCAGAACTTACACCGAAAAAGCGGTGCAGCCGAAAAATAAACGGCAAAGAGATTTCATTTATTCCTAAGGGAATGAAGGTTGTGGATGAAGCTTCGGATGTGTGTGTTTGGGCATTCATTTGCACGAAACATTACATCATACATTGCATTCATAAACATTCATTTAGACATACATAGGATCATCATCATCATATCATACAGATACAGACAGTTGCTTCGGTTCTTAGCATACAGCTTAAAGAAGCAGATTCATGCTTTGTTGTGTACGAAAAGAAGGGAAGGTGTTTTTCGCCTTCGGCTCAAAAAATACAGGTTTTGACCACATCAAAGCATTTCATACATCGATGGAAAGGTAAAAGTATATTACAAGGTATGGACAAATTTACAGAGTACAATTTGATTCTTAAGTTACAATATTCTTTACAAGGGTTAATACAAAAGTTTTCTTGGAATTTTTTCCACAGCTAGGTACTCTAGCTTCGTCATCATCTGCTGAGCTTTGGATTGCCAGCTAAGCTTCGGCTCTGGGTTCTTCGGCTTCGTCATCCTGTACATATCAAAGCATTATAAGGAAAATTCAAGTTTCAAGGAAAAGGTAAGCACAAGGTATGATTTTATTACCGGCTTGAGATGACTCCGGGCTTCGTCACCAGCTAGGCTTCGCCCACCCTTCGTCCATATTTGCTTTATGAATCTGTTTCCTATTCTTCGAGCTAGACTGGGGATATCAATCAGATCTGCTAGTGATAAGATGAAGTTTGGTCTATTAACAATTTTTCCATGCGTGCAACCAGACTTCATGAAGGCAACAGCTGTGCCCCAAGAAGCTAGCAGGGCACAGAAATCACTGTGTCCAGCTATAACCTCATCAAGAGCATCAACTTCGCCCTCAATGTGTTCGAAGGTTCCTAGCAGGTCTTCAATCGAAGGACTAAATTTCTCAGAGCTGGCTCCAACTGAGTTGAAGATCTGCCTTAGCCGCCACACGCATCGATTGCTGAACTCTAGACATTTATCTTGAAGCTCTTTCAATGATTTTTGCAAATTTGAACTTTTTTCAACCTCAACCGCAAACTTTGTATCAAATTTCTGTTTTTCTTGTTCGAAACTCTCTGATTTTGAGAGAAGCTCTTTATCCAACTTTGCAATTTTGGCTTCAGCTTCAGCCAGTAAACTTTCCATTGTTTGAAGTTCAAAATCTTTCTTTTCAAGAGCAGTTGTTTGATCTTTTATTTTGCTTTCTAACCCTTCAATTATAACTTCGTGCTTTTTATCTTCAAGGTCCTATTGCATCCTCAAAGCTTTGCTTAATAATATACTCTGTACAGAAGCAACCTTCGTTAGAAAACAACTTTGTTGTTAAAAACAATGCAAAGTCGAAGAAAAGTTTTTACCTTGAAGTTAGAATAGAATAAACTACCAACGATATGCTGTCATCGGTAGCGGCTAATATCGGTCTCAAGCTTCGGGAAGCCAATACTCTTCGACAGAGTACCGATAACTTTTGCTCCGGTTCGGTCTCGGAGGCAACCTAGGCTTTCGTCGTCAATGCCGCCGAAGAGTAGCGCTCCTGGCTGATACCCGCAGGAGATGGCATAGTCTCTCAATTCTTCTTTCTCAGCCTTTGTCAATTCTTGTCCAATCAAGTTTTGAAAGTTGAAATTTTCTCCTTCTGAAGTATCTTCGGCTATTTCCTTCTCTTTCCCAGGCACTGTGGCCATGGTCTCTTCGGCGGCTGTAGCAGCTTCTTCTGCGGCCATGCCCAGAAGTGTACTTTCTAAGTTTGCACCTTCGGTAGTTGCAGCTTCAGTAGGTGCATCTTCGGTGGCTGCAGCGCTCTCAACAGCTGGTGCTTTTGGCGCCGAAGCTGGTGGTGGTGTTTCTTCAATGGCATCTATCACAGTAATAATTCTTCATTTTTTCGGCCCAACAGACTTCTTCGTTGCCGAGGGCTCCTTCTTCTTCTGTAAAAGCTTCGTCAGATGTGGCTTCAGTGGACTTAGCTTGTTAGGCAAGGATTCAGTCATTACCTTTAGAATTTCTTCCACGTCGATAGCATAAGGTGTTGAAGCAGTCTCTTCTTCTTTATCAGCTGCCTTCTGCTTCGGGACCGTAGCTTTCCTTTTCTTCGGAGCGACTGCCTTCGGCTCAGGGCTCAGTTTTCTCTTCTTTAGGTTTTCTTCATCTTCTTTTACCATTCTAGCGGCCTGTCTGCCCACAACACTGACAACTCTTTTTCTTTTTTGCCCTTCGGCGCCCTTGCTCAATCGCTTATAGTCTGGATATTCAAAATTCAGGGCATCCATCACCCGATTTAATCTTCGCTTCGGTCGGGTTCCGAAGGCTGCAGTCATCAACTGATCTTCTTTTCTCGTGTAATTGCCCAAAATCTCGTTGCACATGACTTCAATTGTATCCAACCATTCTTGGCAGGGTTCTTTGAAGTGTTTCTTGAACTTAAAGTGATAAGGTAGCCGAACGAGTTCACTCTCTTTCTTCTCTTCTTCAAGCTTCGGCATACCCCACTTCCTTAGTGTTGGGAATACTCTGTTGGCTAAGTATTCCTGGACTAGATCCCTAGTTTCGATATGTTCAGATACAATTCTAAACTCATACACAACATCTTGGAATCGATCCCCCGGCGTCATGTTGCACGGAGGCCTAGTCAGCCCGAAGATTAGCTTCAACGGGCTCTGAACTAGCTTCTCCTTTTTCTCATCAATTTTAACATAAAACCATTCATATTTCCAACCGGTTGGCCATTTAGTACGATAGCTGACCACCGGTGTCTTCATATCCTTTTGATAAGCAAAATTATAGCAGCCGAAGTTCTCATGCAATCTGTCTTCTCTAGCCTTCGTCTGATAGTGAAGTTCATGTACTCGGCAGAATGCTTCGGTGAGCGGCTCTACCCCTTGACTTCGGAGAGCCCAGATGT
The DNA here is from genome assembly GCA_029449295.1 of Zea luxurians. Classification (NCBI taxonomy): domain Eukaryota; kingdom Viridiplantae; phylum Streptophyta; class Magnoliopsida; order Poales; family Poaceae; genus Zea; species Zea luxurians. The sequence continues at coordinate 10,582,106 of JAOPSE010000002.1, forward strand.
ACACGCTGAGCCTAACAATGGCGTTAGGGGTTAGCTGATGAAGATAAATCCCAAATTTTTCCAAGACTTCCGCAATCATTCCGTGTAGAGGAAATCTCAACCCTGCTTTGAAGAAGCTCTTAAAAACTACAACTTCATCATTTTCTGGTTTCGGGATAGTCTCTTCTCCACCAAAGTGAACCAACCCCTTCTCGGCTTCTCTGAAGTAGCCTAGCTTCGTCATCATAGTCATATCAGCTTCAGACACAGTCGATTTCCCAAAATCCAAATGGCTGGGCTTCGATGGCATAATGATGTTATAATCAATCTCTCCTTCATTAGCATCACCCTCTTCAATATCTGCCTGCTCGACTTCAACAGCGGGTGCTTCTTCGTCAGAAGCGCCTTCAGTCACAACCAATCCCGACCGCCTCATAACTTCGGAGATCGGAGCAGTTTCAGCAGCTTCGGCTTCCTCTCCGTCGCGAGTAACCCTAGCCGTTGAGCGCACCCTGGCCATTTGATGTTGAATTTCTTGCGTTTTGACGAAGTTGAAATTTTTTTATCTTTGCTGAAGCTCCATCTTGTCACGAAGCTAGAGAAAATGACCCTTCGGTTCAGAATGCAGTGAGCAAGCTTCGGCTATGGTCAAATTTTTTGGCAACACAACGATGCAATAGCAGTAAATACTGTGGTAACTTCACACCTACCCGTCTGTTTATATAGTGCTGCAGGTGGGAAGGTGAATCATCAAGCCGCTCGCACCCGTTGAACAGTCACCCGCACTCGCTGAACGGTGGACCATAGTGCCCAAGAGCTGAATCGCATGGTGGGACCATCCTTCACTCGGAATATTTTAATCGTTTCTCAGCAACGAGCTCAGGGAAGGTGTTTTTCGGACCTTCGGCATTCCGAAGCCTGAGAGAATTTTTCACAGGTCGAGCTCGTCACGAAAAACGATCTGGCACCGTGAAGGGGCTACTGTTGGGGGTCTGCTTCGTCGCCGAAGGTCTCATAAGAAGAAACACCTTCGGAAGATAGACACAAAGCCGAAGCTATCAATCAAAAGGCTTCGGAGCATATTTCCAAATGCACCGATTTAAAGATGAAATGACCAACCGGCCCACGACAACTTGTATTATGATTGTAAACCTTTGTAAGGGGTATGAATGTAATTTCTCACAGGCTGTGTCCTATGCCTATAAATAGATGAACAGTACCCCCGTACTGTACGCGCTATCTGGTAATCGCTCGCGCGCAACACTTGGATTTTTGCCTCCTATCAAGCCGAAGGTATAAATATAATTAAATATTGTATTTAAATATTCATGTTTGTATAATGGAACATATGAATGATATTATGTGTTTGTTCGTGTTATCTTTCATGTTTCATATGTTTCATCTGTCATTATCTTATAATTGTGATGATGAAGGTATGTCCATCAAAACCTTCGTCCGAAGATCGTTATATCCTAAGGGAAATAATGTTTCGAAGGATGGAGGACTTTAATATTTAATACTTTGTGTTGCCTTGTTCTTGACTCATAGCATTTGAGAACAAGTCCCCAATAGCAGTCTTTTACCTGACTTCAAAAAGATAAGTTGCTACAAGAAAAGATCAAGGTAAGAATGAAAGAATATTCAAAGGTAAGTATTTTAAAATCTTTTGAAGCACTAAGTAATGTCCGAAGAAATGGGCTTCGCTCCGATAACAGCTGTGACGGAACCTCCCAAGGTATTAGGCCCACCTATAGATGTCCTTGTCCTGAGGACCTCAGACAATCGTTGTTGGAACTTGCGTTCCCGGGCAGATTGATTCCAACGGGTGAGTGAGTGGGATGTGAACACAGTTTAACTCGAGGCAGCAATTGCCCTGTTAATCCAGCCTCTCAAGGGCACTGTACAAGGGTATTTATAGGTGCCTGAGTGCCCAACATTTCAATGTAAGGACGCATGTGCCCTCAGGCACCCAGTCTGTCCCCAGAATATTCCTGTAAAGGAGGGTTACAGACTGTCATTACAGAAAAGCTGTTACAAATCGAGCCCGTAACACACTTATCCGAGCGAGGCCCGCTACAATGGGCCGAATCCCACATGGGCCTCCAGACAGAGTGAGGACGTGGGCCAGGGTGTCATCGTCGTAGGCCTTCGTCTTGTAGCGTAGAAGACGAAGGGTGGACCTTGCCGGTCGTTCTGCTTCCTGTCGGCGCAGCGAGATAGACGAAGGGTGGACCTTGCCGGTCTTTCTGCTTCCTCACGTTGCAACGAGATGGACGAAGGGTGTACCTCGCCGGTCTTTCTACTTCCTGTCGTCGCAGCGAGATGGACGAAGGCTAGAGCGGAGGGTAGCGTCTTCGCCTTCGCCCCAACATTTGCCATCCGAGGGACCAGTACGACTAAGTCATCTGGTGCCAAAGACGTCGCTAGATGGTGGAGACGCTGCCCTCGCTCGAAATGGTTCCTCAGGGGTTTTTGATGTGACTGTTGATGGACGCGGCACTTTTGGACTACGGGTTTTTTGAAGCGCCGCGTCCTGTGTATAAAAGGGGGGGCAGGGCGGCGCGGGCCAGGCTCTCTTTCTGCGTGCCACAAAACCCTAGCCTCTTGTTGAGACCGCTCGTCCGCTCGACTGTCCTCCTTGCTCCTGCTCGTCGGAGATCTGGCCCGTGTCAAGCAGACCGCCTGCCGTCGCCGACGGTACGTAGCCATGCCGTCCTCTTCCTCGTCTGCTGCAAATACACCACCGGCCGGCGCACCGTCTGAGGACACTCTGAGCGACGTGGCGGCGGAGGAGTTCCGTCCTAGTGATACGGTTGAGTTTGGCGTGTCGCGGATTTCCTCGGTCCGCGTCTAGGATATGCAGCAGCTTGGATATTTTGGCAGCGGAGTGGGGCGTGTTCCGGGGGCGGAGGAGGTCCCTGAGCCGGAAGGCGAGTTGGTCGTGTTTGAAGCATTTTTCACCGCTGGCCTTCGACTGCCTGCACATCGATTCATGGCGAAGGTGCTACAGAGATTCGAGGTCCAGGTCCACCAGTTGACGCCGAATGCCATGGTGGCCCTGGCGAAGTATGTTTGGGTAGTGACTTCGTATGGTGGTCAGCCCTCTGTGGAGGTCTTCACGAAGCATTACTGTCTGCATTGGCAAAAGAGGAAAATTGGACATGAGATTGCACAGTTTGGATCGTGCACGTTTACGCCTAGGACCGGCAAGACTTCGATGGAAGTCGTGGAGTTGGTTCCCTATGCCCGCAATAAGTGGGGCAACTGGTGGGATTTCTGGTTTTACGTTTCCGAAGGCGCAGTTGAAGACCACCCAGGACTACCCGAGGCCGTCATGTGTTCCCATTATTATGTGGTGTACCTGTAGTTTGAGGTGGCGGAGGATGATGAAGACGAGGGGGCCCTTCGGTGCGCTGCCCGCACGAGTAGCGGGCGCGATTTAGTGGAGGAATTTGTCGGGTATGGGGTATGGCCCTTGGCGCATGGCTGGGCGCTGTGCGAAGTATGCCCTCGCGAGATGCCTTCCCGGGGCGGGCAGTGGGTGCAAAGTCCAGCCTTCGCGTTGGATTTGCATGGTCAGGATCCCGCCGCATTCGTGCGCGAAGCGGAAGACGGTGCGGCTAGGATCGTGGGGCGTTATGTGCCGAGGACAGAGGGTGTGCGGAGCTAGGATATTTGTGAGGCCAACGATAGATTGAATCGGGTCTTCGAATTGAACGGCTTGCCGTACGGTGGTTATCTCGGGGAAGACGCCGTCGACCGCCGCGGGAAGAGGCCAGTGGCCGCGACTGAAGAAGACCCCCCGCAGGAGGCCGCCCCAGCCGCTAAGAAGAGAAAATTAGGTACTGCAGGGGGGAACTAGGGGTTTCCGATAGTTTTGCTGTGGAGTTGATGGGGTCGTGGGCAGCCCTCGGGGGACAGATGTCTTCGCCCGAGCTTCGCGAGTCTTCGGCGCGAATGCTGGAGGTTACCGGGGGTCGATGGCCTAAGAATGTTCCAATCCCCCGCGCGGCTGGCGAAGACTTCTTTACATCTTGCATGGCCCATGACTTGAAGGTGTTTCCTTACGGACGGAATATTGCTGCTGTTGTGTCGACAATGATGAACAAGGACCATCAAGAAGCTACGCAGAAGCGCCGGCCGGTCGTCAAGATCGTAGATCCTAGGCGTGAGGTGAAGAGGGCGCGGGGGAGCGCGAAGGTTGCCGCCTCCGGCAGCAGCCAGCCGATGCCGGCTGCGAAACTGGCAGCGCCCGGATCCGACAAGGTGTCGGAGAGCGCGAAGACTGCCGCTTCAGGCGGAACCAAGCCTCCCCCGGGCGGATCCACGAAAGTACGGGAGCTGCCTTCACCGGGGAGACATGTTGGCGACTTCGGCACGGACATCAGTGTCGAAGATTATTATGTTGGTAAGTTTTTTTTTGTTTTTGTTTTTTTTGTTGTTTGACCGGTGATATGTCGCAGAGTCGGGTGAAGGGCAGGTGGTTGTTGTCCCGCCTTCGACGACAATCGCGTTGCCAACGGCGGAGGCTACGGCGAAGGGTGCCGCGCGAGACCCGTGGGCCGCTTTCTGGGCGAGCGGCGAGATCCCGTCGGCCGCTGCCGCCAAGGATGTGGCTGCCTCCATGTCCCAGCGGCTGAGGGAGATGTCGCAGCAGCTGTCGCAGCAGTTGAAGCAGGTAAATTGTGCTGGACTTCGACGTTTGTTGTTTGCATGAGGTTTTGGGTCTCATGTGTTTTTATTAGGCGGCCGACTTCGCCGACCGCGTGGCGTCGGGTGTCCTGACTGCGGACGTGGCTGCCGAAGTCGAGAGACTTCGGGCGTAGCACACGGATGCCGTCCGGGAGAAGTCGGCGGCGGAAAGCAAGAACCGCAGGCTGGCGGAGAAAGTGGCCGCCCTGGAGGCCGAGAAGACGGACCTCCGGCGCCAGCTGGTGGAGGAGAGGAGGGAGGCGAACCAGGCCATCGCTGAGGCGCAGGCTATGCAAGCGGAGGCCAAAGTGGCGCGGGCGGAGAGGAGTCTCGCCAATCAACGCGCCGAAGAGCTAGAGGCGAGGTTTAACGCCTTGCGCGGCCAAGTGGACAAGGCTGAGGCCTCTACGCGCTCGGAAGTTGAGCAGACGCACGCACAGTTCGTGGGCTCGTACCGCGAGCTGGGTGGCGGACTGCTGATTTCGAATTACTCGATCGGGAAGCAGGCCTTGGCTTCCTCGAATGGTTGCAGGAGGAGCTGCTTGTGCTCCCGACCATTGTGGAGGGTTTCATGTCCTTCGCCTCCCTCGTCACCTGCGAGGGGGCCGTGAATGCGTTGTCCCACGAGGGCTGCAGGCACTACGAGGTCTTCGACCAATCAGACGAGAACTTTGAACGTGAGATCTTCAAGGCCGACGACCCTGTGGTGAAGCAGTCAGCGGGGGCACTTTTTGATAGGATGTGGGGTCCGCATGGTCGGGAGGCGGTCAGGGAGCGATCCAACCGGGCGAGAGAGCAGGTGAAGGTCATTTTTTGTGTGGTTGTGTGTGTGGGTATGTGTGGTTTTTGCTGAGTGAATGTGATGTTGTTGCAGATGGAGCGTGCTGAGTACGTCGAGGACTTTGGAAGTCTGGCCGGCGTGCCGCCCGAGACTACGAAGGTGAAACCGGTGCTGCCCTCGGATGCTGGTGAAGGCCCCTCGGTTGTGCCCGTGCTTACTATGGCTGGCGAAGACCCTGTGTCAGCCCCTGCGCCGATGGTCGAAGATGCCTTGAAGGTAGTGGCTGAGTGTTACTGAACCTAGGTTGCTGCGCAGGTTCAGGGTTTTGGGCCTGCGCACGCAATTGCTACTGACAATGATAATTTTGTGGCTTCGACCGTGGTTGCTGAAGATGTTTCTGATGATTCTGTGTCTAAGTTTTTTGAGTCCGATGATTCTGGGAGTTCGATTGTGTGGACAGAGGGGTCTTCGGATGAGGACTTGGACTATTTTGCAGCATTGGATGTGGCTGCTGCGGAAACTTCTCCGCGTGTGATGGGTGACGAGGATGTTCCGGGTGCGAGTGCTGGGCGTAGGCGGCGAAGGGCGGTGGCGAAGCAGAGAGTGAGTGTGGTATCGCGAAGTGATGGGCATCATCATGGTGAGGTGAGGATGGTCGTCTTCGTGTGGATGGGACTGCCAAACGGGAATTGTTGTCTTCGCCGGCTGGGGCGAGCGTAGGTGAGGGTGAGTTGCGAAATCTTTTTGAGGGTGAGGAATTGAGGATAATGTTGTTCAACCATAGGGAGATGGGTATCATCCCGAAGGTTGAGCCGCTGTAATGTGTGCTGCCCTCGCTGTGTGTGTAACTATGATTTGTATGATGAGGCAGTGTGCCTTCGTTGATCCGGCCGCGCCCATAGGAGGCTTGTGTTTGGGTGCTTTTTGGGGGAGTTTTCGATTTTGCGCATTTGTTGAGTTAGTCCCACTGCACCCGTAGGTGTGTTTTTGCGTGGAGTCTTTTTAGAGAAGACTTCGATTCTGCGTACTTATGCTATTCCGGCTGCACCCGTAGGCGACTTTTGTACGGGTAGTCTTTTAGAAAAGACTTAGATTTTTCGCACTTATTGTGCTATTCCGGCTGCACCCGTAGGCGACTTTTGCACGGTTAGTCTTTTGGAAAAGACTTCGATTTTTCGCACTTATTGTGCTATTCCGGCTGCAACCGTAGGCGACTTTTGCATGGATAGTCTTTTGGAGAAGACTTCGATTTTTCGCACTTATTGTGCTATTCCGGCTGCACCCGTAGGCGACTTTTGCACAGATAGTCTTTTGGAGAAGACTTCGATTTTTTGCACTTATTGTGCTGTTCCGGCTGCACCCATAGGCGACTTTTGCACGGATAGTCTTTGGGAGAAGACTTCGATTTTTCACACTTATTGTGCTACTCCAGCTGCACCCGTAGGCGACTTTTGCGCGGAGTGTCGCACGCGAGGGTAGTAAGCGCTGCCCCTCGCGGTGACTTTGGTGTGGTCGAATGCCGATGACCGTCGATGTGGTCTTTTTCGACGTGTCTTAATTTTTGCGGGGGATTTTTGTGGGTATATTGCATGGCTCCGCCTCATTAAAAACCTCACCCCCGGGAGGAAAAGAGTACGGGCCAGAATGATAATGTTTAGTTAATTACAAGGGCGCGATGGCCCTGAGGAGTCAAACAAAAAACTTGTGGAGATTATCTATGTTCCAGGAATGCTCTAGGTCTTCGCCAGATTGCGTTGTTAGCTTGTATGCGCTGGGAGACGACTTCATCTTGACGGTGAATGGTCCTTCCCATTTCGGCTCCAGCTTACCTCGTGACTCTGTCCGGGTTGTTCGGACGAGTACGAGGTCCCCTTCGTTGAATTCTCTCGGGACGACTGCGTGGTCGCGCCAGGCCTTTGTTTGGGCTTGATATTTATTGAGGACCTGCAGGGCGAAGACACGATCTGCATCGATGAGATCTTTGGAGGTTAGCTCATCTACGTCAGGTGAGGCCAAAGCGCTTGTCCTTGGAGACCCATGCTTGAATTCCTGCGGGGTCATGGCCTCCGAGCCGTATAGCAAGCGAAAGGGAGTAAATCCAGTCGCCTGACACTCGGTCGTGTTCAGCGCCCAGACTGCTTCAGGTAGCAGGTCGGCCCATTTACCCTTCTTGTCGTCGAGAAGCATCTTCTTGATCGCTGTGAAAATCTTGTCGTTGGCGTGCTCCACGATGCCATTGGATTGTGGGTGATATACGGAGGCGAAGGCAAGCTTGGTGCCAATGGAGAAGCAGATGTCCCTAAAGTCTTGGCTGTCAAATTGCTTGCCATTATCAACTATGAGCTCGGACGGGACTCCGAATTAGCAAACAATGTGTTGCCAGAAGAATTTCTGGGCAGTCTTCGATGTTAACGTTGATACTGCTCTTGCCTCGATCCACTTGGTGAAATACTCGACGGCGACGAAGGCGAACTTGAGGTTCCCTCGGGCCGTGGGTAGTGGCCCGACAATGTCCAGGCCCCAGCGCTGAAGGGACCACGTGTGTGCGATTAGCTTTGTGAACTGCGAAGGGCTTCCCGAGCGTGGAGAAAACTTTTGGCAGGCTTCGCACGACCTTGTGACCCGATTCGCGGCGCAGATCATAGCAGGCCAGTAGAAGCCTTGACGGATCACCTTGGTAGCTAGGGCCCTAGGCCCCGCGTGAGAGCCACAAGTTCCGCTGTGGACTTCGCGCAAAATCTGGACGCCTTCAGTCTTGGTGACGCATTTAAGCATGGGTTGACTGACCCCCTTCTTGTAAAGCTGTCCCTCAATGAGAGCAAAGTCCCTGCTTCGGTGTTTGAGGCGCTTGGCCTTGTTGATATCGCTTGGATGGTAATATCCCTGCAGGAACATGGTTATCGGTGCCCGCCAGTCTTCGGTCATGATGAGATTGACTATGCGGTGGCCCTCGGTGTCGTTGGTTATTTGGAGGCCTTCTGGGGTGCGAACGTCTGGCGTGCCGATGACATGGTAGAATACGTCGGAGGGCAGGGCTTCGCCTCTGGCGGCTGCTTTGGCCAATGCGTCGGCCTCCTCGTTCTTAGCTCGGTCCATGTGTTGCAAGGTAAAGCCTTTGAACTGTCTCTCGAGACTGCGGACAGCCGCGAGGTACTGCATAAGTGCGGGGTCCTTTGCTGTGTAATCTTTCTCGACTTGGCCGGCATCTACTTTGGAGTCTGTTCTGATTATGCAGGTAGTGACGCCAAGGGCCCATAGCTTGCGAAGGCCGTGGATGACAGCTTCGTATTCTGCTACGTTATTGGTGCATCTGTCGGACTCTAAAGCAAAGCTGAGACGTGCCGCATATCTGTGCTTGACCCCTGTGGGTGAAGTAATGACTGCCGCTGCGCCTGCCCCCGCATGGCACCATGCGCCGTCACAGTGGATGGTCCACACCTTTTCTGCAGACGTGTCCGGCTGCGCTATTGGCCCGGTCCAGTCGATGATGAAGTCTGCCAGGACTTGTGACTTGATGGCTGTCCAGGGTTCGAAGGTGATGTGGTAGCCGGAGAGCTCGGCTGCCCATTTGGCGATGCGGACAGATGCCTCCGGGTTTCTGAACAATTCACCGAGTCCCCTGTCTGAGGTGACCCACACCTTGAAAGCTTCAAAATAGTGGCACAATTTGCGCGAAGCCATAACGACTGCGTAGGCGATTTTTTCCAGTTCCGTCATGTTGCATTTGGATGTCGTGAGTACTTCGGAGACGTAATAAACTGGACACTGCCTGGTTGTGCCCTCCCTGTCCTGCTCTTGAACCAGCGCTGCGCTGACCGCGTGCGGCGAAGCTGCGACGTAGAGCAACAGGGGTAGCGAGGGGTTGGGGCTTGTAAGAATTGTCAGCTCTGACAGGTGCTGCTTTAGTGATGCGAAGGCCGCCGCCTGCTCTGGTCCCCATGCAAAGTCCTTTGCGCCGCGTAGCGTTTTGAGGAAGGGTAGGCTTCACTCGGTGGACTTGGAAATGAATCTGTTGAGGGCGGCCAATCTGCCTTTCAGTCGTTGGACATCTCTGGCTGACTGCGGGGGCGTCATGTCGATGATAGCATGGATTTTGCTCGGGTTGGCCTCGATCCTGCGGTGCGACACTAGGTAGCCCAGTATCTTCCCCTAGCGAACGCTGAAGACACACTTTTTCGGGGTTTAGGCAAAGTCGTGCGTCCCGCATGTTCGCGAATGTTTCTGCGAGGTCAGCCAGGTGGTCCTCTTTGCTTTTACTGGCGACGACGATGTCGTCCACATACGTGAATATGTTTCTCCCGACTTGGCTCTCGAGCACTGTCTTGGTGAGGCGGGAGAACATGGACCCAACGTTCTTTAGTCCCTCCGTCATTCTGATGAAGCAATACATGCTGAAGGGTGTTATGAAGCTGGTGCTAGCCTTGTCTTCCTCCTTCATATATATCTGGTGATAGCCGGAGAAGCAGTCAAGGAGTGACATGACTTCGCACCCGGCCGCGCTATCGACGATCTTGTCGATTCGGGGCAGGGGGAAATTGTCCTTGGGGCAGGCCTTGTTGAGGCTTGTAAAATCAATGCACATCCGCCACTTGCCGCTCTTCTTTTACACCATGACTACGTTGGAGAGCCACGTAGGGTAGGCGACTGGTTCGATGAAGTTGGCCTCAAGCAGGCGGTGTACCTCGGCCTTGGCGGCTTCTGTCTTCTCATCTGACATTTTGCGCAGCCTCTGCTTCTTCGGCCTCACCGAAGGGTTGATGCCCAAGCTGTGCTCAATAATGAAGCGACTGACTCCTACCAGGTCAAGGGCGGACCAGGAAAAGACGTCCTTATTTTTGGAAAGAAAGGAGATGAGTCTCTCCTCGTCATGCGAAGTAAGGTCCTCGCTTATGATCACTGTTTGCTTAGGTGTTGCCTGGTCAAGGGGAACTGTCTTCGTCCCATCGTTGCTTTGCAGCTGTGCCTTTTCATGCCCGTTGGCGGTTGGGCGGGTAGCCTTGGGGACCTCGCGCTGAGTCGTGAGGCAGTGTACGTTCCTTTGCCCTGGAACGAAGTCTCTTTCTATGTTGCGCGCGACCTGCTGGTTGCCATGGACTGTGATTACACCGTACGGGCCCGGGATTTTCATGCACAGGTAAAGTCCGTGAATGGCTGCCTCAAACTTGTTGATGGAGCCCCGACCCATTATGGCGTTATACGGGTACATCATGTCGACGATGTCGAAGGTGACCTGCTCACTTCGTGCATTGGGTGCTACACCGAAGGACAGGGGCAGCTCTATCTTGCCCACAGGGAAGGTGCCCTTGCCGTGGAAGCCATATAAGCGGTTGTCCGAAGGTTTTAGCAAGCTGTGGCTGATGCCCATGCGGTCAAAGGCATGGAGGAAAATGATGTCCGCCTGGCTGCCGTTGTCAACTAAGACTTTGTGTAGGTCCCAGCCTGCCACGCTGCAGTTGATGACCATGGCGTCGATGTGGGGTGCGCTGCGGAGGTCGACATCTCTGGCGTCGAAGGTCAACGGCACATGGGACCACTTCGTCTGCACGACTGGACCTGTGATGGCGACATGGTTCACGCTGCGGTAATGGTCGCTCTTCTGTCGCTTCGTGTCGAAGTCGACGCTGGATCCTCCAGTGATCATGTGAATGACTCCATGATACTGCTGATCAGCGAAGTCTTCTTGTTTTGGTGCTTGGGGGTGATTTGGGTGGTGGATGTTTGGCTGTTGCGGGGGTGGAAGTGGGAACGGGGGAGGTATGATTTGTACCTCCTGGTGGTGTTGGTATGCGTGGTTAGGTGGATGTTGTGCGGGGCCGTGGTTGTATGGTGGTGGGAGTTGTTGATATGTGTGCGCGACAACTCTTGGGTTGTCGGCTGGTTGCGCCCGAGACATCCTGTCCCTGGTGGCCTTCGTCTCCGGGCAGTCCCTTGTTGGGTGCGCACAGTCTTCGCCGTGAAACAAACAGTAAAATCGGCGCGACTGTTGCGCTCGTCCTCGGCCCCAACCACGAGTTCCATTGCCGCGGCCTTGGGAGGATAATCTTGGCGGCAAGGGGCCTCGCCAGCGGGGTGCTGGTTGGCGATGTTATGTACCTGCTGCTGATTGTGGCCGTCCCGAGCGGAGTCTGACTGCGAAGGTCTCGTCCATGTTCGGCTGGACTGCGGAGGGTCCTTGGGTTTCCTCTGGGACTCGACCTTGCGCTGGTGGAGCTCTTCGGATCTGGCGTATTTTTTGAATAGCTGATACAGCTCCTGGAGGTTCTTGGGTGGATCCCTAATGTAGTGGCTGTAAAGGACGCCAGCCCGAAGGCCACTGATGGCGTAGTGAATGGCGATTTGGTCATCAACCGAAGGCAGTTGTGACTTGAGAGTCAGAAACTTGCGGTAGTACTCCCGCAGAGTCTCTCTTTCTAGCTGCTTGTAGAGTGACAATTCAGCCAAGACATCGGTGTCTGGGCGGTACCCTTGGAAGTTGAGTAGAAATTTGTCCCGGAGACTTCTCCAGGAGTCAATGGACAGCGGAGGCAACCTGGTGTACCAGGTGAGAGCGGGGTCTTCGAGGGCGATGATGAATGACTTGGCCATCGTGGCGTCGTCCCCTCCGGATGATGCAACGGCGACTTGGTAGCTCATGATATACTATGCTGGGTCAGTGCTGCCGTTGTATTTGGGGTAGGTGCCTTCCCTAAAGTTGGCGGGCCATGGTGACACTTGCAGTTGCGGCGCCAGGGGGCTCTGCTCGTCGAGGTAATTGATGCCTTGGAAAGCTGCAGTGTGCGGGACGAAGGGTCCGCGCTGAGGGACGAATAGGTCTCCAACTGGTGCACGCTGCTGGAGGGGCGGGCCGTACTGCAGATCATGTTGGCCTTCGCGCTGCAAGAGCACAATCTCCTGCTCAAGCTCCTGAGCCCTCTGCTCCTCATCTCGTATCATTTGGCGCACATTGGCCTGCGCAGAGACACATTGGCGCTTGGCCTCGAGGATTTCCTTCTGCTTCTAGAGGTTGCGGTTTTTGAGGCGCAGGGCCTGTAGCTGTAGCTGTTCTTCTGCGGAGACGCTGAGGAACTCGTTGTCCTCTGCTGCGTCCTCGCCCTCTGGTGGAGCGAAGCCTGGGGGTGGGGCTTGTGGCTGCCCTTCGGAGCTGCAGGTGCGAAGGGTGCCTTCTAGAGTGTGTTGATCGTTGCGCGGTCTCTTACTATGTGCCTCGTCTTCGCCAGCTCCTTGGTGGGTGTTGTCGGCGAGGGCCTTGCCCTTTTTCTCACCTAGCAGCGCTGCCTTCGCTGCTTCGTCGACGGATGGGGCTGCCTTCGAGTTAGCTCTTTTGGGTGCCATCGCGGGTGGTTTGCTCGTAGTACGAACGGTGGGCGCCAATGTTGGAACTTGCGTTCCCGGGCAGATTGATTCCAACGGGTAAGTGAGTGGGATGTGAACACGGTTTAACTCGAGGCAGCAATTGCCCTGTTAATCCAGCCTCTCAAGGGCACTGTACGGGGGTATTTATAGGTGCCTGAGTGCCCAACGTTTCAATGTAAGGACGCATGTGCCCTCAGGCACCCAGTCTATCCCCGGAATATTCCTGTAAAGGAGGGTTACAGACTGTCGTTACAGAAAAGCTGTTACAAATCGGGCCCGTAACACACTTATCCGAGCAGGGCCCACTACAATGGGCCGAATCCCACGTGGGCCTCCAGGCGGAGTGAGGACGTGGGACGGGGTGTCATTGCCGTAGGCCTTCGTCCTGTAGCGTAGAAGACGAAGGGTGGACCTTGCCGGTCGTTCTGCTTCCTGTCGGCGCAGCGAGATAGACGAAGGGTGGACCTTGCCGGTCTTTCTGCTTCCTGTCGTCGCAGCGAGATGGACGAAGGGTGGACCTCGTCGGTCTTTCTGCTTCCTGTCGTCGCAGCGAGATGGACGAAGGCTGGAGCAGAGGGTAGTGTCTTCGCCTTCACCCCAACAATCGTGCAGGTGCACACCATGACTCTGTATGTCCGGTTTTCTGTATCTCCATCATATCGCCTAAGAGCGTTTAACCCATCACGCAGACATTACACATTATCAGAGTAAGTGGAAAGGATTACAATAACATAATTTACATTCATAAGAAAAATATAGAAAGAGTTGATTATTACATAACTGGGTACTGAGTGCTTAAACTTATTACATCATCGGGAGGCAAAACACCCTCCCCAGGTAGGTTTTAGTGTTCTTTTTCCTGCTTTGGAACCACCTTGGAATAGAAACAACAGAACTCAGCAGTTTCATCACCTACAACAACATGGGTTTGAAAACCCTGAGTACGGAGTGTACTTTCGCAAGTCTTACCCATCAAAGGAAAAAGACTCTCAAGGATATGCTGGTCTTTGTGAATCAAGGTAAAGCTTATCAATATTCAAAGACTATTTTTGCAGAAAAGCTTACTATGAGTGGATCCTTAAGAATTCATTTTACTCAGTAGGTTAAGTAATTACGTGCATCTAGATTTCTTTCTATTCTTAGATCAAGCACTTGGCCTATATTAGCCATCTTTTATCACTCCTTCAGTTCACTTACTGCTATGTGTAAGTTAGTGATCAAGTCATCATGTCCGAGAAGTAACGGCGATCCAAATCGATTAATACCCGTCTAGGGATCTCCAACCACACGACATATGTAGCATTAACCCTTGCATATGTCAACTTGCACCCGGGTTTCTCAAGACCAGAATGGGTTCACGCTAACCGAGAGCATAGATACTCCACTGTCTAGCCTCTTGCCACGGAGGGTACACACTACTCTCACCATATCTCCACTCCCATTGTGTGGTAGCCTTTCTGGTATTGGTCCGACCGAGGCAAAGCTTACCCATGACGAGGCATATGGCTAGTTAAAAGGTCCTCGAACAGCAGGCCTACATCGGCTTGGTCCTTAAGCAACTCAGACGGAGACACTACACGGAGACTCCCTTCTCGTGTAAGGCACCCACCCGGTCTCGTCTTTATTACTTAAACCCCCAAAGTTTGGTACCTAACAGAGGTACTTCTTTTCAGATGTTGAACCCATCACGGCCATGATGGATCCACCATCATCATTCTTTTCTTTGTCAAAATTCCCATCCCATGTGAACCATCACCTTTTTCAAAACAAAACCTTTTGTTTTCTATAGCAAGAATAAGCATTAGAAAACTTGTTTAAAACAGGCAACAAGGAATGGTAACCAATTTTCCAAGGAAGGAAACGTTTCAACTGTTTATCACACAATTCCTATCACCTAATGCATCATATAAGGTGATAAAGATCTTAAAATAACAAGGAAAAGGGATAATGCACCAGGGCTTTTCTTGTGTTACAGGAGGTTCAGGTTCCACACCGCAGATGTCGAAGTAAAAGTTGTTTTCCGCTGGAGGATTCTCAGTCTGGGAGACAACCTCTTCTTCTACTACGGTTTTTCCTCGTGTTCTATACATGATAATACATGTACATGAATGCTTATGCTATGTCATGAATATGCAGTTACACAATAAAATTATAATAAGTCGCAACTTGAATACAACTTTCCTTCACGGTACAATTCAATCACTAAGGTTTTCTTGTTAGGTATTTTTTTAGGATTAGTATTAAGTAATTAATCCTATGAGACTAGTTATTGGGTTTCTAGTCAAACAGTGTCCAAACAATTTCAAACTTCACTCAAGGGCTCTAATCATCATATTAAGCCTACCCAAAAAGTTTTATGATTTTTGGAATTATTAAACTATTTCTAAAATTCTAAAAGGCTTGGTCTAAGCACCTTTAAATGCTACATATTTCAGAGTTTGAATAAAAGTCTTGCAATTATTTTTATTAAATACTACTTGTTTTTAGGAATTTAGCAAAATTGATTTCATTATTTTTCCATTTTTCTACAATTTGCACACATTTCCTAAATGGTCAGCAAAAAGAAAAGGAGAATTCTATAACAGAACTCGGTCGAAATAGGCCCAACTGGCCCAAGTCCACGCAGAACTGTGCGCGCCCGCAACCCACACTGGCGGATTTACACCGAGACCCCTAGCCATTCAAACAATTTGGAAAGAGCCCAAGTCCTGTTTCTATGTCTCTCTGACACTTTTCCTTCTGCCCCCCGATTCTTTCATCTTCACAATTCCTGTCCCCGAGCCCGGCCGGCGGTGTTAACGAAGATAAACCCTGGTCATGGTGGCGCGAAGCTTGGGCACTCTCTTAAACACTCTTTAATTGCAATCCTAACGTAACCCGAATGATTTTGGGGCATGAACCTAGTTAACAGGCACTGCACCGACCCACCCATAACCTAACCCAAATGTTTTCCCGAGGCAACAACACCGTGGAGCTCAAACAAATAGAATGGGGAGCACTAGTAGTTCACGTAGTATACGATGCTCATGTGAGCCAACTCAAGACAAGTGGGAATTGGTCGATCGACACAGGTGCAGTTCATGGGTCTAATACGCGACGTCGATCTCGTGTTCCAAGCTATTCAGAATAGCAATGACCAAAAGGCCACTTTGGTGAGCTTCTCCAACAAACACAAACACTGGAACGCTAAACCAGGGGCGCAGAACCATACCATGCATGCCTGGCCACGCGAGGTTGAGACGTCAGCGAATTGGTCACCAGACACGCGGAGCTACTTGGCCAGAGGCTTGAGTGTTTCTCGGGTATAGTTTGGGGAAGTGAAGGCAACAATACTATGTTGAAGTCACTTACAGCGGCTTATGACAATGGCAAGGATCTCTCCTTTACTCCCCTTCCCCCGGTTATCCTTTATATGGACAGAGCCGACTCAATTGATGGCTGGGTTCAGAGGATGGACAAAGATGCCTAACTGGGTGAGGCTATCACCTGCATGAGCGCAAGTGCGTGGCTCATCTCCAAGAATCTACGCATGGCTTAGGAGCACAGCAAGGCAATAGACATGGTAGATTTTTACCACCACCGAGCACAGCAGATAAGGCTGCCTAGGTAGATGTCTTCCAGTTCACTTGGGAAATTTTAGTGCTGGTGAAAGTCTTGAACACCCCTGCTATTCACCTCATATCTATCTCCACCTTTACACAAAAGTGAAACATCACAGGGAGAAAAGATCTTCTGCAGATATTTCATATTACCCTGAACTTCATTACTTGACTGAACCTTCCTTGTTCAGCCCCCCTTTTCTCTCCATATTTGTTAAGAACAGATCAGTCTCTGTTAACAGAACTTGTTCACTAATCAAAGATCTTCAAAGTCACTATAGGGTTCTTAGACCCAAACCTCATAAATCCAAAGTTATGGTGCCTAAAAGTTAGCTATACTACACTGGTACCTTTTCCTTGGTCTGAATTTTTGATTTACAGTTACCCTCCCTTCTTTTCCTCTGACAGAAGCAGTTTGGGCTCCATTATCTCCCAAACTTATGCGGTATCAAGCCAGACCCTCCTAATAAAACTTGTCCATTGATATATGGTCTCCAACTTTGCTACATAAACATGACTCCATAATCCCCCAGAATAGTCTCGAGGAGGTTCCAAAGTTGAACCAACAGACAACTCTCAGACTCGGTTACACTGAAAAATATTCAGTCAACAACAACCTGTCAGCACAACTTAGAGCAACATTTTCTCCAGTTTTTGCATAGGATCAAGCCCATCTAGCTTAAGAACATTTAATCACCATCTTATGGTCTCTAATCTGTCTATATAGCTCACAACCTTAAACTCCATAGATTGGCCACAAAAGGGCTTCAAACTAAGTACTAAGCACAAAATTTCAGGTTTCAGATTACTGTTCCAAGTCTGAAATTCAGGAATCTATTAGCCTCACCTTGGATGTGTTTTGCACTAGATTCCATATTGTTCTAGGGCTAGGTCACTTGGTGGCTCTACAACTTTGTTGTGATGACCCATAACAAAATCCTCACAGATCAGAAGATAATAAGGCTTGAACTTGGCCTATTAACATTGTTTTCAGAGTTAGGCATATTAGTGCTTTTGGGATCTTTTGCAATTTACTCCAATTTGCTCCACAAAACTTGGAAATCCCCAAACATGAAAGTTGCTTAATTTTTGTTACTCTATCACTTTGATATATACACTTTTGACCAAAAGTGCATAGAAATTGAAATCACCCTATAGGGCACTAATTAGGGTTTTCAGCGTTCTAATTAGGGTTTTGAGTGTTCTAGGGTTCAAATAACACTTAAGCTCTCTAAGTTTAATCTTTCTTGAACATTTCTACTAACGTTTGAGATCATCCTCTAGTCCTCATTTCATAAATCCACATGCTTCTAATCGTTGGGAAAATACCCTATCCTAGGGTCAAGGACCTCTTTGATCAAGTCGGATCATCACATCACCTGTTTGCTTTGAAATTTTAGCCTAGTGGATACACTCTAGGTGTAGCATACATAATGAAATGCCAATGCATATGATGTCATGCCAAAGTTTTAGTTCTCGTAACACCAGGGGTGTTACATATTTGCCCTTCATCGTCTCAATTTGTCCTTTTTAACAGTGGATTTTCCAAACACAACATGACTAGGCCTCCATGGCTAATCTTCGGCAACATCGTTGTCACTCTCAATATTAAAATCATCACTATGACTGGAATATTCAGATAACCTAGCTAAAATTTCATCAGTAATCTTTTCAACATTGGTCCTTTCCATAGCTTCATAAAAACAACTAATGTGGGGCCCTCACTTCTCTTATCTTCGGCCATCTCACGTTGATTGAAACCAAAAGCCGAAGCTCCAAAAGCAACTACGATTATAGAATCAGCAAGCTAAAAAACAAACTCAACACAAGCTTGATAGCACGAAAAATAATTTTCGTCGCAACCCTCATATATATATATATATATATATATATATATATATATATATATATATATATATATATATATATACAAAGCACCACTGCACGATGGGCCCCACGATACATAAGGTTTCGTTATTCTAGCGAAGGGAAGGTGTTTTTCTAGACTTTCGGCTAAAGGCCTTCATTCATTTCGCAGTCTGAATTAGTTACAAAAGGAACAAACTAATACTGCGAGGGGCTACTGATGGGGGCCTTCGTCTACCGAAGGTCCTCAAAAACACGCTTAACCATTTGTTTTTAGCATATTATTAAGTATTACAGGAGCTTCGTCGCTAGAAAAGCTTCCATATAGATCGGTGGAAGTACGACGGAGCAAGCTTCGTCACGATGAAGAAGGGAGGAGACGTAAGAAGAAGGTGTTGTTCAAGCTGTTAAATGCAAATGACAGTACTGTCTTTGTGACATTTGTAAACCTTGTATGTATTTTTTTGAGGGTATGTATGTAATATCGTACGAAGCTGTACGATTGGCTATAAATAGATGAACAATACCCTCGTACTGGAGACACTGGATTGTAATTGCATTCACGTCATTATCCTCAAGCAAGCCGAAGGTATCAATGTAATATAAACTTTGATACTTTCAATACATTCAATGTGAGATAGACGTGTGGCATGATATTACATTTGTAACTATGTTTTTATATCTGTGAATGATGAAGACTTGTTCTTCATGACCTTCGTCCAAGATTCTTTATACCTGAAGGGAAATAATGCTTAAAAGGATAAAGGTCTTTAACATTTAATAAATGTGTTGCCTTGTTCTTGATTCACAGTAATCAAAAACAAGTGACCAACAGTTGGTAACACTAAGTTCTTTTAGTTGGGGCTTTGAATCTTTTCATGTTACTTTGTAGGTAATGGCAATTAGATGGGTTGATTACAGCAAGGTTCGGACCTACTTTAGGTTCTCTAGTTATTTATTTAAGTTTAAAGATCTCTCTTTATTTTCTCCCTTTTTCCCATTTTTAAAATAGACGTTTAGGTGGTGAGTTGAACTACACCTTTGTTCTAGAATTTTTTTCAAAACTTCTATAAAAATTATAGTGGTATCTTATTGATTTAATGAGGTTGTCCTATGAATTTGGGGTTCAGAGGAAGTGTGGTCTGCCTTGGACAAAACTGACAAGAGCTAGGGTAGAGAGGGCACTTTGAACTACACCTCTTATGTAGAAGTGGCTTCTGCCCTAAGGTTTATTTTTACTAGTGTCTATGTGAAATAGCATGCCTCTGTGCCAAGTTTCACTTAAGGATATTTAGTAGATATTTAATGGTGATTTTCTAAAGTTATGGTGCTAGAAGGTGCTTATAACTAACTTTCTTTTTGAAGAATGTCAAACAACAGATTTCTCAATTTTTCTAGATTCTTCTTTGCGTAAGAGCAATCATTCCTAAAGTTGAGAATTTTTCTCTATTAAGGAAGGTTTCTAAAAATTCTTAATATTTTCTATTAAATTCTCATGGGGCAGGGGAACCATAATCCACGGTAGAACTTTACCCTTTTATATTTTTTTCTTGAAGGTATGCTACTTAGGTATAATAGGAAAAATAAGCTTGCCTACTGTTGATATATCAACTTAAAAGAAATATGTAGAACTTCAATTCTTTTTATATATCATAATTAACTTAGTGATCGGAGGTGTATAGTATTTTTGTAGCAGTCTACTATTGAATAACCAGTATTACCACATGGTTCATAGAACCAACTCCAAATGGTTATTGACCTTGCTGGTGAAAAAATCAACCTGAACACGAAGTTCAATTCCTGTGAGCAATCGAAGAAACAAGCAAGACCAAGATGTTGGTAAAACTGAATATCAATCACCCACGAGTTGGGGTTCACTAGGCTATCCCCAGGTGGCCGTTGAGCACAACTGCAGTATAGAAAGTCTGCACAATGGCTAAAACTATCAAAGCAAACCCACCCTTAGGGACGCAGCCCCTAGCTAAATAGGGAGGAGGTGGTGCGCGTCCATCCTTCCCACAAGGTAGGGAATAGGCACCCAATCTGCCACATAATCTCCTGCCCATAAGGGAGAGAATAGGCGCCCAATTAGCCACACAATCTCTTGCCCATAAGGCAGGGAATTGGCACCCAATCAGCAACCTCCTTGATCCCCATTCCTTACTTAGGTGGAGCAACACCTTATTGATTATTTCTTTCCAAATCTAAAAGACGGATAGGTGGCGCAACACCTAGACTTTATTTTGGGCAGATTCATCATGAGCATAGATGGCGCATGCACTTTATAAAACTTCTGGTCCTTCATTCTTCAGAATCATCATGAAGTTTAATTCACATGCATAGGCTCGAGTGATTGGTCCTGGTGGCACCTGTGCTGGTTCAGTTGGGGTAGACATTCCTTTGTTGGGGTAGATGTCCTCATCAGCCTCTCCTTCTTGAATCGAAGTCGTCCCCGATGGCAGCTCCTCATCCTCGCCTGCATATGGTTTCAAATCTGCAACATTAAAACTAGAGGAAACACCATATTCTACAGGCAGGTCAAGTACATAAGCATTATCATTAATTTTCTTTAACACCTTGAATGGATCAGTAGCCCATGGCATTAGCTTAGACTTGCGCATAGTAGGTCTTTGCGCAAATGTAACCAGACCAAATCACTCGGTTCAAAAGTAACAAGTTTACGTCTTTACTACCAACAACTCGATTTTTATCATTAGTGTGCACGATGTTCTATTGTGTCTGCTCATGGATATCCAACATGTGTTTAACACGTGCGATAGCATACACATGTGGGGCGTCTAAAGGATCAAAGGTCAGCGAGTCAATTGGCGCCCGTGGAATGTAACCATAGACAATTTGAAAAGGACACATTTTTGTGGAGGAATGTGTAGTACTGTTGGGGACTTGTTCTCAAATGCTAAGAGTTAAGAACAAGGCAACATAGAAAGTGTTAAATGTTAAGCTCCTTCGTCCTTAAAAACATTATATCCCTTCGGATATAATGAATCTTGAACGAAGGTTGTAAAGGAAAAGATTTTCATAAGATTGATTAACGATAAAAAAGGACACATATATAAAATACGAACAATGGCTCGAGTATTATCATCAACTTATCTTCATCGCCAAATTCATAAAACCAAATTACAAGTGTACCTTCGGATTGTTGGAAAGTAAGGATGCAGACGTAACGTGAAAAAGCGTATGCCAAGTCAGCGTGAACAGTACGGGGGTGCTGTTCATCTATTTATAGGCACGGGACACAACCCGTGTAAAATTACATCGATGCCCTTTACATTTGATAATAGCTTTATAGCAATCCTTCGAGGTTTAACTTGACTTTTCATCCTTAAGTCGGTTCCTCCTTTCCTTCGTCATGCCGAAGCTTTTCTGCACGTAGCTTCGTGATCGTCCTGTCTTTTCGTCGTGATCGCTTTCCACCCCAGTCAAGCTTCGTCTTAACCATGCTCTTGTACACCTGCAACCTGACTCCAAAGATACCTGCTCACATGTTTCACTCGGAAAATATTGTCAAATCATGTTTTTGAGGAGCTTCGGAAGCCGAAGGCCCCCAACAGTAGCCCCTCGCAATATTAATTTACTGCAATAATAAATTCATATTGCGACATGGACGAAGGCTTTGAGCCAAAGGTCCGAAAAAAACACCTTCCTTCTGCTAGAATAGCAGCAGTCATTGACAGACGGGGCCCTCCAGTTTCCGACACGCTGGGTGTATAAATAAGAGCTCACCGCAAGTTATTTGGCACGCTCTCTTGCCATCCGCTTTTACTCACCCAGAAAAATTTTTTAGCCTGCACACAATAGCACTTGCTTGGTTTTAGATTTTTAAGCTTCAGTTCCGAGTGTGTTTTGTCAGCATTTTCGAAGATGTCTGAGGATAAGAAAGCCGTTGGTGGTTCGAAGTTAAGCCTTTCTGAGGAAATGCACCTGGGTTTTCTTGAATCAATGTCGAAGACTAATACGGAGAAGATTACCAGAGAGATTTTGGAGGGTTTATCTGAAGATACTGGCGACAGTGATAGTTACAATGTGGATAGTGGTGGTGAAGATTCCGAAGATCGACCCTAGCGGCCAAGCCATGCGGTTTTTGGTAAGTCGAGCGTTAAGGAAAACCATCTTGTCAACATGAGAGGGAGATACTTTCGGGACTTGTCTGTTGTGAGGGCTGACGAAGGAGAGAAGACTTGTCCAACTCCCGAGGAAAATGAGGTCGTGATATTCCGAAGCTTCTTGAAAGCTGGATTACAATTTCCCTTGAGTAGTTTTGTCATGGAAATATTGAAGACATTCGAAATCTACCTTCACCAACTTATCCCCGAAGCAATCATAAGGATGAACATCTTTGTGTGGGCCGTGAGGAGCCAAGGTTTGGAACCTAATGCAAAAAGCTTCTGTAACATACACGAGCTATTGTATGAGACAAAACCCTAGGGCAAAGAGCAGTACCACAACAACTTTGGCTGCTACAGCTTCGGCGCTCGGTCCGGGTCAAGCTGCCCTGTGCCAACTTTTCGAAAGAGGTGGCCCGGCGACTGGATGACAGAATGGTTTTACGTGAAAAATGACTTGAAATCACGTGAAGATATTAAAGGTATCATTATGCGCCCTATCTGGCAATGCTTCGGCCTCCGAAAGCCGAAGGTGGAAATGGATGAAGCAGCCGAAGAATGCCAGAGAGCCTTCGGCGTGGTTTGCTCTTTTATTGGTACAAGGGATTTGGTCCAAGAGCATATTGCCTTCAGAGTCTGGCCACTTGCAGAAAAGTGGGAAATGTCGAAGGAGACCGTCAAGGAACCTGACGAAGGCGGGCTAGTTAGGCTGAAATACACATTCAAATACGGAGATAAGTTTGTTGAACCAGATGATGACTGGTTGAAGAGTATTGAGGCCATAAGTGACGAATTGCTTGGGGTATACTCGAAAGCCGAAGATACTGCACTATCAGCGGCCTTCGGAGGCCGAAAGAAGAAGAGGCTTAACTGTGTATTTGATGCAATTGGGTTTATCTACCCCGACTACCATTACCCGGTGCGAGGCCAAAAAAGGAAAAATACTTCTCCTGGAAAGGAAACTGCTTCGGCTGCTCCCAGCGAACCGACGCCGAAGAGGAAAAAGGTAAAGGTACTCACGCACCCTCCACGTTATATTGAGCCGGCCACAGTGCCTGATTTTATTGGTGAGGCCTCTTCGGCCACTGAAGCCAGAGAACCAACTCCGGTGGCAAAAGTCGAGGAAATAGCCGAAGTACCAGCAACAGAGAAAGCAGAAGAACCAAGGACTAAAAAAGCAAAAACATTAGAAATTTTAAGTCCAACAGCAAAAATCCAGAAGGTGCCAGGAGCGACCCCAAAAAGAAAAAGGATGGTTAATGTGCTGGATGTTTTGGAAACAATTAAATCTTCGAGCATAACTCCGAAGAAAACTGTTGAAGCTTCCGAAGTGTCTACTGAAGCCCTTGTTGCTGAAGGTTTGAAGCAACAATTTGAAACTGAAGCTGGGCCCTTAGAGCCCACCAAGGTAAAACCTTTGAAAGCTGAAGAAAGAAAATTGACAGAGGCAACTTTGGAAACTGAAAAAATAAAAATGACAGAGCCAATTTTGATTGAAGAAATTGACACTGGCGTCCCCGAAGCATCTTCCAAAACACATGATTATATTGTGCGACATGCTTCGGGGAAGAAACTATCTGAAGAAGAGGTTTTTGAAGCTAATCACTACGCCCGAGAACTGAAGTATCCGAAGGGGGCCGTAGTGTTCAATGGAACAGACGAAGATGACTTCCTATACTGTCTCCCAGACAATAAAGAATTGTCCGTCTGCCGAGAGATGGCTAGGAGCATGGGGTTCCCGAAGCTTAAAGCTGGCCTATGCGCCATGACGAAGGAGGACCTTGCAGATAGTCTTGCATATAATAGTCTGAAGGTACAAAGATTGTAAATTTTGAAATTTATGAATTTTAAATTAGTCTTTTGTTCTTATGTTAATCCATTCATTCTTTTGAATAGGGCTTAATACTTAGCAATGCCTTAAGGGCACAAAAGAATGCTGAAGATGAGAGCTGCACTATTGCTCTTAACAACCTTCGGATAGAGGTTATCAGACTAAGAAACGAAGCCTTGGAAAAGGACAAAATCCTGGTTACACTAGTGGATAAGATGAAGGAAAACGAAGCTAATTCTAAAATTCAAGCCGAAGCTCAGAAGCGGGAAATCGAAGATCTTCGGAAACAACTAGCTCGTGCTAAAGAAGAACGCATTCTTGAAGAAACAAAACGAGAACTAAGTGATCAATGGGCAAATCATTTGGAAATAAATGTTGAAGAGCTTCGTGCTTCGAAGAAAAGGTGCTATGATAAATCCATAGAGTGTGTTAAAAAGATAAAATCCAGCTTCGCCAGCATCGGCGCATTTTCTAGTGAAGAAAATTTCACAAGAGGGAATCCAGAAGGCCCGATTGAATGGATCAGTCACGAAGCTGAGGCCTTCGAGGAAATCTTGAATAGTCGCGGGGACATTTGTGCTTTTTCAGGCGCCAGAGGAATTGTTACTATTTTGGAGAAGAAAGGGTGCGAACATGTGAAATCTTTAGCACAGTCTGAAGCTGCTTTATCCTCTGAAGATATCAAAGACCCTTCAGCCGAAGCAAGCCAGGTCGGTGGAAAATTTTTCACCGACATTTGGGACAATGGTGGCCGAGAAATGGCTCAAGAAATCATTCAGAGAAGCGAAAAAGGCATCCATGATGCTAGGAAGGTAGCGGAGGCTGCTGAAAAAACACAGGGCCCGAAGGGCAAATAGGTATTAGTTAATGGCTTTTATTCTGTTGTGATTTTTGATTTTAAACTTTGTTCGCGATTCTGTAATAGTAATATAGTCGTATCCTCTCCTCCCTCAGAACCTGCTGAGGCAGCTCCGGACCCCCCCTCCCCGAAGGGGGACGACGAAATTAGACAAATGGCCGAAGCCATCATGGACAAAGTTGTCAATCAGCTACTAAACGAAGCTGCAGAAGTAGTTCTTAGGGAAGATTAAGTGCTAATGTAAAAATACTTGGAACATGACATGTGTAAAACTTTGTAACTTTGAATGTAATATATAATCTATTCATGGTTCAATTCTTTACGATGCATGAAATTTTACATACATACCGTTTTTTGAGCCTTCGGCGAAAAAACACCTTCCCTTCTTTTCATGCTTCGTGAAGAAAATCCTTTATGTATCACAAGAATTTCCATACTTCTCTGATGAAGAATATCCAAGCTTCGTGCAAACATTCTTCGAAGCTATAAAAAAGTTTTATGTTACCTCTCTGACGAAGCTATACTTCTTCTCAATTTATCTTGTGCTTTAGCACGATTTTCTCTTTTTCCAAAACATTCTTCGAAGATCAATACTGTGTCCCCTTCTCGTTCTTCATGCAATATGATGTATGATGCTTATGTTATGCAAAATGGTGAGATGATGTTATGCTATGCAAAATGATATTTATGCCGAAGATACACACATCTCTACAATAGAGCACATAATCTTTTTATCTCAGCGCTGACTTTTCGCTGTAAGCCTCCCTTAGGAGCTTCTTCGCCTTTTACTTTCAGCGGAATCAGCGTTTATTTTTCGCTGTAAGCCTCCCTTAGGAGCTTCTTTGCCTTTTACTTTCAGTGGAATCAGCGTTTATTTTTCGCTGTAAGCTCTGCATTCCCTTTGGAACGACTTTTGAGCAGAAAACTTACACTGCGCTCCTTTAGGAACGGCTTTTTACTACTTTGAAGAAGTTGCAGTGTGTTCCTTAAAACAAGTTTTTGATAATTCGAAGGTTCTCCGTGCCACCATAAGTTCTTGTGCTTCAGTAACTCAAGCCTATGGAAAAGATATATTTTCATTATGATAATAAGCTAAACTTTTACAAGAATTTGAAAAAACCGATAAAAGACATTTAAACTTCCCATAACTGTTCTTTACTACAAAGAAAGTAAAACTGAATGCGAAAATGCAAAAAGCTGCTGTCGATGTAGGATATTTTCAGTAAATGTGCTTCGACTCTGGCACAGTGCTATTGACTGTACGAGCCTCGGACTCCTCCCTGAAGTCCCTTTGGGGATGAGAGTGCTGGCTCCCTTCTGGCTGTGGAGCTCGTTGTATTGGTGGTGGCGGTGGAAGCTGTTGCCAGGAAGCTTGGGGTTGGCTTGCCGAAGCAACAGAGGCTGCAGGGTGATTGCCTACATATTCTGGAATGTAAGGCGAATGGTACGAAGCAGTATGCATGACCTGCTTCGGCTGGCTCTATTGTGCAGCAGCTTCTGCTAGCTCCTTTTGCTTCTGGATGGTAATGTGGCACATCCTGGTGGTGTGGCCCTTGCCTTCACCACAGAATAGGCAGTAAATATTTCTTGGTTGATCTCCAAATCTTCCCCCGAAGCCCCTGGCGCCTCTGCCCCTTGGCGCTGGCGGCCGGAAGGAGCTTTGCTGTTGCCCCGATGCTTGCGAGGAGCACTGTGGCCTTTGCTGTTGACTCCCTTTGTCGTCATTTTGAGTAGAATTGTGAATTGACCTAACGTGCCTTGGATAAAATCTTCCTCCGAAGCCCCTAGTCATTTCAGAGAACCTGAGAGCTTCCTCCCTTCTTTGGCAAAAATCATTGTCAGCTCGAATGTACTCGTCCATCTTCTGGAGCAGCTTCTCCAGAGTTTGAGGAGGCTTCCTGGCAAAGTACTGAGCTACAGGTCCTGGCCGAAGCCCCTTGATCATGGCCTCAATGACAATTTCATTGGGCACTGTTGGTGCCTGTGCCCTCAAACGTAGGAACCTTCGGACATATGCCTGAAGGTATTCTTCGTGATCCTGGGTGCACTGGAATAAAGCTTGAGCAGTGACTGGCTTCGTTTGAAACCCTTGGAAGCTGGTTATCAACATATCCTTCAACTTTTGCCATGAGGTGATTGTCCCTGGCCTAAGGGAGGAGTACCAAGTTTGTGCAACGCTCCTGACAGCCATGACGAAGGACTTTGCCATGACCGCCGTGTTTCCACAGTACGAAGATATAGTTGCCTCATAGCTCATCAAGAATTGTTTCGGGTCTGAATGTCCGTCGTACATGGGGAGCTGGGGCGGCTTGTAAGACTGTGGCCAAGGAATAGCCTACAGTTCTGTTGACAAGGGAGAAGCATCATCAAAAGCAAAATTTCCGTGATGGAAATCTTCATACCAGTCGCCCTCGTTGTAGAAGCCCTCTTCATGAAGCTCTCTGCGCGGGGGCCTTTGGTTCTGGTCATCTTGAGCAAGATGTCGAAGCTCTTCAGAGGCCTCGTCTATCTGCCTTTGAAGATCAGCTAGACGAGCCATCTTCTCCTTCTTCCGTTGGACCTGTTGATTGATCATCTCTAAATTTTGGATTTCTTGATCCAAGTCGTCCTCCGGAGGCGTTGGACTGGTGACCTTCCTCTTCTGGCTTCGGGCCTCCCTAAGAGAAACGACATCTTGATTGGGGTCCAGCGGCTGCAGAGTGGCAGCCCCTGTCGCTGAAGCTTTTTTAGGCGGCATGACGAAGGTGACACTTGCCGAAGGTGTTCAGAACTTCAGAAAATGGGGGTGAGTTCACCGGAGGCGGGCGCCAATGTTGGGGACTTGTTCTCAAATGCTAAGAGTTAAGAACAAGGCAACATAGAAAGTGTTAAATGTTAAGCTCCTTCGTCCTTAAAAACATTATATCCCTTCGGATATAATGAATCTTGAACGAAGGTTGTAAAGGAAAAGATTTTCATAAGATTGATTAACGATAAAAAAGGACACATATATAAAATACGAACAATGGCTCGAGTATTATCATCAACTTATCTTTATCGCCAAATTCATAAAACCAAATTACAAGTGTACCTTCGGATTGTTGGAAAGTAAGGATGCAGACGTAACGTGAAAAAGCGTATGCCAAGTTAGCGTGAACAGTACGGGGGTGCTGTTCATCTATTTATAGGCACGGGACGTAGCCCGTGTAAAATTACATCGATGCCCTTTACATTTGATAATAGCTTTGTAGCAATCCTTCGAGGTTTAACTTGACTTTTCATCCTTAAGTCGGTTCCTCCTTTCCTTCGTCATGCCGAAGCTTTTATGCACGTAGCTTCGTGATCGTCCTGTCTTTTCGTCATGATCGCTTTCCACCCCAGTCAAGCTTCGTCTTAACCATGCTCTTGTACACCCGCAACCTGACTTCGAAGATACCTACTCACATGTTTCACTCGGAAAATATTGTCAAATCATGTTTTTGAGGAGCTTCGGAAGCCGAAGGCCCCCAACAAGTACGATTGTAAGGAAACTCTACATGTGGCAAGCAATCCTCTCAAAGTTTCAGATTCTTGTTTAAAGCAGTCCTAAGCATGGGAGATAAGATCATGTTCAACCTTAGATTGCCCATCTGTTTGTGGATGACAAGTGGTGCTGAAAAGCAATTTAGTGCCTAGTTTATTCCAAATGGATCTCCAAAAATGACTTAGGAACTTCACATAGCGATCAGAGACTATTGTATGTGGAACACCATGTAAACGAATAATCTCACAAAAGAACAATTCAGCAATGCTGCTAGCATCATCAGTTTTATGACATGGTATGAAGTGAGCCATTTTAGAGAATCGATCAACAACCACAAAGATACAATCCCTCCCCTTCTTAGTTCTAGGTAAGCCTAAAACAAAATCCATAGAGATATTGATCCAAGGAGAAGTAGGGATAGGTAATGGCATATACCAACCGTGGTTGTTCATGTGTGACTTAGCTTTCTGGCATGTGGAGCAGCGTGCAACAAGGCGTTCCACGTCACGGCGCATCTAGGGCAAAAAGAAGTGTGCCGCCAAAATCTCCTATGTCTTGCATACACCAAAGTGTCCCAATAGGCCACCACCTGCGCTTCCTACAACAGCAAAAGACGAACAGAGCTTGCTAGAATACACAGCTTTTAGCACGGAACAAGAACCCATTGTGTAACAACCCAGGTGTTACTCAGGGTTTTTCCCTCAGTGCCCACATTGTGACCATTATCACATGTGGATTAATTTGAGCAAAAGACACCAATCTTGAGGAGCTAAAACTAAATCAAGTCTTTTTCATCTCAAGAATCATATCCTAACCACATCATGCACCTCAAAGTGAGAAAATGCTCAAACCCTAGAACTACTACGTTTAAGCAAATTGAGTGCTAAAGGGAGATTTAGTAGAAAGGCTATGGGAAACACAAAATCATGAATTCGACCAATTAACAAAGTTGTAGTACACTAATTAATCTACAAAATATAGTAAGAAAGTTTAACCAAAGGAGTTTTGCAAAATTCTCAAATCAGCCACTCAAGTGGGGACTCCAAATAAAAATCAGGAATTCAGATTGCTGAAATCCAACCTTCTCACAAAAATCAATCGCGTTCACCTAGTTCCAATACTCAAAACTACATGGTCCAAATAACAAAGTGGCGCCAAAATATCTTAGGCACGCCCTGGCGAAGTTTGGAGACAATCCCCGGCCGGTTGACATGATCTTGGCATGGGATTGCCTCGGGACGAAGCAGCCAGACACACCCAAGTTGGCGACGAGACAACTCCCTGCATAGACCCGAAAACCCCTCGGCTTCCACTCGAAAACGACAGAGCTCAGTTGGGGGAACATATCTTACAATGGGATCTTTCCCAAATACGTGAAGATTTGGAGCCTATGAGCGCTGGAACATGAGCAGATGCAAAACGCCACGTGCTCGACTGTGGCTAACGCGCCGGTGCATGCCTGACTGCGTGCCCGCGCGAGCCACGCCCCACCACGTGTCCTCACCAGTACGCGCCCAACCGTGCGCCCGCGCCACACCTATAAGAGCCTACACGGCCTCGGCCGTACTCCCTCGCACGCCCTCACTCCCGCCCGAGCCGGAGATCACCAGAGTTCGCTGCAGAGAGCAAACACAACCACCCGCACCACTGCCAGAGCACGACCACCGTGGCCGGACCATTCCCATCCACCTCCACTCGATCCAGCGCCTCGGCTAGCTTCCCCAGAGCCCAGTAGAGCTCCCCGAAACAAGAGACTGAATGCTACCTCACCGAAGATGCCCACGTCTTGCATAACGCCCAGTGAAGCTCACTGCATGGTTTGATTGAACCCTGCCATTGTGACTAGGCCGGAACCCTCACCGCCGACGAGCTCGCCCGCCTGTGCACGAGGCCCGACCAGCTCCGACCACCACAAGCGACGAGCCGACCACCGACGTGACCGCCGTGACCTCCCCGACATCGTCGAACACCCCACCGGAGCCCTACCGCCGCTGGTAAGCCGCGCCATGACTTTTTTCCCTCTCGGTTACTATTCCGGTGAACGAAGGACCGCGAGATAGATATAGGTTAAGTCTAGGGGGTTACGCGTAAAGTCAATGACTCACATGAATAGTATACTATTGGGGGCCTTCGTCCTCCGAAGGTCCTCAAAAACATGATTTAATAATATTTTCCAAGTGTAACATATGAACAGGTACCTTCTGTCTCGGGTTAAAAGCATATACAGAATGGAAAGCAGGATTGGAACGAAGGATTGAACCAGCGCCGAAGGTGCGCGCGAGAAAGCTTCGGCTCAGTAACAGAAAGAGGACCGACTTAAGGAGGAAAAGGCTATCTAGTCCTCGACAGTTTGTTCTTAAGTCAATAGTGAATATGAAGGGCATGAATGTAATTTCACACAGGCTACGTCCTGTGCCTATAAATAGATGAACAGTACTCCCGTACTGTTCACAATGACTTGTATTCACTTTTACGTCACGCTTGTACTTTTATCTTCTATCAAGCTGAAGGTACATTTATAATTCAGTATTGTTTCAGTCTCTCTATGATAGTATAATGAGAACGAATTAATAATGTTATATGATTGTTTATATTGTCTCTTATATCTCATATGATTCTTCTTTTATTAACATATACTGCGATCATGAAGGTATGTCCTTCATGACCTTCGTCTGAAGATCATTATATCCTAAGGGAAATAATGCTTCGTAGGACGAAGGGCATTAACATTTAACATTTTGTGTTGGCTTGTTCTTAATTCATAGCATTTGAGAACAAGTCCCCAACATTGGCGCCCACCTCTAGTGAACTCTTTCGACCAC
Source organism: Zea luxurians (assembly GCA_029449295.1). NCBI lineage: Eukaryota > Viridiplantae > Streptophyta > Magnoliopsida > Poales > Poaceae > Zea > Zea luxurians. The sequence continues at coordinate 10,613,517 of JAOPSE010000002.1, forward strand.
CTTCGGCAAGCACTGACCTTCGTCATGCCGCCAAAGAAAGCTTCAACGACAGGGGCTACTGCACTACAGCCACTGGACCCAAACCAGGAAACTCTTTCGCTCCAAGAAGCTCGAAGCCAGAAGAGGAAGGCCACCAGTCCAACACTCCAGGAGGAGGAATTGGACCAAGAGATCAGGGACATGGAAATCATCCATCAACAAGTACAAAGGAAGAAGGAGAAGATCGATGAAGCTACTGAAGAAGTGCGCCATCTTGTTCAAGATGAACAAGACCGAAGGCCCCAACACAGGGAGCTTCATTAAGAAGGCTTATTCAATGAAGATGGATGGTATGATGATTTTAATCATGATACCTTTACTTTTGATGATGCTTCTCCCTTGGCAGCAGAACTGCAGGCTACCCCATGGCCCTCGTCATACAAGCCACCTCAGCTTCCCATGTATGATGGGCACTCAGACCCAAAGCAGTTTCTGATGAGCTATGAAGCAACTATATCTTTGTATGGGGGCAATACTGCAGTCATGGCGAAGTCCTTCGTCATGGCAGTCCAGAATGTAGCCCAAACATGGTATTCTTCTCTTCAGCAAGGGACTATCACATCGTGGCAGAAGCTTAAGGACATGTTGGTGACCAGTTTCCAAGGTTTTCAGATGAAGCCAGTCATAGCTCAGGCCCTGTTCCAATGCACGCAAGATCATGAGGAATAACTCCAGGCGTATGTCCAAAAATTCTTGCGATTGAGGGCACAAGCGCCCACAGTGCCTAATGAAATTGTCATTGAGGCCATGATTAAGGGCCTTCGGCCAGGACCAACGGCTCAGTACTTCGCCAGGAAGCCCCCACAAACTCTGGAGAAGCTGCTCCAGAAAATGGATGAGTACATTCGGGCTGACAACAACTTCTGCCAAAGAAGGGAGGAAGCTTACAGATTCTCGGAAATGACCAAGGGCTTCGGAGGAAGAATTAACCCGAGGCATGTCAGATGAATCCATAATTCCACTCAGAGTGATGACAAAGGGAGTCAGCCTCAGAGGTCGCAATACACCTCACAATCTTCAGGGCAACAGCAAAGCTCTTTTAGGCCACCAGCTCTAAGGGGCAGAGGCGCCAGGGGCTTCAGGGGAAGATTTGGGGATCAGCCTAGAAAGATCTACTGCTTATTCTGTGGTGAGGACAAGGGCCATACTACAAGAATGTGCCAAATCACCATTCAGAAGCAAAAGGAAATAGCAGAAGTGGAAGCTCGGCAGAATCAGCCGAAGCAGGTCTTGCACACTGCTTTGTTCCATTCTCCCTACATACCAGAGTATGTGGGCAATCATCCTGCAGCTTCTGTTGCTTCGGCTAGCCATTCACAGGCTTCTTGGCCACAACTCCCACCCCCACCACCACTACAATCGACCTATTCCCGAAGCCAGCAGCCAGAAGGGCACCAGTACTCTCAACAGCAACAGGAATCCAAGGAGGAATCCGAAGCTCGCACAGTCAACAGTACTGTGCCGGAATCAAAGCACATTTATTGAGAGATATCCTACCTCTGAAAATTTTCTTACATTCTACGTCGTTTTTGTTTTTTAATAAAGAACAAGTAATGTAAATTTAGTTTTAATTCCTTGTAATAGTTTCGTTTCTATTAAAATGAAATATATCTTCTTCACAGATTTACGAAGCTCAAAAGTCGTTCCTAAGGGAATACAGAGCTAGATAAAATACCGAAGCTATAAAAAAAGACATTCCCAAGGGAGCGCAACGTAAGTTTTGACGAATCTACAAAAAAGTCGTTCCTAAGGGAGCGCAGTGTAAGTTTTCTGCTCAAAAGTCGTTCCAAAGGAAATGCAGAGCCAAATACCGCCGAAATATAAGGCGAAGAAGTTCAAAAGACATTCCTAAGGGAATGCAGAACTTACACCAAAAAGTCAACGGTGATATCGCCGAAATAGAAGGTGAAGAAGTTTAAAAGACGTTCCTAAGGGGATGCAGAACTTACACCGAAAAATAAGCGGTGAAGCCGAAAAATAAATAGCAAAGAGATTCTGATCGTTCCTAAGGGGACGCAGAGATACTGTGTTCTAGTGTGGGCGTGTGGGTGTGTATCTTCGACATTAGCATCATCCTTCGCATCATATCATCACATCATCTCACATAGCACCACATCATACATCATATTGCACCGATGACACGAATTGAATACAAAGTCAGCCTTCGGAGACTGCTTTATAAAAAATGAAAATGTGCTAAGGCACAAAGTAAGCTGAGAAATACAACTTCATCAGCTCTATTGCAAAAGAAGGGATCCTTTGTTTACAAAGCTGGGACGTTTTTACGAAGCATGCATATTTTCACGAAGCACAGATCTTTTTCTTTACGAAGCATGAAAAGAAGGGAAGGTGTTTTTTCACCGAAGGCTCAAAAATGGTATGTATATAAAGTTTCATACATCGCAAAGAACTGAATTACAAATAATTTACATATTAGATTCAAAAATATGCACATCGAATATTACAGTCTTGATACAGCAAAGCTACATTGATCATCTAAAAATGTTTTTACAATAAGTACTAATCCTCTTTCAGGACCTTCTCCGCAACTTCATTTAACAACTTGTTAACAACTTCGTCAACAATAGATTCGGCCATATTGATGATCTCTATGGGGGTCGAACGGTTCCGGTGAAGGAGATAGTTCAGCTACAGTAGAAAAAATTAATCAGTTCGAAGTCACAAAAACAAATACCGAAGCTAGATGCTATGAAACAATACCTATGTGCCTCTCGCGCTCTGTAGCTTCTTCAGCTTGCTTAGCTTGTACTCGGGCGTCATGGATGTCTTTTTCACTTTTCTTCATAATTTCGTGAGCCATTTCTCGGCCACCATTTATCCAGATGTCACTGTAAAATTTTCCGCCCATTAAACTTGCTTCAGCTGAGGGATCTTTTGTATCATCCATGGAGAAGGCAGCTTCGGCCTGGGCTAGGGTTTTGACATGTTCGCAACCCACCTTCTCCAGGATGGCTGAAATTCCTCTTGCACCGGAGAACGCACAGACATCCCCACAATCGCTTAGAATTTCTTCAAAAGCTTCGGCCTCCCTGCTTATCCACTCGATAACGCCTTCCGGGTCGCCTCGTATGAAGTTATCTTCGTTTGAATAGGCGCCCACGTTGGCGAAGCTAGCCTTTATCTTTTCCACGCAGCCCAATGATTTTTCAAAGCATCTTTCTTTGGATGCATGAAGTTCTTCAACTGTTTTTTCTAAATAGTTCTTCCAATATTCACTGATATCTCGGTTAGCTTCGGCAAGACCGCACTTTTCTTTGGCTTCGGCCAATTGTTTCTGAAGGTCCTCGATCTCATTCTTTTGGATCTTAGCTTGAGCCTTGAAGCTGGCTTCATCTTCTTTCACTTTGTTCACCAATGAAATCAAGATTTTGTCTTTTTCAAGACCTTCGTTCCTTAGTTCGATTACCTCTGAACGAAGGTTGTTCAGAGCTATTGTATATCCTTTATTTTCAATATTTTTCTATGCCCTAAGGGCATTGCTAAGAATTAAGCCCTGCAAGAGGGAGATAGAATTAAGTATAAACAAATAAAATATTTTGTTTTCAAAATACTAAATTAGCCTTTATACCTTATGCTGTTATACGCTAAACTGTCAATGAGTTCATCCTTTGATAATATTGAAAGGCCATCTTCCAGCTTCGGAAATCCGATGCTTCTACCCATCTCCCGGCAGACGGATATCTCTTTATTATCCGGGAGACAGTACAAAAAATCTTCTTCCCCGCTGCCATTGAACACTAATGCCCCCTTCAAGTATTTCAATTTTTGGGCATAATGTTGTGCTTCTCGTTTTTCTTCCTGAGATAGTCCCTTTCCCGAAGCATGGCGGATGATGTAATCAATGCTCTCTTTTAAAGCTTCGGGAGCAAGAGTTGCAACATTTTCAGACGAAATTTGATCTGTGGCCTTTTCTTCTGTTGCTTTTTCTTGAATTCCGGCAGGCTTTATCTCAGCGGGCTCTGAAGGGCCAGCTTCGGTTTCAGTATGAATTATTATAGCTTCGACTTCTGACTGTTTCGTTTCAGCTTCGGGTTGCATCTTGGAAGTTTCGGCAATTTATCTGGCAGGAGTAGGATTCAAGGTTCTTGCTGTTTCTAGTACAACATCTAGCACGTTCGCCATCCTTCTCCTTTTAGGAGTTGGCGGTGAAGCCTTTTTGCATCTTCGGCACTGTTGCTTCTGTTGAAGGGCTTAAAACTTCTGGCATTCTTGGCATCTCTACAATTTTTGGCCATTCAGTTTTATCTTTGTCAGCCTTCGGTTTAGCTAGCTTAACCAAAGGTACCTTCTGCATTGTAGCCAACTCTTCAGTCCTTTGCACGGGAGGAACGATTTCCTTTGTCTTGGCAGATGAGGAGGTCCCTTCGCCAAGTTTAGGTATCACAGCCGGTTCAATGTAACGCGCCCGGTGGGTAAGTACCTTCATCTTTATGCCCGCGGCCTTCGGCACAGGCTCAGCTAGGGCGGCCAAAGCAGCAGCTTTTCTCTTCTTCCCCTGTCCCCGCAGTGGGTAGCGGTAGTCGGGGTAGACGAAGCCAATGGCATCAAAAACTCTATTCAGTCTCTTCTTTCCCTGACTTCCGAAGGCTATGGATAATGCATTATCTTCTGCCTTGGAATATGATCCAAGCAGTTCATCACTTGTAGATTCAATGCATTTTAGCCAGTCATCGTTGGGCTCATCAAACTTATCCCCATACCTGAATGTATACTTTAGCCAGACCAGTTCACCTTCGCTAGACTTGGTGATGGTCTCCTTCGGCATTTCCCAGCTCTGTACAAGTGGCCATACTCTGAATGCTATATGCTCTTGAATTAAATCTCTTGTACCAATGAAGAAGAAGATAGTACCAAATGCCTTCTGACACGTTTCGGCGGCGTCATCAATTTCAACCTTCGGCTTTCGGAGACCGAAGCGGGACCATATGGGGCGCATGATAACCTCCTTGATGTCCTCCCTCGCTGTCAAGTCGTTCTTCACATAAAACCATTCTTCCATCCAATTTCCAGGCCATCTCTTCCGAAATGTTGGCATTGGGTGGCTTGCGTTGGGATGGGCGATAAATCCATAACAACCGAAGTTGTTATGATACTGTTCTTTACCCATAGCCTTCGTCTCATACAGAAGTTCGTGCATGCTGCAGAAACACTTCACGCTTGGATCTATCCCTTGGCTTCTTACTGCCCAGACGAAGACTCCCATCCTCAATACGGCTTTGGGGGTCATCTGATGAAGGAAGATTTGGTAGGTTTTCAGCACTTCAACTACAAACCTGCTTAGTGGGAACCGAAGCCCAGCTTTGAAGAAGCTTCAGTAAATCACAACTCCGTTTTCCTCGGAGGCAGGGACGTTGTTGTCTCCACCAGCCCTTACAATAGACATATCCCGAAAGTATCTTCCTCTCATGTTCTCAAGGTGACTTTGTTTGATGGTCGATTTTCTGAAAATCGAATGACTTGGCCTCCAGGGCCGATCCTTAGAATCTTCGCCCCCGCTTTCCGCATCATAACTATCACTATCACCAGTATCTTCAGACAGGCCTTCCAGTATCTCCTTAGTAATCTTCTCTGTATTTGTTTTTGCCATTGACTCAATAAATCCAGCAATGTAAGGATTCACAGCCTTCTTCTCCTCAAAAAGCTTCTCCTCTTCAGTTAGCTTTGTCTCAGTAGCAACCTTTTTGTCTTGAGACATTTCTTCTTCAGAAATGACGAAAATGTGTCTTTTTAACCGAAGCTCAGAAAGCTTGAAAAACTAGCAAGCGTTAGTGAGCAAGAGCTATAAAATTGAGAAAATAAAGCAAATGGCACAGGCAGCGTATCAAATGTGGCTGGTGTGAGTTCTTATTTATACACTCAGCACGTCCCAAATTGGGGGGTCCCGTCTGTCATTGACTATTGCTATTCTAGCAAAGGGAAGGTGTTTTTTCGGACCTTCGGCTTAAGGCCTTCGTCCATGTTGCAGTCTGAATTCGTCATCTTAAACAAATTAATACTGCGAGGGGCTACTGTTGGGGGCCTTCGTCCTCCGAAGGTCCTCAAAAACATGATTTAACAATGTTTTCCAAGTGTAACATATGAACAGGTACCTTCGGTCTCGGGTTAAAAGCATATACGGAATGGAAAGCAGGATTGGAACAAAGGATTGAACCAGCGCCGAAGGTGCGCGCGAGAAAGCTTCGGCTCAGTAACAGAAAGAGGAACCGACTTAAGGAGGAAAAGGCTATCTAGTCCTCGACAGTTTGTTCTTAAGTCAATAGGGCATGAATGTAATTTCACACAGGCTGCGTCTTGTGCCTATAAACCGTACTGTTCACGCTGACTTGTATTCACTTTTACGTCACGCTTGTACTTTTATCTTCTATCAAGCCGAAGGTACATTTATAATTCAGTATTGTTTCTGTTTCTCTATGATAGTATAATGAGAATGAATTAATAATGTTATATGATTGTTTATATTGTCTCTTATATCTCATATGCTTCTTCTTTTATTAACATATACTGCGATCACGAAGGGATGTCCTTCAAGACCTTCTTCTGAAGATCATTATATTCTAAGGGAAATAATGCTTTGTAGGACGAAGGGCATTAACATTTAACATTCTGTGTTGCCTTGTTCTTAATTCATAGCATTTGAGAACAAGTCCCCAACATATACCGAGGGCTGATTTGTGAGAGAAAAGGGGAAAATAAACCCGGGGGCTTCAGCGCAAATCTGTTTTCCTTTCCATTTCGAATTAACTTTTCTTTTAAATACAACAGTCAACTTCAAAAATGTATAACTTGAGTTTTATTCACCCAAATTTGGTCAAACCAATTTTGCTCCACCACAAATAAAGTGCTCTGCCTATTAAAAATACAAAACTAGGTAGTTTATGTACCTGATCAAGGACTTTTGATTTAATGTTGAAAACTGCCCAAAACTTAATAATGAAGAGAAAAACAGAAATGCTTCTAGACTAGGCTCGAGAAAATTTATGGAGACACTCACCTAGTAGTTGCATTGTTTAAAAATAATGAACACCACAGTATACAAGGCTAAGCCAGATTCATCCACTAGAACCTATTTCTACCCAAACCTTGGGAAAATAAAAAGGGGCACTAAAAATAGAAACCTGAGAGCAATATTATTTTTCCTAGCATGATTATGTAATAAAGTTCATAAAAAATATATGAAACCCTAGTCCAGTACTGATCTAGAATTTATGATTTTATTTATGTATTAAGTAATTAAGAAAGATAATGATTAAAAATATGGGGACATATGCAAAGTTGATAAGAAAATTTTAGTAGACCCTTGACCACTATTATACCACTGTAAAAATGGTAACCACCCCAGAATATCATAGTAAGTGGGTTAAACAAATAAAACTTTGATTTTGCCAATACTTCCAATAAATTAAAAGAAAGACTAAAAGTGGGAAACAGTGAGCAACCCTATTTTCCCTAAGTACACATGATGTGTACTATAAGGGAAAAATACAAAACTAAGGTAAAAATATAATGGAATACACCCCACCCCTGCCCTATGAGAAAGATCATATATTCTAAGAAATCATACAACCCATCCCCTATAAGTAAAAATAGCCAACTTTAGGAATGATTGCTCTTACGCAAAGAAGAAACTAGAAAAATTGGGAAATCTGTTGTTTGACATTTTTCAATTAGAGTAGTAGTAGAAAGCACCACTAAGCTCCCAAACTTTAGAAAATCACCATAAATTAACCATTAGTTATCTTTGGCTAAAATTTGGCATGGAATCATGTTATTACACCTAGACACCAGCAAACATAACCCTTACGGTAGAATCCACTCCTAGATGAGAGTTGTAGTTCAAAGTACCCCCTCTGCCCTAGATATTATTATTTTTGTACAGAGAAAACCATTCTCCGTTTAGGCCTCAATTTTTGATACTGAATTATGCGAACCAGTGAGAAGCAACTATAATTTTAACAGATTTTTTGGAAATTTTTAAATCAATGTTGTAGTTCAAATCCACTCTAAAAGTATAAGTAGAAAAAGGAAAAAGAGAGGATTAGTAGAAGTGATAAATCTTACCCATGATAACTTCAGCGGAGACCTTGTTAAGTTTTCACTAAGACATTAAAGGTTAGTGGAGTATTAAATTAATTCAACCTCCTAAACCTTGGCCACACCTGTTTCTAATCACTAAGTATACTATTAAAACCTCCAATAGTAAGACTAAGCTCTGTCTTGCTAACTTAGTTACTTCACCATGCATCATAATTACTAAAATTGCATATCATAGCATATATGTATCTTATTCATTGCATTTATTAGATTGCAACCTCACTGACGGAGAGTACGTGCTCATCCCCGAGCAAGGAGTTGCCCAAGAGGAAGTCTAGGAGCCAGCTCCAGAGCCTGCCATCGAGGACCTCCATGCAGCCCAAGCTTTTGAAGGCAAGCCCCGGTTTTTTGCATAACCGTTTATATATGCTATTTTACTACACTTAATTGTTTGTAGGTTTGTAATGTGCACTTAAGTGTAGGAGTTGGTTGAAACCCTAGTTGCATGAACTCAGGATTCCTTTATGAGATGGATACTAGTATTCTAGGTTGAGTAGCTGCTTTGCTAATTAGGGATCTTGGTAGAAGTTGAGGGATTTTTCTAGCACTCGTGCGAGGTCAAGAATTGATTGTATTCATCTTGATAACGGCATCTGTGATGGTCTATGGACTTGGATCCAGGGTGGATAACTTGTCTATGAGATGAAAATGGAATTAAGGATTAATGTGTGGATACCTGAGTCAAGCATTTGGAAGTACTAAACACATGTCGGGAAATATGGTAACTCGTAAGCCTAGTACCTTGGTGAAGCCTGGCGCGGACTTTATCCCGCACTTGTCCTGGGACGGGGTCTCCCATGCTAGCTATGGTGGGTGCAAGTGTAGCCACTACACAGCAGCAGCCGAGGTCAGTGGGGTATTGCATGCCAAGGCGGTGAGCCCTGGCCGCGAACGGGGAATCGATGGGGATGACTGATGTGTGTGGGGACGGAGTGCCCCTACATGTCATGTGTTTAGGTTTATCTTACATGGTTAAAACTCGATTCAAATCGTCTGCTTCTCGTAGCTAATGAGACTGCTTGACCCCTTGTACTACATCAAGTAAAAAGTGAAATGAGGTTTCTTGAGATAACATGTTGGTTGCACTAAATGATTGTTACCATGTATGCTTAGAGAGGAGCAAACCTAGCTTAATTAAATCTGCTAGAACTAGAAAAGCTAAAACTGTGTTTAGACTCAGCTAGTGCTTTTGGCAAACCAAACCCATCAGCCAAAAAGCTTCATGGTCTAAAGGTAGAGGAGTAGACTCCTCAAACCGGGTAAGTCTAGCTGAGTATTAGTATACTCAGCCTTGCTTGTGGCATTTTTTTCAGGTACACTACAGGATATGGTTGATGGTGTGACTTGGCCTTCCACCCTGCCACCAGGTTGGACGGTTGAGTGGGATGCCGCCTCAGCAGCTGAGGACTAGGAGGAGTAGTGGGCTAGGCCTTGCCCTATTCCTCAGTATCGTCGTTATCGATTATCCGCTGCATTATTAAGAACTTGTTATCTTTTATCAAACTCCGATTTATGTAATAACTCTAGTACTTTAATTTATGGTTTCAAGTTTATTGTATTCTCTCTGAGCCTCACCATCGAGTGAGCTAATGGTACTCGATCCTTGGTAAGTGGCTCTATCGAACGAGATCTGAAGAACTAAACGGTTTATTCCGGTTTAAGTGTGTTGCTGCCTTTAAGGGTGCGGCTTGGGCACTTAAGCTGGAATAATTCAGGTGGTTCTCCACAGCTAGTATCGGAGCGATTACCATTACAGAGGAATCAATAGGTCATGAATGCCAACTTTTCAAAAATAAAAATTGCTTAGAAACCAGTGTTGGATCGTGAGGACTAGAACGCTAGACCTAGGACGAAAGGCCTTAAGAATAGTTGGGTAGATACGTGGCTATATAAATAGGCCATAAAGGCCAACCCGAGGATAGTAGGGATGCCCATAGGAGCACCCCTCTGATCGATGAGAGGACGTTCATTCAAGCATGCATGCATTATAAAACGAGGAATAATTAAGAATTAAGGAAAATGCATCGAATCATGACCCCTAATAAACATTAGTTAAAATGGGTAGCAAGAAATGAGTTGGAGTAGATAAATCCAAGTTGATCCACCTCCTTTAAAACTTGAGCACACTTATCTCCTTGTCGCTACCTTAGCACTTACATCTAACCCTCTTTCACAGATGACTTCACCCACCCCCGTCAATGGAGGAGACACTCGCTTCAATTTTGACTACTTTTCCCACGAGGGCTTTCCCTCTATCTTGTGGGAGGTGCTCTGCTCCGCCGGATACCCTACACCCCTCTGTATACGGTGCAGCTATACGAGGAGCATCGGGTGCCACGTTGCAGGGTTTGGCTGACCTTGGAGTCTCACCCTCTACAACTTGGGTGGCGATCCCTTGATTCCGAGACTGTCGGGTTCAGAGCAGACGACACTACTGAGGCCGCAGCGCTAAAGGCCTTGACGACCTTCTGCAGATATCATCCCATGGAGATCACGATGCACCCACTTGGACTTTTCCCCACCGAGAAGAGGGATAACCCAATGTGGTGCAACAGTGCGAGTCACGTGAAGGACGTGTGGGCCATGCATCCCGACCATGTTGGGAGGATAACCGTCCAATGCATGAGTGCACTGTACCGCCTACAGGCCTTATAGAGCAACGCCATGACACACCTCACTGGGCTCGCTCAGGCCACAAAGATCACCCTCAACAATCGGGAGGACTTCGTAGTTGACTTGTCTTCGGAATTGGTGGAAAATGATCTACAGGTGGAACAAATGAACCAGCGCATCCTGACTCTAGAGCAGTAGGTGGAGATCCGGGATAACACCATCGATATCCTGGAGATCCAGCTGCACGATGTGTAGGAAGAGCTTGCGGAGGCCAACGACCACCTAGAGATGCACCACCAAGACATGGAGGCAAATGAGATAGGCAACGAGGGAGAGGAGGATCCCGAGGAGAAAGAGCCAGCTTCCGGACCGAATGTGGCTCCCTTCGAAGTGCCCCCTTCACTTGCATCCAGCGTTTCCTCTACCACCCATGGTTGATGGGTTAGTTTAACATGTTAGGAGGACTGGAACCCACGCGAGCTTAGTTTTGGTACCAACTTTTGGACTAGGCTTATGGGTGGATCCCCTTAAATGTTGTAACCCGGGGGAAAAACTTTTGTGAACAATGAAATGAATGCATGAATGTTATCCTCGTTTGGTTCAATATTATGTTATGTCATTTTTTCTTCTCATGATATAAAAAATTCTGTTTGGAACCATAAATCGAGGTAACAACGGCAAAATTTATGTTTTCAGATGGCAGCTAGACAACATCGCGGGTAGAACGAGCAGGTTCCCCCGCCACCTCCTCCGGCACCCATGTTGCAGGAGCTAATGGCTCAACAGAACGAGATTCTGCGATAGCTGGTGCAGCGCCAGCACCACCCTCGATAGTATGGTGGAGGCCAGCAACAACGTCCACCGGCTGCAGTGACATATCAGGAGTTCTTGAGCACGCAACCGCCATTGTTCACCAAGGCGGAGGACTCGCTAGACGCCGATGTATGGCTCAGGGTTGTAGAGTCCAAGTTCCCACTCCTCACAGGAGCTTGCCCTGACGCCGCGAAGACTCGCTTCGCCGCACAGCAACTCTGTGGACCTGCTAGGACATGGTGGGACCATTTCCATGCCATGTTACCTGCTGACCACATGGTGACATGGGAGGAATTCAAGACAGCTTTCAGTGGACACCATATTCCAACAGGGATTCTGGATCGCAAGCTTAATGAGTTCTTGGCATTGACTCAAGGAACCCGCATTGTGCTACAGTATGCCTAGGCGTTCAATGACCTGTGCCAATACATGGGTTATCATGCAGATTCAGATGAGAAGAGAGACTGTTTCCGAAGGGGACTCAACACCAAGCTTCGTGAGCGCCTCAACACTATTTGTGCTGACAGCTACACTGGTCAATCTTGCCATATCATAGGTAGACTGCATTGTAGCCCACTGGGCAGAGAAGAAGAGGAAAGCACCAATGTCAGGGTCCTCAGCTCCACCTCAGAGATTCCGGATTGTCTCCAACAGTCAGAGCAGGGGATTCCATCAGCAAGCAGGAAGATGGGTCATCAGGCTGCCACGGCAGCAGCAAGTACCCAACCGTTTCCTCGCTCCCACTCCAAGGAACAACCAGCCTCAGCAGCAGCAGCAACAGTTTCGCTAAGGGAACAGAAACAAATGCTTCACATGTGGCAACGAAGGCCACTATGCCAAGAATTGCCCGCGGAATCAGCCAAGGCAAATGCCAGCACCCAACCAAGACAAAGGGAATAAGCAAAAAGTGCAAGTCAGGCATGGGAAGCTCAACTTCACTACTCTAGAGGAGCTACCTGAAGGAGCACCCATCATGACTGGTAGTTTTTCCATTTTTAATCAACCTGCATTGATTCTGTTTGACTCTGGTGCATCACATAGCTTCATTAGTCAGAAGTTCAGTGTCAAATGTCAACTGCCTTTCTATCATACCCAAGGGGCTTTCATGATAGCAACGCCTAGGGCAAAATTGCAACAAACCAACTAAACCGCAGTATACCCATCCAGCTGGGAAGCAAGGTGAGCAAAACCACCCTCCTCATTTTGGGGATGGATAATGTGGATATCATTTTGGGCACCGATTGGATGACCCAACACCAAGTGGTACTAGACGTCGCAAATCGCATCGTTGAAGTCCATTCCCTGACTTGCAGGAAATTTACCTTATATCTGCCTAGTCCAGAGACCACTCGGTCATGTGCCTTTTTCCTGATAGAGCTACCCCTAAAGAAGATTCCAGTGGTATGTGAGTATGCATATGTCTTTCCTAATGAGTTGCCAGGAATATCGCCAGATCGGGATATCGAGTTCGCCATTGAATTGTAACCGGGAACGACACCTATCTCCAAGAGGCCCTACCGGATGCCACACGCGGAACTGGCAGAGTTGAAGAAGCAGTTGCAAGAGTTGTTGGACAAGGGATTCATCCGCCCAAGTACTTCACCTTGGGGATGTCTAGCCTTGTTCATGAAGAAGAAGGATGAAAGCTTAAGATTATGCATAGATTACCGCCCACTCAATGCGGCGACTATCAAAAACAAGTATCCTTTGCCTCGTATTGATGTTCTTTTTGACCAATTGGTTGGAGCTAAGGTGTTTTCCAAAATAGATCTTCGCTCCGGCTACCACCAAATCAAGATACGAGGAAGTGACATTCCAAAGACGGCCTTCTCAACTAGATATGGGCTGTATGAATATCTGGTGATGTCGTTTGGGTTGACAAATGCACCCGCATACTTCATGTACCTGATGAATTCAGTCTTCATGCCTGAACTGGACAAATTTGTGGTGATTTTCATCAATGATATCTTAGTATACTCAAGAAATGAAGAAGAGCATGTTGGTCATTTGCATGTAGTGCTTCAACGTCTGAGAGAACACCGCCTTTATGCCAAATTGTCAAAGTGTGATTTTTGGCTGAAAGAGATTAAATTCTTGGGTCACACTATCTCTCAAGATGGCATAGCAGTTGATCCGGATAAGGTGCAAGAGGTGATGAATTGGAAGCCACCCACCACTGTCCGTCAGATTCGGAGTTTCCTAGGATTGGTCGGGTATTATCGGCGATTCATTCTAGATTTCTCCCGAATTGCTAAGCCCATGACAGAACTGTTGAAGAAAGGAGCAAAATTTGAATGGGGTCAGAAATGTGAAGGCGCCTTTCACACCTTAAGGCAACATCTGACCACAATGCCTGTGTTGGCGCAGCCTGACAACAACAAGTCGTTTGATGTGTATTGTGATGCCTCTAGCACTGGACTATGTTGTGTTTTGATGCAAGACAACCGAGTCATTGCCTATGCAACAAGAGCACTCAGACCTCATGAGCAAAACTATCCTACTCATGACTTAGAGTTGGCAGCCGTGGTTCATTCCCTGAAAATGTGGAGGCATTACTTGATGGTGAGAGCACATAGAGGGGGGGTGAATAGGTGATCCTACAGAATTCAACACTAAATTCCAACAAACTTGATTATAAAGATATTAGTGCGAGTTAATCAAGTTAATGAGGCGAGCTCTTACGAACACAAACAATCAAGAGAGGTCAACACAAGACACACGATTTTTATCCCGTGGTTCGGCCAAGTAACACTTGCCTACTTCCATGTTGTGGCGTCCTAATGGACGAGGGTTGCACTCAACCCCTTTCAAGTGATCCGATGATCAACTTGAATACCACGGCTTTTCCTTTAGATGATTATTCCCGTTTGCGAGGAATCTCCACAAGATTGGAGTCTCTCGCCCTTACAACAAAGATCACAATGAAAGCATGGAGTAAGGTTGGGATGAGCAACACACACAAGACACAAATCGCAGCACAGCTACACACACAAGTCACAACTTGAGCTCAAAACACAACGCACGGAGTTCACAACTCAAATGGAGCTCAAGTCACTATCTCAAAGAATCGAATGCGTGAAGTTGGAGTCTTGGAGTCTTAGAATGTTTCTTGTAAGCTTGTGTACCTCCTCCATGCGCCTAGGGGTCCCTTTTATAGCCCCAAGGCAGCTAGGAGCCGTTGGAGGCCAACAAGGAAGGCCATCCTTGCCTTCTGTCGAGTGGCGCACCGGACAGTCACTGTAGACGGTCCGGTGCCGATCTCCTTCCTTTTCTGGCGTAGACGACCGTTGCACCTCCGGGCCAGTTGGCGCACCAGACACTGTCCGGTGCACACCGGACAGTCTGGTGCCCCCTGCCGACCGTTGGTGTGGGCCACGCGTCGCCCGCGGATTGCGCGGCCGACCGTTGCACTGGCGACCGTTGGCTCACCGGACAGTCCGATGCACCACCGGACAGTCCGGTGAATTATAGCCATACGCCGCCAAACTTTTCCCGAGAGCAGCCTGTTCACTGGAGACCAGCCTGGCGCACCGGACACTGTCCGGTGCACCACCGGACAGTCCGGTGTGCCAGACTGAGCTGAGTTTTGGCAGCACCGAGCCAAGTCTTTTTGGTTCTTTTCTTCTCCTCTTCTCACTGTTTCTAGCACTTAGATAAAACATATTAGTACTTAAAAACTATGTACTAAGTCTAGAAACATACCTTCTCTTTGATTTACACTTCTCTCTTCATTGAGCACATAAGAACTTAATCGAATGTGTTGGGCACTTAATCACCAAAGCATACTAGAAATTGCCCAAGGGCACATTTCCATTTCAATCTCCCCCTTTTGGTGATTTATGCCAACACATCCAAAAGCAACCAAAAGAAGTGCAACATTAATGAAATTGAGAACAAAATTGTCTTTGCACAAGTTTTGACATATTTGGATCATTCTTTACCACCACTTGGTTTGTTTTTGTAAATCAAATTCATTTTCCTATCTCTAAGTCAAACACACTTGTTTAGGCACAAAGAGAGATATTCCAATAGAAAAATTGATCAAGTACCAAAAACTCCCCCTTTTTGCCATAATAAAAAATTCTCCCCCCACAAGAGGCCAAATTTTGCAATAAGAGTATTTTGGACAAATCAAAAATTCTAACTCTACTTTTTTCAAAATTCTCAAGTGGTAGCTGATCCATTTGCTTTGGCCTTAATTCCTCCCCCTTTAGCATTAAGCACCAAAACGGGATCATTCTTGGCCCTTTAACCCCATTGCCTCACCAAAAATGTCAATTAAGAGCAAAAAGGCAACTAGAGCATAAGAATGGACTTGGAGGTGAGTACACTAATACCTGAGTGCAGTGGAAGTCTTTGCATGGTCCAAGTTCACCTTTCCCTTTTAATTCACCTTTGAGACTACATCAGGTATACTCAAACACAAGGGTTAGTCTCAAAGGGTCAAGTTGTAGCACTTCTCCCCCTAAATATGTGCATCATTCACACATGGACTTGTGAGGTCCGGGGATCCCTTGCACAACTTGAGCACCATAAATAAGCAACAAATTACATAATCAGAGGCATAGAACACATGTATGCTATAGATCAATCCAAGTTACGCGAATCTAAGACATTTAGCTCACTACGCAACCTACAAAAGGTTTTCTCATCTAATGGCTTGGTAAAGATATCGGCTAGCTGGTTCTCGGTGCTAATGCGGTACACCTCGATATCTCCCTTTTGCTGGTGGTCTCTCAGAAAGTGATGCCGAATGTCTATGTGCTTAGTGCGGCTGTGTTCAACAGGATTATCTGCCATGTGGATTGCACTCTCATTGTCACATAGGAGTGGGACTTTGCTCAGATTATAGCCAAAGTCTCGGAGGGTTTGCCTCATCCAAAGTAGTTGCGCGCAACACTGTCCTGCGGCAACATACTCGGCCTCAGCGGTGGATAGGGCAACGGATGTTTGTTTCTTTGAACTCCACGACACCAGGGACCTTCCTAGGAATTGGCACGTCCCTGATGTACTCTTACTATCAACCTTGCATCCAGCATAATCGGAGTCTGAATATCCAATCAAGTCAAAGGTAGACCCCTTTGGATACCAGATCTCGAAGCAAGGCGTAGCAACTAAATACCTAAGAATTCGCTTAACGGCCACAAGGTGACATTCCTTGGGGTCGGATTGAAATCTAGCACACATGCATACACTAAGCATAATGTCCGGTCTACTAGCACACAAATAAAGCAAGGAACCTATCATAGACCGGTATGCCTTTTGATCAACGGACTTACCTCCTTTGTTGAGGTCGACATGCCCGTCAGTTCCCATCGGTGTCTTCGAGGGCTTTGCGTCCTTCATCCCAAACCTCTTGAGAAGGTCTTGAGTGTACTTCGTTTGGGAGAGGAAGGTGCCATCCTTGAGTTGCTTCACTTGAAACCCAAGGAAGTAGGTCAACTCGCCCATCATAGACATCTCAAACTTTTGAGTCATCACCCTGCTAAACTCCTCACAAGACTTTTGATTAGTAGAACCTAATATTATGTCATCGACATAAATTTGGCACACAAAAAGGTCACCATCACAAGTCTTAGTGAAAAGAGTGGGATCGGCTTTCCCAACCTTGAAAGAATTAGCAATTAAGAAATCTCTAAGGCATTCATACCATGCTCTTGGGGCTTGCTTAAGTCCATAGAGCGCCTTAGATAGCTTAAATACATGGTCAGGATACCTGTCATCCTCAAAGCCAGGGGGTTGTTCTACGTATACCTCCTCCTTGATTGGCCTGTTGAGGAAAGCGCTCTTCACATCCATTTGAAACAACCTGAAAGAGTGGTGAGCGGCATAGGCTAATAATATTCGAATAGACTCTAGCCTAGCCATAGGAGCAAAAGTCTCCTCGAAATCCAAACCTGCGACTTGGGCATAACCTTTTGCCACAAGTCGAGCCTTGTTTCTTGTCACCACCCCGTGCTCGTCTTGCTTGTTGTGGAACACCCACTTGGTTCCCACAACATTTTGCTTGAGACATGGCACCAGGCTCCAAACTTCATTCCTCTTGAAGTTGTTGAGCTCTTCCTGCATGGCCAACACCCAGTACGGATCCTGCAAGGCCTCTTCTACCCTGAAAGGCTCAATAGAGGAGACAAACAAGTAACGCTCACAAAAATTAGCTAAACGTGAGCGAGTTGTTACTCCCTTGCTTATGTCACCCCAAATCTGATCGACAGGGTGATTTCTTTGGATCGTCGCTCGGACTTGAGTTGGAGGGGCCAGTGGTGCTTCTACCTCCAAATCTTGTTCTTCTTGTGCTCCCCCTTGATCACGTGCCTCTTCTTGATGAACTTGTCCATCATCTTGAGTTGGGGCATACACCACTGTAGAGGAAGATGGCTGATCTTGCTCTTGTTGTTCCTGTGGTCGCACATCACCTATCGCCATCGTGCGCATTGCAGCCATCGGAACATCATCTTCATCTATGTCATCAAGATCAACTTGCTCTCTTGGAGAGCCATTAGTCTCATCAAATACAACATCGCTAGAGACTTCAACCAAACCTGATGATTTGTTGAAGACCCTATACGCCTTTGTATTTGAGTCATACCCTAGTAAAAACCCTTCTACAGCTTTGGGAGCAAATTTAGAATGTCTACCTTTCTTCACCAAAATGTAGCATTTGCTCCCAAATACACGAAAGTAAGAAACGTTGGGTTTGTTACCGGTAAGGAGTTCATACGAGGTCTTCTTGAGAAGGCGATGTAGGTAGAGCCGGTTAATGGCGTGGCAAGCTGTATTCACAGCTTCCGACCAAAACCGCTCGGGCGTCTTGAACTCTCCAAGCATTGTCCTCGCCATGTCGATAAGCGTCCTGTTCTTCCTCTCTACCACACCGTTTTGATGTGTTGTGTAGGGAGCGGAGAACTCGTGCTTGACGCCTTCCTCCTCAAGATACTCCTCAACTTGTAGGTTCTTGAACTCGGACCTGTTGTCGCTTCTTATCTTTTTCACTTTTATCTCAAATTTGTTTTGAGCCCTTCTTAGAAAGCGCTTTAGAGTCCCTTGGGTTTCTAATTTATCTTGCCAGAAGAACACCCAAGTGAAGCGGGAAAAGTCATCAATAATTACAAGACCATACTTACTTCCCTCGATGCTAAGATAGGCGACGGGTCCGAAGAGGTCCATGTGAAGAAGCTCTAGCGGTCTTGATGTTGTCATCACATTCTTGCTGTGATGAGTGCTTCCCACCTGTTTCCCTACTTGACAAGCTGCACAAGGTCTATCTTTTTTGAAACATACATTGGTTAGTCCTAACACATGTTCTCCCTTTAGAAGTTTATGAAGGTTCTTCATCCCAACATGTGCTAGACGGCGATGCCACAGCCAGCCCATACTAGTCTTAGCTATTAAGCATGCATCTAGATCGGCCTCCTCTTTCGAAAAATCAACTAAGTAGAGTTTGTCGTCTAGTACACCCTTAAACGCTAATGAACCATCAGTCCTTCTAAAGACAGATACATCTATATTGGTAAATAGACAATTATAACCCATGTTACATAATTGACTCACAGACAATAAGTTGTACCCGAGCGATTCAACTAAGAACACATTGGATATAGAATGCTCGGATGAAATGGCTATCTTTCCCAATCCTTTAACCTTGCTTTGGTTCCCATCTCCAAAGATGATCGAATCCTGGGAATCCTTGTTCTTGACGTAGGAGGTGAACATCTTCTTCTCCCCCGTCATGTGGTTTGTGCATCCGCTGTCGATAATCTAGCTTGAGCCCCTGGATGCATAAACCTGCAAGGCAATTTACACTTGGGTTTTAGGTGCACAACTCTTGTTCGGTCCTACAAGGTTAGTCACAATAACTTTTGGAACCCAAATGCAAGTTTTGTCTCCCTTGCATTTGGATCCCAACTTTCTAGCAACTACTTTTTCATTCTTACATAAAAGCACAAATGAAGTATTGCAAGCATGGTAAATGGTAGAAGGTTCATTACACATTCTCCTAGCCACATGAGGCACAACATTACTTCTCCTAGGTCTACTTCTACCATGCACAAAAGTAGAGCTAGAGGCAAACATAGCATGTGAGTTAAAGGCATCATGATCATAACTCCTATTGTAATGAGCATTTCTAGAAAATTTTCTATCATAAATGTAGGCATGACACTTTTGAGAGCTACTAGCCATAGGAGCCTTCCCTTTCTCCTTGTTGGGAATGGAAGCCCTTTGGCTTGCTAAGTTCTTGGCTTCCTTTCAAAAACCAAGCCCATCCTTAATTGAGGGGTGTCTACCAACAGTGTAGGCATCTCTAGCAAATTTTAATTGATCAAAATTAATTTTGCAAGTCTTAAGTTGAGCATTAAGACTTGCCACCTCATCATTTAATTTGGTGATAGAAATAAGGTGTTCATCACAAGCATCAATATCAAAATCCTTACATCTATCACAAATAACAACATGCTCTTCACAAGAACTAGATTTATTAACTCCTTTTAGCTTAGTAGTTAATTCATCATTTAAACTCTTTAAACTAGATATAGTTTCATGGCAAGCAGATAACTCAGAAGATAGCATTTCATTCCTCTTAATCTCTAAGGCAAGAGATTTTTGCACACTAACAAATTTATCATGCTCCTCATATAAGATATCATCTTGTTTTTCTAACAATCTATCCTTTTCATTTAAAGCATCAATTAATTCATTGATTTTATCTACTTTAGCTCTATCTAAACCCTTAAATAAATCAGTATAATCTACTTCATCATCACTAGAATCATCATCGCTAGAAGTAGTGTACTTAGGGGTATCTCGAACACTTACCTTCTTCTCCTTGGCCATGAGGCAAGTGTGGCATTCGTTGGGGAAGAGAGAAGACTTGTTGAAGGCCGAGGCAGCGAGTCCTTCGCCGTCGGAGTCGGAAGTGGAGCAGTCCGAGTCCCATTCCTTTCCAAGGTGCGTCTCGCCCTTTGCCTTCCTGTAGCTCTTCTTTTTCTCCTTCTTCTCGCTCTTTTCTTGTCCCTGGTCACTATCATTATCAGGACAATTTGCAATAAAGTGACCAGTCTTACCACATTTGAAGCAGAAGCGCTTTCCCCTTGTTTTGTTCTTGTTGGGGTACTCCTTTTGTCCTTTAAGTGCGGTCTTGAAGCGCTTTATGATAAGCACCATCTCATCTTCGTTGAGGCCGGCAGCCTCCACTTGAGCTACCTTGCTTGGTAGCGCCTCCTTGCTGCTTGTTGCCTTGAGAGCAACGGGCTATGGCTCGTAGATAGGCAGTGGGCCATTCAAGGCGTCATCTACATACCTTGCCTCTTTAACCATCATGCGCCCACTTACAAATTTTCCGAGTATCTCCTCGGCTGTAATCTTTGTATACCTTGGATTTTCACGGATAAGATTCACAAGATGGGGACCGATAACTGTAAAGGACCTGAGCATTAGCCGGACGACGTCGTGGTTTGTCCATCTTGTGCTTCCATAGCTTCTAATCTTGGTAACCAGGGTCTTGAGCCTGTTGTATGTTTGTGTTGGCTCCTCTCCCCTGATCATCGCAAACCTTCCCAACTCGCCTTCCACCAACTCCATTTTGGTGATCATGGTGGCGTCGTTTCCCTCATGAGATATCTTGAGGGTGTCCTAGATTTTCTTGGCGTTGTCCAAGCCGCTCACCTTGTTGTACTCATCCCTGCACAAAGATGCGAGCAAAATAGTGGTAGCTTGTGCATTCTTATGAATTTGTTCATTTATCATCACAGGGTTATCTGTGCTATCAAAATGCATTCCATTTTCCACTATTTCCCAGATGCTAGGATGGAGAGAAAATAGATGATTACGCATTTTATGACTCCAAAATGAGTAGTCCTCTCCATCAAAGTGTGGAGGTTTTCCTAGTGGAATAGAAAGTAAATGTGCATTCGAATTGTACGGCATGCGAGAATAGTCAAAAGAGTAATTTTGATTAACCGTCTTTTTCTTTGACGAAGAGTCGTCGTCGTCGTCTCTTGGTGAAGAAGAAGATGCATCGCTGTCGTAGTAGATGATCTTCTTGATGCGCCTCTTCTTCTTCCCGTCCTTCTTCTTATGACTCGAGCCAGAGTCAGTGGGTTTGTCATCTCTTGGCTCGTTGAAGATGAACTCCTTCTCTTTGTCGTTGACCACCATCCCCTTTCCCTTAGGATCCATCTCTTGGCTCGTTGAAGATGAATTCAACACTAAATTCCAACAAACCTGATTATAAAGATATTAGTGCGAGTTAATCAAGTTAATGAGGCGAGCTCTTGCGAACACAAACAATCAAGAGAGATCAACACAAGACATGTGATTTTTATCCCGTGGTTCGGCCAAGTAACACTTGCCTACTTCCACGTTGTGGCGTCCCAATAGACGAGGGTTGCACTCAACCCCTTTCAAGTGATCCGATGATCAACTTGAATACCATGGCTTTTCCTTTAGATGTATTCCCGTTTGCGAGGAATCTCCACAAGATTGGAGTCTCTCGCCCTTAAAACAAAGATCACAATGAAAGCACGGAGTAAGGTTGGGATGAGCAACACACACAAGACACAAATCGCAGCACAACTACGCACACAAGTCACAACTTGAGCTCAAAACACAACGCACGGAGTTCACAACTCAAATGGAGCTCAAGTCACTATCTCAAAGAATCGAATGTGTGAAGTTGGAGTCTTAGAATGTTTCTTGTAAGCTTGTGTACCTCCTCCATGTGCCTAGGGGTCCCTTTTATAGCCCCAAGGCAGCTAGGAGCCGTTGGAGGCCAACAAGGAAGGCCATCCTTGCCTTCTGTTGAGTGGCGCACCGGACAGTCACTGTAGACGGTCTGGTGCCAATCTCCTTCCTTTTCTGGCGCAGACAACCGTTGCACCTCCGGGCCAGTTGGCGCACCGGACACTGTCTGGTGCACCCTGCTGACCGTTGGTGCGGGCCACGCGTCACCCACAGATTGCGCGGCCGACTGTTGCGCTGGCGACCGTTGGCTCACCGGACAGTCCGGCGCACCACCGGACAGTCCGGTGAATTATAGCCGTACACCGCCATACTTTTCTCGAGAGTGGCCTGTTCACCAAAGACCAGCCTGGCGCACCGGACACTGTCCGGTGCACCACCGGTCACTGTCCGGTGCACCACCGGACAGTCCGGTGTGCCAGACTGAGCTGAGTTTTGGCTGCACCAAGCCAAGTCTTTTTGGTTCTTTTCTTCTCCTCTTCTCACTGTTTCTAGCACTTAGATAAAACATATTAGTACTTAAAAACTATGTGCTGAGTCTAGAAACATACCTTCTTTTTGATTTACACTTCTCTCTTCATTGAGCACATAAGAACTTAATCGAATGTGTTGGGCATTTAATCACCAAAACATACTAGAAATTGCCCAAGGGCACATTTCCCTTTCAGATGGGAACTCACTGCAACATCTATACAGATCACAAGAGCCTCAAGTACATCTTTACTCAGGCTTATCTCAACATGAGACAGAGGAGATGGCTGGAATTGATCAAGGACTACGACTTGGAAGTGCATTACCACCCTAGGAAGGCTAATGTGGTAGCAGATGCCCTAAGTCAGAAGTCGCAATGCAATTGTATGGTGATGGATTCTCGCATCAATGCCGTGTGTGATGAGTTGAGTAAGATGAGGATTGAAGTAATTCCTTCTGGTACCTTGTCATACATCTCCGTCGAACCAACCTTGTTAGACCAGATTATTATGGCCCAACTCGGTGACAAGGGAGAACAAATCATCAAAGAGAATCTTAACCAGAAAGTAGAGAAGTATAAGTGCTTTCACCAAGATAGCAAGGGGATACTATGGTTCGAAGACAGACTGGTGGTTCCTAAAAATAGGGACCTCAAAAGGAAAATTTTGGATGAGGCTCACCTCTCCAAATTCTCCATGCACCCAGGAAGCACCAAGATGTACCATGATCTAAAACCCCTGTATTGGTGGACCAGGATGAAAAGAAAAATAGCCAAGTATGTGTCGGAATGTGGCACATGTCAGAGGATAAAGGCAAGCCACTTAAAGTCAGCTGGTGCCTTGCAACCCCTATCAATACCTTCATGGAAATGGGATGACATCAACATGGATTTCATTGTGGGTCTGCCCAACACCTCTCGACATCATGATTCAATCTGGGTCATTATGGACCGATTAACAAAAGTGGCTCATTTTCTTCCAGTGCACACCACCGATAAGGCCCATAAGTATGCAGAGTTGTATATTGACTGAATTGTGTGTTTGCATGGATTACCCCGGACAATTGTCTCTGACCGAGGAGCCCAATTCTTAGCCAGATTTTGGGAGCAATTGCAAGAGTCCTTGGGAACCAAGCTGGTAAGAAGTTCGGCTTACCACCCCCAAACCGATGGTGAGACCAAAAGGGTAAATCAGATTCTTGAAGATATGATGAGGGCTTGTGCAATCGATTACGTCAAGAACTAGGACAAGTGCCTCTCTTTGGCAGAGTTTGCTTACAACAACAATTATCAATCCAGTCTGAAGATGGCACCTTTTGAAGCCCTGTACGAAAGAAGGTGTCGAACACCTCTAATCTAGTCACAGCCTGGAGAGAGAAATCTTTGGACCCGACCTGGTGTCGGAAGCCGAAAGGAAAGTCAAAGTGATCAGGAAGAACCTAGAAGCTGCTCAGGCCAGGCAAAAGAGTTACCACGACAAGAGGAGGAAACCCCTACAATTTGAAGTGGGAGATTACGTATATCTAAAAGTATCCCCCACAAAAGGAGTACAAAGATTTGGGATCAAAGGCAAGCTAGCCCCTCGCTATATTGGACCTTATGAGATCATAGAAGCATGTGGACCCGTGGCATACAAGTTGAAGTTACCTCCAAAGATGTCTACCATCCACAATGTGGTCCATGTATCCCAATTAAAGAAGTGTGTTCGGTTACCAACGGAGGTCATAGCTGAGCTAGATGTAGAGATAGAGCCAGATCTATCATACCAAGAACACCCCTCCAAGGTTCCAGATTGCAAGGAAAGATCAACTCGTGCAAGGACAATCAAGATGTATAAGATCTAATGGAGCAACCATTCCGAAGAAGAGGCTACATGGGAGACTGAGGATTTTCTGCGTGCAAACTACCCCAATTGTCTACTTAAGGAAGTTGGTACGTAACCATACCCAAGCCCCCTGCCCTCTGATTCCAAATATAAGAAGGATGATCTTATCAGAAACCAAGTTAAGCTATAAAACTACGACAAAAAGTGCTTCCTTCTGAAGTTGAAAAGAGGATAACACTCGAAGAGCAGGTTTAACCTTTTCCTCACCCCTCGAGGACCTCGACCCAAATCTCGGGGCGAGATTCTTTTAAGGGGGAGGGTTGTAACACCCCAGGTGTTACTCAGGGTTTTTCCCTCAGTGCCCACATTGTGACCATTATCACATGTGGATTAATTTGAGCAAAAGACGCCAAACTTGAGGAGCTAAAACTAAATCAAGTCTTTTCATCTCAAGAATCATTCCTTAACCACATCATGCACCTCAAAGTGAGAAAATGCTCAAACCCTAGAACTACTCTGTTTAAGCAAATTGAGTACTAAAGGGAGATTTAGTAGAAAGGCTATGGGAAACACAAAATAATGAATTGGACCAACTAACAAAGTTATAGTACACTAATTAATCTACAAAATATAGTAAGAAAGTTTAACCAAAGGAGTTTTGCAAAATTCTCAAACCAGGCACTCAAGTGGGGACTCCAAATAAAAATCAGGAATTGAGATTGCTGAAATTCAACCTTCTCACAAAAATCAACCGCATTCACCTAGTTCCAAAACTCAAAACTACATGTCCAAATAACAAAGTGGTGCCAAAATATCTTAGGCACGCCCTGGCGAAGTTTGGAGACAATCCCCAGCTGGTTGACACGATCTTGGCATGGGATTGCCTCGGGACGGAGCAACCAGACACACCCAAGTTGGCGACATAACAACTCCCTGCACAGACCCGAAAACCCATCAGCTTCAACACGAAAACGATAGAGCTCAGTCGGGGATCTTGCCCAAATACGTGAAGATTTGGAGCCCATGAGCGCTGGATAGGGATGGCAGCGGGTCAGGTAAAGTGCGGGTAAGCCATTTAACCGCTCACCAACATATCTGCGCCTCTAGTGCTTACCCATGCCCGCGAGAGCTTGCGGGTAAAATTTTCGACCCGTACCCGCAGGATATCCGCGAATATCGGGCAACCCGTTACCCATTAGAAAATATCATACGAGTATGTGGTCATGTTCATTTCACCAAGAACATCAACAACTTGACAGATATAATATAATGGCAAGGAACATAGTTCAAACTTCAAAGTCCACAAACATGATCGATCATCCATAAACATAAGTCTCAAACATAAGTCCACAAACATGATTGACTGGGTTGTGGCATGTGGGCCGGTGGCATGGGGATATTTTGATGGGCTAGTAAATTAAGCGGGTAACGGGTAATACTTGCGGGCAAAATTTTATATCCGTCAATTACGCACGGGTGAGAAGTGTTGCCCGTATCCTTACCCATGGACGAGATTTCTTACTCGTATCCATGCCCATCGGGTACGAAACCCGCGGATATCCGTGCCCGCGGGCAGAATTGCCATCCCTAGCGCTGGAACATGAACAAAAGCAAAACGCCACGTGCTTGACCGCGGCTGATGCGCCGATGCACGCCCGACCGAGCGCCCGCGTCGAGCCATGCCCGATCGCGGGCCCTCGCCAGTACACGACCGACCGTGCACCCGCGCCACGCCTATAAGAGCCCGCATGGCCTCAATCGTAATCCCACGCATGCCCTCACTCCCGCCCGAGCCGGAGATCACCGGAGTTCGCCGTAGAGAGCAAGCACCACTGCCTGCCACTACCGCCAGAGCACGTCCACCGTGGTCGGACCATTCCCATCCACCTCCAGTCGATCCAGTGCCTCGGCTAGCTTCCCTAGAGCCCGGTAGAGCTCCCCGAAACAAGAGACCGAACACTACCTCACCGGAGACGGCGGTCCACCCTCGCCGGAATTGCTTCCCCCACCGACGCGCGTGGCCAAGGCTAACCGGTAAGCCATTGTTCAATTACTCGCGCCCACGTCTTCCATAGCAACATTGAAGCTCACTGCACAGTTGGATTGAACCCTATCACCATGATTAGGCCGGAACCCTCGCCGCTGACGAGCTCGCCCGCCTGCGCACGAGGCCCGACCAGCTCTGGCCACCATAAGCGACGAGCCGACACCGACGTGACCGCTGTGACCTCCCCGACGTCGTCGACCACCCCACCGGATCCCTACCACTGCCTGTAAGCCGCGCCGTGACTTTTTCCCTCTCGGTTACTATTTCGGTGAACAAAGGACCGCGGGATAGATATAGGTTATGTCCAGGGGGTTACGTGTAAAGTCAACGACTCACATGAATAGTATACCGAGGACTGATTTGTGAGAAAAAAGGGGAAAATAAACACGGGGGCTTCAGCGCAAATCTGTTTTTCTTTCCATTTCAAATTAACTTTTCTTTTAAATACAACAATCAACTTCAAAATTGCATAACTTGAGTTTTATTCACCCAAATTTGGTCAAACCAATTTCGCTCCACCACAAATAAAGTGTTCTGCCTGTTAAAAATACAAAACTAGGTAGTTTATGTATCTGATCAAGGACTTTTGATTTAATGATGAAAATTGCCCAAAACTTAATAATGATGAGAAAAATAGAAATGCTTCTAGGCTAGGCTCGAGAAAATTTATGGAGACATTCACCTAGTAGTTGCATTGTTTAAAAATAATGAACACCACAATATACAAGGCTAAGCCAGATTCATCCACTAAAACCTATTTCTGCCCAAACCATGGGAAAATAAAAAGGGGCACTAAAAATAGAAACCTGAGAGCAATATTATTTTTCCTAGCATGATTAAGTGATAAAGTTCATAAGAAAAATATATGAAACCCTAGTCTAGTAATGATATGGAATTTATGATTTTATTTGTGTATTAAGTAATTAAGAAAGATAATGATTAAAAATATGGGGACATATGCAAAGGTGATAAGAAAAATTTAGTAGACCCTTAACCACTATTATACCACTGTAAACATAGTAACCACCCCAGAATATCAGAGTAAGTGGGTTAAACAAATAAAACTTGGATTTTGCCAGCACTTCCAATAAATCAAAAGAAAGACTAAAAGTGGGAAACAGTGAGCAACCCTATTTTTCCCTAAGTACTCATGAAAGAGTACTATAAGAAAAAAATACAAAACTAAGGTAAAAATATAATGGAATACACCCCACCCCTGCCCCATGAGAAAAATCATATATTCTAAGAAATCATACAACCCATCCTCTATAAGTAAAAATAGCCAACTTTAGGAATGATTTCTCTTGCACAAAGAAGAAACTAGAAAAATTGGGAAATCTGTTGTTTGACATTTTTCAAATAGAGTAGTAGTAGAAAGCACCACTAAGCCCCAAACTTTAGAAAATCACCATAAATTAACCATTAGGTATCTTTGGCTAAAATTTGGCATGGAATCATGTTATTACACCTAGACACCAGCAAAAATAACCCTTAGGGTAGAATTTACTCCTAATGGGAGTTGTAGTTCAAAGTACTCCCTCTGCCATAGATTTTAATAATTTTGTACAGAGAAAACCATTCTCAGTTTCGGCCTCAATTTTTGAGACTGAACTATGTGAACCTGTGAGAAGCCACTGTAATTTTTACAGAAGTTTTGGAAATTTTTAAATCAATGGTGTAGTTCAAATCTACTCTAAAAGTATAAGTAGAAAAAGGAAAGAGAGGATTAGTAGAAGTAATAAATTTTACCCATAATAACTTCAGCAGATACCTTGTTAAGTTTTCACTAAGACATTAAAGGTTAGTGGAGTACTAAATTAATCCAACCTCCTAAACCTTGGCCACACCTGTTTCTAATCACTAAGTATAATATTAAAACCTCCAGTAGTAAGACTAAGCTCTGTCTTGTTAACTTAGTTTCTTCACCATGCATCATAGTTACTAAAACTGCATATCATAGCATATATGTATCGTATTCATTGCATTTATTAGATTGCAACCTCGTTGACAGAGAGTATATGCTCATCCCCGAGCAAGGAGTTGCCCAAGAGGAAGTCCAGAAGCCAGCTCCAGAGCCTGCCACCAATGACGTCCCTGTAGCCCTAGCTTTTGAAGGCAAGCCCCGGTTTTATGCATAATCGTTTATATATGCTATTTTACTACACTTAATGTTTGTAGGTTTGTAATGTGCACTTAAGTGTAGGAGTTGCTTGAAACCCTAGTTGCATGAACTCAGGATTCCTTTTTGAGATTGATACTAGTATGCTAGGTCGAGTAGCTGCTTTGCTAATTAGGGATCTCGGTAGAAGTCGAGTGATTCTTCTAGCACTCGCGCAAGGTCAGGAATTGATTGTATTCATCTTGATAATGGGATCTATGATGGTCTATGGACTTGGATCTAGGGTAGATGCCTTGTCTATGAGACGGAAATGGAATTAAGGATTAATGTGTGGATACCGGAGTCAAGCGTTTGAAAGTACTAAACACATGTCGGGAAATATGGTAACCAGTAAGACTAGTACCTGAGTGAAGCCAGGCGCATACTTTATCCCTCACTTGTCCTGAGAAGGGGTCTCCCATGCTAGCTATGGTGGGTGCAAGTGCAGCCACTGCACGGCGGCAGCCGAGGTCAGTGGGGCATTGCATGCCAAGGCGGTGAGCCCTGGCCGCGAACAGCGAATTGATGTGGACGGCTGATGTGTGTGGGGACGGAGTGCCCCTACATGTCGTGTGTTTTGGTTTACCTTGCAAGGTTAAAACTCGATTCGAATCATCTGCTTCTCGCAGCTAATGAGACTGCTTGACCCCTTGTACTGCATCGAGTAAAAAGTGAATGAGCTTTCTTGAGATAACATGTTGGTTGCACTAAATGATTGTTACCATGTATGCTTAAAGAGGAGCAAACCTAGCTTAATTAAATCTGCTAGAACTAGAAAAGCTAAAACTGTGTTTAGACTCAGCTAGTGCTTTTGGCAAACCAAACCCCTCAGCCAAACAACTTCATGGTCTAGAGGTAGAGGAGTAGACTCCTCACACTGGGTAATTCTAGCTAAGTATTAGTATACTCAGCCTTGCTTGTGGCATATTTTTTCAGGTACACTACAGGATATTGTTGATGGTGTGACTTGGCCTTCCACCCTGCCACCAGGTTGGACGGTCGAGTGGGATGCTGCCTCGCCATTAGAGGACTAGGAGGAGTAGTGGGCTAGGCCTTGCCCTATTCCTCAGTATCGTCGTTATCGATTATCGGCTGCATTATTAAGAACTTGTTACCTTTATCAAACTCTGATTTATGTAATAACTCCAGTACTTTAATTTGTGGTTTTATGTTTATTGTATTTTCTCTGAGCCTCACCATCGAGTGATCTAATGGTACTCGATCCTTGGTAAGTGGCTCTATCGGACGAGATCCGAAGAACTAAACGGTTCATTCTGGTTTAAGTGTGTTGCTGCCTTTAACGGTGCGGCTTGGGCACTTATGCTAGAATAATTCAAGTGGTTCTGCCACACATTGTTTATGTGGAATTTACCCCATGGTCTACCATCCTTTAAATGCATCATAATGTCCTTAAAATCAGAATCATCGACTTATTGTTCTTTCACAGTTTGTAATCAAAAAAATTTAAAATCTAACTGAGATAGCATGGTGTATCGAAGCGACAAAGCATCAGCAATAATGTTGTCTTTCTCGTTCTTGTGTTTAATGATGTAAGGAAAAGAATATGAATTCTACCCACGTAGCATGCTGACGGTTTAGATTGGTTTGGCTATGAATATGTTTTAAATCCTCATGGTCAGAATGAATAATAAACTCGCGAGGCCATAAATAATGCTGCCAAGTTTGTAGAGTGTGAACCAAGGCGTAAAGTTCTTTGTCATAAGTTGAATAATTCAAACGAGCACCACTTCATTTTTTGCTAAAGTAAGCCAATGGTTTTCCCTCTTGAAGCAAAACACAGCCCATCCCAATACCACTAGCATCGCATTCAAGTTCAAACATCTTATTGAAATCAGGTAGTTGTAGTAAGGGGCATGTGTTAACTTATCTTTTAGGATGGTGATTGCCTTGTCTTGTGTCGTATCTCAGGAGAAAGAGATTCCCTTCTTGGTGAGCTCATGCCATAGGGCGGCAATGGAGCTGAAGTCACGCACAAACCGTCGGTAGAATCCTGCAAGCCCAAGAAAACTCCTAATCAACGTAACTATCGTCAGTATGGGCTAGGATTGGATGGCCTCAATCTTGCTGTTGTCCACCTCAATGCCCTGCAGAGTAACAACATAGCCAAGAAACGACACACATGTTGTGCAAAAGTTGCATTTTTCCAAATTACCAAATAAGCGGGCAGCGAGCAAAGCATCACAAACAGCATGCAAATGTTGCAAATGCTCTTCCATAGACTTGTTGTAAATGAGAATATCGTCGAAATAAACAACCATAAATAGTCCTATGAAAGGCCTCACAACTTCGTTCATCAAGCGCATAAATGTGCTGGGAGCATTAGTCGATCCAAACGGCATAACTAACCATTTGTATAAGCCAAATTTTGTTTGAAATGTTGTTTTCCATTCATCCCCAAGTTTCATCCTAATCTGATGGTACCCGCTACACAAATCAACCTTGGAGAAAATAATAGCACCGCTAAGCTCATCAAGCATATTGTTGGGGGTCTTCTTCTCCGCCGAAGGTCCTCAAGACAAAAACACCTTCGGCAAAGTGATATAGAGTCTTCCCTCCTTTTGCCGAAGGTTCTCAAGACGAAGACCTTGCGTAGAAGTAACGATGCCAAATGCCAAAGCTATCATCAGCTTCGGTTCAGATCAAGCAGAGGAGGAAAGGACTAGATAGACCCTAGTAATCTAAGTTATGTCTATAAACAAATGTTGAGAGTCATGAATGTAATTTTACCCGGGCTACGTCCCGTGCCTATAAATAGATGAACAGTAACACCGTACTGTTCACGCTAAATGATAATCGCTCCCTCACGTCATCACCTTCGAACAAGTCGAAGGTATCAATGTAATATTAACTCTATTAATATTTATGTGTATATTATAAAATACAAATGCAAATGTACCAATGAATTGTATTTATTATCTTTATGCATTCATATTTATCTTTGATATGATGAAGGCATGTCTTTCAAGACCTTCGTCTGAAGATCATTATATCTGAGAGGAGATAATTGTGGCGGAACCACCCGAATTATTCCAACTTAAGTGCCTGAGTCCCTCCTCAAGGGCTAGACCACACTTAAATAGGAATAAGACGTCAGTCTTTCGGATCTAGTCCGACGAGGCCACTAACAGGATCAAGTACCACGTACTCACTCGAAGGTGACGCACAGAGCAAATACAATAAAGCATAAAACCATAGATTAAGGAGTATTTAATTTATTACAACATCATCAGAGTTTAACAAAAGTAGGGATCAGTGTTCGGATTGCAGCGGAATATAACTAACGGTAAATAAACGGAGGGATGGGGAAGCCTGGCCCATCACTCCTCATGCTCCTCCTCTGCCGATGTAGGGTCCCACTCGACTGTCCAACCCGGTGGGAAGATGGATGGCCAAGTCACTCCAGCAACCATGTCCTCCAAAGAACCTGTAAAAATTATGCCACAAGCAAGGCTGAGTATACTAATACTCAGCTAGACTTACCCGATGTGAGGAGTCTACTCCTCTACCTCTAGACATGCAGTTGTTTGGCTGAGGGGTTTGGTTTGCCAAAAAGCACTAGCTGAGTCTAAAATCCAGTTTTAGCTTTTCAAGTTTTAGTGTGACTCTCTTAAGACTCAGTGTGTACCTAGCTAATCATACATGGTATCAAACATTTAGCAATCAATATCTTTTGCCAAACACATTTCCACTTGTTACTCAATGTAGCAGCATGGATCAAGCAGTCTCATTAGCTGCGAGAAGCAGACGATTCGAATCGAGTTTTTAAACCTTGCAAGGTAAACCTAAACAAATGACGTGGCGAGGCACTCCATCCCCACAGACATCAACTGTCCCCATCGATTCCCCGTTAGCAGAGAGGGGCTCACCGCCTTGACGTACAATGCCTCACTGACCCGACTGCCGTCGTGCAGTGACCGCACTTGTACCCACCATAACCGGAATGGGAGACCATGTCTCAGGTCGCGTGAGGAGGGCAATCTGCTGCCAGGTTCACTCAGGTACTAGGCTTACCGATTTACCATATTTCTTGGTATGTGCTTAGTACGTTCAAACGCTTGACACGCGGTACCACACCTTAATCCTTATTCTAGTTTCCGTCTCGTAGACAACGCATCCCCATGGACCGTTCTCCACAGACCATCATCATTCCGATATACAAATGGATACAAGCAATTCCTGACCTCGCGCGAGTGCTAGAAAAATCACTCGACTTCTACCGAGATCCCTAATTAGTAAAGCAGCTACTCGACCTAGCATACTAGTATCCATCTCAAAAGGAATCCTGAGTTCATGCAACTAGGGTTTCAGTCAACTCCTACACTTAAGTGCACAATACAAGCCAACAATCATTAAGTGCAGTAAAATAGCATATAAAATGGGTTATGCATAAAACCGGGGCTTGCCTTCCAAAGCGGGGGCAGGCAGATCCTCGATGGTAGGCTCTGGTGTTGGCTCCTAGGCTACGTCCTAAGCAACTCCTTGCTGCGGAACAAGGATGTACTCCCCGTCAGCGAGATTACAGTCTATCGAATGCAATGAACAAGATATATGCATATTAATGATATGTCAATTTGTAAAGGTTATGAATAGCAAAAATAGTACTAAATTCAGTGGTACTCTAGGGTTTCCTTTGGTTTTCCTTAAGGGTTTTTGAAAGTTCCCTTAGCCCGGGAACATGATCTAGATGTCGCCTAGAGGGGGTGAATAGGCGAATAAAAATTATCACTTTAAAACTTTAGTTTTTACTCTACTCGAAGACCAGATCGCAGTGGAATGAAAGACCCTTCGAGTAGGTTGCAGCGGAATAAAAGATCCTGTCTCAAAATGTCCTGCACTCCAAATATAACTTGTACCACAGATAAGTGTTGAAGTGCAGATATAAAAAGTGAGTAAGACAGAGAGTCAGCACACAATACAGAGCGAAGCACACAGACGCAAGGATTTATCCCGAGGTTTGGCCGAGCCTAAAATGCTTGCCTAGTCCTCGTTGGAGTTAGCCACACCTGGGCTTGGAGTCTGTTTCAACTCCTTCCTCTGTTTTCTCAGATCTGTCAGTATGATAGATAGAGCCTTCCACTATGTTGAGTTTGGTTACAACAAAGCCGCGGCTGCTTACAATCTTCTTGACAGCACTCCGGCAGAGTAACGATATGCTCAAGACCTTGCTCTAGCTCTTAGCAGCACTTCTCCACTCTCTCAAGGCTTATAGCTTTGCCTCTACACAAACTAGAGAGATATACACGAGAAGGAGAGAGAGAATCGATTCGACTGATGTCTACAATTGTTGGCTGCACTTCTGTACATGTTGGAGGCGCCTAGGAGTCCCTTTTATAGACCCAAGGGGCCTAGGAGCCATTGGAATTCATTTTGGAAGGCAATATTTGCTTTCTGTCGGGTGGCGCACCAGACAGGTCCTGTAGTATGTCCGATGCATGATCTCCTTCCAAATCGGGCTCAGCTGACCATTGGAGCAACGGTCGTCTTGGCTCACCGGACACTTTCCGGTGCACACCAGACAGTCCGGTGCACCAACTGACCGTTGGCTCAAGCCACGCGTCGCCCTCTGATCGCGCTGCCGACCGTTGGCGCAGTCGACCGTTGGCTCACCGGACAGTCCGGTGCACCACCGGATAGTCCGGTGAATTATAGTCGTACGCCGCCAAACATTCCCGAGACTGGCCTGTTCACCGGAGTTCAGCCTGGCGCACCGGACACTATCCGGTGCACCACCGGACACTATCCGGTGCACCACCGGATAGTACGGTGTGCCAGACTGAGCTGAGTCTTGGATGTACACAGCCAAGCCTTTTGCATCTCTTTTCTTTTCTTCTTTTCTCTGTTTCTAACACTTAGACAAACATATTAGTACACAAAAACCAATGTACTAAGTCTAGAAACATACCTTCTCTTTGATTTTTTACTTCTCTAGCATTTGGCATGATTGAGATTGATGTTGGACTCATAAATCATCAAGTCAGCTTGACTTGATCTAGATTGACATTTCTGAGCTCCAACATCCTGCAAAGGTCACATAGAATATCTCCAAACTAGGAACAATCCAATCTAAAGATCAAGGTGCACTTAGCTCTTTTGGGCTGCTTCCAGTTCTGGTTTTGACATTGCTTCTCCTTCCAGTGACCTTGTTCACTTTTTGAGCTTGATCTTGAGCCTTATGACTTACACCACATAATTGTAGATGTTACTTCATTGGTTGTAAGTCATGTCCTTATGTAGTGTTCCTTGATGCACCATAACTCTTCTTAACTCGATCAACCTTGATTCAGCAAGTCTTCTTCTTCACCCCTGGCCTTGGGTTCCTGGTCTCTTTGACTTTCTCCCATGCACTCGGTACCTCGAAGCTCTTCTTGCTTCCATCCTTGGCTTGATTGGTTGTATCCAAGTTATGCACATCATGTCTCACTTTAGCAATGTCCATCTTTCTTGTGATGTCCATTATCTAGATATAATTCCGTCTTTGGACCATCACACCTGTTAACTTACGTTGAACCCTGTTAGCTTTGCATTCAGCACCTGTTCAACACTTAGCACACTCGTTAGTCCTTTAATTGGGTTGTCATCTAAACACCAAAACCCACAAGAGAGCTTTCAATCTCCCCCTTTTTGGTGATTGATGGCAACACAATTAAATCTTACATAAGAGTAAGATTTAAAGCACAAATTTTGAATTCTAAGTTTGTAGAATGCTCCCCCTAAATATGTGCTTACATCAGAATCTTAATTTTGGCCTTATATGCCACATTGCACATACTTAGGCTAATTCGAAGCATTACTACACCTTAGCACCTGTGGGATGTATTGTCGATAATTAAACATATGCACAGAATCAGAATTAAACACCAATCAGTTAAGTGAATATACCACAGGAATATCAACCTACCACTATTCACAATTAAGATACCAATTTAAAACAATTTTTAAGCACCAGAACCACATGAATATCTATTACAGGATAAACAATAGATGCCAATTTATTCAAACCACATGAATATCTATTACAGGATAAACAATAGATGCCAATTTATACATGTCAACGGAAGCACTAATTTTGCATTATCACCATATATTACAACAAGAAGCATATGATAAGAATTATCAATAACACACTCAAACTAACACATGCTTAAGATCAAAGGAACTCAAGGAAACCTAAGCTTTAATGCACAAAATTCTCCCCCTTTGACATCAAACACCAAAACCACATTCAAGCAAGAACATAGGATGATGTCAAGGGACACTGGGTATTTAGTTGGTAAAATACAACACACTAACATTACTCCCCCTTACACATTAAACATATGCAACACATGCATTGGAGGAAAATTAAGATGCAAATACGCAAACAGATTACCACTTCGTTTTGTACCTTTACCCTGTTGTGATGTACTTTCCATCTTGATAGTTTAATCTCTAGGAAGCTCCTTCACACTTGTGCCTGATCCTTTATCCTGACCTTTTCTTGTTGCTAAGACACCAGACTTAGAACAAGTTATAGTATTGTGGCACAAGATGAAGCTTCTATTCTAGTGATTATCAAAAGATATCAATTGAAGCACACTACCAAGGCTACCAATTAAAAAATCATTATTGTCATTGCTCCATGATATTTAAAGATAAGCATCTAGTATCACCAAATATTATAGAGCATGAGCAATCTATAAATATGCAATTACTCACAACTTAAGATACCAAATACTTGACTTATGGAGATACCCAAGTCCTGATTGTTCCATTTCTTGCTCATCTTCCCTTTTCCACCTTGAGACTATATAGGATCACTCAAGAAACAGTTAGTCTTAAAAGACACAAGTTATGTGTGCTCCCCCTAAAGTTGTGCATCAAGTATTTGAATGACTTGCACCTTGCACATTCTAGCATCCTCAGAACTAGAGGGGATCACAACATTCCTTGATCTAGGCATAATATATCAATTGCATCATAAAGAGATACCAATTGAATAGATGTCATAATACAACAATGCATGCCTCAAGGAGTATAACATTTTACAAGCAACCTAGGCATGCTTCACACATGATGATCAATGCACCACATATACCAATTGAAAACGATAAGATCATGCATATAAAGCGCAATGTCTAAGCATACCATGATTAAGAAGGTTTCTTAGGTACACCAAAAGAAACAACATTTTAATGTAAAGAGCACCTAAGCCAAGATACTACCAATTTAGAGGCAAGAACATAGCTGTGATCCCAATCAATGGAACTTCAAGATATGAAATTGCATAGTTTCATTCTCCATACCTTTGCCTTTTACTTGAATGCCATGAGATCCATTCTTTTAGGTAGTGTGGAGTGAGAGCACCTGTTGTCACCAATTTAGGGCTCCTTTTACTCATGCACCTCATAGCTTAAGAGGGTGCATTAGAGGCACACATGAATTTGGTATACACGCAGTACCAAACTAGGGTAATCATGTGAACATAGACTAAACAAAATGTCATGCTTGCACATAGGTTAATCATTAAAACCCATATAGAATGACTTATAAAAAGATATAGGTTTAGCCATGAACACACAAAGAGTTAATCATGGTGAATATATCAAATGAAAAGCTACCCATTGAATGATTCAAAAGATATAACATCTAGAACGTACAATCATGATTAAGCAAGCATTATTATGATTTTGGAAATCATGAACCATTGATTGAAAGGTATTTAACACAGGCAATCTCAAAAGCATAACTACTCCAAGGACAGGTAGCATAACAATCAAACTTAAGAGCAATACTGATTTGCAATAATGTACTTAAGATACATGGGTACCGTCCTTTGGAGAGCAAATTGCATATTCTCATCAAGGTCCTTTGCTTGATTCACCAATAATGATTAAAGACCTCTACAACTTATTTAACTTGAGATGAACATGGGATTAGGATTGCACAATAATTCAACCTTGGGTCAATAAATAGACAATAGAAATTGACAGCTTAAGCATAGAGTTTGAATTAACCATCTTAAGCTTTCCCATGGTCTCCAGTCCATCTCGAGGCACCTGCATGATCTAGTTGACACAGTTTGGTACCCATCTCAGGATGGGTCCATAACGATCATCCAAAAAAGCCTTTGGTACCCAAATAGCAATTGTGCTAGATCTAGGTGATCTCATTACTGATCTAGCACAAGTGTATGGTTTGGGTCTTCTAAGCAAATAAGATTGAGATAAATTTACTTGCTTAGGAACCTTACCATTTTTACATACCTTGGATAGATGACCATGCTCACCATACATGTAGCAGAAGCGTCGCTTAACTTGACATGACGCTCGCTGTTTGTCTTCTTTCTTGGTGGGGGTTATCCCGGAGAGTGCACGTGCTTGATTTTTCATGAGTGGACATGAAGTGATCATATGATCCGTGTCATTGCATCCGAAGCATCTTCTCATCCCTTTATTCTTGTCGTTGTATGGACACGACGCAATGAGGTGTCCTAACTCATTGCACTTAAAGCATCTCCTTTTTCCTCTTCTCTTTTTGCTCTTGGAAAACATAGAGAGATGATCAGTGCAAACAACATGACTAATTGAATCTTTACCTTTTTCTTTGTTCATGTTGATTGCTCCACTTATTGCCTTAGGAACTTCTTTCTCGCGGAGTTTGACCCTTGCTTCGGTTCCTTCTTCCTCAAGCTTATTCACCACATGTTTGTAAATATCTTGAGGAAGTCGAGCATGGTGTCTTCTTCTCAATTGTCTTTATTTCTTGTTCCTAAGCAATTTTCTTTTTGACCCTGCAGCTTGATGCTTATTCAAAAGTGGGCTTCCTTTTGAGCAACAGGGGTTAGCACATGGTGATATATTATCTAAATGCGCACATGTGCAAGAATGAGGTTCACATGAGTTTAAACTAGTAATTACTACCTCATGAGCAATATCAAGCATGATATGGTCATCAACTAATTTATTATGAGAATATGACAACATATCATACTTTTCACCTAGAGCAAGCTTTTCTAAATTTAGCAACTCTACTTGCCTCTCAAGCATGGCATTTTCCATTTTAAGTTGAGCAACACAAGATAAA
Source organism: Zea luxurians (assembly GCA_029449295.1). NCBI lineage: Eukaryota > Viridiplantae > Streptophyta > Magnoliopsida > Poales > Poaceae > Zea > Zea luxurians. Next base: position 10,652,413 of record JAOPSE010000002.1, read on the forward strand.
TCATTATCATTATTTCTTTGCTCAATTAAAGCTAAATCATACCGTTGGACCAAATCATCATGAGAGCACTTTAGCTCCTCATGTTCTTTGGTCATCTTCTTCAGGTTGTCGTTGGTTTTGATTAGAGTCTCCTCTAGCCTGAGAAGTGTCTCACCTTGTTCCTTGTTCCTTCTCAACAGCTTAACCAAGAGCGCTTTGTCTTCTTTGTTGAGATGGGTGTAGAACCGGTGAATCTCCTCTTCTTTCACATCGTTGGTCTCATTTTCCCTGTCATTATTATCAGTGGAAGCAAAATAGGAAAATGTACCTTGCGATGATGTACACTCCTCATCCTCATATTCCTCCTCATCATCGCTTTCATCTCCACTCTCATTGTTAGCAATAAGACATGTATAACTAGTGGAAGACAAACCTGTCGGTGAGGTGGATTCATTGTTTGGTTGCCATCGTTTTTCTTCTCCCTTTGAAAGGTTAGTACTACTAGCAATAGAGGGAGCAGAAGCAGTGCATATGGACTTAAAAAATTTCAACTTAATTTTAGTCCATAGATCATGAGCATCAACAAATAAGTCAATATCACTACACATGATGGCAAAATAGGCACTTCTAGAAAGTGAGTCAACTAAGATGTTGCAAGCATGGTGATTGAGAGATAGACATCTTAGTTCATCATTAGAAGGATTTTGACTAAAATTGGAGGGAAAAATACTTCTACTAAAGATCTGTCTCAAATCAGGATCAATATGCGTGAAAGCATTATAAATAGAGACAGACCAAGATTTATAATTAGAACCATCACCTAAAAGAAGTTCTACAGTTACCTCTTGTGACGACATCGTCATCTCCGGACGGCTAAGCCCACACTGGAGAGGCCTAGCAACGATACCAATTGAAAGTTCCCTTTGCTCGAGAATAGGATCTGGATGTCGCCTAGAGTGGGGTGAATAGGCGAATAAAAATTATCACTTTAAAACTTTAGTTCTTACTCTACTCGAAGACCAGATCGCAGTGGAATGAAAGACCCTTCGAGTAGGTTGCAGCGGAATAGAAGATCCTGTCTCAAAATGTCCTGCGCTTCAAATATAACTTGTACCATAGATAAGTGTTGAAGTGCAGATATAAAAAGTGAGTAAGACAGAGAGTCAGCACACAATACAGAGCGAAGCACACAGACGCAAGGATTTATCCCGAGGTTCGGCCAAGCCTAAAATGCTTGCCTAGTCCTCGTTGGAGTTAGCCACACCTGGGCTTGGAGTCTGTTTCAACTCCTTCCTCCGTTTGCTCAGATCTGTCAGTATGACAGATAGAGCCTTCCACTATGTTGAGTTTGGTTACAACAAATTCGCGGCTGCTTACAATCTTCTTTACAGCACTCCGGCAGAGTAACGATATGCTCAAGACCTTGCTCTAGCTCTTAGCAGCACTTCTCCACTCTCAAGGCTTATAGCTTTGCCTCTACACAAACTAGAGAGATATACACGAGAGGGAGAGAGTGAATTGATTCGAGTGATGTCTACAATTGTTGGCTGCACTTCTGTACATGTTGGAGGCGCCTAAGAGTCCCTTTTATAGACCCAAGAGGCCTAGGAACCGTTGGAATTCATTTTGGAAGGCAATATTTGCTTTCTGTCGGGTGGCGCACCGGACAGTCCGGTGCACCAACGGACAGGTCCTGTAGTATGTCCGGTGCGTGATCTCCTTCCAAATTGGGCTCAGTTGACCATTGGAGCAACGGTCGTCTTGGCTCAACGGACACTGTCCGGTGCACACCGGACAGTCCGGTGCGCCAACTGACTGTTGGCTCAAGCCACGCGTCGCCCGCTGATCGCGCTACCGACCGTTGGCACAGTCGACCGTTGGCTCACCAGATAGTCCGGTGCACCACCGGACAGTCCGGTGAATTATAGTCGTACGCCGCCAAACATTCCCGAGACTGGCCTGTTCACCAGAGTTCAACCTGGTGCACCGGACACTGTCCGGTGCCCCACCGGACAGTCCGGTGTGCTAGACTGAGCTGAGTCTTGGCTGTACACAGCCAAGCCTTTTGCATCTCTTTTCTTTTCTTATTTTCTCTGTTTCTAACACTTAGACAAACATATTAGTACACAAAAACCAATGTACTAAGTCTAGAAACATACCTTCTCTTTGATTTTTACTTCTCTAGCATTTGGCATGATTGAGATTGATGTTGGACTCATAAATCATCAAGTCAGCTTGACTTGATCTAGATTGACATTTCTGAGCTCCAACATCCTGCAAAGGTCACATAGAATATCTTCAAACTAGGAACAACCCAAACTAAAGATCAAGGTGCACTTAGCTCTTTTGGGCTGCTTCGAGTTCTAGTTTTGACATTGCTTCTCCTTCTAGTGACCTTGTTCACTTTTTGAGCTTGATCTTGAGCCTTATGACTTACACCACATAATTGTAGATGTTACTTCATTGGTTGTAAGTCATGTCCTTATGTAGTGTTCCTTGATGCACCATAACTCTTCTTAACTCGATCAACCTTGATTTGGCAAGTCTTCTTCTTCACCCCTGGCCTTGGGTTCCTGGTCTCTTTGACTTTCTCCCATGCACTCGGTACCTCGAAGCTCTTCTTGCTTCCATCCTTGGCTTGATTGGTTGTCTCCAAGTTATGCACATCAAGTCTCACTTAAGCAATGTCCATCTTTCTTGTGATGTCCATTATCTAGATACAATTCCGTCTTTGGACCATCACACCTGTTAACTTATGTTAAACCCTATTAGCTTTGCATTCAGCACCTGTTCAACACTTAGCACACTCGTTAGTCCTTTAATTGGGTTGTCATGTAAACACCAAAACCCACAAAAGAGCTTTCAGTTTTATACATTCATTTTAGGGCCTTGAATAAAACTTAAAATTTTAGTCATCCTTTAGAGGTTGGTTTCGGCTCTTGGAAGATTTAAGGTTGCACTCCACTATTCTTTCCAAATTCCTTATTTTACTTTCAATTAAGTTTCTTAGTGAGTGCTTTTACGTTGTCATGGCAAGTTAACATCTTCCAAAAAATGTGATAAAAATTACAGTGGGTAAACATTGACCTCTGTGGGTTATTCTAAAAATTTGAGGTTGAATTTAATTCAGATGCTCCTTGCACAAAATTTACAAAAGTAAGGGTAAAAGGGCACTTTACACTATAGCTCCAATTTTTTTGAGGGTTCTGGGTCAACATTTATTTTTGCCAAGATTCCTAGGGAATAATAGGTCTTTGTGTTAAAAATTACAGAAAAAGAGCTACTGGATATTTAGTTGTGATTTTCTAAAGTTTAATGCCAAAAAGATACTTATAACTAACTTGCTATTTGAAAAATGTCAAACAACAGAACTTACATTTTTCCTAGATTCATAATAACATATTATGAGTTATCTCAGGGTTTGGGGTGGTTTCTCCTCAGGATTATTTTTCTAGGGTTTTTCTAAGTTTTCATTGTTTTCCTGAAATAAAAGGTATATCATTTCTTTTGTACTAACCAAGGGTCTAACAAAAATTTTCCCAGTGAACTATACTAAATAAGTGAGCTAGCAAAAATGTGGTTGCCCGCTGGTTCTTATTGTAAACTACCTTTTCTATTTTCCCTAACTTTGGGCAAAAATGAGTTTAAATGGTAAACCATTCCTTAATTTGGTGTACTGAGGGGTGTACTATTTTTAAACAGATTAGGGAGTGGTTAAGTACCTCTCTGATTTTTCGTAACCCTGGTCTAATAGTGTAGCTATTTTTCCTTCTTTTATTTAGCTTTTGGCCAATTTACTATTTAATTCAAAACTTTAAAATCTTCTGCAATACTTAGGGTGTTTTGTATTTTTCCCAAGTAGTTCACATTATTTAGAACCTAGCAAAATTGGTTTGACCAAATTTGGCTGAATAAAACTGAAGTTATGAATTTTACAAGCTCTGTTTGTATTTAAAAGGATAATGCTTAAAGGTTTTCTAAAAAGCCAGTTTACACCGAGGACCCTGGTTTTTTTCTAAACCAACTCTTTAACTTATGCCCCTGCGCAACTATTCCTCTGAGTCTCTGGCCATTCAAAAACCCCCCTGACTTCTTTCCCTTCCTCCTCGAGGTCCTAACCCCCTTTTAAACAGTACCCGTGGAAGTAAACAGGGCGGCGCGGCTTACCGGCGGTGAGGGAGGTTCGGCGAAGGGCAGGGTTAGCTCCGGGAAGTCCTTGCGGTCATGTTGAGGTGCGGCTCGTCGACGGTGATGGCCGAAATCAGTCGGTCCACGTGCGCAGGCGGTCGGGCTCGTCAGCGGCGTGTGCTCCGGCCTACTCATGGCGGTAGGGTTCAATCTAAGGGCACAGGGAGATTCACGGGGCGCTAAGGAGTCTACCCGTGCAAGGAATCGAAGAAAGACTCACCGTGGAGCTCGGTCTACGTATGCCGGCGATCTAGTGAAGTCCGGCGACGCTGATCCGGTGTCTCCGGCGAGGTAGAGCTCGATTCCTGGCTCCGGGAGCTTCACCGAGACACGTAGAGGCTCTCTCGAGGTTGGACGGGGCGGGGAATGGCTAGGATGGCCGGTCTACGGTGGTCGGGTCTCGGGTGGCCGCTGGCACGCTGTGCGCAGAGCAATCGCCGGTGAACTGGTGCTCCGACGAGGTTGAGAGTGAGCGGTGGAGTACGGTCGAGGCCTTGGTTGGCTTTATAGGCGCGGGCGCAGGCATGGCACGGGTTTGGCTTGGCACGGCGCGGAGCCAAGCGTCGGGGCATGCTCTGGCGATGCCAGGGCGCGTCGAACACGTGGCCATTTCCTTCTGCCCGTGTTCTAACCCCTGCTGAGCAACCAAACGTGCGAATCTCACCCTAAGACTTTTGTGAGATCTCTTCCCTGCACCTAGGGCTACCTAGTTCATGTGAGTTCCAACGGGAGATATGCCCTAGTTCACAAGATAGTTGAAAGGGGCAAGGGCCTTGGGTAACACCTGGGGTGTTACAATAATGCTTCAGAGGACAAAGGTCCTTAATGTTTAACAATTGTGTTGTCTTGTTCTTGATCCACAACATTTGAGAACAAGTGACTAACATTGGCGCCCACCTCCGGTGAACTCACTACCACGACAGCGACAATGGCTTCGCAAGGAGCTCAAGCCATGGCACCTTTGGCTACGAAGCTGGTGCTCCCAATCATGGGCAGTTCAAGTTCCGAGCCAGCTGACAAGAAGCAGAAAAAAGAGGCACAAAGAAGGGTACAAGATGTTGGAGTACAAGGACCCTTCATCAAATCCAAATGGTCACACATTCCAATCACCTTCTCTCAAGAGGACCTTCGGCTCAAGGACTACCCCCATAATGATGCAATGGTCATATCTTGTGTTATCAAAGAATTTCTAGTTCATAATGTCCTTGTAGACATAGGCAGTGCAGCGGATATTATCTTCGCAAAAGCCTTCAGGTAGATGCAAGAGCAGGATGATAAGATACATGATGCAACACATCCCCTCTGTGGCTTTGGAGGAAGGCAAATAGTGGCACTTGGCAAGATAACAATGCCGATTAGCTTCGGCTATGTTCATAACACAAGGATAGAGCAAGTTGTCTTTGACATTGTTGATATGGAGTATCCTTACAATGCAATCATTGGTCGAGGAACATTGAACGCCTTCAAAGCAATACTTCATCCAGCATATCTATGCATGAAGATACCATTAGACAAAGGCCCCATAACTGTGTATGGAAGTCAAGAGGCTGCTAGAAGGACCGAAGGGAACTGGACAGATTCAAAGGCTATCCATAACATAGATGAAGCCAAAGCTCATCAATAGTATAAGCAAAAAAAAGATAATGCTGCCTTAGCAGATCAGCCGAAGCCCATGCTTCTATGCGAAGACATAGCTAAGTAGAAGGTGTTGCTGGGATCTCAATTGTCTGATGAACAAGAAAAAACTCTGTTGAGGTTTCTATTCAACAACAAGGATGTCTTTGCTTGGTTAGCCAATGATCTTTGCGGTGTTAATAGAGATGTTATCGAGCATTCACTTAATGTAGATCCAGCTATCAGGCCAAGAAAGCAGAAGCTTCGAAAGATGTCCGATGACAAAGTCGAAGGTGCACGAAACAAAGTCAAAAGGCTTCTGAGCGCTGGAGTAATAAGAGAGGTAACATATCCAGAGTGGCTGGCCAATACTGTGATGGTGAAGAAAGCTAATGGAAAGTGGAGGATGTGCATTGACTTTACAAATCTCAATAAAGCATGTACGAAGGATGAGTTCCCTTTGCCAAGAATAGACTCCCTTGTGGATGCTGCAGCCACTTTAGAGCTCATGAGTCTATTGGATTGCTATTGAGGCAATCATCAAATCTGGATGAAGAAAGAAGACAAGCCCAAGACAAGCTTCATAACCCCTAGTGGGACCTACTGCTCCCTTCGGATGCCTGAGGGGCTCAAGAATGTTGGAGGAAGTTTCAGCAGAATGACTGCTAAAGTTCTTTGCTCACAAATTGGCAGGAATGTTCTAACATATGTTGATGATATCATAGTCAAAAGTACTAAGCAAGAAAATCACATCGCTGATCTACAAGAAACATTCGCCAATTTTAGAAAGGCAGGTCTCAAGCTCAACCCAGAAAAATGTGTTTTTGGGGTGAAGAAGGGGAAGTTTCTTAGGTGTCTCGTGTCAACAAAGCGAATCGAGGCAAACCCAAGCAAGATAGAAGCAATACTTTAGATGGAGCCACCGAAGTCTAGAAAAGGCGCCCAAAGGCTGATAGAAAGATTGGCTTCACTGAACAGATTCATTTCAAGATCGGCAGAAAGGAACTTGCCATTCTTTGAAGTTTTGAAGTCAGCCGAAGTCTTCCAGTGGGGACCAATTCAACAAGAAGCTTTCGAAGAGAAGCAGTACTCAATAGAACTGACAACTTTAACCCCACCTTTGTCAGAAGCCCCATTGCTGCTATATGTAGCTGCTTCTCATGCTGCAGTTAGTGCAGCATTGGTGCAAGAAAAGCAAGATGGTCAAGCGAAGAAGCAAGTGCCAGTATACTTCATCTCTGAAGTACTTAGTCCATCAAAGAAAACCACACAGAGTTGGAGAAGGTACTATATGCTGTATTGATGGCCTCCAGAAAGCTTCGGCACTACTTCCAGTCATACCATATCATAGTGCCTTCTTCTCAGCCTCCCAATGACATAATAAGGAATAGAGAAGCCACAGGAAGAGTTAGGAAATGGGCTGCAGAGCTGAATGAATTCACCATAGATTATGTTCATAGATCTTCAATTCAATCTCAGGCATTAGCGAACTTCATTGCTGATTGGACAACGGGGGCTCGGGACGAAGAAAGAATAAAAGATGATGAAGCTTGGACAGTGTTTTGTGATGGGTCATGGGCAACCTTCGGCGCAGGAGTAGCTACCATTCTAATTTCACCATCTAAGATCAGACCCTGCTACGCAGCAAGACTAGAGTTCAGCTGCACAAATAACATTGCAGAGTACAAAGCTCTTCTCCTGGGGCTTCGAAAGCTTAAGGCAATGGGAATAGGAAGGGCAATCCTTAAATCTGACTCACAAGTTATTATAGGCCACATTGAAAAAAGCAGAAGAGCAAGAGATCTGAAGCTCAAGAAGTATCTGGACACAGTCCAAATAATGGAAGCCTCTTTCGAAGGTTTCTCTGTAAATAATATCCCAAGAGGAGAAAATGAACATGCAGACCTATTAGCAAGTCAGCGGCACAGGGGCTCCCATTACCTTCGGAAGTATTTTTTGAAACAATAAAAGCACCTTTGGTCGAGCTCATGGAGCGAGCAGTGCTTACAATCTCACCAGTGCACAGTGAAGATTGGAGGACTGAGATTGTATCTTTCCTACAAGGCAATTGTCTTTCGGATGACAAAGCTTATATCAAAAGAATGGAAGCTAGAATAAGGCCCTACGTAATAATAGAAGGAGAATTGTATAAACAAGGAGTTTGCTCTCCATTGCTGAAATATTTGTCTAGAACCGAAGGTCAGGAGCTAATGAAGGAGATACATATAGGACTGTGCAGAGCTCATATTGGGTCCAGACCTTTACTTGGAAAAGTTTTCAGACAAGGATTTTATTGGATGAAGGTAGCTTCAGATGCAGCAGATTTAGTTCAAAAATGCGAAAACTGCCAGAAGTATACCAGAGACCAAAAACAACCTTCATCTCTAACTCATCTAATCCAGCCCACCTGGCCACTGCAAAGGTGGGGTCTAGATTTGTTAGGACCACTTCCACCAGCGCAAGGAAATTTAAAATATGTTGTAGTAGTGGTGGAATATTTTTTAAAGTGGATTGAAGCTAACCTCTAGCCACTTCGGCCACGGTCCAAAAGTTTTTCTGACAAAATATTGTTTGTCGCTTTGGCGTGCCAAAGGCCATTACGATTGATAATGGAACTCAGCTTGATGATGAAACATTCAAAGATTTTTATGACCAAATCGGTACAAAAATACATTTTGCATAAGTGAGACATCCAGAATCAAATGGACTGGTGGAACGGGCCAATGGAATCATAATAATAGGGATAATGAAGTCAATCTTTAATCAACTGAAAGGAAAGTGGCCAGACGAGTTAATAAAAGTGGTATGGAACCACAACACTGTTGTCTCAAGGTCAACAGGATTTACCCCGTTCAAACTTTTGTTTGGTGACGAAGCAATAACACTGGAAGAAGCAAGAACGGGTTCAATAAGGACCCTAGTGTTGGGGACTTGTTCTCAAATGCTTCGGATTAAGAACAAGGCAACATAGAAGGTGTTAAATGATAAAGTCCTTCGTCCTCTGAAACATTATTTCCCTTCGGGATATAATGAATTTCGGACGAAGGTCCTGGCAAGCATACCTTCGTAAACACAAGAGATAATGATGAAGAATTCATACGGAATATGAAATTTAACATAAACATTATTATTAGATCATTTCTATTTTATTGATATAGAAAAATAGAAATGATTGCAGATTACAAATGTACCTTCGGCTTGAAGGACAGCAAAAGTACAAGCGTGACGCCAAAAGCAAATGTCCTGTCCCCGTGAACAGTACGGGGGTACTGTTCACCTATTTATAGGCATGGGACACAGCCCATACAAAATTACATTCATGCCCTTTACACTTGGTAGTAATTCTATAGTAATCCACCGAGGTCCGAATAGCCTTTTCATCTTTAAGTCGGTTTCTTTTTCCGCTATCACGCCGAAGCTTTCCCGCTCACATCTTCGGCGTTGTATCAACCTTCGTATTACTTGGACCTCCTACTGTGATATCGACTCGAGTCCGAAGATACCTGTTCACACATTATACTCCAGAAACACTGTTAAATCCTGTTTTTGAGGACCTTCGGATGCCGAAGTCATCCGAAGGCCCCCAACAGTAGCCCCTCGCAATATTAATTTGTTAAAATAATAAATTTAGATTGCGACATGGACGAAGGCTTTAAGCCGAAGGTCCGAAAAACACCTTCCCTTTGCTAGAATAGCAACATTCACTGACAAGCGGGGTCTTTCAATTTTCAACGCACTGGGCGTATAAATAAGATCATACCGCAAACTCATTTGGTACGCTCTCTTGCCATCTGCTCCCGCTCACTCAATTTTTAGCTCTTGCGCACCAAGATTTGCTTAGCTTTTTAAGTTTTTAAGCTTCGGTGTTGAAAACAGTTTTTTAGTGGTTCCGAAGATGTCTGAAGATAAGAAGGCTGCTCCCGAGATGAAGCTGAGTCTTTCTGAAGAGAAGAACCTGGGGTTTCTTATAGCAATGTCGAAGACCAACACAGAAAAAATCACCAAAGAGATTTTAGAAGGTTTATCTGAAGATACTGATGACAGCGACAGTTATGACGTGGATAGTGGTGGTGAAGACTCCGAAGATCGCCCCTGGCGACCAAGCCATTCAGTTTTTGGCAAATCAGGTATCAAAGAAAATCATCTTGTCAACATGAGGGGAAGATACTTCCGGGATTTATCCATTGTGGGGGTTGACGAAGGAGAGCAAACTTGCCCGACCCCTGAGGAAAATGAAGTCGTAGTGTTCCGAAGCTTTTTGAAAGCTGGACTACGATTTCCCCTGAGCAGCTTTGTCGTAGAAGTGCTGAAAATGTTTGAAATCTATCTTCATCAACTTACCCCCGGAGCAATTATAAGGTTGAATATCTTCGTGTGGGCCATGAGAAGCCAAGGTCTGGAACCTGATGCGAAAAGTTTCTGCAACATACACGAGTTATCATACGAGACAAAACCTTGGGGTAAGGAACAGTATCACAATAATTTTGGCTGCTACAGTTTCGTTTCTCGGTCTGGGTCAAGCTGTCCCGTGCCAACATTTCGGAAGAGATGGCCCGGCGACTGGATGACAGAATGGCTCTATGTGAAAAATGACCTGAAAACACGGGAAGATATTAAAGGTATAATTATGCGCCCTATTTGGCAAAGTTTCGGCCTGCGAAAGCCGAAGGTTGAGATGAATGAAGCTGCCGAAGAATGCCAGAGAGCCTTCGGAGTTATTTGTTCTTTTATTGGAACGAGAGATTTGGTCCAAGAGCATATTGCCTTCAGAGTATGGCCGCTCGCGGAAAAATGGGAAATGCCGCAAGAGACCATAAAAGAGGCTGACGAAGGTGGACTTATCAGATTGAAGTATACTTTCAAATTCGGAGATAAATTCGTTGAGCCAGATGATGACTGGCTGAAAAGCATTGAAAATTTAAGTGATGAACTACTTGGGGCTTACTCGAAGGCCGAAGATACTGCATTATCAGCAGCCTTCGGAGGCCGAAAAAAGAAAAGACTGAACCGAGTGTTTGACGCAATCGGGTTCGTCTACCCTGACTATCGTTATCCCACTCGAGGGCAGAAAAGAAAAGGCGCGACCTCTGCGAAAGAAGAAGCTGCAGCTGCTCCTAGTGAGCCAGCACCGAAAAGAAAAAGGATAAAGGTCCTCACACATCGGCCACGCTATATTGAACCAGCCTCGGTGGCTGAATTCACCGGAGAGACTTCTTCGGCCACCGAGGCTGAACAGCCAACCTTGCTGCCAGTAATCGCAGAAATAGCCGAAGCGCCAACAAGAACAGAATTGGAAGAACCAAAGATTTTGTTATCAGAAACCAAAGAGATGGCCGAAGCGCCATCAACAGAAAAAATGGAAGCGCCATCAACAGAAAAAATGGAAGAAACAAAAGGATCAGCTGAGGGATCAAAAATATTAGAAGTTTTAAGTCCTTCAGCAAATGTTGACACAACAAAAATCCAAAAGGGGCCCGCAGTGACTCCGAAAAGAAAAAGAATGGTTAATGTGCTAGATGTTCTAGAAACAATTAAGTCCTCAAGCACAACTCCGAGGAAGACTGCTGAAACCTCCGAAGCGAAAACTGAGATTTTTGATACTAAAGCTCCAGAGCAAGAAACTGAAGCTGAAGCTGGGCCTTCGGAGCCCACGAAGGTAAAATCCCTGGAAACCGAGGAAGAAAAAGTGACAGAGTCAATTCTTGTTGAAGAAATCAGTGCTGCTGCCCCCGAAGCATCCCCCAAAGTCCCTGATTATATTGTTCGACATGCTTCGGGGAAAAAGTTGTCTGAAAAAGAAAAGCAAGAGGCCCAGTTTTACGCCCAAAAACTAAAATATCCAAAGGGGGCGTTGATATTCAATGGCAGCGGAGAAGAAGACTTCTTGTACTGTCTCCCTGACAGCAAGGAGATTTCTGTCTGCCGGGAGATGAGCAAGAGCTTCGGATTCCCAACACTAGAAGACGGACTCTCGGTGCTGTCGAAAGACGAGTTGGCCGACAGCTTGGCGTATAATAGTTTAAAGGTACAAAATTTGAGACCTTCGCATTGTTTCTTGAAAACAAAAAATTTTCATTTGCTTAGCTTTATTAACACACACACATTCTTCTTTGCAGGGCCTTATACTTAGCAATGCCCTCAGGGCCCAAAAAGATGCCGAAGATGAAGGATGTGTGATGGCCCTGAGCAATCTTCGTTCCGAAGTAATTGAACTACGGAAGGAAGGTCTCGAAAAAGACAAAATATTGCATTCATTGATAAGCAGAATAAAAGAAGACGAAGCTACTTTTAAAGGTCAAGCTGAAGCTCAGAAACGTGAAATTGATGATCTTCGAAAACAACTAGCCAGAGCTAGAGAAGAACGCATACTTGAAGAAACAAAGCGAGAACTTAGCGACCAATGGGCAAATCATTTAGAAGGAACTGTTGAAGAGCTTCGTGCGTCCAAGAAGAGATGCTATAACAAATCTATTGAATGTGTTAAGAAAATGAAAACTAGCTTCGCCAGCGTTGGCGCATTTTCGAGTGAGGAAAACTTTACGAGAGGCAACCCCGAAGGCCCCATTGAATGGATTAGCCACGAAGCTGAGGCCTTCGAAGAAATTTTAAATAGCCGCGGAGATATATGTGCTTTTTCGGGTGCCAGGGGAATTGCCACCATTTTGGAGAAAAAGGGCTGTGAGCATGTAAAGATTTTAGCGCAATCCGAAGCTACCTTGCCCTTCGAAGATACAAAGGATCCTTCAGCTGAAGCTAGCATGGTTGGAGGAAAATTTTTTACCGATGTCTGGGACAATAGTGGCCGAGAAATGGCCCGAGAAATTATCCAAAAAAGCGAAAAGGGCATCCACGATGCTAGAAAAGTAGCAGAGGCTGCTGAGAAAAGCGTGGAGCCCGAAGGGCAAATAGGTATTAACTAGTGGTTTTTATTGTGTTGTAATTTTTAATTTTAAACTTCGTTCGCAATTTGTAATAGCAATGTAGCTGTATCCTGTCCTCCCTCAGATCCTACTAAAGCGTCTCCGGGTCCTCCCCCGAAAGATGACGATGAAATTAAAAAGATGGCCGAAGCTATCATGGATCAAGTTGTCAATCAACTCCTGAACGAAGCTGCAGAAGTAGTACTTAGGGAAGACTAGGTGCTACTGTGAAAACATTTGAAATGTAATATGTGTGGTATCTTGTAACCCTGAATGTAATATATTGGCTTTTTATGGTACAATTCTTTACGATGCATGAAACTTTACATACATACCGTTTTTGAGCCTTCGGCGAAAAAACACCTTCCCTTCTTTTCATGCTTCGTGAAGAAAAAAACTTTTATGCATCACAACAATGTCCATAGTGCTCTGATGAAGAATATCCAAGCTTCGTGAAAACATTCTCTGAAGCTATACTCCGAAGATCAATATTGTATCTCCTTGTGACTTAGCACGATTTTCACTTTTTCAAAGCATTCTTCCGAAGATCAATATTGTGTCCCCTTCTTGTGCCATATGCAACATGATGTATGATGCTTATGCTATGCGAAATGATGTGATGATGTTATGTTATGCAGAATGATATTTGTCCCGAAGATACACACACATCCCCGCAATAAAACACAATCTTTTTATATCAGCGCTGACTTTTCGCTGTAAGCCTCCCTTAGGAGCTTCTTCGCCTTTTACTTCAGCGGTATCAGCGTTTATTTTTCGCTGTAAGCTCTGCATTCCCTTAGGAACGACTTTGGAGCTTCTTCGCCTTTTACTTTCGGCGGTATCAGCGTTGACTTTTCGCTGTAAGCTCTGCATTCCCTTAGGAACGACTTTGGAGCTTCTTCGCCTTTTACTTTCGGCGGTATCAGCGTTGACTTTTCACTGTAAGCTCTGCATTCCCTTAGGAACGACTTTGGAGCAAAAAACTTACACTGCGCTCCTTTTGGAACGACTTTTTGTTGCTTCGAAGAATTTAATAATCCGAAGGTCCTCCTTGCTATTGCAAATTTTCAAGCTCCGACAATTTAAGCCTGTGTAGAAGATATGTTTTCCTTGTGGCAAACAACAAAACTATCACTTGAAATTTAAAAAGTGTCCTTTATTACACGGAAAATAAAACTGAATGGAAAAGACTGCTGTCAAGGTAGGATATTTGTCAATAGATGTGCTTCGACTCTGGCACAGTGCTATTGACTGTGCGAGCTTCGGATTGTTCTCTGAAGTCCCTTTGATGTGGAGCATATTGGCCCCCTTCTGGCTGTTGACCTTGTTGCAGCGGTGGTGGAGGCGGAGGTTGTTGCCAGGAAGCTTGGGGTTGACTCGCCGAAGCAACAGAAACTGCAGGGTGATTGCCTACGTATTCTGGGATGTAAGGCGAATGGTACGAAGCAGTATGCATGACCTGCTTCGGCTGAGCTTGTTGTGCTGCAGCTTCGGCTATCTCCTTTTGCTTCTGGATGGTAACATGGCACATCCTGGTGGTATGGCCCTTGTTTTCACCACAGAACAAGCAAAATATTCTCCTTGGTTGATCTCCAAATCTTCCGCCGAAGCCCCTGGCGCCTCTGCCTCTTGGAGCTGGTGGCCGGAAGAAGCTTTGCTGTTGCCCCGAAGCCTGTGAAGAGCACTGCGGCCTGTGCTGCTGACTCCCCTTATCATCATTTTGAGTAGAGTTGTGAATTGACCTGACGTGCCTCGGATAGAATCTTCCTCCGAAGCCCCTGGTCATTTCAGAAAACCTGAAAGCCTCCTCCCTTCTTTGGCGAAAATCATTGTCGGCACGAATATACTCGTCCATCTTCTGAAGCAGCTTCTCCAAAGTTTGAGGAGGCTTCCTAGCAAAGTACTGAGCTGAAGGTCCAGGCCAAAGTCCCTTGATCATGGCCTCAATGACAATTTCGTTGGGCACCGTTGGTGCCTGCGCCCTCAAACGCAAGAACCTTCTGACATACGCCTGAAGGTATTCTTCGTGATCCTGAGTGCACTGGAACAGGGCCTGAGCAGTGACCGGCTTCGTCTGAAACCCTTGGAAGCTGGTTAACAACATGTCCTTCAGTTTTTGCCATGAAGTGATCGTTCCTGGTCGAAGGGAAGAATACCAGGTTTGAGCAACACTCCTGACAGCCATAACAAAAGACTTTGCCATGACTGCAGCATTGCCACCATACGAAGATACTGTTGCTTCGTAGCTCATCAAAAACTGCTTCGGGTCTGAATGGCCGTCGAATATGGGAAGCTGGGGCGGCTTGTAGGACGAAGGCCAAGGTGTAGCCTGCAGCTCAGCGGACAGAGGAGAAGCATCATCAAAAACAAAATTTCCATGATGGAAATTGTCATACCAGTCATCTTCGTTGAGGAAACCCTCCTAATGAAGGTTTTGGTTCTGAGGCCTTCGGTTCTGCTCATCGTGAGTAAGATGGCGAACTTCTTCAGAAGCTTCGTCTATCTGCCTTTGCAGTTCAGCTAGCCTGGCCATCTTTTCCTTCTTCCTCTGCACCTGTTGATGAAGCATCTCCATGTCTCTGATCTCTTGGTCTAGCTCATCCTCTTGCGGTGTCGGGCTGACAGCCTTCTTCTTCTGGCTTCGGGCCTCCCGAAGAGAGAGAGTCTCCTGATTGGGGTCCAGCGGTTGCAGAGCTACAGCCCCAGTTGCTGAAGCTTTCTTCGGCGCCATAGCGAAGGTTTATGATCGCCGAAGGTGTTAAAAAACTCAAAGGGTGGTAGTGAGTTCACCGGAGGTGGGCGCCAATGTTGGGGACTTGTTCTCAAATGCTTCGGATTAAGAACAAGGCAACATAGAAGGTGTTAAATGATAAAGTCCTTCGTCCTCTGAAACATTATTTCCCTTCGGGATATAATGAATTTCGGACGAAGGTCCTGGCAAGCATACCTTCGTAAACACAAGAGATAATGTTGAAGAATTCATACGGAATATGAAATTTAACATAAACATTATTATTAGATCATTTCTATTTTATTGATATAGAAAAATAGAAATGATTGCAGATTACAAATGTACCTTCGGCTTGAAGGACAGCAAAAGTACAAGCGTGACGCCAAAAGCAAATGTCCTGTCCCCGTGAACAGTACGGGGGTACTGTTCACCTATTTATAGGCACGGGACACAGCCCATACAAAATTACATTCATGCCCTTTACACTTGGTAGTAATTCTATAGTAATCCACCGAGGTCCGAATAGCCTTTTCATCTTTAAGTCGGTTTCTTTTTCCGCTATCACGCCGAAGCTTTCCCGCTCACATCTTCGGCGTTGTATCAACCTTCGTATTACTTGGACCTCCTACTGTGATATCGACTCGAGTCCGAAGATACCTGTTCACACATTATACTCCAGAAACACTGTTAAATCCTGTTTTTGAGGACCTTCGGATGCCGAAGGCCCCCAACACCTAGCATCGACAGAAGACAAAGAGGATTGCAAAATAACAAAAAGACACCATAGAAGGGACCAGACTTCAAGCAATAAATCACATCAATAAATATCAAGCTTAAACATTTAAATGGCGTGATCGGAAGGTAAGACTGAAAAACATCAAACCAGGACATTTGGTACTTCGGAGAGTGGCCAACCCAGATACAGTGGGAAAACTTCAGCTAAAATGGGAGGGTCCTTTCTTGGTGGTTTCTTCGTTAAGACCTGGATCATACAGGTTGAAGGACATGGATGGTAATGACATTCCAAGATCATGGAATGCAGATGAGCTTCGGAGATTTTATGTCTGAATTTTGTAATTTTCTTATTTTTTTCCTTATGACACCCTTTTCCTTTCAAACAGGGGAGAAAAGTTTTTAATGGGGCCATAGGTTGTAATTTCTATTTTTTATGCTGCCCTGTGCAATACAAGGGCCAAATTCCCCCACATGTAAAATGTAAGGATCTGGGTTTACACCATCGAGTGTAAGAAAGTATGAAGAAGCTCCAAAGCCATCCCTAAGGGGATGCAGAGCTAGAATGCCACCTAAGCAAAAGGTGAAGTAGCTCCAAAGTCATTCCCAATGGAATGCAGAGCTTAAATGCCACCTAAATAAAAGGTGAAGAAGCTCCAAAGTCGTCCCTAAAGGGATGCAGAGCTTACCTCCAAAGTCGTTCCCAAGGGAATGTAGAGCTAAACAACCACCTAAGTAAAAGGTGAAGAGACTCCAAAGTCGTTCCTAAGGGGATGCAGAGTCTGGGTGTGTGTTTGTGTGGGTTTCTTACCTTCGACATACATTTGCATACTTCATCACATCATATTTTGCATTCATACAAACATACATTAGGCACTCGTAGGTTCATTATCATGACATAAAGCATAAAGCATTAGCAGGAAAATTATGGGTTCCTGCCTTCAATGAGAAAACGCTCCGAATACACGAAGAGCCTTCATCTCAAATGAAATTTTGTTATATATGAGAAGTGCTTCGATGTGAACGAAAAGAAGGGAAGGTGTTTTTCGTCTTCGGCTCATAAAGCTACGAGCATTGGTTTCGTCCACAGCAAAGCAGACAGCACACGAATGAAAGCCTGTAGGAGAAGAAGGCGAACCGCCAAAGCGTGTATACTAGCTGAATGGTGGACCGACCAGCGCTCGGAATATTTTAAACGTTTTTTGATAACAAGCTCAGGGAAGGTGTTTTTCGAACCTTCAGCATTCCAAAGCCTTCGTGTTTTTTGCGGATCGAGCTCATTATGAAAAAACGATCTAGCACTGTGAAGGGGCTACTATTGGGGGTCTTCTTCTTCGCCGAAGGTCCTCAAGACAAAAACACCTTCGGCAAAGTGATAAAGAAGTCTTCTCTCCTTCTGCCGAAGGTTCTCAAGACGAAGACCTTGCGTAGAAGTAACGATGCCAAATGCCAAAGCTATCATCAGCTTCGGTTCAGATCAAGTAGAGGAGGAAAGGACTAGATAGACCCTAGTAATCTAAGTTATGTCTATAAACCAATGTTGAGGGTCATGAATGTAATTTTACCTGGGTTGTGTCCCGTGCCTATAAATAGATGAACAGTAACACCGTACTGTTCACGCTGAATGGTAATCGCTCCCTCGCGTCATCACCTTTGAAGAAGCCAAATGTATCAATGTAATATTAACTCTGTTAATATTTATGTGTATATTATAAAATACAAATGCAAATAGACCAATGAATTGTATTTATTATCTTTATGCATTCTTATTTATCTTTGATATGATGAGGCATGTCCTTCATGACCTTTGTTCGAAGATCATTATATTTGACAGGAGATAATGCTTCGGAGGACGAAGGTCCTTAATGTTTAACAATTGTGTTGCCTTGTTCTTGATCCACAACATTTGAGAACAAGTGACCAACACATATCATCAAGACGAGGTATAGGATAGCGATAACGAATTGTGATGTTGTTAATTGCTTGATAATCGACGCACATGCGCCAGGTACCATCCTTCTTGGGAACAAGTAAAAAGGAATAGAGCAAGGGCTAAGAGACTCATGAATGTAGCCCTTATCAAGTAACGCTTGGACTTAGCTCTGATTCTCCTCCTTTGTTTCATCGGGATTGGTATGATATGGGCGCGGTTGGGAAGCTGAGTACCTCGGATGAGGTCGATCTGGTGTTCAATGCCAGGAATGGAAGGAAGACCTGGTGGTAAGTCCTTCAGAAATACATCGGCATAATCCTACAAAAGCTTAGTAACAACAAAGAATATATCCAAAGATGGCGCATCATCTAGTGAAAACAACATATGAGAGCAAACAAGCACATAGCAAGGCATATTATCTGCACGTACGTCATCAAAATCAGATTTAGTGGCAAGCAAAATAGGAGCTTTCAGTTTAATTTCGTTTGGTATGGTTGATTGTTGTTGTTGTTTAGCTCTAGCGATGTCAGATTTTACAATCTGTTCAGGGGTCATTGGATCAAGAATTATTTTCTTGCCTTTAAACATCAAAGAGTAATGGTTTGTGCGACCATGATGTAAGCTATTCATATCATATTGTTAAGGCCTACCGAGCAGAAGTGAACAGGCTTCCATTGGGACAACATCACAATCAGCATAATCGTGATAGGATCCCATAGAGAAATGAACATGTACTGAGCGTGTTACCTTGAGTTTACCACCCTGGTTAATCGTGTGGATGTGTGGTGAGAGACAGCTATGGCGGAACCGCCCGAATTATTCCAGCTTAAGTGCCCAAGTCGCACCCTTAAAGGCAGCAACACACTTAAACCAGAATAACCCGTCAGTCCCTCGGATCTAGTCCGATAAAGCCACTTACCAGGATCGAATACCACTAACTCACACGAAGGTGAGGCACGGAGAAATACAATAAAGCATAATACCATAAATTAAGAAAGTATCATTAGTGATTACATTATCGGAGTTTCAGAAATAATAACCATAAATTTTAATACAGCGGAAATAACTAACGGAGAAAACCAAGTAACATGGTGAAGCCTGGCCACGCTACTCCTCCTGGTCCTCTCCTGCGGAAGCAGTAACCCACTCGACCGTCTATCCCGGTGGCAGGGATGGAGGCCAAGTCACACCATCAACCAAATCAAGGAGGTACCTGCAAAAATTATGCCACAAGCAAGGCTGAGTATACTAATACTCAGCTAGACTTACCGGTGTGAGGAGCCTACTCCTCTACCTCTAGACATGCAGCTGTTTGGCTGAGAGGTTTGGTTTGCCAAAAGCACTAGCTGAGTCTAAAATCAAGTTTTAGCTTTTCAAGTTTTAGTATGGTCCTTTTAAACTAGATGTATACCTAGCTAATCATACATGGTATCAAACATTTTTACCAATCAACATCTTTTCCCAGTCACCTCATTTCCACTTATTACTCAATGCAGTACAATGGATCAAGCAGTCTCATTAGCTGCGAGAAGCAGACGATTCGAATCGAGTTTTAACCTTGCAAGGTAAACCTAAACACACGACGTGGCGAGGCACTCCGTCCCCACACATATCAACCGTCCCCATCGATTCCCTGGCAACAGAACAGGGATCACCGCCTTAGCATACAATGCCTCACTGACCCCGACTGCCATCGTGCAGTGACCGCACTTGTACCCACCATAACCGGAATGGGAGACTACGTCTCGGGTCGCGTGAGGGGCAAAGTCTGCGGGCAGGTTCACTCAGGTACTAGGCTTACCGATTTACCATATTTCTCGGCATGTGCTTAGTACGTTCAAATGCTTGACACAGGTATCCGCACGTTAATCCTTATTCCAATTTCGTCTCGTAGACAACGCATCCCCATGGATCTGTGTCCACAGACCATCATCATTCTGATATAAAAAAATGGATACTACTAAATCCTGACCTCGCGCGAGTGCTAGAAAAATCACTCGACTTCTACCGAGATCCCTAATTAGTAAAGCAGCTAGTCGACCTAGAATACTAGTATCCATCTCAAAAGGAATCCAGAGTTCATGCAACTAGGGTTTCAGACAACTCCTACACTTAAGTGCACAGTACAAGCCTACAAACATTAAGTGTAGTAAAATAGCATATATAAACGGTTATGCATAAAACTGGGGCTTGCCTTGAAGTTAACACTTAGATAGTGTTTGCTGGGGGGGATACTCGCTTGGCGAGCATCCACTGGTTATGTCCATCCTTACTTAGGTTGTCCACCAGCTGCATCTTGTTGTTGGCACCACATCACTTGCACGATCATTATCTCTCGGTCCTAAATGAGATGCAAGATGCATATGTATGAATATAATGAAAAATATCGCAAGACATTCAAATACACGGTAGCGAACTAACATTAAATTGTAAGACATCATAAACAACTACACGTTAGCAGTAGTTATCTACACATCATCGGGCATACGTAGTCACTAACACTGGAAGATGACAACACTTACTATACTTAACCAACACAAACATGACATCACAAGTATGAGCATTTATTTAATTTGCTACGGCTTTTCATTAGTTCTTCTATTAATCACACAAAAGCATCCCAAACAACACAAGTTTAACAGGGGACCTATGCATCAATTTCTATGGAACTCCTATATCACAATCAACTAGAGAAAGAAACATATAAAACAGGACACATATATTATCTCAAGCTTAGCCATGGCAAGTCTACATTAATTAAGAGCTAACCAAACATTTTTAGAAAAATGGGTGAACTCAACAATCAAATGCGCACTTGCAGATTTTTGGGACAGCAACACAGCAGTACTTGTTTTAATCATAACTCTTCAATTATTAATCCAAAAATATCAAACTATGACTTCTTGGAAAGCTTAAAAAGTGCTCCTCAACTTTGGTATTGTCATCACAACATGATTCAACACTTAGCAAGGTCAAAAAGTGTTAAAACAACAGCTCTGTCCAGATTTTGACATATTCAGACTTGCTACTTCAAAAATTCATAACCAGAGACTCAAACATCCAAATAATTTGATCCTAGACTTTCTGGAAAGATAATGAAATTGTCTACAAATCATTTATAAACATCTCAGATTGATTATATATGTATCAAGGGTAAAATATGCTACGAAGGCTTTGCTATCCAGAACTGGACAGATTCAGTCTTCACATTTTAAACATCCATAACTTAATCTTCAAATCACCAAAAAGAGTGATCCAAGACTTTTTGGAAATCCTAGCAAAAGTACTATATAACTTTTATAATCACCAAGAAGTGATTCAATGCTTAACTGAATCAAACAATACAGTTTTCGAAATCTGTTCTGACAGTGGACAGAACACAGCAACCAGATTGTAAAATTCATAACTCTTAAACTATCAAGCCTATGGTTATGAAATTTTAACACAAGCAAGATAAGAAAATAATCTACAACTTTCTTATAATTGACAAGGACTGATTCTAAATTTAAATTAAGAAAACAATGCAGTTTCTGAAATCTGTACAGAAATTGGACAGATTCATTTACTGAATTTGTAAAAAGCATAACTCCTAAACGGTGAGACTTATGGCTGTCAAATTTTAACACAAGCAGGGTAATAAGGTTATCTACAACTCTTCTATATGACCTTTATACAGAAAACATAATTTAGTCCATCAAACATACAGCACGACGAAAACAGTACGTGCAGCCCAAAACAGCAACTATAAATTTCAGCTCCTATTTACTTCAAAAATTGCCGCGTTTTAGAGACTTGAATTATTCTAACATTTACCATTTGTTAGAATTAAATTAATCAAATGAGGACTAACAAGTAGACTTACTAATTTTTTTATCCGTTTCATTTCAAGCACTAGAAGTACCATACTCAATTAACAACACATTCTCTACGATAATCAATATCGAAGCGCTTTTCACCCAATAATTTGCATTTCAACTTAGACATCACATGAGCACTACTACTTTTCATCCACGACCATAACCATACGCATTTAGACTACAACAAGCAATTCATCGTGACCACGAGCTTAACCCAAAACTGTCTAACAAGTCTGCTAACCCATTATTATCGCAATCCGAGACACACTCTGTATATATAACAATCACTTACGCAATCAACTCCTACTTAACATGAGTTGGCTAACGCGGTATAAGACTTAGCAAACCATTTTAGACATTGTAACTCGAAACATGGGTTGGAGCAGATTAATCAGCTTTTCCTAATCATTGCTCAACTTAATTTCTTAATACACAGGTCACTTAAAATAGCACATTTTTTGGGGGTCTAACATGGAGGCATTTACACATGGCGTAGAACTCCGTAAGACTACATTTGCGACTGAAGGACCTAAAGCACTTATGTGCATATGTTATCGGATTGTTCTTCAATTTTAACCAGGATCGACTTATGAATACTACTTGCTTCCAATAATTATTGGGCTACGATAACGCTCATACAAGATTTCTAATCAATCAACAAGACATTGATTTATCCCATGGGCATGGAATGTAATGATTGATAAAGCGAAGCATCACATTGCCACCATACAACAAAAATCATGACAACACTGATAGATACTATCCACTAACCATTTGAAAAACTAAACTTACTTCTCGCTTGCCACTACAACACTCCTCAATCACACAACCATCATGAGCATCCTTCACACGACTATATAATAGCGACCTAAGCGTCGTGTTACACAATACATACATCTTTCCTCGTCGCGAGTATAACTATATTACGGCATATACCCACACACCTCAATCAAATATCTTACGCCACCACTACTATAATACACCACAGCACACACACATATACATGTACTAATTCAATCATCACCTAACTTGCATTTCCAAACTTACTCATCACATAAATTTCTATCGATGCATTTCTCACAGCATAACCGGCATTTTAAAAATTATCCTCACAGCAAACCACACATCAAATACATTCTTACCGAAACTTAAAGACATCTGAGACCTCTTTCTAACTCATTTTCTTTCGCCACAAACTTCAATCCACACCAATACGATTTTTACACATATACACACATGCACCACATCGACCAATTTATACGAATCGTCAACCACCAATCTCTAACTCGAAATCATGAACACAACCATACTACGACCTACCACCGAAACATTTCACCCACATATATATAATTTATTAATCGAGTCGATCGAGACTGACATGCATCGGCTCACCATAAACAAACCCAATCGATGTTTGCAAGAACGATGTTGATTCCGATTTGTGCATCGCTCCGAACATCGACGAGCGTCGGGCGGCTTGCCTTCTCCTCCACACAAAACATGGGGTTCCTCTCCTCCACAAAACAAAAACAAAACAGCACACATACACAATTGATCACAGGAAAACAACCCTGATGCGGAATTGAACAAGGATCGTCGCGGTCTCACCGAGGGCGAACGACGTCGATGTTGGGGCTACGCAGATCTAGCGAAGTGAGACACGTAGACGGTCGAACTGAGCAGATCAACGATGCGGCATGGGGCTGTCCCAAACACCAACGCGACGGCGTGGGTCGGGACTGCGCAGATCGAGCGAAGCACGTGATACGGAGGGGATCTGGGGCTGCTATTTTGTGGGGGAAAAGAGGAGGATGGGCTGCTGCATCCATGGACAGGGAGCCGAGCACCATGGGGCATTTGGGGACGCTGCATAGGGAGGACTGAGCTGGGACAGGGCGCCATGGCTAGGGGCGCGTGGAGCAGGGAGCTCACTGGTGGCCGTTGCTGCCGTGAAGCAGGGAGGAAGAAGGGCAGAGGACGCCATGGAAGGAGCTTCGGCGCGTCAGGGAGGAAAGGCGCCCTGCTGCAGCCGTGGGGAGGAAGGGCTCGTGCCCATGGAGGCCCTCCTCCTGCGCTGGCGTGCTGCTGCATGGGCGCCGAGCACAGGGGGAAGAGGGAGGCGCTGGAGGGAAGGGATACCATGGGCAAGGAGAGGGATCTCCCTGCGCTGCCGTGTGGGAGGAGGAGCCAAGCTCCATGCTTGCTGCCGTGGGGAGAACAGAGAGAAGGATGGCGTGGGGGAGAAGAAGTTGCTGGTGGCGGCTGGAAAAAAATTTCTGGGCGCCATGAACAGAGAGGAAGCGAGCTGTGTGCGTGTGGGAGAGGAGGAAGAAGGCTGTGGCGGCTAGGGGGGTAGATGCAATTTTTCCAATTTGCAAGGGGAGGCACTTCTATTTATAGAGGAGTCCTAGGGTTAGGGTTCCAAATGGGCTGGGTTGGGCTGGCCCAAAACACTAAATTGGGTCGCGCTAAATTATTTTCCGGAATAAAATGCTCCTGCAGATTTCGTCTGTACGCAAAACAGAGTGAACTAGAGTTCGGACGAACGAAAGATTGAGCGATTAATTTGGCTAAGAGTCTGATTTGATTTCGCTCGAAAATAATTCCCTACGCATGATTCGAAAATAAATCATCTTGAGATATGACCGGCTTTCATATTTAAGATTGAAAGAGACAATCTGCGACATCTAAAAATCATCGTCGATGTTGATTTTTGAAATTGGATTGGATACCGAGATATTAAGCCAAATCGGATAAGAATTCATTTGAGGACAACCCATTGGAGATTCTGCTTTAAAATTATCCTGCGCACTATTTTATAGACAAGTGTTTCTCTCAAACTTTTGATCGGCTTTGGATTTTTAGTCGGAGAAGGCGAATCGTGATATTTAAAAATCGCTGTCGATATGGGGTTTTGAATTCAGTTCGGACACAAAGATACTAGATTGAGTCGGATAATAACTAATTTGATACCGACACCACAGAGCATTCCGTTTGAGAGTATGGGCTCGGATTAATTTTTGGACATAGATCAAACATCGGGAAATTGGATTAGGACACAGCTCGACTAGCAATTATCGAGCGCTTGATTAAATGAGCTTTAGACAAGATTTTATAAATCGAGAATGATTAACGAGTTGGCATTCGTGCCGAGAAATAAAAGTTTTAACAAGCCCCAAATTCGGCCTTCTATGAGACTGAATATTTCCGAATTCGGTGAAAGGTGTACGAATGGTCTGGATAATCAGAGACATACGCGAGCGAGAAATAGAAATTTTCACTGAGCATCCGAGATTAGGATAAATCTCCCGTCATAACACGAAACAGACACCTGGGGTGTCACAACAACTTCACCATATCCGTGCTCGCCAAGTTGTTGCAGTTGCCACCGTCAATAATGATGCTAATGGAATGTTCTTGCACAACACCTTTGGTATGGAACAAGGTGTGGCGCTGGTGCTGCTCAGGTTGTGCAACCTGTGTGCTGAGTATGTGTTGCACAACAAGACTCTCATACTTGTCAGCATCTGTGGCATCCACATGTTCTTCTTGGGTTCTTGCAACGTCAATGGCAAGCAAAGCATATATGGTTTCTTCGAAATCACTAGCTGAAGAATACTCACCATTGTCATGTATAACCAGTGTGCGCTTGTTGGGGCAATCCCGTATCACGTGACCAAACCCTTTACAGCGATGACATTGAATATCCTTGGTGCGTCCAGAGAAAGAGGCACCCTTTGTTGCTGGAATTGGCGATGGACTTTTTGCTACTACCTTGTCATGATGAGTGCTGCTAGATGATGATAGTGCTGCTGGTGGTGACACACCAGTAGTCCTAGGGTCGGAGTGGGATGATGTGGTGCGACCTGCAATAGTGTTAGCTTGTGTCCTCGCATGTCGTCCCTGCACTTCACGTTGAGCTTTACAAGCAAGATGGAATAAATGAGTAATATTAGTGTACTCCTTATAATCAAGCACATCTTGAATGTCACAGTTTAAACCACCCAAAAAGCGTGCCATAGCAGTGTCATTATTCTCAACTAAACCACAACGAAGCATACTAGTTTGCAGCTCCTGATAGTACTCTTCAACAGAGTTTGTGCCTTGTTTTAGACATTGTAGTTTATTAAGCAAATCATGAGCATAGTATGAGGGAACAAATCTGTGGCGCATAAGAATTTTTAAAGTGTCCCAAGTGGTAGGAATTTTAGTGGGATGTTTGTTGCAGTGTTCGTGCCACAAAATAGAAGAAAAATGGGTAAACTCAGTAGTAGCAGCTCTAACTTGATGGTTTGCAGGAAAAGCATGACATGCAAATTTTTGATCAACATCAAGTTCCCACTCTGGATAAGCATCAGGTTTATATGTACCATTGAATTCAGGTATAGTGAGTTTAATCTTAGAGGAAAATTCATACTGGTTACGTACCACACGACGAGGCATGTGCCAGCGACAATGGGGCTGATTGTCGTTCTCAGTGTTGCCACCATAATCATTGTTACCCTATAGCTCATCAAGCTACTGGGACAACTCCTCCAGTCGTGTCATGATGGTGTCAAGGGTGGCTTGGGTTGTTCGCAATTCCTGGAGCGTCGTACCGACTTCAGTTTGTGTTGTTTCAAGCAAACAAAGGCGCTCGTTCGTAACGTGAATGTCTTCAGCGAGGCCATCAAGGTGCAGGCACATTTGTCGCTCGAAACGTTGTATGATGCCCTTGGTACAAGGGGAATGTGGCTTGGCATTTTTATCGTCGTGATCCTCGAAAGATCCTGCCATAGTTAGTGCAAAGACAAGAGAACATGGAACAAAATATAATGTCCTACAACTAGTGGAGTGGGTGTGGAATAGGAGCTCAAACTAAGAACCGTTATCAAGGTCTTAATCATTTCTTACCAAATCAACAGGGGTGACTTGCAACCAGCGGTGCAACCATGAAGCTTGGATAGAGCGATTGCCAAAGGACACAACCTGCACATTGTAGATATTTGTGGAGATGTAGGAAGGCTGCACTTTAGAGCAAGGATTAGCACAAAAGATTCAGCAAATGTAAAGCTCAATAAGTATTCAAAATGTGTAACAATGTTGCTAGTCAAACAAGGCAGAAACGTATCAATGGATCTGAGCAAAGATTAGTGGGACTTAGTTCAAGCAATAAAAGAATCTCGCACAAAGAATTTAGAGAGATGCTAGCTGACCACTCAAAGCTCCTCACAAGGGTACCGAAGAGTTCACTTGTTGTGCGCCACACGGAGAAGGCAAGAGAATGCAAAGTGAACATCCCTGCTCGAGTAGCATGCAACAGCTAGTCTCAATTGATGAACAGATTCTCTCTATCTCTCTCTCTAGAAAAAAAAGAAAGTCGGATGTGATTGTACACTTTCCTTGATGTGTGGAGGTGATGGCGTTTCTTTAATGGATAGCTCTGATTGTTTCCTTTGCAAGGCTGCCACAAATCAGCGGCACAATCTCCAATTAGTACTTTCCAAAAACCTGAATTTCTTTATTGCTTTGGTTCTAATTTTTTTCTCTTCTTTTTTTCTTCTCGTTTCTTTCAATCTTTCTTATTTTTGTGCTCACAAGGATTGTCACGTTTGTGCAATAGCACCTGTCTAATGCGAAATAGGAAGAAAAACGTTGCTGCCCAAAACAAGGCACTAGATTTTGTATGAAGAAAACTAGTGGACGTGTTGGTTCCCTTCGTTTTCAAGTCGTATGCATTGATCATCGGCAACATGCTTCGGCTGAATACTTGAACTGAAGCTTTCCTTCATTTTGTTCTCATCTATATTGTTGTCCTTTGGCAAAACACAAGTTATTATTCATGGAACAAATTGTAAAATAATTAGTATTACTTAGTTTCTAGGACCTTCAGTAGAGGCATTCCCCCATCATGAACGGATTGGAGAGCGCGAAGGAGATTTGGGACACCCTCAAGATTGCACATAAAGGCGACAAAACTAAGATAGTCAAGATTAAGCTCCTTGAAGGGGAGCTTGGGAGGTTTGCCATGATCAAGGGAGAGAGCCCACAAGATCTACAACCGGCTCAAGGCAATGATCAACAAGATTTGCAAATACGGGAGCAAGTAGTAGGCCAACCACAAAGTGGTCAAATTGATGCTCTAGGCTTTTGTGGTTAGGAATGCTACTCTATTACACTAATCCATGAAAACCATAGGAGACCATGAAAACCATAAGAGATGACACTGAAGGAGGTGCTTGAAAAGTTCTTAAGCCATGAGATGATGGAGAAGGACTTCAAGTACATCGACAACATCGCTCAAGGCATAACCTCCACTGAACCTCAACAATTTTCTTGAAGGTAACAAATGAGAAGAAGCAAGAGGCTTCAAGCAAGAAGGAACCAAGACAAAGTTTGAGGCTTGGTGAAGAAAAGATGGCCCTCTTCATCAAAAGCTTCAAGTAAATCATGAGGGCTCAAAAGGACAAAACTACAAGACATGAGCAAATAAGAATTGCTACAATTGTGGTAAGACCGATCATTTTATTGCTAAATGACCATACTATAAGGATATGACATGGAAGAAAAAAGAGAGAAGGAAAGAAAATTTGAGAAGAATAAGAAGTTCTTCAAGAAGAGGAAGGGTGGTGAGCACACATCAGGAAGGAGTGGGATTCGAATGAAGAAAGCTCCTCCGATGATGAAGGCATTGTCACCATCACCAACAAATCATCTCTCTTTCCTAAGGTTGACCACATGTGTCCCATGGCCAAGGAGAGCAAAAAGAATGAATATCCAAAATCCTCTCTAAAATATACTTCCTCAAGTGATGAATACAATGATGAATCTAGTAATGCTGAGGAAGTAGCCGTGATGTTTAAGGGCCCAGTTAGAAAACAAATGGAAATATGCAATGAGTTCATCAAAGCCATTAATGAGACGGATGAACTCATGGAGAAACATGTTGATCTACTTATTAATGAAAAATAGAAGAATGCTAAACTTGAGAAATCCTTAGCTCTTAAAAGGATGAACTTAAAATTTCGACCACAGAACTAAGGAATGCCACGAAATAATCTTCAATCTTGAACCTCAAAATGTTGATTAAATAATGAGATTAAGAATTTAAGTGTTTCTCATGCTTCTACACTAGTATTGATCATGTTTTTCTATGCACTAGATGTAGATATATTATTATTGATGCTTTGATTGCTAATGTGACTTTGATTGAGAATTTAAATGCTCAAGTCACAAAATTGGAGTAAGATCTAAGTGGTAAGAAAGAACTTGGGGATGAGGAAGTCAAATATGCAAGAGGTGCATATTTGAATGGGAGATGCCCTAAAATTAAGGATGGGTTGGCTTTCAAATGGGAGGAAATGAAAACACCAAAGTAAAGATCAACGGGTATGAGTTTTCAAGTTCATGAAAGAAAAGCAAGGCAAAAGTTATTCACAATGATCACATTACTCATGCTTGTGCTCATGTTTCTCATATGTCACATGCTAGAACTTCTCATGTTCATACTTTGCATATTAGAGTTTCACATGATTCACATGCTAGCCATAATGTTTCTCATGCTAGAATTGTTCGAATGCCTCATGTTAAGAATGGAAATGCATCAAATGGTACTTTTATTTCATATAATACTTTTGATGCGTCTTATGTGCTATCACGCAAATATGTCAAAGTAGTTGCCAAATAGGTTAGTTCCCAGCACAAGAACACCAAGTCTTGTATTTGGGAGCCAAAGGCGCTTATTACTAATGAGAAAGGACCTAAACCAATTTGGGTACCTAAGAACAAGGCCTAAACTTTTGTAATGTAGGTTTATGCATCTGGAGACTCAATTTGGGTAATTGATAGCGAATGCCGAAACCACACGACTGGTGAAAAGTGGATGTTCTCATCGTATGAAAAGAATAAGGACTCCCAACATGCAATCATATTTGGTGATGGGAGTTAAGGCAAGGAAAAAGGGTTAGGTAAAATTGCAATCACTACCAAGCATTCCATTTCAAATGTTTTCTTGGTAGAATCACTTGACTATAACTCGCTATTTGTTTCTTAGTTATGTCAAATTGGTTACAATTGTTTATTTACCGATGTTGGTGTTACAGTCTTTAGAAGAAGTGATGATTTAGATGCTTTTAAGGGTATGCTAAGATATATATTAGATTTTTTTGAATGATAATGTTGAACTTGACGCACGCTCTGCTGCTCGTGACGCATTCTATTAAAAAAATAATAACTCAAATTTGACCTCAAATTATAAAAAAAAACATAAAATAGAGAATGAGAAAAGAAATTGTAATAGTCATTTATCACTTCAAAAATTTGAAAGTGGAAGGAGAATAAATAATAATAATAAATAAAGAATTTCAGTGCAAGTAGTAGAAGTATTAGAATTTGGTTTGATGTTTGAAACCAGTAGAGTAAAACCAGAATTCGAATTTAGTTTGAATTTTTGATTTGGAAACAAAACAGAAATTATAAAAGAAAAATGAAAAAAGGGGAAACCGCACCTGGGCCGATTCTAGCGCCCTCGGCCCATCTCCCTACTCCCTTCTCCGCAGCCCAGCACCCCGTATTCAACCCGACACCAACACTTGGACCCCATCACACAACCTCTGTGCTCTTGACTGCAAGAAGCGTGATGCCGGTTGTACCACTGATTTGCGGGGTCCACTGGCAGGCCCATCTCCCCAAGCTCACGCACGCCATGACCGAACTCCGCGCAACAGTCGGCGAGGTCCTGACCCCCCTTTTGTCGGCTGATACTCACATGGTTGTTAGGAGTCGGACACCTTCCCTGTGTATAAAAGTGAACCTCGTCGTGACCCTTCCCTGTGCACTGCTCCATTGAAGCTCGGGCGTTATCGCCGTGCGGGCGCAGGTAGGATCCACCATCGTCGACCTGCGTCTCGGGCGGCACTCCATCCTTAGTGGGTGGCATGAGGGGATTCGCCTTGATACGAGGATCATGGCCGGGCAAGATTGAAGCTGGGGGAGTAACCAGCAACCGGCGAATTTCTCACCGGAATTGCGCCTTGCCGCCGTGCCGACGCTCACCATGGACAACAACGTCCGTGCCACAACATCGGTAATAACCTACCCTATGAAGCTCTCCATGTTCTTCTCTTCATATAACATATTTTGGAATGGGGGGTTCGGTCACCAACTCGCCGGGGCGGCTACTCGCCGGTGAGCTCTCCGCCATGGGAAGCTCTGCGTCGCCTCTCCTGCGTACCGGTGGGGGGAGAAGAAAAGGCCATGCCCGTTTGTTTTCTAATGAACAACTCGGATTGGGCCACCGATTCAAATCATCGGGTGATCGATCTTGAGCCGTAGGATATGATCCGGTGGATCCGATTGGATCTCGCCTATTTAAATCATCACCGTTGAATCCAGATCCAAGGGATCATAGTTTGTGATGGTTCACTTTAGCCCGGATCTAATCTGGACCGAGGGTTTCTGATCGAACGACCAATACGAACCCATACCCCTTCGACCTATGCCTTTTACAAATAAGCCCTCGGGTTTATAATGTCACACCCGGTTTTAAGGGACAAAGCCGGATGCATCTCATATGTGCGCCAAAGAAGACAACACATATAATAACAGAATGTATAGAGATAAATGTCACAATATAATAGTACTTGTTACATAGCGGAAGTCTTACAAAATAAATTATAAATATGAAACGAACTAAAGTCCATCCTTGGTGCCATAAAGTCAACTGGGAGATGCCACCTAGATTGAATCGAACTCCTCGTTGTGTGGCTCCTCTTGAACCACATGTACTTCTCCTGTAGGGGGTGTGAGACAGCAAGGGTGAGCTCACACATGTTCATCGCTCAACAAGTTGTGGGGAAATAATGTGCATGAACTCGCCAAAGGTGGGAGCTCATGAAGTGTAAGGCTTACCGAAGAGAATGGTTAAAGCTGAGCATTGCTTTTAATGTTGGTCAAAATTTTCTTAGCAATTACTAGATGTAAGTAAATACCAAACCATAATAATAATAGAACAAAATCAATAATAAATCCCATGCAATGCAAATGACAAATTGAATTTAGTTCCATAATTTAATCATGCGAGAGTCCTGAGCTGCTCTTGACCGTGAGCTCGGCTAGTATACCAGTCTTACACTCTGCAGAGGTTGTACCATGTACCCACAAGTCATGTTACCCATCTTCCAAGGGGTTATAAATCCCATACACCTCTACCAAGGAAGCGAGGCTGGGTAACACTATGAGGACAGTACAAAGTTCCACTAGCTTCCGAAAACCAGCTACAGTTTATAGGAAGAGCACTTGCAAGAATCCCTCGTCTGACCGCCATCACAGCAAAATCAACCCGAGAACCTCCCTGTGTGCAACTCCCCTACTGCCCTTGCCCCTCTCGAGTAAGGTAGTCTTCCACTAGCTTTCCTAATTAGTCAGCCAAGGGCATCCCATTCCACCCTTGTGGTGGCACGTGTTTCTCAAGTTAAGCTCCATGTTCCAATTAAAGTAATATAATGATCTTGACATGAACATAAATAACTTAATAGAATAATTGGAACATGGATATAATGAAATATTAACCCAAAACCAGGTAAAGCAATAGCATAACTACCCAAATGATTCAGGGATAAACAAGGTAAAAAGGATAAACAGACTAGGGTGACCTATTGGGTCCCATCAAAATTAAACCTATGCATGAATAAGTGATATTAAAGAACATTATTGGGTAATAAATGTGGTTAAGGCCATAACTTGCCTAGCACTTGAGATTCCAGGTACCAGGATGACTCTTCAGATCCTTGTGACCTCACTGCTAGTCATAGCAATATAAACAGACATGGTATAGACAAAATTAACATCACACCAAACATAATAATAAACTGCATAATAATGATCTACGCGTCATTACGAGATCGTGGGTTCGAGAATCACTAAAATCGGAGTTACGGTTAAGGAGTTATGATCTATGGGAGATTTATGTGGTTGAACATTAAATTATATTATAAATTGATTATTATGAGAAACTATACTCTAAATAATCATTTCCACTTTAATCTAGATTATACTTGACTAGAGATCATGTTTAGTCATCTTATAATCATAGATAGATTAATCTTTGATTAAAAGGGTAAATC
Organism: Zea luxurians; assembly: GCA_029449295.1. Classification (NCBI taxonomy): domain Eukaryota; kingdom Viridiplantae; phylum Streptophyta; class Magnoliopsida; order Poales; family Poaceae; genus Zea; species Zea luxurians. Next base: position 10,685,469 of record JAOPSE010000002.1, read on the forward strand.
CACTAACACCGATTAAACAAATATCTAACTATAAAGTTACGCAATATGGTATAATTAATATTGTTACTGTGTAGTAAATATTTATATGAATCTAACGCAACTTGAACGAGTCAATTCGGAGTTAAAATGGAGGAGTTATGAATTTCCGAAGTTGCTATGTACTTGATATAAGATTAACTAGGAGATAATTTTTTTATTGTGGCTTTCATGTCAAAACAGTGGCACTAAATGATAAACAATAATATTACAAAATTATAGAAATTGGAATGGATCAACAAGGATTTAATATGAATTTTCTGTGAATTAAATGAGTTTCTACAATTATTTTTATACCCAAAATCAATTTCTAAATTCCTTTTCCTTATTTTCTTTATTTCCTGGACTGCGCGCACCAATACCAGGAAGCACAGGGGCTAATCCATAAAAATCCCTAGACTCAGGCTAATCCGCAGTGGACGGCGGGTTAATTACGAAAAAGAGCACGGGCTCTTTATGAAGATCACTCGCCGAAGGGGTATAGGCGTGTCTGAACCGCACGGTCTAATTTGGACGTGCGAGATTAGATCTAAGTTTAACAAAACAGTACGAAACCTTAGCCATCCGATCTGGATCTACGGCCACGATTCGTTCCCGCGATTCACTAACTATAGGGTTGATCTGGACCGCACAACGTCAGATCGATGGCCCAAATTACGTAACACGAAAGGGTATGCTACGAACTGATCTGAACCATCGCTCTAGATCCGACTGCACATAACTCCTGTCGCGCTCCCCGACCTCACTAGTCGCCGGAGTTAAGTTCTCTCGCGGCGGCCCATGACTGGCAAGCCCCAAAGCTCCAAACCGGGGACTCGCTTCGAATCCTAGTAGCCTAATACAATGCCCTAAGGGAGAGAAACACGATGAACATAATCTTACCCTATAGTGTGCCGCAGGGGACCTTGGCCATAGCGAGCAGCGGATTCACCAACACTGGCGAGGGCTTTCGCGGTCTCTGGTGTTCCTCCCCTTCGATTGCGCCCACGCCCGACTTCAACGCGGTCAGTACAAGTCTCCGGTGACCTAGCTGGGGTCCGAAATCATGTTATCGACGGTGGTCTACGGGCAATGAGTTACCTGACGGCGGTGATAGAGATCGGCAATGCGGGTGGGTCGTGGACAAAGAACGAATCACACGGTCGCGGGTTTTATACTCCAGGTCGGTGGTAACAACCCCGCCAAATTTTATGGAGTCTCCGGCTGGCATTCGCCGGATTGCCGTTGGCGCCGTCCGTCGATCTTGCAAGGACGACGACTCCGTCTAGTGGGTCCCATAGGTAGAGACAGAGTTCCACGCCCAGTCTTACAGCGACAGAGAAGCAGGCCCGCACGTAAGTGATTCTAGGTGAAGAACCACGGGCGCGGCGTGGAGCTGTCACGCAGGGCCCATAGTCAGCGAAGTAGCAAGCACGCACGGATCTGTAAGACTAACCGGGCGGGCTCGCATGCCAGCCGGCCGGTGTGGCACATCGGAAGAGGGGATGGGCCGCACGCATGCTTATGGGCCGCGCGGACGAGTGAGTGAGGTGAGCTGCGGTTGGAGAGAGTGGGCTGGCCAGGGAAGAAATGGCCCAGGCACAGTTTCCCTTATTATTTTCCTTTCTTTTATTCTTTTCAATTCAATTTTGAATTCAAATATGTTCTAAATTTAAGTTCAAGTTTAGTGCACCAATAGAACTCCAATATGATGTGCAACAATTATATTAATATTTTTAATTACTTTATTTATTATTATTATTATTATTTTCTTATAAAAATTTTGGTCCTTACAAATCCTACCCCTTAACAGAAATCTCGTCCTCGAGATTTGTAAGAAAAGGGTGTATAACCATGTTATCTTAAAACATATGCACAAACAAAATCTCAGCATGATGCATAATTTATTAGCAACACATGGGGTCAAATAGACCTTATTATTCCTCATAAAATAGTATCATACCATCTACTAACTAAAGTAGCACTTAGATCTTACAAATAGTACTGTGTATATATATATATATATATATATATATATATATATATATATATATATATATATATATATAGCTTGGTGGAGCTGGTGGTGGTGGTGGTAGTGGGCATTGTTGTTGTCTTTCCAACCGTGCTTGTCTTCGCATCTCCAGCCGGTCCTGACGTATTTCCTGGTGTTCTTGTCTTATCTGATTTTGCATTTCGTTAACCACTTCTGCCATTTGTTGTATTACCAGCATTTGGGCAGCAACCACTTGATCGATTCAAACAGGTGGAGGATCTGGAGGATTCATCTCTGTTTGTTGTTGCCTGAAAATCTCCCCTTCCTGGTATTGACCATGAGAGTTAGAAGCATATGGTAGGATAGCTTTGCAATAGAAAGTATTTGGTAAGCAGAATGAATAGGCTAGTAGCTGGTTATGATCTGAAGATTCTTTAGCAGGGCTTAATCTTTGTTTTATGTCCAGATTGGGGTAACTAGTCGTATAAGGTGAATATCCAAAGGTAGGATTGAATTTGTCAAGATAAGATAGTCTACATGGTGTAGGTTAAAAGTTTGTTTGATGTTAGGTGGGGATAGATAGATTATACCATTCATCATGACTCTATGGGTTGGGTTAGCTCTTATGCTCATGGTTGAGTTGGTCTAATGTGCTAAGTTAAGTTAACACCTGGCTAGTAGGTTCCAATCTCTTCTACCAGTATCACTAATCTGTTTAAGTAGACCACATTAGATTAGATCACACTAGATTAGATCACATTAAATTCTATACTCCTATTTAAGAATACCATTTAGTTAAGCATATCAAGATGACTTTACCTTTATGAAATTCCAGTATATATATATATAAGTGGAACTTCCAATTAGTAATTTTTTATATACCTAAAATTTTTCATGCCATTAGTAGGTGTGGCATAGAAAACAAGGGTACATCAAATTTTAGCTATTAGGTAAGTGTAGAGATGTTTTGGAGGAAGTTAAGTAATGGAGACTTTTATCCGGGTGGTGAATCTGGATTCATCTAAAGATCTGTTTCTACTTATATCCTTCATCGTCGAAGTTAACCTTCTTCTTGGGTCGGATTTAGGGACTATTGGTTGTGGGTTAGATGCCAGTGTCTGAGTTGAGATAAAAATGCGGGTACATGGAGTAGGTAGATTAAACAGAGTTTTACTTTGCCTTTGAGATAAATGGGTTGGGCAACCTATAACATAGGTTGGGTTGTGGTTTCACGGACGAGTTGGTCCAAGACACCAATTTAGGTTTAAAACCCATTTATAGGAATATGGTGTAATATGTGTTACTAGTATTAACTATCTTGTTTAGGTAACTTCCTTTAGATTGGATCATATTAGATTGGGTAGGGTCTAGATTAGATTGCATATAACTAGATTAGACTAGTTTTAGATAGATTTACCAGGGTAGGATATATCTTATTAGGATATGTTAGAATCTTTTGAGATGGGATGGATTATATGGTGAAGGTAAGTCAGAATCTCTGTTAAAACAGAGGGGTTATGCAACCATCTGATGGTTAAGGTAGTCACATATGGTTAGGTAGTTGTATGTGGTCCAGTTAAACTAGGGCACCAATTTAGGTTAAAACATGCTTATAGAAGTAGGGTCCAATCTAGTTTACCAGTATTATCTAATATGTTTGTCCATTAAATTAGATCTGATCAGATTAGATGGAATCAAGATTAAATTGGTATAATCAGATTAGACTAGATAAGATCTACTAAATTTATTTTGGAATAGATCATGTCTGTTACACTATCATGAGATAAGCAAAGTGGTTGGGATAAGTATGCTTGTTAGGACAAGATGAGTCTCTAAGATTATGATAGAATCTTTTGAGATTAGTTAGATCTATTAGGATAAGATAAAATATTTTCAAGATAAGATGAATCTATTAAGATAAGAAAGAATCTTTTGAGATAACATGGATCTATTAAGATAAGAGAGAGTCTTTCAAGATAAGATGGATCTATTAGGCTTGATATATTCTAATGGGGGTACTTTTAGTTGATCTGGTTTATCTTATAAACAATTTAAGAGGATAAGATAATAATGTTTTTATCACCAGATGAATCTATTAGGATAAGATAGATTCCTTTAAGTTAAGAGGGATCTATTTAAAATAGATACACTTTAATGGAGGATAAACTAGGTTGTTTAGTTATCTTAAGAATTTTATTTATTTATATTTATACCTATATGTATATGTAGATGTAATTGTGGACATCACTCCACAACTCATCACACTCAATCAAAGATCCAAATTAGACAAACATTCAAGCATACAAATATTTACGAAAATAGTTTTGATTTTGTTCCTAAGAGTAGGTCTCCTACTCCTAAAGGTCACTTTAGGTACAGGATTTCAAAGTGTGAAATCCACATTTGTCTTTAGAAGGAAAAGGTAAGAATAATCAGAGTAAAGCGGAAATAGATGAGAAAAGATTAAGATAAGTTTAGAAAAGAATCAAAGTAAGGTGAGTAGGTAAGGGGGTTTGTCCATTTCTATCTAGGTTTCGTCCTACAGTCAACATTCCTCTGATACCACTTCTGTCACACACGGTTTTAAGGGACAAAGCCAGATGCATCTCATATATGCACCAAAGAAGACACACATATAATAACAGAGTATATAGAGATAAATGTCACAATATAATCAGAGTACTTATTACATAGCGGAAGTCTTACAAAATAAATTATAAATATGAAACGAACTAAAGTCCATCCTTGGCACCATAAAGTCAACTAGGAGACGCCACCTAGATCGAATCGAACTCCTCGTTGTGTGGCTGCTCTTGAACCACCTGTACTTCTTCTGTTGGGGTGTGAGACAGCAAGGGTGAGCTCACACATGTTCATCACTCAACAAGTTGTGGGGAAATAATGTGCATGAACTCGCCAAAGGTGGGAGCTCATGAAGTGTAAGGCTTACCAAAGAGAATGGTTAAAGCTGAGCATTGCTTTTAATGTTGGTCAAAATTTTATTAGCAATTACTAGATGTAAGTAAATATCAAACCATAATAATAATAGAACAAAATTAATAATAAATCCCATGCAATGAAAATGACAAATTGAATTTAGTTCCATAATTTAATCATGAGAAAGTCCTGAGCTGCTCTTGACCATGAGCTTGGCTAGTATACCAGCTTTACAGTCTACAGAGGTTGTACCCTGTACCCACAAGTCATGTTACCCATCTGCCAAGGGGTCATGAATCCCATACACCTCTACCAAGGAAGCGAGGCAGGGTAAAACTACAAGGCCTTTACAAAGTTCCACTAGCTTCCGAAAACCCTCTACAATTTATGGGAAGAGCACTTGCAAGAATCCCTCGTCTGACCGCAATCGCAGCAAAATCAACCCGAGAACCTCCCTGCTTGCAACTCCCCTACTGCCCTTGCCCCTTTCGGGTCAGGTAGTCTTCCACTAGCTTTCCTAATTAGTCAGCCAACGGCGTCCCATTCCACCCCTGTGGTGCCAGGTGTTTCTCAAGTTAAGCTCCATGTTCCAATTAAAGTAATATAATGATCTCGATATGAACATAAATAACATAACAAAATAATTGGATCATGGATATAATGAAATATTAACCCAAAACCATGTAAAGCAATAGCATAACTACCCAAATGATTCAGGGATAAACAAGGTAAAAAGGATAAACAAACTAAGTTGACCTATTGGGTCCCATCAAAATTAAACCTATGCATGAAAAAGTTATATTAAAAAACATTATTGGGTAATAAATGTGGCCAAGGGCACAGCTTGCCTGGCACTTGAGATTCCAGGTACCAGGATGACTCTTGAAATCCTTGTGACCTCACTGCTAGTCATAGCAATACAAATAGACATGGTATAGACAAAATTAACATCACACCGAACATAAGAATAAACTACATAATAATGATCTACACGTCGCTACGAGATCATGGGTTTGAGAATCACTAAAATCGGAGTTACGGTTAAGGAGTTATGATCTATGAGAGATATATGTGGTTGAACATTAAATTATATTATAAATTGATTATTATGAGAAACTATACTCTAAATAATCATTTCCACTTTAATCTAGATTATACTTGACTAGAGATCATGTTTAGTCATCTTATAATCATAGACAGATTAATCTTTGATTAAAAGGGTAAATCCACTAACCCAGATTAAACAAATATCTAACTTTAAAATTACACAATATGGTATAATTAATATTGTTACTATGTAGTAAATATTTATATGAATCTAACGCAACTTGAACGAGTCAATTCGGAGTTAAAATGGAGGAGTTATGAATTTCCGAAGTTGCTATGTACTTGGTATAAGATTAACTAGGAAATAAATTTTTTAATGTAGCTTTCATGTCAAAACAGTGGCACTAAATGATAAACAATAATATTACAAAATTATAGAAATTGGAATAGATGAACAAGGATTTAATATGAATTTTCTGTGAATTAAATGAGTTTCTGCAATTATTTTTATACCTAAAATCAATTTCTAAATTTCTTTTCCTTATTTTCTTTATTTCCTGGACTGCGCACACCATTACCAGGAAGCACAGGGGCTAATCCATAAAAATCCCTAGACTCAGGCTAATCCTCGTGGACGGCGGGTTTATTACGAAAAAGAGCAGGGGCTCTTTATGAAGATCACCCGCCAAAGGGGTACAAGCGCGTCTGAACCGCACGATCCAATTTGGACGTGCGAGATTAGATCTAGGTTTAACGAAACGGTACGAAACCTCATCCATCCGATCTGGATCTACGGCCATGATCCGTTCTCGCGATTCACTAACTATAGGGTTGATCTGGACCCACAACGTCAGATCGATGGCCAAGATTGCGTAACACGAAAGGGTATGCTATGAACTGATCCTAACCGTCGCTCTGGATCCGACGGCACATAACTCTCGTCGTGCTCCCCGACCTCGCCAGTCACCAGAGTTAAGTTCTCCCGCGGCGGCGCCATGACTGGCAAGCCCCAAAGCTCCAAACTGTGGACTCACTTTGAATCCTAGTAGCCTAATACAATGCCCTAAGGGAGAGAAATGTGATGAACGTAATCTTACCCTACTGTGTGCCATAGGGGACCTTGGCCAACGCGAGCAGCAGATTCACCAACACCAGCGAGGGCTTTCATGGTCTCTGGTGTTCGTCCCCTTAGATTGCGCCCACGCCCGACTTCAACGAGGTCAGTACAAGTCTCCGGTGACCCAGCTAGGGTCCAAAATTATGACACTATGAAAATCATTAAATAAAAATAATACATTTAGTTAATAATGATATTTATGGTAATTAATTTTCTCTCAAGTGTTTGTTATTTATTTGCCTTTGGAATGATTTTTGAATGCTCGTGATTGATTTTGAATATTGAATATCATTTCTTCTTAAATGAAAATTTATATAAATAATATAATAAATATTAGTCCAAGAATTAATATTTTATTTATAAATAATTTTGGTTTGATTATTATGAATTTTATGATTATTTAAATATGTATTTCGAAATTTAAAAAGGAAATAGAAAAAAAAATAAAAAAACTAACTAACCTAACCCTAACCGGCCCATTTAGGCCCAAGAAGCAAGTCGCGCCCTGCTCCCTGACCTATCTAGCGCGCCTCCCTCTCCCCTTGGCTCCCAGCCGCCGCTCCCCAGTTCCTGCAGAGCCGCCGCCGCCAGGGGGAAATTCCCCTTCCTCCTTTCTGCGCGCGGGCCCCACCCTGCTTTCTCTTCCCCATCCCTCCCAAGCCGGCAAGCCGCGCAGCCGCCTGGCACCAGCCACCGCCGCGCCCTGCTCTTCTCCCTCTCTATTTCTTTCTCCCACCTGCCTCCATTCTCTCTCCCCTCTCTTCCCTGCCTCCCTTCCCCAAGCCCAGGCGACCGAGCCGCTCAACCGCGCTCGGCCGTCACCCGCCGCGCGCCCAGCCCCGACGCTCCAACCGTGCCAGGAGCTCGTGCACGAGCGCTCCAGTCACCCCGGCGCCCTGCGCACCATGCCCAGCCGCGGCGCCGCACACCCGACCGCACGCAGGACCCAAGCACGCAGGCTCGACGCCGACCGAAGACACGAGCAGCGCCCTGCACCCGACCGCGCCTAACTGCACGCCATCCGACCAACGTCCGAAGTCGAGCCATCGACGCCGTCCGCCCCGCGTCCGTTTCCCTTCGTTAATGGAGTTCAATACCACCGTTTCTCCCTCCCTCCATTGATGCGGATGCCATTAATGGCAACCATGAAGACCGGCCACCTCTCTCCCTCCCCGGCTGACCCTTCACTTCCCTCCCTCTCCTCTATAAAACTGGGTAGCCGAGCTCCTCTCTTCTCCCCCCACAGCCGAGCTCTCTTTCTCCCCGAGCTCCCTCTCTCTTTCTCACATTTCTTACTCACCCACGCCGTCGTCAGAGTTCATCCATGCCATCGCAGTCCGCCCCGCCATCTGTGGAGACTCACCGGAGCTCGCTGTTCCTCGCCGGAGATGTGCCCGAACCCCGTCCAACCCTTCGCCTAGACACGCGCTCGAGCCGTTCACCGTCGTCCGTTCACTCAAGGTTGAAGACAACCCACTGATTTATTTTCTAAATCATATTTTGAATCTTGCGATTTATCGTTGTAATATTATGATGTGATTTGGTGATTCGTGTATGATTTTAGAGATTTCTGATGTACACATGTAACAAAAATCGAACCTTGCGACAATATTTTAAAATGCGTATGATTTTTATAGTTCTAAAAATGAACACGATCACTATTCACTACCTCAGTGATTTTCATACTAGAAAACGTTTAGAGATTTGATTTTACTTTTGTGGGTGGAACGATAATTGTTAGTAGTATGTTAAGTATAAACTTATTTGCATAAAGAAATAGAAGAAATACTAGGCCACGTATTTTCGGTCAAATAAAGATATAGTTTACTATTCATAATAAATGAATTCATAAGTGTGGCACTTAAGTACTTAGAATTAGTAAGACATTTATTTATGTCATAATAACCATGATTATGTTATTAAAAGTCTCATTTAGTAATTTACAATTAATTCTTAGAATATTAATGTTAGAAGAATTAAATAAACAATTTTAGTTATACTTATAAATTCTATTTAGAAAAGAATCGAGGAAACCGAAATAGTAGAATTTTATAATAATATTAAAATAACTTAATTAGGCACTCATACTTTTCTAATAAAATTGGTAGTTATGTTGGTAAATATAGGTTTCTTACTAATGAAGTAGATAATTTGTTTCTAGTTTAAAATGACATTTTTAATAGATATCATATTTAATAGGGTTCGTATAGATGTTTAAGTATAGCCATATTAAGTAGAAACCTAAAATAATATGTAGACTATATGTTTCTTGATAAAAATAGAAAATAAACATATGTCCAATTAATAGAGTATTTACAATTTCTTAATTAAAAGATAACAAGAGTCATTGCTTTTTACAAACTAAAATGATAGTTTATACATAATTTCCTTTCTAATGAATTAGATCATTTGTTCCTACAATAGAATTAAAGATAGTTAATAGATTAATTATCCTTTATCATAATTTATTAACCAAACCGATAGTCAATTTGTTCTTAACTAGATTTATAACATGATTAATGACTTCGTAGAATTTAGTCCACATTATATACGAATCACTTAGTTTTTCCTAAATGATAAAATAAAGTAATAAGAGTTTAAGTTCTTTTATAACTTAAAAGGTTACTTTATATATATTGACTTCAAATATAATAATATAGGCTATGTGCTTTTTAATGAAATTAAATGATGGTTCTGCGTTCATTATCTTTTGTATGAGGATCCATTTAAGGCCCATAACCTAACTCGTCTTAAATAGGTGATTAATAATATAATTATGATATTTTCACATAAAAAGTTGTTTAATCTATTTATGAGCTTGTTATAAAAGTAATGTTTAATAATGTGTTTCATAACTCATTAACCTTAGATATATAACTTATATCTTTTCTAAAAAGGTTTAATATCATTATAACATGTTTTATCGTCTTATAAACCCTTAATCTTAGACATATCACATATGACGTTTTATAAAAGATTAAATTGGTAAACCTAATATTTGTATATTTAATTAAGATATTTTTAAGCTCATGTCGTAATTTTATAAAGTATAGATCACACATTTTTGAAAAGAATACCTTTTTATTATAACCCTTACGTGTAATGTTTTTGAAAAGCGAACGCTCTTTTCGTTAGGCTTTCTTTTAGCTTTACGTATGGTGAATGTTGTATGTTATTGAGTGGTGTTTGTTCTTCTTGTTTGTTTGTGTGATATTCAGTGGTTGATCTAGTAGTTAAGAATCAAGATCTATTCCGATCCGTGGAAGCAACTCAAGTTTTCAATAAGCAAGGCAAGTGGACTTCTCCCTCTGCATACTCTATTTGATCCAAACAATACATTTAATAAAGTTTACTCTTTTAGATATATATGCATAATTTGACGGGTTACCTATTTAGATAACCTTTCCAACCTTACTCCTTGTTTATCCTGGGATTATGATCTAATCAAGTAGCTATGCTATTGCTACAACTTAACTTTATGCAGTCACTCCCGCTTATGATATTTATGTTCCAAATGGGAAGTGTACATTGTTGTTGTTAACCCAATGGTTAAACAAGATTATTGCATATTAATTGGAACATGGAGTGACCACCCGGGAAAACAGTGCTACCATGAGGACTATCATGGCTCTAGTCTTGGCTAAATAACTAGGGAAGTCTTATGTTGGGTGTTGGTCGTGGTCGACCAGGAACTGGGGCATCTAGCAAGCGCTTATAGTACCGGCTCAGGCAGATTGGATACGGGCATAGTTCCCAAAGCTTTACCCTGTGGACTGGACTATAAGTTGGTTACGGTAGGTGTGCCTTATGCAGTTTGACCATTTCCAGCATTTACGTAATGAGGACTCTAAGGAGAAGCCTCGTAGTGAGACCCTGGCCATTCACCTCGGAAGTGAATGCGGGTCTAGCTAACCTGGGCTAGAAGGGAACCGCGACTCATGGGTAAAGATGTGCCACCTCTGCAGAGTGTAAAACTGATATATCAGCCGTGCTCACGGTTATGAGCAGCTTGGACTCCTCACATGATAATTGAACTTGAAGATGGAAATAAATTGAGATCTGATGATCTACCAATGGTTTGCTTAAGTGGTTTCACTTAAGTGTTTTGATATACTCATATACTTTTATTTAATGGGAATACTTGGGATTCACACTTATTAGTAAGACAGGTGTTGTTAATAAAATGTTGACCAACTAAAATGCTTACTGCTCAACCTTAGCCTCACCATGTTACCTTGCATTAGTTTTTCCCCCACTTGCTGAGCCCCGACCATAAGTGAGCTCACCCTTGCTTAATTTTGATTAGAAGCTTGCAGATGAAGATATGATGCTGAACTCCATGGATGCTAGTCCAGTGATACCCCCGGTCATCTTCCTGTGGATGGATGTCCATGTTCGCTATACTTTGATGAATAAAGGTTAAGACATTATGTCTGTTCGAAGTGTAATATGTTAATATAATCTTATTTACGCTTTTATGCATTGTTCTTTTGATATATTACACTTGGGACATCAACATATGTGTGGAAATAAATCCTGGCACACATATGCTATGCACCCGGCTCTGCCCTGTGGAAATGGGTGTGACAGAAATCATGTTATCGGCGGTGGTCCGCGGGCAGTGAGTTACTTGGTGGCGGTGATAGAGATCGGCAATGCGGGTGGGTCGTGGCCAGAGAACGAATCACACGGCCGCGGCTTTTATACTCCAGGTCGGTGGTAACAACCCTGCCAAATTTTATGGAGTCTCTGGCTGGCATTCGCCGGATTGCCGTTGGCGCCGTCCACCGACCTCGCGAGGACGACGACTCCGTCTGGTGGGTCCCACGGGCAGAGACGGAGTTCCACGCCCAGTCTCACAGCGACAGAGAAGCGGGCCCGCGCGTAAGTGATTCTAGGTGAAGAACCACGGGCGCGGCGTGGAGCTGTCACGATGGGCCCACAGTCAGTGAAGCAGCAGGCGCGCGCGGATCCGTAAGCCTAACCGGGTGGGCCCGCATGCCAGCCGGCCGGTGTGGCACAACGGAACATGGGTTGGGCCGCGCGCATGCTTCTCGGCTGCGCGGACGAGTGAGTGAGGTGGGTTGCGGTTGGAGAGAGTGGGACGGCCAAGGAAGAAATGGCCTAGGCACAGTTTCCCTTATTATTTTCCTTTCTTTTTCTCTTTTCAATTCAATTTTGAATTCAAATATGTTCTAAATTTAAGTTCAAGTTTAGTGCACCAATAGAAATCCAATATGATGTGCAACAATTATATTAATATTTTTAATTACTTTATTTATTATTATTATTATTATTTTCTTATACAAATTTTGGGCCTTACATATAACAAATCAACCCGCCGTCCACGGGAAGCGCATAGTAATTGTAGATGTGCCTTGGAATTTACAAATTGACCCCCGAACTCCTTGATTATTGTTTGTGCAGTTCAGAGCTCTGAGAAAATAGGAAGAAGAATTTGGAAAATGGATTTCTAGTGCCAAAATAATTCCAGAACTTATATAATTCATAGAAAATTCATCTTAGCTCCTTTTTGATCCATTCTAGTGGCATTAATTTTGTTTTAATATTGTTTATCACCTAGTAACTCTGTTTAGACATGAAACAAGATTAAAATTATTTACTTAATTTATCTCGTACCAAGCACCTAATAACTTCGGAAAATCATAATTTTATAATCGTAGCTCCGAATTTAGCAGTTCTCGAACCCACAATCTCGTAGCAACGCGTAGTTTATTATTTTGCAGTTTGTGCTTATGTTTGGTGTGATGTTAATTTTGCCTATTCCATGTTTGTTTGTATTGCTACGAATAGTAGTGAGGTCACGAGGATCTGGAGATCATCCTGGTACCTAGAATCTCGAGTCCCAGGCAAGTTGTGCCCTAGATCACTTCTTTTACCCAGTCATGTTCTTATCAATCATAATGATCTACATAGGTTAATTTTGATGGGACCCAATAGGTCACCCTAGTTTGGCTATCTTTATACCTTGTTTACCACTGAATTCTTGGGTAGTACCTGCTATTGCTTTATGTGGTTTTGGGTATTGAGATACATATTATTTATTGTTCATGATAATATCATTATGTTAATTGGAACATGGAGCGACCACCAGGGAAAACAGTGCTACTACAAGGGTGGTATGGGACGTCCTTGGTTGACTAATTAGGAAAGCTAGTGGAGGACTACCTTACCCAAAAGGGGCAAGGGCAGTAGGGGAGTGGTCAGTGTAGGGAGGTCCTTGGGTTGATTTTGCTGTGATGGCGGTCAGGCGAGGGATCCCTGCATTGGAGCTTCCTAGAAACTGTATCGGGTTTTCTGAAGCTAGTCGAACTTTGTAAAGGCCTCGTAGTGGTACCGTGCCTCACTTCCTTGGTAGAGGTGTATGGAGTCCGATCAACCCTATGGCAAATGGGTAACACGACTTGTGGGTAAAGATGTGCAAACTCTGCAGAGTGTAAAACTGGTATATCAGCCGTGCTCACGGTCATGAGCAGCTCGGACCCTCACATGATTAATTTATGTAACTAAATTCAATTTGTCATATGCATTGCATTGCGGGTGTTGTTATCACTTTTGTTCTACTACTTAATTTGGTTGGTATCTACTTATACTTAGTAATTGCTCATAAAATTTTGACCAACTTTAAAAGCAAAGCTCAGCTCTAACCATCCTCTTTGGTAAGCCTTACACTTCACATGAGCTCTCACCTTTGGCGAGTTCATGCACATTATTCCCCACAACTTGTTGAGCGATGAACGTATGTGAGCTCACTCTTGCTGTCTCACACCCCCACAGGCCAAGAACAGGTATCGCAGGATGAGGTGCATGGAGGATGCTGTGATGAGTTCGTGAGAGGTCTAGGCCATCGTCTCCCAGTCTACTTTGGGTTGCTGGATCATTGTCTTCATATGATGTATTTATTTAATTATTTTGTACAGAACCCCTATTATATAGTAAAGATGTGACATTCGTTTCGGTACCACTATTCATCATATGTGTGAGACTTGGTCCCAGCACACCTGGTGATTATGTTCACGCCCGGGTTTTGGACCCAAAAAATCCGGGTGTGACAATCCTCGAATGAACAAAGTTTTATTCGTGGCGATCCAGAAGGGGTAATTAGATGGATTGAAGGTGAAATTGAAGCCTTTGATGAAGTCCTCACTAGTATAGGAGATTTCTATGCTTACATGGGTGCTTGAGGGGTTGTATCATTGCTTGAAAAAGTTGGGTGTGAACAAGCGAAGGATGTAATTCAGCCAGAATTTATAGTTTCGGTAGACGACATCAAGGAACCTTCAGCTGAAGCTATTGCCCTAGGTGGGAAATTTTACTCTGATGTCTAGGTGAATGGAGGAAGGGAGGTAGCAGACGAAGCTGTCAGATAGAGCAAACAAGATGTTATTTTCGATTCTAAAATATTTATTACTCAAATTTTCAGTTTAATCTTTTGACCAACTCGCATTTTTGGCTTTTTTAGACCCATCATGCTTCAGAAGAAGCAAAGAGATCTGAAGAAGCCGCAGAGCAAGAAAGACGCATAGATATATGTTTCTGTTGAACTATGACTTCGTAATTATTTAGCTTTGTATTTCTTAATAGAACGATGTCTTTGTGCAGCGAAACTTTCTCCACCCCAGAACCGTATGATCCTGGAGCTGATACATCACTAAGAGGAATCCTTGATGAATTCAAGGTGATGAACACATCAATAGATGAAGCTGTTAATACTTTACTGAACGAAGCTGCTGAGAAGGTTTCGAAAGAAGACGATTGAGCTGTTGTCAAGACTTTTCCAATTTTATGTCTAGGAAACATGTAAAAACATTCTAAAGCCTGTGTTTCGCTCTATGAAAAGACAATTGTGTGCTGTGTTCAGTTGCATTGTGTACTATATTTCTTGGTGTAGCGTGAAATTAATGTACATACCGTTTTTGAGCCGAAGGCGAAAAACACTTTCCCTTCTTTTCACGCTTCATAAAGAAAAGCCCTTTTAAGCCGAAGGTCTTGTAAGTTCATAGAGAATATCGTTGCCAGAGTGAAAGCATTGGCCCCTTCTTTGTCCTGTTCATGATGATGACTGTTGAAGATGTAGCATTTTTCCCTTTGTCCTATTTTTAGTCCATAATTTCTCAAAAAACACAAATTTAGCTTCGTAACTAAGCCACATTTGTAGATGAAGGAACAATTCCCTTTCATTTCTCTTCATGGATGATGCAAAATGATGTATGATGGTATGATGCAGAATGATTCGATGATATGATGCAAAAGATGCTTGAGTTAAAATGATAATAGAAAACATATTATAATAATACTTTGCATCCTCTTAGGAACGATTTTGGAGTCTCTTCACCTTTACTATGTGGTATTTTAGCTTTGCATCCCCTTAGGAATGACTTTGGAGCTTCTTCACCTTTACTAGGTGGCATTTTAGCTCTGCATTCCGTTAGAAACGACTTTGGAGCTTCTTCACCTTTACTAGGTGGCATTTTAGCTCTGTATCCCCTTATGAATGACTTTGGAGCTTCTTCGACAATTTTAGTTACACTCAATGGTGTAACCTCAAATTTGTTACAAAGTGTCGAAGGTTGCGCCTCTCAAATTGTTTTTAAGGCAAAATGTAAAGCAAAAGAAATGAAAATTTTAATAGATGTGCCTCAAATTCTTGACCCAGTCCCTCTGTTGCTTCAGTAGATATGTTTGGATTCCAGAACAGTGTTGTTGACTATTTGAGCTTCGAACTCTTCTCTTGCATCACGTTGTAATGCCCTGAATTTGGGTAGAATTTTTTCTTCTTTAATACTCACCAAATTCAAGCGTTACTCTCTTTTCTCTTCCCGTTTCACTCCTTCTTCCCCGTTTCAAAGTAGTATAGCGACTGGTGTTCGTATTGCGTGTAAACAAAAACCTAAGTTGACATGGGTGTTGCATCATGCCGAGGCATATTTCTTTTGTCTGATGTCGTGTTTAATCACGTGTTCATCTCGTCTCGTTTCGGATTTCGATTCGCGATTGGATTCCGATCTATGGTTGCGTGTGTTGTGGGCTTCTGTCCTGGCCCGCGACCCAGCCCAGCCCGACCCGACCTAGCTCAGCCCAGTCCGGCCCATCCCGGCGCGCCCCTGGTGCCCCTGCCTCCCCCATGCGCGCATCCCCCCTTCTCCTTTCCCTCATTCAATTTTCCCGCGTAGCGACTCCCTCTCTTCCACCTCTCTCTCTCTTCCCCCTTGTGCCCTAGGTGATTCGGTGATGGTTATCACCGGATTTGGATCCCCGAGGTGAGCTCTCCCTCTCTCTCTCTCCCTCCCTCTCTCTTTCTCTCTCTCCCTTCCCTCTTCTCTCCCTACGCGCCCCTTTCTTTCCCGTGCGTGTCCCCTGGCGGCCCCCTGCGCGCGTGCCTGGCGGCGGTCGTACCCTTCCCCCCCCCCACCGCAGTGGCGCCTTCCCCCGACGTCCCGCACCTGGCCCCGCGGCCTCGCGCCCCGCGCCCCTTCCTCCGGCGTCTCGCGCCCGGCCCTGCGCCCCGACGGCGGCTCGCGCCACGCGCCCCGCGGCCCCGCGCCTCGTCCCCGGCGGCGACTCACGTCCCTGCGGCCCCGTGCCTCGCCCCCGGCGGCAGCCCCGCACCCCTCCCTGGCGGCGGCTCGTGCCTCCCCGTGGCCCTGCGTGCCCCCGTCCCGCGCAGCGCGTTCCCGTGTGCGCGGCGCTTAAATTTTGGTTTAATGAATTTTAAATTGAGTTTAGTCGAAGTGCTGCGTCGCACGACGATTTATTTTAAATTCACCTTTATTAATGTGCTGCGTTGCGCGCTTCGTTGCACGACGATTCATTTTAATTTCAGATTATTTAATGTGTGGCGTCGCGCGTCCAATCGCGCGACGTTTCATTTTAAATTCAGTTTAGATGACATATGTCGTCGTGCGCTTCGTCGCGCGACACTTGTCGTTTTTTTCGTAATAATTGAAGTGTCTCGTAGCGTGCTCCGTCGCGCAGCGAGTCGTTTCATTCTCAATTCAGTCTAGGTGTTGTGTTGCACGTTTTGCCACACGACAATCCCTTTAAATTTACTTTGGTCTATTTATGATGAATTAAACACGGAACATGACTTTATCCTATGCATAGCGTGACGGCCAAATTAATACTATTCTATTTAGACGAGTACTTTGATTTATAATCACGTAACGTGATCGCTCTTCGACCGTTACTCTCTCTCTCTCGCTTAGTCGTAGCTGTGAGCCCTACACCTAGCATCTGTTTATTTATGATATTTTATTGCATGGTGTACTGTTATTTTGTATTAAATTTGTGGAATATATGTTTGAACTCGTATAGATAACGGTCAGTTGGTGGAGTACGAAGGAGTTGCAGGTGAAGACCCTGAACAGTAGCTGGTTGGTGAAGGCAAGTGTCCCTTGACCCATCCATGTCCTACTCATTCTTATAATTCACTCTCCGCATTTACACAGTTTATACCTATGGATTGACTAGCTTTTGTTTATCTTATCCTTGTTTACCTATTTTGGTTTAGCTTTATACTAGTGCTTCACATTAATCAATGAACATGATGAGATCATTTATAATATGTTGTTTTCCCTTTTGATTATGATGATGATGATGATACTATGACATTTAAGGGGACTCGAGCTGTTTCTCGAGTGCCTCTCTGTGAGGACTGGTTCGTTAGATGACCGCCCGAGAAAACAGTGCAACCATGAGGGTGGTGTAACACCTCGGGATTCACAAACACCCCAGAATGCTACTAAACTACACATCTAACATTCATATATAAAATTTCGACACCATCTCCTTTGAAAATTGCATAAATGGGGAAGCAACAAAGTATAAATAGATATCATGATAAGAAAACATAATAGACATTAATAACCTGCTAGCAATGGGAACACAACCATAACGACATGAACTGGATCAACAAATGCGCACGACTAGTTAAAAACAAACATCCTTTGACAAGAAGTTTCTAATTAAATCATGATTGCGCCTTGGTAGCATTGTTATGAGAGTGAAGGTGGATGTGCTGCTACTTCCCACTCCCCTTGATGAGTAACAAACACCTGCATTGAGTAATGCAAGAGTGAGATGAAACATCTTAGCAAGCAAATTGTTTTGACGAGATATTTAAACCACAAATTGAATTAATCAACATTCTAAAAGAATCACAAATAAGATCAGAAATACTTATAGATATAGAACTCAGTAGTCCCAATATAACCAATACCATCCCTGTTGGGGACTTGTTCTCAAATGCTTCGGATTAAGAACAAGGCAACATGAAAAGTGTTAAACGTTAAGGCCCTTCGTCCTATTGAACATTATTTCCCTTCGGGAATAATGAGTTCCGGACGAAGGTCACAAGAGACATACCTTCGTAAATTCAACAAGTAATAACGAAGGACTCATATAAAACACGAAATGTAGATCATAGAATCATTTTTATTTTATTAATCACAAAGAAATAGAAATGATTACAAATTACAAATGTACCTTCGGTCCTGAGAGAAGGTAAAAAGTACAAGCGTGACGCAAATGCCGATGTCCAGTCAGCGTGAACAGTACGGGAGTACTGTTCATCTATTTATAGACGTGGGACGCAGCCCACGTAAAATTACATCCATGTCCATTACATTTGTTAACGGTTTATGAAAATCTGCCGAGGCCCCCGAAGTCTTTTCATCTTTAAGTCGGTTCCCCCTTATGCCATCGCGCCGAAGCTTCCCTGCGCATAGCTTCGGCTGCCCTCGACTTTCGTCTGGTTCAGGCTTCGTCCTGGTCGTGCTCCATATCCGTAATTTCGAATCCGAAAATACCTGTTCATATAATCCACTTGGAAAACATTGTCAAATCATGTTTTTGAGGACCTTCGGAGGACGAAGGCCCCCAACAGTAGCCCCTCGCAATATTAATTTGTAAATAAATTCAGATTGCGATATGGACGAAGGCCTTGAGCCGAAGGTCCGAAAAAACACCTTCCCTTTGCTAGAATAGCAACATTCACTGACAAGCGGGGCCTTTTAATTTTCAACGCCCTAGGCGTATAAATAAGATGACATCGCGAACTCATTTGGTACGCACACTTGCCTTTTGCTTCGGCCCACTAAAATTTTTAGCTCTTGTTCATTAAGATTTGCTGGTCTTTTTGATTTCGAAGCTTCGGCCTTGGGAACAATTTTTTAGCGTTTCCGAAGATGTCTGAAGGCAAGAAGATCGCTGCTGAGACGAAGCTGAAGATCCCTGCTGAGACGAAGCTGAGTCTCGAGGAGGAGAAGAATCTGGGGTTCCTGATAGCGATGGCAGAGACCAATACAGAGAAAATCACGAAGGAGATTCTCGAAGGTTTGTCCGAAGATACTGATGACAGCGACAGCTATGATGTGGAAAGTGGTGGGGAAGAGGCCGAAGATCGACCGTGGCGACCAAGCCACACAGTTTTTGGGAAAACGACCATCAAACAGAGTCACATTGATAATATGAGGGGGCGATACTTCCGAGACATATCTATTGTGAGAGCTGATGCCGGGGAAAAAACTTCTCCCACCCCCGAAGAAGATGAAGTTGTGATTTTCCGAAGTTTCCTCAAAGCTGGGCTTCGATTCCCCCTGAGCAACTTTGTTGTTGAGGTACTAAAGACATTTCAAGTCTACCTGCATCAAATCACTCCCGAAGCCATCATAAGAATGGGAGTGTTTGCCTGGGCTGCGAGGAGCCAAGGTTTGGAACCGAATGCTAAAAGCTTCTGCAACATTCATGAGTTATTATACGAGACGAAACCCTGGGGAAAGGAGCAATACCACAACAACTTCGGGTGCTACAGCTTCGGCGCCCGCTCCGGGTCAAGCTGCCCTGTGCCGACCTTTCGGAAGAGGTGGCCCGGAGCCTGGATGACTGAATGGTTTTATGTAAAGAATGATCTAACAGCTCAAGAGAATGTGAAAAGTATCATCATGCACCCAATCTGGCAACGCTTCGGTCTGCGAAGGCCGAAGGTCGAAATGGACGAAGCCGCCGAAGAATGCCAAAGAGCCTTCGGGGTAGTCTGCTCGTTTATTGGGACAAGGGACCTGGTCCAAGAACACATTGCCTTCAGGGTATGGCCACTTGCAGAGAAGTGGGAAATGCCGAAGGAAACCATCAAAGAGCCTGACGAAGGCGGACTAGTCAGATTAAAGTACACATTCAAATATGCAGATAAATTTGTTGAACCTGATGATGACTGGCTGAAAAGCATTGAAACATTAAGTGATGAATTACTTGGGGCATATTCGAAGGCTGAAAATACTGCACTATCAGCAGCCTTCGGAGGCCGAAAAAAGAAGAGACTCAACCGAGTGTTTGATGCAGTCGGGTTCTTCTACCCTGATTATCGTTATCCCATCCGAAGGCAAAAAAGGAAAAACATAACCTCTGAAAAAGAAGAAACTGCAACTGCTCCTAACGAGCCAGAACCGAAAGGAAAAAGGTTGAAGGTCCTCACACACCGACCACGCCATATTGAACCAGCTTCGGTACCTGAGTTCACCGGAGAAACTTCTTCGGCTGCCGAAGCTGAACAGCCAACCTTACTGCCAGAATTTGCAGAGATGGCCGAAGCGCCATTCACAGAAAAAATGGAAGAAGCGAAAAATCCGACTAAGGAAAAAACGTCAGAAATTTTTAGTCCTGTAGCAAATGTCGAAGCAGCAAAAATCCAAAAGGGTCCGATGGTGACCCCAAAAAGGAAGAGAATGGTAAATGTACTAGATGTCTTGGAGACAATTAAGTCTTCAAGCACAACTCCAAAAAAGAGTGCTGACATTGCTGAAGCTTCTTCTGAAGCTCCGAGGCAACAAGCTGAAGCTAAGGCTGGGCCTTCAGAGCCCTTCAAGGAGCAAACTTTGGAAGCCGAAGCAATAAAAATACCAGAACCAATTTTAGTTGAGGAAACTGACACTGCCATCCCCGAAGCGCCTGCCAGCATGTGTGATTACATCATACGACATGCTTCGGGGAAAAAACTATCTGAAGAAGAAACTCATGAAGCTAACCATTATGCAAAGGAGCTAAAATATCCAAAGGGGGCAGTAATATTCAATGGGACAAATGAAGATGATTTCTTGTACTGCCTGCCTGACAACAAAGAGCTATCTGTCTGCCGAGAGATGGCCAGGAGTATTGGTTTCCCGAAGCTTGAATCTGGATTAAGCGCCATGACGAAAGAAGATCTTGCAGACAGTCTTGCGTACAACAGCCTGAAGGTACGGGAATTAAGCGCTTGAAAAGCCACCTTATTATTTTTTTTACGCAAATCATTGCTTTTTCCTTATATGAATTCTTTTTCGTATAGGGCCTGATTCTAAGCAACGCACTAAGAGCGCAAAAGAGCGCCGAAGATGAAAGTTATGAAATTGCGTTTAATAATTTACGCTCCGAAGTTATCAAGCTGAGAAACGAAGCTTTGGAAAAAGACAAAATTCTGCTTACATTGATAGATAAAGTGAAAAAAGACGAAGCTGCTTCAAAGGCCCAAACCGAAGCTCAAAAACGCGAGATTAAAGATCTTCGGAAACAACTGGCTAGAGCTAAAGAGGAGCGCGCGCTTGAGGAAACGAAACGAGAACTTAGTGATTTTATGGTCAGCAAATTGGAATCAAGAGTTAAGGAGCTTCGCACATTTCAGGGGAAATGTTATGTTAAATCTATAGAATGCGTGAATAAAATTAAAAACAGCTTTGCTAGCGTCGGTGCCTTTTCCAGCGAAGAGAATTTTTCTCGAGGCAATCCCGAAGATCCGCTGGAATGGATTAGCCACGAAGCAGAGGCGTTCGAAGAGATTCTGAACAGTCGTGGCGACATATGCGCTTTTTCGGGCGCCAGAGGACTTGCTTCTGTCTTAGAGAAGAAAGGTTGCGGGCATGTGAAATTTTTAGCTCAGTCCGAAGCTACCTTATCTTCCGAAGATATCAAGGACCCCTCGGCCGAAGCAAGCGTGGTTGGTGGCAAATTTTTTACTGATATCTGGAACGACGGCGGCCGAGGAATGGCACAAGAAATTATCCAAAGGAGTGAAAGAGGCATCCACGATGCTAGGAAAGTGGCAGAAGCTGCCGAAAAAAGTACGGAGCCCGAAAGGCAATTAGGTATTAATTAGTCGTTCTTATTATGCTGTAATTTTTTGTTTCAAACTCTGCTCACAGTTTGTAATAATAATGAAGAAATGTTCTTTTGCCTCAGAAGCTGCTGAATCGACTGTCGATCCCCACACAAAAGGGGATGATGAAATTAAACAAATGGCCGAAGCTATCATGGACAAAGCTGTTGATCAACTTTTAAATGAAGTCGCCGAAGCAGTATTAAGAGAAGACTAGATGCTATTTAGAAAAGCAGTTAAATTGTGATCTATGTAACATTTGTACATTTGAATGTAATATACAAATTTCTTTCCATTATTCAATTCTTTACGATGCATGAAACTGTACATACATACCATTTTTGAGCCTTCGGCGAAAAAACACCTTCCCTTCTTTTCATGCTTCGTGAAGAAAACATTCTTCGTTAAAACTGTTCTGATAAGACACATCCATGCTTCGTGAAAGCACTCTCCGAAGCTAAACAATTTTGATATTGCTCTGATGAAGCTCATCCATGCTTCGTAAAAACAGCCTCCGAAGCTATTTTCCGAAGATCATCATTATATTCCTTCGTGACTTTGCACGATTTGCACTTTCTCAAATCATTCTTTCGAAGGTTAATACTGTGTGCCCTTCTTTTGCCGTATGCAACATGATGTATGATGCTTATGCTATGCGAAATGATGTGATGATGTTATGTTATGCAAATGACGTCTGTTCCGAAGATACACACAAAACACATTCGTAAGCTCTGCATTCCCTTAGGAACGTCTTTGGAGCTTCTTCGTCTTTTACTTAGACGATCTCAGCGTTGACTTTTCGCTGTAAGCCTCCCTTAGGAGCTTCTTCGCCCTTTACTTAGGCGGTATCAGCGTTGACTTTTCGCTGTAAGCCTCCCTTAGGAGCTTCTTCGCCCTTTACTTAGGCGGTATCAGCGTTGACTTTTCGCTGTAGGCTCTGCATTCCTTTAGGAACGACTTCTGAGCAGAAAACTTACACTGCGCTCCCTTTGGAACGGCTTTTTGTGACTTCACAAACTTACTCTGCGTTCCTTAGAACGACTTTCTGTTACTCCGAAGGATTTTTAATTCGAAGGTCCTCCTTGGTAACGGAAAAAATTTTAAGCTTCAGCAACTTAAGCTTGTGGAGCAAATAGATCTTCCTCGTGGAAAACAACGAAATTATTACATGAAAACTATCAATGTTTTTTGCTTCACAGAAAATAAAACTAAATAGGAAAGACTGCTATCAAAGGTAGGATATGTGTCAATAAATGTGCTTCGACTCTGGCACAGTGCTGTTGACTGTGCGAGCTTCGGACTGCTCTCTGAAGTCCCTCTGATGTGGAGCGTATTGACTCCCTTCTGGCTGTTGACCTTGCTGCAATGGAGGTGGGGGCGGAAGCTGTTGCCAGGAAGCTTGAGGTTGACTTGCCGAAGCTACAGAAGCTGCAGGGTGGTTGTCTATGTATTGTGGGATATAAGGCGGATGATACGAAGCAGTATGCATGACCTGCTTCGGCTGAGCTTGTTGAGATGCAGCTTCGGCAATTTTCTTTTGCTTCTGGATTGTAATATGGCACGACCTAGTGGTATGGCCCTTGCCTTCTCCACAGAACAAGCAAAACAGTCTCCTTGGCTGATCTCCGAATCTTCCGCCGAAGCCCCTGGCGCCTCTGCCTCTTGGAGCTGGTGGCCGGAAGGAAGTTTGTTGTTGCCCCGAAGCCTGTGAGGAGCATTGCGGTCTGTTCTGACTCCCCTTATCATCATTCTGAGTGTTGTGGATGGAACGGACATGTCTCGGGTAGTATCTTCCTCCGAAGCCCCTGGTCATTTCAGAGAATCTGAAGGCCTCCTCCCTTCTTTGACGAAAGTCATTGTCAGCACGAATGTACTCATCCATTTTTTGGAGCAATTTCTCCAAGGTCTGAGGAGGCTTTCTAGCAAAGTATTGAGCTGCAGGCCCAGGACGAAGCCCCTTGATCATGGCTTCGATAACAATTTCATTGGGCACCGTTGGTGCCTGCGCCCTCAATCGTAAAAACCTTCGGACATACGCCTGAAGGTACTCTTCGTGATCCTGAATACACTGGAACAGGGCTTGAGCTGTGACCGGCTTCGTCTGAAATCCTTGAAAGCTGGTCAGTAACATATCCTTCAGCTTCTGCCATGAAGTTATTGTTCCTGGCCGAAGGGAGGAATACCAGGTCTGAGCAACATTCCTGACGGCCATGACGAAAGACTTCGCCATGACTGCAGCATTGCCCCCGTACGAAGACACCGTTGCTTCGTAGCTCATCAAGAATTGCTTCGGGTCGGAGTGACCATCAAACATGGGGAGCTGGGGTGGCTTATAGGATGGAGGCCAGGGTGTAGCCTGCAGCTCAGCAGACAGAGGAGAAGCATCATCAAAAACAAAATTTCCCTGATGGAAATTATCATACCAGTCATCTTCGTTGACGAAGCCCTCCTGATGAAGGTCTTTCTGATGAGGCCTTCTGTTCTGCTCATCGTGAGTAAGATGGCGGACTTCCTCAGAGGCTTCGTCTATCTGCCTTTGCAACTCAGCTAGGCGGGCCATCTTCTCCTTCTTCCTTTGTACTTGTTGGTGTAGCATCTCCATATCCCTGATTTCTTGGTCTAGCTCTTCTTCCTGAAGTGTCGGGCTGACAGCCTTTCTCTTCTGGCTTCGGGCCTCCCGAAGAGAGACGGTCTCCTGGTTGTGGTCCAGCGGTTGCAGTGCTGAAGCCCCAGTCGCTGAAGCTTTCTTCGGCGCCATAGCTTCCGAAGGTGTTCAAAAAAGCTCGAAGTGGAAGTGAGTTCACCGGAGGTGGGCGCCAATGTTGGGGACTTGTTCTCAAATGCTTCGGATTAAGAACAAGGCAACATGAAAAGTGTTAAACGTTAAGGCCCTTCGTCCTATTGAACATTATTTCCCTTCGGGAATAATGAGTTCCGGACGAAGGTCACAAGAGACATACCTTCGTAAATTCAACAAGTAATAACGAAGGACTCATATAAAACACGAAATGTAGATCATAGAATCATTTTTATTTTATTAATCACAAAGAAATAGAAATGATTACAAATTACAAATGTACCTTCGGTCCTGAGAGAAGGTAAAAAGTACAAGCGTGACGCAAATGCCGATGTCCAGTCAGCGTGAACAGTACGGGAGTACTGTTCATCTATTTATAGACGTGGGACGCAGCCCACGTAAAATTACATCCATGTCCATTACATTTGTTAACGGTTTATGAAAATCTGCCGAGGCCCCCGAAGTCTTTTCATCTTTAAGTCGGTTCCCCCTTATGCCATCGCGCCGAAGCTTCCCTGCGCATAGCTTCGGCTGCCCTCGACTTTCGTCTGGTTCAGGCTTCGTCCTGGTCGTGCTCCATATCCGTAATTTCGAATCCGAAAATACCTGTTCATATAATCCACTTGGAAAACATTGTCAAATCATGTTTTTGAGGACCTTCGGAGGACGAAGGCCCCCAACAATCCCATTTCCTCGAACAACCACGATAGGTTGTATAACACTTCCCTGCGTCAACAATACCTGCAAATATCACTCAATGTATGCATAGGAATGCAATGTGTAGGTCATTTGTCTTCATACCTCTGAGGGTATGAAACCACATCATCTGCAAATATCACTTCAATGAATTCATATGAATGCAATGCATATGGCATCTGCCTTCATACCTCTAAGGGTATGAAGCCGCATCGTACCCCTCCTCGGGCAACATACGATGCTAAGTTGTACCGGTACGGTCGGACCATAGGTCACGACAAAACTTTAGATGCAAATGTGTCATGCAATGTATATGGCATGCTGCATTTATCAATAAACTACACTTCCTTCAGATACAATACAAACCTCAATTAATACTTCATCTACCTTCAGATACAATACCAACCTCAATTAATGCTTCATCTGCCTTCAGGGGTGTGAATTAATCTCATGGGTCATACTCGAACCATAATCCTCATCAATATATGATAGAGCATCAATATAATACAATCAAGTAAAACATCATAATATAGTTCAATTATGAAAGAATCCAATAATTATGAATATTAGAGTGTAGGCGATAGAAATAACAGGTCAAAACGGTAGCAACCACCGCTACATTCACTTGCCTTCATCGAAGAAGAAAAATATACTGGGCATGATCTAGAGTGTAGCCACCTGCTAGCGCGCATAAAAATTGGTACAAATATTTCACAAACATTTGCCAACAATCAACAATTCGCTCCTACACTTGAAACCAAGACCTGGTGGAAAGACTCCCACCCTGAACCACATGCCATACAGCAGCAGCACTGTTTGTTAATTTTTTATCTTTAAAATTATAACAGTGGTGATATCTAAAAAATACTCAAGGAGTATCTACACAAAATACTCTACAACTTTGGTATTCAATGGATAATTAAATTCTGCCATCTATAAATTCTAAAACATCTAACAAGATAACTGACTGAATCTGTTTCAGACAGCAGCATAGTTAACTTCAAAATTCGATATCTCCCAAACTACTCAACCAAAAATTATGAAATTCTGCAGACAGTAAGAACTTTTATCCCTCTACAAAAGTCTTCGTAGTTGGAAGAGCCAATTCAGACATTTACTAGATGAAACCTACCAGTGAACAGACCCGCTCATTTTTGTCAGGCAAACAGGAACAGCCACAGTAAAACAAACATAACTAGAGTTTCAAAATTCATATGAATGTACTCTTTAACAATATGAAAAGCTTATGAAATTATCAACAACTTCTTTTACCAACCTAAAGTTTAATGCTGTTGATAAAATTGCCTAAATATTAAGAGAACAGATTCTGCACAGAATTATGAGACTGAAAAACTGCTATAATCAAACTGCAATAACTTTCTGATCTGATGTCCGATTGAGGTGTTCTTCGCGGACACGGAAATATCTACAAATTATCTACGACTCATAGATAGACTTTTTAGTTTTTTGAGGCCACTAAGAGCACGGAAAACTGGTATGAACAGAAACTATCGAATCTGCCATTCTGCAGAAACTAATTTCGAGATCAAAACTAACCCCACATCTAATCCAACCTCTAATCCTTCAATCCCCATGATCCACAACCTCCAAAAACACATAATTATAGGGAGGAACATGGATCTTATCCTTACCTAGGGTTTCCCCAGGAAATCTGCAAGAAGAGATGGGGTAGAACATCTCCTTGATCCTCTCTTCCTCTTCAATTCAACGTGCTCCTCCTCTTCTCGATCCATGCTGTGTGGGGGGGAGAAGGTCTAGGGAGGAGGAAGCAATGGAGGGCGGCTGCAATGGGAGGAGAGGGGGCGTCCAGTCAAGGGAAAAGGGGGTTGGGGTGGTGGCCAAGAGAGGGGGAAGGGAAAAGGGGTGGCCACCTAGGGTTTTATGGGAGAAAGAAACGACACCCCATATGACTTCTGACTTTGCATCCAACGGCCCACAACCCTTTCCCTCATCCACGCACCAAAGATCAACTTTTGGTCAACACTTTTTTGGGATATTACACTCTACCCCCCTTAAAAAGAATTCATCCTCGAGTTCGGCCACTCCAAGCAAAACACCCAAGGTACCCCATCTAGCACCAACATTCAAAACATGGGTCCATTATTGGTCTTAATTAACACAAGAACTTCTACCTTGGACTACTTGTCTAAGGAAACTACATGACCTGACATCAAGCATGAAACAACATGCAATGAAGCTCAAAGCAAGTCATAGATGTAATCAACACTACAATTTCACACCATCGAATTTGGATGCAGCTATACATCAACATCAATGTCTTAAAACAACACTCTTTTATGAAGGGGTAATATGCACTAAGCACAACCCTTACCAACTTCAACAATTCATTTTAATTAAATGGTGAAACATCCACACCACATGAATGTATAAGAAGATCAAACACCTCACCTCAAAGCACCACGAAACAAGTAGTTCTATTGAAACCAAAACTCCTAATCTTACTAAACCTTGTTCTTGCCATCATGAAAAGACAATCATGTAATCTAACATTCTTTGCACCCCACTAAAGGGAGAAAGTCTACAGAACTAATGGAGCAATAAAGCCAACAAGAAGCCAATAACATTCTGCGCGGCACAGGTCATCGAAGAAATGCCAAAAGCTCCACAAAGAGCACTGACAGAACAACAACACAATACTTGGTTAACCAATGCCACTATACTTCATCCAACAACTCAACTAGGAAAATATCCAAACTAGTAAGGTTAACCTACACATAATATAAGTCTTCATCTACTGTAGTTCGGAAACTTACATTTCATTCTATTATACGATGCACTCAAAGTACCAGGCATACAAGGTCAATAATAACCCTATAATCCTTCACACATTTGACAAACATATCAAGCTGATGTAAAAACCACATCATTTAGAAATAGGTGACTAACCACACACAACCAACTCTAGGCTAGGCAATGACTTCATTCAAACCAATAGATAGGTGGTCCAACAATGGCTCCCCAAGCATGCATCGGAAAGGGAACCATCAGATCCTCAACGTATTAATACATAATCAATGGATCAAGAAAATCAAAGATTTATTCTACAATTAGTACGACTAACAGGCAACCACTTTAAACCACATCTAGGCTTTGTGGCAACTAAAACACACAACAGAAGAGAGAGACATGTAAGCCATTCTGGCTATGTAAAGACTTCCCCCAAAAATCCATATAAATTATCAATATTCATTTCTTTCAGAACTAGTTTCTCAACATAAACAATCATTCTTTGCAAAGATAGTTGAAACTATCCACCAACCGCTCGACAACTTAAATTCAAATTGATGGTTACCTTGTAACCCAAAACACGCAATTCACACTCCTCTTAGAAACATCCTCAATCAAGCATATATAACAATATTATTATAATAAAACTCAACCATGAGAAACATGGTGAAAACAACATAGGCATACCTGTATATCACAAGCATAATAACAACTTCAATCTCACAAAAGACCAGCGATATCAAACGCATTAATAAAACAATATAAAGATTTAGAGATAAATTATATCAGGCATTGAGTCATAAACAACTTATCACATCACCATAAAGGAATAGGGAGGGGTGAAATTATTGTCATCTGCACTTCAAAGACATTAATATATATCCAAGATATTTGTAACCATACCCTTCTTATATGTGCAAGTGTGTCAAATTTATCTTCAAATTGCCAAGAATCTAAAGCCTATGCTTTGATACCAATTGTAACACCCCAGGATCCACAAACACCCCAGAATGCTACTAAACTACACATCTAACATTCATATATAAAATTTCGACACCATCTCCTTTGAAAATTGCATAAACGGGGAAGCAACAAAGTATAAATAGATATCATGATAAGAAAACATAATAGCCATTAATAACCTGCTAGCAATGGGAACACAACCATAATGACATGAACTGAATTAACAAGTGCGCACGACTAGTTAAAAACAAACATCCTTTGACAAGAAGTTTCTAATTAAATCATGACTGCGCCTAGGCAGCGTTGTTATGAGAGTGAAGGTGGATGTGCTGCTACTTCCCACTCCCCTTGATGAGTAACAAACACCTGCATTGAGTAATGCAAGAGTGAGATGAAACATCTCAGCAAGCAAATTTTTTTGACGAGATATTTAAACCACAAATTGAATTAATCAACATTCTAAAAGAATCACAAATAAGATCAGAAATACTTGTAGATATAGAACTCAATAGTCCCAATATAACCAATACCATCCCATTTCCTCGAACAACCATGATAGGTTGTATAACACTTCCCTGCGTCAACAATACCTGCAAATATCACTCAATGTATGCATAGGAATGCAATGTGTAGGTCCTCTATCTTCATACCTCTGAGGGTATGAAACCACATCATCTGCAAATATCACATCAATGAATTCATATGAATGCAATGCATATGGCATCTGCCTTCATACCTCTAAGGGTATGAAGCCGCACCGTACCCCTCCTCAGGCAACGTACGATGCTAAGTTGTACCGGTACGGTCGGACCATAGGTCACGACAAAACTTCAGATGCAATGTATATGGCATGCTGCATTTATCAATAAACTACACTTCCTTCAGATACAATACAAACCTCAATTAATACTTCATCTGCCTTCAGATACAATACCAACCTCAATTAATGCTTCATCTGCCTTCAGGGGTGTGAATTAATCTCATGGGTCATACTCGAACCATAATCCTCACCAATATATGATAGAGCATCAATATAATACAATCAAGTAAAACATCATCATATAGTTCAATTATGAAAGAATCCAATAATTCTGAATATTAGAGTGTAGGCGATAGAAATAACAGGTCAAAACGGTAGCAACCACCGCGACATTCACTTGCCTTCATCGAAGAAGAAAAATGTACTGGGCATGATCTAGAGTGTAGCCACCTGCTAGCGCGCATAAAACTTAGTAAAAATATTTCACAAACATTTGCCAACAATCAACAATTCGCTCCTACACTTGAAACCAAGACCTGGTGGAAAGACTCCCACCCTGAACCACGTGCCATACAGCAGCAGCGCTATTTGTTAATTTTGTATATTTAAAATTATAACAGTGGTGATATCAAACAAATACTCTAGGAGTATCTACACAAAATACTCTATAACTTCGGTATTCAATGGATAATTAAATTCTGCCATCTATAAGTTCTAAAACATCTAACAAGATAACTGACTGAATCTGTTTCAGACAACAGCATAGTTAACTTCAAAATTCGATATCTCCCAAGCTAATCAACCAAAAATTATGAAATTCTGTGGGCAGTAAGAACTTTTACCCCTATACAAAAGTCTGCATAGTTAGAAGAGCCATTTCGGCCATGTACTAGATGAAACCTACCAGTGAACAGACCCGCTTATTTTTGTCAGGCAAACAGGAATAGCCACATTAAAACAAACATAACTGGAGTTTCAAAATTCATATGAATGCACTCTTTAACAATATGGAAAGCTTATGAAATTATCTACAACTTCTTTTACCAACCTAAAGTTTAATGCTGCTGATAAAATTGCCTAAATCTTAAGAGAACAGATTCTGCACAGAATTGTGAGACTGAAAAACTGCTATAATCAAACTGCAATAACTTTCTAAACTGATGTCCGATTGAGGTGTTCTTCGCGGCCACGGAAAGATCTACAAATTATCTACGACTCATAGATAGACTTTTTTTAGGCCACTAAGAGCACGGAAAACTGGTATGAACAGAAACTGTCGAATCTGCCATTCTACAAAAACTAATTTCAAGATCAAAACTAACCCCGCATCTAATCCAACCTCTAATCCTTCAATCCCCATGATCCACAACCTCCAAAAACACATAATTACAGGGAGGAACATGGATCTTATCCTTACCTAGGGTTTCCCCAAGGAAATCTGCAAGAAGAGATGGGGTAGAACATCTCCTTGATCCTCTCTTTCTCTTCAATTCAACGTGCTCCTCCTCTTCTCGATCCTTGCTGCATGGGGGGAGAAGATCTAGGGAGGAGGAAGCAATGGAGGGCGGCTGCAATGGGAGTAGAGGGGGCGGCCAGCCAAGGGAAAAGGGGGTGGGGGTGGCGGCCAAGAGAGGGGGGAGGGAAAAGGGGTGGCCACCTAGGGTTTTGTGGGAGAAAGAAACGACACCCCAGATGACTTGTGACTTTGCATCCAATGGCCCACAACCCTTTCCCTTATCCATGCACCGAAGATCAACTTTTGGTCAACATTTTTTGAGATATTACAGGTGGTATGGGACGCCCTTAGCTGAATAATTAGAGGAACTGGGGTGTAGTTCGCTTCGCCATCGTGCTGTCAATGGGGCTCGGTGTATGCGGCTCACTCTGCCAAGGGTGGTTTGCCCCTTAGGGGGAGTGTGGTACATTTAGGAAACCTAATGGGCGGCTACAGCCTCAGGGAATCTTTGTAAAGGCTACATAGTGAAACCATGCCTATTCACCTTGGTAGTGTTTAAGGGTTTGATCGGCCCGAGGCA
Organism: Zea luxurians; assembly: GCA_029449295.1. Lineage (NCBI taxonomy): Eukaryota > Viridiplantae > Streptophyta > Magnoliopsida > Poales > Poaceae > Zea > Zea luxurians. Next base: position 10,717,747 of record JAOPSE010000002.1, read on the forward strand.
AGAGAGAATCACGGCTTGTGGGTAAAGTGCGCAACCTCTGCAAAGTGTTATAAAACTGATATATCAGCTGTGCTCGCAGTTATGAGCGGCCAAGGGAGCTCCATTGATTAGAGATACTTTGACCAGAGATGGTTGGTTTACAGGTGGTGATGAGGATGATGGTTATGATTATGCTTATTGTAATGGTAAGTGGTATTCTTTTCGTTTGGAAAGGGTACTTTGGGTTAACAACTTAAGTTAATGCTAAAACCTGGCTTTCTACTAGTAATAATAACCTGACCAACTAAAAGCAACTGCTTGACTTAACCCCACATAAAGCTAGTCTACTACAGCCAAACGGGACAATTGCTGAGTATGTTGATGTGTACTCACCCTTGCTTTACACACCAAACCCCCCCCCCCAGGTTGTCCATGTTGCAACCACTGCTCAGGAGAAGATGAAGTCATGGAGGAGGACTTCCAGGAGTTCCAAGAGTACAATGAGTTCTAGGCGTGGGTTAGCGGCAAACCCCCAGTCGGCTACCTGTGAAGGCTGTGTGTATCTACGTTTCTTTTCCGCACTTTGATAAATGTTAATGACTATGTGGATGTCTCGGACATCATGATGTAATCGACTATTACCTTCTTTTATGCTATTATTTGAGCATTGTGTGATGATGTCCAGTTATGTAACTGCTGTGTACGTGAATTGTTGATCCTGGCACGTACATGGTTCGCATTCGGTTTGCCTTCTAAAACCGGGTGCGACAACGCTGCTGCTGATCTTGATACTGGCCCTGAGGCTGCTGATTGTAAGATGAAGTTGGGACTTGTGCGTGTGGTTGAGGTAAGGCCCACCTAGCTAGAGAATGACTTGCTGAAGCAACTGAAGCTGTGGACTGTGGAAGTGGTTGCTGGTTACGCATGTACTCTAGGATGTATGGAGAGTAGTACGAAGCAGTGTGAAGAACTTGCTTTGGCTGATTCTACCGTGCTTTGGGCTCAGCTATGTCCTTCTGCTTTTGTATTATGACTTGGCAAGTCCTTGTTGTGTGTCCCTTATCCTCTCCATGGAACAGGCAGAACAGTCTTCTTGGTTGGGAGTTGTATCTTCCTCTGAAGCTTCATCCTCCTCTACCACTTAGGGCTGATGGTCTGAAGGAACTCTGGTGCACCCCTGTTGATTGGGAGTTACTTTGCTGCACTTGGTTATGACTGTTCTTGTCTTCGCTTTGGCTTGGGTTGTGGATTGTTCTAACATATCTTGGATGAAACCTTCCCTCGAAGCCTCTGGTCATCTTAGAGTACATGTAGCTTCCTCCCTTATTTGTCGAAAATCATTATCGGCTCTGATATACTCATCCATTTTTTGGAGAAGCTTCTCTAGAGTTTGAGGGAGTTTCCTGGCAAAATATTGTGTTGTTGGACTTTGTCGAAGTACCTTGGTCATTGCTTCAATAACAATTTCATTTGGCGCCGTTGGTGTCTTGGCTTTGAGTCATAAAAACCTTTGGACATAGGCCTACAAATATTCCTCATGGTCTTGTGTGCACTGGAATAAGGCCTGAGTTACCGGATTCATCTGAAACCCCTAAAAGCTTGTGATCATAATATCGTTTAGTTTCTACAAAGATGTAATTGTTCCTGGCCTGAGAGAGGAATACCAAGTTTGAGCAACACTCCTGACTGCCATGACAAAGGATTTGGCCATGACAGCTGTGTTGCCACTATAGGATGATATGGTTGCTTCATAGCTCATCAGAAATTGCTTTGGATCTAAGTGGCCATCGTACATGGATAGTTGGGGTGGCTTGTACGAAGGTGTCCATGGCACAGCCTGCAGCTCTGTAGCTAGGGGAGAAGCATCATCAAAAGCAATATTGTCATGGTGAAAATCATCATACCACATATCGCCGTGGCTAGGGCCCTCCTGACAAAGGTATCTTTATTGTGGTCGATGCCCTTGCTTTGTATCTTGTGTGATGTGTTGCATTTCCTCGGCTGCTTCGTCGATCTTCTTTTGTAGCTCAGACAACCGAAGCATCTTCTCCCTTCTCTTCTCCACTTGTTGATGTATGGCTTCCAGGTTGCTGATCTTTTGATCTAGCTCCTCATCTTGTGGGGTTGGGCTAGTGGCATTCCTCTTCTGGCTTCGGGCCTCTCTTAGAAGGATTCCGTCGTGATAGGTATCTAGAGGAGCAAGAATAGCCCTGGCGTCGTTGTCTTCTTCGGCGGCATGATGAAGGTGGTCATTGATGAGTTCACCGGAGGTGGGCGCCAATGTTGATTACTTGTTCTCAATTGCTATGAATCAAAAACAAGGCAACACAAATATTAAATGTTAAGGACCTTCGTCCTTCGAAGCATTATCTTCTCTCAAAGACAATGGTGAAGGTGATGAAGAACATATCTTCATCTCTCATGAAGATATTACAATGTAATATTATATTAAGAATTCATTTCACTTTCCATGTTAGAATAATGCCATAGCTAGGAATACATGCTAAAGAGGCATTACAAATATTACATTACATCAGAACCTTCGGCTTGCTCGAAGGAGTGAGTACGAGAATGACTTTCGGTGAATGCCTAAACATTATGGGGATATTGTTCATCCATTTATAAGGAATCGTACAGCTTTGTATGAAATTACATTTATACCCACAATGATTACAGACAAGATTTACAAATAATACAAGGGCAACATTGTCTTTTGTCTTCAGCATTCAGGATGACACCGTCTTCCCGTGTTGTTACGAAGCTACTTCGTCGCCCCTCCAATGTTCCACATCGAAGGTATTCTGATGCCGAAGCTCCTGCAATGCTTGACAACATGTTGATAACCAATGGTTAACCATATTTTTGAGGACCTTCGAAAGACGAAGACCACCAACAGAGGTCTCTGAAGCATGTAATGTTTTGTGTGAACACTCTCTTTTGGGAAAGGCTTTACCTTTCCTAGTATTGTAATAGTTATGCACTTTGGTAATATCAAGGCTTGTAATAACCACTACTCTTCTATAATATAAACTTGCGTTTGGAATAAATGTAATATTATGTTGTCATAAAATCTTCCACTCTACCTCTAGTGTATGTTTATGAATGTTGATTGTTTTAATGTACATCTTATGGGTTAACGTTCTGTCACACCCAGATTTAAAGGATAAAGTCGGGTGTGTCTCATATGTGCGCTAAAGAAGAACATCACATACAATGACAAAGTGTATAGAGATAAATGTCACAAATAACATAAATGTCATTATTACATAGCGGAAGTCTTACAAAAATAGATGATAATAATAAAGCGAACTAAATTTTATTCTCTGGCGCCACAAAGTTGACTGGGAGATGCCACCTAGATCAACTTGTATGCTTCATTGTAGGGCGACTCCTCTTTGACCACTTGCTTTTCACCTGTGGGGGTTTATGTATCGCAAGAGTGAGCTCACAAAAGATCATAGCTCAACAAGTTGTGGTGAATAATGTGCATTAACTCACCAAAGGTGGGAGCTCATGTGAAGTGTAAGGCTGATCAATAAATAAGGGTTAAAGCTGAGCATTGCTTTTATAAGTTGGTCAAATTTTATTAGTAGTTACTAAATGTAAGTAAATACCAAACCAAAGTAATAGTAGATCAAAATAATAATAAATCCCAATGTGATGCAAATGACAAAATGATTTAATTCCAGAAATTAATCATGTGAGTGTCCGAGCCGCTATGACCGTGAGCACGGCTGATATACCAGTTTCACACTCTAAAGAGGTTGCGCATCTTTACCCACAAGTCATGTTATCCATCTGCCAAGGGATCGTGACTTCCCATACAGCTCTACCAAGGAAGCGAGGCAGGGTAACACTACAAGGCCTTTACAAAGATCCACTAGTTTTAGAAAAGTCGCTACAGTTTCTAGGAAGCTCCAATGCAGGGACCCCTCGCCTAACCGCCATCACAGCAAAATCAACCCAAGGACCTCCCTACAGTGACCACTCGTCTACTGTCCTTGCCCCTTTCGGGTAAGGTAGACATCCACTAGCTTTCCTAATTAGTCAGCCAAGGGTGTCCTGTACTACCCTTGTGGTAGCACTGTTTTCCCGGGTGGTTCTCCATGTTCCAATTAACATAATGATCTTATCATGAACAGTAAATAAAAACTGATAATAAAAGTATGTCATGAATAATGTGAATCTCCATATCCAAAACCACATAAAACAATAACAGGTACTACCCAAAAATTCAGTGGTAAACAAGGTATAAAGATAGCTAAACTAGGGTAACCTATTGGGTCCCATCAAAATTAACCTATGCAAATCATTATGATTAATAAGAATATGATTGGGTAAATGAAGTGATCAAGGGCACGACTTGCCTTCAACGAGCTCCTGCTCAGCAGTCTCCACCTGCTGAACACCAGGATCCTCTATGGCTTGCTCGTCTACTCGCAACAATACAAACAAACATGGTATAGCAAAAATTAACATCACACTAAACAACAGATCAGAATGTGTGATAATATTCTACGCGTCGTGACGAGATCGTAGGAACAAGAATCACTAAATTCAGGATTACGATTATTTAGTTATGAATTTCTGAAGTTATTTAGTGACTACAATAGAACAATTCAAGTGAATAATCTTAATTCAAGTTTCATGACTAAACAATATTACTAGATGATAGACAATATTAAAACAAAATTAATGCCACTGGAATGGATCAAAAAGAATTAAATATGAATTTTCTATGATTTATGTAAGTTCTGCAAATATTTTTATACCCAAAATAAATTTCTAAATCTCTTTTTTTTCTATTTTCTTTATTTTCGACTGCGCACATGATTCTAGAGAAGTGCAGGGGCTATCCTATAAAAATTCCTTAGACTTAGACTTCCTTCAGGGTGGACTGCGGGTTGTTTACTAATAAGTTCAGGGGCTCTTTTGCACATTTGTACGACTAAAAGGGCTCTATTGCACATGGGCCGCCAGATTAGAATTCTACGGCCCAGATTAGATCTTAGTTGTACCGAAGCGGTACGCGACGATAGCCACTAGATCCAAAAATGGTGGCTAGGATTTTAAACAGGGCGATCGGTTGGATTCGCCCGATCGCATCCAACGGCCCAGATTCGAAGCGCGAAGGGGTAACCTCGGCTTTTAATATCAACCGCTAATCCCTAAATAGATGGCTGGGGTTTCATGAAACACGTTCCGCCACTGTCCCTAGGATTTGATCTCAACGGCCCACGCACGGCACACCCGAAGGGGTACCCCTCATCCGATCCGAAACGTTCAAAGGAGGATCGAGGGCGCCAGCCGCTTCTTCCTCTCCCCCAACGGTGAAGCTCGGCAACAACCAGTGGTGGCGGCATCGCCGGTTCCAGCTGGACCCTGATCCTGAGCTCAAAACATCTCTCCCAAACTAGCTACTCGAGGCGGAGGTAAGTGTGAAGTTGTTGGAGGGATACTCATCGTGAAATTGTCCGCGAAGACAACCTGCTCATGGTGCTCGGTAATTCTGCGGCGGCCTGAAACGACGGCGAGAAATCCCCGCCGCACCGCAGGTCTCAGCACTCGATTAGGCCCTGGCACATGATCTACCCACCCTTCAGGACGCCTGGAACCACACCATGGAGGTTAGGAGGCGACAATGACTACGATTGATGGCGGCGGCGGCCACGGTACTGACCGGTCTCAGTGGGGAATATGGGTTGTGGAGGTTTTCCACCGATGATGGTGACTTGAAGACGTTGGCGCGAGGTAGCAGGGGAGTGGTTTTATCCCCAACGAAGGTGGACACTGAGCCCAACGGTTCACACCATGCGCGCAGGTGGTTGCAATGGCGTCACCACAAAGAAGGGGGAAGAACCTGACAATCCGGGGCCACATGCCAGTACACGGCGAGACAACGCGGATGCAATGTATGACTGTAGTGTGGGTCCACAGATATGGACATGCCTGGTCCGCACGTGAAAGAAAGGGGAGCTGGTAAGTGGGTCCGACGCGTCATTGAGGGATTGAGTTGCGGACATGTGGGGTCCGCCAGTCAGCACAGTGCGGAGGGCGCGTGGCTGAAATGGCTAGTTGGGCCAGAATGGTGGCGTTTGGCCCAATAGCACAGTTTTGTTTCCCTTTTTCTTATTCTATTTCAAATTTCTTTCTTTATATTCAAACCCTAATATTTGAATTTCAAACTTGAGTTGTGGTTCCATCATAATGGTTAAGTGCACAAAATAAACAATTCATTAGTATAAAATAGTATTTTTATTTATATATGTTTTATTTATATTTATTTAGCACTCCCTTATTCCTTCATGCCATTTGTTTTCTTTTTTTTATTTTCCCAAGTGGTAAGTTGGGTCTAAATTCCAAGTTTGGCACTAACATATCTTCATTAATATTATCTTTATTATTTATAGATGCAACAACACAAAAAATCCAACATGATGTACATTTTATTGAGAAATGATTCAGTTTAATTATGTTTCCTAATGACTCTCATGAATGAAATGACATTACACATGAGGATTATTCTTCTCTTTTTTATATTCCAAAGTTGGGTATTACACGTTCGATCTATTGGGAAGAATGAGAACGAGTTCGTCGAAACTCAGCAACCCTTTTAAGTTATCTGTTGCACTTGCATAACCATTTGAGACTACGTTGGTGAAGATTGGTGCAAGTGGGCCCTATAACTTTGGGTTGTGTCAGCTGGCATCGGAGGAGCATAAACCCACTATCATGGGCATTAGAGTATTTTTTAAAAAAACTTCAAAATGATTTTGAGTCAAAATGATTTTGGTAAACTATAAAATAGTTCTTTATTTGAGCTTTAAAAATTAAAGGCCTGATAGTAAAGTGTTATTAAGCCAAGTACTACTAGGTGGCCTAGTTTAAGATGCTAACCACTAACTTTCAACTTGGAGGATATTGTATACATGTGTATTGTTTTTTGGGGGCCATTTAGTCTTGAATGGAATGACGCTCAGGTAAGTTGAGATGTCAGAGCATGACCAAACAAACGTTGGTCTAGGGGAGAGCGTAGATGGGGCACTTGACCATATACATGTTACACATATGTATATGTGAGAGTAGCTAATTATTGTGGAGTATTTACTTTCCAAGGATTCAGTACCCCATGCGTGTGTATGGGTATACATGCATGGGTATACTAAGAAGTGTAATGTACTTTTTGTAATAACGCACCTACGATCATGTAAGAAGGTAAGACCCACAATGGGATGCCATGTGGCTAAGGTGAGGCAGTGATGCCCATGCTGGCTAGGGTCTACCGAGTGGAGTCAGCCATCATGTAGAAATATATGGAGTATACACTATGATGTGTGAACCATTGCATCATGGGGTTTGGGCTATAATGAATTTCTACAGGTACGCTAACAAAACCCTAAGTAATCACGACTACAGTGCAATAATGGAGTGAGTAGGTATGCCACCGACATAGAATGTAATAAGCCACTATATGTTGGCAAGATTTGAGAGGGGAATAGGAAACGAAGCATGCATCATGTTCATTCACCTCTTAAATAAATTTCCTCCTTAAATACATGTGAGCTAATTGGGATATATGTGGGTTTGAACCTATTCTTGTTGACCGTACTAATCTTATATTCTTCTATTCTATCTTTGTTCTTTACTACCCAGGGTGACTCCTCCTAAACATACACCTCATATGCGCATGGGACCATGTGGTGTTCCTAGACACCAGTTGTCCTCTCGTGAGTCTAATGTTGGCAGTAGCAGCAGTAGTGTGCAATCGTCTAAGGTGGAGCAGTTGTAGGCCCAGCTAAACTGTGCTGCTAGAGAGCATGTTCATGATGATACTCACATTAGTGAGCTTTAGGCTGAGTTGGAGCGATTGAGGTAGTAGTTGGCTGAGTGCAAGCACCACTTGGCATGGATGCTGCAGTCTAGGAAAGCGGCTTGGGCCCATGAGGATCATCTAAGGGATCATTTCCAGGATTTGGTGTTTGCTTATGATGACCTCGAGTAGTATGCTAATGGGTTACATGAGGAGGTTCATCAGCTCTATTATCAGTTGCACCTAAATGACCAGCCTAGGGTAGCAGAGATGGAGGGTGGTGTAGTTTTAGAGGATGGTGGATAGGCAGATGAGGACCTAGATGTTGAGGCAGTTCCTCCTCTAGTGTCCTTAGGTGATGATCTGCCTGGTGGTAGTTATGTTTCAGAGGTAGCCATTGATGCAGAGGACTAGGATTAGCACATGTATATGTTGTCATCTCCTCTGTTGTAATAGTAAGGCTAGGAAGTTTGTGTAAGGCTTGGGTAATGTAATGAATAATGCACCATGTACTTGATCCTTGTAATATATTTCATGGATGTTGGATGTGTATTTATGAGCTCTGTTTTGATTTAGATGTCGATGCGCACGCATGGATCGGATGGGGCTGGTTCATCTCATGGTGAGAAGTTTACTCCCAATCCACCACCACCAATTCCTCCCAAATTAGCATATGCAATTGCCGCTCTTGTCAACGCAACTGCAGAAAATGTGAGGGCACTGCGTGAGGTGATAAATAATCAAAACAATCAGCATGGGGCTTGTGCATGTGGCAGAACCGCCCAGATTATTCCAGTTTAAGTGCTCGAGCATCGCCTTGGAGGCAATTATACACTTAAATTGGAATAAACTGTCAGTTCGTCGTATCGAGTCTGATTAACCACTTGACAAGGATCGAGTACCATTTTCTCACATGAAGGTAAGACACAGAGAACAACAATAAAACATGAAACTACAGATTAAAGAAGTACTTGAGTTATTACATCAGTCAAAATTTGATAGAAAGAAAACATTGTTCTCAAAATGCCATGGATAACAACTAACGTCGATAAATGGGGAGTAGGGCAAAGCATGGCCCACTACTCCTCTTGGTCCTCTCCTGCTGAGGTGGCATCCCACTCGACCGTCCAACCCGGTGATAGGGTGGCTGGCCAAGTCACACCATCAACCATGTCTTGCAACAAACCTATAAAAAATTATGCCACAAGCAAGACTAGTATACTAATACCCAGCTAGACTTACTCGATGTGAGGAGTCTACTCCTCTACCTCTAGACCATGAAGTTGTTTGGCTGAGGGGTTTGGTTGCCAAAAGCACTAGCTGAGTTCTAAATCAAATTTTAGCATATTCAAGTTCTAAAGTATCCTTTATCTAGGTTTGCTTCCTTCTAAGCATACATGGTAGCAAGCAATTAATGCAATCAACACTTTATCTCAAGAAACCTCATTTCACTTCTTACTCAATATAGTAGCATGGATCAAGTAGTCTCATTAGCTGCGAGAAGCAGACGATTTGAATCGAGTTTTAAACCTTGCAAGGTAAACCTAAACACACGATATGTCAGGGCATTCCATCGCCACACACATCAACCGTCCCCATTGATCCCCTGTTCGCGGCCAGGGCCCACCGCCTTGGCATGCAATGACCCACTGACCCCGGCTGTCGTCGTGTAGTGACTGCACTTGTGTAATACCCAATTTGTAATAGATAATAAAAGAGGATAAAATTATACTCCTTTGTATACATGAGTGCATCATCTCTATCTATGAGTACATGTGAACACATTACTTACACAAACAAACCATTAACAAGAGACACCCAAATAAAATTGTGCATCATGCTGGAATTTTTATTGTGAGTGCATTACTTGTGACAACATAAAAATAATGTGACTAGAAATATATTAAAGCCCAAAGTGGAATTGAAGGGTTAAAAGGAATTTTAGAATTTAAGAAAAAAAAAAGAGAAGAAGGAAACAATACTATGTGAGTAAAATGAATAATAAAAATATATATAATAAAATATATTACTTCTATAATGGGATTTGAGTTTGTAAATTTTACCCAAAGGTGAAACTCCTAAAAGGATTCAAAATTCAGAATTTGAAATTGAAAACAAAAATGAAATAAAACAGAAAATAAAAGAAAAAGGAGAGAACAACCCTAACTGGGCCTCGGAACCACATTGCGGCCCACCTTGAGATCCTTCGCTCGCGCCAGCCCAATAACACATCCCCGCGCTCGCCTGGGCTCGGTCGCTGACGCGTTGGGACCCACCGGTCAGGTCAGCCGTCTTCCCCGAATCCTCGCTCTGTAACAGCTCGCGATGACTGGGCCGAGCTCCGTATCCGCCGTGGATCTCGCTGGATGACTCGCGCGCGCCTGGACTCTTGCCCTCCATGACCATCTCACGGCTTGGTGGGTCTATTGCGCCAGCATTGGAGCGAACTCCCCTTTTTCTAGCGACGGATGGTTACAGTGGAACCGCGCGCTTCCACCAGCCGACTCCCGTGCACGCCGCGCGCCGCCGTGGGCTTCGGGAGTCAGTTGGAGTCCGCCTTGACCCGAGTATAAGTCTCCTCTAAGCGCCCGGCGGTCCTCCCATCTCATTCCTACACAGCGGCACGGCACCGCGCGGGCAAACTGAGTGAGGAGAGAGCCGCCGCCGTGGATTGCCGCCAGTAGGGCAATTCGAGCCCTAATCTCACCACCCGTGGCTTGGGCTGCTCACGAGGAAGCTGTTCGCGGGCATAATTGGTGTATGGTGCCCTGGGACCTTGGCAATTCTTCGCCGGAGCTGGGTGCGCCACCGTCATCCGCCTGGACTCGTGGGCAGGGCCGTCGCCGCATCACACCGAGGTAATAAGCCCACCGGCAGATTCGCCTCGCTCTCCTCATCGCGTAGTCCTATCCGATTTGGTTTTGTCGCCCGGGGTTGGCCGTTCGTCGTCGCACTCGCGTGCGCCGCCGTGCGGTGTTCTTGCGCCGCCGGTCGGGGTGGCTGGGGAGAAGACGAGTTGCTGGCCATCGATCGTGAGATCTGCGGCCACGATTAGATCTAGATAACGTTTCACGGTGAATCAATCTAGGGCGTTTATGTTAGATCGAGTGGTCCGCATCGCTTCGGCGAGCATTGAATCTGGGCCCTCCATCTTTGATCGGACGGGTGACGTTAGGTACCGGTTCAGGGGACGGCAGATCTAATCCGGGCGCTTGATTCCTGATCTGACGGCTGGAATTAGACTATACCCCTTCGCGCTGGCAGTCTTTTAAAAGAGCCCCTGGACTTTTTGGAAATAGAACCCGCCGTCCTAAGTGACTGTGCTCTGAGTCTTAGAAGATTTTACCCAGAGCCCCCTGCTGTTCTCAGATTTTGAAGCCCAGTCCAGTCATCACGAAAACCAGAGAAAATAAATAGAAAATGAATTTTTAATATGAAAATAATTGCTAGAACTTAGATAATTCATAGAAAATTTATTTTAGCTCCAAATTGAACCATCCCACTTTCTAAAATTTTGTAATTTTATTATCTACCACCTAGGGCCTCTGTTTTGTCATGAAAACAATTAGAAAATTAATCTCTCACTTAATCCATTTTAAACACATAAAACCTTTGAAAATTCATAACTTAAAATCTATAACTCCAAAATTAATGATTCCTGTTCCTATGATCTTATTTTAATAGGTAGATTATTAATATGTATTTTGCATATATGTTTGGTGTAATGTTAATTTTGCCTATACCATGTATGTCTGTATTGCTACGTTTAGCAGTGAGGCCACGAGGATCTGAAGAATCATCCTGGTACCTGGAATCTCAAGTCCCAGGCAAGTTGTGCCCTTGATCACTTCTTTTTACCCACTCATGTTCTAATTAATCATAATGATCTGCATAGGTTAATTTTGATGGGACCCAATAGGTTACCCTAGTTTGTCTATCTTTATACCTTGTTTACCACTGAACTTTCTGGGTAGTACTTGCTAGTGCTATATGTGGTTTTGGGTATGGAGATACACTATTCATGATTATACTTTTATTATCAGTTGTTATTTACTGTTCATGATAAGATCATTATGTTAATTGGAACATGGAGAACCACCCGGGAAAACAGTGCTACCACGAGGGTGGAATGGGACGCCCTTGGCTGATTAATTAGGAAAGCTAGTGGAAGACTACATTACCCGAAAGGGGCAAGGGCAGTAGGGGAGAGGTCAGTGTAGGGAGGCCCTCGGGAGGATTTTGCTGCGATGGCGGTCCTGCAAGGGATTCCTGCACTGGATCTTCCTATAAACTGTAGCGGGTTTTCGGAAGCTAGTGGAACTTTGTAAAGGCCTCGTAGTGGATCCCTAGCCATTCACCTCGGAAGTGTCTAAGGGCTTTGCAAACCCTGGCAACATGGGATACACGACTTGTGGGTAAAGATGCGCAACCTCTGCAGAGTGTAAAACTGGTATACTAGCCGTGCTCACGGTCATGAGCAGCTCGGACACTCACATGATTAATTTATGGAACTAAATTCAATTTGTCATATGCATTGCATTGCAGGTGGTGTTGTTATTTTTGTTCTATTACTTAATTGGGTTTGGTATTTACTTATACTTAGTAACTGCTAATAAAATTTTGACCAACATTAAAAGCAATGCTCAGCTCTAACCATCCTCTTTGGTAAGCCTTACACTTCACGTGAGCTCCCATCTTTGGCGAGTTCATGCACATTATTCCCCACAACTTGTTGAGCGATGATCGTATGTGAGCTCACTCTTGCTGTCTCACATACACCACAGGTCAAGAACAGGTACCACAGGATGAAGCGATTGGAGGATGTTGTGATGTGTTCGTGAGAGATCTAGGTCGTCGTCTCCCAGTCAACTTTGGGTTGCTGGACCGTTGTCTCCTTATAATGTAACTATTTATTTTGTATAGAACTCCTGTTATATATAAAGATGTGACATTCGATCCTGTGCCACTATACATCATATGTATGAGACTTGGTCCCAGCATACCTGGTGTTTATGTTAACCCCGGGTTTTGGACCCCTAAAATCCGGGTGTTACAGAAGTGGTATCAGAGGAATGTTGACTGTAGGACGAAACCTAGATAGAACTGGACAATCCTTATTTACTTACCTCTGCTACTCTGATTCTTTCTAAACTTTTCTTAATCTTTTCTCATCTAATTCCGCTTTACTCTGATTATTCTTACCTTTTTCCTTCTAAAGACAAATGTGGATTTCACACTTTGAAATCATGTACTTAAAGTGACTTTTAGGAATAGGAAACCTAATCTTAGGAACAAAAACAAAACTATTTTATCTATGAGCTTGAATGTTTGTTCTTGTGATACTTGTTTGATTTGGATCTTTGATTGAGTGTGATGAGTTGTGGAGTAATGTCCACAATTACGTCTGCATATTCATATAGGCATAGATATAAATAAATAAAATTCATAAGATAACTAAACAATCTAGATTATCCTCCATTAAAGTGTATCTATTTTAAATAGATCCATCTTGGCTTAAAAGATTCTCTCTTATCTCATAGATCCATCTTATCTTAAAAAGATACTCATCTCATCTTGAAAAGATTTTACGTCATCCTAATAGACCTAACTGACCTCGAAAGATTCTATCTTATCTTATGGATTCATCTTGCCCTAAATTGAATATTTATCCCACTCTAGAATAACAACCATGACCTAATTAAAATTAATGAGATTCTATCTAGTCTAATCTAGTTATACCGATCTAACCTAAAATTGGTGCCCTAGACCAACTTTACCATATACAACCACCTAACCATATGCAACTACCTTACCCATCAGATAGTTGCATAACCCCTCTATTTTAACCTAACAGAGATTTTTAACATATCCTGATAAAATATATCCTACCCAGGAAGATCTATCTAACTTTAACTAGTCTCATCTAGTCATACCAATCTAATCTAGATCCCATCTAACCTAATATGATCTAATCTAAAGTGAGTTACTTAATGGACCAGTTAATACTTGTGAAATAGATTAGACCCTCTCCACATGTTTTAACTTAGTTCACCCTACACTAAATAAAGAATGAGAGACCAACCCAACCAATAGAGTCTTGATGGATTGCATGATCTGCCTATCCCCACATCACACAAACTTTTGACCTACATCATGTAGTCTATCTCAACCATACCTATCTTAACCATATTCTCTAGCCCGATAATATACACTAACTCCTAATCAATAAGACAAGACCGAAGAATATGATCAACTTCATCAAGGGAGGATGAGCACCAACTCAAGTCTTCAAGGATCAAGTGAGGTCACCAAGATGAGTCAAGATCCACAATCTTGGATGGAGTCTTTCTTCACCCCACTCTTTCTTGCCCAAACCTATATAGGCTTTAAAAGATATCCTTTATCCTGCATAATAAAGTGTCTATAACCATATATACCTATGCTCTCCTAATAACTAACTAATAAAAAAAAGGGACTCTTGATTTTTGAACTAGCTAGAAACTGGAATCTAGACTACAAGCTAAATTTGTTGTATCATGTTCCTTACAAATCTCGAGGACGAGATTATTTTTAAGGGGGGTAGGATTTGTAATACCCAATTTGTAATAGATAATAAAAGAGGATAAAATTATACTCCTTTGTATACATGAGTGCATCATCTCTATCTATGAGTACATGTGAACACATTACTTACACAAACAAACCATTAACAAGAGACACCCAAATAAAATTGTGCATCATGCTGGAATTTTTATTGTGAGTGCATTACTTGTGACAACATAAAAATAATGTGACTAGAAATATATTAAAGCCCAAAGTGGAATTGAAGGGTTAAAAGGAATTTTAGAATTTAAGAAAAAAAAAAGAGAAGAAGGAAACAATACTATGTGAGTAAAATGAATAATAAAAATATATATAATAAAATATATTACTTCTATAATGGGATTTGAGTTTGTAAATTTTACCCAAAGGTGAAACTCCTAAAAGGATTCAAAATTCAGAATTTGAAATTGAAAACAAAAATGAAATAAAACAGAAAATAAAAGAAAAAGGAGAGAACAACCCTAACTGGGCCTCGGAACCACATTGCGGCCCACCTTGAGATCCTTCGCTCGCGCCAGCCCAATAACACATCCCCGCGCTCGCCTGGGCTCGGTCGCTGACGCGTTGGGACCCACCGGTCAGGTCAGCCGTATTCCCCGAATCCTCGCTCTGTAACAGCTCGCGATGACTGGGCCGAGCTCCGTATCCGCCGTGGATCTCGCTGGATGACTCGCGCGCGCCTGGACTCTTGCCCTCCATGACCATCTCACGGCTTGGTGGGTCTATTGCGCCAGCATTGGAGCGAACTCCCCTTTTTCTAGCGACGGATGGTTACAGTGGAACCGCGCGCTTCCACCAGCCGACTCCCGTGCACGCCGCGCGCCGCCGTGGGCTTCGGGAGTCAGTTGGAGTCCGCCTTGACCCGAGTATAAGTCTCCTCTAAGCGCCCGGCGGTCCTCCCATCTCATTCCTACACAGCGGCACGGCACCGCGCGGGCAAACTGAGTGAGGAGAGAGCCGCCGCCGTGGATTGCCGCCAGTAGGGCAATTCGAGCCCTAATCTCACCACCCGTGGCTTGGGCTGCTCACGAGGAAGCTGTTCGCGGGCATAATTGGTGTATGGTGCCCTGGGACCTTGGCAATTCTTCGCCGGAGCTGGGTGCGCCACCGTCATCCGCCTGGACTCGTGGGCAGGGCCGTCGCCGCATCACACCGAGGTAATAAGCCCACCGGCAGATTCGCCTCGCTCTCCTCATCGCGTAGTCCTATCCGATTTGGTTTTGTCGCCCGGGGTTGGCCGTTCGTCGTCGCACTCGCGTGCGCCGCCGTGCGGTGTTCTTGCGCCGCCGGTCGGGGTGGCTGGGGAGAAGACGAGTTGCTGGCCATCGATCGTGAGATCTGCGGCCACGATTAGATCTAGATAACGTTTCACGGTGAATCAATCTAGGGCGTTTATGTTAGATCGAGTGGTCCGCATCGCTTCGGCGAGCATTGAATCTGGGCCCTCCATCTTTGATCGGACGGGTGACGTTAGGTACCGGTTCAGGGGACGGCAGATCTAATCCGGGCGCTTGATTCCTGATCTGACGGCTGGAATTAGACTATACCCCTTCGCGCTGGCAGTCTTTTAAAAGAGCCCCTGGACTTTTTGGAAATAGAACCCGCCGTCCTAAGTGACTGTGCTCTGAGTCTTAGAAGATTTTACCCAGAGCCCCCTGCTGTTCTCAGATTTTGAAGCCCAGTCCAGTCATCACGAAAACCAGAGAAAATAAATAGAAAATGAATTTTTAATATGAAAATAATTGCTAGAACTTAGATAATTCATAGAAAATTTATTTTAGCTCCAAATTGAACCATCCCACTTTCTAAAATTTTGTAATTTTATTATCTACCACCTAGGGCCTCTGTTTTGTCATGAAAACAATTAGAAAATTAATCTCTCACTTAATCCATTTTAAACACATAAAACCTTTGAAAATTCATAACTTAAAATCTATAACTCCAAAATTAATGATTCCTGTTCCTATGATCTTATTTTAATAGGTAGATTATTAATATGTATTTTGCATATATGTTTGGTGTAATGTTAATTTTGCCTATACCATGTATGTCTGTATTGCTACGTTTAGCAGTGAGGCCACGAGGATCTGAAGAATCATCCTGGTACCTGGAATCTCAAGTCCCAGGCAAGTTGTGCCCTTGATCACTTCTTTTTACCCACTCATGTTCTAATTAATCATAATGATCTGCATAGGTTAATTTTGATGGGACCCAATAGGTTACCCTAGTTTGTCTATCTTTATACCTTGTTTACCACTGAACTTTCTGGGTAGTACTTGCTAGTGCTATATGTGGTTTTGGGTATGGAGATACACTATTCATGATTATACTTTTATTATCAGTTGTTATTTACTGTTCATGATAAGATCATTATGTTAATTGGAACATGGAGAACCACCCGGGAAAACAGTGCTACCACGAGGGTGGAATGGGACGCCCTTGGCTGATTAATTAGGAAAGCTAGTGGAAGACTACCTTACCCGAAAGGGGCAAGGGCAGTAGGGGAGAGGTCAGTGTAGGGAGGCCCTCGGGAGGATTTTGCTGCGATGGCGGTCCTGCAAGGGATTCCTGCACTGGATCTTCCTATAAACTGTAGCGGGTTTTCGGAAGCTAGTGGAACTTTGTAAAGGCCTCGTAGTGGATCCCTAGCCATTCACCTCGGAAGTGTCTAAGGGCTTTGCAAACCCTGGCAACATGGGATACACGACTTGTGGGTAAAGATGCGCAACCTCTGCAGAGTGTAAAACTGGTATACTAGCCGTGCTCACGGTCATGAGCAGCTCGGACACTCACATGATTAATTTATGGAACTAAATTCAATTTGTCATATGCATTGCATTGCAGGTGGTGTTGTTATTTTTGTTCTATTACTTAATTGGGTTTGGTATTTACTTATACTTAGTAACTGCTAATAAAATTTTGACCAACATTAAAAGCAATGCTCAGCTCTAACCATCCTCTTTGGTAAGCCTTACACTTCACGTGAGCTCCCATCTTTGGCGAGTTCATGCACATTATTCCCCACAACTTGTTGAGCGATGATCGTATGTGAGCTCACTCTTGCTGTCTCACATACACCACAGGTCAAGAACAGGTACCACAGGATGAAGCGATTGGAGGATGTTGTGATGTGTTCGTGAGAGATCTAGGTCGTCGTCTCCCAGTCAACTTTGGGTTGCTGGACCGTTGTCTCCTTATAATGTAACTATTTATTTTGTATAGAACTCCTGTTATATATAAAGATGTGACATTCGATCCTGTGCCACTATACATCATATGTATGAGACTTGGTCCCAGCATACCTGGTGTTTATGTTAACCCCGGGTTTTGGACCCCTAAAATCCGGGTGTTACAACTTGCACCCACCATAGCTAGCATGGGAGACCACATATCAGGACAGGTGAGGAGTAAAGTCTGCGCCTAGCTTCACTCAGGTACTAGGCTTACCGGTTACCAAATTTCTCGACATGTGTTTAGTACGTTCAAATGCTTGACTCACGGTACCACACATTAATCCTCAATTCCATTTTCGTCTCATAGAGAACGCATCCACCTAGGATCCATGTCCTTAGAAAATCATAGTGTGGCGGAACCGCCTAGATTATTCCAACTTAAGTGCCTTAGTCTCACCTCAAGGGCAAAGACCCACACTTAACAGAATAAACTATCAATTCCTCGGATCTAGTCCGATTGAAGCCACTTACCAAGGATCGGGTACCATTTGCTCACACAAAGGTGAGGCATAGAGAAATACAATAAAGCATAATACCACAAATTTAAATAAGTAGTTAGACTTATTACATCATCATTGGAGTTTGAAAATAGTAAACATTGTTCTTGTTGCAGCGGAAATTAATTAACGAAAAATAAAGAGTGAGGCGAAGCCTGGTCCATCACTCCTTCTGGTCATCACCTGCTGAGGCAGGGTTCCACTCGACTGTCCAACCCGGTGGCAAGGTGGATGGCCAAGTCAACCCAGAAACCATATCCTCCTCGAAGGTACCTATAAAAATTATGCCACAAGCAAAGCTGAGTATACTAATACTCAACTAGACTTACCGGGTGTAAGGAGTCTACTCCTCTACCTCTAGACCATGAAGCTGTTTGGTTGAGGGGTTTGGTTTGCCAAAAGCACTAGCCGAGTCTAAAATTAAATTTTAGCTTTTGCAAGTTTAATAATATTCCTTAAGCTAGGTTTCATCCTTCTAAACATACATGGTAACAAACATTTAGTGCAAGCAACACTTTATCCCATGAAAACTCATTTCACTTCTTACTCGATGTAGTAGCACATATCAAGCAGTCTCATTAGCTGCGAGAAGTAGACGATTTGAATCGAGTTTAAACCTTGCAAGGAAAACCTAAACACATGACATGTAGGAGCACTCCGTCCCCACACACGTCAACCGTCCTCATCGATTCCCTGGCAACAGATCAGGGCCCACTGTCATTGGTATACAATGCTCCACTGACCCTGCCCGCTGTCGTGCAGTGACCGCACTTGTACCCACCATAACCGGAATGGGAGACCCTGTCTCATGAACACGTGGGGAGGTATGTCTGCTGGCAGGTTCACTCAGTTACTAGGCTTACCGATTTACCATATTTCTCGGCATGTGCTTAGTACCTTCAAATGCTTGACACACAGTACCACATATTAATCCTTATTCCAGTTTTATCTTGTAGACAAGGAATCACCATGGATCCTTGTCCACAGACCATCATGGTTCCAGTTTCAAAGCGGATACAATCAATTCCTAACCTCACGCAAATGCTATAAAAATCACTCGACTTCTACCGAGATCCTGAATTAGCATAGAGCTACTCAACCTAGCATACTAGTATCCATCTCAAAAGTAAACATGACTTCATGCAACTAGGGTTTCAAACAACTCCTACACTTAAGTGCATAGTACAAACCTACAAACATTAAGTGTAGTAAAATAGCATATATAAACGGTTATGCATAAAACCGGGGCTTGCCTGGAATCCAACACTACATAGTGTTTGCTAGATGACACTCTGAAAGTCGCCTAGAGGGGGTGAATAGGCGTAATCTGAAATTTACAACTTTAAATACACACTACAAGTCGGGGTTAGCGTTAGAACTAAAATCAAGTCCGGGAGAGAGGGCGAAAACAAATCAAATGAGATCAAACGGATGAACACGGTGATTTGTTTTACCGAGGTTCGGTTCCAAAGAACCTACTCCCCGGTGAGGAGGACACAAAGGCCGGGTCTATTTCAACCATTTCCCTCTCTCAAACGGTCACTTAGACTGAGTGAGCCTTCTTCCTTAATCTCACGGGTCATTAAGACCCCGCAAGGACCACTACACACTTGGTGTCTCTTTCCTCGCTTACAAAGCACTTGAGAATAAGAATGGCAAAAGAAGAAAGGCAATCCAAGCGACAAGAACTCAAATGAACACAAAAATCTCTCTCTCACAAGCCACTAAGTGTTTGGAGTGAATTTGGGACTCGGAGAGGATTTGATCTTTTGTATTGTGTCTTGGAGTGAATGTTAGAGCTCTTGTATTGAATGTGATCTTCAGAAAACTTGGATGCTTGAAGTTGTGGTGGTTGGGGGTATTTATAGCCCCCAACCACCAAGGTAGCCGTTGGGGGAGGCTGCTGGCGATGGGCGCACCGGACAGTCCGGTGCACCACCGGACAGACACTGTACACTGTCCAGTGCGCCGCCACGTCACCCAACCGTTAGGGTTCTGGAGCAGTTGATCATTGTCGCCTTTGTCTTCTTGTGGCAATAGACAGTCTGGTGGTGCACCGGACAGTCCAGTGCCCCTCTGACTCGCTGTTCTGACTTCTGTCGTGCACTATGCTATACTGTTCCCACTGTCAGAGTCGACCGTTGCGCGGAGGTTGTCGTTCCTCCGCTAGCTCACCGGACAGTCCGGCGGCACACCAGATAGTCCGGTGAAGTATAGCGGAGAGCGACTGCATTTTCCCGAGAGTGGCTGGTTGGAACTGGTACGGCTCAGGTGCACCGGACAGTCCGGTGCGCCAGTCCACAGCACACTCAATTTTTTGCTCCGGTTCATTTTAGTCCCTAACTTGAATCTTTTATTGGTTTGTGTTGAACCTTATGCACATGTAATACATGAGTTCTAGAGCAAACTAGTTAGTCCATTTGTTTGTGTTGGACATTCAACCACCAAAATTAATTGTAGGAAAAGGTTAACCCTATTTCCCTTTCAATCTCCCCCTTTTTGGTGATTGATGCCAACATAAACCAAAGCAAATATATAAAATGCAGAAATGAACTAGTTTGCATATGGTAAGTGCATAGGTTACTTGGAATTAAACCAATTGATAATCTCACTAGATATGAATGGATTGCTTTTCTTTTATTTAACATTTTGGACCACATTTGCACCACTTGATTTGTTTTTGCAAATTCTTTTGAAAAAATCTTTTTCAAAGTCTTTTGCAAATAGTCAAAGGTATATGAATAAGAATTGCAAGAAGCATTTTCAAGATTTGAAATTTCTCCCCCTATTTCAAATGCTTTTCCTTTGACTAAATAAAACTCCCCCTGAATGAAATTATCCTCTTAGCTTTCAAGAGGGTTTTTGAAATAGATTCCAATTTTAAAATTTGACTTTTAAGGATATCAGTTGAAGAATTAATTGTAAATTAGATATAATTGTGAAATTGCCATGACATAGATATTAATGTGAAAAATATCAATTAAAACTTCATTATGAAAATTTTTGAAATTATGGTGGTGTGGTCCTTTTGCTTTGGGCTTAATATTTTCTCTCCCTTTGGCATTAAGTGCCAAAAATGGAGACCTTGAGAGCCCTTTAATACTTTCTCCCCCATTGGTACAAGTAAATAAGAGTGAAAGATTATACCAGTTGAGAGTGTGGAAGAACAATGGCAAAGGGTAAATGATACCATCAGAGATGAGTGGAAGCATTGTCATTGCTGAAGACTCCATTTTTCTTTCAATCTACGACTTAGTATAGAAATACACTTGAAAACATATTTGTCGTAGTCTTGGCACAAGTATAATGAAAAATATGCATTTGCACCAAATGAAAGAGACATGATCAAAGGTATATAAATGAGCTATGTGTGCAATGTTTCAATCAAAGTTCCGAGAATCAAGTATATTTAGCTCATTCCTAAGTTTGCTAAAGGTTTTCTCATCTAATGGCTTGGTAAAGATATCGGCTAATTGATTCTTGGTGTTTACATAAGCTATTTCGATATCCCCCTTTGTTGGTGATCTCTCATAAAGTGATACCGAATATCTATGTGCTTAGTGCAGCTGTGTTCAACGGGATTATCCGCCATGCAGATTGCACTCTCATTATCACATAGGAGAGGGACTTTGCTCAATTTGTAGCCATAGTCCCTAAGGGTTTGCCTCATCCAAAGTAATTGCGCACAACAATGGCCTGCGACAATGTACTTGGCTTCGGCGGTGGAAAGAGCTACGGAGTTTTGTTTCTTTGAAGCCCATGACACAAGGTATCTCCCCAGAAACTGACAAGTCACTGATGTGCTCTTCCTATCAATTTTACACCCTGCCCAATTGTAACACCCCAGGTGTTTACCATCTGCTCGACAACGAGTATGAATTTAAGCATGTAATATCAGTGGATAAAAAGGATGCCAAATTTTAATCATCTTCGCCTATCGCGATTTTAATATCGCATATGTTTCATCTGTCGCAAGTTCGACATCATTTTTATCCATCTGGACTCTTCCTAAATTTTCGTGATATTCTACGTCCGGTGATTATTTAAAATTCATCGCTCGCGCGAATATGAATTCGGAAGCCCGACTCACTCAGATGATTTTTATCCCGGGCAAATTTATTTGAACTCGATGACAAAAATGTTCGATGCAAAATAATCTGAATCGCGCAGTGTCTGAGAGAATCGTGCACGAGGTTGATAATCAAGGAATTATAATTGAGATCCGATTATCACACAAATTGTCCGTAACCATGGAAGCAGATGTTCAGACCGTAGATGAATTTATCGGGTCTCAGTTATATCCAAAGAAATCTCCTATATAATTGGCCATGTCATTTTGATCTGACCAAATTAAACTTCATTTACATCTTGATGCTAGATTCAAATCTGAGAGCACGAATACATATGGATTAGTGTGTAAAAAAATATTCAGCCGCCTATCCCTACCGCTGCCCCTTCCAGATTTTTTTTCTTTTGCCGAGCTCATCTCTTCGCGCCGCCCCTCCCTCAGCTTTATCTCCAACCGAGTCCCCACCGCTTCTCCCCGGTGCCCTTCCTCCATCTCTCCTCTCAACGCTCTCCCTCACCGTCATGCCCTCCTCTTCCCAGCCCTGGCCATCTCGAGCTCACCTTGCTCCTCCCAACGCCGCGTCTTGGCCCTGTTCTTCATGGTGGCTACGCGTCAGGGCACCGCTGACTACCTGTACCAGCCGGCGTTTTTCTTCAAGCCACCGAGCTCCCTCTCCCATGGTCCCTGGCTTCTCCCATGGACGCGCGCGCTCCATCTTCCCCATGGTCGCGTCCTGCTCAGCTCTCATGCTGTCGATTTGGAGCTCCGGCGCGAGCTCTTCCCTGGTGCTCGGACTCGCCAGTCGCCACCCCAGCTGAGATCCCTCGCCATGGCGCGCGCCTGTCCCCTGGCCGTCAGCTCGCCGCGCCCCTGGTTTCAGCCTAGCTCGGTGTCCATCTCCCTGCAGCTCGCCCAGCCCAACCGTGTGTTTCTCCCATGGCTGCCTGCTCGCCGCGCGCGCTACTCCCTGGCTCGCGGTTTCCCAGCTCCTCCTGGCTATGGCTGACTCGCCGGATCTTGCGCGCCCCTGGTGTCTGCTTCAGCTCCGTCGAGTCCTCTCTCTGCCCACCCTTTTGTCGCGCCCTCAGCTCGCCTACGCGTTTCTCTACTCACCGGCGTGCCCTTCCTGCTTCCGTGCTCGGTCTTCGTCTCTGTCGCGCCGATCTGCGCTCATCCGTGGCCATCGAACCCGCCCAGCTCCTTACTTGCTACGGCCCTGGTCGTCGCATCGCTGTGCGCAGCGGTGGCATGGTGGGTATTGGTCGCGGGCATGGTCGGGCGACGCGAGATCTGGGCACACCGTCGTTTCATTATGCCCAGTGTCGTGCCTTTTGTACCAGTCGTCGATTTCCTATTCGCCACAGCGTCAAGCTCCTCCCGTCTGTACCGGCCATCAAGTTTGCTTTCGCTTCCGTGCCACACGCACTCATCTTTGCTAGCTGGTCGTGCACCTCACTCCGCTATTCCGAGTCCGCCAGTCACCATTGCTCATCCGTGTCAAGACATTTCGCGCCATGGTTCAGCTTCCTAGTTCATCGTTGTTCATCTCTGTGTCGGGTCTACAACAATATTGTAGATCCCTCCTAGTTACTTGTCATTGTTCCGTTGCCTCGCTTCGATGCCAATCCCTACGTGTTGTCTCCGACTTGTGTTCGCGCTGACAAAAGAATCCCAAGAAGATATAGAGGAGCAAGCCCCTAGTCGATGCCCAAGTGCTCGGTGAAAGGCCAGAACCAGAATCATCGTCGTTTATGCGGAGTTCTACTTAATATAGAGAGATTCCAAGAGTTGCAGATGGAAAAGAAAGAGAAGCTCCGTTCCATACTCGTCAGCTGTTTGATCGTAGACTTCAATCGAAGACTATCGTCGTTCCCGCAAACACAGAATCAAGTTGATAACGGTGAGCCAAATCACTATTTTTACTATAGATTTTATGATCGTGAAATAAGACGCTTAGTTTGCATATGAAGTTTAAATTAGAAATACCAGTGATGTGAGATGTGCTTCGAGGAGTTTAGTTGCCGAGTATATTCGAGCTAGTTCTATTTTGTAGAGTGTAGTATTTCGGTGATGTGTAGGTTAACTTTAGTATTTTATGCAATTATCGATAAAACTGTCGATGCTAGTTGTGTTCAGTGCGCGTAAGATGAAATCGATGTCCTGCGCTAGTAGTTAGTGTCATCTATGTTTGTGATCGATAATGTTGGAGTAGGATATGATCGACGATTTTCTTATCTAGTGATTGGTGTGATGGTATATTGTATAAAATATGCTGACTAGGTAAAAATATATGTAGTAATATGAATCTGTTAATAAATCATAAAAGAAAGAGAGCGTGTGTATATTTTATTGTATTGCGATGTATGTGCTACATCCGAATAGGCTAGAAAGGCGTAATAATTATAATTAGTCGTACATCGCTAGCTAGTATTTGCTTAATGTTTTGTTATAAGTGTTTCATTCTCTTCGGTGTAGATATCTATCTTATACTCTTTATACTCGTGCTCATACATGTGCATCATGCATCTCATGAGGTACGATAAATAATCGCGTGATGCGGAAGACGACCCAAGTCGACCCCAAGCGAGGGCTACTTCGCATGCTGATGCTGATGGACGAACCTACCTGATCAAGTGCTAGGACAAGGCTGATCACCAAATGGACGTCGTCTAAAAAACACTAACCTAGTGTTACCCAGGCAAGCCCCGGTGCATTCGCCCCTTCCTTGTGTTTTAAATGCTTTTTCACCTTATCTGATGCATTAGGTGATAGGAGTTGTGTGATAAACAATTGATGCATTACCATTCCTTGGAAACTCATTAATCCTGGTTTTATAAAAAGAACTGATAATGCTTAGCCCTGCTTAGAAATTGAAAATCATTTGTTTTCAAAAAGAATGATTGTGGAACATTGGTTATGGGCCTTTCGTTTCAAAAAGCAAAGCAAACCTATGGTGATGATTCCACTTCGGGCGGAGTGGGTTCATCATTCGGAAAAGAGTACCCCTATCGGGTACCAAAAATGGGAAAATGGTTTGAATAAATCTAGACTAGACACTGAGCTGACAAGGTCGCCCATCTGTGTCGATTAAGGACCGTTCGATGTAGGCCTGTTGTGGTGGAGATCTTGCAACTAGCCACATGCTCCGGTAAGCCTGAACCCGGTTATTCCATACGTGAAAAGACAACCGCGCACTGGGCGTGGGAGATGGTGGGAGTAGCGTGTACCCTCCTTGCTAGAGGCTAGATGGAGGAGTACTGTGCTCCCGGGTAGCATGGACCGGTTCACGTTGTGGAGGATCTGTGGGAACGGTTGACATATGTAAGGGTTAAGTGCTACATATGTCGTGTGGTTAGGGATCCCCAGCTGGGTATAATCGGTTCGAATCGTTGTTGCTCCTCGGTCATGGAGACTCTACCCTCCCACCACTCATCGTAGTTTATAAGTAAAATAAGAATTTGGGAAAAAGAAAGCTAGACCAGGACAAGTGAATGCTCTAGATTAGGCAAATCTAGATTCAGGAAAAGTACTTAACTTGTGAAGTAAAATTTTGGCATAAGGATTCACTACTAGTAAGCTCTTCTGTAAAATGAGTCTTTGAAATTTGGTAAGCCTTACCTTGATTCCTAATCAGCCAGCATATCCTTGAGAGCCTTTTCTTTAGTTAGGTAAGTCTTGCTGAGTAATTGCGTACTCAGGGTTTTATTCCTTGTTGTTTTCAGGTTATAGTTTTGTGCTGCTGTTGATGGTGTTAAGTGCCGGTGGGCTCGGCCTTCTTATAAGTCTAAGTAATTCTTATATACTTCTTATTGAGGATGGTCCTTGAGCTAGCATATATTTCAAAACTATAAATAACTTATAACAGTTCAAAGTTATTTCTTTGAATCACTTTGGTAATCACTCCGATCATATACAAGGTAAACTTGATGTAACTTGTAAAATTTGGTAATAAGAATTCCGATGCAAAATGTTGGTGTGTGATTTGTGTTTACTTAATCTTGTGATCCTGGTTGTAAGTGGTTTATCCAGGGTCCTTGGGACACTCGGACGGATCCTGTTAAGTTATTCGGTGCACATGCATAGACGTCTGAGGTCTTTGAG
The DNA here is from genome assembly GCA_029449295.1 of Zea luxurians. Taxonomy (NCBI): domain Eukaryota; kingdom Viridiplantae; phylum Streptophyta; class Magnoliopsida; order Poales; family Poaceae; genus Zea; species Zea luxurians. Next base: position 10,744,039 of record JAOPSE010000002.1, read on the forward strand.
ACAAGGACAGGTGCATGTGGGCCCAATAACTTGGGAGGTTCTGCCACACCAATCGGCATCGGAATATCCTATTAAATCAAAAGTGGATCCCTTGGGGTACCAAAGCCCAAACTTAGGAGTGTAAATTAAATACCTCATGATTCTCTTCACGGCCCTAAGGTGAACTTCCTTAGGATCGGCCTGGAACCTTGCACACATGCATACGGAAAGCATAATATCCGGTCGAGATGCACATAAATAGAGTAAAGACCCTATCATCGACCGGTATACCTTTTGATCTACGGATTTACCTCCCGTGTCGAGGTCGAGATGCCCATTGGTTCCTATGGGTGTCTTCATGGGTTTGCCATCCTTCATCCCAAACTTCTTAAGTATGTCTTGAATGTACTTTGTTTGGCTGATGAAGGTGCAATCTTGGAGTTGCTTGATTTGAAATCCTAGGAAATACTTCAACTCCCCCATCATAGACATCTCGAATTTCTGTATCATGATCCTACCAAACTCTTCACAAGTTGATTTGTTAGCAGACCCAAATATAATATCATCAACATAAATTTGGCATATAAACAAATCTTTTGCAATAGTTTTAGTAAAGAGAGTAGGATCGGCTTTACCAACTTTGAAGCCATTAGTAATAAGAAAATCTCTCAGGCATTCATACCATGCTCTTGGGGCTTGCTTGAGCCCATAAAGTGCCTTTGAGGGTTTATACACATGGTTAGGGTACTCACTATCTTCAAAGCCGGGAGGTTTCTCAACATAGACCTCTTCCTTGATAGGTCCATTGAGGAAGGCACTTTTCACGTCCATTTGATAGAGCTTAAAGCCATGGTAAGTAGCATAGGCAAGTAGTATACGAATTGACTCAAGCCTAGCTACGGGTGCATAAGTTTCATCAAAGTCTAAACCTTCGACTTGTGAATAACCTTTGGCCACAAGTCGGGCTTTGTTTCTTGTCACCACACCATGCTCATCTTGCTTGTTGCAGAATACCCACTTGGTACCTACAACATTTTGGTTAGGACATGGAACTAAATGACATACCACATTCCTTGTGAAGTTGTTGAGCTCCTCTTGCATTGCCAGCACCCAATCCGGATCTCTTAATGCATCCTATACCCTGTATGGCTCAATAGAGGAAACAAAAGAGTAATGCTCACAGAAATGTGCAACTCGAGATCTAGTGGTTACCCCCTTATGAATGTCACCAAGGATGGAGTTGACGGGGTGATCTCTTTGAATTGCTTGGTGGACTCTTGGGTGTGGCGGTCTTTGACCCTAAATTTCTGGATCATCTTCCTTGTCTTCATTAACTTCATCTCCCCATTGATCATTGTCCTCATCTTGAGGTGGCTCATCCTCTTGATTTTCATCCTCATCATCTTGAGCCTGTTCCTCATCTTTGGTTGGTGGAGATGCTTGGTTGGAAGATGACGGTTGATCTTGTGCTTGTGGAGGCTCTTCGGATTCCTTAGGACACACATCCCCAATGGACATGTTCCTTAGCGCGATGCATGGAGCCTCTTCATCATCTAGCTCATCAAGATCAACTTGCTCCACTTGGGAGCCATTAGTCTCATCAAACACAATGTCACAAGAAACCTCAACCAATCCAGTGGATTTGTTGAAGACTCTATATGCCCTTGTGTTTGAGTCATAACCAAGTAAAAAGCCTTCTACAGCCTTAGGAACAAATTTAGATTTTCTACCTCTTTTGACAAGAATAAAGCATTTACTCCCAAAGACTCTAAAATATGAAACATTGGGCTTTTTACAAGTGAGGAGTTCATATGATGTCTTCTTGAGGATTCGGTGAAGATATAACCGGTTGATGGAGTAGCAAGCGGTGTTAATCGCCTCGGCCCAAAACCGGTTTGGTGTCTTGTACTCATCAAGCATGGTCCTTGCCATGTCCAGTAGAGTTCTATTCTTCCTCTCCATAACCATTTTGTTGAGGTGTGTAGGGAGAAGAGAACTCATGCTTGATGTCCTCCTCCTCAAGAAAGCCTTTGATTTGAGAGTTCTTGAACTCAGTTCCATTATTGCTTCTTATCTTTTTGATCCTTAATTCGAACTCATTTTGAGCCTGTCTTAAGAATCCCTTTAAGGTGTCTTGGGTTTGAGATTTTTCCTGCAAAAAGAACACCCAAGTGAAGCGAGAATAATCATCCACAAGAACTAGACAGTACTTACTCCCGCTGATGCTTATGTAAGCAATCGGTCCGAATAAATCCATGTGGAGTAGCTCGAGCGGCCTATCAGTCGTCATGGTGTTCTTGTGTGGATGATGGACTCCAACTTGCTTCCCTACTTGACATGCGCTACAAACCCTGTCTTTCTCAAAATGAACAATTGTTAGTCCTAAAATGTGTTCTCCCTTTAGAAGCTTGTGAAGATTCTTCATTCCAACATGGGCTAGTTGGCGATGCCAGAGCCAACCCATATTAGTCTTAGCAATTAAGCAAGTGTTAAGTTCAACTTTGTTCTCATTAAAATCAACTAAATATAGCTGACCCTCTAACACTCCCTTAAATGCTATTGAATCATCACTTCTTCTAAAGACAGTAACACCTACATCTGTAAATAGACAGTTGTAGCCCATTTTGCATAATTGAGAAACAGAAAGCAAATTGTAATCTAAAGAATCTACAAGAAAAACATTGGAAATAGAATGGTCAGGTGATATAGCAATTTTACTCAATCCTTTGACCAAACCTTGATTTCCATCCCCGAATGTGATAGCTCGTTGGGGATCTTCATTTTTCTCATAGGAGGAGAACATTCTCTTCTTCCCTATTATGTGGTTTGTGCACCCGCTATCGATTATCCAACTTGAACCACCGGATGCATAAACCTACAAAACAATTTTAGGCCTTATTCTTAGGTACCCAAAACAGTCTTGGGTCCTTTGACGTTAGAAACAAGCACCTTGGGTACCCAAACACAAGTTTTGGAGCTCTTGTGTTTGCCCCCAACATATTTAGCAACTACTTTTCCTAATTTGTTAGTTAAGACATAAGATGCATCAAAAGTCTTAAATGACACATTATGTTTATTTGATGCAGCAGGAATGATTTTTTAAGCATTTTAACATGTGTGGTATGCCTAGAGCTAGAAGCCTCATTTTTATACATGAATGCATTGTGAGAAACATTATGAGGTTTCTTAGCATGAATCTTCCTAATCTTATGTTCAGGATAGATTGCAGGATATAAAATGTAACCCTCATTATCCTGAACCATGGGAGCCTTGCCCTTAACAAAATTAGATAATCTTTTAGGGGCATTAAGCTTGACATTGCTCCCCTGTTGGAAACCAATGCCATCCTTAATGTCAGGGCGCCTCCCATTATAGAGCATGCTTCTAGCAAATTTAAACTTTTCATTTTCAAGTTCATGCTCATTAATTTTAGCAGTTAATTTAGTTACGTGATCATTTTGTTGTTTAATCATGGCAAGGTGATCATTCATAGCTTCTACATTAACATCTCTACATCTAGTGCAAATAGAAACATGATCAAGGGTAGATGTAGAGGGTTTGCATGCATTTAATTCTTCTATCTTAGCATTTAATTTAACATTCTCATCTCTAAGACAGGAAATAGAATCATTGCAAACATTTAAATCTTTAACCTTAGAAACTAGACTAGCATTTTCATCTCTAAGGCTAGAAATTGAATCATGACAAATGCTAAGCTCCTTAGATGAATTTCCACATTTCTCTACTTCCTGAGCATAAGCATTTTTCAATTTAACAATTTTTTTGTTTTCTTTAATAAGGAAGTCCTCTTGGCTATCCAAGAGTTCATCCTTCTCATTAATAGCTTCTATTAATTTATTCAGTTTCTTCTTTTGATCCATGCTAAGGTTGGCAAAGAGAGACATTAAATTATCTTCACTATCACTAGAGCTACCCTCATCACTAGATGTTGTATATTTGTGGGTGGCTCTAGAGTATACCTTCTTCTTCTTGCCGTCCTTAGCCATAAGACACTTGTGGACGACATTGGGGAAGAGGAGGCCCTTATTGATGGTGATGTTGGCGGCGTCCTCATCGGAGGAGGAATCGGTGGAGCTCTCATCGGAGTCTCATTCCCGACATATGTGGGCATCGCCACCCTTCTTCTTGTAGTACCTCTTCTTCTCCTTCTTCCATTTCTTGTCGTCATCCCTGTCACTTCCACTAGAAATAGGACATTTAGCTATGAAGTGACCGGACTTACCACACCGGTAGCATACCTTCTTGGAGCAGGACTTGTAATCTTTCCCCCTCCTTTGCTTGAGGATTTAGTAGAAGCTCTTGATGATGAGCGCCATCTCCTCGTTGTCAAGCTTGGAGGCATCGATTGGAAGCCTACTTGATGTAGACTCCTTCTTTTCTTCCATCGCTTTGAATGAGACGGGTTGCACCTTGGGTGTTGAGGTGGCGCCTTGCTCCAAGTTGACAATGTGTTTGGAGTCTTTGATCATAAGCTCAAAGCTCACAAACTTGCCAATCCCCACGAATTAATTGCACTTGAGTAGGATTGCAAAAAACAAGGGATCTTAGAATAACCTTGACCATTTCATGGTCATCCCAATTGGTGCTCCCGAGGTTGCGCACTTGGTTCACCATTGTCTTTAGCCGGTTATACATTGCTTGCGGCTCTTCTCCTTTGTTGAGGACGAATCGACCGAGCTCCCCCTCGATCGTCTCGCGCTTGGTGATCTTGGTCACCTCGTCCCCTTCGTGTGCGGTCTTGAGGATGTCCCAAATTTCCTTGGCAGTCTTTAATCCTTGCACCTTGTTATACTCCTCTCGACATAAGGAGGCGAGGAGTACAGACGTGGCTTGGGAGTTAAAGTGCCTAATTTGGGCGGCCTCGTCCTAGTCATAGTCTTTGTCCTCGACTTGAGGTACCTGCGCTCCAAATTCAACTATGTCCCATATGCTTTTGTGGAGTGAGGTTAGGTGATGCCTCATTTTTTCACTCCACATACAATAATCTTCACCATCAAAATATGGTGATTTGCCTAGGGGAACAGAAAGTAATGGAGCGCGCTTAGAAATACGGGGATAGCGAAGAGGCATCTTACTATACTTATTGCGCTCATGGCATTTAGAAGTGATGGACGACTAGAAGCTTGATGTGGAGGGTGACGAAGAGTCGGTCTCGTAGTAGACGACCTTTTTCATCTTCTTCTTGTCACCTTTCCGATGCGACTTGATGGAGGAAGAGAATTCCTCCTTATGTTTGTTGCCGGACTCCCTTGAGAGAGTCCTCCCCAAGCTTGCGGGCTTGTTGCCGGTCATTATCTCCCTCTTGGCGTGATCTCCTGACATCACTTCGAGTTGTTAGACTCTAATGAAGCATCGGGCTCTAATACCAATTGAAAGTCGCCTAGAGGGGGGTGAATAGGCGTAATCTGAAATTTACAACTTCAAATACACACTACAAGCCGGGGTTAGCGTTAGAACTAAAATCAAGTCCGGGAGAGAGGGCAAAAATAAATCAAATGAGAATCAAGCGGATGAACATGGTGATTTGTTTTACCGAGGTTCGGTTCCAAAGAACCTAGTCCCCGTTGAGTAGGCCACAAAGACCGGGTATATTTCAACCCTTTCCCTCTCTCAAACGGACACTTAGACCGAGTGAGCCTTCTTCCTTAATCGCACGAGTCACTAAGACCCCACAAGGACCACCACACACTTGGTGTCTCTTGCCTTGCTTACAAAGCACTTGAGAATAAGAATGGGAAAAGAAGAAAGGCAATCCAAGCGACAAGAACTCAAATGAACACAAAAATCTCTCTCTCACAAGCCACTAAGTGTTTGGAGTGAATTTGGGACTCGGAGAGGATTTGATCTTTTGTATTGTGTCTTGGAGTGAATGCTAGAGCTCTTGTATTGAATGTGATCTTCAGAAAACTTGGATGCTTGAAATTGTGGTGGTTGGGGGTATTTATAGCCCCCAATCACCAAGGTAGCCGTTGGGGAGGCTGCTGGCGATGGGCGCACCGGACACTCCGGTGCGCCGCCACGTCACCCAACCGTTAGGGTTCTGGAGCAGTTGACTGTTGGCGCCTTTGTCTTCTTGTTGCACCGGATAGTCTGGTGGTGCACCGGACAGTCCGGTGCCCCTCTGACTCGCTGTTCTGACTTCTGTCGCGCACTGTGCTGCACTGTTCCCGCTGTCAGAGTCGACCGTTGCGTGGAGGTATCCATTGCTCCGCTGGCTCACCGGACAGTCCGGTGAATTATAGCGAAGAGCAACTGCGTTTTCCCAAGAGTGGCTGGTTGGAACTGGTACGGCACTGGTGCACCGGACATTGTCCGGTGGCACACCGGACAATCCGGTGTGCCAGTCCACAACACACTCAGTTCTTTGCTCCAGTTCATTTTAGTCCCTAACTTGAATCTTTTATTGGTTTGTGTTGAACCTTTTGCACCTGTAATACATGAGTTCTAGAGCAAACTAGTTAGTCCATTTGTTTGTGTTGGACATTCAACCACCAAAATTAATTGTAGGAAAAGGTTAACCCTATTTCCCTTTCACACTCGCTTGGCGAGCATCCACTATTTAAGTCCATCCTTCTTTGGGTTGTCCATCAACTGCATCTTGTGGTTGGCACCACATCACTTGCACGATCATCATCTCTCGGTCCTAAATGAGATGCAAGATGCATATGTATGAATATGATGAAAGTAGCACAAGATACTCCAAGTACACGCTAGTGAACCAAACACTAAATAGTAATACACTGCAACGACTATACGCAAGCGCTAGCTACCCGTACGTTATCAGACACACAAAGTCAACATCACTGGGAAAGACGATGAACACTTACTATATTTAACCAACACAAACATGATATCATGACTACAAGCATTTACCCTATTCACTTTAATCGCTCATTGGTTACATTATAATTAAACTAGTTAAGTACACCTAAATTTGGTATGACTTATATATAGTCAGACTTAGTTAAACAAGGAATAGTCACTTAATCGGGTTTTGCAATCATTCACAATATTCTACTGCAAGCATACACCCAAGAGAACACACAGGAGGAGATAGTTTAATCACAATTTCATATTATACTACTTTAATGAGGTTGGTTACTTAGTAGCATCTAGGACTAGCAGAAAGCTAAAGAGAATACATTATTCATTTTGTTTCTCCGAACATATAACTGCAATTGCTAAGTGTTGATTAAGCTAAGCTACTTATTAGTCCTTAACCAAATTAGTTCACTAACTTAGTGAGACGTGTACTAGTTACTTATATATTTAGGCTCTATTATATTAGTTACTATCATTATTGCTTGTTCAGTCACCATCAAAACAAGCAAGCACTTGACTCAAGACAACACAACAGAGTAGAGCAATCAATCACACTCAACATGTTCAGGACATCAGCACAACGGTTGCTTGTTTCAGTTATAACTTACAAGATATTTATCTAAAAATAGTGAACAGATACTTTTTGAAGAGCTTAAGAAACACTCTACAACTTTGGTATTGTCATCTTAATGTGATTAGACACTAAACAAGGTTAACTAGTGATAAACGATAGCTCTGTCCAGATTTGGACAGATTTAGACTTGTGACTTCAAAACTTCATAACTAGAGATTCAGGTATCCAAATCAATTGACCCTAGACTCTCTGGAAAGCTAATGAAAATGTCTACAAATCATTTATGAATATATTAGGTTGATTTAATATTTATCAAGGGTAAAAGACACTATGAAGGCTTTGTTGTCCAGAATTGGACAGATTCAGTCTTCATACTTCAAACAGCTATATCTAGACCTTTAGATCACTCAAAAGGATGATCCAAGACTTTTCGGAAAGCTTAATAAAAGTACTACATAACTTTTATAGTCACCAAGAAGTGGTTCCAATTTTAATCAACCCAAACAATATAGTTTTCGAAATTTGTCCCGATAGTGGACAGAACACAACAATTAGTTTGTAAAATTCATAATTCTTAAACTATCAGGCCTAATATGGCGTGGCCCTGAGGCGGTTTTGTGCGACCGTAGGTGGCGTCGCACACTGCGGACGGGCTTTGCCTCACGCGGCGGTGACTTTTTGGGGCCGAGTGTTGGCTTTGGGAGCCTTTTCGACCACTGGCATTCGTTGGGGGATTTTCATTGCTTTATTACAAGGCTCCGCCTCATTAAAACCTTTCCCCTTCGCGAGGAAAAGAGTGCGGGCCTGAAAGTTTGATGTTTAAATATTACAATGGGCATGCAAAGGCCCGAATGTTGTACACATTCGCTGACTGACGTGATGTAGTTGAGGAGAACTGGGTCGAGGGGTAGCTTCCTGGCCCTTCGTTACTCTAGATCGGGCTTGTTTGCCAGTTTGCCTTGGCTGAAGAATTTGGATTTTTGGCCGGTGTGTTGTTTAGACAATGGATGTTTTGCTGCCCAGGAATGAAGTCTCTTTCTATGTTTTGGGCTACCTGCTAGTCGCCGAAGATTGTGATGACTCTGCCGGGTCCTGGGATCTTCATGCATAGGTATAATCCATGAATTGCCGCTTCGTAGGCATTGATGGCCCCCTGCCCAAGATTGCATTGTATGGGTAGACCATGTCGATGACATTGAACATGATTTGCTCTGTTCGTGCATTTGCGTCGGTGCCGAAGGATAGGGGTAAGACATTTTTTCTGCGGGGTAAGGTAGCCTTGCCTCCGAACCCGACCAGGGGATTGTCTGTCGGTTGTAGCTGCTTCAGGTTTATGCCCATTCTGTCGAAGGCGTGGAGAAAAATGATGTCGGCCTGACTATCGTTGTCCATGAGGGCTTTGCGTATTTCCCAACCTGCCACATTGCAGCTGACGACCATGGCATCGTTGTGGGGAACGTTGCGGAGGTTGACGTTGTTTGAATCGAACGTTAATGGAACATGTGACCACTTTGTGTAAGCGATTGGTCCATTGACGACGACAAGGTTGACACTTCGGTAATAGTCTCTTCGCTGTCTCCTTGTGTCAAAGTCTATGTTTGAGCCTCCGCTAATTACGTTTATGATGTTGTGGACCAGAGGCTGAGGGTAGCCCTCCTCTTCTTTTGGTGGTGGGGTAGCTGACTTTGCTGGTGGATTGGTTGCGGAGGGGGTGGGGTAACATTAGCCTTTCTAGGTGTGTTGGCAGCTGTTGATAGTTTGGTTGGTACTGTTTGTACTGGTATGCTTTATGCTGGTTGTACTGTGGCTAGAAAGTATGGGCTATAGTCTTCGTTGGCTCCTCTAGGTAATCCTTTTTCCCTTTTTCCGTGTCCATCCTCTCTTTTACTTCTCTATAAGCACGGCAATCTTTGGTTGCGTGAGTGGAGCTTTCATGGAATATGTTGCACGACTTATACTCGCGGGGTGGCCCTTGTCCATGCCCCTTCCCCTTGGGGCCCGACCACCTCTTGCCGGTTGGTACCTTTGGTCGTAGTTGCGATCGGTGTCTTCGGGTCGCTGCTGCTGTTGCTGGATGTTGTGAACTTGGGTCTGCGACGAAGGCTACTGCGTTTGTACCCATGGTTTGGAGCTCCCTGGATGCGAGAGGTCCTTTGGCCTACGTTGCTCCTCAATCTTGCGGTAGTGTAGGTCTTTGGAACATGCATACTTTTCAAATAGCTAGTAGAGTTCCTAGAGGGTTGTTGGGGGTCCCGGGTACAATGACTGTACAGCTGACCGACATGGAGGTCGCTGATGGCATAGTGGATGGCTATTACGTCTTCTACTAACGACAACTATGACTTTAGCGACAAGAACTTGTTGTAATAGTCATGAAGGCATTCCCTTTCCAGCTGTATGCACAGTGACAATTCCTCGAGGGCGTCGGTTTGTGGTCGGTACCCTTGGAAATTGAGGAGGAATTTTTCCTGAATGGCTGCCTAGGAGTCGATTTTTTAACGGAGGTAGTCTGGTGTACCATGTTAAGGTGAGGCCCTCCAAGGTGATGATGAGGGACTTTGCCATAGCGTTGTCATCCCCTCTGGAGGAGGCCACTGCCACTTGATCACTCATGATAAACTGCGAAGGGTTGGCCTTTCCATTATACCTTGGCCAGTTGTCGACCCTATAGTTGCATGGCCACGACGTTGCCTACAGTCTAGCGAAGAGTGGACAACTGTTGTCCGTGAAATTGAAGGCCTAGAATGTGTCGCTCTGCGGGGTCTACCTAACTTCGTCAAAACTTCTCATTCTCACGTTTCCATGCAAATGGTGTGCTAGGTCTTGGGCCTGCAGTTGCTGGATTTCTTGCTTGAGGGCCTAGAAGTGCTCTTTCTCTTACAAGATTGGGAGGCGCCCCTGGTTTGGGTCTCGCTGCGGTGCTACCTGGCCGCGAGGGCATCTCTTTGTTTCTAAAGGTTGGAGTTGCGTGTGCGAAGGCTTTTGATCAGCAGCTAATCCTCAGTGTTGATGCCGAGTGTAAGGAAAATGGACCCCAGGCCTTTTGGCTAATTGAGTTTTGGTGTTTGATGGTTAACACAACCTGTGGACTAATATGTTTGCTAGTGTTTATAATTATAGTTCACAGGATGCGAAGAGAATTGGACCAAGGTTATGAGGATGCAACACCTCAAAGGAAGACATAAAAAGATGCATAGGAGTCCAATACTCAAGAACAAAAGAAGCCCGAAGAAATCAGTAAAGAAATTCAAGATGCGGGCTGTCAGCCAGCGCCTGGTGGCGCACCGGACATTGATGTCCGGTGTGCACCGGACTGTCCGGTGTGGCATCGGACAGTCTGCGCAGAGAGGCCACAGGCAGGCGCTCTCTGGCTGTAGCACCGGACTGTCCAGTGTGCACCGGACTGTCCGGTGTGCCACGGGCAGACGGCAACGGTCGGATCCAACGGTCGACTGCTACAGGCGCCAACGGTCGGCTGACGTGGCGTGCCCCGGACACTGCACAGTAGATGTCCGGTGGTGCACCGGACTGTCCGGTGCACCCGACGACAGAAAGCTGCTGCTTTCTGTCCAACGGCTAGTTTGGGGTGTGGAGGCTATAAATACCACCCCAACCGGCCATTCTCAAGTGTGAGAGCCCAAGCAACATACCAAGACACATAGTGCATATTTCCAAGTGCTCAAACACCCAAGTGCTTAATAGAATCACTCGGTGATTAGCGTAGGTGCTTTGCGAAGTGCTTAGGTTAGTTAGACCTCTTTAGCGCTTGCTCTAGGTGAATCCTAGTTTGTTGAGTGAGTTTTGTAAAACCACACAACCCCTCGGCTCGTGCGTGAGTCGTTGTAATTGTACAGAGTGGGGCGAGAGTCTTGCGAGACCGTGACAACCGCGTTTGTGTCACGGCCGCCACCGTGTACCGGAGGGAACGAGGCCCGCGGCGTTTCGTCCAGAAGCTCAATAGTGGAGACGGCGGGGAGCGTCCAAGAGGAGCCGAAAGCGGAGCACCACTTGCGTGTGGAGAAGGCCCGCGGCTCTCTACGGAGTTACTCGACCGTGGTGCTTGGCCCTCGCGTGGGCTTCCCTTTGCATAGGGGCACCAACGAGGATTAGTCGGGACCTTGCGTGGTTCCGGATACCTCGGTAAAAATACCGGCGTCATCCACGAGAGTTTGCTTCTCTACTTAGCTCTTTACATTCCGCATTTATATTAAGCATTTAAGTTTCAATCGTGTAGTCATACTTATTTAGTGTAGATTGAAACTTAGCCTTTTGCGGTAGAGATAGTAACACTTAGACAAAACCTAGATTGCACTCTCTAGTTTGATTATTTGCATAGGTTTTGCTCTAGGGATTTAATTGTGGCCTAGTTTAGTAAAAGTTTTAGAAGTCCTAATTCACCCCCCCCCTCTTAGGCGTCACCCGTTTCCTACAAGTGGTATCAGAACCCGGTTTGGCTCATTTGAAACGCTTTAGCTTCACCGCTAAAAGAGCCGACGCTTTTTAGAGGAAGGGATGGATACCCATAGGCCACCACACTTCGACGGCACTAACTTCCCATATTATAGTGCTAGAATGGCTTGTTACCTAGAGGTCGTTGATCTAGGTGTTTGGAGAGTCACTCGTGACGGGATGAAACCTCTCAAGAATCCCGAGAAACCCACCACGAGTGAGGAAAAAGAAATTCATTTAAATGCTAGAGCCAAAAATTGATTGTATGAATCTCTTAGCATGGATATTTTTAATCAAGTATTTACCTTGAAAACTGCTAATGAGATTTGGCTAAAATTGCATGAGCTCCATGACGGCACATCCAATGTCCGTGAGCAAAAACATTGCCTAGTCTTAAATGAGTATAATTCCTTTGCTATGAAAGATGATGAGCTTGTTAGAGACATGTATTCTCGTTTGAATCTAATAATCAATGAGCTCAATTCTATTGGCATTAATAAGCTAGGTGATGCGGACATTGTGAGGAAGATTATCTCATTACTACCACAACAAAGATATGGGAGCATCATAACCATCCTTCACAACATGGAGGACTTGAGAAACATGACCCCGACCATTGTGATTGGGAAAATCGCGGCTTTTGAGATGTCGCGAAAAATGAGTCGGGGAGAGGAGCCAACTTCCTCAAGACCATATGCTTTTGCATGTGATGAAAGGAAGGGCAAAAAGAAGGCTCCCACTCCAAGTTCCTCAAGTGAAGAAGAGGAAGAAGAAGAAAGTGATGATGATGAAGATAATCAACCATGCACATCATCCTCCGAGGACGAAGAAACAATCCGACGCGTCGGAAACGTAATGAGGATGATTCGCAAGATTAATCTAATGGGTGTGCCCCTGCAGGTCGAGGATCTTCTCTTTAACATTGACAGGAAAAAGCAAAGGAAGAGAGGATGCTTTGCATGTGGGGAGAAGGGCCACTTCAGGGACAACTGTCCAAATATGGCCAAACCCAAAAAGGAGAGGAGCAAAGGCAAGGCGCTAACAAGTGTTAGAACATGGGATGATTCTTCAAGTGAAGATGAACCTCCAAGGACGCGCAGCCACCGGTCCTCATCACGCTCATCACGGTCATCACACAAATGCCTTATGGCAAGAGGTAACAAAAGCATTCCATCCTCTAGTGATGAAAGTAGTAGTGATGATGAAGGTGAGGGAAAGCCCTCTGTAGATGAGCTTGCGAAAGCCGTAGAATTTTTCCAGGATGTCTGCACTAAGCAAAAAGCTCAACTTAAAACTTTGAAAAATAAGTTGGTTAGCTCTCAAAATGATTACAAAGGTTTGCTAGAAAAATTTGAAACTTTTGCAAACTTAAACTGTGAGCTATCAACTAAAATTGAGCTATTAGAATCTAGTGCTCCATCCACTGCTACCGATGATAGCCTTATTAAAAAGAATGAAAAACTTAAGGTTAAGTTAGCTAGCTCCCAAGAAGCTATTGAAAATTTGCTAGAGAAAATGGAAATTCTTAGCATACACAATAATGAGCTAACTACTAAGCTAGAAAACATTGGTAGCACCCCAGCAGCATCTTTAGTTGAAATACCTGAAATAATTAAGAAAGATGCTTCTACTTCCTACTTTGATTTAATTGATGATTCTAACCCCTGCAACCAAGTCGTTGTTGAGAATATTGTTGTAGAGACATGTTCGGATGAGGTTGCAAAGGAAAATGAACAATTAAAGCAAGAAGTGCCTCGCCTTGGCAAGGCTTTGTATGACAAGAAAGGCAAAGCCAAACAAATCCGACCTCCACAGGATAACACCACTGCGGGAGTGAACAAGCCTGTAGAGGGAGAAACTGTGATTTGTAGGCTATGCCACATGGAAGGCCACAAGTCTTTCCAATGCAAGGCGATGACCGGGGATAAACAAAGGCAAAAGCTCAAGCAAAAGCCATCAAGCAAAATCTCCAACACCTACATCAAAAAGGTGAACAAAAAGGATGCTACACCATATTTGATCAAGAAGAAAAAGAATGGAAAGGTGATAGCAATCAAGGCCAACAAGCAAGCCAACAAAGGAAAGGGGGCCAAACGCATCTGGGTGCCAAAGGAAATAATTTCAACCATGAAAAGCACCAAGAAGGTTTGGATCCCGAAAGGGAAGTGAGTGGACCAAAGGTCATCGGGAAATTTGGAGACTTGGCAAAATTGGGATGTATATCATGGGATACATCATATTGGATCAAGTTTATTGCCAAGTGGATTAGTGAAAATTTTAGACCCAAATTTCCCACCCATGACTAAGGTAACTAGTTTTATTGTATTCTTCGTTTTTAGATATGCGTATCTATTTACCTTTTATCTAGTTTACCTTTCTTGCCTAGTATTACATCTATTATGTACTTTTGTTTAAAATCATGCATACTAGGTATCTCATATGGTAGGTTTGTTTGTCTTTAATTCTTATACTTAAGCAAACCTACATGGCTTAAAATGTTTATTTAAGCACGACACATAGCTTCTATATCACTCCATAGTAAATGATGCATAAATTGAAAATTTTGATTTCTACAAGTTGTATCATTTAACTTATATGTGCCAAAGTTAGGATTATAGATAATTTGCCCCTCTTGATATCAAATCAAAGTGCATGTCTCCTACAAGTATTCAAAACTTGTATGCACACCTTTAGGGGGAGGTTACTCTATAATCTAACACTTTGAGACTAACATCTTTTCAAGTCTATTTCATGTGATAGTCTCATTGTAAGGAAAATGAAGTCCCCGGAGAAAGACAACAATCTTCCACTGCAAAATCTCCAAGATCTCTCAAGCTCACCATTGACTTTCAATTGATATCTTTTGAGACTACATTCAGTATCATTTACATGTCTTCTCCTAAATTTGATTAGACTATATTTCATATCATATGCTTCCATGTTGCAAAAATGCATAAGTAGTTAACTCATATTCTGTTACCTATGCATAAGGGAAGTTAGTCTTTTCAAATCATGTCTTGCACCTCTAATTTTCACATGCTTTTTTCTAAGTAGAGGATCTCTGTCAGGGGGAGTATTTCTTCATCTCTAAAAAGGGAGGAGAAACTTCTCTCTAAAGAGAACATTCATTTAGGGGAAGTTCCTTTCAACTGGTATCATTCATATGGTTTAATTTAATATTCTTCTTGTGATATCATTTGATACAATTCTTGTTAAGGGCAAGCTTTTATTTACTTCCTATATGCTTTTAATGTCTTCCTTTTCGGTGGTTGATGCCAAAGGGGGAGAAGTTTAGGGACCAAAGCAATGAAAACTATATCAAACACCAAACACCACCAATTTAAAATTTTATATCTACAAATGGTTTTTCAAGTGGTTTTGGTCATTTGGTCCAAAAATAGGAAGTAAGTGAATTATGGAGTTAGGGGGAGGCTTAAGTCCATAATTTCACATTGTGGGGATAATCATGCATCTTAGCAAGTAGACTGCATATTTTAAATTCAAGTACTTGTATTATTTGCTTGCTTTGGTTGTGTTGTCATCAAGCACCAAAAAGGGGGAGATTGTAAGGAAAATGGACCCCAGGCCTTTTGGCTAATTGAGTTTTGGTGTTTGATGGTTAACACAACCTGTGGACTAATATGTTTGCTAGTGTTTATAATTATAGTTCACAGGATGCGAAGAGAATTGGACCAAGGTTATGAGGATGCAACACCTCAAAGGAAGACATAAAAAGATGCATAGGAGTCCAATACTCAAGAACAAAAGAAGCCCGAAGAAATCAGCAAAGAAATCCAAGATGCGGGCTGTCAGCCAGCGCCTGGTGGCGCACCGGACATTGATGTCCGGTGTGCACCGGACTGTCCGGTGTGGCACCGGACAGTCTGCGCAGAGAGGCCACAGGCAGGCGCTCTCTAGCTGTAGCACCGGACTGTCCGGTGTGCACCGGACTGTCCAGTGTGCCACGGACAGACGACAACGGTCGGATCCAACGGTCGACTGCTACAGGCGCCAACGGTCGGCTGACGTGGCGTGCACCGGACACTGCATAGTAGATGTCCGGTGGTGCACCGGACTGTCCGGTGCACCCGACGACAGAAAGCTGCTGCTTTCTGTCCAACGGCTAGTTTGGTGTGTGGAGGCTATAAATACCACCCCAACCGGCCATTCTCAAGTGTGAGAGCCCAAGCAACATACCAAGACACATAGTGCATATTTCCAAGTGCTCAAACACCCAAGTGCTTAATAGAATCACTCGGTGATTAGCGTAGGTGCTTTGCGAAGTGCTTAGGTTAGTTAGACCTCTTTAGCGCTTGCTCTAGGTGAATCCTAGTTTGTTGAGTGAGTTTTGTAAAACCACACAACCCCTCGGCTCTTGCGTGAGTCGTTGTAATTGTACCGAGTGGGGCGAGAGTCTTGCGAGACCGTGACAACCGCGTTTGTGTCACGGCCGCCACCGTGTACCGGAGGGAATGAGGCCCGCGGCGTTTCGGCCGGAAGCTCGATAGTGGAGACGGCGGGGAGCGTCCGAGAGGAGCCGAAAGCGGAGCACCACTTGCGCGTGGAGAAGGCCCGCGGCTCTCTACGGAGTTACTCGACCGTGGTGCTTGGCCTCGCGTGGGCTTCCCTTTGCGTAGGGGCACCAACGAGGATTAGTCGGGACCTTGCGTGGTTCCGGATACCTCGGTAAAAATACCGGCGTCATCCACGAGAGTTTGCTTCTCTACTTAGCTCTTTACATTCCGCATTTATATTAAGCATTTAAGTTTCAATCGTGTAGTCATACTTATTTAGTGTAGATTGAAACTTAGCCTTTTGCGGTAGAGATAGCAACACTTAGACAAAACCTAGATTGCACTCTCTAGTTTGATTATTTGCATAGGTTTTGCTCTAGGGATTTAATTGTGGCCTAGTTTAGTAAAAGTTTTAGAAGTCCTAATTCACCCCCCCTCTTAGGCGTCACCCGTTTCCTACACCGAGGTCTAGGCTGGCCTATATGTCTTCACCGTCGTTTTTTGAGGGCATCCCGAATGGGTGGCGAGGGTCGGCCGTGGGGGCGAAGCCCGGTGGGGTGGGAGGCAGGTTCCTTGTCATGTCTTGCCAAACCTTGGCTTGGTAAGGCTTGCTTTTTGGGTTGGGTGGGGGATCTCCTGAGTCTTCTAAGCTGGTGGTGTGGACCTCGCCTGCTTGTTCGGTGGAGACTGCCATCTGCTTTTGTTTTGCGAGGAGGTCCTTGCACTGTGGGTCGGTGGTGGTGAATGATCGGCGGCGAGGGCTACCTTGCCTTTCTTGGTGACAAGGGCAGTCTTGGCATCATCATTGTTTGGTGGTGGGCTAGCATGGGTGCTCTTCTTGGGAGACATTGTGGGTGTTGTCTTTGTCGCACAAACGGTGAGCACCCAATGTTGGGCACTGTCACGCGTCTGAGCTGACAGGTGGACCCAAACACTCAGGGAACAGGTGAAAGCTCAGATGCACAACGAAACAAACTAGGGGAACTGTAGTTTCTCGTATAAGTGCCCCATACCTATTGGTCCTTGTTCTCAAATGCTTTACATCAAGAACAAAGCAACACAATTGTTAAAGATTAAGGACCTTCGTCTTTCTTCACATTATCTCCTTTCGGGTATAATGATCTTCAGACGAAGGTCATGAAAGGCATACCTTCATCATCTCAGTAAACAAATATAAATGGAGATACATGAAATACAAAAGAATGTAAATAATGATGGTACATTGACAAGTTATTTGCATTCTTATTTCATAAACATGGATAAATATTCATGATATTTATATTACATTAATACCTTCGGCTTGTCAGAAGGTGAAAATGCGAGAGTGACGCAAGAGCGATTACAATGCCGCGTGAACAGTACGGTGTCACTGTTCATCTATTTATAGGCACGAGACGCAACCCGGACAAAATTACATTCATATCCCTGACATTTACTGATAATCATAAGGCGAGCTATCAAGGGCTGAGTAGTCTTTTCCCTTTTAGGTCGGTTTCATCTTCCACCTTCATCATCATACTAAGTCGAAGCTCTTTCAGCCACAACTTCGGCGCTCGTTCATCCTACCTTCGGGTTGTATTTCCATATCACGTATACCTTTGTCTTAAAGCCAAATCTTCCTGTAACAGTTTATATTACACTAAAAAACACATTAGTCGCGTTTTCGAGGACCTTCGGAAGAGGAAGGCCCCCAACAATACCGCTATAGGATGAGGGTATTTATAGGCCCGTCTGAGGGTAGGTGGTCCAAACTACGACCCTGCCCCCGGATACCAACTATATCCAGAGAATGTCCCCTGCAACGGGGTAATTACAGCACTTCTCGTACAGTAATCCACGCACACCAGACAACACACCAAAACGCTAGGCTGACGGGTGGGCCCTTGGAGATGTTTTCTGGTGCACCAGAGGCGTTCGATGTCAACTCATAGCCTCCACTCCAAAAGCCTTCGCATTTTCGCTCCCTCCGGTTGTGCCCGGCCGGATGGAGGTCCTTTAGTTGATGAGATGGCGAAGGGCTCGGGTTTTGCCGACAAGTTGTCGTCGCCCGTTGGGTCGGAGACCCCTTCGCTTGTAGACCTTCAGTTAGTGAACACTGTCTTGGACGAGGACGTCTTCTCTTGTGGGCTGAGTCGAGGGCCCCTTCGTTTGCCTACATATGGTTAGTATGACAAAGTATGATCCTCGTTCTGCAATTGAGGCCGTGTTTGGTCTTTGTCCAACACCTTGCTCTGCCTTACATCTATCATAATTAATATAAACTGATGGATTGATATATGGATATGCATGAACACACTTAACGCTATCTCTATTAGCTCCCACGTATTGTTGCGTTATTATTGGTGACGGCTACACACACTACTAACATATAAGACTATCTCCAACAACTTATCCATACTCATATCTATATTATACTTAAAGCATCAATTTCAACGGTCGTCCTGCATCATCTTTTTACAAAAAAGTCCCTACATTTCTTCCAAATCAACTCAACGTAAAATATTAAAAAGCAGTGCAGGAGGTGGGGTTTGAACCAACACCCTGATGGAAGAAGGGTGGGAGACACTGGGCGAAGCTATCTAACCAGTAGAACATCATGCTCAAGTGTTTATAATATTTAATATTTTTACAAAAAAGTCCCTACATTTCTTCCAAATCAACTCAGCGTAAAATATTAAAAAGCGGTGCAGGAGGTGGGGTTTGAACGCACACCCTGATGGAAGAAGGGTGGGAGACACTGGGCGAAGTTGTCTAACGAGTAGAACACCATGCTCAAGTGTTTATAATATTTAATATAAATTGTACATATGAATATATGTTTTTTTGTAAAATAAAAAATAATCGTGTCGGGCCAGGCCCACACTATGGGCCGAAGCTACGGCCCAAGCACTGGGGCTCGTGCCGGGTTGGCCCAAGCACTATTAAATGGGTCGTGCCTCGGGCCGGCTCGCCAGACACGACCCATTTGGCCATCTATACCTCCGCACGATAATGATGGTCCTCGTCTCAGTTGCCACCACCTCGTTCGCCATTCTACTTCTTTTCTCTCTCCCCTCATGCCTCCACCTTCGCGTCACCCCATTCTCGGCAGAGGGCGTAGGAGTAGGCGTCTCCTCCCCGTATTCGTCTAACACCAGCCCCGACACCGACTCGCGTAGTGGCTATTGCACGTCCACGAGGACGTTTCACATCATGCGTGCACCATCGTTTTTGCCGTCGTTGGACGTCCCATTCGTATTCCCGGCCTTCGCCATCTTGTTCCTCCCCAACCTGCTGCCTCCGCCCACGGTCGCAGCCGTGAGCCGACCGATGCTCATCGACGCGGGTACGGGGCGAGTCGATCATGCTCCTGGCCTTCTCTGTGCGTGCCGCCGAGGAGGACATGGTGGTGCCTGCCACGCTTAGGTTATCTTGGCGATGAGGAGTCCAGGTCTGAGATATTGGACAACTAAGGCTCGTAGCGTGGCAGTAGTTGGCATATGCTACAGAGTTGGCGGTGGTGTTGTGTCGCTTCGGTGGGTCCAAGGCTGGGAAGACACTCGCATTCTCTCGCCCTTCTCGGACTAACGCCTGGTGCGGGTGCCTCTCAGTTTGGAGCTATTCCGGCTGGGCATCTTTCTCCGCTTGCGTGCTCTCTCCTTATATATCTAGCGGTATACTACCTATGTCACCTCCAGATGCCCAGACCTTCGTCGTGTCCTTCTCCAGCAACGAACAGGTATGCCCGCCTCTTTCCTTCCCCTCCTGCTCTACGAAACCTTAGAAGTGGGGGAGGCGAGGGATGGGGGTCTCTGATTTGCTGCCTATGGCACCCGTGCGTTCGTAAAAAATATTATGTGAAGACCGGAGACAATTAATAAAAAATCTTGAGATCTTTTTGGTGGATAATTTACATGGGTATTGTTATGAGTCGTCACAACGCACGTGTAACCGACTAGTCTATATTTAAACCCCGCTCTGCGAACAGTACTATCTACAGTGCAGAATAATGCAAAACAATATTTATAGGTAAATTTTGGGTGAACTGGTGGAATCAGCCTAATTAATGTAGATCTATGCTATGCCCGTGTTCCACATGCTCGATATGTTCCTGATGAAGAAACTCTGGTTCAAGCCAATCATGCCTCTCGATATGTTGCTAGAGTCTTCACTTTCATCATGTCCACAAAATGCCAATCCTTGATGCAAAAGAAACTTGATACATCTAAGTGAATATGTCAATCTTTTCTTGTAAAGACGAAGATCCTCGTCGGACCACTTGTCAATGTGATAATCAATTGCTACCTTGGGATTTATAAAACCAATGTACCTCTCCTGAGCTGCATTGTGTGCCTTAGAACCACTATGTTTGATAAGTGCTTTGTTTCCTATATTCCAATTATTCCATCCATCAACAACAAATGCATTTGACCCACTGCCCTTCTTGAACAAGTAGCAAATAAAGCAAAATGCAGAATCCTTCTTGATACTATATTCAAGCCATTCATGATTATACAACCATGTTAAACTGAATCGACGAGGTGCATCTCCAATATTTCGGTATGGAAAATCATGTACATAAGGTTTGCAAGGACCTTTAGTAATATATGCTTTACGGATTGCATCCTAATCATTAACATGATAATTTTCAATGGGCAGCCTTTCACCTGGATCATATGGAATCAGATTGATGTCATACACCAGGGGATTTGATGTGGGCATTGGCAGTGACACTAACGAAGGCGACGATGACGACGAAGGATCTGCAATTTCTTCAACTTCTACTCTATCTTCTTCTTGATTTTGTTGTCCCACAGTAGTTTCAACCGGAGGTGTCGCATGGTTCAAAGGAGCACTGGCCGCCTTCTTTGCTGCTTTCTCAAAAAGAGATCATATGTCTCCGCTTCTCTTCATAATTAAAAACTATGAACAGGACACTATCAATTAGTAAAACCTCCAAGGCAACAGACAAGTAGACCATGAGCAAAACATCGAACAAAAAAAATCAAAACTAGTAGACGAAGAAGTGAAGAACCTACGAGTATACCTGATAATATGATATATATTGAAGATGATATAACCTGATTTAGAGAAGGACTGAACTCACTGAAGGGTGGCGGCGGCAGGGCACTAGGGCGGCTCTCAGACTCAGTTTCCTGCGCGCGGGGAGCTACGGATCTGCACGGCTGCACCAAGGAGCAAGCATAAGCTAATTACGTTTCACTAATTGGGCTACGTACGGACCTGTGCGCGGCGGGCCAGGCCAAGGAGCAGCGCGCTCTCTGCTGCGTCATAGGTGATGGGCCTCAACGTTCACTCGTCGTCTCGTCCAGTCTAGGTATATATTTTTTATTTTTCCTTTTTAATTTTTACATGCAGCAATACTATTATATCTATATCTATATCTATATTTATTTTATAAATAAAGCACCAGTTTCAACGGTCGTCATACGTCATTTTTTACAAATAACCCCTTACAACTATTTCAAATTAATCCGCTGCACGTCTATAGATGCCAAACGACACCCAACACGGGCTAGATGCACGCGGGCCACAACTATGGCACATGCACGTCATGCCGGCCTGCTAACTGTGTCGGGCCAGCCCGTTAGCCCATCGATCCGGGCCAGCCCGTTAGACTGTCGATCCATTTAATTAAATCAGTGTAACGATGCCTGACACGGGCTAGATGCACGCGGGCCACAACTATAGCACAAGCACGTCATGTCGGCCTGCTAACTGTGTCGGGCCAGCCCGTTAGCCCATCGACCCATTTAATTAAATCTGCGTAAAATGTTAAAAAATGGTGCAGGAGGTGGGGTTCGAACCCATGCCCTGATGGAAGAAGGGCGTGAAACACTGGGTGAAACTGTCTAACCAATAAAACATCACGCTAAGATGTTTTTAATATTGAATATAAATTGTATATAGGTATATAGGTTTTTTTGTAAAATAAAAAAATAATTGTGTCGGGCCGGGCCAGCACTACGGGCAGAGGCTACAGCTCAAGCACGACACGACGTTATTTGCTCTTGCAAGCATTAGGTCGTTTCTGAGACCACATTGGCGCAATAGACTACATAGTGTTTGAGGTTGCTGAATTGGATGGAGCAGCAATGATTTGTCACACTAACAGCAAAATGAAAGGTTATTTGTTGTTTTTAAACGTTAGTAATTGCTACGAAGTAGCGTAATTTATATGGAGCGCATCCAGTTTTTATTGATGCCTGACTTTAACAATCACTCCATATTTTGATCTATCTTTTTTATAAGTTCGACTTCATGGGAACTTATTTTATAAACTTGATCTCATAAACTTTCTCTTATTTGGTCTCTATATGATAGAATTATGTCATTTTATAATCTCTGTTCATTCAGTCAATCGTTGTGAACTCTCTTCTAATCGCTCATTTCATTGGTCGTGTTGTATCAAGACATATTTGCATGAAGTAGACAATAACATCAGTTAGCCAAATCGAAAAATATATTATACAGAGAGCGGAGACAATCAATAAAAAATCTTGAAATTTTTTGATGGATAGTTTACATAGGTATTATTGTAAACCGTCGCAACGCACGGACAATCGACTAGTAATATATAAACATTCACTGATTTTGCATACGCTGTACCTCCGCCACTACTCCCACTCTACGTTGGTAAGTGTACACACTAATTCAACGTACGCATTTAACTGATCTGATTACATATGTATCTTCACTATCGTGCGTCCAGTGTGTGACACCTCTGGTTGTCATCGCCGTGCCGTTCTTGGGGCTGCTAGGGTTCTTTGGTGGCTTCACATTGACGCTGACAACCTACTACGTGATAGATCTGCCATTTAATCTCTATCTGGTTTTCTTTATTTCAATCCATTCTAGTTACGCACTTCATTATCTGCTGACTCATCTTATAGATTGAGAGTTAAAAAATTAGAAACTCCGCAGAAATAAAAGTTTTTTCGAACCAAACACACCTTGTCGCCATCAAAACACACCGCCAACGCCAGTACTCCACGGTACTGCGCCGCCCAGTACTCCGACAGCCACTTCGCTGCTGCTGCTATGTCCTGCGCGCAGCCGATGCGGCGCCGATCTCCATGGTTGTGCGAAACCTAGGCGTCGGGCGCGAGCGAGGCCACAAGGCGGCATCTGCCTCCTGAGTGGGGAGCGGGCTCCCCCGATCCACATCGTGCGGGCTGGTGGCTGCGTCGCGATGAACCCGTTATGCTGCATCGCGCCGGTCTCGCTCGAGCACGCTGCGGATCAGCTCCACGAGCACCCGCAGCGCATCCTCGCTGGCGCCCCGCCGGCGACGCCGGCCCCAAAGCAGGATGCGGTTGTGGGGGTGCTGCACAAGTGGGTCAACTATGGGAAGGGGTGGCGGTCGCGGTGGTTCGTGCTCGAGGATGGGGTGCTATCCTACTACAAGCTCCGCGGAGCTGGTGCTGGGGAGGTAGCCGTGTCGCCCGCTGCTGCTGCAGCCAGAGTGATCGGGGACGGGAGTGCCGTGCAGCAGGCGCGGGAGGTGGCCGCGGGGGCAGGAAAGCTGTGGAAGCCGTTTGGCGTGATACACCTCAAGGTACGGTGCTGCCATTCGATTCGGTTTCTTCTGGCATGCTGGTTCCGGCATTGAGAAGTCAAATTTTGAAGCCGCATTTTTCTTGTGATGATTGAGCCATGAATATTGTTCGGGTAAATGTGCTTAAGGTAAAAAAAACAAGTGGGGGATTGGCGCTCATTGTACTTTTCATTTTTAGTTTTCCCAATTGAAGACAGGCCGTGGTAGGAAACCTGGTTGCAGATATGTATATGTTTGCATCGCGTTTAGTTTAATGCAATAATGCTACAATCGATCATCACTGTGGAATTATCTGAATGATTTGGCACAATGCTGGAGGAAGCAAGATAGATTACTCAATTTTACAGGAATTTCCTTCTGTGGTATTCAGGTCTCGTCTATTCGTGCAAGCAAGTCTGATGATAAGAGGATGTACATATTCAGTGGAACAAAGACACTACATTTGAGGTGTGAAACTGAGGAGGATAGGAATGCGTGGATAGATGCATTGCTGGCAGCGAAGGATCAGTTCCCACGGTCACAGACTAGCAATGATGTTGGTTCTATGGCAGACATTATGTTTTCCTCTGAGAAGCTTAGGGCACGGCTGCTTCAAGAGGGTCTGTGTGAAGCAGTGGTCAGGGAGTGTGAATCTATTATGATGAGTGAGCTACTGGAACTGCACAATCATATAAAGTCTCAGCAGCAGCAGCATTCTATTTTGATAGACCGCCTTCGGCAACTGGAGGTCATCTTTCCATCTCTGGTTTTGTTACTTAATAATTTCTGATTTTATTTTTTTATTGTTATTGCCTTTCTAGTATTGATTATTAGAAATAAAAACACTAGCAGCAGGGAAAATATCTCCATACTTTTCAGCCAAGGAAAATATCATTATTTGCAAAGCACACAAATATTAATAATGATTTAGCATTGAGCTCAATCTGAGCTAGGGCTTCACATTACATGTTATCTTGTAATCAGCAGAGTACCTGCATTAATGCCTTGCATAACTTGTCTGTCGTGTTGCTGCTAGCACATCAATTCATTGCATGGTTCACTCTGGTTATAATGTGGTGCTGGCAACTGACAACAATAATGAGATCAGCCAGTATCACATGCTGATATGCATGTAACACGTGCTTTGCATGTTTTGTGTTAAAAACATTTTGTCAATATGAGCTGTATGTGTTATAAGGATACCATCCATAAATGGAATCCATCTGCATTTCTTTTCATTAACTGGAACAAGTTAGTCATCTTAGGCAGATACATTTATTTTTGCTAAAATTCTTGGTAAGCACTAAGCCCCAAAGTGTAATTTGTGTCTTAGTATGACATAATTTCTTTAACATATGGATTGCTATAGAGCACATTGCAACTGCATAAGTTCATCCTTGCAAATTTCCGTAAAGATTCTTTTGTTTAACTTATGCAAATGATTTTTCTTATGAAGTGAAAGAATTTGACCATAATTTTAAGGGTCAGCATGGTCCATTTCTTGGTGCAGACGGAGAAAGTTGAACTGGAGAGAACAGTTGTCCATGAGACTAAGGAGAGGGAAACACTTGGCTATGCCAACAGCAGACAAAGTGGTTAGTAGTTTCACTACTCATGCTATAATAAAAAACTTGGCCAGTATGGGAAAGACCGCCCCCACGATATTATATTAAGAAGAAGCTCAATCGGAGCCCCGACCGAGAAAGGTCACGAAAGCTGGTCCCCCGTGCAACATGAGGGTCCCCCCTATAGGCCAGATCTTTACTCGTGCTTTGAGCCCTCCCAGCCCCTACACAAGGATCCACCCCCAATAGGTTAGTCCATCTCGTGTGCACACGACCAGGGGAACTAGCGAGTGATCTTTTTAACCTCAGCTTGAAATTCGCTCCCACTAGGATTCGAACTCAGAACCTAAGGAGTGCTACTCAGACCACCTAACCAATTTGGCTAGAGGCCCTTTCACCTCATGCTATAATATTCCTTCAGATTTTTCTTACCCTTTCTTTGTGTTTGCAACCTGTTTTACATCATCTTTCAGTGGTTGTCAAAAAGTTCAGGGTTGACATAGATGAGATGTTACACCTTTTTGGTGTGAAACACCTGAAGCCTCCTTTTGCCTTTCTATTATTCATCTGTGGCAAAATAGAAGGATTCATTCTATGCATCTTGATTTATATCTCCACATTTTTTACATAATTGATCAGATATACATTCATAGTTTCAATCGTCAAATTATATAATTATCCAGTTTCCAGCTGAGTATGGTTAAACATTATGCTCCCTTCATTAAATACTAGTCAGGTTGTACTGTGCAACCATACTCCTTTGCTCCCACCACTTCAGTTGTTGTACAGCTGCTGCTAAATGCTCATTTTTCAATATTTTTCACAAGATGGTCTGTTACTGTTAGTATATTCTCTTCACATGTTTCTTCAGATTATATTGCGATGAATGAAGCTGAGAAATGGCTACACATCATAATAATGTATTTAGAACTTGAAGAGTCTTGTATGCTGGCCTTGGCCCCATTATAAATGTTTGATACTCCCTCCATTCCAAATTGTATATTGTTTTGACTTTTCATTCATAGTTTTTATCATGTATCTAGACATAGTGTACATCTAGAAGCATAGTCAAAGCCGTGTACCTAGAAAAGTCAAAACGACCTAGAATTTTGAACGGAAAGAGTATTTGCTTTCCTTTTCCAATGGAAGGTATGAATTCCAAATGCATTCTAATTACGAAACAGATCTCCAGAGACTGTGCACATCATGCTCCCAGCCTCCCACCATCCGATAAATGAAACAACGCCAACGTTGGGGGCAAGACTGTGCAGTCTAAAATCTTGCAGCAGCAGGAACCAAAACTCCCTTGCAAAAACACAAGATACCAATGTGGTCCAAGGTTTCAGAAGCCTAATCACATAAAGGACACCTTTCTGGATGGTCAAGCCCCCTCTTAGCCAACCTATCAGCTGTCCTGTCATGTATGGGCGCTCGTACGCCAGGCAGTGTCGCGCCCGTGACAGGCGCCGCGCACAGGAGCGTGCAGATTGCCAGGAGCACGATCTGGGGGGGGGGCGCAGATCTGGGAGATCAGCAGGAACCTATGGAAAGCAGTGGCCAGGAAGGAAATTAGAAGAATGGAAAGTTGAGGGAAGGAAAGGAGAGATTGATTAGTGATTGATTAAGTGATTGATTAGTGATTGATTAGTGTTACCATGTTTAGGCTTGCCTAAAATAAAGGCTCCAGGACAGCAGGCCGATGGCTATATATACGGCACAGGGAGACAGAAATAAAGGGCAGCAAACAAGTTATCTCCTCTCCACCTCTCTCTACCATCTAAGCCTACGGCTGTGGGGGATAACCACACCGGAGAAGACGACGAACCGCGGCTACGACCTTCGTTGCCGAGGGCCCCCTGCTCTAAACGCCTAGGCCCTTGACAACCTGGTATCACGAGTCAGGCGATCTTCGTCCTCTCGATCCCACACCTCCGATCAGTCCCTCGACGTCACCCAACCACCACCCAGCCCTCC
Organism: Zea luxurians; assembly: GCA_029449295.1. Lineage (NCBI taxonomy): Eukaryota > Viridiplantae > Streptophyta > Magnoliopsida > Poales > Poaceae > Zea > Zea luxurians. Next base: position 10,771,474 of record JAOPSE010000002.1, read on the forward strand.
ACCCTCACCGCCGTCGGCCTCTTCCATTATGAGCACCAAAACCAACGACGATCTGGCTGCGATGATCGAGAAGCTCACGGGCACGGTCGCTGCCCTCCAAAATGACGTCGAGTCGTTGAAGAAGGACAAGGGGCCTTCCTCCTCGCCATCCGGCAGCGGCGGCCACGACGGCCAGCACCACATCGATCGGCCACCAAGGTTCCAAAAGATCGACTTCTCGCGTTTTGACGGCAAGTCGGACCCCATGCTCTTCGTCAACCGCTGCGAGTCCTACTTTCATCAGCAGCGGATCATGGAGGAGGAGAAGGTTTGGATGGCTTCTTACCACCTCGAGGGCGTGGCCCAGTCGTGGTACCTCCAGCTACAGACGGATGAGGGGACTCCACGCTGGCATCGCTTCAAGGACATCCTCCAGCTGCGCTTCGGGCCTCCCCTACGCTCGGTGTCGCTGTTCGAACTCGCTGAGTGTAGGCGGACGGGCACCATGGAGGAGTACCAGAACCGCTTCCAGGAGCTACTACCGCGCGCCGGACCACTGGAGGAACGCTGCCACCGCTCAGCCATGCGGTGCGCATCCACAACCCCCAGTCGCTCGCGGCGGCTATGAGCCTCGCGCGGCAGGTGGAGCTAATGGAACTCGACAGAGCCCCAGCGCCAGCACATATCCGGCCTGCCGCGCGCGGTGTCCTACCTCCTCCGCCGCCGAAACCGGCGCCTATGGCGTTTCCGGCGCCCCACGTTCCTTTGGCGCTTCCGGCACCACCGACGGGCGCGGCTCCGGGTCGTGGCGAGGGCAGAAGGCTCAGCACTGAGGAGATGGCCGAACGCCGTCGCCTCGGATTATGTTTCAATTGCAATGACAAGTATTCCAGGGGTCACAACAGGTTCTGCAAGCGCATTTTCTTCGTCGAAGGCGTCAAGATCTTGGACGAAGACGGCACCGACCACCCCGACGGCCCCGACGCGGAGGCGCCGTGCTTCTCATTGCAGGCCGTCTCAGGCTGTCCCGTGGCCGACACCATGCAGGTGGCCGTCATGTTAGGGGCCACCCCGCTCGTCGCCCTCCTCGACTCGGGCAGCACGCACAATTTCATATCCGAGGCAGCGGCACGGCGTTCCGGCCTTCCCCAGCAACAGCGTCCGCGCCTTTCGGCCATGGTGGCCAACGACGAGCGCATCACTTGCGTGGGCGTTATCCGCAACGCGCCCCTCACTGTCGGTGGCGACGCATTCCCGGCCGATCTCTTCGTCATGCCGTTGGCTAGGTACGACGTCGTCCTCGGCACTCGCTGGTTGGGCGCGTTGGGACCCATCGTGTGGGATCTCGCGTGCCGGCGCATGTCGTTCCAGCACCACGACCGCACGGTCTGCTGGAACGGCGTGCCCACGTCCTCGGCGCCGGTGCTGGGCGCCACCACCGCGACCGAGCCTCTGCTCGCGGCTCTTCTGGACACCTTTGCGCACGTCTTCGCAGAGCCGGCCGGTCTACCCCCGTTGCGCGCCCATGACCACCGCATCATCCTCAAGCAGGGCACGCAGCCGGTGGCGGTCCGGCCCTACCAGTACCCGGCGGCGCACAAAGACGAGCTGGAATGCTAGTGCGCCGCCATGATCGAGCAGGGGATCGTCCGTCGCAGCGATTCGCCGTTCTCGTCGCCGGTCCTCCTCGTGAAGAAGCTCGACGGGTCGTGGCGATTCTGCATCGACTACCGCGCGCTAAACGCGGTCACCATCAAGGACGCCTTCCTGATCCCGGTGGTCGACGAGCTGCTGGACGAGCTTCATGGTGCCCGGTTCTTCTCCAAGCTGGACCTTCGTTCCGGGTACCACCAGGTGCACATGAGGCCGGAGGACGTGCACAAAACGGCGTTTCGTACACACGACGGCCTGTACGAGTTCCTGGTGATGGCGTTCGGGCTTTGCAACGCACCGGCAACATTCCAGGCGCTCATGAACGATGTTCTCCGTCCCTTCCTGCGCCGGTTTGTCCTTGTTTTCTTTGATGACATCTTGATATATAGCAAGAATTGGGAGGAGCACCTGCACCACCTCAGGATGGTCCTCGAGGAACTGCAACGCCACCAACTCTTCGTCAAGCGCCCCAAATGCGCCTTCGGAGCCCCGTCCGTCGCGTACCTCGGTCATGTCATCTCGGCGGCGGGCGTGGCCATGGACCCGGCAAAGGTGCAGGCCATCTTCGACTGGCCGGTGCCGCGCTCGGCTCGGGCGGTGCGCGGGTTTCTTGGCCTGGCGGGCTACTACCGCAAGTTTGTGCCCAACTACGGCACGGTCGCCGCACCGCTCACGGCCCTCCTCAAGAAAGACGGCTTCGCCTGGGATAACAAGGCAGCGGCGGCTTTTGGCGCCCTCAAGGCCGCCGTCACCTCGGCACCAGTCCTCACCATGCTGGACTTCACAAAGATCTTTGTGGTTGAGTGTGACGCGTCGTCACACGGGTTTGGCGCCGTGCTCACCCAAGAGGGACACGCGGTGGCATTCTTCAACCGTCCCATCGCTCCTCGTCACCAGGCGTTGGCAGCCTACGAGCGCGAGCTCATCGGCCTAGTCCAGGCGGTTCGGCACTGGCGGCCGTACCTCTGGGGGAGGTGCTTCGTCGTCAAGACGGACCACTATAGCCTCAAATACCTCCTCGACCAGCGCCTTTCCACGATCCCGCAACACCATTGGGTCGGGAAGTTGTTGGGCTTTACTTTCACTGTGGAGTACAGGTCGGGCGCCACGAACGTCGTTGCGGATGCTCTTTCCCGCCGCGACATGGAGGAAAGCGGGCTGCTGGCAATCTCCGCGCCCCGCTTCGACTTCATCGCGCGCCTTCGTCAGGCCCAGGCCATGGACCCGGCTCTAGCATCCATCCATGAAGGAGTCGGCGCCGGCACCCGCGATGCACCGTGGGCGGTGGCTGACGGCATGGTCACCTACGATGGGCGCCTGTACATTCCACCGGCGTCGCCCCTACTGCAGGAGATCGTGGCCGCCGTGCATGACGATGGGCATGAGGGCGTCCACCGCACCCTTCACCGCCTGCGCCGGGACTTCCACTTCCCCAACATGAGACGCCTGGTGCAGGACTTCGTACGGGTGTGTACGACGTGCCAGCGGTTCAAGTCGGAACATCTACATCCAGCTGGCTTGCTGCAACCGGTGCCGGTGCCCTCGGCGGTTTGGGCGGACATTGTGATGGACTTCATCGAAGCGCTACCCCGGGTGCACGGAAAAAACGGTCATCCTCTCCGTCGTCGACCGCTTCAGCAAATACTGCCATTTCATCCCCCTAGCGCACCCATACACGGCGGAGTCTGTGGCACAGGCTTTCTTCGCCGACATCGTCCGCCTCCACGGGATACCGCAGTCCATCGTCTCTGACCGCGACCCGCTGTTCACCTCGTCGTTCTGGAGCGAGCTGATGCGCCTCATGGGCACCAAGCTCCTCATGTCATCGGCGTTCCACCCGCAGACGGATGGCCAGACGGAGGCGGCCAACCGTGTCATCGTCATGTACCTACGCTGCCTCACGGGGGATCGTCCTCGCCAGTGCCTTCGCTGGCTTCCCTGGGCGGAGTACGTCTACAACACGGCCTACCAGTCATCCCTACGCGATACCCCGTTCCGGGTGGTCTACGGCCGTGATCTGCCCTCCATCCGCTCTTACGAGCCCGACGACACAAGGGTGGCGGCGGTGGCACAAGAAATGGAAGCGCGGGAAGCTTTTCTGGCTGACGTCCGCTTCCGTCTCGAGCAGGCTCAGGCGGTCCAAAAGTTGCAGTACGATAAGCACCACCGAGAGGTCACATATGAGGTTGGGGACTGGGCATTCCTTCGCCTTCGCCAACGTGTGGCGGCGTCCCTACCGCGAACCATCACTGGGAAGCTCAAGCCTCGCTACGTGGGACCCTACCACGTCACCGAGCTCATCAATGACGTGGCTGTTCGGCTAGAATTGTTGCCCGGCGCACGCCTGCACGACGTGTTTCATGTCGGCGTGCTCCGGAAGTAAGTGGGCGCACCACCCACCACACCACCGCCTCTACCGCCTCTGCTCAATGGTGCGGTAGTGCCTGAGCCTGCAAAAATAGCGGGGGCTCGCTTGTCGCGTGGCGTGCGGCAAGTCCTCGTTCAATGGAGCGGCGAACCAGCTTCATCAGCCACCTGGGAGGAGTTCGACGACTTCCGCGCCCGATTTCGAGCCTTCCAGCTCGGGGACGAGCTGGTCTTCGACGAGGGGAGAGATGTCATGTATGGGCGCTCTACGCCAGGCAGCGTCGCGCCCGTGACAGGCGCTGCGCACATGAGCGCGCAGATTGCCAGGAGCGCGATCTGGGGGGGCGCGCAGATCTGGGAGATCAGCAGGAACCTATGGAAAGCAGTGGCCAGGAAGGAAATTAGAAGAATGGAAAGTTGAGGGAAGGAAAGGAGAGATTGATTAGTGATTGATTAAGTGATTGATTAGTGATTGATTAGTGTTACCATGTTTAGGCTTGCCTAAAATAAAGGCTCCAGGACAGCAGGCCGATGGCTATATATACGACACAGGGAGACAGAAATAAAGGGCAGCAAACAAGTTATCTCCTCTCCACCTCTCTCTACCATCCAATCCTACGGCTGTGGGGGATAACCACGCCGGAGAAGACGACGAACCGCGGCTACGACCTTCGTAGCCGAGGGCCCCCTGCTCTAAACGCCTAGGCCCTTGACATGTCCAACACCTGTTTAGGGTTGCGAGCCAAAGAATGAAGTGTCATTTGGAGGGGGCCCATGTTATAGGGTAATGATTGACTATTAGGGCTAACCCTAGAGGGTAGCTATATAGTGTTTTACATGGGCCACATGGGCCTAGCCATATACTCTAACACCCCTCCGCAGTCTGAACATCCGTCGCAGCGGAGTTTACAGACTCGACTCGAAAAGAAGTACATCACACAATAGGATCCCCCCACAGACTCAACTAGCCACTACAGATGTTGAGGCTGGAGCGAAACTCGGCGAAGGTCGAGGACGGAAGACCCTTGGTGAAGATGTCGGCAAACTGGGAGGTGGTTGGGACGTGGAGGACCTGAACGTCACCGACGGCGACCAGATCTCGGACGAAGTGTAGGTCGATCTCCACATGCTTGGTCCGCTGGTGCTGCACCGGGTTGGTGGAGAGGTAGACGGCGCTGACGTTGTCGCAGTAGACCAACGTGCTCCTGGAGAGGGGACTGTGTAGCTCGGCGAGGAGCTGCCGGAGCCAGGCAGCCATGTTATAGGGTAATGATTGACTATTAGGGCTAACCCTAGAGGGTAGCTATATAGTGTTTTACATGGGCCACATGGGCCTAGCCATATATTCTAACAGCCCAAGTTCCCCAAATCCTTTCATAATGGCTGAAGGAGACAAAACCAGTAAATAATCCTTCATAGGCAGCTTTAGCTGAATAAACCCCATTAGCAGCAATACTAAAAAAATGCTTACCTTCCACATTGGGCAATTATTTGGGCTGCAACACAAAATCTGAAACCAGATTCCAAAGGTGAAGATAATCCAATAGGACCCCAACAAATAAAGCTCCAGTGATGTCAGAAACCCATCTACTATTTGTGAAGGCCTCTTGAACTGTTCTTCTACTTGTAAATCGCATTGGAATGGCATCAAATAATCTGGGAGCAAGATCAGCAATTTTTTGTCCATAACACCATATATCCATTTATTAGTCCAAAACAGGGTATGGGCCCCATTCACAACTTCCGAATACAACACATTTGAGAAAAAGGCCTGTGCTTTGTCTGACACATGTATTGGTAAATTACGCCAGGGCCGACCAGGATTAGTTTTCTGTAGCCACAACCAACGCCCCATGCATAGGGCCCATCTGGAGAGGCCTACAAACCCTGCCCCATGCAACCAAACAATGTCCTCCTCTAACATCCTTGTGTTCTCTCCAAGGAAACCTTTCCTAATTTTGTCAATAGCTTAATAGCCATAGACAGATAAACAAGCATCCCGGTAAGCACATACTGTACTTGCACTCTTCTACCAGCCCTTTTCATCAAATCCGCTTTCCATCCCGGTAGTTGATCTGCAATTCTATCCACAAAAGGCTGTAACTGATCCTTTGTAAGATTCTTCAGGGACAAAGGCAGTCCCAGATATCGGCAGGGAAAGACCAAGATATCCCATGGGAGAAGGCCCTGAACCAAATCCAAATCATCATCCACACATTGAATAGGATAGACATTAGACTTCTGATCATTGTTGCGGAGTCCTGAAGCTTCACCGAATAGGTTTAAACTATCAAGAGTAGTAGTAATATACTAATACCTGCAGCAGATGGGTGCAAAAAAGGTGCCACATCATCTGCGCACATAGGCACACGTTGAAGGTGGGCTCTGTGAGACAGATCCAAGAGCAGCCCTGCCTGTTCTGCTCTAGAAAACATCAGGCCAGGAACATCCATAATTAGTATAAAAAGCATTGGAGAGAGTGGATCCCCTTGCTGGAGCCCTCTTTTATGTACGATTGAATCTCCTGGAATATCATTCAGCAACACCTGAGTGCTAGAGGAGGACAACAGCCCACATATTATACCCCTCCATGTTTGTCCAAAACCAAGCTGTTTCATGACTTCAATGAGAAAAGGCCAGGATATAGAATCGAAAGCCTTGGTAATATCAATTTTTAGGAGAAGACAAACCCTCTTCTGCTGATGAAATAATCTGACCGTTTGTTTGCACCAACATGAAATTATCTTAAATGAAACACTCATTAATGAAGGCGCTTTGAATGGGAGAGACCATATCATTCAACTTTTGGCTCAGTCTATTGGCCAATGGTTTTGTAATCAACTTTGCAGCACTATGCACTAAACTGATAGGCCTAAAATCTTTGACTTGATCAGCCCCATCTTGCTTCGAAATTAGAGTGATGTAGGCCGTGTTTAGCAAGCCAAAATTGTCGAACTTTCTGCTCCAAACAGCAGAAACTGCAGCCATAAGGTCCACCTTGAAAATATTCCAGCAAGATTTATAAAAGCGACCAGTGAACCCATCAGGGGCTTCATCATTAGGTAATCCCCTGATGGTGTTCCAAACTTCCTGTTCTAAAATAGGTTCATCCAGATGTGACAGATTATAGTTTGTCATTTGCAGAGCCTTCAATCAATAGTCTGTTCTCTGTTCACACGATCACCAATAAGCTTAGAGTAAAAACTATCCACCAAGGCTGCTTTTTCATCATGACTAGTGAGAATATGCTCTCCATCCATAATTTTTGCTACAAAATTCTTTCTCTTATGATGTCGAGAATGCAGATGGAATAAATTGGTGTTAGCATCCCCATCCTTAAGCCAAGAAATTCTTGATCTCGAACGTGCAATGGTACGTTGAAGAGAGGACAAAACCAGGGAGTGTTTTTTCAACAAATCCTTTACGGGGCGTTTGGATCCCTTCATTTTAGAGGAATTGGAATTCACTCAATAAAGTAACTTATTTAGTTTGGAATTTCACATTCCACCACTTTCCAAAGTTTAGATATAAGCCTATCTCAAATTCATGGGATGGAGGGTGGGAAATGATTTTATGCATCAGTAGAATTTGTTTCTACTCTGTAACTTACATGACACTCTTCGTCTCATTCCTCTATAGTAAAAATGTAGCACATAAATATCTCTGACATCTTGCTAATAATAGTATACAAATATATTTTGCATAAAACCGAATTAGCTTAATTGATATATACCTAAATTACTATTATTAGAATGGAATTCAATTCCAATGATCCAAACGGCGTGTTAGCCAAATCTCACCCAAGGACAAAGGTCTTGTATCCTGCGCAATTTCCAATCTATGCAGAATTTCTCTTGCCACAGCCAACTGAGACCTCACATGCCCCACATGTTTGTCACTCCAGGATTGCAATCTTTTAGCAGTAGCTTTTAGCTTCAAATTCAAGGTCCGAAAGGGGCAGTTTACTGCTGCCACAGAAACACAAGCCTCCTCAACTACAGTATCAAATCCTTCCATCTTGGGCCAAAAAGCTTCAAAACAAAAGCATCTTCTACCCCGATTGATTGTCTCTAATGCCTAGCAACAAGGGGCAATGATCAGAATATTCCGAGGCCGCACTTTGAAGGAGAACATTGGGGAATAGATCTTCCCAATCCACCAAACAAAGGACCTTATAAAGCATAACAAGGCTAGGACAGTCCTGCTGATTTGACCACGTAAATGTATGCCCATGCAACGGAATCTCTTTAAGATCAAGGTCCTCAATCAACCCTCTAAACTTGCCCATCATGGCTCTGTTAATATTTGAGTTGTTTTTATCTGATGCCCTATAGATTAGGTTGAAGTCACCTGCAATCATCGAAGGTCCTAACCTAAGGAAGCAACCCTGAGAGCGGTAAGATGCTCCCGCCCCCCTGCCCTCCTCCACCCCCTCCCCCCGGCGCCAAAACCACCCAAAGCCCCACGCCGACGCCTACTCCAGGCCCGGCGGCCACAGCCACCCCCTCCCCGGCGTCAGGATCCTTCTCTCCCTCTCCAACGTTGTGGCCTGCTGGCCGTTCCAAGGCTCAACGATGGCGCGATGATGGTGGTGACCAACCTGGGGAGCTGCCTTCATATAAGGATGTGCTTGTCTCCTCCTCCACTTCGTTGGTCTCTCACCCCGTTGCCGGTGATGGCTGGGTGAAGGTCATTGATCGGCGTGCTCGCTGGCGTCGTCCTCGCCCTTTGAAGCCTCCATCCAGACCCATCCCGGTCGACCTGCGTGGGAAGTGCTTCAACTGCTTCTCCTCCTCCCATCGCGTGGCGGTGTGTCGTCATCCGGTGAGGTGCTTCTCCTGCGGGCTGTCTGGGCACCGTGCTCACGTGTGCCCGCGTCGGCGGTCGGCACCTCCCAGACCTCTGCGTTCCAAGGTGTGGCGGCCTGTCTCTCACGTCCTGCCTTCTATGGGTGCCTCGGGATGCATTGCTGATGGCCACGAGGGTGGCAACATCACATGCTCTGGTGGTGGCACTGGCGCGGGCTCTGGCGGCGGCGGACAAAGGCGTACTCGTCGGGGGCATAGACGGCGAAGACCCAATGGTGCGGCTGGTGCTGTGGACACCAGCGTCCCTCCCGATGTGCTACCCCAACCCCCACCGGAGGCTGTTCGCGCCATTTCTTTGCCCCCTCCCCCGTCTCGGCGCTTCTTCAAACGTTCTAGGAGGATTGCCCAGGCTGAGGATGATCTGCAGAGCGCTATTGTCATCTCCGTTGTGGGCATGGGGCGTTCTGGCTGTGCCGCGGAAGTCTCCGATGCGCTCGCTTCGAGATTTGATCTTGAGGGTAATGCGCTCGACCTTCACCGGGTTGCACCGAACACCTTCATCGCCTTGCTTCCCAACGTGGAGATGGCTGATCGGATGCTCAGTGGAGGTCAGTCATTCTACGTTCCTCCTCTTCGGATGCACATCAAGAGGTGGTCCCGTCAATTCATGGCTAATGGGGGAGGGACGCTGCCTCATCGGCTTGATATTGAGCTCCACGGACTTCCGTTTCATTTGTGGGGTTTGCATACAGCCGAGCAACTTCTCGATGGACATTGCCTTGTTCATGAGCTGCACCTTGATTCTGTTGGCGGTTCTGATCTGTCTACGTTCAAATTGAGTGTTTGGTGTGATAATCCTGAAGATCTGCCTTCATTATTGGATCTTCACGTGGAGGAGCCTTCGGTCCTGATTGGCGACGACCCGTCCCCCCTGCGCACGGTGGTTTACCCAATTTCAATCCTTATTTCCCGCCCCGGGAACTCGCCGGAAGTGCTTCCTCCTCTCCATTTTTCACCGACGCCACCAGAACCAGAGCGTCAGAATGAAGGAAGTGACCAGAATTCCAGAGGTCTGCAAAAGCGGCGTTTCAATTCCCAGTCTTCATCGGACCGCGCACCTGTTCACACTCGCCTGGGGCCGCGTGTCCATCACTGCTCGGCGGCTGGCAGTGTTATCCATGCTGATGCGGTTACTGCTCTGGTGGCGCCTGCAATCCAGTCGGTCTCTTCCTTAATGGCAGTTGATGCCTCGTTTCCGACGCGGATTGACTCAGCTGATGATGCCTCGTTTCCGACGCTGACTGCTCCAGTTGATGCGCCAGCTCTCCCTGTTGCTTCGGTTGTAGAGCTGGCGGCGCCTGGACCTGCCTTGTTTCCTGCGATGGAGGGGCCAACTAATGTGTCAATGCTGAGCAGCTGTTTCCTAATTGCCTTCTGCAAAGTGCTAGCACTGACGGTTCGGATCATTGCCCCTTGCTCCTTGGGCTCCAGGTTTTAACACATGGTCGCAACAGATTTCATTTTGAATCTCACTAGACAAAATTGCCTGATTTTATTACAACAGTGGAGGCTGCTTGGAATTCTGTTCCTTCCTCCCCTTGCCCTTTTGAAACCCTTTCCAAGAGGTTTAGAGCCACCGTCAGGCATCTCCAAAGCTGGTCTCAAAAAAGGGTGGGCCATATCTCCTCTCAGCTTGGGATGGCACGAGAAATTATGCACAAGCTGCAGTCTGCTCAAGATATCAGACCCCTGTCAGTGCTAGAAAATTGGCTGTTGAAGCAGCTTGATGGTCATGTTGTGGCCCTTTCAACCTTGCAGCGTTCTATGGCTCGGAGCCGTTCTAGGATTACCTGGTTGGCTGAGGGGGATGCTAACACTGCCTTCTTCCACCTCCACGCTAAATACCGCAAGGGCAAGAATTTGATTGGTAATCTGTTATCTGACGATGGTTTAATAAAGTCAAGGCATGAGGACAAGGAGGAAACTATAAGTGATTTTTTCCACAAGTTGCTGGGTTGTTCGTCTGATCGAGCTCATACTATTGATTTGGATCATCTCCTGTCATGTACGGGCGCTCGTACGCCAGGCAGCGTCGCGCCCGTGACAGGCACCGCGCACAAGAGCGCGCAGGGCGCGCAGATCTGGGAGATCAGCATGAGCATTTGGAAAGCAGTGACTAGGAAGGAAAATAGAAGAATGGAAAGTAGAGGGAAGGAAAGGAGAGATTGATGGGTGATTGATTAGTAGAAGAATGGAAAGTAGAGGGAAGGAAAGGAGTGATTTGTTAGTGATTGATTAGTGATTGATTAGTGTTACCATGTTTAGGCTTGCCTAAAATAACAGCAGGCCGATGGCTATATATGCGGCACAGGGAGACAGGAATAAAGGCAGCAAACAAGTTATCTCTTCTCCACCTCTCTCTCTACCAACTAAGCCTACGGCTGTGGGGGATAACCACGCCGGAGAAGACGACGAACCGCGGCTACGACCTTCGTAGCCGAGGGCCCCCTGCTCTAGACGCCCAGGCCCTTGACATCTCCAAATTCCTTCTCATGATCTCTCTTCGCTGGACAGCCCTTTCACGGAAGATGAAGTCTGGAAAACAGTCCTTTCTCTACCTTCAAACAAGGCTCCTGGCCCGGATGGTTTTACTGGGAAATTTTGTAAGTCGTGCTGGCATATTATTAAAGGAGATATTATGGCAGCAGCTATGGCTGTTTGGAACAAAAATAGGGGAAATCTGGAACTTCTCAATTCAGCATACATTATTCTTCTACCCAAAAAAGATGATGTATGCCATGTCAAAGATTTTCGGCCTATTAGCTTGGTCCACTCCTTTGCTAAGCTTATTACAAAGCTTTTGGCAAATAGGCTGGCCCAACACCTGGATAATATGGTTTCGCAGAATCAAAGTGCTTTTATTAAAGGCAGATCCATTCTGGATAATTTCATGCTTGTGCAACAGACAGCAAAATTGTTTCACCAGAAAAAGTGTGCAAGGATCCTCCTTAAGTTGGATATCACCAAAGCTTTTGACTCTGTCTCGTGGCCCTTCCTCCTGGAGGTCCTTAAGCATTTGGGTTTCGGGCAAATTTGGTGTGATATTGTTAGCATTCTTCTTGCTTCTGCCTCTTCCCAAGTAATGCTTAATGGTAAACCAGGTAGGAGAATTATTCATAGACGAGGTCTTCGGCAGGGGGACCCTCTCTCCCCCATGTTGTTCATACTGGTTATGGATGTGCTAGGCTATTTAATTAAGGAGGCTGCTAATGATGGTTTGATGGTGCCTCTGATAGAAAATTCAGTTCATAACCGTATTTCTATTTATGCTGATGATGTGGTGATTTTCCTCCACCCGGTGGCTCTTGATTTAGTAATCACCATGGACATTATCAGGATTTTTGGGGAGGCAGCTGGGCTCAAAGTGAATATGGCAAAGAGCAGCGTTTTCCCCATCCACTGTACTGCTGAAAATCTGGATACCATTCATAATCTGCTGCCATGCGTTGTTGCCAACTTCCCCTGCAAATATTTGGGGGTGCCTCTATCCTTAAAGAAGCTCGGCAGACAACACTTTCAGCCATTCATTGATAAAATTGCACATCGTCTTCCCTGCTGGAAAGCTGATCTGTTGACTAGAGCTGGAAGACTGATTATTGTCCAGACTGTCCTGTCTTCAATGAATATCTACTTAATGATGGCCATGGACCTTCCTTCTTGGGTTTTCAAAGCAATTGACAAGATCAGAAGGAATTTCCTGTGGAGAGGGAGGAAAGAAGCTTTGGGAGGACATTGCTTGGTAGCTTGGAACAAGGTTACAAGGCCAAAAGAATTTGGAGGATTGGGTATCTTAAATTTGCGTTTGATGAATTGGGCTCTTAGATTATGCTGGCTCTGGCTGGAAAAAACCGATACTGGCAGACCTTGGGCATCCTTTAAAATAAATGTTCATCCTTCAGTTAAGGCCTTCTTCTCAGTAGCAATCTCCTCGGTGGTGGGCAACGGCAGAAACACTTTGTTTTGGACAGATAATTGGATTGATGGCCAAAGTCTATGTCAGCTTGCCCCTCATTTGGTCCAGATGGTCTCTTCTAGGGCTAAAATGAGGAATGTCCACGATGCCCTCATCTCAAGGAGCTGGGTCCATGATATTAGAGGAGCTATCACTGTAAATGTTTTGTCTGACTTCCTCAAGGTTTGGGACCTCACTTCAGACTGGGTCTTAACACCAGATCAGGAGGATAAGCATAGCTGGAGGCTTTCAAGCTCAGGTTTATATTCGGCCAAATCGGCATATACCGGTTTCTTTCTTGGAGCAACAACTTTTAAACCTTGGGAAAGGATTTGGAAATCATGGGCTCCAAGTAAATGCAAGTTCTTCATGTGGCTCGTGGCCCACGATCGCTGCTGGACAGCAGACCGACTAGCAAAAAGAGGACTGTCTCACCCTCAATTTTGTATACTTTGTGATCAAGAGGAAGAAACGATAAACCACTTGCTGGTTTCCTGCGTTTTCTCTCGGGCTGTCTGGTTCCAGATGATGAAATCTGTTGGGTTGCAGCATCTTGCTCCTAACCTTGCGTGCTCCTCCTTTGAAGATTGGTGGGAAGGGGTTGCTGCATTTTCTGCTGGTCTAGTAAACACAGGGCTGCACAAGGGCTTGAATTCTTTGATCATTATTGGTGCTTGGGCTATCTGGAATCACCGCAATAGTTGTGTTTTTAATGGTGTGCAGCCTAGTCAAAGCATGGTCATCAATTGGGTCAAGGAGGAGGCTCATCTCTGGTATAGGGCTGGAGCCAGGGATTTATCTAACATCCTTATGCTCCAGTAATTTCAGTGGGTAATCTTTAATTTGAGTCCCCATGGTCACAGGACTAGATGTCTTTTATTGTTGTTGATGATAATTCTCTCCTTCTCCCTTTAGCCTAGTGTTTGTGGGTTCGTGTGGAGTTGTACGAGGTTTCCTTGCCTCACCCTTTCTTCTTAATATATTGATACGCAGCTCTCCTGCGTTTTCGAAAAAAGGAAGCAACCCTGATATCTCTCAATTCCTGAAGGAACTGTATCTTATCACCGTTCCGCTGTGGACCATACACACAAGTTAACTACCAATTTCTATTATTTGCATTACAAAATTGGATAGAGATGCAGTAATTGTCAATCCTCTTTTGTCCAGTAACTCCCAGATGGCGCCTCCAAGCTATCAGGATGCCACCACTAACCCCAATCAAAGGAAGAAAGGAGAACTGGCAAAAATCTGATCCCAGAGCCGAAAGAATAGTTCTCCTAGAAATGTCTTCCATTTTAGTTTCCTGGAGACAAACCACAACAGCATTGGAGGACAAAACCAGATTTCAAACTGAACATTGACGCTCTGCAAAGTTTAAACCTCTCACATTCCGACACAAAATTTTAGTCGGATCCATTTCAAAACAATTAAATAGCAAGACAACACAGGAAGTAGACGACACACTAAGTGGCAAGGTCTCCCGGAGACCTCCAACCAAAGAGGGCCGCTAAAGCATGCACATGATGCTGAGACAATGCATGCTGAAATAGATTTGCATAATCCTCCATAGCTTGCTGATTGATGCCTTCAGTCTCAGTAATAACCTTTAGGAATCTCATTATCTGCTTTGTAGCCTTGTTCCCCAAATCTTGCATGTTGAATTCCACTCCTACTCCTGCAACCTGTCGGCTTCGTCGAGGTGCAGTCACAAAATTAGTAGCACCTCTTGGGCGCTTCAGAACAATAGGAGCTGGTAGCACTCTGGAAGGTTTTTTGACACTTTGCGAAAAAGGCACTTCTATTGGACACATAAGAATCCCTAGTAATCATCTCGGAGTCAGACTCGAGTGGAGCAGTCTCCTCTGCTACGACATCCGTGCCTGACCCACAAAGGTCCACCTACTAACGACCCTGAGTCCTAGCACTAGATTTAGGCGGAGTAGCAGTAGGCCCTACAACATCCAAGGAAGACTCGGACGGGGTAGCCACTGCTCCTTCAATGCCCCCTCCCATCTCCATAACCTCAAACGTCGCATCATCTGATATATCTCTTGTCTTCAAATGGATGGAATTTTTTTGGCGGCGTTGATAGAAGAATAAGTGTTAAATGCCCACCTCTTGTCAGCCTAGTGGATAGAGGGCGCACAATAGTATCAAAACAACCTGAAAAGGGCGCCAAGAGGCTTACATGCAAACGGTCAAAAGCCACCAATGGCCAAAGAGGTTGTAAACTTTCCATACCATGGGGAGCTAAAGATTTTGGAATTAACTCCAATTGCTGTGACTCTGAACCCACCAGGTCCGCTGCCAAATCAAAGCTGTTGGACTGCACCCTTGTCTCCCACTCAGATACAAGGCACTGCAAGGAGTCAGGTTGACACTAAATCAGAAGAACTACATCAGATCTGCATTCGGAATGAGCAAGTTTCTGAAATGGACCTAGATGGCCATTGTGAGAACGCCCCTGGGAGGGTTTACTCTCCTCCAAGGTGGGGGCATTAGTTTCTACACCCCTAATCAAAACCTTCTGAAAAGAATTATGATGATCATTATCTTCAGCATCATCGCCTAGGTGAACACCAGGAGGCCTAGAATGTGGATCAGAGTTGTTCGATCGGAAGGCAACGGAGAAACGAAAGGTAACATGGTAGCTCAGAGCTACAGTTTCTCCAACGCCTCCCTCGACAACCTAAACAGGCTGAATAATCCACAGGTCTCGCATATTAGGAATGGCAGATGGACCAGAACACCACGTAGAACACTTGAAGCATGACATATCTTGCAACGCCGAAGTATCCTGGTGCACTTGATGAATAGAAGCAAATGGGTTAAGCAGATGCTCCACAGTACTAGTTTCCCAAGCATGAACAGGGGTCCCGACAGTCTCAAATTCAACAAGGTATGGCAAGGAGACTCTCGAAGCGCCCAAAAATCTCGACCAACGTTTGCAAAATACAGAGAAAGAAGTTGCTCTGATAACTGACCAACGAGTGATGAGAAGCTCTATCAATGCAATATCAGGGAGGATCAACAAGAGGCTGGAAGATGACATCCTGCGGATAACAAGAGATGTCTTGGGACCATCCAAGCGTGGAGCAAGAAGAGCAACAATCTCTGCAAGAGCAATCTCACTGTCGCTAATGATGGTTAACACAACATCAGTCCTTAAGTCATCTTCGGCCGCTGCCAGCATGTTACTCCAACCCATAATGCATGGTGGGAGAACGCCATGTGGAGTCTGTGAGCTATTAACTGAAGCGATCGACGGTCTGCCATCATTGGGGATGTCCGACGCTGAGCTTCCATGCCTTCGAGTCGAACGTCGTCGCTTACGCGCCCGACATCGACGAGGCCGACCAGCCACATCACCAGAGGCGTCACCAAAACCACCATCACCAGACCGTTGTGAGGCCCCATATGCGTCACATACATTGATGGACCTCTAGGAAGAACTAAGGGAGCGAGCCACTCCCAGATCGCATGCTTAGGAGGCGGGGGAGGCTCACGAAAGATAGCGAAATGCACCTTAGAAAGGATTGAGGTATGTTTCTCAGGAAAAACTAATCTCTCCCAGACCGATGGCTTGATCAATAGTTGTGACCTTCTCTTCCTTGGGCAATCATAGGATCGATGCCCATCCTCTCCACAAATAAAACATTTTACCAAGGAACGACACTGGAAGGCCATATGGCCGGTGGCCAGGCAGTTGAAACAACGTCTAGAGACCGTTCATCTGGCTGAGGCCCGTTCTGCATTCGAACGAAACCTCCTCGTCCTTCGTGATTCTACCAGTTTCCAACCATCATCAATTCCAGCCTTCACACTGCGCTTCGGACAAAAAACTGGACGCCAAACCTGTCTCTGTGATGATTGCACACGTAGCAGACCCGCCGGCACCGGCCGTCCCATTGATGGCCGGTGCAGAGTCCACAAGACCACAACCGTCGTCTTCGAGAGGAGCACCTCATGGAAGGAAGGGCGCGACAATCCAGCGGCCGTCTCCACCTGATCGATCACCGGACTGGCATCTCTCCAGTGACCCTCCTTCGAACGGGCAAGGCGGCTAAGGGAGATTTCACTAGGGGATAGGGAAGGGGGGGGGGAACTAACGCCAAAGACGATGGCTGAGACTAGAGATGGAAATGGGTAAATACCCACCGGGTATTACTACCCCATACCCATATCCACGACACAAAAATAACCCTATCGGGTCACCCATATACACTGGTGGGTATGGATTTACTCCCATAGCCATACCCATGTGGGTATGGGTCACCCACCGGGTCACACGTACCCACAAAAATTAATCATCTATCAAAATATTATATTAGACAAATGTCAAGTATATCCATCTAAATAACATTACAAAATTTCTAGCATCATTTAACCATCCATTCAACACACCAAAGGTAATTGGATAAAGTAGTAACACTAGGATAGTACTACATAACACATTACATGTTCCATTGCATGGTCATTAAATTGTTGTTAAGACTTCTATGATATTATGGCATGCGAAAGGGCCTCTAGCTGAGTTGGCTAGGTGGTCTGAGTAGCACTCCTCAGGTCCTGGGTTCGACTTCCCGTGGGAGCGAATTTCAGGCTGTGGTTAAAAAAATCCCCTCATCTGTCCCATGCCAAAGCACAGGTCTAAGGCTCAGCCCCGGTCGTGGTCGTTCTCACATGGGCTTTGATGCCGCTGTGTATGGGTGGGGCAGGGGTTCGGGGGTTTTCTCGACCTGTGTGAGAAGGTCTTCTTCTTAATTCAATGCCCGGGGCTGTCTTACCCCTCGCAGGTCGAGTTTTTTATGATATTATGGCATAAAATGTTGTTAAATAGTAAAAAAGAAAGATGACTACAGTCCAAGTTCATGCTTGGGCTAAGTTTATATTGGGTATTTTATATCCACGGGTTAACGGGTATGGGTGAAGGCAGAACGTTCTAATACCCATTTATCCATTGGGTGAATATTTTTGCCCAATAACAGACCCACGAGTAGAATATAAAGCCCACATACATATCCTAATGGAGTAAATACCCATCGGGTATCGGGTCACGTGTACCCATTGCTATCTCTAGCTGAGACGTCTTCGCATTGAGGAGGGTGGCCGTCGGACCCGGAGTGGGCGCCGACATGGCTGGCCGGAGGAGGGAGCACGGTGGAGGGAGGGTTATGGGGCAGCGCCGCCGCCAGGGAGGGAGGGGGCGGGAGCGGAGGAGTCGGCCACCTCTACAACATGCTAAAGCTAGATGAGTGTAACAATAAATAAATATATTGTTACACTCATCTTGTTATGACCGACGTCCAATATGCCAGACGCCATAAGCGCCATAGCAGCTAGGTAGTTGCCTAGTTTATTGCCTAGTTTATTGCTGGTTTGTTATGCAGCCGGCTAATTTATTGCCTAGTTTATTGCTGGCCGGCTAGATAGGATGAGGTTAGTTGGTTGGAGAATATGTGGAGATCCACCTAGATAGAAGGAGATTAGTCAGTCAGATAAGTTAGAAAGGGGACTATATGTACTGACTATTATCATTAATGAAGGATCAAGCAGGGCAACCTTTGCCATCTGCTCATCAGCCGTACCTCCTCCTCCATCCACTCGACCAAGCCGAGATCACGGCTTCCAGGCTCTTGCCCGCCTACCCATCACCACTACCAACTGCGCAACCCTAGCCCTTCCACATCTAGCTTTGTAACTAAATATTATGGTTTTTGACAGTTCCAATATGGGTGATATTAGCTGATTTGTAGTTTGTAGTTGAACCCAACGATGCTTTAATCTTCTGAAAAATATGATTGACTAACTATTTTCTCAATTTTTTTTCAAACTTTATATTATTAGCTTTAATCTTGTATAAAGCTGATCTGAGATGTCTGATGTAGCTTGGCAAATATCTCTTTCAAGGAAGTAGTTCAGTCCTATGTTTTCTTGCCTTGCATTATGTGGGCACGTGGCTTATTGTTTTGGTTCCAATTATACATGCCGAATTTTGCATTATGTATTTTTGTAAGGTGCTCTCATACTGTTTCCATTAGAAAAAATGTTCAGATGCTCCATTTATCATTTTTATTTTTTATTTACTAATTTGTGAGGCAGTAGTGAGTAGATTTATAATATGGCTTAATTTCTTTATTAGGCTACGACCATAAATATTCAAAATTAAAATACAGGAAAGAAACATATTTCATAAATTACTTGATTGGTCTATATTTGTTGTTCTAACATTGCTAATGAATACAAATTTTGCTTGGAGTGATAGATATTTGTAGGGCTTATTCCTTCGTAGACACCAAGAAGCATGAGCATTTGTTCATTATTTAGAAACTTTGTTTTTTTGTAGAAAGGCAGTTGATATTATTTTGTGTACTAAATTTATGGCCAGCTCGATCCTACAATTGGGGCTTATTATTTTTTTTTCTGTTTGCCAAGATTTCTATTCAGTTTTATCAGGAGGAAGTACAACTGAATCAGACCCTGACACTGCAAGCCACATGGCTGAAGTTGAAACTGAGGAAGATGAAGTTACATACTTCGATACAAGAGACTTTTTATCTGCAGAGTCTTTACGGAGTGCTTCATGTCAAAGGAGGGAACTAATTGCACATGGTTTTGGATCAGAATATGTTGGAGATTCTGTTACAAATACTGTCAAAACTACTAAATATCCCTTTGTGTTACGTAGGGATAAGCTACCGGAGCCGAAGGAAAAAGAGAAACATATAGGATTATGGTCAATAATTAGAGAAAATATAGGGAAAGACCTGTCAGGTGTTTGTCTACCTGTTTATTTCAATGAACCTCTTTCTTCTTTACAAAAATGTTTTGAAGATTTGGAGTACTCTTACTTGGTTGACCATGCACTACACTGGGGAAAACAGGTAGAGTAGTAAACCATTCTAACACTGTCTTTAAAAGGTTAATTATGTGAGCTTCTATTCAGTGTTTCTTAATGGTTCTATTTTATTTTTCTTTGTAAGATCTTCCATATATTTCAACTGCTTAGTCAAACATTTTTGGGAGTCTAGAAAAAAAATTGATATTGGTCAAAATTTAACTAGTTGTGCATGGGCAGACCTAGTGCTGGAGGTTCCCACATGAGTATGGTAGATAAACCGAGGTAAGCCTCCCCACACAAAAATGGAGAGGCTGCTTCGAATCTGTGATCCACATGAGTAGGGTGGATAAACTGAGGTAAGCCTCCCCCGGCAAATATGGAGAGGCTGGTTTGAATCCGTGATCTGGTCTAGTGACTCAGTGAGACAACTCTCACCACTGCACTAGGCCTGCACCATTAGTTGTGCATGGCCAAGTTCTTTTTAGTAGCTATAATTTTCTTCTTTGGAAATATCGGACTGCATTATATGTTTTATGCATGACACTTCAAATAACTAAATTTGGTCATGTAAAAAAACTTCACATTTGAAGCCTTGGTTCCTTGCCCAATCCTGGTGGCCTTGCCAACCAAGAACTTTTATGCATGGATTGGGCTGAAATTCCTGCCAATTTTGGTTCATCCAAACAAGTTATGCAGACATGTTGAATAATTGTAAAAAAGGCAATGTTAGTACGAATAATTTTACTGATTTGAACTCTCTAGTGTTATCTCTATCATCCAAACTCATTGCACAAGCTGTTTGAAACTTTGAATTTATGATACCTTTAGAGACAACAATTTCTGTCTAGCATGTGATTATAGGAGAATCCAACCCCATGTCCACACTCCCCAAAAAATGCCGATACACTGATTAAAAAAAGAACTTCATATCCAATTTCCTTTCGGTTCTTCAAATCCGTCTCATGCCAAAGCACAGATGTATGGTCTGGCCCAAGTCTTGGTGGTCGTTCTCACATTTTCTATGGTACCATTGTGTATGGGTGGGGCAGGGTTTTATGGTTTTTTCTCGACCTGGGTGAGAATGTTTTCTTAGCAAATTGCCTGGGGGCTGTCTTACCCCGCAGGTCAAGTTTTGTAATCTTCAACCTAATTTGAGTGCTGTGCTTCTGTTCCTAACTTCCTATTAATGCTTTATGTTTTGCAATGCAATGATTCTTGGTAAATACAATGTAGGGTGACAGCTTAATGAGGATACTTCATGTAGCAGCATTTGCAGTATCAGGTTATGCTTCAACCGAAGGTCGGCAATGCAAACCCTTCAATCCCCTACTGGGGGAAACATATGAAGCTGATTATCCAGATAAAGGACTTCGTTTTTTCTCTGAAAAGGTTGCACAACTGTTCGAATTCTGAACTAAGTTTTAGTCCGTTCTGCAACACTTGTCCATAGCACACACAGTCTGAGAAAGTAATACTTTCAGGAAAAAGAAAATGTGGAATGGCCATCCATTACCCCTATTTAATGTAATCATAGAGCATGCAAGTTTAATTCTTAGTTCCTGTCTTCTGAACATTTAATTAGGGTTAGAGTGGAAATACAGCAATAACTGCACACTTTATATCGTCATTGGACAAGTATTATGAAATGTTTTATTCCAAGGCCATGGACAAGTATTGTAGGAAACAGAGGGGAACAAGTGATTTAATTCCTAGTTCCTACTTCCTGCCATCGATTTTGTTTGTACTTTGCATGTTTTCTAGTAGTAGTAACCTATAGTGCTCATTGAACTTATTTGATTAAGAAGGTATTCACATGAATTGATTAAAGAAACATGGTTGTGACAAAAAACTGATGTTTATTTCAGGTCAGCCATCACCCAATGGTTGTTGCATGCCACTGTGACGGCAGAGGTTGGAGATTCTGGGGTGATTCCAATCTGAAAGGGAAGTTCTGGGGTCGATCCATTCAGCTTGACCCAATAGGCGTTCTTACACTCCAATTTGATGACGGAGAAACATTTCAGTGGAGTAAAGTGACTACTTCCATTTACAATATCATAATTGGCAAAATTTACTGTGACCATTATGGCACAATGCGCATCAATGGAAGTGGCCAGTACTCCTGCAAGCTTAAATTTAAAGAACAGTCAATTATTGATCGCAATCCACACCAGGTAACTCAGTAACTTGAAACTTCTACATATGTGATAGGAACTGTTCAAAGGAAACCTTTTGCTTTGAAAAATAAGGGCATATTTTATTATAACAGAGCAGCACATTACTTCTACATCCTCTGGTCCAAAGTCTTTTATTCTTTTTTTTTCGAACAATACAGGAGATCTGCGTGTCATTTCTTAAGAAAGAGAGAGAAAGTACCACATACATCAAACGACCGAAAACAGCCAAAACCACCTTTATCTCTACAGCCAAGGACTGAGAAAATAAAAGCTTTGGCTGTTACAAGGTGACACCTAGACCATTTGAATACAAAAACCACAGAGGGATAGGCCATCAAGATCTACACAGTTGTAGCCCGTGCCCAGACCAGGAAGTCTTGCAGTTTGGAGGCCCCAGCCCACCACCAAAGCGGACATTCCTCAACAATCCTTGTGATCAAAGTTAGTGTGTTAGGCTCTGAATTCTCAAAGACAAGAATTCCTGTGCTTCCATATCTCCCAGGCTGTTAAAATGATAAGGAAATTCAGCCTTGCCTCCTTTTATTCTTTTATTAATCTCTATTACCTCAGATAGCATCATACCGGTCTATAAAGACATGTGCCAAAGAAGTGTTTTTACTTTAACTTTTACTAGGTTGTTGCCCATGCATTGCAAGGGGAGCCAAAAAAAACAATATTTTCCAAGAAAAATTTGGACCATCCCAATTTGGAATCTATTGCACAACTAAACCTCATGGTTCCTGACTGAGATTCCCCAAAAAAGATGCCTCTCCTGCGTGTCCGGAAAAAAATCGAGACCAAGAAAGAACTCCCACCTGAACTACTTATACAAAGACATGGTACTGGTAAAGCAATCCTAATATTTGCAGTTTTATCCACTTTGAAATACAAAAAAAAAGGTTACCTAGAAGGACAGGCTTGACAGTTTTAATGTGAACCAGTATTAAATCAAAACCTAGTAGTGAGGAAACATAAATTACAAAACAATATGGATTTACTTTGGAGAGAGCACATGAGAGGACAAGGATTTTCTTCTTTCAGGATTCCATGTTGGGAAATTGTCACACGTTCGATCTGGGGGTGACTTCCCCTTAGAGGGTAGTTTTGGTGAAAATAGAGGAGGATTAGAGAGGAACAACGACAGCCCTAGGGTTGTCACGCCTTAGAAAGAGAGGTGGGACGGCGGCAGCAGAGTGCTGCAGTTGGCTTGGTGTGCGATGGGCAGCATGGATCCAGCAGCTAGGGTTGCTAGTGGGCGTGTGGGTGGCATGGCCGAGGTGCGGGAGCAGCGGTGGCACTGCGGGTGCAGCGACGGCGGTGGTGTGGCTGGCTCAGGGCAGCAGCAGGCTGCTGCTAGTGGCGGAGGTGACCTGCGGCTGAGGGAAAGAGATAGGTTATACCCTAGATTATTGTTGCTTAATCTCAAAAGATACATCTCCCCTTATATTTGTAGGGACGGCCAGAGGAGGGCAGGGAGGGCCGGCGGTGGCAGGGAGGGGGCGGTGGCCGGCAGCAGGGGAGAAGGGGCGGTGGCTGGGTGGGTGGAGTGGGAGGAAAGAAAACTTGGCTCTATACCATGTGGGAAACCCCAACCCTGGATTAGGGTTTGGTGTTGTATTAATAGACTTGAGTTAACTGGACCAAGCCCATTACACAGGGGTGAGAGGGTAATTACACGGGAAAACCCCAAACCCTAAACGGGTATTCTAACAGGGAGGGCTTGACCTGACTCGACTCAAGTTATCCTAGCTTTTGGACTGTTCCTAATCCTAAACCTAGATGTGTTTTTGTAACATGTTACATCGTAAATTACAATGGCTGCCCTACAGTACCCACCATGGGGTACTGTTCGCATTGGGCCCAGTTGGCCTATCTTGGCCCAACACCTTCGTCGTTCGTCATGGCTATTTAGGCCCGTGACACCATTCCCTCCTTTTCTGCATAACATGTTCTCGTGCTGTATCGTTGTCCAGTTGTTGACGTCGTTCGGGAAGAAGCTCCTCTTGGTGGTGGTTTCTGCTATTGCTAAAGTGGCACTATGAGTACAAGGTTGGGGTTGGTTTCATGACCTTTTTCTCCCTCCTAGAGACAACACATCATTGTGCTCGTTTTAGAGTCGTCGTAGCGTCACGATTGGGTTTGATGTTGTAGCGCCTGTCTTTTATTTTTCAAGTGTTGGAGCTGTCTTTTATTTTTCAAGTGTTGGAGCCTGCCTGATATTGTTGCCAGTTGCATAGTCGTGGTGGTTGCCATGATTGTCGCTTGAGGTACTCCCATAGTGATGGATGAGTTTATGCTGTGTGTTTATTTCATCCGCAATAGTAGGACAGTGGTGGTAACATCCAAGTAGATGGTGCTGATGTGGAGAAGGTCGTTGATGATGATGCTGCCTCTTAGTTGTAGCATTGTAGTAACGACATCGTAGATGTTGTCTATGGTGGTGCGGATGTTGTAGGCTGTGTTGATGTTGAGAGCAGCGTGTCAGCGATGTTGTGAAGACTGTCACTTCTTCTGACAACGACGAGTCGTATCCCTTATATTTGGAAGCATATTGGGTCACCTTGTTTGTTGTGAAGGCTGTCTCTCAATCTGGGACTTGGTTGATGGTGTAGTGTTGCAGCCAGGAGTCCCTGACCGACATGTTTGGAAATTATCATCTAATGGAACATATTCCTGCAAATCAGCCTACCAAGCGATGTTCATAGGGACCATTCAGTTTGCCCCCTGGAGAAAAGTCTGGAAGAGTTGGGCTCCAACTAACTGTAAATTCTTTGTTTGGCTGGCCATCAACAATAGGTGTTGGACCTCAGGCAGGCTGGCTAGGCGAGGGTTACCACATCAAGCAGCATGCCCATTTTGTGACCAGGCGGAGGAAACCATACATCACATCCTAGTCTCCTGTGTGCTGTCCAGAGAAATATGGGAAGGGATTTTGAGGAAACTTAAGCTTGATATGGTCCCACACCCCATTTCCTCTAGCCGGGTTTGGACCTGGTGGTGTAAAGCCACCACTACTATCCCCAAAGATTTTATAAAATGGTTCAATTCCTTGGTCATTTTGGTCATTTGGGAGCTTTGGAAGCACATGAATGCGTGTTCGATGGAGTTCAACCTCAGCCTCAAGTGATCTTTGCTCAAGTGACTGTTGAATCCCACATGTGGGGCTTGGCTGGGGCTTCTAATCGTAAGAAGCTCCTTCAAAGGAAGGCTCCTTAGGCTGGGTGTGGTCGTTGAGGTCGTGTTCAGTTGCTGTGTAAAGTGTTCTAGTGTTCTTGGGGGGGTGTTAACCGCCTCCTTGTATTTGTAACTTTTTTCTCCCTTAATGAAATGACACGCAGTTCTCCTGCGTAGTTCAAAAAAGTCTTAGGCGTCATGGTAGCGTGCTCGGATGTTGCTACATTAGAGTTGGCCTTATTAGTTGTAGAAAAAATTGAATTTGTACCTAGCCTTTTGCTATAACAGTGATAGTGGCCGCACCTTCCTCGGTTCCTCGACACCGTCGCGCCTTGTCTGTTCACCACCGCCGGCGCCACTGTTGGCGGAAGATTCATAGGTGTCGCCGTTGCAACGCCCACACCCTTGTTCGTCAAATGCCGCGCGGATTGCCGCAAGGCTCCGCCCAGCCGCTGCGACTCGTAATTGTTGCGCGGATCCAGGCCCCGCTCACCGTCGGCTCGTCATCATCGTGTGGATCCAGGCCATGCTCACTGTTGCAGATCTAAGCTGTGCTTGCCGTCGTGGATCTAGGTTGTGCCTGCGACTGTACTTGACGCTACCGCGACTACTCTCATCCGAATCATCTAACCCGTGCCCGCACCTGGGAGCACCGCCCTCGAGCGCTGCCCGCATCCGCCTGGGAGACCGCGCCTGCGTTCACATCATCCTCCGTCCGCGTCCGCCTCATCCTCTGGTCGCGCCCGCATTTGCTTGAGGCACACGCCAAGGTCTCTGTTTGCCTGATCCGTGGGCGCGACCACCTTCTTCGTCGACTTGTTGTGCTGGCTGCTGGGAGCAACATCTTCATCATCTCCGCGTGGCTGCTGCTGCTGCTGCTGGGTCTTTTGTGTTCAGACTGCATTGAGAGGTCATGGTTTACTCTTTCACCTGACTGAAGCTTCGCTAGTTCTTGTTGATGATCGGAGCATGCTGCAACAATCAAACACATGGCAAATTAATGATGGCATGGTTATGGTTGCAATGGTCAACAACACCAATCCATCCATGATAATGAGTTTGTCAAAATTCACAACTGCTAAAGCTATTTGGTCACATTTGAAGGAACGTTTTGTTTAGCACAGTGGTGCATTGTTACACACCCTTATACTGCAAACTCATGTCATTGAGCAACATGATATGTCTATTGATGAGTATTACTTAGCCTTTGATCGTCTGGTGAGTACATTGACCTCTATGGTGCCTACTTGTACATCTGTTCCATGTCTAGCTCATCAGTTTATCGAGAAGTTCTTCACCTACAGATTTGTTATGAGAGTTTGACCTAAATTTGATGCACTTCATGCTCGATTGCTTCATAGTGCTGACACTCTCACAATGGCTAAGGTGTTGTCTGAATTACTTGCTGAAGAGACTCGTCTTAAGTCTATGTCTTCTCCTGTTGGTGAGGATCCTCACAGTGTGTTGGCTGTTGTTCAGAAACCTAGGCATACCTCTTTTCAGCCTTGTAAAGCATTGCAAATAGATTAACCGCTCCGATAACTACTTTGCTAAGTTTTCGGAGAAACTAGCTGATGGTGTAGGACGAGTCGTTAGGCGCGGCGGTTTTGAAGTGGCTGGCTGGGAATGACCCTCTAGGACCTAGGAGCGTCGCTCATAGGCTCGAGCCATTGCGAGAGCGGTGTTCAGGTCTTGTGGGTTGAACATCTCGACATCAATGTGGATGTGCTTCGGAAGCCCTGCAGTGAAGAGTTGTGCTTGCTACGTTGGAGCTAGGGGTGCAACATGGCCCATAAGTGCCCAGCAACGCTACTGGCATTCATCCACTGATGAATTGAAGGGTAGGCGTGTCAGTTCGCCCAGGGGATTTCTTCGGATGGGGGTCCAAACCTTTGATGGCACAGGAATGTGAAGCGATCCCAAGAAAGCGCAGGTTTGTCGCGATTGATCATAATGAACCACTGTCGAGCCGCTCTTGTCATATAATAGGAGGCGAGCTATACTCTGTCGGATTCCAGGGTGCACTGTCCCTGGAAGTACTGCTCACAGAGATTGAGCCATCCCAGAGGGTCGTCCGTGCCATCAAATAGTGGGAAGTCGAGTTTGTGGAAGCAAGGAATTGGTTGTAGTAGGGTGTACCCATGGCGTCCCCTAGGGCTGAGGCAGTGTGGGGCTGCGTGGTTGTTGAGATGGGTGCTGACGGATTGAGAAGATGGGGATTTGTGATGGGGATGGTGGGAACTGGATCTGGTGGATTGGTATGGAGGGGTTAGGTGCAGCGGTGATGGGGGCGGATGATGGTGAGGGGTTTATGTCTGGTATGCCGCCATATCCTGGCAGTCCAAAGGGGAACCATGGCGGGTTGTTGGAAGAAGAGGCTGTGGATGATGCTGCATTCTCCAGGGCTGTCATGCGGGTGGACAAAGAAGACATCTGCTGCACCATCTGCCGGTGGAAGTCGACCATCATCATCTTCAAGTCCCCCACATCGCTGGGTTGAGGAGCAGCGGGCGGTGGATTCATGTTGGCTGGGGCGCCATTGGAGGCGGGCGCCATCTCTGTCCCGGACATCTCCGATACCAGATTGGTACGGCTTGAGCTTCTCAGGTTGTAGGGATGATGTTGCTGGGCAAGGGCACGCCGCCTGGGTGCCGTTCCAGGGGTGCCGTGGTAAAGAGGATGAGAGAAGGGACTAAGGGAAGCTGAAAGTAAATACTCTTTATTACTTCTTGCTTGCCAATTGATTACAAAGGCCCTGACCTTTTAGGCGCCGGCCCCTAACAGAATCCCCCCTAGATAGGAGATCTAAAAGCTAATACTTATCTACTGACTGGGACTTCTTATCCTAACAAACTGGACCGCATAATCTCCTAACAGATTTATCCTATTAGGTGGATTGGCCCTGGCCATCCTTAGCCCTTCTCTTGTAACTCTTTCCAGTCATAACAGTTACCGTGGCCAAAAGTAAGGGTTAAGTTAGCAGCAGTCTACTTGCAACTGTACAAGCACTTAAATATCTATTTGATCGAGCCTAGGTTTTGACACAAATTGTTCTAATCATTTGTGCAGGTGCATGGATTTGTGCAAGATAATAGAACAGGGCAAAAAGTAGCTATGTTAATTGGAAAATGGGATGAAGCTATGTATTATGTGCTTGGGGATCCAAGTGTTAAACCCAAAGGCTATGACCCAATGTCAGAAGCAGTTCTTTTATGGGAGAGGGACAAGTCTCTTAATCAGACACGTTACAACCTTTCTCCTTTTGCAATTTCTCTAAATGAATTGACACCACATTTGTTGAACAAGTTGGCTCCTACTGATTCTCGTTTGAGACCAGACCAAAGGCATCTGGAAAATGGTGAATATGAGATGGCAAATTCAGAGAAACTTAGGCTTGAACAACTGCAACGGCAGGTAACCAACAATTATATATGATTTGACATGGCCTTTTGTCTTGTGTCTTTCATAGGTTATCAGGCAATGATAACAATTGACATGTCTTGATAATATTTATTGTTCTCATAAATAAAGTTGTTAGGAATGCAATAGGGGTCTGATGCCCCTTGAGGCCTTGTTCTTTTCATCCCTAAACCATGGGGATTTTGACTTGTTGGAGATTTAATCCCCTCAGTCCCTTCCAACCCCATTGGTTTGAGAGCAAAACGAACAGGGCCTGGTTGTGAAGCTTTTCTATCTGAATTATGTCAGCATGAATCATCTTGGACTGATGATCATCATGTTAGCAAATACTCCCTCCATCCCAATTTATAATTCATTTAACTTTTTTAACAAATTTGACCGGCTCGTCTTATCCATTTTTTTGCGAAACAATGAAAAATTCAAAGCCATACTTAATTATATTATTTGCTAAACAATATCACAGTAAAAATTGATAATCATGATTTTTTTTGAATTAGACGAGTTAGTCAAACCTGGGATAAAAAATCAAACGAATTATAAATTAGAACGGAGGGAGTAGAAAATTTGTGCAGTACTGGATCTGTTTTTACAATACAACTGTAGTTCATTATCGATTATAAAAAAATGAGGTCATTATCGCACAACTAGATCACCTAGGATAGGTAAAACAGAAGATCAAATTAAGTAATTGTTTTTAGTATGGACTGACTTGCCTAGAAATTAATTTATAAAAAGTGAGGCAAATCCAGTGTCGGATACTTTCACAGGAGTGAGGTCATAAATCGAGGCAAGCCTTTCCCTCCCGGCAACGACTAAGGCTATCCGCAACCGTTACCCCTAAATTTTTCCCCCTATATCACTTTTCCCCCCTATTTTTCCTCCTATTTTTTCATCTCCCGCAGCGGTTCCCCCTAAATACTCCCCTATACCCCACTACAACTATAAAATATCATTTTCTATATGAACTATCAATTTTTTATCTACTAACAATTACTCGTGGACCCACATCACAGTGTTTAGGGTGATGAACAGTGACACGCTAGATCTGGGGGGACAGAGAAGGGTGCCGACGCGTAGGGGGCGCTGTAGGGGGCACCGCTACGGCCGTAGGGTGCCCCCTACAGACGGCATGCAAGGGGAGGGGGAGTGCTAGCGGTGACCGCTGCGCACAGCCTAATATGCAAGCAGGTACTAGATGTAAGCGTATAAGCAGGTTTTTTAGCCCGTTAGATCTGTATCCAACGGTAAATACAATTGTGGTTTGTTAGGGGTTTTTTTTATAAAGCTATAATAGGTGGTGGTGGAAGGGTTTAAGTGCTAAATATGACATACCGTTGGATGTAGATCTAATAGATCAAAATGTCTGCTTACGTGCTTGCATTTAGTACCTGCTTGCATATTAGTCGTGCCCTTCCCTCAAATGTCGATAGACTGCATCGCACGACCTGGCAAGCCTTTCCTTTAAATGTGGAGATGCGGTTAAACGTGGAGATGCGGAGAGGCTACTTTGAACCCATGACATGGTGACTTACTGAGATAGCTGTATCAGACCTACCCTTTCCTAGAAATTAATTTATAATTTAAAAATACCTGTTGGTGATATACTGATATGTAGTAACGGTTAACTAGTCACAACAACAAAAACAATGAAGTTTTTTAGTCTCTAGCAAATTGGGGTAGACGAAGTCATAAATCAAGTTCAGGCATGTGGATAGCTTTTCTCGTTCACCCCTATTCAAGGCTAACTAGAGTCTCATTTCTCGTAATTAGGGGTAGGGATGGATGGACAGTTCGTTACTGCAGCATATAAGGCAAAATCTAATGGTTCCTTAAACATTTACATTAGTGGTGAACAAAGATCTTAGTTGGGTATTCAAGCTCATCCCTGAGCAGGTTTCTTTTTGTTCATCGTGGTGCTTTACCTCTCATGGTATACTTTGCAGGCACGACAACTCCAAGAAAAAGGATGGAGACCAAGGTGGTTTAAGAAGGATGATGGCGACAGTTACCGCTATATGGGTGGATACTGGGAAGCGAGGGAGACGGGGAACTGGGACGGTATTCCGGACATCTTTCGCCAGAATAGTTTGTCTCCAGGACTGCACTAACTGCCCTTCTTCCCTATGTTATACTTGTGTATCTCCACCAAACATTTCACGAAGTTATGGTGGCAACAAGGCGAGCCAAAGCATAGCGTTTCTTCGTGGGCATGGTCAACCTCGTGTCGGCTGGGGTTGGACAAGTGGTTGGAAACGTAGGTTTCATTTTTGAATTTCAGGACTAATTTTGTCTTGGAATGTGGTTAGTTTAGATTTGTTTTTTATGCCTTGGCGGGCTAATCCACGGTGGTAGGCTTTGCCGCGCGCTCTAGTGACTTGGCCATGTATGGAGTATTATCTATGGACTTTGGGTGATTTCAATCGTCGTCACAATACATCTTGACTGTTACAATCGAATTTACACAACATAAGATGTGATATCTGGTCCAATTTGGATTGAATCTATAATTGTCCATGTGTATATCGACTGGTGTGGATCAAATACTACCCCACGACAAAACAGTTGTTCGTTTAGCTAGGGGCGAAGTCAGCTTAAAGGTTACCCTGGTGCATACTCTATAGAAAAAGGAAAAATATACAATTTAAGGCCTCGTTTGGGAACAAACAAACCGGCCGGTTTTCAGGGGATAGGCAGCCCACGGTCACAAATAACATGAGATCTTCGTATGCGTATTTGGGATACCTGTTCGTAGGATTGCTGGGCCTGTGTATCGGCAGTTTTGACGGGGGTAGGGTTCCACTCCTCCGGCGGCCGGTTTTGTGTGGCTCGCGACATCCTCTGCGTTGCATCCGTCGCCTCCCTCACACATCGCCGCCGCCGCCCTCAGCCACCGTCCAGCTGTCGCCACATCTCTCATTCACGGCCTCAGGTTGTTGTTTCTCTCGTCCTCGCCCTCAGATCTGCTTTGTCACCCGCTGTCCGTGTCGTCGCCATCTCTCTCATCCTCTGCCGCCAGGTTGCAGACGCTGAAGAACTTCCAGGACGTGGAGCTTCCAGGACGTCAAGAAGACGTGGAGCTTCCAGGACATCTTCGATCTGGTGAGCACTTCACTTATTTTCTCCCTTTCGATTTTTGTTTAGTTGCAGTTCATGGTCAGTGGACGATGGCAAGTTTTCTCCCTTCCGATTCATGGTCAGTGGACATTGAGCCTTCAGCCTCCTCCACCAGATTTATCCATCTATAATTCTATAGGCTGAAAATCTGAGTGGGTTGCATTTCTTTTTTAAGACATTTCCTTACTGGCCTCGCACTTGTTTGCTCTATCATGTATGTTAAATTTATGTTACATTTTTCAGTATACAATTTACTAGTATATCAATCTTTGTTAGCTTATGGTATGCTTGCCTACTGTTGAGGATTAGTAATCTTAAAGAATTTTGTTAATTCTTAGTAGATGCGGTTCTAGGTGCACACAACTCAGTTATTGTTTTTTATTTATGTGTAGTCTGTATTTATTGATTCAGAGGCTGAAGGAACAGGGTATAACAACTAAGACATCTTCTCAAAGTCTGAAGGTATTCAACTGATTAACTATCTCCTAAAGTTAGATTTTCATTTCTTCTATTGTATATACTAAACTGGTGTTAGTTAGCATTGCTTATCCAACTATATGTTGTACATACTATGTTCAGGTCATCAGTTAGTGTTTTTTTGTGTTTGAATTATATAACTGAATGCCAAGCTAGTCATGATAATTGTATCTCTCTCTATATAATAGATAATGAGTTCTTGGGAGGAGGATGCTAGACAATTTCTTTTAGACCAGGAAGAAGATGATGATGAACTCTTCTTAGTAATTGTCCCTGCTGTTCTCGCGGCTATGCAAGAGAAAAGGGCCGTCCATACTTCTTCTCTTACTGGTGCTATGAAGATTAAGGAAGTTCTAGAAGGGCATGAAATTTGGATCAAAGTTGAGTTTAGGATGGAGCCAGATATTTTCAGAGCGATAGTAACTTTCCTTAGAGCCGAGGATCTTCTACATGACACACGAGGTGTTACTGTTGAAGAACAGTTTGGCATGTTCATGTACATGATCTCGCATAATGCTACTAATCAAGATATGCAAAAATGGTTTCAACACAGTGGTGAAACCATTCACAGGAAGATAAATGAAGTCTTTGATATAATTCCAGCCTTGACAAGTAGGTTTGTAAAGCTTCCAAGTTCCATACAAACTCACATCAAAATTGTAACCGACTCTCGTTTCATGCCTTTTTTCCAGGTAGACATAAAACCCAAGAATTTCTAATTCCTTCTAAAGTTTTATGCCTCTAATTGTCTCTTTCCTAACATGCAGAATTGCATTGGTGCCATAGACGGTACTCATATTCCTATCACTATTTCAGAAGACAAGGCTGCTCCATACAGAAATAGGAAAGGGTCTTTATCCCATAATGTTATGGTAGCTTGCGATTTTAATCTAAACTTTACCTTCATTTCGTGTGGATGGGAAGGATCCGCATCAGATGCCGGGGTTCTTCGTTCAGCACTTGGCAGAGGATTCCATGTGCTAGAAGGAAAGTTTAATCTTGTCGATGGTGGATATGCAAATACATCGTCATTCATTGCCCCTTATCGAGGAGTTCGGTACCACTTAAGCGAGTTTAGGAGTCGACGTTCCTATGCCAACTACAAAGAGCTCTTTAACCATCGCCACGCAATCCTTCGGAACCATATAGAGAGGGCTATAGATGTCTTGAAGAAGAGGTTTCCTATTCTAAAAGTCGGAACTTTCTATCCTATTCAGTCTCAGGTTAAGATTCCAGCGGCAGCAGCTGTCTTTCATAATGTAATTAAACAACATAATGGCCAGGAAGGGTGGCTAGATCACCTCCCAAGCAACATTGAACCGTCTCAATATGTCGATGTCCCAGAGGGAGAAGTCAACTACCCTACCGGCTCGGAGTCTGTTGATGGAAACATTTTAAGGGATGACATTGCGATGCAGATGTGGGTTGCACACAATGTTTAGTTGATGTGATACCACTTGTATCGTATTTATGTACTTGATGCACCTAATATTTTTATCTTATTTATGTACTTCTTGCACACAATTTAATTTTTATGTGTAATTTAAAATAGTAATGGCAGATGAAGCATCTAGGGCGAATTGGAACTTCTTATATGAGAAGGGTTTAATTGAAGTATTAACTGAGCACAAGGTTGATGCCAGATTTAAGGGACAGAATGGTTGGAACTCAGATGGTTGGAGAAGCATCACTTGTAAGTTCAATGAGAAATTCCCCTCAGCACATTTCACAAAGCAACAACTTCAAGACAAGGAGAAAGATTTGAAAGCAAGCTACAAGGCCATAAGCAACGCAAAGAATGAGAGTGGTATAGGATGGAATGAGACTATGGGGATGATATTAGCTGAACCAGATTTCTGGGAGAAGTGTGCACGTGTAAGTTATTCTCTCTCTTTTGATAAAGTAGTATCATTCCAAAACATGCCTTCATACTAAATATATGTTGTATTCAACAGAAATTCCCCAAATTAAAGAAGCATCGCAAGAATGGGTTTCCTCTGTTTAGGAGTTGTGAGGCCTTGTATGAAGGTAGTCATATATCTTTCTGACTTCTACTAAACAGATCTGAGTTTTTATGAAGAAACACTTCGACTTTTTTATAGGGAGCATTGCTAGAGGTGACATGAGTTTCACTTCTACTGAACCGGTGCTACATGTAGCATCTGTTGATGAACCAGTGCTACATGTACCACGAGCGGGCAGCGAGATCAATGTTGCTGGACCAAGTGTGGGCAGTGAGACTAATGTTGCTGGACTAACTTTGGATCGAGAGGCTTGTGAAGTTCAGTCACCACCTTCTCGTACGTCAGTACATGGAAGCGGAAAAAAGAGGAAGAAAAGTCAAGTTGCAAGTGTTTTGGATGACTATTTGGAGCACAAAAAGAACCAAACAGATAAGACTATGGAGGCGTTCCTTGAGAAGAAGACTCGTGGAGAGGAGTCTATGGATAGGTGTATCCACATATTTGAAGCTATGGAGGACTTGACAGATGAGGAGAAGGCCATTGCAGCAGAGGTGTTCGAAAATGAATTGTATCGGGAGATGTTTCTGAAGCTAACAATTCACAACGTGCGGCTGATTTGGCTTCGGAGGAAGATAAGGTATGTGTATATATATGCCCTTCCTTCCTCTCTGAAAACAATTGTAAATTCTAAAGAAACTTGTGTATTTACTTCCTTTCTAATTTCAGTAGGATTACATCTACCTGATAGATTGAGAAGGTGTGACGGATGGCTTCTGCAATATGGTCTCTGCAATGTTTTTTCTAACAAGATCTCTTCAGTTATTTTTTGATTCATGGAAATACTGTATTAAACTTGAAAAATGATACATTTAATCTATTTTGATCAGTGAAGTTCTTGTTCTAACACTGATAGTATGAGTTAACTTGTCTCCAGAATTGTGGTTGTTAAAACTAGTAGTGGTAAATAAGCCAGACTTTATGTTGTTGCTCTAAACTTATTTGTATCACAAATAGAACAATTTTATTCCTTGCACAAATAGAACATTTTTGTATCACAATTAGCTCAATTGTGCTTCATGCTAAGGAAAGTTCTAAGTTTGTTGGTTTTATTCCTTGCAGAAAATCGAGGTTTGCCACAGGAGCATCAGTCAGAGGCGCTTCATGTTAAGCATATAGGAATATTGGCTTTATTTGCTCTCTCACCATGTGCTAGTTGGTTAAGTAGTATTAGCATTGCTATTGGGTGCTATCTGCTGTCTTTTGGATGAAATCAAGCTATTATTTTGTTCTGCTAGTAGGCGCTATTCTGAATTTTCAAGTTCTCTAGAATTTTTACTGGAACCATAATTTGTATGGAGTTAAGAACTGTTCTGCTTGTTCCATCAATATGTATGCAGGTTCTAATACATATTGTGGATCAGATACATATGTACACACTCTCATAATTCACTGGTTCATAAAAATTTAGAATACATATGTGTTCAAACATCCAGCTCTACTTTCTTTTTATTACTGAGTCTTTTATTCTATTTATATGTTCATTTATACATTTGAAGACATATGTGTTAAAAGAGTCACTGGACAGCCTGACAACCAAACGATCACAGGGCGCTCAAACCCCACCGGGCAGCACCAGACGGGGAAGAAGTATAACAGGTTTTGCCCCCATCGGTGGTATCCAACCGGGGTGGCTGTTACCTCTGTTGCCAAACGAAGCCTAAGAGAAATACATAACAAATTTAAGATAATCATTAGCAAAATTTTATTTTACCCTAGTGCCTATGCACAGCGTCAACGTCGCTTCGCCAATGTGTTTAGCCTATGTGTGTTGCAAAGTAGACCTAATCTTTGTGTTGCTAAGGCCTTTTGGCCTGAATCAATCCACGAATCAACAACTGTGGAACATATGTCGGCCAATGTGTGAAAGCAATGATGACGACGCAATTTGGCTACCATGTGAAAGCAACAACGGCGACGCGATTTGGGGAAGTGAGGACGATGAAGCAAGGGCCCCGTTTGTTTTGGCTTCTGGCAGCTTCTGGCCACTAAAAGCTGCTGCGGACTGCCAAACGCTCAGCTTTTTAGCCAGCTTTTATAAAATTCATTGGGGCAAAAACCATCTAAAATCAACATAAACACATAATCGGTTGAGCCGTTGTAATAGTAGGAATCCGTCACTTTCTAGATCCTGAGCCCTATGAACAACTTTATCTTCCTCCACACGTAATCGTAATGATACTCAGATTCTCCCCACAGCCAGATTTTCAGAAAAGCTGGTCAGAAAAAAGATGAACCAAACATGCCCAAGATCTCTTCTCTCATCGTCTGTCCTCTTCGCCAGTGGCCTTTTCTCATCTGAGTTTGTCCTTCCCTTCCTCTCCAATGTTTGTGTCTTCGGGTTTGTGTTTCTTGCCGAGGTGTTCATGCCGAGGCGTGCTCGATGGCAGGGCAGAGGCGACTGTCTCCCTCCGGTGAGGTCGAGGTGAACCACGAGTTGCCGTCATCGTCAGAGTCGGGTCGCCGCCACCGCCGCACCCGCACCATCGACGATCGTCGCTTCGGTCCTTCTGATGCGACCAGTGGGGTCTCAAAGAGCGTGTTAGCTAGCTATTGTGTTTGGCTATGTGTCCGCTTCGTTCACCTTCTCTCCTAGAAAGAAACTTGCGCAGATCTCATGGAGTGCTATTATTGTTTTGATTAGTTTCTTGTCGACTCTGAGTGTGCATGAATGTAAAGCCCAAAAATTTGCATAAGAGAAAAATAAT
This sequence comes from Zea luxurians, assembly GCA_029449295.1. Taxonomy (NCBI): domain Eukaryota; kingdom Viridiplantae; phylum Streptophyta; class Magnoliopsida; order Poales; family Poaceae; genus Zea; species Zea luxurians. Next base: position 10,808,225 of record JAOPSE010000002.1, read on the forward strand.
AAAATAAATAAATACAGAAAAGAAAATGAACCTTATGTTGAGATTCTTGTATTCTCATGTTTGTATTCAAATTAGTGGGACAAGTTTAGATGGAAGGACAATAACTAGAGGAAAGAATTACATATTAATTATTATTTTGCAATTCTTAAAAACATATTAAGTAAAATGTTCCTTCATAAAGATTAAGGTAATGGATATTCATTTTTTACTTGAAATTTGATCACATACTCAAAAGTAATATTTTCTTTTCTAAAATGAAATGAATGTGTGCATGGTAAATTTTGGACCTTGGTCTAAAACAAAGGAATACAATAATTAATATAAATATATGAAAATATGTACTTTGAATTCATATTGTAGCATCTGAACGCAAATTTAGAGTTTTGATTTCTTTTATGTGAATTTGAAAAATGAAAAGCAATCAAAAAGAAAAGAAAACAGGAAAAATAAAAGAAAAGGACAAAAGCCTCAGCTGGGCTGGTTTTCCTCCTGTCGGCCCACTTCCACTTCATCCCGCACCCGCAGCCTAGCTCCACATTCACGCCCGCGCTCCTGTTTGGCGACACTGGCAAGCAGGGCCCACAATCCAGTCTCGTCTCCACTACGGGTGCGAACTCGGTCATTGACATGCAGGACCATCTCATGAGGGCCATCTTCTTCCTGCCGTAGCCGACATCACCGAATCCACCGCCGCGGTTTCTGCGAGGCCGTTGTGGCCAATCCCGTAGACCTGACCTTCCTCCGCTATAAACCTCTGGTCACTTGTGACCTTAGCCAAGCCCAGCTCTTGCGTAGGGGAACACCACCATCGGAGAGAAGAAAAGGTGAGGAGAAGATTTGGTCGCCGTCGTCGTGCGTGAGTTCGGGTGCCGCCAGGAGTTCGGTGGCAAGTCGGGGGGTTGCTCGCCGGGGTCCGAGGATTAGGGTTGTAGTGTATTGGACTTTGGGGGTGTTCGCGACCGTGAAGAATCTCTTACCGGAGTTGATTCTACCCCGCCTGGCCACCATACCCAGTGCACAACACCACCCTCTGCCAATCGGAGGTAATTGCGCCACCCATGGGATTTCCCTTCATTGGTTTTACGTATAGCACCCTCGGGTTTGTAGAGTAGTGCGTGGGAGCTTGGAATCGGGTAATGCTGGCGTGTGCGCCACCGTGGGGATGTGGCAGTGCCGCTGCTCGGTGTCGTCAATTAGTGAGGATGGGGTGGCTGCCGTCTGATTTGTGGCGGACGCGTAGGATTAGGTGTGTCAGCATGGTTTTGTTTCGTGTGATCTCGGCCGTTGATCACAGTGTGGGTGGCTTCGAGTTAGAAGTCGTGTGCACCGTTGGTTCCAAAATGGGCGGTCCAGATTGACCCGTGATGCCCCATTACCGGGTTCTGATCTGACCATTGATCCTAGATCTAGCGGGTCCTATGCGATCTGGGGTGTTTTAAACCCATGCAGTTGATCTTTGCGTGGTTGGGCTAGATTGGAAAGGGAATAACGATTCGCTTGTGTTGATCGTGGCTGTCGATCGGTGATCCCAGGTCCCTGTCCCATACCCCTTCGTGATCTAATCTGAACTCTTCGTTTTGGATCCAACGGCGGGATCGCGCCCGTGTGTAAGCCGCCTCGCCAATGTGCAAATGAGCCCTGGGATTTTGGTAAATCAACCCGCCGTCTGTACTGAGTATAGAAACAATAGAAATAGGTCCGAGTTCTTCTAATTTAGTCTCTGGATTCCTTAAAGTTCAAATCGTGGTCCTTAAGCATTAATAATTCATATAAATAAATCTAGAAAACGGTTTTTAGTAGAAGGATAAATCCAGAAACTTGTATAATCCGTATCTCCTATGTTTTATACCAAATTTAACCCGTTCCAGTTGCGTTAGCTACATAAAAATATTTTCTATGCAGTAGCAACATCATGTGTACCATATTTCATATATTTTTAATTAGAAAAGTGTTCAATCTATATTCAGTAGATTATTTCTACTAATCTAGGTTAATCTCTCTATAAATATAATCTGAGTAAAAGGTAATCCCTAATCAAGTTACAATTTAGATTAAAGTTGGATTAGTTATTTAGAATATATTTTCACATATACTATATATTAATCAATTTATAATATAGTAGATCTTCGGAAAACCATATCTTTCTAACCGTAACCCTGAATTTAGTGGTTCTCGAATCTAGGCTCTCGTTGCGATACATAGAACATCATTATGCAGTTTGTTCTAATGTTTGGTGTGATGTTAATTTTTCCTATACCATGTTTGTTTGTATTTCTACGACTAGCAGTGAGGTTACGAGTCACTTGAAGATCATCTTGGTATCTGAAATCTCGAGTGCCAGGCAAGTTATATCCTTGACCACTCCTTTTTACCTAATAATGTTCGCTGTTAATCACTGTGACATGCTCAGGTTAATTTGATGGGACCTAATAGGTTTCCCTAGCACTGTTGATCCCCTGCCTTGCAAACGAATGAATTATTGGGTGGATTTGCTATTGCTCTACCTGGTTTTGGAAAACTAATGTTTTATTATGATCATATTCCAATTATGTTGTTGTTTAATTATTGTTCATGAGAAGATCATATTGTTAATTGGAACATGGAGAACCACCCGGGAAAACAGTGCTACCACGAGGGTGGAATGGGACGCCCTTGGCCAAGTAATTAGGAAAGCTAGGGAAAGATTACCTTACCCAGAAGGGGCAAGCGGGGAGGCGTCGCTGCTAGAGTATAGGGAGGTCCTCGGGTCAAACTGTCTGTGAAGCTTTTCGGACGAGGGATTCCTATGCTTCCTTCTTCCTGAATCCGTAGCGAGTTTTCTCGAACTAGTGGAACTTTGGAAAGGCCTTGTAGTGCTACCCTTCCTCGTTTCCTCGGTAGAGTTGTATTGGGTCCGATCAACCCCATGGCAAATGGGTATCACAACTTATGGGTAAAGATGCGCAACCTCTGCAGAGTGTAAAACTGGTATATCAGTCCTGCTCACGGTCATGCGCAGCTCGGACACTTACGTGATTAACTTATGGAATTAAACTCAATATTTCATTTGCATTGCATTGTGGGTGTATTTATAAATCTTGATCTCTTATTTAATGGGGTTGGTATCTACTTATACCTAGTAACTGCTAATAAAATTTTGACCACCTTTAAAAGAAATGCTCAGCCTTAACCATCCTCTTTGGTAAGCCTTACACTTCACATGGGCTCCCACCTTTGGTGAGTTTATGCACATTATTCCCCACAACTTGTTGAGCGATGAACGTATGTGAAAGGGAAATAGGCTAAAACCTTTTCCTAAATAATTTTGGTGGTTGGATTGCCCAACACAAAAAATTGGACTAACTAGTTTGCTCTAGATTATAAGTTCTACAGGTGCCAAAGGTTCAACACAAACCAATAAAAAGTCCAAGATAGGGTTCAAAAGAAAGGAGCAAAAATGAACCGAAGGCTGCCCTGGTCTGGCGCACCGGACTGTCCGGTGTGCCACCGGACAGTGTCCGGTGCACCAGGGAGAACAACTCTGAACTGCTCAGCTTCGGGTTTCTGGAAATGCCACTCTGCTATAATTCACCGGACTATCCGGTGTGCCACCGGACTATCCGGTGTGACATGCGGAGTAACGGCTACAGTGCCAACGGTCGTCTGCAAAAGTGAACAGTGAAGCAATAGTGCGCGGACAGCGCGCGCAGAGTCAGAGTAGGTGCTAGAAGGCGCACCGGACAGTGAACAGTGTCTGTCTGGTGCACCACCGGACTGTCCGGTGGCCCCACTTGTTAGAGCTCCAATGGTCGAACCCTAACGGTTGGGTGACGTGGCTGGCGCACCGGACAGTGTCCGGTGGCACACCAGACTATCCGGTGCTCCCGTCGACAGACAGCCTCCCCAACGGCCACTTTGGTGGTTGGGGCTATAAATACCCCCCAACCACCACACTTCAAGGCATCCAAGTTTTCAGCCAACACATTCAATACAAGAGCTAGTGCATTCAATACAAGACACAATTAGATTGAATCAAAGCCTCTCCAAGTCTCAATTCCACTCAAAGATATTAGTGACTAGAAGAGAGAGTTTTGCCCGTGTTCTTTGAGCTCTTGCGCTTGGATCGCTTTTCTTCATCCCCATTTCTTGTTCTCAACATCTTTGTAATCAAAGCAAGAGACACCAATTGTGTGGTGGTCCTTGTGGGGACTAAGTGTCCCAATTGATTAAGAAGAAAAGCTCACTCGGTCTAGGTGACCGTTTGAGAGAGGGAAAGGGTTGAAAGAGACCCGGTCTTTGTGACCACCTCAACGGGGAGTAGGTTTCTGTTGGGGGCCTTCGTCCTCCGAAGGTCCTCAAAAACATGATTTGACAATATTTTCCAAGTGAATTATATGAACAGGTATCTTCGGACTCGGATCATGAACATGGAGTACGGTCAGAACGAAGCCCAAGCTGTACGAAGCTGATTACCAAGTTGTACGAAGAATGGTGCACAGCCGAAGCTATGCGCAGAAAGCTTCGTCGCGATAGCACAAAGGGGAACCGACTTAAAGATGAAAAGACTACTTAGGCCTTAATAGATTCCCATAAGTCATTAGCAAATGTAATGGACATGAATGTAATTTTTCATGGGCTACGTCCCACGCCTATAAATAGATGAACAGTACCCCCGTACTGTTCACGCTGACTTGGCATTTGCTTTCCGTCATCTTTGTACTTTTGCCTTCCTACAATCCGAAGGTACACTTGTAATCTGAAGTCATTTCTATTTTTATATGATAATAAAATAGAAATGACGTTGTGACAATATTTAAATGTTTATATTGCTTTTTATGTTGCATGTAAGTTCTTCGTCATAATTTACTGTACTTACGAAGATATGTTGTTTGTGACCTTCGTCCGAAACACATTATATCCTGAAGGGAAATAATGTTTTAAAGGACGAAGGGCCTTATCATTTAACACTTTTTATGTTGCCTTGTTCTTAATCCGAAGTATTTGAGAACAAGTCCCCAACATTGGCGCCCACCTCCGGTGAACTCACTTCCACTTTGAGTTTTTGAACACCTTCGGAAGCCATAAACCTTTGCTATGGCGCCAAAGAAAGCTTCAGCAACTGGGGCTGCAGCCCTGCAACCGCTGGACCACAATCAGGAGACTGTCTCTCTTCGGGAGGCCCGAAGCCAGAAGAGGAAGGCCGTCAGCCCAACGCTTCAGGAGGATGAGCTAGACCAAGAGATCAGGGATATGGAGATGCTTCATCAACAGGTGCAGAGGAAGAAGGAAAAGATGGCCAGGCTAGTTGAACTGCAAAGGCAGATAGACGAAGCTTCTGAAGAAGTTCGCCATCTTACTCAGGATGAGCAGAACCGAAGGCCTCAGCACAAGGATCTTCATCAGGAGGGTTTCTTCAACGAAGATAACTGGTATGAGAATTTCCACCATGGAAATTTTGCTTTTGATGATACTTCTCCTCTGTCCGCTGAGCTGCAGGCTACACCTTGGCCTTCATCCTACAAGCCGCCCCAGCTTCCCATGTTCGACGGCCACTCAGACCCGAAGCAGTTTTTGATGAGCTACGAAACAACAGTATCTTCGTATGGTGGCAATACGGCAGTCATGGCAAAGTCTTTTGTTATGGCTGTCAGGAGTGTTGCTCAAACCTGGTATTCCTCCCTTCGACCAGGAACGATCACTTCATGGCAAAAGCTGAAGGACATGTTGTTAACCAGCTTCCAAGGGTTTCAGACGAAGCCGGTCACTGCTCAGGCCCTGTTCCAATGCACTCAGGATCATGAAGAATACCTTCAGGCGTATGTCAGAAGGTTCTTGCGTTTGAGGGCGCAGGCACCTACGGTGCCCAATGAAATTGTCATCGAGGCCATGATCAAGGGGCTTCGTCCTGGACCTTCAGCTCAATACTTTGCTAGGAAGCCTCCTCAAACTTTGGAGAAGCTGCTCCAGAAGATGGACGAGTACATTCGTGCCGACAACGATTTTCGCCAAAGAAGGGAGGAGGCTTTCAGATTTTCTGAAATGACCAGGGCTTCGGAGGAAGATTCTATCCGAGGCATGTCAGGTCCATCCACAACTCTACTCAAAATGATGATAAGGGGAGTCAGCAGAACAGGTCGCAGTGCTCCTCACAGGCTTCGGGGCAACAGCAAAGTTTCTTCCGGCCACCAGCTCCAAGAGGCAGAGGCGCCAGGGGCTTCGGCGGAAGATTTGGAGATCAACCAAGGAGAGTATTTTGCTTATTCTGTGGTGAAAACAAGGGCCATACCACCAGGATGTGCCATGTTACCATCCAGAAGCAAAAGGAGATAGCCGAAGCTGCAGCGCAACAAGCTCAGCCGAAGCAGGTCATGCATACTGCTTCGTACCATCCGCCTTACATCCCAGAATACATAGGCAACCACCCTGCAGTTTCTGTTGCTTCGGCGAGTCAACCTCAAGCTTCCTGGCAACAGCCTCCGCCTCCACCACCGTTGCAACAAGGCCAACAGCCAGAAGGGAGCCAATATGCTCCACACCAAAGGGATCTCAGAGAACAATCCGAAGCTCGCACAGTCAATAGCACTGTGCCAGAGTCGAAGCACATCTATTGACAAATATCCTACCAGTTTTTTCCATTCAGTTCTATTTTCTGTGTAATAAAGGACATTTTTTAGTTTTCATGAAAAAGTTTGCGATAACAAGGAGGACCTTCGAATTATTGAAAATCCTTCGAAGCAACAAAAAGTCGTTCTAAGGAACGCAGAGTAAGTTTGCTGAAATCAGAAAAAGTCGTTCCAAAGGGAACGCAGTGTAAGTTTTCTGCTCCAAAGTCGTTCCAAAGGGAATGCAGAGCATACAGCGAAAAGTCAACGCTGATACCGCCTAAGTAAAAGGCGAAGAAGCTCCAAAGTCGTTCCTAAGGGAATGCAGAGCTTACAGCGAAAAGTCAACGCTGATACCGCCTAAGTAAAAGGCGAAGAAGCTCCAAAGTCGTTCCTAAGGGAATGCAGAGCTTACAGCGAAAAGTCAGCGCTGGTACAAAAATATTTTGTGGGATATGTGTGTATCTTCGGAACAAATGTCATCTACATAACATAACATCATCACATCATTTTGCATAGCATAAGCATCATACATCATGCTGCATATGGCGCAAGAAGGGGATACAATATCGATCTTCAGAGAATGTTTTGAAAAAGTGAAAATTGTGCTAAGGCAGAAAAAGGAAATACGATATTGACCTTCGAAGTACGTCTTCGGAAAATTTTTTTTACGAAGCATAGATATGCTTCATCAGAGCAGTATCGAAGTTGTCGGGATATATAAAAGTTTTTCTTCACGAAGCATGAAAAGAAGGGAAGGTGTTTTTTCGCCGAAGGCTCAAAAACGGTATGTATGTTAAATTTCATGCATCGTAAAGAATTGAATCTTAAAAAGAAATTTGTATATTACATTCAAAGTTACAAAATATTACATAGATCACATTTCAAATGTTTTTACAATAACATCTAGTCTTCCCTGAGTACCACTTCTGCAGCCTCATTTAGTAGTTATTCAACAACTTTATCCATGATAGCTTCGGCCATTTGTCTAATTTCGTCATCCCCCTTCGTGTGGGGGCCAGCTGACGATCCAGCAGGTTCTGAGGGAAGAGTGGATGCGGACTTATTACTATTACAAGCCGTCGTCAAGTTTGAAATCAAAAATTACAACAAAAAGATAAAAAACACTAGTTAATACCTATTTGCCCTTCGGGCTCTGTGCTTTTTTCAGCAGCTTCTGCTACTTTCCTAGCATCATGAATGCCTTTTTCGCTTTTCTGAATGATTTCTCGGGCCATTTCTCGGCCACCATTGTCCCAGATGTCGGTGAAAAATTTTCCACCAGCCTGGCTAGCTTCGGCCGAGGGGTCTTTAACATCTTCAGGAAATAAGCTGGCTTCGGATTGTGCAAGAGCCTTAACATGATTGCAGCCTTTTTTCTCCAGTATAGAAGCAATCCCCCTGGCACCCGAGAAGGCGCAAATGTCACCCCGACTGTTTAGAATTTCTTCGAAGGCTTCAGCTTCGTGGCAGATCCATTCTATCGGCCCTTCTGGGTTACCTCTCACAAAATCTTCTTCACTCGAAAATGCGCCAACACTGGCGAAGCTGGTTTTTATTTTCTTTATACAATCCATGGATTTTTCGTAGCACCTTTTCTTAGAAGACCGAAGCTCTTCAACGGTTCCTTCCAAATGATTAGCCCATTGGTCGCTACATTCCCGCCTCGTCTCTTCAAGTATGCGTTCTTCTTTCGCCCGGGCCAATTGCTTCTGAAGATCTTTAATTTCGCGTCTGTGAGCTTCGGCCTGAACCTTTGCAGCAGCTTCGTCCTTTTTTATCTTGTCTACCAATGTAAGCAGAATTTTATCTTTTTCTAGAGCTTCGTTTCTCAGTTTAATAACTTCTGATCGTAAATTGTTGAACGCAATTTCATAGCTCTCGTCTTTGGCACTCTTTTGTGCTCTTAATGCGTTGCTTAGAATTAAACCCTATACGAAAAGAATCCATATAAGAATAAAAGAATGAGTTACGAATTATAAAATTTTTCAAACGTCTAATTCCCATACCTTCAGGCTATTATACGCAAGACTATCCGCGAGATCTTCTTTCGTCATAGCACATAAGCCAGCTTCGAGCTTCGGGAACCCCATACTCCTAGCCATCTCCCGGCAGACAGATAATTCTTTGTTGTCAGGGAGACAGTATAGGAAGTCATCTTCGTCTGTCCCATTGAACACTAGGGCCCCCTTCGGATATTTTAATTCTTTGGCATAGTGGTTGGCTTCATAAATCTCTTCTTCAGATAATTTCTTCCCCGAAGCATGTCGCACAATGTAATCGCATATGGTGAAAGGAGCTTCGGGGGCAGCAGTGTCAATTTCTTCAACCAAAGTTGGCTCTGGCATTTTTAATTTTTCTTCGGTTTCCAAGGGTTGTTCCTTGCTGGGCTCTGAAGGCCCAGCTTCAGCCTCAGGTTGTTGCTTCGAAGCTTCAGCAACTAAAGCTTCAGAAGACACTCCAGAAAGTTCAACAGTCTTCTTTGGAGTTATGCTTGAAGACTTAATTGTCTCCAAAACGTCTAAAACGTTCGCCATTCTTTTTCTTTTTGGGGTCACAGATGGTCCCTTTTGATTTTTTATTATCTCAGCACCTGCTGAAGGGCTTAAGATTTCCAATGTTTTTGGTCCTTCAATGCTCGGTTTTTCTGTCTTCTCTGCTGAAGGTGCTTCAGTTTTTTCGATCTTCGGCACTGGAGCTGGCTCTGTAGTTTCAGTGGCCAAAGAGACTTCATCGATAAATTCAGGCACTGTGGCTGGCTCAATAAAACGTGCCCGGTGGGTGAGCACCTTCATCTTTTTTCTTTGAGGCGCTGGCTCACTAGAAGCACTTGTGGCAACTTCTGTTGCAGGAGAAGTATTTTTTCTTTTGCGGCCCGGCACCGGATAATGGTAGTCAGGGTAGACAAACCCGATTGCATCAAATACCCGGTTGAGCCTCTTCTTCTTTCGGCCTCCGAAGGCTGCCGATAATGCAGTGTTTTCGGCCTTCGAATATACCCCAAGCAGTTCGTCACTTAATGTTTCAATGCTTTTTAACCAGTCGTCATCAGGTTCAACAAACTTATCCCCGTATTTGAATGTGTATTTTAGTCTGACTAGACCACCTTCGTCAGACTCTTTGATGGTCTCCTTCGGCATTTCCCACTTTCCTGCAAGTGGCCACACCCTGAAGGCAATATGCACTTGGACCAGATCCCTTGTCCCAATAAAAGAGCAGATTACGCCGAAGGCTCTTTGGCATTCTTCGGCCGCTTCATCCATTTCAACCTTCGGTTTTCGGAGTCCGAAGCGTTGCCAGATGGGGCGCATAATGATACTCTTAACATCTTCCTGCCCTGTCAAGTCATTCTTTACATAGAACCATTCTGTCATCCAAGTCCCGGGCCACCTCTTCCGAAAGGTTGGCACAGGGCAGCTTGACCCGGAGCGAGCACCGAAGCTGTAACAACCAAAGTTGTTGTGATATTGTTCTTTCCCCCAAGGCTTCGTCTCATATACCAATTCATGAATTTTGCAAAAGCTTTTAGCATTTGGTTCTAAACCTTGGCTTTTCACAGCCCAGACAAAGATTCCCATTCTTATGATAGCTTCGGGAGTAATTTGATGAAGGTAGATTTGAAATATTTTCAGGACTTCGACAACAAAGCTGCTCAGGGGGAACCGAAGCCCAGCCTTGAGAAAGCTTCGGAAAATCACGACCTCATCTTCTTCGGGGGTGGGAGAAGTCTTTTCTCCGGCATCAGCCCTCACAATAGATATATCTCGAAAATATCTCCCCCTCATATTGTTAATATGACTCTGCTTAATAGTGGTCTTCCCGAAAACCGTGTGACTTGGCCGCCATGGTCGATCTTCAGACTCTCCCCCGCCGCTTTCTACATCATAACTGTCGCTGTCACCAGTATCTTCAGATAAACCTTCTAAAATCTCTTTGGTGATCTTTTCTGTATTGGTCTTCGACATTGCCTCAAGAAACCCCAGGTTCTTCTCTTCAGAGAGACTTAGCTTCATCTCGACAACAGCCTTCTTCTTCTCAGACATCTCTTCGGAGATCCTACTTCTCGCTTCCGAAGCTTAAAACTACGAAAGAAAACAAATATTTTTGTGCAGAAAGTTTTATAAGCAGGAAAAACAGATGGCAAAGAGAGCGTGCCAAATCAAATATGGCGGGCTCCTATTTATACACTCGATATGACGGAAACTGTGTGGTCCCAGGTGTCAGTGACTTTTGCTATTCTAGCAAAGGGAAGGTGTTTTTTCGGACCTTCGGCTTAAGGCCTTCGTCCATAACTCTAGTGATGATGAAGATAATTTGCTTGCCCTTTTTACCAACCTAAACATGCAACAAAAGGAAAAATTAAATGAATTGATTGGTGCTATTCATGATAAGGATGAACTCTTGCATAGCCAAGAGGACTTCCTTATTAAGGAAAACAAGAAGCATGTTAAGGTTAAAAATGTTTATGCTCAGGAAGTAGAAAAATGTGAAAAATTAACTAGTGAGCTTAGCATTTGCCTTGACACTATCTCCAACCTTAGAAATGAGAATGCTAAATTAATTGCTAAGGTTGAGAAGTTAAATGTTTGTGATGACTCTCTTGTCAAACTTGAAAATGATAATGCTAGTTTGATTTGTAAAATTGACAAGTTGAATGAATCACTCTCTAGCCTTAAGATTGAGAATGATAAATTAATTTCTAAGGCTAAAGATTTAAATGTTTGCAATGTTTCTATTTCCAATCTTAGAAATGAGAATGCCATCTTACATGCTAAGATTGATGAATTAAATGCTTGCAAACCCTCTACATCTACTGTTAGTCATGTCTCTATTTGCACTAGATGTAGAGATGTTAATGTTGATGCTATCCATGATCACATTGCTATGATTAAACAACAAAATGATCATATAGCAAAATTAGATGCTAAAATTGCCGAGCATGAATTAGAGAATGAAAAATTTAAATTTGCTCGTAGTATGCTTTATAGTGGGAGACGCCCTGGCATTAAGGATGGCATTGGCTTCCAACAGGGAGGCAATGTGCTCAATGCACCTAAAAGATTGTCTAATTTTGTTAAGGACAAGGTTCCCATGCCTCAGGATAACGAGGGCTATATTTTATATCCTGCTGGTTATCTTGAGGATAAGATTAGGAGAATTCATGCTAAGAAGACTCATTCTGTCTCTCACCATGCTTTTATTTATAAGAATGAGGCTTCTAGCTTTAGGCATTCTACCCATGTTAAAATGCCTAAAAAGAAATCTCCAATTGCATCAAATGATCATAACATTTCATTTAAGACTTTTGATGCTTCATATGTTTTAACTAACAAATCACGCAAATTAGTTGCCAAATATGTTGGGGGCAAACACAAGGGGTCAAAGACTTGTGTTTGGGTACCTAAGGTACTTGTATCTAATGTCAAAGGACCCAAGACCGTTTGGGTACCTAAGAACAAGGCCTAAACTTGTTTTGTAGGTTTATGCATCTGGGGGCTCAAGTTGGATCATTGATAGCGGGTGCACAAACCACATGACTGGGGAGAAAAGAATGTTTTCCTCCTACGAGAAAAACCATGATCCCCAAAGAGCTATCACATTCGAGGATGGAAATCAAGGTTTGGTCAAAGGACTTGGTAAAATAGCTATATCACCTGATCATTCTATTTCCAATGTTTTTCTTGTAGATTCTTTAGACTATAACTTGCTTTCAGTTTTTCAATTATGCAAAATGGGCTACAATTGTATTTTTACGGATATAGGTATTACTGTCTTTAGAAGAAGTGATGATTCAGTAGCATTTAAGGGAGTGTTAGAGGGTCAGCTATACTTAGTTGATTTCAATAGAGCTAAACTTGACACTTGCTTAATTGCTAAGACTAACATGGGTTGGCTCTGGCACGAGGGCATCAAGCATGAGTTCTCTTCTCCGTACACACCACAACAAAATGGTGTAGCGGAGAGGAAGAATAGAACTCTACTTGACATGGCGAGGACCATGCTTGATGAGCACAAGACTTCGAACCGGTTTTGGGTAGAAGCAATCAACACCGCTTGCTACGCCATCAACCGTCTCTACCTTCACCGAATCCTCAAGAAGACATCCTATGAACTCCTCACCGGTAAAAAGCCCAATGTTTCATATTATAGAGTCTTCGGTAGCAAATGTTTTATTCTTGTTAAAGGAGGTACAAAATCTAAATTTGCTCCTAAGGCTGTAGAAGGCTTTTTACTAGGATATGATTCAAACACAAGGGCATATAGAGTCTTTAACAAGTCCACTGGACTAGTTGAAGTTTCTTGTGACATTGTGTTTGATGAGACTAACGGCTCTCAAGTAGAGCAAGTTGATCTTGATGAGCTAGATGATGAAGAGGCTCCACGCATCGTGCTAAGGAACATGTCCATTGGGGATGTGTGTCCTAAGGAATCCGAAGAGCCTCCACATGCACAAGATCAACCATCATCTTCAAATCAAGCATCTCCACCAACTCAAGATGAGGATCAAGCTCAAGATGATGAAAATGAAGATCAAGAGGAGCCACCTCAAGAGGAGGACAATGATCAAGGGGGAGATGCCAATGATCAAGACAAGGAAGATGATGAGGGTCCAAGACCGCCACACCCAAGAGTCCACCAAGCGATACAACGAGATCACCCCGTGAACTCCATCCTCGGCGATGTTCATAAGGGGGTAACCACTCGATCTCGTGTCGCTCATTTTTTTTGAACATTACTCCTTTTTGTGTTCTATTGAGCCACACAGGGTGGAAGACGCATTAAGGGATTCGGATTGGGTGTTGGCAATGCAAGAGGAACTCAACAACTTCACGAGGAATGAGGTATGGCATCTTGTTCCACGTCCTAATCAAAATGTTGTAGGAACCAAGTGGGTCTTCCGCAACAAACAAGATGAGCATGGTGTGGTGACAAGGAACAAAGCCCAACTTGTAGCCAAGGGATATTCACAAGTCGAAGGTTTGGATTTTGGTGAAACCTATGCACCCGTAGCTAGGCTTGAGTCAATTCGCATATTACTTGCCTATGCTACTTACCATGGTTTTAAGATTTATCAAATGGATGTGAAAAGTGCCTTCCTCAATGGACCAATCAAGGAGGAGGTCTATGTTGAGCAACCTCCCGGCTTTGAAGATAGTGAGTACCCTAACCATGTCTATAAACTCTCTAAGGTGCTTTATGGGCTCAAGCAAGCCCCAAGAGCTTGGTATGAATGCCTAAGAGATTTTCTTATCGCTAATGGCTTCAAAGTCGGAAAAGCCGATCCTACTCTCTTTTCTAAAACAATTGCAAATGATTTGTTTGTATGCCAAATTTATGTTGATGATATCATATTTGGGTCTACTAACAAATCTACTTGTGAAGAGTTCAGTAGGATCATGATTCAAAAATTCGAGATGTCTATGATGGGGGAGTTGAAGTATTTTCTAGGATTTCAAGTCAAGCAACTCCAAGAGGGCACCTTCATCAGCCAAATAAAGTACACTCAAGACATACTCACCAAGTTTGGGATGAAGGATGCCAAGCCCATCAAGACACTCATGGGAACCAATGGGCATCTCGACCTCGACACGGTAGGTAAATCCGTAGATCAAAAGGTATACCAGTCGATGATAGGATCTCTACTCTATTTATGTGCATCTCGACCGGAATTGTGCTTTCCGTATGCATGTGTGCAAGATTTCAAGCCGATCCTAAGGAAGTTCACCTTAGGGCCGTAAAACGAATCTTGAGATATTTAGTTCATACACCTAAGTTTGGTCTTTGGTACCCCAAGGGATCCACCTTTGAAAGGGAAATAGGCCAAAACCTTTTCCTAAATGATTTTGTTGGTTGAATTGCCCAACACAAATAATTGGACTAACTAGTTTGCTCTAGATTATAAGTTCTACAGGTGCCAAAGGTTCACAACAAACCAATACAAAGTTAAGAGAAAGGGTTCAAATCGAAGGAGCAAAAGAAAACTGAAGGCTGCCCTGGTCTGGAGCACCAGACTGTCCGGTGCACCAGGGTGGATCAGCTCGAACTCCTCAGCTTCGGGAATTTGGGGAGCCCCTTTGCTATAATTCACCGAACTGTCCGGTGTAGCACCAGACTGTCCGATGTAGCGACGGACTGTCCGGTGTGCCAAGCAGAGCAACGGCTAACAGCGCCAGCGGTCGTCTGCAAAAGGTGAATAGTGAGCTACAGTGCACGGACAACGCGCGTAGAGTCAGAGCAGGCGCCAGAAGGCGCACCGGACAGTGAACAGTGACTGTCTGGTGCACCACCGGACTGTCCGGTGGCCCCACATGTCAGAGCTCCAATGGTCGAACCCTAACGGTTAGGTGTCGTGGCTGGCACACCAGACTGTCTGGTGCGCCCATTGACAGAAGACTTCCCCAACGACCACTTTGGTGGTTGGGGCTATAAATACCCCCAACCACCACACTTCAAGGCATCCAAGTTTTCAGCCAACACATTCAATACAAGAGCTAGAGCATTCAATACAAGACACAATTAGAGTGAATCAAAATCTCTCCAAGTCCTAATTCCACTCAAAGCAATAGTGACTAGAAGAGAGAGTTTTGTCGTGTTCTTTTGAGCTCTTGTGCTTGGATCGCTTTTCTTCTTCCCTATTTCTTGTTCCCAAGTCATTTGTAATCAAAGCAAGAGACACCAATTGTGTGGTGGTCCTTGCGGGGACTAAGTGTCCCAATTGATTGAGAAGAGAAGCTCACTCGGTCTAAGTGACCGTTTGAGAGAGGGAAAGGGTTGAAAGAGACCCGGTCTTTGTGACCACCTCAACGGGGAGAAGGTTTGCAAGAACCGAACCTCGGTAAAACAAATCACCGTGTCATCCGCTTTCATTTGCTTGTGATTTGTTTTCGCCTTCTTTTTCGGACTTGATTATATTTCTAATGCTAACCCCAGCTTGTAGTTGTGCTTAAAGTTTATAAATTTTAGATTTGCCTATTCACCCCCCTCTAGGCGACTTTCAATTGGTATCAGAGCCCGGTACTTCATTAGAGCCTAACCGCTCGAAGTGATGTTGGGAGCTCACGCTAAGAAGGAGATGGTGACTGGCGAGAAGCCCGCCACAAGCCACGGGAAAGCTCCATCGAGAGAGTCCGGCAACAAGAAAAGGGAGGAATCACCTCCCCGCGTCAAGTCGCACCGGAGTGGCGACAAGAAGAAGAAAATGAAGAAAGTGGTCTACTACAAGACCGATTCTTCGTCGCCTTCCACCTCTGGCTCCGACACACCGTCCGTCACTTCTAAGCGCCATGAGCGTAAGAAGTTTAGTAATATCCCCTTACACTACCCTTGCATTTATAATTGCACTCCATTACTTTCCGTCCCATTAGGCAAACTATCGGTTTTTGACGGTGAAGATTATTGTATGTGGAGTGATAAAATGAGGCATCACCTAACCTCACTCCACACTAGCATTTGGGATGTTGTTGAGTTTGGAGTACAGGTACCATCCGTAGGGGATGAAGGCTATGATTCGGACGAGGTTGCCCAAATCCGGCACTTCAACTCCCAAGCCACTAATATACTCCTCGCCTCTCTAAGTCGAGAGGAGTATAATAAGGTGCAAGGGTTGAAGAGTGCCAAAGAGATTTGGGACGTGCTCAAGACCGCGCACGAAGGAGACGAGGTGACCAAGATCACCAAGAGGGAAACGATCGAGGGGGAGCTCGGTCGATTTATGCTCAACCAAGGAGAGGAGCCACAAGCCATGTCCAACCGGCTAAAGACCTTGGTGAACCAAGTGCGCAACCTCGGGAGCACCAAATGGGATGACCATAAATGGTCAAGGTTATTCTTAGATCACTCGTTTTTCTTAACCCTACTCAAGTTCAATTAATTCATGGTGATCCTAGATATAAACTAATGTCTCCCGAGGAAGTGATAGGAAAGTTTGTGAGCATTGAATTGATGATCAAAGGCTCCAAACAAATCATCGAGCGAGGCACCACCTCCACACCCGAGGTGCAACCCGTCGCATTCAAAGCGACGGAGGAAAAGAAAGAAGAGTCTACGTCAAGTAGGCTCCCCATCGACGCCTCCAAGCTCGATAATGAGGAGATGGCTTTAATCATCAAAAGCTTTCGGCAAATCCTCAAGCAAAGGAGGGGGAACGACTACAAGCCCCGCTCCAAGAAAGTTTGCTACAAGTGTGGTAAGCCCGGTCATTTTATTGCAAATTGTCCATTATCTAGTGATAGTGACAGGGGCGACGACAAGAAGGGAAGAAGGAAGGAGAATAAGTATTACAAGAAGAAGGGCGGTGATGCCCATGTTTGTCGGGAGTGGGACTCCGACGAGAGCTCCACCGACTCCTCCTCCGACGAGGACGTTGCCAACATCGCCGTCAACAAAGGCCTCCTCTTCCCCAACGTCGGCCACAAGTGCCTCATGGCAAAGGACGGCAAAAA
This sequence comes from Zea luxurians, assembly GCA_029449295.1. Classification (NCBI taxonomy): domain Eukaryota; kingdom Viridiplantae; phylum Streptophyta; class Magnoliopsida; order Poales; family Poaceae; genus Zea; species Zea luxurians. The sequence goes on from JAOPSE010000002.1 coordinate 10,825,248, forward strand.
GAAGGTAAAATCTAGAGCCTCCACTAAATATGCAACATCTGGTGATGAGGAAAACTCTAGTGATGATGAAGATAATTTGCTTGCCCTTTTTGCCAACCTCAACATGCAACAAAAAGAAAAATTAAATGAATTAATAGGAGCTATTCATGAGAAGGATGAGCTCTTGGATAGCCAAGAGGACTTCCTAATTAAAGAAAATAAGAAGCATGTTAAGGTTAAACATGCTTATGCTTAGGAAGTAGAAAAATGTGAAAAATTAACTAGTGAGCTAAGCACTTGCCATGATATTATTTCCAACCTTAGAAATGAGAACGCTAAAATAATTGCTAAGGTTGAGAAGTTAGATGTTTGTGATGATTCAATTGTTAATCTTAGAAATGATAATGCTAGTTTGATCACTAAGATTGACAAGTTGAATGCATCACTCTCTAGCCTTAAAATTGAGAATGAAAAATTAATTGCTAAGGCTAAAGATTTAAATGTTTGCAATATTTCTATTACTAATCTTAGAGATGAGAATGCTATTTTACATACTAAGATTGATGAATTAAATGCTTGCAAACCCTCTACATCTACCATTGAGCATGTTACTATTTGCACTAGATGTAGAGATATTAATGTTGATGCTATACATGATCACCTAGCTTTAATTAAACAACAAAATGATCACATAGCTCAACTTAGTGCTAAGATCAATGAGCATGACTTAGAAAATGAAAAATTTAAATTTGCTAGAAGCATGCTCTATAATGGGAGACGCCCAGGCATTAAGGATGGCATTGGCTTCCAACAGGGAGACAATGTCAAGCTTAATGCCCCTAAGAAATTGTCTAACTTTGTTAAGGGCAAAATTAGGAGAATTCATTCTAGAAAGTCCCACTCTGGCGCTCATCATGCTTTTATGTATAAGAGTGAGGCATCTAATTCTAGGCAATCCACTCATGTTAAATTGCCTAAGAAGAAAACTCCTATTGCATCAAATGAACCTAATATTTCATTTAAGACTTTTGATGCATCATATGTTTTAACTAACAAATCAGGCAAAGTAGTTGCCAAATATGTTGGGGGCAAACACAAGGGGTCAAAGACTTGTGTTTGGGTACCCAAGGTGCTTGTTTCTAATGTCAAAGGACCCAAGACCGTTTGGGTACCTAAGAACAAGGCCTAAATCTGTTTTGTAGGTTTATGCATCCGGGGGCTCAAGTTGGATAATTGATAGCGGGTGCACAAACCACATGACTGGGGAGAAAAGGATGTTCTCCTCCTATGAGAAAAACCATGATCCCCAACGAGCTATCACATTCGGGGATGGAAATCAAGGTTTGGTCAAAGGACTTGATAAAATTGCTATATCTCCTGACCATTCTATTTCCAATGTTTTTCTTGTAGATTCTTTATATTACAATTTGCTTTCTGTTTCTTAATTATGCAAAATTGGTTACAACTGTCTTTTTACGGATATAGGTGTTACTGTCTTTAGAAGAAGTGATGATTCAGTAGCATTTAAGGGAGTGTTAGATGGTAAGCTATACTTAGTTGATTTTAGTAGAGATGAACTCGACACTTGCTTAATTTCTAAGACTAACATGGGTTGGCTCTGGCACCACCGACTAGCCCACGTTGGGATGAAGAATCTTCACAAGCTTCTAAAGGGAGAACACATTTTGGGACTAACAAATGTTCATTTTGAGAAAGACAGGATTTGTAGCGCATGTCAAGCAGGGAAGCAAGTTGGTGTTCATCATCCACACAAGAACAACATGACAACTGACAGGCCACTTGAGCTACTCCACATGGACCTATTTGGCCCGATAGCTTACATAAGCATCAGCGGGAGTAAGTACTATCTAGTTATTGTGGATGATTATTCTCGCTTCACTTGGTTGTTCTTTCTGTTGGAAAAATCACAAACCCAAGAGACCTTAAAGGGATTCTTGAGATGGGCTCAAAACGAGTTCGGCTTAAAGATCAAAAAGATTAGAAGCGACAATGGGACGGAGTTCAATAACTCTCAAATTGAAGGCTTTCTTGAGGACGAGGGCATCAAGCATGAGTTCTCTTCTCCCTACACACCACAACAAAATGGTGTAGTAGAGAGGAAGAATAGAACTCTACTTGACATGGCGAGGACCATGCTTGATGAGTACAAGACTTTGAACCGGTTTTGGGCGGAAGCAATCAACATCGCTTGCTACGCCATCAACTGTATCTACCTTCACCGAATCCTCAAGAAGACATCATATGAACTCCTCACCGGTAAAAAGCCCAATGTTTCATATTTTAGAGTCTTTGGTAGCAAATGCTTCATTCTTGTTAAAAGAGGTAGAAAATCTAAATTTGCTCCTAAGGTTGTAGAAGGTTTTTTACTTGGTTATGACTCAAACACAAGGGCATATAGAGTCTTTAACAAGTCCACTGGACTAGTTGAAGTTTATTGTGACATTTTGTTTGATGAGACTAACGGCTCTCAAGTAGAGCAAGTTGATCTTGATGAGTTAGATGATGAAGAGGCTCCATGCATCGCGCTAAGGAACATGTCCATTGGGGATATGTGTCCTAAGGAATCCGAAGAGCCTCCACAAGCACAAGATCAACCATCATCTTCAAATCAAGCATCTCCACCGACCCAAGATGAGGATCAAGCTCAAGAGGATGAAAATGAAGATCAAGAAGATGAGCCACCTCAAGAGGAGGACAATGATCAAGGGGGAGATGCCAATGATCATGACAAGGAAAATGATGAGGGTCCAAGACTGCCACACCCAAGAGTCCACCAAGCAATTCAACGAGATCACCCCGTGAACTCCATCCTCGGCGATATTCATAAGGGGGTAACTACTCGATCTCGTGTTGCTCATTTTTGTGAACATTACTCTTTTGTGTCTTCTATTGAGCCATATAGGGTAGAAGATGCATTAAGAGATTCGGATTGGGTGTTGGCGATGCAAGAGGAACTCAACAACTTCACGAGGAATGAGGTATGACATTTAGTTCCACGTCCTAACCAAAATGTTGTAGGAACCAAGTGGGTCTTCCGCAACAAGCAAGATGAGCATGGTGTGGTGACAAGGAACAAAGCCCGACTTGTGGCCAAGGGTTATTCATAAGTCGAAGGTTTGGATTTCGGTGAAACCTATGCACCCGTAGCTAGGCTTGAGTCAATTAATATATTACTTGCCTATGCTACTTACCATGGCTTCAAGCCTTATCAAATGGACGTGAAGAGTGCCTTCCTCAATGGACCAATCAAGGAGGAGGTCTATGTTGAGCAACCTCCCGGCTTTGAAGATAGTGAGTACCCTAACCATGTTTATAAACTCTCTAAGGCGCTTTATGGGCTCAAGCAAGCCCCAAGAGCATGGTATGAATGCCTAAGAGATTTCCTTATCGCTAATGGCTTCAAAGTCAGAAAAGCCGATCCTACTGTCTTTACTAAAACAATTGCAAATGATTTGTTTGTATGCCAAATTTATGTTGATGATATTATATTTGGGTCTACTAACAAATCTACTTGTGAAGAGTTTAGTAGGATAATGGTTCAAAAATTCGAGATGTCAATGATGGGGGAGTTGAAGTATTTTCTAGGATTTCAAGTCAAGCAACTCCAAGAGGGCACCTTCATCAGCCAAACTAAGTACATTCAAGACATACTCACTAAGTTTGGAACGAAGGATGCCAAGCCCATCAAGACACCCATGGGAACCAATGGGCATCTCAACCTCGACACGGGAGGTAAATCCGTAGATCAAAAGGTATACCGGTCGATGATAGGATCTTTACTCTATTTAGGTGCATCTCGACCGGACATTATGCTTTCCGTATGCATGTGTGCAAGATTCCAAGCCGATCCTAAGGAAGTTCACCTTAGGGCCGTAAAACGAATCTTGAGATATTTAGTTCATACACCTAAGTTTGGTCTTTGGTACCCCAAGGGATCCACTTTGATTTGATAGGATATTCAGATGCTGATTGGGCAGGGTGTAAAATTGATAGGAAGTGCACATCAGGGACTTGTTAGTTCTTGGGAAGATCCCTGGTGTCTTGGGCTTCAAAGAAACAAAACTCAGTAGCTCTTTCTACCGCCGAAGCTGAGTACATTGCCGCAGGCCATTGTTGCGCGCAATTGCTTTGGATGAGGCAAACCCTTAGGGATTATGGTTACAAATTAACCAAAGTCCCTCTCCTATGTGATAATGAGAGTGCAATCCGCATGGCGGATAATCCTGTTGAGCACAGCCGCACTAAGCACATAGCCATTCGGTGTCACTTTTTGAGGGATCACCAACAAAGGGGGGATATCGAGATCGCTTATTTTAGCACCAAAGAACAATTAGCCGATATCTTTACCAAACCACTAGATAAGAAAACTTTTACCAAACTTAGGCATGAGCTAAACATTCTTGATTTAGGAATTTTGATTGATATTTTGCACACATAGCTCATTTATATACCTTTGATCATATCTCCTTCATTTGCTATGACTAATGTGGTTTTAAGTGTATTTCATGCTAAGGCATAGATTGAAAGGGAAATGGAGTCTTCGGCGAAGACAAGGCTTCCACTCCAGTCCATCGAATTATTCATCCCTCGCCGTCACTCCACACCGCTTTCCAACCTTGGTATAACCCTTCCCTCCTATATTATTTACCAAAGGGGGAGAGAATTTAAAAAGGGCTTATATTTCACTCACAAGTATCCGTTTTTGGCGGTTCATGCCAAAGGGGGAGAAAGTATTAGCCCAAAGCAAAAGAACCGCACCACCACGCCAATTTCAAAATTTTTCGGGAAGTTATTTTCAATTGGTATTTTTCAAATTAGTATTCCTCGAAGAAATTCTATCTCAATTAGTATATTTTAAAGAAGAGGTTTTCAAAAATTAATATCTAAAACCCTCTTGAACACTAAGAGGAGAATTTCATTAAGGGAGAGTTTTGTTTAGTCAAAGGAAAAGCATTTGAAACAGGGGGAGAAAATTTCAAAATCTTGAAAATGCTTCTCGAAATCTTATTCATATACTATTTGCAAAAAGACTTTGAAAAAGAATTTCCAAAACATTTTCAAAAACAAAACAAGTGGTGCAAGCGTGGTCCAAAATGTTAAAATGAAGAAAGCAATCAATGCATATCTTATGAAAATTAAACCAATTTAATTCCAAGTAACCTTTGCACTTACCTTATGCAAACTAGTTCAATTATGCACTTATATATTTGCTTTGGTTTGTGTTGGCATCAATCACCAAAAAGGGGGAGATTGAAAGGGAAATAGGCCAAAACCTTTTCCTAAATGATTTTGGTGGTTGAATTGCCCAACACAAATAATTGGACTAACTAGTTTGCTCTAGATTATAAGTTCTATAGGTGCCAAAGGTTCACAACAAACCAATACAAAGTTAAGAGAAAGGGTTCAAATCAAAGGAGCAAAGAAAACCGAAGGCTGCCCTGGTCTGGCGCACCGGACTGTTTGGTGTGCCACCGGATAGTGTCCGGTGCACCAGGGTGGATCAGCTCGAACTCCTCAGCTTTGGGAATTTGGGGAGCCCCTCCGCTATAATTCACCGGACTATCCGATGCAGCACCGGACTGTCCGGTGTGCCAAGCGGAGCAACGGCTAACAACGCCAACGATTGTCTGCAAAAGGTGAACAATGAGCTACAGTGCGCGGACATCGCGCGTAGAGTCAGAGTAGGCACTAGAAGGCGCACCGGACAGTGAACAGTGACTATCCGGTGCACCACCGGACTGTCCGGTGGCCCCACGTGTCAGAGCTCCAACGGTCGAACCCTAACGGTTGGGTGACGTGGCTGGCGCACCGGACAGTGTCCGGTGGCGCACCGGACTATCCGGTGCGCCCGTCGACAGAAGACTTCCCCAACGGCCACTTTGGTGGCTAGGGCTATAAATACCCCCAACCACCACACTTCAAGGCATCCAAGTTTTCAGCCAACACATTCAATACAAGAGCTAGTGCATTCAATACAAGACACAATTAGAGTGAATCAAAATCTCTCCAAGTCCTAATTCCACTCAAAGCAATAGTGACTAGAAGAGAGAGTTTTGCCGTGTTCTTTTGAGCTCTTGCGCTTAGATCACTTTTCTTCTTTCCCATTTCTTGTTCCCATGTCATTTGTAATCAAAGCAAGAGACACCAATTGTGTGGTGGTCCTTGCGGGGACTAAGTGTCCCAATTGATTGAGAAGAGAAGCTCACTCGGTCTAAGTGATCGTTTGAGAGAGGGAAAGGGTTGAAAGAGACCAAATCTTTGTGGCCACCTCAACAGGGAGTAGGTTTGCAAGAACCGAACCTCGGTAAAACAAATCACCGTGTCATCCGCTTTCATTTGCTTGTGATTTGTTTTTGCCCTCTCTTTCGGACTCGATTATATTTCTAACGCTAACCCTGGCTTGTAGTTGTGCTTAAAGTTTATAAATTTCAGATTTGCCTATTCACCCCCCTCTAGGCGACTTTCAACCTTTGATTTAATAGGTTATTCAGATGCTGATTGGGTAGGGTGTAAAATTGATAGAAAGACCACATCAGGGACTTGTCAGTTCTTGGGAAGATCCCTGGTGTCTTGGGCTTCAAAGAAACAAAATTCAGTAGCTCTTTCTACCGCCGAAGCCGAGTATATTGCCGCAGGCCATTGTTGCGCGAAATTGCTTTGGATGAGGCAAACCCTTAGGGACTATGGTTACAAATTAACCAAAGTCCCTCTCCTATGTGATAATGAGAGTGCAATTCGCATGGCGGATAATGCCGTTGAGCACAGCCGCACTAAGCACATAGCCATTCTGTATCACTTTTTGAGGGATTACCAACAAAGGGGGGATATCGAGATTGCTTATGTTAGCACCAAAGAACAATTAGCCGATATCTTTACCAAACCACTAGATGAGAAAACCTTTACCAAACTTAGGCATGAGCTAAACATTCTTGATTCTAGGAATTTTGATTAATTTTTGCACACATAGCTCATTTATGTACCTTTGATCATATCTCTTTCATGTGCTATGACTAATGTGGTTTTCAAGTGTATTTCATGCTAAGTCATAGATTGAAAGGGAAATGGAGTCTTCGGTGAATACAAGGCTTCCACTCCACTCCATCGAATTATTCATCCTTCGCCGTCACTCTGCACCGCTCTCCAAATTGGTATAATCTTCACTCATATATTGTTTGCCAAAGGGGGAGAGGAAGTAATGAAGGGCTCTTATTTCACTCACAAAGTATCCGTTTTTGGTGATTCATGCCAAAGGGGAGAAAATATTAGCCCAAAGCAAAAGGTCTGCACCTGTCACACCCGGGTTTCGAGGCACCAAGACCCGGGCGCGAACATAATCACCAGGTGTGCTGGGACCAAGTCTCACACATATGATGAATCATGGCACAGGATCGAATGTCACATCTTTACTACATAACAGGAGTTCTATACAAAATAAATAATTACATTATAAGGAGACAAAGGTCCAGCAACCCAAAGTTGACTGGGAGACGACGACCTAGACCTCTCGCGAACTCGTCACAGCATCCTCCAAGCGCTTCATCCTGCGGTACCTGTTCTTGACCTGTGGGGGGGGTCTGAGACAGCAAGAGTGAGCTCACATACGTTCATAGCTCAACAAGTTGTGGGGAATAATGTGCATGAACTCGCCAAAGGTGGGAGCTCACGTGAAGTGTAAGGCTTACCAAAGGAGATGGTTAGAGCTGAGCATTGCTTTTAAAGTTGGTCAAAATTTTATTAGCAATTACTAAGTATAAGTAAATACCAACCCAATTAAGTAGTAGAACAAAAGTAACAACATCACCTGCGATGCAATGCATATGACAATTTGAATTTAGTTCCATAAATTAATCATGTGAGTGTCCGAGCTGCTCATGACCGTGAGCACGGCTAGTATACCAGTTTTACACTCTGCAGAGGTTGCGCATCTTTACCCACAAGTCATGTTACCCATCTGCCAAGGGATCGCGACTTCCCATACACCTCTACCGAGGAGGCGAGGCAGGGTAACACTACGAGGCCTTTACAAAGTTCCACTAGCTTCAGAAAACCCGCTACAGTTTATAGGAAGTTCCAATGCAGGAATCCCTTGCAGGACCGCCATCGCAGCAAAATCCTCCCGAGGGCCTCCCTACACTGACCACTCCCCTACTGCCCTTGCCCCTTTCGGGTAAGGTAGTCTTCCACTAGCTTTCCTAATTAATCAGCCAAGGGGTCCCATTCCTCCCTTGTGGTAGCACTGTTTTCCCGGGTGGTTCTCCATGTTCCAATTAACATAATGATCTTATCATGAACAATAAATAACAACTGATAACAAAAGTGTAATCATGAATAGTGTATCTCCATACCCAAAACCACATATAGCACTAGCAAGTACTACCCAGAAAGTTCAGTGGTAAACAAGGTATAAAGATAGACAAACTAAGGTAACCTATTGGGTCCCATCAAAATTAACCTATGCAGATCATTACGATTAATTAGAACACGAGTGGGTAAAAAGAAGTGATTAAGGGCACAACTTGCCTGGGACTTGAGATTCCAGGTACCAACTTGCTCTTCAGGTGGCTCGTAACCTCGCACTAGTCGTAGCAATACAAACGAACATGGTATAGGAAAAATTAACATCACACCAAACATAAGAATAAACTACTTAATGATAATCTACGTGTTGCTACGAGATCGTGGGTTCGAGAACTGCTAAATTCGGAGTTATGGTTACGAAGTTATGATTTATGGAAGATAAACGTGATTTAAAATATTAAACTATATTATAAATTGGTTAGTATACATCATATGAGAAATATACTCCAAATAGTTAAGTAAACTTTAATCCAGATTATAACTTGTTTAAAAATCATATTATAGTCAAATCACTATCATGGTCTAGTTTAACTTGGGTTAAAAGGTATAATCTACCAAACCTAGGCTAAACAAATATCTAATTATAAAAGTATGTTCTATGGTACAATTAGTGTTGCCACTGCGTAGACAATATTTTTATGAAGCTAACGCAATTTGAATGGGTCAAATCGGAGTTAGAATGAGTTTTTCATGAATTAAATAAGTTTCTGGGTTTATTTTTATATTAACAATTCATTTTATGATTTAATTATGAATTTCTCTATTAATTCCAGACTGGGGACACTGTCTTGACAAAGTCTAGGGTGCTCTGCACAAGATTTCCGGGCCAAACTATAATAATTTTCAACAAGCGAGGGATGGCGGATTATTTTCAAGCTTTCTCGAGGACTTTTTAGCAAAAAGACTCGGCCGAAGGGGTATCCAATGACCCTGGCCATTGGATCAGAGATCCATGACCCAGATCAAAAGGTATCGTGGCTGATTCTTAACGGTCTAGATCTAGATCGAGGGTCCGGATTCAATCTCGAAGGGGTATGCCCACGATCCGATCCCAGCTGTACACTCTACATCCTACGGCTCGCACGAATTTCCCCCAACCCTCTCTTCTTCCCTAATCAGCAGGGCGGCGACGAAGCAGAGCCCCACCCTGGGAGCTCGCTGGATTTCCTCCGCCCAGCGCACTGGCGTCAAAATCCAAATGCGAACGGTGCTAAACATTAGGGAAAGAAAGGCGAAGTGATGGATAGTATCCTTACCGGCAATCGGAGCGATGGTAGCATCTCTGCATCTACCCACGGCAACACACCAGCGCCCGCGGAGGCGCCGCACGGTGGAGGCCATGGCAGACCTTGGATCTGGCACCGAGTCGGCCCTCAAGCAGCTGGATCCAATCCCGACAGAGTCAACTTCAAGCAGTAAATGAAGGGGAGGCGAATGGAGATTCCCCCACCATGGCGTAGACTGGAGCTAAGCACAGAGGCGGCACAGGTTCTAGCTTCCTAGCGCACTGGACAAGGGATGAAGAGAAGGGGCGCCAAGCACAGAGCGATGAACGGGGAAGGCGTCGCGGCCCCCGCATTTATACTCTGGAGCGCAGCTAGGATCCTGGCAGAAATCCCGTGATTCACGGATGCTGTTGCGCGGCGACGGAGCTCTCTCTCTCTCCGAGTCCTACTTGCAATACCGGCGCTGCTGTTCGGTGATTATGGGGGAGAGTCGAAGGGAGAGCAGAGCAGGGTTATATAGGGGCAGACGTAGTTGCTGCCAATCCCGATCATAGCGGAGGTCGTTGCGCCTAGAAATCCAGCGGAGGTCGTTGCGCGAACAACGAGAATCGCGGCGGAAGAACGGCGCCCGGTTCTGTTGCGTTTCGGATGAAGACGATTCTCCTGACGCCACGGGCCCACGGGCAGAGGGAGTAAACACACAGGCGCGGTCGGTTTTCCTGGCCAGCAGGCCCACGTTGTCAGCGGCCCAGAAGATGAGTCCGTGCCCGCGGTGCGCATGGGAAGGAAATCAGGCCAGAGGGCCCACGCGGCAGTGAGTGCACGCACCACACGCAGGATGGGCCGCGCGAAGATGGTTGGCGCGGTGAGGAGGAAATGAAGTTGGGCCAAAACAGGTGACCTCGGCCCAAGATGAGGTTTCTATCTTTGTATTATTATTTTCTTTTTGTTTGCTTTTCAAATTCCAATTAGATTTTAAATTCAAACCTAATTCAACTTTGAATTTCAAGCACAGTTCTTCTGTCGACAAAAATCCCATCATCATCATCATATTATTATTATTATTATTATTATTATTATTATTATTATTATTATTATTATTATTATTTTCTCTTCTTTTATCTACTTTAGGGCTTTACAAATCCTACCCCCCTTAACAGAAATCTCGTCCTCGAGATTTGTAAGGAAAGGGTGTATACCCACATTGTCTCAACACATATGCACGAACAAAGATCTCAGCATGATGCAGAATTTATTAGCAACATATGGGGTCAATTATACCTTATTATTCCTCCTAAAACAGTATCATACAGACCACTAACTAAAGTAACATTTAGATATTACGACTAGTAGTAATATATGTATATGCTTATGTAGCTTGGTGGAGTTGGTGGTGGTGGTGGAGGTAGTGGAAGATTGGGAGAGCATTGGTGTCCAGCTACTATTTATGCGGGATATAAATAGAACAGGTTGAGGTAAGAAAGATTATGTCAAGGAAAAGACTTTATCCAAAATGTTTAAGTCCTGATTCATCACGAGATTCACTTTCACTGTTATACCCTTCCTTGTGGATGTTGATCTTTTCTCCTCCTGTCTTGGTCTCATTGTTTCGAGGTTAGTGTATATTATCGGGGTTGGGAAATATGGTTAAGATAGATATTAATGAGGTAAACCACATGATGTAGATCAAAAGTTTGTTTGATGTTAGGTGGGGATGGATAGATTATACCGTTCATCATGACTTTATGGGTTGGATTAGCTCATGTTGAGTTGATCCAATGTGCTAAGTTAAGTTAATACATGGCTAGTAGGGTCTAATCTCTTCTACTAGTGTCACTAATCTGTTTAAGTGGACCACATTAGGTTAGATTACGTTAGACCACACTAGATCAGATCATAATAGGTAAGATAAGATCTAGATTAGATTGGATATGACTAGATTAGACTAGTTTAGGTTAGATAGATCTATTAAGATAAGGGATAGTCTTATGAGATAAGGTGGATCTATTAATATAAGAGAGAATCTTTTCAGATAAGATGGACCTATTAATATAAGAAAGTCTTTTTAAGATAAGAGGGATCTATATGAAATAGATATACTTTAATGGAGGATAATCTAAGTTGTTTAGTTATCTCATGAATTTTATTTATTCATATCTATACGTATATGCAGATGTAATTGTGGATATTACTCCACAACTAATCACACTCAATCAAAGATCCAAATCAGATAGGTATCATAAGAACAAACATTCAGGCATACAAATACCTATAAAAATAGTTTTGTTTTTTGTTCCTAGGATTAGGTCTCCTATTCCTAAGAGTCACATTAGGCACATGATTTCAAAGTGTGAAATCCACATTTGTCTTTAGAAGCAACAGGTAAGAATAATCAGAGTAAAGCGGAAATAGATGAGAAAGATTAAGAAAAGTTTAGAAAGAATCAGAATAGTAAAGGTAAGTAGATAATGGTTGTCCAGTTCTATCTAGGTTTTGTCCTACAGTCAACATTCCTCTGATACCACTTCTGTCACACCCGGGTTTCGAGGCACCAAGACCCGGGCGCGAACATAATCACCAGGTGTGCTGGGACCAAGTCTCACACATATGATGAATCATGGCACAGGATCGAATGTCACATCTTTACTACATAACATGAGTTCTATACAAAATAAATAATTACATTATAAGGAGACAACGGTCCAGCAACCCAAAGTTGACTGGGAGACGACGACCTAGACCTCTCGCGAACTCGTCACAGCATCCTCCAAGCGCTTCATCCTGCGGTACCTGTTCTTGACCTGTGGGGGGGGGTGTGAGACAGCAAGAGTGAGCTCACATACGTTTATAGCTCAACAAGTTGTGGGGAATAATGTGCATGAACTCACCAAAGGTGGGAGCTCACGTGAAGTGTAAGGCTTACCAAAGGAGATGGTTAGAGCTGATCATTGCTTTTAAAGTTGGTAAAAATTTTATTAGCAATTACTAAGTATAAGTAAATACCAACCCAATTAAGTAGTAGAACAAAAGTAACAACATCACCTGCGATGCAATGCATATGACAATTTGAATTTAGTTCCATAAATTAATCATGTGAGTGTCCGAGCTGCTCATGACCGTGAGCACGGCTAGTATACCAGTTTTACACTCTGCAGAGGTTGCGCATCTTTACCCACAAGTCATGTTACCCATCTGCCAAGGGATCGCGACTTCCCATACACCTCTACCGAGGAGGCGAGGCAGGGTAACACTACGAGGCCTTTACAAAGTTCCACTAGCTTCAGAAAACCCGCTACAGTTTATAGGAAGTTCCAATGCAGGAATCCCTTGCAGGACCGCCATCGCAGCAAAATCCTCCCGAGGGCCTCCCTACACTGACCACTCCCCTACTGCCCTTGCCCCTTTCGGGTAAGGTAGTCTTCCACTAGCTTTCCTAATTAATCAGCCAAGGGGTCCCATTCCTCCCTTGTGGTAGCACTGTTTTCCCGGGTGGTTCTCCATGTTCCAATTAACATAATGATCTTATCATGAACAATAAATAACAACTGATAACAAAAGTGTAATCATGAATAGTGTATCTCCATACCCAAAACCACATATAGCACTAGCAAGTACTACCCAGAAAGTTCAGTGGTAAACAAGGTATAAAGATAGACAAACTAAGGTAACCTATTGGGTCCCATCAAAATTAACCTATGCAGATCATTATGATTAATTAGAACATGAGTGGGTAAAAAGAAGTGATCAAGGGCACAACTTGCCTGGGACTTGAGATTCCAGGTACCAACTTGCTCTTCAGGTGGCTCGTAACCTCGCACTAGTCGTAGCAATACAAACGAACATGGTATAGGAAAAATTAACATCACACCAAACATAAGAATAAACTACTTAATGATAATCTACGTGTTGCTACGAGATCGTGGGTTCGAGAACTGCTAAATTCGGAGTTATGGTTACGAAGTTATGATTTATGGAAGATAAACGTGATTTAAAATATTAAACTATATTATAAATTGGTTAGTATACATCATATGAGAAATATACTCCAAATAGTTAAGTAAACTTTAATCCAGATTATAACTTGTTTAAAAATCATATTATAGTCAAATCACTATCATGGTCTAGTTTAACTTGGGTTAAAAGGTATAATCTACCAAACCTAGGCTAAACAAATATCTAATTATAAAAGTATGTTCTATGGTACAATTAGTGTTGCCACTGCGTAGACAATATTTTTATGAAGCTAACGCAATTTGAATGGGTCAAATCGGAGTTAGAATGAGTTTTCCATGAATTAAATAAGTTTCTGGGTTTATTTTTATATTAACAATTCATTTTATGATTTAATTATGAATTTCTCTATTAATTCCAGACTGGGGACACTGTCTTGACAAAGTCCAGGGTGCTCTGCACAAGATTTCCGGGCCAAACTGTAATAATTTTCAACAAGCGAGGGATGGCGGATTATTTTCAAGCTTTCTCGAGGACTTTTTAGCAAAAAGACCCGGCCGAAGGGGTATCCAATGACCCTGGCCGTTGGATCAGAGATCCATGACCCAGATCAAAAGGTATCGTGGCTGATTCTTAATGGTCTAGATCTAGATCGAGGGTCCGGATTCAATCTCGAAGGGGTATGCCCACGATCCGATCCCAGCTGTACACTCTACATCCTACGGCTCGCACGAATTTCCCCCAACCCTCTCTTCTTCCCTAATCAGCAGGGCGGCGACGAAGCAGAGCCCCACCCTGGGAGCTCGCTGGATTTCCTCCGCCCAGCGCACTGGCGTCAAAATCCAAATGCGAACGGTGCTAAACATTAGGGAAAGAAAGGCGAAGTGATGGATAGTATCCTTACCGGCAATCGGAGCGATGGTAGCATCTCTGCATCTACCCACGGCAACACACCAGCGCCCGCGGAGGCGCCGCACGGTGGAGGCCATGGCAGACCTTGGATCTGGCACCGAGTCGGCCCTCAAGCAGCTGGATCCAATCCCGACAGAGTCAACTTCAAGCAGTAAATGAAGGGGAGGCGAATGGAGATTCCCCCACCATGGCGTAGACTGGAGCTAAGCACAGAGGCGACACAGATTCTAGCTTCCTAGCGCACTGGACAAGGGATGAAGAGAAGGGGCGCCAAGCACAGAGCGATGAACGGGGAAGGCATCGCGGCCCCCGCATTTATACTCTGGAGCGCAGCTAGGATCCTGGCAGAAATCCCGTGATTCACGGATGCTGTTGCGCGGCGACGGAGCTCTCTCTCTCTCTCTCCGAGTCCTGCTTGCAATACCGGCGCTGCTGTTCGGTGATTATGGGGGAGAGTCGAAGGGAGAGCAGAGCAGGGTTATATAGGGGCAGACGTAGTTGCTGCCAATCCCGATCATAGCGGAGGTCGTTGCGCCTAGAAATCCAGCGGAGGTCGTTGCGCGAACAGCGAGAATCGCGGCGGAAGAACGGCGCCCGGTTCTGTTGCGTTTCGGATGAAGACGATTCTCCTGACGCCACGGGCCCACGGGCAGAGGGAGTAAACACACAGGCGCGGTCGGTTTTCCTGGCCAGCAGGCCCACGTTGTCAGCGGCCCAGAAGATGAGTCCGTGCCCGCGGTGCGCATGGGAAGGAAATCAGGCCAGAGGGCCCACGCGGCAGTGAGTGCGCGCACCACACGCAGGATGGGCCGCGCGAAGATGGTTGGCGCGGTGAGGAGGAAATGAAGTTGGGCCAAAACAGGTGACCTCGGCCCAAGATGAGGTTTCTATCTTTGTATTATTATTTTCTTTTTGTTTGCTTTTCAAATTCCAATTAGATTTTAAATTCAAACCTAATTCAACTTTGAATTTCAAGCACAGTTCTTCTGTCGACAAAAATCCCATCATCATCATATTATTATTATTATTATTATTATTATTATTATTATTATTATTATTATTATTATTATTATTATTATTATTATTTTCTCTTCTTTTATCTACTTTAGGGCTTTACAGCACCACCACCAATTTCAAAAATGTTTAAATGCAGTCTCTCAACTTGTATTAAAGAAGTTTTTCAATTGGTATCTTATTTTTGATATAATTTCAAATTGGTATGACCCCTTTCAAAATTAATATCTAAAACCCTCTTGAACACTAAGAGGAGAATTTTATTCAGGGGGAGTTTTGTTTAGTCAAAGGAAAAACATTTGAATCAGGGGGAGAAAATTTCAAATCTTGAAAATGCTTCTCGAAATCTTATTCATTTACCTTTGACTATTTGCAAAAGACTTTGAAAAGAATTTCTAAAAGATTTTGCAAAAACAAAACAAGTGGTGCAAGCGTGGTCCAAAATGTTAAAATGAAGAAAGCAATCCATGCATATCTTATGAAAATGTAAATTGGTTTAATTTCAAGCAACCTTTGCACTTACCTTATGGAAACTAGTTCAATTCTGCACCTTTATATTTGCTTTGGTTTGTGTTGGCATCAATCACCAAAAAGGGGGAGATTGAAAGGGAAATAGGCTAAAACCTTTTCCTAAATAATTTTGGTGGTTGAATTGCCCAACACAAATAATTGGACTAACTAGTTTGCTCTAGATTATAAGTTCTACAGGTGCCAAAGGTTCAACATAAACCAATAAAAAGTCCAAGATATGATTCAAAAGAAAGGAGCAAAAATGAACCAAAGGCTGCCCTGGTCTGGCACACCGGACTGTCCGGTGCACCACCGGACAGTGTCCGGTGCACCAGGGAGAACAACTCTGAACTGCTCAGCTTCGGGTTTCTGGAAATGACACTCCGCTATAATTCACCGGACTGTCCGGTGTGCCACCGGACTGTCCGGTGTGACATGCGGAGTAACGGCTACAGCGCCAACGGTCGTCTGCAAAAGTGAACAGTAAAGCAACAGTGCGCGGACAGCGCGCGCAGAGTCAGAGCAGGCGCCAGAAGGCGCACCGGACAGTGAACAGTGCCTGTCCGGTGCACCACCGGACTGTCCGGTGGCCCCACTTGTCAGAGCTCCAACGGTCTAACCCTAACGGTTGGGTGACGTGGCTGGCGCACCAGACTGTCCGGTGCGCCCGTCGACAGACAGCCTCCCCAACAACCACTTTGGTGGTTGCGGCTATAAATACCCCCAACCACCACACTTCAAGGCATCCAAGTTTTCAGCCAACACATTCAATACAAGAGCTAGTGCATTCAATACAAGACACAATTATATTGAATCAAAGCCTCTCCAAGTCCCAATTCCACTTAAAGCAATTAGTGACTAGAAGAGAGAGTTTTGCCCGTGTTCTTTGAGCTCTTGCGCTTGGATCACTTTTCTTCTTCCCCATTTCTTGTTCTCAACATCTTTGTAATCAAAGCAAGAGACACCAATTGTGTGGTGGTCCTTGTGGGGACTAAGTGTCCCAATTGATTGAGAAGAAAAGCTCACTCGGTCTAGGTGACCGTTTGAGAGAGGGAAAGGGTTGAAAGAGACCCGGTCTTTGTGACCACCTCAATGGGGAGTAGGTTTGCAAGAACCAAACCTCGGTAAAACAAATCACCATGTCATCCGCTTTCTTTTGCTTGTGATTTGTTTTCGTCCTCTCTTTCGGACTCGATTTTATTTCTAACGCTAACCCCGGCTTGTAGACTGTGCTTAAAGTTTATAAATTTCAGATTTGCCTATTCACCCCCCTCTAGGCGACTTTCAGTATGTGAGCTCACCCTTGCTGTACTCACATCCCCCAGGTCAAGAACAGGTACCCTAGGATGAGGAACATGAAGGATGGCGCGATGTATTCGTGACAGGTCTAGGTCGTCGTCTCCTAGTCAACTTTGGGTTGCTAGATCATTGTCTTCATATGATGTAATTATTTAATTATTTTGTACAGAACTTTGTTATATATTAATGTTGTGACATTCGTTTCTGTACCATGAGTCATCATATGTGTAATACTTGTTCCTAGCACACTTGGTGAAGTTCGTGCCCAGGTTTTGGACCCCTAAAATCTGGGTGTGACAGAAGTGGTATCAGAGGAATAATGACTATAGGACGAAACCTAGATAGAACTGGATAACCCTTACCTACTTACCTTTGCTACTCTGATTCTTTCTAATTTTTTTAATCTCTTCTCATCTATTGCTGCTTTACTCTGATTACTCTTATTTTTTCTCTTCACAAGACAAAAGTGGATTTCACACCTTGGAATCCCATGCCTAAAGTGACCCTTAGGAATAGGAGACCTATTCTTAGGAACAAAAACAAAACTATTTTTATCGGTATCTATGTGCTTGAGTGTTTGTCCTTGTGATATTTGTCTGATTTGGATCTTTGATTGATTGTGATGAGTTGTGGAGTAATGTCCACAATTGTATCTGCATATACATCTAGGCATAAAGGAGAATATTTATAAAATAACTCGACAACCTAGATTATCCCCATTAAAATGTATCTAGTATCACATATCTATCTTATCTTGGCAGATTCTATCTTACATTTGGAGGTTCACCTTATAAGCCAAGTTATCCCAATATAGACATAAAACAACAAATCAAAGCCCTACCCAAGATCCTTTAGTTTATGACCAACTACTAGCCTATCCGTTTGCCTACTAAATAATTTCCCTTGCAAAACTATCTTACCATATATTTCTAACCCCAGATGGTCAATACCAGGAAGGGAGGTGGTATTGATCTGCCTGCTAACAACCGTTGCAGGAGGATTGTTAACCAACCACAACCAGAAATGAATTCTCCACCAAACCCTCCATCGGCGGGAATAGATCCCGTTGTTGCCGCTTAGATGTAGCTACTGCAGCAAATGGCAAACACCATGATAGAAATGCAAGCGCACATGCGACAAGAACGTCAGGAGATGCGCCAGGAGCGGCAGGAAATACAACAGGAAATGAGGCAAGAACGCCAAGAAATGTGCCAAGCACGGTAGGAACGACAACAACTACCACCTCCACCACCACCAGCTCCGCCCAGGGATAAGCACTAGGAGTTTATGAGTCATAAGCCACCTACATTCTCTAACTCCTCGGATCCACTACAAGCTGATGACTAGTTGAAGTACGTGGACAAGATGCTTAACATAGCTCAGTGCTTCGATAGGGAGAAAATACTCTATGCATCGGTGTCGCCTTACCGGCCCCACTGTGGATTGGTGGGATGCATACTACGCTGCCCACGCTGCTGCCAACACCATTACCTAGGCAGAATTCTCCACTCAATTCAGGAATTACCATATTCCTGCTGGCCTTATGAAGATTAAAAAGAAGGAGTTCCTATCCCTTAAACAGGGATGCATGTCCGTAAGCGAATACAGAGACAAGTTCATCCAGCTATCCCGATATGCTCCTAGGGAGGTCGATGATGATGAGAAAAAGCAGGAGCTATTTCTAGAAGGTTTGATCGGGCCACTACAATACCAGTTGATATCACACACATTCCCGTCTTTCGAGAGACTACTGGACAAAGCTATTACTCTGGAAAACAAGAGGGCTGAGTTTGGAGAAAAGAGGAAAGCTACTAACCAGGGACAAGCTGGAAGTAGTTCCCGTCCCCATTATAGTACTCCTCAAGTCCTCAAAGTACACCTGCTCATGGCAGTTCGGGGCAACAAACTAAGTAGACCTAAGCTACTACTCAAGCAAGCACTATAGCTGGACCTGTTGCTCCTAATACATCCACAAACAGGTCATGCTTCAAATGTGGACAGGCTGGACATTATGCTAACTATTGTCCCAATAGAGCAGCTTACACCACTCTAGCTCCAATGAAGCAAGGTCAGGCCTCAGGAGGCAAGAGTCAGCCCTTATCCGTCAACCAAGGGCAGGTCAACCATGTAGAAGTAGAAGCTGAACCCGGAGAACCTGAAAACCAAGAAGAGATGCCGGTTGAAGGTGAAGAAGCCGGTGAAGAAGTCAACGAGCAGCAAGATTAGAGTATATATATTTATGTATATATATAGGAAGTAGTATTTGTACAACCTAAATAATATCTTAGGTAGTAGCTAGTATTTACTATTCTAGGAATAATAACAAGGTCTATTTGACCCTATGTTTTACTAATAAGTGATGCATCATGCTGAGATTCTTGGTTGTGTACATGTTTTGAGATAAGATTGGGATACATCCTTTCTCTTACTAATCTCGAGGACGAGATTTCTTTTAAGGGGGTAGGATTTGTAAAGCCTAAAAAATTGCATCAGAGAAAAATAATAAAATAAATAAATACAGAAAAGAAAGTGAACCACATGTTAAGATTCTTGTATTCTCATGTTTGTATTCAAATTAGTGAGACAGGTTTAGATGGAAGGACAATAACTAGAGGAAAGAATTACATATTAATTATTATTTTGCACTCCTTAAAAACATATTAAGTAAAATGTTCCTCGATAAAGATTAAGGTAATGGATATTCATTTTTTACTTGAAATTTGATCACATACTCAAAAAGTAATATTTTCTTTTCTAAAATGAAATGAATGTGTGCATGGCACATTTTGGACCTTGGCCTAAAACAAAGGAATAAAATAATTAATATAAATATATGAAAATATCTACTTTGAATTCATATTGTAGCATTTGAACGCAAATTCAGAGTTTTGATTTCTTTTATGTGAATTTGAAAACTGAAAAGCAAACAAAAAGAAAAGAAAACAGGAAAAATAAAAGAAAAGGACAAAAGCCTCAGCTAGGCTAGTTTTCCTCCTTTCAGACCACTTCCACTTCATCCCGTGCCCGTAGCCCAGCTCCACATTCACACCCGCTGTGGGGGACAGATATCCCCTGGGTCCACTAGAAGGTAAGAAGGCCTCGCGAAAGGCTTTGAGTCTATTATCTCGCAAGGCCATCCCTTCGTGGGCCAGGGGAGAACTGCTGGTGGAATGGGCTGACGCGAGAAAGAAGCAGACTCAGGCCTAGGCGGCTCGTTGGACTTAAGCGCTATCCACAGCGCCGGTCCAACTTTCCCGCGTACGACGACCTTGAATATCGGAGCAGACTAGGGAAAAGTCGGCAAGATTATAGGAAGATAAGTTTAGTCGGTTCAATATTGTTTAGGTACACATCGTCATCATACACGCATGTAGTGCCCCACGGTTAAGTATATAAGGCCTTGGGGGTACCCCATCATTTCCATCGACCATCTATTTAGCTCACTAGCCTTTCTCCATACTGGAGACTTCCCTTGTAACCCACCACATAAAGATCCATGCCAGGAAGTAGGGTGTTACGAGTCTTAAAGCGGCCCGAACCTATAGAAAACTGCCTGTCGTCGTTCGTGCATCTCGCATGAATCATCGAGCTACAGTCAACAGAATCGTCCTACCCAAAAGCATCGTGAGGGGTAACCTTGGGTGTGCGGTCAGGCTCCAAACACCGACAGCTGGCGCGCCAGGTAGGGGGTGTGTTGTTGTTCCAAGCTAGCTCAATGGCTGTCACTTCCCAGTGCAAGATCACTCTTTGCCCTGGATCCGTATTCTGCTTCGGGACCATCTTGTCCGTAGCAGATGAGAAGGGAATTTTGCACTGCATAGCGGATCCGCCAGAGAAAAAGCTCTCCTCGAAAATCCCCGGGAAAGCCAGAACAAGACAACGGATAGCGCAACCTCCTGTGCCCTAGACGAAGACTACCTCTTGCAAGTCGAGAGCCGGGAATTCACTTGCCCGAAGAACCCAGTTGCCCACTTCGCCCACAAAGGAGTGGACACGGATTACAAGAAAGAAAGAAGCAAGCATTCCTAAAAGAGGGATGGAAGCCTGTCAAGCTATCCTTTTGACACCTTCGCCCTCAAAGAAGGACGGAAAGGAATTCACCACCGCAGCAACTCCTTTCTACCCCGACATCCTCTTCATCGGGGGGAGATTGGAGTCATCTCTCATCTCTGACGATGAGGCAACCATGCTAGGGGAAGAACCTCCCCAGCGAGAAGCTCGGCGACGAAGGAACAGACGCTGGAATGTTCGGCGACATCACGAGGCTGGGGAGCAGGACCCAGCGCAGCCCGTATCTCGGGATGAAGTCTCAGAAGTGGGAGAAACTCCTGATGAACGGATATTCAGAGAAAGGAGGAATTCTCGCCGACGTGACCGCCGGCAAGCTCAAGACCGAGATCGAGAACAAGCTGAACAAGGTGCAAGGTTACGCCGAGAGAACCCTCTCTTTGCTCGAAACGTGAACCCTGACTTTGCTCGTGCAATGAACACGCTGAGCGAAGTCAGAGGAGTGCTGGCTCCGCTCATATAGCTAATGGCTTCCTGCGGACTCTGGATGCTGAAGGCTATCGACTGCTGCTCACTCGGGCAGCTAATCATCTTGTACCCCTCGCTCATCCCCCGAGCGATCTACGACACGCCATCAACAGTTGACAAGACGCGCAGAGCTCCATCAATGCTTTGCGCGACCGACGACACGAAAACGAGATAAGGCACCGGGAGGAGTACGATCAGGACCATGGCATCCCGGCTCGAAGTTGTGCTAGCCGAGTTGAGTCGGCAGCAGCCTCAACCAGTGGCCCGATCCGGGGACGGTCGAGACGACACATCACCGACTCCCCTCCCTAGGACTGACACCATGAACGTCGACAGGAAGACACATGTGGAGTATCCGCGCTTACTCCGCGTCTCAGGGCCATCCAGTGGCCCCCAAACTTCAAGGTCTCCAACGTCAACAAGTACGAGTCTAAGCAGGACCCGGGAGGCTAGTTGGCCATCTATACGACCGTCGCCCGGGCCACTGGGGCAACTGAAGACATGATGACTGCATATTTGCCCATCGTTTTTGGGCAGGATGCATTGTAGTGGCTATGACATCTACCGCGACACTACATCGACGATTGGAGTGACTTCAGTCGGTGTTTCATCGCCAACTTTCAGTCCCTCTCCGACAAGCTGGCCCAGCCATGGGACCTCAAATCCATCAGGCACCGGGGCGATGAAACACTTTGGTCGTACCTCAAGAGGTTTTAGACCATGAGAAATCGTAGCCCCGAGGTCACTGAGGCAGCAGTGATTGAGGACTTCTACCGAGGATCTAATGACTCAGCCTTCGTCCGAGCCATACTGCAGAAAGCGTCGACCACCTCCGAACAACTGTTTTGAGAAGCAGACCTCTACATCAAAGCTGACGAGCGGGCCTAGGACCTCATCGGGGGAGCGAAACCTGCACCACTGGCACCACGGCGTGACGCGAACCAGCAACCTGACAAGCGTTGGGAGAAGAGGCCTCATGAGGAGGTCCATGCCGCCGGACCACCCGTCGCTCGTGCTCGAGGGGCACCCCGTGGAGGTGAGCGGACACTAGACGACATCCTCGACGCCCAGTGCCCATACCACAAGGACATGCACCACACCCTACGGAACTGCAGAGACTTCAAGCATTCCGTCGGGAATGGCCGACCATTCCAGCCTCTACCGCCTCCACCACCACGAGGAGGGCCTGGTGAGCCTAGGCAGCCTCAGCAACAGGAAGGGGGAGGGGGTGGGGCATTCTCACGCGTTGACGGGGAGGTCAACATCATCTTCGGAGGACACCGGTCGCAGGAGAATCAAAGGCAGCAAAAGCTCAATGACCGATAGGTCCTGGTAGCAACCACCAGTGCTCCAGCTCCCTATTGGTGGTCGAAGTACACCATCACCTTCAGTCGAGCGGATCAATGGCTTAAATTTGACCATCCTGGCAAGTACTCACTCCTTGTTGATCCGGTGATCCGAGAGAGCAGGGTAAAGAAAGTACTAGTGGACGGGGGAAGCAACATCAATGTTACCTTCCCCTGAACGCTCCTGGGCTTGGGGGTCGCACTCAAAGACCTCACCGAGTCAGACACCCCTTTCTTCGGCATTGTGCCGACTGAAGGAGAATACCCGCTCGGGCACATCTACATACCTGTCACCTTTGGAACTCTAGAAAACAATAGAACCGAGTTCCTGAGGTTCGAAGTGGCAAGTTTTGCTGCGGGTACAACGCCATCATCGGCAGGCCAGGATTAGCAAAATTCATGGCCATTCTGCACTAACCATACATGATATTGAAGATGCTAGGACCACAAGGAATCATCACCATGCGTGCTGACTGCCAAGGCACCACGGAATGCTTTCGGGGAGCCATCTAGGCGGCCCTCACTACTAGACCGCCGACGACTTCCTCCACGCGGGCGAACACAAAGCCTGAGGAAGACCTCGCAATACCCGCGAATGAAGCTCAAGCCGTGACCTCTATGCGGCCGACTGAGACAAAGAGGATCAACCTGGGGTTCGCTGATGAACGCAAGACCGCCATCATCAGCTCCAGCCTCAACAACAAATAGGAAAGCGCGCTCGTCCGGTTCCTGCAAGATAACCGAGACGTATTCGCGTGGCAACCTGCGGATATGCCGGGAGTCCCGAGAGAACTAACCGAGCACAAATTAAAGGTCTATCCTCAAGCAAGGCCGATTTGACAGAAACTGCGTCATTTCACGCCTGACAAAAGAGAAGCTATTCGCGCCAAGTTAGCTAGCTTAGTGGCTGCGGGGTTCATTAGAGAAGTGCTGCATCTTGAGTGGCTAGCAAATCCTATTCTTGTACTAAAAAAGAATAAAGTGAATTGGCGCATGTGCGTCGACTATACTGATCTCAACAAACACTGTCCGAAGGATCCCTTTAGGCTCCCTAGAATAGATCAGGTGGTTGATTCGACCGCTAGATGTTCTATGTTGTCCTTCCTAGACTGCTATTCTAGATACCATCAGATAAGCCTGGCAAAAGAAGATGAGGAAAAAACTGCATTCATCACCCCATTTGGAGCTTTTCTGTTATACCTCCATGTCGTTTGGCCTCAAGAACGCAGGAGCGACTTACCAGAGAGCCATTCAAACATGCTTAGCCAATTACTGGGGCAAGCGGGTGGAAGCCTATGTCGATGATGTGGTGATCAAAACAGAAAACTCAGAAAACTTCATCGAAGATTTGTAGCTAGTCTTCAACAACTTGAGGCGATACCGGTGGAAGCTCAATCTAGAAAAGTGTGTCTTCGGAGTACCGACAGGAAAGTTACTCGAATTCATTGTCAGCCACCGGGGAATTGAAGCCAACCCAGAAAAAATCAAGGCCATCATGAGAATGGAAGCGCCGCGATCACAGAAAAAGGTACAAAGGCTTACTGGATGCATGGCAGCCCTGAGCAGGTTCATATCAAGGCTAGGAGAGAAAGGCATGCCATTCTACAAATTGCTCAAAAAGGTGGATAAGTTTTAGTGGACCACAGAGGCACAAGAAGCTCTAGAGGCACTGAAAAAGTTCCTGACTACACCACCAGTACTCAAGCCACCTTGTCGAGCCACGCCGAATCAGCCAGCAGAAGATCTGTTGTTATACATCTCCTGCACGACTCATGTGGTAAGCACCGCGTTAGTAGTCGAGCGGGTGGAAGAAGGACATACATACCCAGTGCAGCATCCGGTCTACTTCATCAGCGAAGTTCTCGGGCCCTCAAAAATGAAGTATCCCCAAGTTCAGAAACTGCTGTACGTGGTATTTCAAACCGCTCGCAAGCTCCATCACTACTTTGACGACCACAAAGTCATAGTAGTCACAGGATTTCCAATAGGGACATTCTCCACAACAAAGAAGCTATCGGAAGGGTAGCCAAGTGGGCGTGTGAGCTGGGAGCTCACGACATAGAGTTCCGACCTCGCACGATAATAAAGACACAAGCACTGGTTGACTTCGTGTCAGAGTGGACTGAGCATCAGGTCCCTGACAACCCGGAGATTAACAAAGTACGGAAAATGTACTTTGATGGCTCACTGAAATTGCATGGAGCAGGTGCAGGGATCCTCTTCATTGCTCTTGGAGGAGAACAACTCAAGTATGCACTCCAGCTATTTTTTCCAGCATCAAATAATGCGGCAGAATATGAAGCAATGATCCACGTATTGAACATCGCCGTATCACTGAGCATCAAGAAGCTGATGGTATATGGAGATTCACTAGTGGTCATAAGCCAGATAAATAAAGACTGGGATTTCTCGACTGATCCCATGGGCAAGTACTGTACATCCGTCCGAAATTAGAGGACAAATTCGAAGGGTTGGAGTTCCATCACGTGGAAAGAGACTGCAACGCGGCGGCAGACGCGTTGTCAAAGCTGGGATCCAGTCAGGCCTAGGTTCCACCTGGGTTCTTCGTCCAAGAAATATCGCACCCAAGCATTCTCTTAGGTCAGACGGAAGAGTGCAACACCTTGTGCCAACCAGAGTCGGACCCTAATGACTGGAGAGAGCCTATCATCAGGTACATAAAAAATGAAGAAGAACCGGATGACAAGGCGGTAGTGGAACGCATCGCAAGACAGTCAGCCCACTACACCCTCATAGGGGACACACTATACAGAAGAGGTGCGATGGGAGTCCTCATGAAGTGCATTCACTCGGCTATTGGGAAGCAACTGTTAGATGAAATCCGTGCCGGGTAGTGCGGAGTACATGCAGCATCCAGAACTCTGGTTGGGAAGGTTTTTAGATCTGGTTTCTATTGGCCAACAACGAAGAGTGATGCTGCCGAGTTAGTCCAGAGATGTGAAGCTTGCCAATTCTTATTAAAGCAACATCATTTACCTGCACAACAGTTGTAGACCATCCCTATAACATGGCCATTTGCATGCTGGGGGCTGGACATGATTGGACCCTTCAAGAAAGCTCAGGGAGGCTATACTCACGTGCTGGTTGCCATTGACAAATTCACAAAATGGATAGAGTATAAGCCTATTGCCTCTTTAACCTAAGCCAAGGCAGTGGAATTTATACTAGACATAATATTCAGGTTTGGGATACCAAATAGCTTCATAAACGACCTAGGATCCAACTTCACCAGCTCTGAATTTTTTGACTTCTGTGAGCAGCGGAGCATCTAGATGAAGTATGCATCAGTAGCGCATCCAAGAGCCAATGGCCAAGTAGAAAGAGCCAACAGGATGATACTGGAAGCACTCAGGAAGAAAGTGTTTGACAAGAGTGAAAAGCTTGCAGGAAAGTGGATCAGAGAACTGCCATACATGGTGTGGAGCTTGAGAACTCAGCCTAGTCGAGCTCTGCATGGAAATACCCTGTTCTTCATGGTTTATGGGTCAGAGGCAGTGCTGCCCGCCGACCTAATATTCAGGGCGCCAAGGTTGGTTTTCGAAAACATAGCTGAAGCAGAAGCTACCAGGCTAGACGATATTGATGTGCTGGAGGAAGAACGATTGAACATAGTAACTCAGTTGGCTAGGTACCAGCAGACCTTGAGGCGCTATCATGATAAAGCCGTGCGACACCGGTCCTTTGTAGTGGGAGACTTGGTCCTTCATCGAATTCTAACGGGGGAAGGACGACACAAGTTGTCACCACTATGGGAAGGGCCATTCATTGTATAAGAGGTCACTCGGCTAGGATCATACCGGCTTACCCAAATGGATGGCACGAAAGTGGGGAACTCATGGAACATATAGCATCTTAGAAAGTTTTACCCTAGCGAGGCCTCAAAATTCTCGAAGAAACATTGTACTCTGTAATCGGGGGACTTCATCATCATAAAGTTTTCGTTTTCAAAGGCATTCAGACTCTTGACTATCAGCTGACTTCGATTTGATTTGACTTGAAATCAGCACACTTACTCGACTTAGGGTGACCACTATACCCTACTAACGGAGCAATCGACTTAAGTCGGTGCGACATGCTCACGCTAACTTGACTTAGGGTGACCACTATACCCTACTAACAGAGCAATCGGCTTAAGTCGGCGATGACTTAAGACGGTGTGACATGCTCATGCTTACTCGACTTAGGGTGACCACTATACCCTACTAAGGGAGCAATCGGCTTAAGTCGGCAATGACTTAAGTCGGGGCGACATGCTCACTCTAACTTGACTTGGGGTGACCACTATACCCTACTAACGGAGCAATCGACTTATGTCGGCGATGACTTAAGACGGTGCGACATGCTCACGCTTACTCGACTTAGGGTGACAACTATACCCTGCTAACGGAGCAATCGGCTTAAGTCGACAATGACTTAATACGATGCGACATGCTCACGTCTACTTATCTTAGGGTGACCAATATGCACTACCAGCCAGGCGATCAGCTTAAGTCGTAAAACGCCTTAAAACCAGCATGGCACACTTGCTTTCACAATTGTTCAGGGTGACTACTATACCCTAACAGCAAAACAATTAGCCCTTCAGGAAAAAAGAACGTTTTACTTGTTGGCACCAGGGTCATGTTCTGGCGCCCTATCCACAAAATAATTGAGTTCTAACACAACCATCACATGCACATAGGATTCATATTACATCGAGTGTTTTGCAGGACATCACTGCATCGAAACGTCTTTGCTAGCAATGTCTTTCGCAGGAGCAACGGAAGAAGAAGGACGACTTGAAGCATCAGGCGTAGCCTTGACATCGACGACAATATCGTTAGGCACCACGACGCCGGGCCTCCTCATCAGGATCCTGTAACACCCTAGGTGTTACCTGGGGTTTCACTCAAGACTACATTAGTGAACCCATCATCACATGTGGTTTAGTTTGAGCAAAGGACACCAAACTTGGGGATCAAGATCCTAAGTAGGTGTAAACCATCTTAGAAGTCATGCCTTGACCTTATCATGCACAAAAGAGAAAGGAATGACCCAAACCCTAATTCAAATCCCTTATAGGCAAATGGAGCCCTAGAAGGGGTTATGGCAAAAAGTCTATGTAAATCACATTGTCATGACTTGGACCAGTTATAAAAGTTGTAGTACACTTAATACCCTACAAAACATAGAAAGAGAGTGACCCCAAAAAGATTTCAGAAAAACCCCAAAAAGGTCACCAAAGAGTTAAGCATAAAAGAAAAATCAGGATTTGCTCAAGTTCAAAACCGACCCTCTTTCAAAGATCAAACATGTTCACCTTGATCCCAACCTCAAAACCTTATGGCCCAATTGACAAAATGGCGCCCAAAGACCCTTAGAATACCCTGGAAAAGTTTGAACCCAACCCTAAGCCGTTTGACATGACTTGGCATGGCTTTTGTCTCGGTATAGACAGCTCTGACAAAGCCGACTTCTCACCCCCATATCTCCCTAACCAGACCATATCTTTGCTTGGAACTCACATAAAAAAGGTAGGATTTGGTGCAGGGAAGAGACCATACACGGGGGTTTTGCTAAGATCTGCACGCTAAGTCGACCAAATCGGCCGTTGAACCTTGGCAGAAGTAAACCGACACATGTTCGACGTGGGCTGACACTCGGGGGCGCGCTCAGAGCACGCCCACACGCGAACCCCACGCACTCGCGGCCGCCCCGTGACCACGCCCGTGCCACGGCTATAAAGCCCACCCCAGTGCCCGGCCACCATCCTCATTGCCTCCTCTGTACCGCGCCTAACTCCCCCGAGCTCGCCCATAGCTCCGGCGACCTCCCCACGACCCGCCAGAGCCGCCCGAGGGCAACCACCGTGGCCAACCCCTTTCCCGCCCTCCTCCGCTCGATCCAAGCCTTCGGATAGATCCCCTAGGAGACCATGATGCTTGCCCAAGCTTGAACCGAGGACCCGCGACACCGGAATAGCGCAATCGTGCTCGCCGGAGTTCGGAACCCCGCCGGAGCATGTGGACCGGGTAAACCTCTGCACCATTTCTCAATTCGTTGCATGCATGGCCTCTACATCACTCCGTGGAGCTCCCCATGCGTTTTAATTGAACCCTACCACCGTGGTTTGGCCGGAGCAGGAGCCGCCGACGACCTCCGCCGCCTGCGCGCGTGGCCAGGGCAGCTCCGACCACCCCAGACACCGACCCGCACACCGACGTGACTGCCGTGACCTCCCCGACGTCTCTGACCACCCCGCAGGAGCTCTACTGCCGCCGGTAAGCCTCGCCGCTGTAATCTTTGCCGCGGGTACTGTTTAAGCTAGCCAGGGAGCGTGGGTTAGATTTCGGCTAAGACCAAGGGGTTTTGTGCAATGTCAGTGACTCAGGAAAATAGTAGACCAAGGACTGTTTTGTGAGAGAAAAGGGAAAGAAAATCCAGGGGGTTCAGCGCAAACCTGTATTTCTTTTCCATTTCGAATTTATTCTTCTTTTAAATATTACAGAGAACTAAATAAATGCATAACGTGGGGAATAATCATCCAAAATTTGTCAAACCAATTTTGCTAGACTTTGTGAAATATAAACTATCAGACAAAAATAATAAACCCCATAGTTCCTGTATTATTTTCTAGAGTTTTGAATTAAATAAGAAAACTGTCCAAAACCTAATATTAGAAGGAAAAATAGAAATATTGTGAGACCAGGGTCAAGAAAAATAATGGAGACACTAACATAGTAGTTACACTTTTAAAATTTATAAACACCCCAGTATACAAGGTTAAGGAGGTTTTCTTCACTAAAACTTGTGTATGCTCAAACTTAGGAAAATTTAGAAAAGGGATTAAAAATGGAAACCAGGGGGCAACCATATTTTTTCTAGCATGCCTAAGTGATATAGTACACAAGAAAAATTTGTTGAACCATAGTCCAGTGAAAAGATATTGCACTCACATTTATTCATGGAAATCAGGGAAAACTTTGAAAAATCATCAGAAAATAATCCTAAGGAGAAAACACCCCTACCTTAGGAATAACTATTCTTGTGCTAAGAGGAACCTAGGAAAAATACAAGTTCTGTTGTTTGATATTTTTCAAATAGCAAGTTAGTTATAAGTGTCTTTTTGGCATTAAACTTTAAACAAAATCATAACTAAATAACCACTGAGTAACCCTCTGTGATTTTTGGCACAGAAACATGTTATTACCCATAGATACCAGCAAAAATAACCCTTAGTACAGAGCCCATACCTAGATGAGGGTTGTAGTGCAAAGTAAACCCCCTTTGCCCCAACTTTTGTTATTTTTGTCCAGGGCATAATATATATTTTTTTGACCTCAAGTTTATAGGACAAACTACAGTGACCAATATTAACACCCTGTAATTTTTTCATAATGTTTGAAAATTTTTAATTTACTGTTGTAGTTCAAACCCACCTTAAAAGCATAAAAAGCAAATAAAGAGAGGAATTAGTAGAGGAGACTAATGTTACCTTGACCAAATCAGAAAAACCCTTGAATACCTAATAGAACCTTTAAAGGGCAATCCAAGACTTAGTCCACTATATTTGCCTCTAAGCAAAACCTCAAACCTAAATTTCTAAAGCATAAACTACTGAGAGTTTCTTATAACGAGGAAAACCCTAAGACATCGACTAACTTAGCTTTTTCTTCGCTATGCATAATAGTTACTAAACTATGCATATCATAGCATACATATATCTTATTCATTGCATTCGATAGATTGCAACCTCATGGACGGAGAGTACATCCTCGTGCCGGAGCAAGGACTTGCTCAGGAGGTAGCCCCGGATCCAGCACCAGAGCCTGTCATCGAGGATCTGTCTGCCCCAGCTTTGGAAGGCAAGCCCCGGTTTTATGCATAACCTAATCTATATGCTATTTTACTGCACTTAATGTTTGTAGGCTTGTACTGTGCACTTAAGTGTAGGAGTTGACTGAAACCTTAGTTGCATGAACTTAGGTTTTCCCTTGTTATGGATACTAGTTAGGGATCTCGGTAGAAGTCGAGTGATTTTTCTAGCACTCACACGAGGTCAGGAATTGGTTGTATCTACTTTGATAACAGAATGATGAAGGTCTATGGACACGGATCCATGGGGATGCATGGTCTACGAGATGAAATTGGAATAAGGATTAACGTGCGGATACCTGTGTCAAGCGTTTGAACGTACTAAGCACATGCCGAGAAATATGGTAAATCGGTAAGCCTAGTACCTGATTGAACCTGTCCGCAGACTTTATCCCTCACGCGACCTAAGACGTGGTCTCCCATTCCAGTTATGGTGGGTACAAGTGCGGTCACTGCACGACGGCAGTCAGAGTCAGTGAGGCATTGTACGCTAAGGCGGTGAGCCCTGATCTGTTGCCAGGGAATCGATGGGGACGATTGATGTGTGTGGGGATGGAGTGCATCGCCACGTCGTGTGTTTAGGTTTACCTTGCAAGGTTTAAAAGCTTGATTCGAATCGTCTGCTTCTCGCAGCTAATGAGACTGCTTGATCCATTGTACTGCATTGAGTAACAAGTGAAAATGTGATGATTTGGCAAAAGATGTTGATTGCTAAATTGCTTGATACCATGAATGTGTAGATAGTACACATTTAGTCTTAAGAAAGTCACACTAAAACTTGAAAAGCTAAAACTTGATTTTAGATTCAGCTAGTGCTTTTGGCAAACCAAACCCCTCAGCCAAACAGCTGCATGTCTAGAGGTAGAGGAGTAGACTTCTCATACCGGGTAAGTCTAGCTGAGCATTAGTATACTCAGCCTTGCTTGTGGCATAATTTTTACAGGTTCTCTGGAGGACATGGTTGCTAGAGTGACTTGGCCGTCCACCTTGCCACTGGGTTGGACAATCGAGTGGGATCCTACCTCAACCGAGGAGGAGCATGAGGAGTGATGGGACAGGCTTCCCCATCCCTCCATTTATCGTTAGTTTTATTCTGCTGCATTCCGAACAATGATCACTGCTTTTGCTAAGCTCCGATGATGTTGTAATAAATTAATACTCCTTAATGTATGGTTTTATGTTTTATTGTATTTGCTCTGTGCCTCACCATCGAGTGAGTACGTGGTACTTGATCCTGTTAGTGGCCTCGTCGAACTAGATCCGAGGGACTGATGATTTATTCCTATTTAAGTGTGGTCTAACCTTTAAGGTGGGACTTAGGCACTTAAGTTGGAATAACTCGGACGGTTCCGCCACAGATCCGTCCAGCGCAAATGGCTTTGTCCATAGCCTTGTCGCACTGAGCCTTCAAGACAGCACAGTTGTCCTCTAAAGCTTTAGCAGCCAGTCGAGCGGCCTCTAGCTCCTGTGCGACAAGCTTCTTGGAAGCACGCAGATCCTTGATGGTGGAATCCTTGGTCGATAACAGCTGTCCAAGCCGCAGAACCTCATCTTGAGATGTTTGTAGCTCATGGCGGTGATGATCCAGGTTAGACATGGTGAAGCGGTGGCTCCTCTCTAATATGGTCAGGGAGTTGCTAGCGTCACGGTATAGCCTGTCTAGATTGTCACGAGAGGCCACGAGTGCTCATTTCTCCTCCTACGAACAGAAAGCAACATTTAGTGCCAAGGCAGCAATAGCATGGCAGGGTCAACCAAGAATTTACCTCATGCGCTAGTTTTTTAGAGTCAAGCTGGGCATTAAGTGAGGAATTCAAAGAACATGCACCGTCCAAAAGAGCAGAGGTCTGGGCCAAGTCGGCTTGAATTTGAGAATACTTCTCCTTAAGGTCAGAACATCGTTGGGCCATATCTGACAACACAGCTGAAAGGGGATGCATGACTAAGAACAAGTTGATCAATAAAAACAACTAGGGAAGCTGTTAGATCACTAACCAGCGTTCGATGCCTTTAGGTCATCGATCTGTTTCTGGAGCAGCAATGGATTCCACTGCATCAGAGACAGAGCTTGTTCAGGAACAGTGGCACTGCAGGATTTCAGCTGGGCATATATTCCATCGACAAAAGCCTGTGATCATAGACAGATGAGCAGAAGAAAGATAATTCGCTAATATGAACAACATAGAGCAAGAGGCCAACTCACCAGAAGATTGGAGAGGAACAGTGGTAGACCCAGGGCAGGAGGAGCTGAGCCATGGCTCGACGAGGGGAGGTTAGCAGGAATGATCTGAAGAGCACTATCTAGGGTGACCTCAGCCCCACTAGCAGACAGCAAGCTCCTTGCATCTAGCTCGCTGACCTCTAAGGCGAATTGCCCAGTTAAAACTGTGGAAGCACGTACCACCGTTGCCCCATCGGACCGAGGTGGGGACGACCCAACATGGACGTTCATGGAGGCGTGGGAAAGAGAGCCCACCTGAACACCCTCGGGGGCTACTACTACTACTACTACTACTACTACTACTACTACT
This sequence comes from Zea luxurians, assembly GCA_029449295.1. Classification (NCBI taxonomy): domain Eukaryota; kingdom Viridiplantae; phylum Streptophyta; class Magnoliopsida; order Poales; family Poaceae; genus Zea; species Zea luxurians. The sequence continues at coordinate 10,858,806 of JAOPSE010000002.1, forward strand.
ACTACTACTACTACTACTAATTATCTATACTAATATTTAAACCAGTGGCACTTTGCCACTGGCCTTGCCGCCGCCACTGCCGCCCTTGCCGCCACCGTCGCCGTTGCCTCCGTCGTCGCCTTCGCCGCCCTTGGCGCCGTTGTCATCACCTTCGCCGTCATCACCGTCGTCGCTATCGTCGCCACCGCCCTCGTCATCACTGTCGTCGCCACTCTGCTCCTCAGACGAGCCGAAGGAGTCCTCCTCACTCGAGGAGACCTCCGACTCATCCGACCCCTCGAGCCCGGTGCACTCGATGGAGTGGATGTACATCCACACCTAAGCGGCCAGCCCCTGGGAGTCATTCAAATCATCAGAAGATGTCGGGGGAGAGGCGAGAGCCAGCGACCCCTCAGACTCGGAGGAAACCTCCTCCGAGTACTCAGAGTCGCCGAAGTCCTCCGAGGGAGGACTTGGATCATGCTTCCGCTTGTCGCCGACACGATGGGGCGAGCCTCAACCTCTCTTGCCTTTGCCCATGGTCGGATGGAGAAGAGGATAAAGGAAGAAGAAAGTAGCAGATGATCGAAGGATGAGTGAAGAGAGCAACGGTGCAAGCAGGCTATTTATAGAGGTCAGGAGTGACCGTCCACTTCCTACCACGCTCGCCGAACAATCGCAAGTATTCAATAAGCAATTCAAGCCGCCTGAAAATGAGTCAGGCAACAGACGCCGCTTCGTGTAACACGACACCATTTGGACTAAGGTCAACTGCTCGGGCAGTATGATTACACCCCATGGTCACATCAAGTTACTACTCCACGATAGTGTGCTAAACGCTCTGCGTACCAAAACGCCCCTTAGTCACACCCATTGGGGGGATGGCCAGGAATTTTCAATGGATTTTCTGAAGAAGTCATATCCATACAGTATACACAATGAATGTACTGAGACAGAAGGAAGAGATTTGTAGAGATCGAAGGAAATCCAAATATAGCTACTGAACTGCAAGTCTAGTCAGCAGAGGCATTGAAGCGCAGAGCGGGGTGAAGACCAGCCAAGGGCCATCTACCAAACGTCCAATCTGTCACCGATCAAATAAATTTCAGACCTAACAAGGCGTGGGCAGATAATATTGTTTGAATTCGCAAGAGCATGAGATGAAGACAAAATGCTGATTTCTAAAGCATGAGATGAAGACAAAATGCCGATTTCTAAGGCATAAGATGAAGATCTTTGAGTGGATTATTTTCAAAAATCCACTCAAAGCTCGGGGGCTAAACCCATTGGGTGCACCTCCGGTGCGCCCAATAGATTTTTAATCCTAGAAGACGAGAATGCTGATTTCTAAAACATAAGCTGATGACAGAATGCTGATTTCTAAGGCACGAAATAAAGACCTTTGAGGGGTTTGTTTTCAAAAACCTACTCAAAGTTCCAAACGCTGACTTCCAAAGCACAATATGATGACAAGATGCTGATCTCCAAAGCATCAAATGAGGACCTTTGAGAAGACTATTTTTATTGAGTCGCACAAAGTTTAGGAGCAACGCTCAATAGGTGCACCTTCGGCGTGCCCATCACCAGAATGGAAATCAAGCCACAGATTCGCGAGCTGGACCTAGAATCGTTGGGCTGATTATTTCAAAATCAACTCAAATATTGGGGGCTTGTGAGGGACAGATATCCCTCGGGTCCACTAGAAGGCAAGAAGGCCTCGTGAAAGGCTTTGTGCCTATTATCTCGCAAGGCCATCCCTTCGTGGGCCAGGGGAGAACTGCTGGTGGAATGGGCTGACGCAAGAAAGAAGCAGACTCAGGCCCAGGTGGCTCGTTGGATTTAAGCGCTATCCACAGCGCCGGTCCGACTTTCCCGTGTACGGCGACCTTGAATATCGGAGCAGACTAGGGAAAAGTCGGCACGATCATAGGAAGATAAGTTCAGTCGGTTCACTATTGTTTAGGTACACATCGTCATCATACACGCATGTAGTGCCCCACGGTCAAGTATATAAGGCCTAGGGGGTACCCTATCATCTCCATCGACCATCTATTCAGCTCACTAGCCTTTCTACATACTGGAGACTTCCCTTGTAACCCACCACATAAAGACCCACGCCAGGAAGTAGGGTGTTACGCGTCTCAAAGCGGCCCGAACCTGTAGAAAACCGCATGTCGTCTCTCGTGCATCTCGCACGAACCATCAAGCTACAGTCAACAGCACTGTCCTACCCAAAAGCACCGTGGGGGTAACCCCGGGTGTGCAGTCGGGCTCCAAACACCGACACCCACGCTCCTGTTTGGCGACACTGGCAGGTGGGGCCCACAACCTAGTCTCGTCTCCACTGCGGGTGTGAACTCGGTCAATGACATGCGGGACCATCTCGTCAGCGCCATGTTCTCCCTGCCATAGCGGACATCACCGAATCCACCGTTGCGGTTTCCGCGGGGCCGTTGTGGCCAATCCCACAGACCCGACCTTCCTCCGCTATAAACCTCTGGTCGTTTGTGACCTTAGCCAAGCCCAACTCTTGCACAGGGGAACACCACCGTTGGAGAGAAGAAAAGGTTAGGAGAAGATTTGGTCGTCATCGTCATGCACGAGCTCAGGTGCCGCCAGGAGTTCGGTGGCAGGTTGGGGGGTTGCTCGCCGAGATCTGAGGATCAGGGTTGTAGTGTATTGGACATTGGGTGCTCGCGGCCGCTAAGAATCTTTTGCCGGAGTTGATTCTACACCGCCGGGCCGCCATACCTAGTGCATAGCACCACCCTCTGCCAATCAGAGGTAATTGCGCCACCCATGGGATTTCCCTTCATCTGTTCTACATATAGCACCCTCGGGTTTGTAGAGTAGTGCGTGGGAGCATTGAATCGGGTAACGCCGGCGTGTGCGCCACCATGGGGATGTGGCAGCGCCGCTGCTGGGTGCCGTCGATTGGTGAGGATGGGGTGGCTGTCATTGGATTTGTCGTGGACGCGTAGGATTGGGGGTGTCGGCATGGTTTTGTTTCGTGTGATCTCGGTCGTTGATCGCAGTGTGGGTGGCTCCGAGTTAGAAGCCGTGTGCACCATTGATTCCAAAATGGGCGGTCCAGATTTAACCCATGATGCCCCATTACCTGGTTCCGATCTGACCGTTGATCTTGGATCAAGCAGGTCCTATTTGATCTGGGGTGTTTTAAACCCATGCCGTTGATCTCTGCATGGTCGGGCTAGGTTGGAAAGGGAATAACGATTCACGTGTGTTGATCGTGGCCGTCGATCGGTGATCCCATGGTCCTTGTCCCATACCCCTTCGTGATCTAATCTGAACTCTTGGTTTTGGATCCAGCGGCAGGATCGCGCCCGTGTGTAAGCCGCCTTGCCAATTTGCAAATGAGCCCCTAGGATTTTGGTAAATCAACCCGCCATCCATACTGAGTACAGAAACATTACAAATAGGTCTGAGTTCTTCTGATTTAGTCCCTAGATTCCTTAAAAGCTCAAACCGTGGTCCTTAAGCATTAATAATTCATATAAATAAATCTAGAAAACGGTTCTTAGTAGAAGGATAAATCCAGAAACTTGTATAATCCATATCTCCTATGTTTTAACCCCAATTTAACCCATTCCAGTTGCGTTAGCTTCATAAAAATATTTTCTATGCGGTAGCAACATCATGTCTACCATATTCCATACATTTATAATTAGAAAAGTGTTCAATCTATATTCAGTAGATTAACACTACTAATCTAGGTTAATCTCTCTATAAATATAATCTGAGTTAAAGTTAATCCCTAATCAAGTTACAATCTAGATTAAAGTTGGATTAGTTAATAGAATATATTTTCTCATATATTTAGAATATATTTTCTCATATAATGTATATTAATCAATTTATAATATAGTGTATCTTCGGAAAATCATATCTTTCTAACCGTAACCCTGAATTTAGTAGTTCTCGAATCTAGGCTCTCGTTGCTATACATAGAACATTATTATGCAGTTTGTTCTTAGGTTTGGTGTGATGTTAATTTTTTCTATACCATGTTTGTTTGTATTGCTACAACTAGTAGCGATCTCGAGTCCCAGACAAGTTGTGTCCTTGATCACTCTTTTTTACCTAATAATGTTTGCTGTTAATCACTGTGACATGCTCAGGTTAATTTGATTGGACCTAATAGCTTTCCCTAGCATTGTTTATCCTCCGCCTTGCAAACAGATGAATTATTGGGTAGATTTGCTATTGCTCTACCTAGTTTTGGGAAACTAATGTTTTATTATGACCTTGTTCCAATTATGTTGTTGTTTAATTATTGTTCATGATAAGATCATATTGTTAATTGGAACATGGAGAACCACCTGGGAAAACAGTGCTACCACAAGGGTGGAATGAGACGCTCTTGGCCAAGTAACTAGGAAAGCTAGGGAGAGAATACCTTACCCGGAAGGGGCAAGCGGGGAGGTGTCGCTGTTAGAGTATAGGGAGGTCCTCGGGTCGAACTGTCTGTAAAGCTTTTCAGACGAGGGATTCCTATGCTTCCTTCTTCCTGAATCCGTAGCGGGTTTTCTCAAACTAGTGGAACTTTGGAAAGGCCTCGCCTTCTTTGCACGCTTCATAAAGAAAGATCCCTTTTCCACCAAAGCGACATTATGAAACTTGAAGGTCTTGTCGTAGATCTTCATAAGAAATATCGTTGCCAAAGGCCTTGCTGTAGGTCTTGTTTGCGAGATTCTTTACCGTTCAATAGCAATGGGTTTCGTTGAAGCATCCTTTCATATTTCTTTATCAAAGATACGCTTAACCTCACGAGTTAGCCATTGTGGTCAAAGGAGCAAGTTCCCTTGTTTTCCACTGTTTTGGATGATGCGAGATGATGAATGATGCGATGCTATGTAGCTTGATGCGATGATATGATGCAACAAATGTTAATGAACAAACACTTCGTAATACTAAGACTCCGTAACCCCTTAGGAACAACTTTGGAGTCTCTTCACCTTTTACTTAGGTGGTATTTTAGCTCTGCATCCCCTTAGGAACGACTTTGGAGCTAAGCTCTGCATCCACTTAGGAACGACTTTGGAGCTTCTTCACCTTTTACTTAGGTGGCTATGGGGTAGCCTGCAATTTTGTAGCTATGGTGGTTTGTACGAAGGTGGCTATGGGGTAGCCTGCAATTTTGTAGCTAGGGGGGAAGAATAATCAAAAGCAATGTTATCATGATGAAAATAGTCATACCATACGTCAACATAGCTTGGGCTTTCTTGACGTAGCTCTCTCTGCTGTGGCCTACGCCCCTGCTTGTTGTCTTGTGTGATGTGACGCATCTCGTCGGCAGCTTCATCAATCTTCTTCTGGAGTTCAGTCAACCGAAGCATTTTCTCCCTTCTTCTCTCCACCTATTGGTGGATAGCCTCTAGATCTCTGATTTCTTGATCTAGCTCTTCTTCTTGTGGTGGTGGGCTAATGGCCTTCCTTTTCTGGCTTTTGGCCTCCCTTAAAATGAGCCCTTCTTGGTTGGTGTCCAGCGATGCAAGGGTAGCCCCTGGCGCTACTGCCTTCTTTGGCGGAATGGCGAAGGTAGTTGTTCGAGCTCTTCGTGTCGAAGGTGGTCGTGGGTTCGATCCCCATGGTGGGCGCCAATGTTGGTCACTTGTTGTTAATTGCTGTGAATCAAGAGCAAGGCAACACATTTGTTATATGTTAAAGACCTTCGTCCTCTGAACCATTATTCCCTCTTGGGTATAATGAATCTTAGACGAAGGTCATAAACAACAAGTTTACATTATTCGTAAATATAAAGATATACTCGCAAGATGTAATATCATGCCATGTATTCATTTCATAATGGATATAAAACTACTTACAAAGATTATATTACATTGATACCTTTGGCTTGTTTGAAGGTAGTGACGCGAAGGCAATTACAATTCAGCGTGAACAGTACGGGGGTACAGTTCATCTATTTACAGGCAATCGTACAACCTCATGCGTTATTACATTCATGCCCTCAATAATTACATACAGGGTTTACAAATGTCACATGGACAACATTGTCACTTTTATTCAACATCTTGATCGAACAACACCTTCTCGTAGCATCGCCTTCCTGCTTCATCGTGAAGAAGCTTGCTTCATCGTACTTCTCTTATGTTATGTCGAAGCTTTTTTGGTGACTAAGCTCCTGTAATATTTAGTAGTATGCTAAAAGCAAATGGTTAGCCGTGTTTTTGAGGTCCTTCGAAAGACGATGGCCCCCAACAGGATTGGGATCCGAGGGACCCAGACCGTGTACCGATTCATTTATGTGTGATTTGATTGGGGCCGTCTAGGGGTGATCAGATGGATCAGGTTTGCACATGCCCTTTCACGGTGGAAAATTTGCATAGAAACTCCTAGAGTTTCCTGAAAAGAACCCACAGTGCACACACAGAGTAGAAGTACCACAGATAGGTCCTGTGTTTTTCAATTTGAACCCTGAACTCCCTTGGTATTTGCGTCCGTAACCCAGAGTTATCGGAGGTATTCACAATTAATGCAGAAAATGATTTCTAGTATAGAAATAATTCCAGAATCTTGTTTAATTCATAACTAATTCATTATAACTCCTTTTTGATCCATTCCAGTTGCATTAGATTCATATTATTATTGTTTATCATCTTGTAATGCTATTTTGTTATGAAACATATGTTTAATTTTTGCACTTAATTTGTTTTATATCTAACACCTAAATGTTCAGAAAATCATAACTCTTTAACTGTAACTCTAAATTTAGTGGTTCTCGAACCTACGATCTCATTACGATGCGTAGATCATCATTATGCATTATGTGCTCATGTTTGCTGTGATGTTAATTTCTCCTATACCATGTTTGTTTGTATTGTTGCAAGTGGAAAATACTGAGCAGGAGCTCATTGAACGCAAGTTGTGCCCTTGATCACTTTTCTCTACCCAATAATGTTACTATTAATCATTATGATCTGCATAGGTTAATTTTGATGGGACCCAATAGGTCACCCTAGTTTGGTTATCTTTACACCTTGTTACCACTGAACTTCTTGGTAGTCTATGCTAATGATTTTTGTGGTTTTGGGTGTTAAGATACATATTATTTATGATCATGCTATTTATTGTCAATGAGTTATTTACTATTCATGATAAGATCATTTTGTTAATGGGAACATTATTTAATCATTAAGGACCTTCGTCCCTCGAAGCATTATTTCCTTATGGGTATAATGCTCCTCACACGAAGGTCAAAAAGGACACACCTTCATCATATCAATACAAGGGTAGGAATGCGAAGGAATAAATATGATAATCGTATCTTAATAATTCATTTATCCTTTCATTCCATATAAAACACATATGAATATCAACAATGTTAATATTACATTAATACCTTCGGCTTGCTCGAAGGCGAGGATGCGAGAAAGTGAGTACGATCCAACGTGAACAGTAAGGGGTTACTGTTCATATATTTATAGGCATGGGACGCAGCCCGGGCAAAAGTACATTTATGTCCTTAATGTTTACACATGATCGTAATACAAATTATGAAGGACTAAGTAGTCTTTTCCTCCTTCGGCCATTATCAACATTACTCCGCTTCATCACGAGCCGAAGCTTTTCCGTCTGGTGATAGCTTCGACTTTTGTTCTTATCTTCTTTGGGCCCATCTTCATCCTGTGTGTCCTTCGTTATGAGAAAGATGCCTATCTTTCTGAAGATGAAACCTCCTGTAATAGCTTATGTTAAGAACAAATGGTTAATTATGTTTTTGAGGACCTTTAGAAGGAGAAGGCCCCCAACAGTAGCCCCTCGCAGTACTGTTGTTAATCATTATGGACCTTCGTCCCTCGAAGCATTATTTCCTTACGGGTATAATGCTCCTCAGACGAAGGTACAGAAGGACACACCTTCATCATATCAATACAAGGGTAGGAATGTGATGAAATAAATATGATAATCGTTTCTTAATAATTCATTTATTCTTTCATTCCATATAAAACACATATGAATATCAACAATGTTAATATTACATTGATACCTTCGGCTTGTTCGAAGGCGAGGATGCGAGAAAGTGAGTACGATCTAGCATGAACAGTAAGGGGTTACTGTTCATCTATTTATAGGCACGGGACGCAGCCCGGGCAAAAGTACATTTATGTCCTTAATGTTTACACATGATCGTAATACAAATTATGAAGGACTAAGTAGTCTTTTCCTCCTTTAGCCATTATCAACATTCCTCTGCTTCGTCATGAGCCAAAGCTTTTCCATCTGGTGACAGCTTCGGCTTTTGTTCTTATCTTCTTTGGGTCCATCTTCATCCTGTGCGTCCTTCGTTATGAGAAAGAGGCCTATCTTTCTGAAGATGAAGCTTCCTATAATAGCTTATGTTAATAACAAATGGTTAACTATGTTTTTGAGGACCTTCGGAAGGAGAAGGCCCCCAATAGTAGCCCCTCGCAGTACTGATTTGTTCTTTTGTAACAAATTTAGACTGCGACATGAACGAAGGCCTTTAGCCGAAGGTCCAAAAAACAACTTCCCTTTGCTAGAATAGCGAATGACACTGACATGCAGGACCCACCAAGCCTCGAGGCACTAGGCATATAAATAGGAGCTTGCATTGAAGGCATCTCTCGTGCCACTTCAGCTGCTTACACTATGCTTGTCATTTCAAATTTTTCTTGCTTTGCCGAGATTTAATTGGATTTTAAGCTTCGATATTTCAATGTCCTTCAATTTGATGGCTGACGGGAAGAAGATTGTCGACCCGACGCTGTCTAGGTATTACGAAGCTATGGAAAGGACCAATGCAGAGAAGATTGCACATGAGACGCTAGCTGGAATATCTAAGGGTTCCAGTGATAGTGGAGATTTTGGTGTAGAAAGCGTGAGTTAAGACGCCGAAAATCGGCCCTAGAGGCCAAGCAATGTTGTCTTTGGGAAATCAACTATTAAGCAAGGGCAAATTAACGCAATGAAGGGAAGGTACTTCCGTGATACTTCGATTGTGAGGGCTGGAGGGGAAAATAATGTTCCTCTGCCCGAAGCTGACGAGGTGGTAGTTTATAGAAGCTTCATGAAGGCAGGGCTTTGGTTCCCACTGGATAAATTGCTAGTTGAAGTTTTGAAGACTTTTGAAATTTACGTTCATCAGCTTACCCCTGAAGCTATCATCAATATGGGGATTTTTATTTGGGCCCTAAGGAGCCAGGGGTTGGAACCAAATGCAAAGTGCTTCTACAACATCCACAAGCTGTCCTATGAGACGAAGGCTACTGACAAGGAGCAATATCACAACAATTTTGGTTGCTACAGCTTCGTGCCTCGCTCTGAGGTGAGCTACCCAGTTCCAACATTTCAGAAGAGATGGCCAGGGGTCTGGATGCAAGAGTGGTTCTATGTGAAAAACGATTTGGTTGAAAGGGAAGATGTTAAGGGGATTATCCAACGCCCTATCTGGTCTCACTTCAGCATTAGAAGGCCATCCACTCCCCTTGTGAACGAAATACAATCATGCTAGGCTGCTTTTAATACAGTATGCACTTACATAGGCACCAAGGACTTAGTCCAGGAGCATATTGCTTATAGAGTGTGGCCACTCGCAAGTGGGTGGGAGATGCCGAAGGAAGCTACTGCTGGATCCAGCGAAAGCGGTTATCTGAAGTACACATTTAAGTACAGGAGCCAATTTGATGAGCCAAATGATGACTGGCTAGATGCCATTGAGGCAACCAGTGATGAATTGCTTGGTGCCTATTCGAGGGCTGAAGATGATGCTATGACAACGGTCTTCGGGGTTCAAGGCAAAAAGAGACTGAATAGAGTTTTTGATGTCATCCGATTTGTATACCCGAATTACTGTTATCCTTCACAAAAGCAAGGAAAGAAAAGAAAAACAGCTGCTTCGGCAATTTCTAGCATGCCGAAGCCGAAAAAGTTAAGGTTTTAACACACCGCCCCAAGCGCGTTGAAACGGCCGAAGAGCCAAGACCTATTGAGGGGTCTTCTTCTGTATCTGAGCCAATTCACTCCACCCCTGCCGAAGCTAGGACAGAATCGACCGAAGAGTCAGAGCTAAAGAAAGCAGCAGAACCACCGAAGGCTTCTAGTCCATTGCAAGAGACGGAGCTGCCGAGGGTATCAAAGATTCCTGCAACAACTCCAAAGAGGAGGAGGATGGCCAGCGTACTAGACGCTGTCATGGAATCTGTGAAAGTGCAAACTCCTGCTGCAGCACTTGATTCAGAGGGTGAGGCCTTAAAGAAATCTGGCGAAGATTGTACAGCACAAGCTACTTCTGAGGCTGGACCCTCAACTCCCGTCGAAGCATGCCCTTCAGGGGCCGAAGCATGCCCTTCGGGGGCTACTCCTGTACATGTGGAAAAAGAAAGTGTGCCTGAGAAACTCAAGTCTCCTACTCCCAAAGCACCTACCGAAGGGCTAGAGTTTATCGTGCGACATGCTTCAGGGAAGCAATTGTCGGAAGAACAAATTGCCGAAGCTAGGCAATATGCTAGGGATCTGAAGTATCCACAAGGATCCTTGGTATACAACAACACTGATGAAGATGATTTTCTGTATTGCCTTTTAGACAATAAAGAGATATCTGTTTGCTAGTAGATGATGAGGAACATGGGGTTCCCGAAGCTTGAGCTTGGTCTATCTGCAATGTCAAAGGATGATCTTGCAGATAGCCTTGCTTATAATAGCTTGAAGGTATATATAATTTTGTTGTAAAATAAACTATGTTTGTAGGTTTTCTTGCTATCGTTATGTTCTCACATATATTTTTTTGTTTTTAGGGATTAATTCTAAGTAAAGCTTTAAAGGCTCAAAAGGAAGCAGAGGACGAGAGCTGCTAGATAGCTCTTGGAAATCTTCGATCAGTGGTCATCACACTAAGGAACGAAGCTCTTGAAAAAGATAAGATACTGTTTTCCTTAGTGGACAAGTTGAAAACTTGCGAAGCCAAGCTTAGTGCTCAAGACGAAGCCCATAAAGCTGAAATCAAATATTTGAAGAGAAAACTTGTAGAAATGAATGAAAATTTTGAAGTTGTGAAAGCTAAGCAAGAAATAAGTGAATTGGAGAGATCTAGGGTGCAAAAGAATGTTGAAGAGCTTCGGGATTCCAAGGAGAGATGCTACGAAACATCCATAGAATGCGTGAAGAAACTGAAAGATAGCTTTACGAAGGTGGGAGCATACTCTTCGAAACAAAAAATTATTCGTGGTGATCCCAAAGGAGTTATCTAGTGGATTGGCGAAGAAGCCGAAGCTTTCGATGAAATACTCGGCGATCGCGAGGATTTTTGTGCATTCGATGGTGCACGAGGGGTCATGGCAATTTTAGAAAAGGCCGATTGTGAACATGTTAAGGTTGTTGCCTAGCCAGAATATATTCTCTCAGCTAATGATACGAAGGACCCCTCAGCCGAAGCTTCTTTGCTAGGAGGGAGGTTTTATTCTGATGTCTGGATGAAGGGTGGCCGTGAGATGGCTGATGAAGCCATTAAAAAGAATGAAAAAGAATCTCACAACACCCGTGAAAAGGCAAAACAAGCTGAAGAAGCTGCTGAATGCGCCATGATTATAGGTACTTCTATTAAAGTTTTGCTTCATCGTTCGTTTCTAGCTTTGAAGTTTATCAACATATTCTTTTATTGCAGCTGGGCTTTCACCACCACCGGAGCCGTACAACCCTGAGGCCAACCCAGTTATGAAAGAAGCTTTAGATGTAATGAAGATCGCTAATGAAGTCGTTGACGAAGTTGTCGATAGACTATTACATGAAGCTACCGAAAAATACTAAAGGAAGATTAGATTTTTGTATTCTTGAAATGTAATGATTGTGTATGGTTGTCACCTTGTATAAGAATCAAATATCAGATATTTGTATGTACATTAATGTAATATATTTCTTTGTGACGCATGAAATCTTCGTACGTACCGTTTTTGAGCCTTTGGCGAAAAAACACCTTCCCTCCTTTTCATGCTTCACAAAGAAGAGAATTTTTCTTATGCCACTGTTGATGAAGGTTAGCTTCGTGTAGTACAATATATCTGTCGAAGGTATATGCTGTGCTATAGCACATTCTTTCATGATCCGACGAGTATTTTCGAAGGAGCAATTTCCCTTCTTCTCCACAGCTTTTTGCTGATGCAAAATGATGTATGATGCAATGCTATGTGATATGATGTGATGGTTTGATGCAAAATGATGTTTATGCCAAAGGTAAAAACCCACGCGAATATACACCCAGACTCTGCATCCCCTTAGGAACGACTTTGGAGTCTATTCACCTTTTACTTAGGTGATATTTCAGCTCTGCATCCCCTTAGGAACGACTTTGGAGCTTCTTCACCTTTTATTTAGGTGGTATTTATGCTCTGCATTCCCTTAGGAACGACTTTGGAGTTTCTTCACCTTTTACTTAGGTGGCATCTTAGCTCTGCATTCCCTTAGGAACGTCTTTTGAGCTTCGGAACTTACTCTGCGCTCCCTTAGGAACGACTTTTGGGCTTCAGAACTTACTCTGCGCTCCCTTAGGAACAGCTTTGGAGGTTCAGAACTTGGTTTTATCACACTCAATGGTGTAACCATAGGTTTATTACATCGAGTTGAAGGTTAAACCTTCGTGTATTGTCTTTTGCAACAAAAATGTAAAAGCAAACAATAGTAGAAATGAAGCACATCAGAGATTTTTTTGGCCAAAACATTGTGTCATCATCAGTATATGTCTGGATTCGGGCATAGTGCTATTGACTGTGCAATCTTTAGACTGCTCCCGAAGGTCGCGTTGTTGTTGAGGCCGGAGGTGCCCTTCTGGCTGCTGATCGTGACTTGGGGTAGGCACCATTCGTGGAGGTGGTGGTAATTGAGCCCATGAGGCTTGTGAATGACTTGCTGAAGCTAGAAAAGCCGTAGGCTGTTGATTGCCTACGTATTCTGGGATGTATGGAAGGTAGCACGAAGCAGTGTGGAGAACCAGCTTCGGCTGATTCTGCCACGCCTCAGCTTCAGCAATTTCCTTTTGCTTTTGGATCGTGACCTGGCACGTCCTTGTTGTGTGACCTTTGTCCTCACCACAGAAAAGGCAAAACAACTTCCTAGGTTTATTGCCGAAGCTTCCTCCACTGAAGCTTCTTCCTCCCCTACCTCTCGGAGCTGGTGGTCTGTACGGAGTCTGCTGCATGCCCAAAGACTATGAGCTATGATGGCTGCTCTAAGCATTGCTGGCCCTTTCATCATTGGCATTGGAGTTATGGATTGACCTAACATGCCTGGGATGAAGCCTTCCTCCGAAGCCCCTGGTCATTTCAGAAAATTTGTATGCTTCCTCCCTTCTTTGGCGGAAATAATTATCTGGACGGATGTATTCATCCATTTTCTGAAGGAGTTTTTCCAAAGTATGTGGTGGCTTTCTTGCAAAATATTGGGCTGTAGGTCCTGGCCGAAGCCCCATGATCATGGCCTCAATAACAATTTCATTGGGCACTGTAGGCGCTTGAGCTCTCAAACGCAGGAACCTTCGGATGTAGGCCTGCAGGTGCTCCTCCTGGTCTTGCGTGCATTGAAACAAGGCCTGAGCAGTAACTGGCTTCGTATGATAGCCCTAGAAACTAGTGACCAGCATGTCCTTTAGCTTTTGCCATGATGTGATTGTCCCTGGACGAAGGGAGGAATACCATGTCTAGGCCACGCTTCTGACTGCCATGACGAAGGACTTTGCCATGACAGCGGCATTGCCCCCATACGAGGATATTGTTGCCTCGTAACTCATCAGAAATTGCTTTGGATCCGATTGCCCATCATACATGGGCAACTGAGGTGGCATGTAGGATTGTGGCCACGGGGTAGCTTGTAATCTGCTGCCAGAGCAGAAGCATCATCAAAAGTAAAGTTACCATGATGAAAGTCATCATACCATTCATCTTTGTTGAATGAGCTCTCCTGACGAAGCTCCCTATGCTAAGGCCTTCGGTTCTGGTCATCTTGAGTAAGATGACACATCTCCTCAGCTGCATCGTCAATCTTCTTCTGAAGATCAGCCAACCGGAGCATTTTCTCCTTTTTTCTTTGTACTTGCTGATGGATTGCTTCTAAGTCCGTGATCTCCTGGTCAAGCTGGTCCTCCTGAAGAATTGGGCTGGTGGCCTTCCTCTTTTGGCTTTGAGCCTCACGCAAGGAGAGTGCGTCCTGGTTTGTGTCCAGTGGCTGCAGGGCAGCCCCTGGCATCGTTGCCTTCTTTGGTGGCATGTCGAAGGTTGATGCTTGCCGAAGGTTGTGGAAGTGAGTTCACCGGAGGTGGGCTCCAATGTTGGTCACTTGTTCTCAAATGCTGTGAGTCAAGAACAACGCAATACAATTGTTAATCGTTAAGGACCTTCGTCCCTCGAAGCATTATTTCCTTATGGGTATAATGCTCCTAAAACGAAGGTCAAGAAGGACACACCTACATCATATCAATACAAGGGTAGGAATTGGAAGGAATAAATATGATAATCGTATCTTAATAATTCATTTATTCTTTCATTCCATATAAACACATATGAATATCAACAATGTTAATATTACATTGATTCCTTTGGCTTGCTCGAAGGCGAGGATGCGAGAAAGTGAGTACGATCCAACGTGAACAGTATGGGGTTACTGTTCATCTATTTATAGGCATAGGACGCAGCCCGGGCAAAAGTACATTTATGTCCTTAATGTTTACACATGATTGTAATACAAATTATGAAGGACTAAGTAGTCTTTTCCTCCTTCGACCATTATCAACGCGAGCCGAAGCTTTTCCGTCTGGTGATAGCTTCGGCTTTTGTTCTTATCTTCTTTGGGTCCATCTTCATCCTGTGCGTCCTTCATTATGAGAAAGAGGCCTATCTTTCTGAAGATGAAGCTTCCTGTAATAGCTTATGTTAAGAACAAATGGTTAATTATGTTTTTGAGGACCTTCAGAAGGAGAAGGCCCCCAACAATGATCTCTCATTATTTGGGTTGGTATTTACTTATACTTAGTAACTGCTAATAAAACTTGACCAACTTATTAAAAGCAATGCTTTGCCTTAACCATTTTTTGTTGATCAGCCGGACACTATACTGAGCCCGCACTTTTGGTGAGCTCATGCACATTATTCTCCACACTTGTTGAGCGATGAACTTTTGTGAGCTCACTCTTGCGATAAAACTCTTCCCCCCACAGGTGAAGAGCAGGTAGCCCAGGAGGAGGACTACTACGAGGAGTTTGATGAGGTCTAAGAGTTGTCTCCCAATTGACTTAATGGGGTCAAAGAAATAATATGAGTTTGCTTTATTTATTATCAGTTATTTTGTAAGACATTCTCATTATGTAACAATGTTTGTGACATTTATCTCTATACACTTGGTCATTGTATGTGTTGTCCTTCTTTGGCACATATATGAGACACACCAGGGTTTACCCCTTAAATCTGGGTGTGACACCCACTTACGTGCAGTGCATCTAAGACGGGCCATCTACAAAAGATGTCGTAAGCACAAGAGTGAGAACAGAACTATATGACCAGCAAGTGAACCAATAACAGAATAAGACAAAAACTTTTGTAAGGTGAGTATGTATGTAGGAGTATAACATAGAATTGGTCGAGATGACCAACTTTTGAAGTGACAAAGGGTCAAGGTGAGAATAAGGGTCTATAGTCCTTAAAGCGACCATTCTAGTCTAGGTTAGCGGTCCTATAGTCAGCAAGGCTTTGATACCACTTATGTCACACCCGGTTTTAGAAGGAAAACCGAATGCGAACCATGTACGTGCCATGATCAGAAACTCACGTACACAGCGATTACATAATTGGATATGAACACACATTGCTAAAAAATAATAGTAGAAAATAGTACTTTATTACATCATGATGTCCAAGACATCTACAGAGTCATTAACTTAAGTCATAATCAAAGTGCGAATATGAAACCTAGTATGATAAGGCCTTCAGAGGCAGCTCACTGGGGGTTCACCACTAAACTAATCTAGAACTCATTGAAGTCCTGAAAATCCTAAAATTCCTCCATGTTTCCTTCATCTTCTCCTGAGCACTAGTTGCAATGGGGATAACCTAGGGTTTGGTGTTTTTAAGCAAGGGTGAGTACACATCAACGTACTCAACAGATGTCCCTTTTGGCTCAAGTGGACTAGTTATATGTGGCGTTAAGCTTAAAGCAGTTGTTTTTAGTTGGTCAAGTATTTATTACTAGTAGAGATCCAAGTTTTAGCAATAATCGCAAGTTATTAACCCAGATAGTACTCCCTCCAAGAGGAAATACCAAATACCATAAATATAATCATCATCATTAAGCATCATCATAAAGGTATCCAGAGTAACTCTAATCAAAAGAGCTCCCAAGGCTGCTCATAACCTCGAGCACGACTGATATACCAATTTCTAACACTCTGCAGAGGTTGCACACTTTACCTATGAGTCGTGATCCCTTCCCAGCCTAGGTTGTACAGACCCGATCTTCACTGCCAAGGTGAATGACTAGGGATTCACTGCGTAGCCTTTACAAAGATTCCCCTGATGTGTAGTTGTCCATTAGGTTTCGCCAGTCGTACAAACATAGTACTACTCTCTAAGATGGGTGACTAACAAAACCAAATCGAATAAACATCGGCACACACCCTTAGCAGAGCATGCACTATGCACCGACCCCCATTGACGGCATAATGGCGAAGCCAACTACACCCTCAAGTTCCTCTAATTAATCGGCTAAGGGTGTCCCATTCCACACTCATGGTTGTACAGTTTTCCCGGGTGGTCATCCAATGAACAGGTGTGACACTATAAAAACCATCAACTAAAATAATACATTTAAGACTATTAATGATAATTAGGGTAATAACTTTTCTTTCTAATGTTTGATTTTTATTTTGCATAGAGAATAATTTGGTTTTACTCATGTTCGATTTTGGATATTTAATAGCATTTCCTTCTTAATGAAAATCCAATTAATTAATATAATAATTATTGGTCCAAAAATAAATATTCTAGTTGAATAAATTTTGGTATAATTATTATGATTTTTGAATTATTTATAAATATATGTATTTACATTTTTAATTAGAAAAGAAAAAAAACCCTAACCCTAACAGGCCACTAGGGGCCCAATAGCCACAGTCACGCCCTCCCTGCCCTAACCAGCCGCCGCCACCAGGAATCCCCTCCCCCCTTCCTCTCCTTGCCGCGCGTGTGACGGAACCTCCCAAGTTATTAGGCCCACCTACAGCTGGCCTTGTCCAATGGACCTTGGACAACCATGTAGATACACATAATCACTTGACAAATCCGGTATCTGTATCCTTATTTCCTCGCCCAAGAGCGTTTCACCCGTCATGCAGATATTACAACACATCGGAGGAACGAATAAGCGGAAGCGAATTACAATAACTTAATTTACATTCATCAAAATATAGAGAGAGTTATTATTACATTACCAAGATATAAGAGTGCATAGAGTAATATTATTACAGACTTGGGAGGCAAAAACCCCTCCCACATAAAAGTATATTGTTTTTCGGGTGGGAGGCCAACATCCTCCTGCGCCTTCATTGTTGAGGTTCTTCTTTGGGCACCACCTTAGAGCAAAAACAGCAAAAGTCTGCTGTTTCTTCACCTACAACAACGTGGGTTCGAAAACCCTGAGTATGAAGTGTACTTTCGCAAGTCTTACCCGTCAAAAGAAAAGACTCTCAAGGATATGCTGGCTTGAGGGAGTCAAGGTAAGGCTGATCAAGTATTGAAGACTCTGTTTTGCAGAAATGCTTACTAAAAGTGGATCCTTAAAAATCAAGTTTTATTAGCAAGTTAAGTCATTACGTGTTACTAGAGTTCTTTATACCCTAGTTCAAGCACTTGACCTACACTAGCCGTCTTTTATCAACCCTTTTTGTTCACTGGAATGCTACGTGTAAGATAGTGACCAAGTCTTCATATCCGAGAAGTGACGGCGATCCGAATCGATTAATACCCAGCTGGGGATCTCCAATCACACGACATATGTAGCACTTAACCCTTGCATATGTCAACTCGCCACCGGGTTTCTTAAGACCCACTACAAAATAAATCCCGCTATAGCAACACATATATGCGCTGCTAAATGCCATTATAAGTGTTGTTAAGGCCTATACCAACGCATAATTTTGTGTTGCCTATGCTACCGTTGCTAGGGTCTATTACAACACATACATATACGTTGGTAACTCTTATTAATAACCATTGCTAAAATGCAACATATACTTATGGCTAATGCAACAATTATATGTGTTTCTGCCACAACTAGGCCAGTTCTTCTCTAGAGCTATTACAACATTTAGAATGTGTTATAGCAATGCTTATATACGTTGCAAGTAATGAACCATAAACAAATATTTATAATTATTATTTTATTTGGACAAAAAATATGTAGAGCATGTGCATTGCACATTATCAATTTCCAAACTGTTATAGGCTTGGTAAATAATCTAAAATAACTCTGTATTAAAAATAGTAGTACCATTACAAAATATCATCCACAACTTAATTCATTACACAATGTGTGAATTTACATTTTTTCTATGGCATTATGAAACAAACAAAATATGACTCATAAATCGGAGTCATTAGTAGACTCATCGCTCTCATCACTAATAATGCCAAATTAAATGAGAATCAAAGTCATAGCCCTCATGTTGTCTGTTGCTGTGGTTGAGATTAAAGAGCCACCATTTCTGTCTGCAATTGAAATCAGGAAACCATTCAGCTGTCGAGTTATGATCCTGTGGAGTAAAATACATGATAAGTTAAACATCTAATACACTAGCTTATCAAATCATCACTATATATCAGTAAACAACAAAATGATTGCAGCAGAATAAATTCAAAAAAGAGGAAAAATTATTCACCAATCTCCAGTCATCCACAATGTGTTGGACGACAGAGGCTTCTATTGTGAACCTCGAGGCAATGTCATCCACACTCATCATACCATGGTGGTTAGCCGACATCCCTTTGTACAGTTGGATTATCTAGCTTTTGAATGTGCTGGACGTTCAGAACCTGATGGTAGAAAAAACAAGAATAGAGAGTCTGAAAAAGAATCCCCATAGTAGGGCACGAGACTATAATCAAGACAGTTACAGGCAGAAACAAACAAGGATGAGACATGAGTGGGTTTCTACTCTAGGTATCACATAGCTAACAGAACCATGAACATCGAAATGGTGAAATCATACTAAACCATACTAAACGATAAGTAAGGCAAACTGAACCATGAAAACATTAGTTTTAATTTCCATTACACTATTACCACAGTCCAGCCTCACAGACGGACATTAACTTTGTCATTGTATTGTAATATGTAAATCGTAAAAAGGAGCAGAAAACAAATAAATTACCTTTATCAAACTTTTTGCTATCAAGGTGTAGCCTGGTAACGATGGAGGTTTCGATGATGAGATGCTCAGAAATCTTTCCTGTAAAAAAGAAGAGCGCATTGCATACATGAACCAAAATCATGCAAGTAATAAGGCGGAAAAGCAAACTCTGAGCTCATAATGATGGCACCATGGAAAGTTGAATCGAAACCAATAGAAGCAAACGACCTTGAATCTGCACACAGGCACAGTGACAACCAAAGCAATGAAAGGCCAGAGGAGGCGGCCTGGGGTCGACAAGTGGGGACGTGGGGAGAGCATACCGTGGATGTGCGGCGGCAAGGCGACAACATTTCTAGGGGCTAGCAGGCAGGCCCCGGCGGCGACGGACTGGTGGAGACAGGGGGCACGACCACAGGAGTGAAGGTGACCTTGCCGTTGCCATTGCCGTAGAAGTCCTAGAACACAGAATAGGAGGAGCCACCGTTGTGTTGCCAGATGGGGTCGGACGACCTAAGGGGACGACGATGCAGGATCTGGGATCGAGGTGCGGGGACAAGCCGGGGCTGAGGACGAGGAGGAGCGCGGGTAGGCCAAAGCTGAGGAGGTTAGCGGTGGGGGCGTAGAGCAGATGGCGCTAGGGCTAGAGGTGACCACGACGGCGTAGAGCAGACATCACCAGGACGAACTCGCGCTAGGGTTTCATGGTTCGGTTCCATTTATTTTTTATCTGGGATTGGACGGACGGTGGATTGTTTAATAAAAAACATGAAAGGCTGCTTTTAATAAATGAGAATACATTAATCAATACATTCTACTAGCAACGTATATGAAGTGTTGTTGTATCCTATTTAAACAACAGATGCCACTAACAACACATACTAAGTGTTGCTACATCCTAGTTAATGAACGAATGGTGCTAGTAACAAATATTAAGCATTGCCATCACCCTAATAACATAACAGATGATGGTTGCAACGAATATTAAGTGTTGCTCGCTAATTTTTTACAATGCATAAAACCATGTGTTGCTACGGATGCGTTGCTATAGGGGATTTGTGTTGTAGTGACCAGACCGAGGTTCACGCCAACCGAGAGCACAGATACACCACCGTCTAGCCTCTTGCCACGGAGGGTACACGCTACTCTCGCCATCTCTCCACTCCCATTGCGTGTTGGCCTTTCTGGTATTAGTCTACCCGAGGCAAAGCTTACCCATGACGAGGCATGCGACCAGTTAAAAGGTCCTCGATCATTAGGCCCACATCGAGACGGTCCTTAATCGACTCAGACTGAGACACTACATCGAGACTCTCTTCTCATGCAAGTCACCCGCCCGGTCTCAGCTTTATCATTTGAAAACCCAAAGTCTGGTACCTGGCAGAGGTACATCTTTTCTGATGTTGAACCCATCATGGCCATGATGGATCCACCATCAAGTTTTATTTTTGAAAACATCTCTTCCACTATGAAGCATCACTTTTTTTAAAACAAAACATTTGTTTTTCTAAATCAGGACTAAGCATCAGAAAACCTTTTAATAAAACAGGTAATCAAGGAATGATAAATATTTCCAAGGAAGGAAATGTAGCAATTAGTTTAGCACACAACTCCTATCACCTAATGCATCATAAAAAGTGATAAAGATTTATAACAGCAAGGAGGTGTCAATTGCACCGGGGCTTGCCTTGTGTTGTAGGGGAGTCGGGCTTTGTTCCATAGATGTCAAAATAAAAACAGTTCCCCGTAGGTGGATTTTCAGTTGATGGAGTAGTCTCCTCTTCTTCAACAGTTATTTCTTCCTCGTTCTCTATACATAACCATATATAACCATTAATGTTCATGTAATGCTTATGAAAATGCAGTGGTAGAAGAGATACATCAAGTTGTATCTTGAATACAATTTTCCTTCATGGTATAGCGGGAAAAGTAGGGTTTTCTAGGTCAATACCCTAGTAGGGTTAGACAGTTTTACCCTAAGGAGCTAGGGTTTTAGGTTTGGGAAACAAACAATGTCCAACACATGTCAAACTTCACCCATGGGCTCTAAATACCATACTAGGTCTATCCAAAAAGTTTTGTGATTTTTGGAGTTACTAAGTATTTTCTAAAATTCCAAAGGTCTAGGTTTTGGCCTTCTAAATTACTAAATAATTCTTGGTTTGAGATAAAAATCTTGGAACCATTTTTAGTGGATACTAGAGAAATTTAGGAGTCCAACAAAATTGGTCTCATATTTTTATCATTTTTCTATAATTTTCTATGGATTTCCTAAGTCTGGTAGAAAAAGAAAAGGAAAAATGGTAAATAGTTGTGGGCTGAAATTGGCCCGAGTCGGCCCAAGAACGGGGAAAACGCGCGTCCGTGCATGCCCGCGGTGTTTACTTTGCATAGAGGACCCTGATCTTTTAAAGAACCCATAAAGACTCCTGCGCACTATTCCTATGGGTCACTGACATTTACATCGAGGTCCCTCCCTTTTCTGTTTCTTCACAACTTGAGATCCCCGACCACGGCGGCGGAGCAGTAGCTCCGATGAGCCAAGACTGGCCGGAAAACACAACGACTATGCTTCTCCGTTGCTCAATACCTAATTCTACCCTTGGCGACACTAATCCCCCACTTAATTGCATAATTCCGAGCTGGGAACTCATTGTCCACGACAACAGCGGAAACTGAGAACACATTGACGTGTTCTGAGCTATCCAGGGCGATCTAGTTCAATCCAAAGGGTCTATGAGTACTAGGGAACTTGAGGGAGACTAGAACATCAACCAAGGAGGCTTGAACTAACCTGCAGAAGGCCGACCACGACGCGGTGGTTCACGACGTGCGAAAAACTGATTTGGGGAGAGAAAGGAATTGGGGCTCTCTAGTGGCTAATTGGAGGAAAGAGCGGGCGCTCTGGCTTCGAGATGACCCAACGGAGCTGATGACATGCTTAATTTGTAGTGCCAGACCGCGGTGGCTCTTGAATTTGGAATAGCGTGCTGGCGGCCGGAGAGGGGGAGAGTTACTGGTAGGGATGGCAATTTTACCCACGGGTTCGGATATCCGACGGATATCCGACCCGTCGGGTACGGGTTCGGGCACGAAATTTGACCCGTGGGTCTTACCCGTACCCGACCCGATTTTATTACGGGTCGGGTACGGATTTGATTTCTTACCCGCGGATACCCGACGGATATCCGAAAATAGTGATTTTAGATTTTCAACCTACCAGTACGCTAGCTAGCCGTCCACCCTCGACAGCTCATCCTACTGCCATCCCTCCCTGTCTGCTGATGCTCTTGATCTGGTTCTAGTACTAGTGCCAGTACGTTTGATAAAGTGCCAGTACGTAGTACCAGTGCTATCTAGTACAAGTACTTGTGCTAAGAGAGTGTTAATACACTAGACGACTATGCTAGCTACTCTCCGATTTTGACGAGTTGGAAGTTTATTAACAAAAAACATTAGCAATACATGTCCAGGGCTACATCTACACGACTGCACTATGCAACAACATTATGTGCCTCCGGTGTTCATGGCGATGTGCGACGCTCAGAACTGCACTAGACTTCATTTAGGTAGAATGCACCAAGCTGCTATACCCGACGGATACCCGATATCCGTCCGATACCCGATGGGTATGGGCATGGGTACAAAATTTTACCCGTGGATATAGTCATGGGCGGATATGGATAATCCCCGCGGGTATGGTCGCGGGCGGGTATTTACTCTACCCAATCCGAACCCGACCCATTGCCATCCCTAGTTACTGGTATAGGGTTACCGTGGCACTTCACCGTGGCAAGCCACCGGTGATGACCAGACATGCTAAGACAAGTCACTGCGATGAAGTACTGCGTTTAGGCATGTGGCACCCGAGCAGCAGGCGGCCAACTCCGGCAAGGTTATCTGGACCGGCCGTGAGACAAGTGGGCACGACGGCTGGGGCGGAACAGTGTCCCAAGCTCATCCCCAGCTCCAGATTTTTCACCCTACATAGTTATCTGCACTTCACTAGGCACGAATCGTGACAGTGACAACGATCACGGCGCGGGATCACCGGCGGCGAGGGGGGCTGAACCTGAGATCGTACTCAGTTACGTCAATGTGTTCTCAAAGTGATTTGCTCCAAAATTCATGTAGCAACTCAACCATCCATCTGTATCAAATTTGTTGCTCTATAAATCAGCTATAATTCGACTATAGAGACCTTGCTCATTTACTTACTCCTTCGAGCTTGATTCGAGTCCAAAGTTCAGCAGAACTCACTGTCAGACCAGTATCAGACTTTATGGGTGACTGACAGCAATACTTTGAGCCCATTTCACTTCAATTTTTGTACAACACTCATGTTTTGTGACTTAAACAAAGTTATGCTCCTTTAGTAGCTCTACAAATTTGATGTATTGACCTAGAGTAAATTTCTTTGTATTTTTAGAAATATAGAGCTCCAAAGTCAGCCCTATTCAACTGAATTCAGACTTAGGCATATGAAGTGCATGGGGTGCTTTTTGCAAATAAGTCCAAATCCCACCATTTGACTTGCAAATCCTCAAATATAGAGTACACATGATTTGTGGTGTTCTATCACTTTGGTATTTGCACTTGGGTCCAAAAGTGCACAAAATTTACAATTAACCCCCTAAGGATTCAATTAGGGTTTCTAGGGTTTTATTTTTAGTGTTTTTGGCATATTAGGGTTTTGGTGCCACCAAGGTCCATCACATGTGATACCTTATGACCATTTCTCATGTCCTTTGAGGGTTTAGCTTGTTTGGGCTTCACTTATATCCATCAGCCCTAATTTAGGGTTAAGCACTCTACCCTAGGGTTAATCACACATCAAGTCTCATCATTACCACTTGTTTGAAACTTTTACCTAGTGAATGCACTCTAGGTGCAACAAACACATGATATGCCAATGCTCATGATGTTATGCTCAAGTTTTAGTGACAGTAACACTAGGGGTGTTACATCCTTCCCCCCATAAAAGAATCTCGTCCCGAGATTTAAGGTCCTAGGGTCAGTAATGGAAAAGGAAACACATCACATTTTTATTTCCTTAACTGTCTTACAAAGCAGGGGGTGGTATGGGGTCTATTCCTTCTTTACAAACAAATGTACATATCTCACAAGTTACATGAAGCTAAAAACCCAAGAAAATTGTTTTCCAAGAAGTCTTGAATCTCCCAGATAGCTTCATCTTCCGTGTGTTGGTTCCATTGTACCTTATAGAATTTAAGAGTTCTCCATCGGGTGATCCTGTCCTTCTAATCCAGAACTCGAATTGGATGTTCTGAATATGTTAAGTCTGGTTCCAAGGTAACATCCACCACATCAATGGTTTGATCTAGATCCTGAAGGCACTTCTTCAATTGGGACACATGGAACACATTCTGCACTGCAGACAATGTTTTGGGTAGTTGGAGTCGGTACGCCACTGGTCCACATCATTCAAGAATGGGAAACAAACAAATGTATCGTGGTGCAAGCTTTCCTTTTACACCGAAACGGGTCACACCCTTCATTGGTTATACTTTCGGGTACACATAATCTTTGACTTGAAAGTACAAGGGTTGGCGTCGTTTGTCTGCATAACTCTTTTGTCGAGCTTGTGCCTCTTTCAAGTTATGTATGATTCGTTGAACCTTTTCTTTCATCTCTTTAACTAGGTCAGGCCTGAAAAACCACCTTTCTCCTCGTTCAGACCAATTCAAGGGGGTACGACACCGTCGTCCATACAATGCTTCAAATGGTGCCATCCTAATACTTTCTTGATAATTATTGTTATACGGAAACTCTGCCAATGGTAAACATTCATCCCATTTTTGTGGGAATTCGAGAACGCATGCCTGTAACATGTCTTCAAGTATTTGATTCACTCTCTCAGTCTGTTCACTTGTTTGAGGATGATATGCCGAACTGTGGAGCAACTTAGTACCCAGGGACTTATGCAGTTCTTCCCAAAACTTGGATACAAATTGCGGTCCACGGTCCGACACTATGGTCTTTGGAATTCCATGCAAACTGAGAATACGGACAATATATATCTGGCATAGGTGAGAACCGGATAGGTTGTCTTAACCGGTAGAAAATGGGCTATTTTTGTAAGTCGATCAATTATAACCCAGATAGAGTCAAAACCTTTAGCCGTCCTAGGTAATCCCACAATGAAGTCCATGCTAATGTCCTCCCATTTCCATGTTGGGGTGGGCAAAGATTGCAGTGGACCAGCAGTCTTCATATGTATGGCTTTGACACGTTTACAGGTGTCACATTTCGCCACATAGCGTGCAATCTCAATCTTCATTTTTGTCCAGCAATAATGTTGCTTTAAATCTTGATACATCTTAGTGCTTCCGGGATGAATGGAATATCGACTAAGATGAGCTTCATAAAAAATTTGCTAGCGGACTTCCACATCCTTAGGCACAACTATGCGATTATTAAACCATACTATCCCTTGATCATCTTTTCTAAAGTAATTAGCTTTGCCGGCTTCTATTTTCTCATGAATATGTTTCATACCCTTATCATTTTTTGGGCATCAATAATCGTTTGCAGAAGAACTGACTCAAGCTTTAATTGGGTCAAGGTTCCATATTGTATCATTCCCAGATTTAACTTCTCCATTTCTTGACATAATGTGATGTCAGGGGTTTTCAATGTAAGACAATGGCAGGAAGCCTTGCGACTTAGCGCATCTGCCACCACATTGGCCTTTCCTAGGGATAGTGGATTTCTAAATCGTAATCCTTAATCAGCTCAAGCCAGCTTCTCTTCCTCATGTTTAGTTCTGACTGGGTACAAATATACTTCAGACTTTTATGATCTATATATATATATGGCAGATATTTCCCAGCAGATAATGACGCCATATCTTGAGGGCATGAACCACAGTAGCTAATTCCAAGTCATGAGTTGGATAATGCTCCTCATGCTGGCGTAGCTGTCTTGAAGCATATGCTATAACTCGACCCTCGTGCATTAAGACACAACCAAGACCACTGCTCGATGCATCACAGTACACATCAAAAGGCTTTTCAATGTTAGGTTGAGCCATTATCGGAGCAGTGGTCAACAATACCTTCAGCTGCTCGAAGGCTTCGTTGCATCTTGAGGACCAGTTAAATTTTGTATCATTCTTCAACAAACTTGTGATTGGTTTCACAATCTTGGAGAAATCCGAAATAAATCTGCGGTAATAGCCAGCCAGCCCAAGGAAACATCGAACTTGATGTACAGTGGTTGGTGGTTTCCACTCTAGAATATTCTTGACCTTGCTGGGATCAACCGCAATCCCATTTGCGGACAATACATGTCCCAAAAATTGGATTTCCTCCAACCAAAACGCGCATTTGCTGAATTTATCATATAATTGGTGTTCCCTTAAGCGCGTTAATACGATTCGTAAATGTTTAGCATGCTCCTCTTCATTCTTGGAATAGATCAAGATATCATCAATGAAGACCACCACAAATTTATCCAACTCGGGCATAAACACCGAGTTCATTAGATATGTGAAGTGGGCTAGAGCATTTGTCAATCCGAAGGACATAACCAAATATTCAAATAATCCATACCGCGTAGTAAATGCGGTCTTGGGTATATCTTCGGGTCGAATACGGATCCGATGATACCCCGCACCTAAGGTCAATCTTGGAGAATACCCAGGCTCCAGTAAGTTGATCGAACAAGATATCGATCCGGGGAAGAGGGTACTTGTTCTTGATAGTGACCTCATTAAGGGGTCTGTAGTCCACGCAC
This sequence comes from Zea luxurians, assembly GCA_029449295.1. NCBI lineage: Eukaryota > Viridiplantae > Streptophyta > Magnoliopsida > Poales > Poaceae > Zea > Zea luxurians. Next base: position 10,885,924 of record JAOPSE010000002.1, read on the forward strand.
ATTCGAAGTGTTTGATCCTTCTTCTTTACGAAAATTGCCGGACATCCCCAAGGTGATGAACTGGGTCGAATGAATCCCTTTTCAAGCAAGTCTTGTAATTGAGTTTTGAGCTCTGCCAATTCATTTGGTGGCATCCGGTACGACCTTCTAGAAATAGGAGCTGTACCGGGCTTCAGTTTAATCACAAACTCTACATCCCTTTCTAGAGGTAATCCAGGCAGATCTTCAGGAAATACATTCGGAAATTCACATACTACCGGAATATCCTGGATTCCGGGTATGATAGCTTCATAGACCCGTCCAAATGGTTTGGCTGGGACAGCTACAGGGATGGATAAGAGAACTTCTTCATGACCATGGCTCAACTTGATAGTTCTTAAGTCAGTGTTGAGGATAGCTTTATGCTGGGCTAACGAATTTGTGACGGAACCTCTTAAGTCATTAGGCCCACCTACAGTTGTTCTTGTCTAATAGACTTCAGACAACCATGCAGGTGTTCCTGAATCACTTGATAAGTTCGGTATCTGCTTTTCTCACCTTTCCCAAGAGCGTTTTACCCGCCACGCAGACATTACAAATCATCGGAGATACGGAAATGCGGAAGCGATTATACAAACTTACCTTTATTCAAAAGTAAGACAAAGTTAAATATTACAGACCAGGATATAATATACGAGTGCAGAGTATTATTACTACAAAACCAAGGGAGGCAAAAACTCCTCCCGATAAGTTTCAAACAAAAAGTTTTTATGGAGGAACCCTTCCTCCGTAGCTTTATTCTTGGTTTTCTTCCTTTGAGACCACCTTGGAACAGAAACAACAAAAGTTTGTCGCTTCTTCACCTAAAAACAATAGGGAATAAAACCCTGAGTATGGGATTACTCAGCAAGACTTACCCGACTAAAGAAAAGACTCTCAAGGGTATGCTGGCTATAAAGGAGTCAAGGTAAGGTTTCTCAATAATCAAACTCTGTTTGTAGAAAATGCTTACTAAAAGTGGATCGTTAAAATCTAGTTTTATTTGTCAAGTTAAGTATAATAACCTGCAACTAGAGTTCTTTCTACCCTAGTTCAATCACTTGACCTGCACTAGCCAATTTCTTAACAACCCTTCATCTTTACTGGAGTTTTACGTATAGGGCAGTGACCAAGTCTTCATAACCGCGAAGGTACGGCGATCCGAATCGATTATACTCAGCTGAGGATCTCCAATCACACGACATATGTAGCACTTAACCCTTGCATATGTCAACCCGCCACCAGGGTTCTTAAGACTAGATCAGGTTCACGCCAACCGAGAGCACATATACACCACCGTCCATCCTCTTGCCACAGAGGGTACACTCTACTCTCGCCATCTCTCCACTCCATTGCGTGGTATCTTATTTTGGCCTTAGTCTGCCCGAGGCAAAGCTTACCCATGACGAGGCATGTGACCAGTTAAAGGGTCCTTGGTCAGCAAGCCTACATCGACACGGTCCTTAATCGACTCAGACAGAGACACTACACCGAGACTCTCTTCTCGTGCAAGTCACCCGCCCGGTCTCAGCTTAATCATTTCAAACCCAAAGTTTGGTACCTGACAGAGGTACATCTTTTCCGATGTTGAACCCATCATGGCCATGATGGATCCACCATCAAGTTTTATTTTCAAAAACATCCCTTCCACTTTGCCACATCATCTTTTGTAAAAACAAAACCTTTTCTTTGCTAGAGCAAGACTAAGCATAGTAAAAACCCTTTTATAAAACAGGGATTCAAAGGAAGGTAATCAAATTCAAGGAAGGTAATGCACGACTTGTTTTAGCATTCAACTCCTATCACCTAATGCATCAAGCAAGTGAGAAAGCTTTTAAAAGAATCAAGGAGGTGGCAAATGCACCGGGGCTTGCCTTGGTTTACAGGTGATTCAGGCTCAGTTCCACAGATGTCAAAATAAAAACAGCTGTCCGCCTGATGTTCCTGAGGTGGTGGTGGTGAAGTCTTCTCTCCTTCTACTCCAACTTCTTCTTCGTTTTCTAAAGATAACCATACATAATAATGAATGCCCATGTAATGCTCATGAGAATGCAAAGATAATAAGAGTTTATTAGCTAAGGTCTTGAATACAATTTTCCTTCACGGTTCTCCGAGAAACTAGGGTTTCTGGAGTCAGTAAAGGAATTCAAAGGGCATGGGGTAGGGCTTTGGGTTCTAGTTATTAAACAAGGTCCAAATCAAATCAAACTCTACCCAAGGCTTCTAAATAATGTTTAGAGTTCATATAAAAAGTTTGGGGATTTTTGGAATTATCACCTATTTTATAAAAATCCAGACACAATGGTTTAGGCTATTATAAATGCTCCAAAATTCCCTATTTGATCTAAGGTCTTGAATACAATTTTCCTTCACGGTTATCTGAGAAACTAGGGTTTCCGGAATCAGTAAAGGAATTCAAAGGGTAGGGGGTAGGGCTTTGGGTTCTAGTTATCAAACAAGGTCCAAATCAAATCAAACTCTACCCAGGGCTTCTAAATAATGTTTAGAGTTCATATAAAAAGTTTGGGGATTTTTGGAATTATCATCTATTTTATAAAAATGCAGACACAATGTTTTAGGCTATTATAAATGCTCCAAAATTCCCTATTTGATCTAAAAATCATGAAACTATTTTTATTAAATACTATGGAAAAATAGGAATCTAGTAAAATTGGTTTGACATTTTTATCATTTTTATATAATTTTCTACAGATTTCCAAAGTTTTGCAGAAAAAGAAAAGAGAAAAGCTTGAACAGTTCTGGGCCAAATCTAGCCCAGGCGGCCCAACTCAAGTGGAAAGCGCGCGCCCGCGCCCGCGCTGCGAACTTTGCAGAAAGGCCCTTGGCTTACTGAATAACTGGAAGCGGGGTTACGTCACTGTTTAACTGAGTCATTGACAGATGCAGAAAAGCCCCTCTGGTTCTATCCCTTCGCAGACCGAGGTCCTCGACGGTGAGCGGCGCGGCAGAGCTCCGGCGAGCTCCTGGACCAGCCAAACGGGGCAAAGACTAGTGCCCTACTTCGGCCGAAACCGAATTCACGCCCTAACCAGTGTTTCCCCTAAGTTAATTTCAAGAATGGTGATCTAATTTGGTCTGGCCATGGTGACCGTGTGGACAAACCAAGGATCAACGCGTTCCCGGTGATTGGTGGCGGTTTAGTTCAATCGGGCGGGTTGACGAGCATCACAGGCACATGAGCACACTTAAACGAGGGAGCACACGGTATGAACTAACCGGAATTGCGCTGGCCGCGGCGAGGTGTTCTTGCGGTGTGTTCGAACCGATTTGGGGGAAGTTAGAAATTGGAGCTCTTAGATCTAGCTATAATATTGTTATAGCAATCCTAAGCAAATTCTTGCTCGATCCTGCTTGAATTCATGCCCAAAGTCACTGCAGTTGCACTGTCAGTCTGAAATTCAGACTTTAACAGCCTGACAGCCTGACTTCAGGTTTAATTATCTCCTTATTCTTCATAACAACCTTGCTTACACTCTTAAGCAAAATTGTTCTCCTTTGATAGGTTTACAAATTTGATGTGGTGACCTAGGGTAAATTCTTACTATTTTGGAAGATATAGAGCTCCAAAGTGGAGTCAATATCACTGATTTTCAGACTTAGCACTAGAACACAAAGGGGGTCCTTTTGCAAATAGGTCTAAAATTTAGGGTTGGAATTGCAAATCTTCATAAATGTGAACCATATAACTTTATATGCCTTAACATCATAGTTTTTACACTTTAGCCCAAAAGTGCACTGATTTTGCACATAACCCCCTAGGGTTTAGGGTTAGGGTTTTCCAGGGTCCTTTTTAGGGTTTTTGGTATTCTAGGGGTGTGAATGAAACTTAAATCCATTCTTAGTAACATTTTATGATTATTTTACTTAAGCTTTAGGGTTTTCTCTATTTAGGTCTTGTTTTACCCTTCAGATCCCTGTTTAGGGTTAAGTACCCTACATTAGGGTCTTATTTGCAAAACACCATATCAATACAACTTGTTTGAAATTTTTGCCTAGTGAATGCACTCTAGGTGTGTCAAACACATGAAATGCTGATGCTTATGATGTTATGCTCAAGTTTTAGTGACAGTAACACCAGGGGTGTTACATCCTTCCCCCCCATAAAAGAATCTCGTCCCAAGATAAAAAATCCTATGGTAGGTAGTGGAAAAGGAAATGCTTCACATTTTTATTTCCTGATTTATGGTACAAGGCAGGGGTGGTTTGGGGGCTTACTCCTTTATTACACATGTTATAATTTACATGAGGCTAGAAAGCCTAGGAAATTCTTTTCTAAAAAGTCTTGAGTCTCCCATGTAGCCTCATCTTCAGAATGTTGGTTCCACTATATTCTGTAAAACTTGAGAGTTTTTCTCCGGGTAACCCTGTCCCTTTGATCCAAGTCTCAAATAGGGTGTTCTAAATATGTCAAGTCTGGCTCTAGGACAACATCTGTTACTTTAATTGTTTGGTCTGGAACCCGAAGACATTTCTTCAACTGAGACACGTGGAACACATTATGCACAGCAGACAAGGTTTCAGGTAGTTGAAGTCGATATGCCACTGGTCCACACTGTTCAAGTATAGGGTATGGACCAATGTACTAGGGTGCAAGCTTCCCTTTAACCCCGAAACGCGATACACCCTTCATTGGTGAAACTTTCAAGTAGACATAATCTCCTACGAGAAAGTACAAGGGTTGTCGCCGCTTGTCTGCATAATTCTTCTGACGAGCATGGGCTTTCTTCAAATTACGAATTATTCTCTGCACTTTTCCTTCGATTTCTTTTACCATATCAGGCCTGAAGAAAGACCTTTCACTAGGTTCAGACCAATTTAGTGGAGTACGACATCGTCATCCATATAAAGCTTCAAAGGGTGCCATCTTGATGCTTTCTTGATAGCTATTATTATATGAGAACTCCGCTAAAGGTAAACATTCATCCCATTTTTGTGGGAACTCCAGAACACATGCCCGTAGCATATCTTCAAGTATCTGATTCACCCTCTCAGTCTGCCCACTAGTTTGAGGATGATAGGCCGAACTATGGAGCAACTTAGTATCTAGTGCTTTGTGAAGTTCTTCCCAAAATTTAGACATGAATTGCGGTCCACGATCTGACACTATCGTCTTTGGAACACCATGCAGACTGAGAACATGGGCAATGTATAATTCTGCATATGTGGCCACTGTATACTTTACCCTGACAGGTAGGAAGTGGGCAATCTTTGTGAGTCGATCAACGATAACCCAGATAGAATCATACCCTTTGGCAGTCCTGGGCAGTCCCACAATAAAATCCATACTAATATCCTCCCATTTCCATGTTGGGATTGGTAATGATTGCAATGGCCCAGCAGCCTTCATGTGTATGGCCTTGACATGTTTGCAAGTGTCACACCTTGCCACATAGCGTGCAATTTCGATTTTCATCTTCGTCCACCAATAATGCTGTTTCAGGTCTTGATACATCTTAGTGCTTCCAGGATGAATAGAATAGTGACTAAGATGTGCTTCATCTAGAATTTGCTGGTGGACTTCTTCATTCTTTGGCACAACTATGCGGTTGTTGAACCATACGACACCTTGATTGTCTTCTCTGAAGCAGTTGGCTTTTCCAGCCTTTATCTTCTCATGGATATATTTCATACCTTCATCATTCTTTTGTGCGTCAATTATCCTTTGTAAGATGACAGACTCAAGCTTCAATTGATTTGAAGTCCCATGCTGAATCATTCCTAGGTTTAGATTTTCCATCTCCTGGCACAATGTAATGCCAGAAGTCCTCATCGTTAAACAATGGCAGGAGGCCTTGCGACTGAGTGCATCTGCCACTACATTTGCTTTGCCTGGGTGATAATGGATCTCCAGTTCATAATCTTTAATAAGCTCGAGCCATCGTCTTTGTCTCATATTGAGCTCAGACTGGGTAAAGATGTACTTCAAACTTTTATGGTCTGTATAAATGTGACAGACATTTCCCAGTAGATAATGACGCCATATCTTCAGAGCATGAACCACTGCAGCTAGCTCCAGGTCATGAGTGGGATAATGCTTCTCATGCTGGCGTAAATGCCGTGAAGCATACGCTATTACTCGGCCTTCTTGCATTAATACACAGCCGAGACCACTGCCTCATGCGTCACAATACACATCAAAAGGCTTCTCAATATCCGGTTGAGCCAATACCGGAGCAGTGGTTAATAATACCTTCAATCTCTCAAAGGCTTCATTACATTCTGAAGACCAATTGAATTTAGTATCATTCTTCAATAGACTTGTGATTGGTTTCACAAGCTTAGAAAAATCCGGTATAAATCGGCGGTAATAGCCAGCTAGTCCCAGGAAACTTCGGACTTGATGAACAGTGGTTGGGGGTTTCCACTCCAAAATATCCTTGACTTTGCTGGGATCTACCGCAATCCCCTTGGCAGATAACACATGTCCTATAAATTGAATTTCTTCCAACCAAAATGCGCACTTACTGAACTTGGCATATAATTGATGTTCTCTTAAGCGCGTCAATACGATCCTTAAGTGTTGAGCATGCTCCTCTTCATTCTTGGAATATATTAAGATATCATCTATGAAGACCACCACGAATTTGTCCAACTTAGGCATAAATACCGAGTTCATCAGATAAGTGAAGTGGGCAGGAGCATTCATCAATCCGAAAGACATTACCAAGTATTCAAATAAACCATACCGCGTAGTGAATACGGTCTTGGGTATATCCTCGGGCCTAATACGGATCTGATGATAGCCCGACCTGAGATCAATTTTAGAAAATACCCTTGCTCCAGTCAGTTGATCAAACAAAATATCAATCCGAGGAAGAGGATACTTATTCTTGATAGTGACCTCATTAAGGGTCGATAATCCACGCACATCCGCAATGTTTGATCCTTCTTCTTGACGAAGATGGCTGGACAACCCCATGGTGACGAGCTTGGCTCGATGAATCCTTTTTCAAGTAGATCTTGCAATTGAATCTTGAGTTCTACCAGCTCATTTGGAGGCATTCGGTACGATCTTCTAGAAATGGGAGCCATACCGGACTTCAACTCAATTACAAACTCTACATCTCTTTCTGGTGGCAATCCAGGCAAATCTTCTGGAAAGACATCTAGGAACTCACATACTATCGGAATATACTTGATCTCCGGTATGATGGCTTCATTTATTCTGCCAATTGGTCTAGCTGGAATAGCTATGGGGATAGACGAAAGAATTTCTTCTTGGCCATAACTCAACCTGATTGTTCTTAGATCAGTGTTGAGAACTGCTTTATGTTGGGCCAACCAATTCATGCCTAGGATTACATCTATGTCTTGGCCTTTCAGAACAATCATCTTAGTAGGAAAGTCCCGTCCAGCCAATGTTACGGGCACTTGGTAAGCCACTTCTTTGGTAAATATTTGTCCCCCAGGCGAATGTATTTTAAACCCTTCCATTGATTCAGTATATGGAATGCAGTGTTTCTCCATGAACTTTTTGCTTATGAAAGTATGTGATGCACCCGAATCAAAGAGAATAAGTGCAGGGTGATTGGCTACGAGGAACGTACCCATCATCACCGGTTTGCCTTTCGGTGTGGTAGCCACTTGAGTGTAATAAACTCATCCTGTTTTCTTTGTATTCTGGCCCGTAGTATTGTTGTCTGCATTTCCCTTGGAGCTTCTAGAACTCTGTTGATTATTTGCTTGATTTTGCCTTGGGTACGGACAGTCCTTAATGAAATGTCTGGACTTCCCGCAGTTGAAGCAGCCGGTAGATGAGCTTGGAAGAGCAGGGAAACGAGTGCCAGGGGCACTCGACTGATTTGTAGTAGTGGAGGCAGGGGTAGGACGGATAAACACTGGTTGCTTGAATGGGAAGGAGGGTGGGCGTGATGAAGAACGACCCTGATTAAAAGGCCAGATAACTAATCGTTTCCTTTTCTCAGGGCCCTAATTAGGCCTGTTGCCTCCATTCCCCTTGGACTTTCTGGAACTTGTATATTTAGCTTCAACTACCAGCGCTGTGCTAACATCCCTTCCGTATGTGAGATCGATGCAGGTGGCCATCTTTCTTTGCATCCGATCATTTAAACCCCTCATGAAGCAGTTCTTCTTCTTTATGTCGGTGTTGACTTGGTCAATTGCATACTGAGATAAGTGATTAAATTTATTGAGATACTGGGTGACAGTATCTCTGCCTTGCTTCAATTTCATGAACTCCTCTTGCTTCATGTGGAGGACTCCTTCAGGTATGTAATGCTCTTTGAAGGCCAACTTGAATTCATTCCACGTGATCTGATGATCGGCCGGCTGAACGGCCACAAAGTTTCCCCACCACGCACTTGCAGGGCCTCTCAGTTGTTGGGCTGCAAACAGGGGCTTTTGAGTTTCTAAACACTGAAGAAGCCCAAATTTTTGTTCAATGACGTGGATCCATTCATCCGCCTCTAGAGGGTCTTCTGCCTTGACGAACAACGGAGGGCGCGTCTCGGAGAAGTCTAGATAAGATGTCTCACGGGGGCCTTGCGGATAGACCCGTCTGCCTTGTCGTTGGAGTTGTTGACCTGCCATCTCCCGCAGGAAGCGGGTATTATCTACTGTAGCGTTTACCAAGGCAACGATGGCCACGACAAGTGTTGGGGGTACTGGAGGTGGATTCGGGGTCGCTTCCCTCCCACGGGAGGTACTAGCCCCATCCTGAGCGCGAGTCCTAGAAGGCATCTGAGACAAAGAACATTTGGAGCAATATGATATGCCATACAAACCATCCATTTCACATTACTTAAAAAGGTAGCCTCGTACTTTACAATAGGATTACACCCCCTGAGCGCAAGTCCTAGAAGGCATCTGAGACAAAGAACATTTGGAGCAATATGACTCGTACTTTACAATAGGATTACACCCCCTATTACACAATAGTACTACTTCTATACTACATGATTCCTACTTCCTGTCACTCTTGGTAGCCTCACTGTCGGGCGTAGGAGACCACTCATCGACCAACTTCATAGAGGGAGGGGGCCTGAAAAGGTCCAATTCTCCACCAAAAGCTTCTCCCGCTACTTGAGAAGGTCCGGCTTCTGTCCCGACAGGATCCGCAGGTACACTGGGGTTTAGTTGTGAGTATAATACATGAACTTCTTCATGTAGAGTATTACAATAAGCCTGCAAGTTATCAATAGCTGAGCTAAGCTCTTCTACTCGGGCTCGAGCTTTCGCCTCCTTAGCCCAGGCAAGCGAACAAGAGTGAACCGCCCAGTCGAGCGCTAGATCTTGATCTGCGAGCTGATCTTGCAGGCGGTGGATGTCGCTTCTCAATTCATTGATCCTCTCGCCATCCGCGACCCATATGTTATTCCGGCGACGGAGTTCTGTTTGAAGCTGATTAACTTGTGCTTCCAGATCTCCAATCGAATCGTTGCTCCCACTACTGCTATCTTCATGCCGTGGGGTAAGATGATGACAGGGTACACCGATTGGCCCAGTTGACTTGCGCGCAGTCTTTCTCGTGGGCGGCGACATTTTGCTAAGGGGGAAATCTTATTAGCATAGTTTTTAGCATGATGCATGTATAATTACAGAATCAACCTTAGTTGATTCAACCTTCTATACATTGCACTCTTCCTATCTGGTCTTTCATATAAACTCTTCAGAGATACTAGGTAAGAAGGAAGAAATTTTCTAGATAAGTCTTAGAAAAATTCTTTTGAAGATGCCTCATAATATCTGTAGAGATGGGCTTCGCTCCGATACCAGCTGTGACGGAACCTCTCAAGTCATTAGGCCCACCTACAGTTGTCCTTGTCTAACAAACTTCATACAACCCTGCAGGTGTTCCTGAATCACTTGATAAGTTCGGTATCTGCTTTTCTCACCTTTCCTAAGAGCGTTTTACCCATCACGCAGACATTACAAATCATCGGAGATACGGAAATGCGGAAGCGATTACACAAACTTACCTTTATTCAAAAGTAAGACAAAGTTAAATATTACAGACCAGGATATAATATACGAGTGCAGAGTATTATTATTACAAAACCAAGGGAGGCAAAAACTCCTCCCGATAAGTTTCAAACAAAAAGTTTTTATGGAGGAACCCTTCCTCCGCAGCTTTATTCTTGGTTTTCTTCCTTTGAGACCACCTTGGAACAGAAACAACAAAAGTTTGTCGCTTCTTCACCTAAAAACAATAGGGAATAAAACCCTGAGTATGGGATTACTCAGCAAGACTTACCCGACTAAAGAAAAGACTCTCAAGGGTATGCTGGCTATAAAGGAGTCAAGGTAAGGTTTCTCAATAATCAAAGACCCTGTTTGCAGAAAATGCTTACTAAAAGTGGATCCTTAAAATCCAGTTTTATTTGTCAAGTTAAGTATAATTACCTGCAACTAGAGTTCTTCCTACCCTAGTTCAATCACTTGACCTGCACTGGCCAATTTCTTAACAACCCTTCATCTTTACTGGAGTTCTACGTATAGGGCAGTGACCAAGTCTTCATAACCGTGAAGGTACGGTGATCCGAATCGATTATACTCAGCTGAGGATCTCCAATCACACGACATATGTAGCACTTAATGTGGCGGAACTGCCCGAATTATTCCAACTTGAGTGCCTAAGCCCCGCCTTAGAGGCTAGACCACACTTAAATAGGAATAACCCGTCAATCCCTTGGATCTAGTCCGACACGGCCACTGACAGGATCAAGTACCACAGTCTCACTCGATGGTGAGTCACAGAGCAAATACAATAAAGCATAAAACCATGCATTAACGAGTATTAAATTATTACATCATCATCGGAGTTTTGCAAAAGTAGTCATCATTGTTCGAATTGCAGCGGAATAAAACTAACGGTAAACAAACGGAGAGATGGGGAAGTCTGTCCCATCACTCCTCATGCTCCTCCTCGGCCGAGGCGGGGTCCCACTCGACAGTCCAACCCGGTGGTAAGGTGGACGGCCAAGTCACTCTAGCAACCATGTCCTCCAGAGAACCTGTAAAAAAATTATGCCACAAGCAAGGCTGAGTATACTAATACTCAGCTAGACTTACCCGGTGTGAGGAGTCTACTCCTCTACCTCTAGACATGCAGTTGTTTGGCTGTGGGGTTTGGTTTGCCAAAAGCACTAGCTGAGTTTCTAAGTCAAGTTTTAACTTTGTCAATTTAAGTGTGACTCTCTTAAGACTAAATGTGTACTATCTACTCATACATGGTAGCAAACATTATTAGCAATCAACATCTTATATCAACTCATCATATTCCACTTGTTACTCAATGCAGTACAATGGATCAAGCAGTCTCATTAGCTGTGAGAAGCAGACGATTCGAATCGAGTTTTTATCCTTGCAAGGTAAACCTAAACACACGACGTGGCGAGGCACTCCGTCCCCACACACATCAACCGTCCCCATCGATTCCCTGTCAGCAGATCAGGGCTCACCGCCTTGGCGTACAATGCCTCACTGACCCCGACTGCCGTCGTGCAGTGACCGCACTTGTACCCACCATAACCGGAATGGGAGACCACGTCTCAGGTCGCGTGAGGGGTAAAGTCCACTGCCAGGTTCAATCATGTACTAGGCTTACCGATTTACCATATTTCTCGTCATGTGCTTAGTACATTCAAACACTTGACACAGGTATCCGCACGTTAATCCTTATTTCATTTTCCTCCCGTAGACCACGCATCCCCATGGATCCGTCTCCACCGACCAACTATCAATGTGATAAGAAAAGTGGGTACAACCAATTCCTGATCTCGCGCGAGTGCTATAAAAATCACTCGTCTTCTACCGAGATCCTAATTAATTAAAGCAGCTACTCGACCTAGCATACTAGTATCCATCTCAACAAGGATTCCTGAGATCATGCAACTAGGGTTTCAAACAACTCCTACACTTAAGTGCACAAACAATCCTACAATCATTAAGTATAATAAAATAGCATAAATAACAGGTTATGCATAAAACCGGGGCTTGCCTTCCAAGGCTGTGGCAGGCAGATCCTCTGGTGCAGACTCGGGTGCGGGATCTGGGGCTACCTCCTGAGCAGCTCCTTGCTCCGGCACGAGGATGTACTCTCCGTCAGCAAGGTTACAGTCTATCGAATGCAATGAACATGTATGTCATGATTTTGCAGGATTTAACAACATTATGCTAAGCGAAGAAAAACTAAGTTGATGAGTAACTTAGGGTTTTCGGGTCATATGTGGCTTTTAATGGTTTATGCTTATCATTTCTAGGTCTAGGTTTTGCTAGGGATAGACATAAGTAATTAGTATTGCCTTTATATATTTCAGTGGACAAGTTATAAGGAGTTTTTTAGGATGACACTAATTTTCCATTATTCATATTTCCCTTTCTTTATTCTTATTTCATGGCTTCTAGTGTAGGTTTGAACTACGACAGTGGTTTAACATTTTCCAAAAATTCTGTAAAAATTACAGTGGATTGCCATTGGTCACTATAGCCCATTCTAGGAAATTGAGGTTCAAAATAAAAAAGCTAAGCTTTAGACAAAAATAACAAAGGTGGTGTAAAATGGGCCACATTACACTACACCTCTCCATTAGAGTTGAGTTCCTTCTTAAGGGTTATTTTGGTTGGGATCTAACAGTAATACTAAACCTCTATGCCAAAATTCACAGAAAGTTAATTGGTGATTATTTAGTTGTGATTTTCTAAGGTTTTAGGTCCAAAAGGTGCTTATAACTAACTTGTCATTTGAAAAATATCAAACAACAGATTTTGTATTTTTCTTATGTTTATAACATCAAAACATTAGTTATCCCAAGGGTTGGGGTGTTTTCATCTTAGGGTTATTTTTGTAGGGTTTTTCTAAGCTTTCCTTGTTTTCTTAAAATAAAAAGGGATCCTACTGATTTTATACTAAACAGGGTATGATAGATTTTTCCAGTGAACTTCATTGAATAAGTACCCTAACAAAAATAGAGGTGCCCTCTGGTTCATTATTTAAATCACATTTTCTATTTTTCTTAACCTTAAGTATATTGTAAAATAAGTGGTAAAAACTAACTTAATGAGGTGGACAGAGAGGTTTAACATTTTTAAACAGGTCAGTAGGTAGATACAAACTTCTCCAAATTTTTCTAACCCTAGTCAAATAATACAACTATTTTTCCTTCTATTGTTGAGCTTTTGGCCAAAACTATAATTAAATCAGAGCTTTAAAGTTTTCTATAGTACATAGGGGGTTTTATATTTTTCCTAAGTAGGTTACATTATCTAGAGTCTGACAAAATTTGTTTGACCAAATTTGGATGAACTAAACAGAAGTTATGAATTTTTGAAGTCTCTGTTCAAATTAAAAATAGATTTAATAAGAGTTTCCTGGAAAAACAGTTTGCACCGAGGTCCCTGGGTTAAATCTAAATCAATCTTTGCAGTTCTACCCTTGCGCCACTATTCCCCTGGGTCTCTGACAGTTCAGAAAGCCCCCTGACCTTCTCTTCCTCTCACCCGCAGTCCTTCCCCCAATGTAAACAGTACCCGCGGAAAGAAAAGGGTGGTGCGGCTTACCGGCGGCGAGATAGGTCCGGCGAAGGGCAGGGTTGGCTCGGGGAGGCTCTGGCGGTCACAGCGAGGTGCGGCTCGACGGCGGGGATGGCCGGAATCGCTCGGTCCACGTGTGCAGGCGGGTGTTCTCGTCGGCGGCGAGTGTACCGGCCAAACCACGGCGATCTGGTTCAATCCAAGGGCACGGTGAGCTTCCTGGGGTGACGTATAGGCTATCTGTGCAGTGAATCGAGAAATGGCTCAGTGATTTACCCGGTCCACGCACTCCGGCGGGGTTGAGAGCTCCGGCGACCGTGGACTGGCCTCTCCGGCGAAGCAGACTTTGATTCCTCGCTCGGGGAGCTTCACTGAGTTGTGCACACTCGTCTCCGAGGGTTGGATGGGGCTGGGAAAAGCTGGGCTGGCCGGCCTACGGCGGCAGTGGCTCGGGTGGCCACGAACACGCCGCGCACGGGCAAACGTCGATGAGCTAAGCTCCGATGAGGCTTGAGCGTGTGCGGAAGAGTGTAACCGACGCCTGGGAGGGCTTTATAGGCGCGGGCGCGGGACAGGGCGCCGGCTGGCCGTTTGGCGCGACGCGGGGCACACGGGGGCGCGCGCGGGCGTGCTCTGGTGAGCTCAGAGCGCGTCGAACACGTGGCTCGTTGCTTCTGCCCATGTTCTTCCCTCTGCTGAGCGGCCAAAACGTACGAATCTTACCCTATCGCCTGTGGGAGATCTCTTCCCTGCACCTAGAGCTACCTAGTTCATGTAAGTTCCAAGAATAGATGTGGTCGGGTTAGAGAGATATGAGGGTGGGAAGTTGGCTGTGTCAGACATGTCCAAACCGAGCCAAAAATGGTGCCAAGTCGTGTCAAACGCCCTAGGGTAGGTGTCACCTCTTTCCAGGGCATTCTAGGGTTAAATTGGCGCCACTTTGTCAATTGGGTCGAGGTGTTTTGAATTTTGGATTAAGGTGAACATGTGAGATCTTTGTTCAAGGGTTAGTTTTTAGACTTAGGCAAATTCTGAATTTTCCCTTGTGCTCAACCCTTGGTGAACTTTTTGGGGCTTTTCTGAAATCTTTTTGGGGGTACTTCCTTACTATTATTTGTAGGTTATGAAGCATACTACAACTTTTATATTTGGCCCAAGCCATGATCATAAGGTTTACATGACCTTTTGATCCAAGCTTCAATTAGGGTTCCTATGTCTCAAAAAGGGGTTTGCTTTAGGGTTTTGGAAATTTCCCTCTTAGATGTGCATGACAAGCTAGGGCATGATATCCAAAATGGTTTGCACTTGATTAGGACCTTGAATTCCAAGTTTGGTGTACTTTGCCCAAATCAATCCTCATGTGATAATAGGTTAAAAGGGGTAGCCCTGGGTGAGTACCCTGAGTAACACCTAGGGTGTTACAGCCCTCCCCCCTTAAAGGAATCTCGTCCCGAGATTTTAGGTAGAGTCCCTTGGAGGGGTGCTTGAAGGTGTGCTAGTGTGCTATTCCCTCTTATATCCGAGTTTCTCTTGTTAACTGTT
Organism: Zea luxurians; assembly: GCA_029449295.1. NCBI lineage: Eukaryota > Viridiplantae > Streptophyta > Magnoliopsida > Poales > Poaceae > Zea > Zea luxurians. Next base: position 10,900,996 of record JAOPSE010000002.1, read on the forward strand.
CTTCAAATGTCATCCTCTTTGCAACTTCAGAAGGAAGTCCTTTTTAAGTTAATTCCACAACTTAGACTATCCTTGCTATTTAAGTTTTTCCTTATATTTATTTTCAAAGGGCAGGTGGGGGTGGGGTTTTGTGGTTACGTACCGACTCCTTTAGGCAGAAAGTCGGGAAAGCGAGAGCGTAGAAATTCCTCCGTCTCCCATGTAGCTTCTTCTGCTGAGTGATGACTCCACTGAACTTTATACATCCGGATTGACCTTGCCTGTGTTGATCTCTCCTTTTGATCTAATACCTTGACGGGGTATTCTTGATAGGACAAATCTGATTCTATTTCAATGTCTGGTTCCGGCAGTACTTCAGTGGGTAGGCGAACACATTTCCGCAGCTGAGATACATGGAACACATTGTGAACTGCTGACATGTGGGGTGGCAATTCCAATTGATAAGCCACAGGTCCACAACTTGCTTTTATCTCATAGGGTCCAATGTATCGAGGAGTTAACTTGCCCTTAATTTCGAATCTCTGGACACCCTTGGTGGGTGACACCTTAAGATAGACATGGTCTCCCACTGCAAACTGGAGAGGTTTCCGTCTCTTATCATGATAGCTCTTTTGCCTGGCCTAAGCAGCTTCTAAGTTCTTCTTGATGACTCTGACCTTTTCTTCTGCCTCAAGTACCAAATCTGGCCCAAATATTTCCCTTTCTCCTGCTTGAGACCAATTCAGCGGGGTCCTACACCTTCTCCCATATAAGGCTTCAAAAGGTGCCATCTTCAGACTGGACTGATAGCTGTTATTGTAAGAAAACTCTGCCAAAGAAAGACACTTATCCCAATCCTTCCCGTAGTGTAGTGCACATGCTCTCAACATATCTTCCAAAATCTGGTTTACCCTTTCTGTCTGGCCATCTGTTTGGGGATGGTACGCTGAGCTTCGTATGACATGGGTCCCAAGTGATTCTTGGAGTTGCTCCCAAAAGCGTGCCACTAACAATGCTCCTCTGTCAGATACAATGGTCTTTGGAATACCATGCAACCGCACTATTTGATCAACATAAATTTCCGCATACTTCTCTGTCTTGTGGGTGGTATGTACTGGCAAGAAATGGGCAGTCTTGGTCAGCCTGTCCACAATAACCCAAATGGAATCATGGTGCCTAGAGGTATTGGGCAATCCTACGATAAAGTCCATGCAAATGTCCTCCCATTTCCAAGATGGTATGGGAAGAGGTTGCAAAGGGCCTGCTGCCTTCAAATGACTGGCTTTGATTCTCTGGCAGGTGTCACACTCGGATATATACTTGGCAATTTCCCTCTTCATTCTGGTCCACCAATATAAAGATCTGATATCATGGTACATCTTGTTGCTACCAGGGTGCATGGAGAACTTGGAAAGGTGAGCTTCATCCAGTATCTTCTTTCTGAGTTCAGGGTCCTTGGGAACAACCAATCGATCTCCAAACCATAAAATTCCCTTGCTGTCCAGACAGAAACACTTGTATTTCTCTGTCTTCTGCTTGATCATGTTTTTGATAACCTGAACACCTTTATCCCCAATCTGTGCCTGGATTATTTGCTCTTGCAATGTGGGCTCCACCGAGATATAACTTAATTCACCGGAAGGAACAACTTCCAGGTTCAGCTTGCACAACTCATCACATAGGGTGGTAACTCTTGCATCCATGCCCATACAGTTACATTGGGCCTTTCTGCTCAAGGCATCTGCCACAACATTTGCCTTGCCAGGATGATAATGCACCTCCAAATCGTAATCTTTCATTAATTCTAACCATCTCCTCTGCCTCATGTTCAGGTCTGCCTGAGTGAAGATGTATTTGAGACTTTTGTGATCCGTGTAGATGTTACAGTGAGCTCCCATCAAGTAGTGTCTCCATATCTTAAGAGCATGAACCACAGCTGCCAATTCCAGGTCATGTGTAGGGTAGTTCTGCTCATGGGGTCTGAGTGCTCGGGAAGCATAAGCAATGACTCTGTTCTCTTACATCAAGACACAACCCAATCCAGTACCGGAAGCATCACAATAAACTTCTAATGGCTTGGTGTTGTCAGGTTGAGCCAGCACTGGGGCTGTTTTCAAATGCTGCCTCAAGGTATGAAAGGCATCTTCACACCTTTGGCTCCAATCATACTTGACTCCCTTTTTCAACAGTTCAGTCATGGGTTTGGCAATCCTGGAGAAATCCGGAATAAATCGTCGATAATACCCGGCCAAACCTAGAAATCTTCGAATTTGCTTCACTGTAGTTGGGGGTTTCCACCCCATCACCTCTTGTACCTTCTCAGGATCAACTGATATCCCATCCTGGGAAATGGTGTGTCCCAAGAATTTAATCTCCTTCAGCCAGGATTCACATTTAGACAATTTAGCATAAAGACGATGATCGCGCAGTCGCTGAAGCACGATGTGCAGATGTTCAATATGCTCGTCTTCATTCTTGGAATAGACCAGAATATCATCAATGAAAACGACCACGAACTTGTCCAACTCTGGCATGAATACCGAGTTCATCAAGTACATAAAATAAGTCGGGGCATTGGTCAGCCCAAAAGACATCACCAAAAACTCATAAAGCCCATATCTGGTAGAGAAGGCAGTCTTTGGAATATCACTGGCACGGATCTTGATCTGATGGTAACCTGAGCGAAGGTCTATCTTGGAGAATACCTTGGCTCCTACCAACTGATCAAACAAAACATCAATACGGGGCAGCGGGTATTTGTTCTTGATAGTCACCGCATTGAGAGGGCGGTAGTCAACACACATCCTCAAACTCTCATCCTTTTTCTTCACAAATAAAGCTGGACATCCCCATGGTGAAGTACTTGGGCGAATAAACCCCTTGTCCAACAGTTCTTGGAGTTGCTTCTTCAGTTCTGCCAGTTCCGCAGGAGGCATCCTATAGGGTCTCTTAGAGATAGGAGCAGGCCCGGGTTGCAATTCAATTGCAAACTCAATGTCTCTGTCAGGTGGCATTCCTAGCAATTCATCCGGAAAAACATCTGGGTAGTCACAGACTACTGGGATCTTTTCCACTGGGGAGTCTATCATGACAAAGGCACAAGCACGGGTGCAACCCTGATCGGGCAAATATAATGTGGTTTCACCACAGGTTGGTGAGTGCACTTCAATGGCCCTAGCTGCAATGTCAATAACTGCCCGATGCCTTATTAACCAGTCAGTTCCCAATATGATATCCACGCTGTCCAAACCCAATATGAGGAGGGTGGTTTTAATTATTAGACTACCAAACTTTATGGGCACATGCCTGCTGATTTGATTAGTGGCAATCCTGCCTCCTGGTGTTGAAATTGTGATACCCCCATGGGTGTGATGAAAAGGCAATTGACACTTGGCACTAAATTTGGCACTAATAAAGCTATGTGATGCACCAGAATCAAAAAGAATAATAGCATGACAATTCAAAACGGTAAAGATACCAGTCATGACGGGTGCTCCCTCTTGAATATCAGCCATGGTGGTAAAGTTCAGCTTGCCCTGCCTCACTTGCACCTTCTGCCTCTTGCCCTGGTTTTGATTTACATTCTGCCCCTGCCTCTGCTGGTTCCTGGGGCAATTCTTGGCGTAGTGCCCGGTGTTGCCACAGGTGAAACACCTGTTGTCATTTGCCTGGCGGTACTGCTGCTGCTGATTGTTCCTCTGAGCTAGAAATTGGGTGCGGTTGGGTGCCTGCTGCTGCTGCTGCGGTGGTCGGATCACCCATCTCCCTTGCTGCTGCTGGGGTCCCCTGTTCTATGTGTCGGACATAATCCTGAAGCGCTGTGGCTGAGCTGAGGGTTCTGCCATAGGAGTCTTCCTCTTCTTCTCTGCCTGTCGAGATGTAATGAAGTCCTCCTGGGAGATAGCCATGTTGACTAACTCATTGTAGCTGTTGGCCCTGACGGTGTTGAGACGATCACGGAGCTTAGTGCTGAGCCCCCTCCTGAACCTGTCTCTCTTCTTCTCATCCATGTCTGCGTGATATCCAGTATATTGGCACAAGTCATTAAAAGCCTGGGCATACTGCAACACTGTCCTATTGCCCTGAGTGAGTGCCAGAAACTCGTTGAGCTTTCGGTCCATGATGCCTGCGGGTATGTGATGTCCCCTGAAAGCTGCCTTAAACTCCCTCCATTCCACTTCATGGTCAGCCGGTTGCATAGCAAGATAGTGGTCCCACCATGTCCGCGCGGGTCCGCGAAGCTGCTGAGTAGCGAACCGGACCTTAGTGACTTCTGAGCAAGCTCCATGGAGTAGCGGGAATTTGGATTCCACCACTCGCAACCACACATCTGCATCAAGTGGGTCCTCTGCCCTGGTGAACAATGGAGGCTGGGTACTAAGGAACTCCTGGTAGGTAGCTGCCGCGGGGTGACGCTGGTGGTCCCCACCACCATAATGCTGAGGTGGTGGCTGACACTGGGCCAGCTGTCTCAAGATCTCATTCTGCTGAGCCATGAGCTCCTGCAGAGTGGGAGGTGGTGGCGGCGGTGGAGGAACGCGCTCGTTCTGGCCACGACGCTGCCTCCCGGCCATCTGAAAAACCATATATATACTTAACACCATATTTCCAAGTTCAAGATTTAATCGCGGCGAAAAGAGTCAAAAGCAAAATGATAGACTCTAACTTCAACAAAAGGATTTATAAAGGCATAACTTTTTCCTTCCAAATTTAAACTGATAACAGCATCCATCCAACATGCTTCCAAGAGAGTTTTACACGATTACATCATTTGTCCCAAAAAGACTCAACTCTATCTAGCCTAGTACCCCAAGGGTGCAAAAGCTAAGCTAGCTGCGAGGAGTCCTACATTGTCGATCTCTATTCCTACTCTGGCAACTAATGAGCGAAAGAGGCGACACTCGACTCAGGGGAAGGTGGCCTCCCTGAGCCAGCAGTGTCTACGCTGGAAGCAGGCTCCTACCCTCCCTCAATGTCGACGTCCTCGTCAGCCTCCCCATCATGGATCTCCTGATGATGCATATCTAGGTGCTCATTAGCCTCTGCGAGCTGCTGCTGGGTGTTGAGGAGCTGATCATTCGAGAACCTCGATGGTGTTCTCCCTCGTCCCCACCAATTCCTCCAGCTCATGGATCTCATCAGACAGCTCCTCCACTTGTAAATCTTTTTCTACCAGCTCCTGGGACAAGTCAACCACGAGCTCCTCCCTGTTGTCCAGGGTGATCTTGGTTGCCTCCAATAATGCCATTAGATGAGACATTGCCTCTCCACGCATCACTTGCAGACGATACAGGGCGTTCATGCATCGCACCGACAAGTGAGCCGTGTGGCCTGGGTAGAGAGCCCAGATGTCCTTGGCATGCTCCACCCGATCCTTCCACATCGGGTCGTCCTCCTTTTCCGTGGGGAACAAGCCAATGGGGTGGGTAGAGAGCTCCAAGGGATGGAATCCACAAAAAGTCGTCAACCCGTGCAGAGCGATCGCCTTGATCGTGTCCTCCACCCGGTATCCGAAAGACTCGGAGTCCAGTGAACGCCAGCCTGGCTGCAGGGGATGAGGCTCCAAGATCATCCTTACCCTACAGCGGGGCACCCGGTGCTTCTCGAACTGCTGCACCGCGTACTGAGGGGGTGTCAAGTACCCGGCTCCCTGGAGTACCTCCCACAAAATACGGGGGAAGCCCTCTCGTGCAAGCCCGTCAGTGTGGGTTAGTGCATTTCCGTCCTCTGAGGATCTGTGGGAAGTCATCTGTGTACGGTTGAGCGTAAGTAAAAGAAAAAGAATTATAAAAAGAACAAGAGAAACAAAACTCAACCTTTCTTTTAGTTAAATAAAAAGGTACTGGAGACTTAGTTGGTTATCACCTTGTTTTTTTAAGTCTTTACTCAATTGTTTAATTTAGCAATGCATGCATGCTCGTCCTAAACGACCTCACCAACATAAGGGGATAGGGAAGGACTCCCATCCCTTAAAGTGGCCTATGGGGCCTAATTATTTAGCCACCTAGCTACCCTTCTATCATCCTAAGGCTTCACGTCCTAGGTCTATCCTGCTCGTCCTACGATCTATCCAACATTGTTTCTATCAAGTTTTATTTTGAAAAGGGATGGTATTCATATTTTATTGATTCCTCTGTGGTGGTACAAGCTCCGATACCAGTTGTGGCGGAACTGCCCGAATTATTCCAACTTGAGTGCCTAAGCCCCGCCTTAGAGGCTAGACCACACTTAAATAGGAATAACCCGTCAATCCCTCGGATCTAGTCCGACACGGCCACTGACAGGATCAAGTACCACAGTCTCACTCGATGGTGAGTCACAGAGCAAATACAATAAAGCATAAAAGCATGCATTAACAAGTATTAAATTATTACATCATCATCGGAGTTTTGCAAAAGTAGTCATCATTGTTCGAATTGCAGCGGAATAAAACTAACGGTAAACAAACGGAGAGATGGGGAAGCCTGTCCCGTCACTCCTCATGCTCCTCCTCGGCCGAGGCGGGGTCCCACTCGACAGTCCAACCCGGTGGTAAGGTGGACGGCCAAGTCACTCCAGCAACCATGTCCTCCAGAGAACCTATAAAAAAATTATGCCACAAGCAAGGCTGAGTATACTAATACTCAGCTAGACTTACCCGGTGTGAGGAGTCTACTCCTCTACCTCTAGACATGCAGCTGTTTGGCTGTGGGGTTTGGTTTGCCAAAAGCACTAGCTGAGTCTCTAAGTCAAGTTTTAACTTTGTCAATTTAAGTGTGACTCTCTTAAGACTAAATGTGTACTATCTACTCATACATGGTAGCAAACATTATTAGCAATCAACATCTTATATCAACTCATCATATTCCACTTGTTACTCAATGCAGTACAATGGATCAAGCAGTCTCATTAGCTGCGAGAAGCAGACGATTCGAATCGAGTTTTTATCCTTGCAAGGTAAACCTAAACACACGACGTGGCGAGGCACTCCGTCCCCACAAACATCAACCATCCCCATCGATTCCCCGTCAGCAGATCAGGGCTCACCGCCTTGGCGTACAATGCCTCACTGACCCCAACTGCCGTCGTGCAGTGACCGCACTTGTACCCACCATAACCGGAATGGGAGACCACGTCTCAGGTCGCGTGAGGGGTAAAGTCCACTGCCAGGTTTCAATCAGGTACTAGGCTTACTGATTTACCATATTTCTCGGCATGTGCTTAGTACATTCAAACACTTGACACAGGTATCCGCACGTTAATCCTTATTTCATTTTCCTCCCGTAGACCACGCATCCCCATGGATCCGTGTCCACCGACCAACTATCAATGTGATAAGAAAAGTGGGTACAACCAATTCCTGATCTCGCGCGAGTGCTATAAAAATCACTCGTCTTCTACCGAGATCCTAATTAATTAAAGCAGCTACTCAACCTAGCATACTAGTATCCATCTCAACAAGGATTCCTGAGATCATGCAACTAGGGTTTCAAACAACTCCTACTCTTAAGTGAACAAACAATCCTACAATCATTAAGTATAATAAAATAGCATAAATAACAGGTTATGCATAAAACCGGGGCTTGCCTTCCAAGGCTGTGGCAGGCAGATCCTCTGGTGCAGACTCGGGTGCGGGATCTGGGGCTACCTCCTGAGCAGCTCCTTGCTCCGGCACGAGGATGTACTCTCCGTCAGCAAGGTTACAGTCTATCGAATGCAATGAACATGTATGTCATGATTATGCAGGATTTAACAACATTATGCTAAGCGAAGAAAAACTAAGTTGATGAGTAACTTAGGGTTTTCGGGTCATATGTGGACTTTTAATGGTTTATGCTTATCCATTTCTAGGTCTAGGTTTTGCTAGGGATAGGCATAAGTAATTGGTATTGCCTTTATATATTTCAGTGGACAAGTTATAAGGAGTTTTTTTAGGATGACACTAATTTTCCATTATTCATATTTCCCTTTCTTTATTCTTATTTCATGGCTTCTAGTGTAGGTTTGAACTACGACAATGGTTTAACATTTTCCAAAAATTCTGTAAAAATTATAGTGGATTGCCATTGGTCACTATAGCCCATTCTAGGAAATTGAGGTTCAAAATAAAAAAGCTAAGCTTTAGACAAAAATAACAAAGGTGGTGTAAAATGGGCCACATTACACTACACCTCTCCATTAGAGTTGAGTTCCTTCTTAAGGGTTATTTTGGTTGGGATCTAACAGTAATACTAAACCTCTGTGCCAAAATTCACAGAAAGTTAATTGGTGATTATTTAGTTGTGATTTTCTAAGGTTTTAGGTCCAAAAGGTGCTTATAACTAACTTGTCATTTGAAAAATATCAAACAATAGATTTTGTATTTTTCTTATGTTTATAACATCAAAACATTAGTTATCTCAAGGGTTGGGGTGTTTTCATCTTAGGGTTATTTTTGTAGGGTTTTTCTAAGCTTTCCTTGTTTTTTTAAAATAAAAAGGGATCCTACTTATTTTATACTAAACAGGGTATGATAGATTTTTCCAGTGAACTTCATTGAATAAGTACCCTAACAAAAATAGAGGTGCCCTCTGGTTCATTATTTAAATCACATTTTCTATTTTTCTTAACCTTAAGTATATTGTAAAATAAGTGGTAAAAACTAACTTAATGGGGTGGACAGAGAGGTTTAACATTTTTAAACAGGTCAGTAGGTAGATACAAACTTCTCCAAATTTTTCTAACCCTAGTCAAATAATACAACTATTTTTCCTTCTATTGTTGAGCTTTTGGCCAAAACTATAATTAAATCAGAGCTTTAAAGTTTTCTATAGTACATAGGGGGTTTTATATTTTTCTTAAGTAGGTTACATTATCTAGAGTCTGACAAAATTTGTTTGACCAAATTTGGATGAACTAAACAGAAGTTATGAATTTTTGAAGTCTCTGTTCAAATTAAAAACAGATTTAATAAGAGTTTCCTGGAAAAACAGTTTGCACCGAGGTCCTTGGGTTAAATCTAAATCAATCTTCGCAGTTCTACCCTTGCGCCACTATTCCCCTAGGTCTCTGACAGTTCAAAAAGCCCCCTGACCTTCTCTTCCTCTCACCCGCAGTCCTTCCCCCAATGTAAACAATACCCGCGGAATGAAAAGGGTGGCGCGGCTTACCGGCGGCGAGATAGGTCCGGCGAAGGGCAGGGTTGGCTCGGGGAGGCTCTGGCGGTCACTAGCGAGGTGCGGCTCGACGGCGGGGATGGCCGGAATCGCTCGGTCCACGTGTGCAAGGCGGGTGTTCTCGTCGGCGGCGAGTGTACCGGCCAAACCACGGCGATCTGGTTCAATCCAAGGGCACGGTGAGCTTCCTGGGGTGACGTATAGGCTATCTGTGCAGTGAATCGAGAAATGGCTCAGTGATTTACCCGGTCCACGCACTCCGGCGGGGTTGAGAGATCCGGCGACCGTGGACTGGCCTCTTCCGGCGAAGCAGACTTTGATTCCTCGCTCGGGGAGCTTCACTGAGTTGTGCACACTCGTCTCCGAGGGTTGGATGGGGCTGGGAAAAGCTGGGCTGGCCGGCCTACGACGGCAGTGGCTCGGGTGGCCGCGAACACGCCGCGCACGGGCAAACGTCGATGAGCTAAGCTCCGGTGAGGCTTGAGCGTGTGCGGAAGAGTGTAACCGACGCCTGGGAGGGCTTTATAGGCGTGGGCGCGGGACAGGGCGCCGGCTGGCCGTTTGACGCGACGCGGGGCACGCTGGGGGCGCGCGCGGGCGTGCTCTGGTGAGCTCAGAGCGCATCGAACACGTGGCTCGTTGCTTCTGCCCGTGTTCTTCCCTCTGCTGAGCGGCCAAAACGTACGAATCTTACCCTATCGCCTGTGGGAGATCTCTTCCCTGCACCTAGAGCTACCTAGTTCATGTAAGTTCCAAGAATAGATGTGGTCGGGTTAGAGAGATATGAGGGTGGGAAGTTGGCTGTGTCAGACATGTCCAAACCGAGCCAAAAATGGTGCCAAGTTGTGTCAAACGCCCTAGGGTAGGTGTCACCTCTTTCCAGGGCATTCTAGGGTTAAATTGGCGCCACTTTGTCAATTGGGTCGAGGTGTTTTGAATTTTGGATTAAGGTGAACATGTGAGATCTTTGTTCAAGGGTTAGTTTTTAGACTTTGGCAAATTCTGAATTTTCCCTTGTGCTCAACCCTTGGTGAACTTTTTGGGGCTTTTCTGAAATCTTTTTGGGGGTACTTTCCTTACTATTATTTGTAGGTTATGAAGCATACTACAACTTTCATATTTGGCCCAAGCCATGATCATAAGGTTTACATGACCTTTTGATCCAAGCTTCAATTAGGGTTCCTATGTCTCAAAAAGGGGTTTGCTTTAGGGTTTTGGAAATTTCCCTCTTAGATGTGCATGACAAGCTAGGACATGATATCCAAAATGGTTTGCACTTGATTAGGACCTTGAATTCCATGTTTGGTGTACTTTGCCCAAAGTCAATCCTCATGTGATAATAGGTTAAAAGGGGTAGCCCTGGGTGAGTACCCTGAGTAACACCTAGGGTGTTACACTTAACCCTTGCATATGTCAACCCGCCACCAGGGTTCTTAAGACTAGATCAGGTTCACGCCAACCGAGAGCACAGATACACCACCGTCCAGCCTCTTGCCACGGAGGGTACACACTACTCTCGCCATCTCTCCACTCCCATTGCTGTGGTATCTTATTCTGGCCTTAGTCTGCCCGAGGCAAAGCTTACCCATGACGAGGCATGTGACCAGTTAAAGGGTCCTCTGTCAGCAAGCCTACATCGACACAGTCCTTAATCAACTCAGACGGAGACACTACACTGAGACTCTCTTCTCGTGCAAGTCACCCGCCCGGTCTCAGCTTAATCATTTCAAACCCAAAGTTTGGTACCTGACAGAGGTACATCTTTTCTGATGTTGAACCCATCATGGCCATGATGGATCCACCATCAAGTTTTATTTTCAAAAACATCCCTTCCACTTTGCCACATCATCTTTTGTTAAAACAAAACCTTTTCTTTGCTAGAGCAAGACTAAGCTATAGTAAAAACCCTTTTATAAATCAGGGATTCAAAGGAAGGTAATCAAATTCAAGGAAGGTAATGCTGGAATTGTTTTAGCATTCAACTCCTATCACCTAATGGATCAAGCAAGTGAGAAAGCTTTTAAAAGAATCAAGGAGGTGGCAAATGCACCGGGGCTTGCCTTGGTTTACAGGTGATTCAGACTCAGTTCCACAGATGTCAAAATAAAAATAGCTGTCCGCCTGATGTTCCTGAGGTGGTGGTGGTGAAGTCTTCTCTCCTTCTACTTCAACTTCTTCTTCGTTCTCTAAAGATAACCATACATAATAATGAATGCCCATGTAATGCTCATGAGAATGCAAAGATAATAAGAGTTTATTAGCTAAGGACTTGAATACAATTTTCCTTCACGGTTCTCCGAGAAACTAGGGTTTCCGGAGTCAGTAAAGGAATTCAAAGGGCATGGGGTAGGGCTTTGGGTTCTAGTTATCAAACAAGGTCCAAATCAAATCAAACTCTACCCAAGGCTTCTAAACAATGTTTAGAGTTCATATAAAAAGTTTGGGGATTTTTGGAATTATCATCTATTTTATAAAAATCCAGACACAATGTTTTAGGCTATTATAAATGCTCCAAAATTCCCTATTTGATCTAAAAATCATGAAACTATTTTTATTAAATACTATGGAAAATTAGGAATCTAGTAAAATTGGTTTTACATTTTTATCATTTTCTACATTTTTCTAAAGATTTCCAAAGTTTTGCAGAAAAAGAAAAGAGAAAAGCTTGAACAGTTCTGGGCCAAATCTAGCCCAGACGGCCCAACTCAAATGGAAAGCGCGCCCGCGCCTATGCTGCGGACTTTGCAGAAAGGCCCTTGGCTTACTGAATAACTGGAAGCGGGGTTATGTCACTGTTTAACTGAATCACTAACAGATGCAGAAAAGCCCCTCTAGTTCTATCCCTTAGCAGACCGAGGTCCCCGACGGTGACCGGCGCGGCAGAGCTCCAGTGAGCTCCTGGACCAACCAAACGGGGCAAAGACTAGTGCCCTACTTCGGCCGAAACCGAATTCACGCCCTAACTAGTGTTTCCCCTAAGTTAATTTCAAGAATGGTGATCTAATTTGGTCTGGCCATGGTGACCGTGCGGACAAACCAAGGATCAACGCGTTCCCGGTGATTGGTGGCGGTTTAGTTCAATCGAGCGGGTCGACGAGCATCACAGGCACATGAGCACACTTAAACGAGGAAGCACACGGTATGAACTAACCAGAATTGCGCTGGCCACGGCGAGGTGTTCTTGCGGTGTGTTCGAACCGATTTGGGGGAAGTTAGAAATTGGAGCTCCTCAGTGAACGATTGGGGGTGATACTGGGTGGCTGGGTGTGTGATGACCTTGCGAAGCCTACGGAGGGCTCAATTTATACTGATCGAAAGCGGTGGCCAGGAATTGCAACGATGACGCACGGCGGTCGAGGGAGGGGGAGTTCACTAGCGCAGCGAATTCGTGTCCTATACCGTGGCATTTACTCCGGTGATCAACGGAGAGCTAAAACAGATCACGGCGATGCGGTGGAGATGCTTAGACACGTGGCACAAAGCCGGAAGGCAGCGGTCACCGGCGTGCCTATCAGAACCCACCGCGGCGAGCTCTGTACGGTGGCCGGAATACTTTACTGGCCGGAACTTATCCACGGCGACGATCTTTACATGACTTCAGGTGTTATCCCAGTCGATCCAATCGCGAATCACGGCGGCGAGGGCACGAATCTACGTGAGGCTCATCGGCGGCGAGGGTTAAGCTGGCAGTCTGATCAACACACTGTACCATGGGATTCCTCATTCAGTTGGCCTGATAGATCAATTTGCAGGGCTGTTTACTCCCGATTTTGTGCAATAACATGATCATCACCCTTTAGCAAAGTTTTAGCTCTAAGATCCAGCTATAATATTGTAATAGCAATCCTAAGCAAATTCTTGCTCGATCCTGCTTGAATTCATGCCCAAAGTCACTGCAGTTGCACTGTCAGTCTGAAATTCAGACTTTAACAGCTTGACAGCCTGACTTTAGGTTTAGTTATCTCCATATTCTTTATAACAACCTTGCTTACACTCTTAAGCAAAATTGTTCTCCTTTGATAGGTTTACAAATTTGATGTGGTGACCTAGGGTAAATTCTTAATATTTTGGAAGATATAGAGCTCCAAAGTGGAGTCAATATCACTGATTTTTAGACTTAGCACTAGAACACAAAGGGGGTCCTTTTGCAAATAGGTCTAAAATTTAGGGTTGGAATTGCAAATCTTCATAAATGTGAACCATATAACTTTATATGCCTTAACATCATAGTTTTTACACTTAAGTCCAAAAGTGCACTGATTTTGCACTTAACGCCCTAGGGTTTAGGGTTAGGGTTTTCCAGGGTCCTTTTTAGGGTTTTTGGTATTCCAGGGGTGTGAATGAAACTTAAATGCATTCTTAGTAACATTTTATGATTATTTTACTTAAGCTTTAGGGTGTTCTCTATTTAGGTCTTGTTTTACCCTTCAGATCCCTGTTTAGGGTTAAGTACCCTACACTAGGGTCTTATTTGCAAAACACATATCAATACAACTTGTTTGAAAATTTTGCCTAGTGAATGCACTCTAGGTGTGTCAAACACATGAAATGCTGATGCTTATGATGTTATGCTCAAGTTTTAGTGACAGTAACACCAGGGGTGTTACACAATTCATGTCAGAATTACATCTATGTCTTGGCCATTTAAAATAATCATGTTGGTGGGAAATTCCTGTTCTGCCAATGTTACTGGCATATGGAAAGCTACTTCCTTAGTAAATATTTGCCCCCAAGTGAATGGATAATAAATCCTTATCTTGATTCAGTGCAAGGAATGCAATGCTTTTCCACGAATTTCTTACTTATGAATGTATGGGAAGCACCAGAATCAAAGAGAATAACTGCTGGGTGATTGGCCACAAGGAACGTACCCATCATTACCGGCTCTCCTTCCAGTGTAGTGGCCACTTGAGTATAATAAATTTGCCAGCCTTCTTGACATTTTTGCCCCTTGAATTAGTAGCCATGTTCCCTTTACCTTGATTGGAGCTCCCAGAGTTCTGCTGATTGTTGAATTTATTCTGCCTCAGGTATGGACAGTCTTTTATAAAATGACCAGACTTTCCACAGTTGAAGCAGCCAGTGGAAGAACTAGGAAGGGCGGTGAAACAAGCACCAGGGGCACTTGGCTGATTTGTAGAAGTGGGGGCAGTGGCAGGACGAATGAAAACAAGCTGTTTGAATGGGTAGGAGGGTGGACGAGGTGAAGAACGATTCTGATTAGAAGGTCGGATTACCAACCTGGTTCGCTTCTCAGGTCCCTGATTAGACCTGTCACCTCCAAATCCCTTTGACTTTCCCTGGCCTGTGTTCTTGTCTTCTATTGCCAGCGCTGTGCTTACAGCTCTTTAATAAGTAAGATCCAGGCAGGTGGCCATTTTCTGTTGGAGGCGGTCATTGAGTCCCCTCATGAAGCAATTATTTTTCTTCAGGTCAGTGTTCACTTGGTCAATAGCATATTGGGATAAATGGTTAAACTTGTTGAGATACTGCATTACAGTATCTCCCCCTTGCTTTAGTCGAATAAACTCCTCTTGTTTCATGTGAAGCACTCCCTCTGGAACATAGTGTTCATGGAATGCTAGTTTGAATTCATCCCAAGTGACCTGGTGTCCAGCCGGTTGAACTGCTACAAAATTCGCCCACCAGGTACTGGCAGGGCCTCTCAATTGTTGGGCAGCAAATAATGACTTATGTGTTTCTATGCAACGAACTAACCCGAACTTCTTCTCCATTACCCTTATCCACTCATCAGCTTCAAGAGGGTCTTCGGCTTTAACAAAGAGCGGAGGACGCGTCTCAGAGAATTCCAGATACGAGGTTTCACACGGTCCTTGTGGAGAAACTCTCCCGCCATGCTGCTGGAATTGATTAACCACCATCTCACGTAAGAAGCGGGTATTATCTGCAGTAGCATTAACCAAGACAGCAATAGCCTCGGCCAATGTTGGTGGTACAGGTGGCAGGTTGGGTGTATCTTCCCGACCACGGGAGGTCCCTACGCCGTCGTGCGCACAAGTTCGTGATGGCATCTGAGGCAAAGAAATATTTAGGAAAAATATAACATGCCAATATACACCATCATTTTACATTACCAAAATGTAATTATACAGACTCATGCGTACAACATGACTTCATTACTTATTTTACATAAGTGTAACATCTAAACTATACTATTCTAGTCTTCGTCATCCTTGGTTTCTTCATTTCCTGCTGCAGGAGACCGATCGTCAGCCAGGTTCATGGAAGGAGGAGGCCTGAAAAGGTCCAACTCTCCATCAGGTCCTTCACATGCTGTCTCTGATGGTCCGTTTCCCATTACAACAGGGTCGGCATGCACATCCGGGTGCATTCGCGCATACAATACATGTACTTCCTCATGTAAAGTATTGCAGTACACCTGCAAGCTGTTGAGGGCCGCACTAAGCTCTGCCACATGAGCACGAGCTTTGGCTTTGCGGTCCCAGGCAATCTAATGTGAGTTGACGGCCCAATCAACCGCCAAATCTCGTTCAGCAAGCTCACCTTGCAAGCATCTGACGTCGGCTGCCAATTCAGTTATACGCTGACCGTCCTGTGCCCACACCCTATTTCGGTGACGTAGCTCCGTCTGAAGCTGTTCCACTTTAGCTTCCAAGTCTTCGATTGGACCGTTGCTGCCGCTACTACTTCCTTCATATCGGGAAGCCAACTGATGACGAGGCACGCCAATAGGTCCAGTGGACTTGCGCGCAGTTTTCCTCGTATGTGTCATATCTCCATAAGAGGGGAAGATTTATTAGTATAATTTTAAAACATGATGCATGCATAACCCAATAATTACAGAATCAACCCCCGTTGATTCCCATCTTCCTATATATTGCACTATATTACCTGGTCTTACAGGATGAGAACTTTCAGAGAGTGGCAAGGTAAGAAGGAAAGAATATTTCTTTGATAAGTATTTGAAAATTCTCTTTGAAATGCTTCGTAATATCTGAAGGGATGGGCTTCGCTCCGATACCAGTTGTGACGGAACCTCCCAAGTTATTAGGCCCACCTACAGCTGTCCTTATCCAAAGAACCTTGGACAACCTTGTAGATGCACATAATCACTTGACAAATCTGGTATCTGTATCCTTATTTCCTCGCCCAAGAGCGTTTCACCCGTCACGCAGATATTACAACACATCGGTGGAACGAATAAGCAGAAGCGAATTACAATAACTTAATTTACATTCATCAAAATATAGAGAGAGTGTTATTATTACATTACCAGGATATAAGAGTGCATAGAGTAATATTATTACAGACTTGGGAGGCAAAAAACCCCTCCCGTATAAAAGTATATTGTTTTTCGGGTGGGAGGCCAACATCCTCCCGCGGCTTCATTGTTGAGGTTCTTCTTTGGGCACCACCTTAGAGCAAAAATAGCAAAAGTCTACTATTTTCTCACCTACAACAACATGGGTTCGAAAACCTTAAGTACAAAGTGTACTTTCGCAAGTCTTACCCGTCAAAAGAAAAGACTCTCAAGGATATGCTGGCTTGAGGGAGTCAAGGTAAGGCTGATCAAGTATTAAAGACTGTTTTGCAGAAATGCTTACTAATAGTGGATCCTTAAAAATCCAATTTTATTAGCAAGTTAAGTCATTACCTGTTACTAGAGTTCTTTCTACCGTAGTTCAAGCACTTGACCTGCACTAGCCGTCTTTTATCAACCCTTTTTGTTCACTGGAATGCTACGTGTAAGTCAGTGACCAAGTATTCATATCCGAGAAGTAACGGCGATCCGAATCGATTAATACCCAGTTGGGGATCTCCAATCACATGACATATGTAGAACTTAACCCTTGCATATGTCAACTTGCCACCAGGTTTCTTAAGACCAGACCGGGTTCACACAAACCGAGAGCACAGAGACACCACCATCTAGCCTCTTGCCACGGAGGGTACACGCTACTCTTGCCATCTCTCCACTCCCATTGCGTGTTGGCCTTTCTGGTATTAGTCTGCCCGAGGCAAAGCTTACCCATGACGAGGCATGTGACTAGTTAAAAGGTCCTTGATCATCAGGCCCATATCGAGACGGTCCTTAATCGACTCAGACAGAGACACTACATCGAGACTCTCTTCTCGTGCAATTCACCCAACCGGTCTCAGCTTTATCATTTGAAAACCCAAAGTCTAGTACCTGGCAGAGGTACATCTTTTCTGATGTTGAACCCATCATGGCTATGATGGATCCACCATCAAGTTTTATTTTTGAAAACATCCCTTCCACTGTGATGCATCACTTTTTTAAAAACAAAACATTTGTTTTTCTAAATCAGGACTAAGCATCAGAAAACCTTTTAATAAAACAGGTAATCAAGGAATGATAAACAGTTCCAAGGAAGGAAATGCAGCAATTGGTTTAGCACACAACTCCTATCACCTAATGCATCATAAAAGGTGATAAAGATTTAAAACAGCAAGGAGGTGGCAAATGCACCGGGGCTTGCCTTGTGTTGTTGGGGAGTCGGGCTCTGTTCCACAGATGTCAAAATAAAAATTGTTCCCCGTAGGTGGATTTTCAGTTGATGGAGTAGTCTCCTCTTCTTCAATAGTTATTTCTTCCTCGTTCTCTATACATAACCATATATAACCATGAATGTTCATGTAATTCTTATGAAAATGCAATGATAGAAGAGATACATCAAGTTGTATCTTGAATACAACTTTCCTTCACGGTACACCGGGAAAACTATGGTTTTCTAGGTCAATACCCTAGTAGGGTTAGAAAGTTTTACCCTAAGCAGCTAGGGTTTTTGGTTTGGAAATCAAACAATGTCCAACACATGTCAAACTTCACCCATGGGCTCTAAATACCATGCTAGGTCTATCCAAAAAGTTTTGTGATTTTTGGAGTTACTAAGTATTTTCTAAAATTCCAAAGGTCTAGGTTTTGGCCTTCTAAATTACTAAATAATTCCTGGTTTGAGCTAAAAATCTTGGAACCATTTTTAGTAGATACTAGAGAAATTTTGGAGTCCAGCAAAATTGGTCTCATATTTTTATAATTTTTTTATAATTTTCTATGGATTTCCTAAGTCTTGTAGAAAAAGAAAAGGAAAAATGGTAAACGGTAGTGGCTGAAACTGGCCCGAGTTGGCCCAAGAACGGGGAAAACGCGCGTCCGCGCACGCCCGCGGTATTTACTTTGCGCAGAGGACCCTGATCTTTTAAAAACCCATAAAGACTCCTGCGCACTATTCCTATGGGTCACTGACATTTACATCGAGGTCCCTCCCTTTTCTATTTCTTCACAACTTGAGATCCCCGACCATGGCGGCGGAGCAGTAGCTTCGTTGAGCCAAGACCGACCGAAAACGCAACGACTATGCTTCTCAGTTGCTCAATACATAATTCTACCCTCAATGACACTAATCCCCCACTTAATTGCATAATTCCGGGCTAGGAACTCACTGTCCACGACAACGACGGAAATTGAGAACACACCGACGTGTTCTGAGCTATCCAGGGCGATCTAGTTCAATCCAAAGGGTCTATGAGTACTAGGGAACTTGAGGGAGACTAGAACATCAATCAAGGAGGCTTGAGCTAACCTGCAGAAGGCCAGCCACGATGTGGTGGTTCACGGCGTGCGGAAAACTGATTTGGGGAGTGTTGGGGGCCTTCGGCTTCCGAAGGTCCTCAAAAACACGATTTAACTATGTTTCTGGAGTATAATGTGTAAACAGGTACATTCAGACATAAATCAAAACCACAGCGTGAAGAGTATGAATGGTGGCGCAGAGCCGAAGCTGTGCGCAAAGGAGCTTCGGCATGATGACAGGGAAAAAGAAACCGACTTAAAGAGGAAACAGCTATCTAGACCCTGATAAATTACTATAGAGTTATTATCAAATGTAAAGGGCCTGAATGTAATTTTGCATGGGCTGCGACCCGTGCCTATAAATAGATGAACAGTACTCCCGTACTGGACACGTTGACTTGGCGTTTGCTCTCACGTCACGCTTGTACCCTTGCTTTTCTTCAAGCCAAAGGTACATTCATAATTTGTCATTGTAAATACAGCAATGTAATTTAAAATAAGTTAATAATAACCTTTAAAGTGTTTATATTATTTTTTCATATCTTGTGTATGAATCCTTCTTTATCATTTATTGTACTCATAAAGGTTTGTCCTTCATGACCTTCGTCCGAAATTCATTATATCCGAAGGGAGATAATGCTTCGAAGGACGAAGGACCTTAACATTTAATACTTTTATGTTGCCTTGTTCCTAACTCTTAGCGTTTAAGAACAAGTCTCCAACATTGGCACCCACCTCCGGTGAACTCACTTCCACTTTTTGAGTTTCGAACACCTTCGGCAAGCGTAGACCTTCGTCATGCCGCCAAAGAAAACTTCAGCAACAGGGGCTGCCGCTCTGTAGCCGCTGGACCCCAACCAGGACACTCTCTCTCTTCGGGAGGCCCGAAGCCAGAAAAGGAAGGCCATCAGTCCAACGCCTCAGGAGGACGACCTGGACCAAGAGATCAGAAATATGGAGATGCTTCACCAGTAGGTGCAAAGGAAGAAGGAAAAGATGGCTAGGCTGGCTGAACTGCAAAGACAGATAGACGAAGCCTCTAAAGAAGTTCGCCATCTCACTCAAGATGAGCAGAACCGAAGGCCTCAGTATAGAGAGCTTCATCAAGAGGGCTTCTTCAACGAAGATGACTGGTATGAGAATTTCCATCATGGAAATTTTGCCTTTGATGATGCTTCTCCTCTATCAGCAGAACTGCAGGCTACACCTTGGCCTCCGTCTTACAAGCCACCTCAACTCCCCATGTATGACGGCCATTCAGACCCGAAGTAGTTTCTGATGAGCTACGAAGCAACAATATCTTCCTATGGTGGCAATACTGCAGTCATGGCAAAGTCTTTCGTCATGGCTGTCAGGAATGTTGCACAAACCTGGTACTCCTCCCTTCGGCCAGGAACAATCACATCATGGCAGAAGCTGAAGGATATGCTGATCACCAGCTTCCAAGGGTTCCAAACGAAGCCGGTTACTGCTCAAGCTTTATTCCAGTGCACCCAAGATCATGAAGAGTATCTTCAGGCGTATGTCTGAAGATTCTTACGCCTGAGGGCACAAGCGCCAACAATGCCCAATGAAATTGACATTGAAGCCATGATTAAGGGGCTTCGGCCGGGACCTTCAGCCCAATACTTTGCCAGAAAGCCCCCTCAGACTCTGGAGAAATTGCTTCAGAAGATGGATGAATACATCCGCGCTGATAATGATTTCCGACAGAGAAGGGAGGAAGCTTACAGGTTCTCCGAAATAGCCAGGGGCTTCGGAGGGAGATTTCATCCCAGGCATTCAGATCGATTCATTCCACTCAGAATGATGACAAGGGAAGTCAGCAGCAAAGGCCGCAATATTCCTCTCAGGCTTCGGGCAGCAGCAGAGTTATCCTCGACCTCCAGCTCCAAGGGGTAGAGGCGCCAGGGGCTTCAGAGGGAGATTTGGGGATTAGCCCAGGAAGATCTATTGCCTATTCTGCGGTGAGGACAAGGGTCATACCACCAGGATGTGCCATGTTACCATCCAGAAACAAAAGGAGATAGCAGAAGCTGCGGCCCAACAGAGCCAGCCGAAGCAAGTCATGCACACTGCTTCGTACCATTCGCCATACATTCCAGAGTATGTAGGCAACCACCCTGCAGCTTCTGTCGCTTCGGCAAGCCAACCTCAGGCATCCTGGCAACAGCTTCCCCCTCCACCGCCAATGCAACAAGGCCAGCAGCCAGAAGGGAGTCAACATCCCCACCTCCAACGGGACTTCAGAGAAGAGTCCGAAGCTCGCACAGTCAATAGTACTGTGCCAGAATCGAAGCATATTTACTAACAAATATCCTACTTCGGCAGCAGTTTTTACATTCAGTATCATTTTCTTTTTTTAATAAGGAACAATTATTGAAAGCCTAAGTGTTTTTGCCGTTTTTCAAACCTCTTGTAATAGTTTCGTTTTTTGCCACAATAAAAGTATACCTTCTCCACAGAATAGCGGAGTTGCCGAAGCATAAGATTTATGATTGCAAGGGGAATTTCTGAAATAACAAAAAGTCGTTCCTAAGGGAGCACAGCGTAAGTTTTCTGCTCAAAAGTCGTTCCGAAGGGAATGCAGAGCCTACAACGAAAAATAAACGCTGATACCGCTGAAAGTAAAAGGCGAAGAAGCTCCTAAGGGAGGCTTACAGCAAAAAATAAACGCTGATACCGCTGAAAGTAAAAGGCGAAGAAGCTCCTAAGGGAGGCTTACAGCGAAAAATAAACGCTGATACCGCTGAAAGTAAAAGGCGAAGAAGCTCCTAAGGGAGGCTTACAGCGAAAAATAAACGCTGATTCCGCTGAAGTAAAAGGCGAAGATCATTTTGCATAACACCACATCATTACATCATTTGCATAGCATAACATCATACATCATATCGCATCAATGACGCAAGAAGGGGATCGATATTGATATTTGCAGATTGTTTCGAAGAAATAGTGCCAAGGCACAAAATAGTAAATTTTGAAGAAGCATACCCTCATCAAAGCTCCGAAATGAAAAGATTTATCGGTTATTGATTTTCGAAGATTGGACGTTTTTATGGAAATACAGATATTCTTTACGAAGCATGAAAAGAAGGGAAGGTGTTTTTTCGCCGAAGGCTCAAAAAACGGTATGTATAGTTTCATGCATCGTAAAGAATGGAACCATAAATAGCTTATATATTACATTCAAAGTTACAAAATATTACAATAAATATTACATTCCAAATGTTTTTACAACATCTAGTCTTCCCTTAGAACAACTTCTGCAGCTTCGTTCAGTAATTGATCAACAACTTTATCCATGATAGCTTCAGCCATTTTTCTAATTTCGTCGTCCCCCTTCACGTAGGGGTCCGCCGATGGCCTGGCAGGCTCTGAGGGGCGAGAAAGTACGGCTGTGTTACAAAGCGTAAACAAGTTCGAAGTCAAAAATTACAGTAGACCCAAAAACTGCTAGTCAGTACCTATTTGTACTTCGGCATCTGCATTCTTTTCAGCGGTCTCTGCTACTTTTCTAGCATCATGAATACCTTTCTCGCTCTTTCGTATAATTTCTTGGGCCATCTCCCGGCCACCGTTGTCCCAGATGTCGGTGAAAAATTTCCCACCAACCAGGCTCGCTTCGGCCGAGGGGTCTTTTATATCTTCAGGAGACAAGGCGGCTTCGGATTGTGCCAAGAATTTTACATGATCACAGCCTTTCTTCTCCAAAATAGTGGCAATCCCTCTGGCACCTGTAAAGGCACATATGTCTCCACGGCTACTCAAAACTTCTTCAAAAGCTTCAGCTTCGTGGATGATCCATCCAATTCGGCCTTCAGGGTCACCCCTTATGAAGTTCTCTTCACTTGAGAATGCGCCAACGCTGGCGAAGCTGGTTCTTATTTTCTTAACACATTCTATAGATTTTTCATAACACTTTTTCCTGGATGCACGAAGCTCTTCAACTTTTCTTTCTAAATGATTGGCCCATTGTTCACTAATTTCTCGTTTTGTTTCTTCAAGTGTGCACTCTTCTTTAGCTCTGACTAGTTGTTTCCGAAGATCTTCAATTTCGCGTTTCTGAGCTTCAACCTGAGTTTTGAAAGCAGCTTCGTCTTCTTTTATTTTATTCAATAACGAGTGCAATATTTTATCTTTTTCAAGACCTTCGTTCCTTAGTTCAATTACTTCGGAACGAAGGTTGCTCAACGCTATGGTATACCCTTTGTCTTCGACGTCTTTTTGTGCCCTAAGGGCATTGCTAAGTATAAGACCCTGAAAAAAATGTGTTTGTTAATAAGTTTAAGCAAATGAAAAACTTTGTTTTCAAGAAATTATTCAGAGATTTCATTTTTTCACCTTTAAACTATTGTATGCTAAGCTGTCAGCCAGCTCATTCTTTGACAACACTGAAAGCCCGTCTTCTAGTGTTGGGAATCCGAAGCTTCTGCTCATCTCCCGACAGACTGAAATTTCCTTGCTGTCAGGGAGACAATACAAGAAGTCTTCTTCTCCACTGCCATTGAATATCAACGCCCCCTTGGGATACTTCAGTCTTTGGGCATAGAACTGAGCCTCCTGCCTTTCTTTATCAGTCAATTCTTTCCCCGAAGCATGTCGTAAAATATAGTCGGAAGTTTCAGAAAAGACTTCGGGGGCGGCAATGCCACTTTCTTCAACAAAGAGTTGTTCTGCTGTTTCCGTCTCTTTGGTTTCCAAGAATTTTACCTTGGCGGGCTCTGAAGGCCCTGCTTCAGTTTCAGCTTGGTGCTTTGAAGTTTCGGCCTCAAGGGCTTTGATTTGTATTTCTGGAGTTTTGGCAATTTTCTTCGGAGTAGTGCTTGAAGATTTTATTGTCTCTAGTACATCCAGTACATTAACCATCCTTTTTCTTTTGGGGGTCAATGCTGGACCCTTTTGGCTTTTTGGTACTTCAACTTTTGCTGAAGGACTTAGAATCTCAGATGTCCTTGTTTCTTCAGCCGTCAGTCCTTCTACTTTCTTTGTCTCCGGCATCGTGATCGGCTCTTCAATATTCTTCGGGGGAGTCGCATCTTTGGTTTCGGGGGTCGAAGAAGATTCACCGACAAACTCGGGCACTGTGGCCAGTTCAATATAGCGTGGATGGTGTGTAAGAACTTTTATCTTTTTCCTCTTCGGCGCTGGCTCACTGAGAGCAGCTGAGGCGGCTTCCTTTGTAGACGCCGTATCTTTCCTTTTTTGACCCCATGTTGGGTAATGGTAGTCAGGATACACAAACCCAATGGCATCAAATACTCGGTTGAGCCTTTTCTTCTTTCGGCCTCCGAAGGCTGCGGATAGTGCAGTATCTTCTGCCTTCGAGTATGGACCAAGCAGCTCATCGCTTACGGCCTCAATACTTTTCAGCCAGTCGTCGTCTGGCTCGACGAACTTATCTCCATATTTGAAGGTGAATTTTAACCTAACCAGTCCACCTTCGTTAGGTTCGTCGATGGTTTCTTTCGGCATTTCCCAGTTATCTGCAAGTGGCCATACTCTGAAGGCAATGTGTTCCTGGATCAAGTCCCTTGTCCCAATGAAAGAGCAAACTACTCCAAAGGCTCTCCGGCATTCTTCAGCTGCTTCGTCAATTTCTACCTTCAGTTTCCGAAGGCCGAAGCGCTGCCAGATAGGGTGCATAATGATACCTTTAATGTCTTCTCGTGTTTTCAAGTCGTTTTTCACGTAGAACCATTCCTTCATCCAGTCCCCAGGCCATCTTTTCCGAAAAGTTGGCACGGGATAGCTTGACCCAGAGCGGGCACCGAAGCTATAACAGCCAAAATTGTTGTGATATTGTTCCTTACCCCATGGTTTCGTCTCATACAATAACTCATGCATATTGTAGAAACTTTTTGCATTTGGTTCCAAACCTTGGCTCTTCATGGCCCATACGAAGATTCCCATCCTTATGATTGCTTCAGGAGTAATTTGATGAAGGTAGATTTCAAATATCTTCAAAACTTCTACCACGAAGCTGCTCAAAGGAAACCGAAGTCCAGCCTTAAAGAAGCTTCGGAATATCACGACTTCATCTTCCTCAGGAGTCGGACAAGTTTTCTCCCCTTCGTCAGCCCTTACAATAGTTAAATCCCGAAAATATCTGCCCCTCATATTGACAAGATGACTTTGTTTGATGCTTGATTTTCCAAAAACTGCATGGCTTGGTCGCCAAGGTCGATCTTCGGAATCTTCACCGCCACTTTCCACATCATAGCTGTCGCTATCACCAGTGTCTTCAGACAAACCCTCTAAAATCTCCCTAGTAATCTTCTTTGTATTTGTCTTTGCTATTGATTCAAGGAAGCCGAGATTCATCTCTTCAGAAAGGCTTAGCTTCGACTCAGCGACAATTTTCTTCTCTTCAGACATCTTCGAAAACGCGAGGAAGGTACTCTCAAAGACGAAGCTTAAAAATGTAGAAAGCCAGCAAGCGTTGGTGGGCAAAGAGCTAAAAATTAGGAAGACAGGAGCAGGCGGCAAGAGAGCATGCCAAATGAGCTGGCGATGCCTTCTTATTTATACGCCCAGTACATCGCAAGTGGCAGGGCCCCACTTGTCATTCACTGTTGCTATTCTAGCACAGGGAAGGTGTTTTTTCGGACCTTCGGCTTAAGGTCTTCGTCCATATCGCAATTTGAATTTGTTATTTCAGCAAATTAATATTGCGAGGGGCTACTGTTGGGGGCCTTCGGCTTCCGAAGGTCCTCAAAAACATGATTTAACTATGTTTCTGGAGTATAATGTGTAAACAGGTACATTCGGACATAAATCAAAACCACAGCGTGAAGAGTATGAATGGTGGCGCAGAGCCGAAGCTGTGCACAAAGGAGCTTCGGCATGATGACAGGGAAAAAGAAACCGACTTAAAGGGGAAAAGGCTATCTAGACCCTGATAAATTACTATAGAGTTATTATCAAATGTAAAGGGCCTGAATGTAATTTTGCATGGGCTGCGACCCGTGCCTATAAATAGATGAACAGTACTCCCGTACTGGACATGTTGACTTGGCGTTTGCTCTCACGTCACGCTTGTACCCTTGCTTTTCTTCAAGCCAAAGGTACATTCATAATTTGTCATTGTAAATACAACAATGTAATTTAAAATAAGTTAATAATAACCTTTAAAGTGTTTATATTATTTTTTCATATCTTGTGTATGAATCCTTCTTTATCATTTATTATAATCATAAAGGTTTGTCCTTCATGACCTTCGTCCGAAATTCATTATATCCGAAGGGAGATAATGCTTCGAAGGACGAAGGACCTTAACATTTAATACTTTTATGTTGCCTTGTTCCTAACTATTAGCGTTTAAGAACAAGTCTCCAACAGGGAGATAAAGGAATTGGAGCTCTCTGGTGGCTAATTGGAGGTAGGAGCGAGTGCTCTGGCTTCGTGATGACCCAATGGAGCTGATGGCATGCTTAATTTATAGTTCCCGAGGGCGGTGGCTCTTGAATTTGGAATGGCGTGCTGGCGGCCTGAGAGGGGGAGAGTTACTGGTACAGGGTTACCGTGGCACTTCACCGTGGCAAGACCACCGGCGATGACCAGACTTGCTAAGACGAGTCACTGCGACGAAGTACTGCGTTTAGGCACGTGGCACCCGAGTGGCAGGTGGCCAACTCTGGCGAGGTTATCTGGACCAGCCGTGAGACAAGTGGGCACGGCGACCGGGGCGGAACAGTGTCCCAAGCTCATCCCCAGCGCCAGATTTTTCACCCTACGTAGTTATCTGCACTTCACTGGGCACGAATCATAACGGCGACGAGGGGGGCTGAACCTGAGATCGTACTCAGTTACTGTACCATCAGAATGCCATTCAGAGCACCTGACAGAGCATATTTGGGGGTGATTTGCTCCAAAATTCATGTAGCAACTCAACCATCCATTTGTATCAAAGTTGTAGCTCTATAAATCAGCTATAATTCGACTATAGAGACCTTGCTCATTTACTTACTCCTTCGAGCTTGATTCGAGTCCAAAGTTCAGCAGAACTCACTGTCAGACCAGTATCAGACTGTATGGGTGACTGACAGCAACACTTTGAGCCCATTTAACTTCAATTTTTGTACAGCACTCATGTTTGGTGACTTAAACAAAGTTATGCTCCTTTAGTAGCTCTACAAATTTGATGTATTGTGCCATCGTAAATTCCTTGTATTTTTTGAAATATAGAGCTCCAAAGTCAGCCCTATTCAACTGAATTCAGACTTAGGCATATGAAGTCCATGGGGTGCTTTTTGCAAATAAGTCCAAATCCCACCATTTGACTTGCAAATCCTCAAATATAGGAAACACATGATTTGTGGTGTTCTATCACTTTGGTATTTGCACTTGGGTCCAAAAGTGCACAAAATTTACAATAACCCTCTAGGGTTTCAATTAGGGTTTCTAGGGTTTTATTTTTAGGGTTTTGGGCATATTAGGGTTTTGGTGCCAACAAGGTCCATCACATGTGATACCTTATGACCATTTCTCATGTCCTTTGAGGTTTTAGCTTGTTTGGGCTTCACTTATATCCATTAGCCCTAATTTAGGGTTAAGCACTCTACCCTAGGGTTAATCACACATCAAGTCTCATCATTACCACTTGTTTGAAATTTTTACCTAGTGAATGCACTCTAGGTGTAACAAACACATGATATGCAAATGCTCATGATGTTATGCTCAAGTTTTAGTGACAGTAACACCAGGGGTGTTACAGCGCGGGCCCCACTGGCCAGGGTCCCGCGGGCATCTCCTTCCCCGCGCCCGATCCGCGCTGGTCGCCGCCAGGGCGTGCCGCGCCCAAGCAGCCGTGCCACCCCGCACCCACGCAGCCGCCCTCCCCCGCGCCCGTCCGTTCGTCTCCTCGGTGTAATGGAGCATCAACGTGGTCGTTTCTTCCTCCCCCACTCTCTCCCCATTGATGCCACCGCCATTAATGGCCTTGAAGAACCGTCGGCTGCCTCTCCCTCTCCTTGGCGCCCTCTCCTCTCCCCTCCCTCTCTCTATAAATACCAGCCGCACCATGGAGCTCTCTCCTCCCTACCTGAGCTCGCCCCCTCTTTCTCACTCTCCTTGCTCGCCCATGCCGTCGCCGGAGCTTCGTATACCGCGTAGCCCAGCCGAAGTCACCCGACACCGAGCCCCTGCCCTTCTCCACTCCGCCGATCCCCCGTCGAGCTCTCCCGCTTCACACGAGCAAGCTCAAGGTGGAAGACGACCCAAAATAATTTTATGTATTTTTGAAATCACTTTTTGAATCAGTTTGTGAATTTTATAATTATGGTTTTGTAATATGAGAATGTTGTGATTCGGAATCATGTGTATTGTTGGGGGCCTTCGGCTCCCGAAGGTCCTCAAAAACACAGTTTGACAATGTTTTCCAAGTGTAAGATGTGAACAGGCACCTTCGGAACAGGCACCTTCGGAGTCAGGTCGCGAATATATAAGGGCATGTTCAAGACGAAGCTGGAATGAAAAGCGGTCATGACGAAGGATAAGACGATCATGAAGCCATATGCAGAAAAGCTTCGGCATAACGGCAGAAAAGAGGAACCGACTTAAAGATGAAAAGCCAAATTGGACCTCGAAGAATTACTATAGAGTTATTGATAAATGTAAAGGGCATCAATGTAATTTTACATGGGCTGCGTCCCGTGCCTATAAATAGGTGAACAGTACTCTCGTACTGTTCACGCTGACTGAATGCACGTCTTTTTGCATCACGATTCGTACCTTTGCCTTACATCAGCCTGAAGGTACATTTGTAACTCGTTTTCATGAATTTAATAATGGAAATGTATTGATGATAACGCTGGTATTATCATTTTCGCACTTTATATATATATGTTTATTCTGTTTACTCATTTACCAACTTAACGAAGGTCTTTTCCTTCGTAACCTTATCCTTCGTCCGAAGTTCATTAAATCCTCGAGGAGATAATGCTTCAGCGGACGAAGGGTATTTAATACTTAACATCTTCGTGTTGTCTTGTTCTTAATTTATAGCATTTGAGAACAAGCCCCCAACATGTATGTGCACTATGGATTTTTGGTCGATATATGCGATAAGTTAGTGCATCCTTATTAGTCATGTTATTTGTTTACGATGACTTTTAGAATGTTGGATTAGAGAGAAGTATGACAAAAATTGGTAGACACATGTTGGTGATAAAAACACTAGATAGGTAATTTCATAGTTAATTTTGTTCACAATGAAATTTGGAATTTATTTGGAAGGTTAAGATCATAAGTTCATTTTAATAGATAATAGAAGCTTTTCTTAACATGGAATTAGTAAATGGTATAGAATTCATGGCAATATAAATATTATAGGTTATTAGATGATTTATCTCCAATTATTATTAATGATACTTTCTTTTAGGAAGAAAATATAAAACTAAAAGAATATCACTAGTCGTAACAAAAATAGGTTTTTACTAGCCAAAATAAAGGTGTCCTTAAGAATAGCACTTAACTTCTTAGAATTAGTAAAATACTTGTTTATGTCAAAATAACCATGTTTAAATTATAAAAAGCCCAATTGGTGATTTATATTGATTCTTAGAATATTAATGTTAGTAGAGTCATGAATGAACCATTTTTAGCTATACGCATAAGTTCTGTTTAGAAATAAAAGAAATAAAATCTATCAGTCTACTATTAGTAATAATTGGCATTTATTTTCATAAAGAATGTTAATACATGTTATACTAGATAAAACTAGTATTATAGCACCTACCCATAATTTCATCAATAATGACTCACAGTAATAGTCATAAATGAATTAATAAGTATTTACACTTTAAGACGTATTTATGAGTGTGATAAGTGTGATGTATGAATGTGAATGTAATGGTGAATGAGTACCCATGTACTGGTGTATGTTTATTTATTTGGTGTACGTATTCTTTTGTATGTGCGATACGCAAATCGATGCTAGAAGTGGAATGTGAGTTAGACGAGCCTAACACGTTCGAGGACGACCCGCAGGACATGTTCGAGCAAGGCAAGTGGATTCTCCCTCTGCATATTCTATTTATACCCAATTAATGCATACAATAATGTTTACTTTTTGGATATATTGCATAATCTGATGGGATTTGCCTAATTAATGATTTCTTAGATTTACCAACTGTATTCCTTGATTACCCTCGGAAAATACTATGCTTTGCAAAATTTGGCTACCACTCAACTTGATAATTTTGATGTCACTCTTATTTGATATTAATGTTCTGGAAATGAAATTGGCATTATGGTGTTAACCCGATGGTTAAACAAGATTATTTCATATTAATTGGAACATGGAGTGACCACCCATGATAACAGTGAACCACGAGTGCTATCATGGCTCTGGCTTTGGTAGTTAGATTTGTATGCTTAGTACCTAGCAACCTTACCTGAAATATGGGCAAGAGGGAGAGCGGCAGTGGTGGCAGCTCACGTTAACATGAGGACATATTCTTGGCAAACGTACCTCGCCTAGAGGGCCTCCACACCGACTTGGAAACCTTAGCGGGTTGCTTTGTATTAAGTGTATTTTGTGAAAGCCTCGTAATGGATCCCTAGCCATTTACCTCGGCAGTGTTTATGGGTCCGATCAACCCAGGCTAGATGGGATACATGGCTTGTGGGTAAAGTTGTACCACCTCTGCAGAGTGTAAAACTGATATGTTAGCCGTGCTCACGGTTAAGAGCAACCTGGACCCTCACATGATAATTGAACTTAAAGATGGACAATAAATTGAGATCTGATGATCTGCCAATGCTTTGCTTAAGTGGTTTTTGATATACTCTTATACCTTTATTTAAATGGGATACTTGGGATACACACTTATTAGTAAGACAGGTGTTGTTAATAAAATATTGACCAACTAAAATGCGTAGTGCTCAACCTTAGCCTCACCTTGTTAAACTTGCATTAATTTTTCCCCCACTTGCTGAGCCCCGACCATAAGTGAGCTCACCTTTGCTAATATTTTGATCAGAGGGTGATGAAGAAGACCTTGATGGAGATTTCGATGAATACTGAGTCTAACGATGCGTCGGTCCTCTTCCAGTGGGAGATTACCCATGTTATTTCCACTTTACTTTGATGATAAATTTTAAGATACTATTATCTGGATGTTGTAATAAAGACTATTCTACTCTCTTTACACCTTTATTGCATTGTCTTTTGATATATTACACTTGTGACGTCAACATATGTGTGGAAATGGATCTTGGCACACATAAGCTATGCATTCGGTTTTGCCCCCAGAACCAGGTGTGATAGAAGTGGTATCAAAGCTATGCTGACCCTAGGTCGTTAGACTAGTTAGAAATGGGAAGCCTAGTTTGTTCAAAACTTGCTAATTTCATTCTTATAAAATTATTTTATCAGCCTTACCTCTTTAAAATTCAACTGAGTTGACATTTCTCTTGTAGATGGTTCGTACTCTCCAAACCACCCAAGTTAACACCAGCTACGCCCCTCCGCCACGGCAAGTTCCTGTCTACCCAGTGGTAGTTGAGGAAGTTCCGATGGATCTCCCTCGCATTCGAGTGGAGCATGGAGTCAGCCTAGAAGACAGCTCGAAGGAACTTCTGCTGACGCCCACCCCGTTGGCAAAGTCACTGGCCTTCGTAGCTAGGTCATCGACCTCAGCACCGCCTGCACCAGCTGTTCAAGCTCCTGCACCCGGAGGCGACGACCTAGACGACTCTGAGGACGATGATGAGTGTAACACCCTTGGTGTTACTGTCACTAAAACTTGAGCATAACATCATGAGCATTGGCATATCATGTGTTTGTTACACATAGAAGTGCATTCATCACTAGGTAAAAATTTCAAATAAGTTGTAATGATTTGACTTGATATGTGGTTAACCTTAGGGTAGAGTGCTTAACCCTAAATTAGGGCTTATGAATGTAAGTGAAGCCTAAATAAGTCAAAACCTCAAAAGACATGAGAAATGACCATAAGGTATCACATTTGGTGGACTTTGGTGGCACCAAAAACCTAATGTGTCCAAAACCCTAAAAACAAACCCTAGAAACCCTAATTAAAACCCTAGGGGGGTAGATGCAAATTTTGGGCACTTTTGGGCCAAAGTGCAAATATCAAAGTACTAAAACATTAGAAATCAAGTACTTTTCACTTTTCAGGATTTCCAAGTCAAATGATGAAGTTTGGATTTATTTGCAAAAAGTACCCCATGAAACCCCATATGCCTAAGTCTGAATTTAGTTGAATGGGGTCAACTTTGGAACCCCATATCTCAGAATTTTTTAGGATTTTGCTTTTGGCCAATATAGCAAACTTGTAGAGCTATGTAAGGAGAACAAATTTTATTAAGTAAGTAAGCCCTAGTGCTACATGAAAGTGGGAGAAAAACAGACCTGAAGTTGGTCTATCGGTGAGTACAGCTCTAAGACTGGACTAACAGTGAACTAGAACCAAGTTTGAGGGCTATTTTGAGTGTGATTTAGTGAGAATTGAAGTATGGTGGCTATAGCAAGATTAAAGCTGGATTATAGGACCACAACTTTGTTAAAGGTGGATTAGCAAGTTATCACATGAAAATTGGAGATCAGGGCGTTGCAAACCGTTCTGTTAGGTGCTCTAAATGTCGTTCTGATGGTACATTGCCGTAAAAAGATCCCAGGTTCAGTCCCCCTCACCACCGATGACCTCCGCGCAAGGATTCACGCTGATCATGGTGATTTGTGCTGGACTCAGGCAGGATAGTGCCAGGAGGGTGAAAAGATCAGAAGGGGAGCGGATTTGGTCGCGGGGTGAAGCTTATCAACCGTGCCTGTAGCCGTGCGACGTGGCCGGACCGCCGGTGTCGTCATGGAAACTCCGGCGACCTCAATTATGCCACACCGTGGCTCTTTACTGCGCGGTAGTAACCGTGGCATGTCTAGGCTAACCTTCTCTGAACTGCTGCACCGGTGAATGCCACGACTAAGCCACCAGTGACCTTCTTCCTCTCCGGCCGCTAGCACGCCATGCCCAAATTTGGAGCCATCGCCCTTGGAAACTTTAAATTGGTGCACCAGCCTGCTCCGCTAAGTAATTGTGCACCCAGTGAACCAGACCTCACCTCCAATCGTCCCTCAGACCTCCCCAATTTGTGATTTCCCCCAAATCAGTCAAAAACCCCGCCGTGTGTGAGCTCGTCGTGGCCAGCTCTCCAGGTTTGATCACACCCTCCCCGCTCTTGTTTTGATACTCTTATGTGTTCTTGATGCTTCTTGACCCAGCCAATTGAATTAGACCGTGTTAGATCGCCGAGAACGTCTCGAGTTATCCTTAGTTTGCGCCATCACCGTGGACAGAGCGGTTTAGAGTTAGAACTCTGTAATTGATGGAGGGGTTATGATCATTAGGGGCAGAATTTGGTGTCAGCCGCACCGGAGCGCCGGTCGTTTCGCTTTCCGGCCAGCACCGGCTCACCGGAGCCACTGCTCCGCCATCCATGGTGGAGGACCTCAATTCGCGAAGGAATAGAAAGTGAGGGGCCTCGACACAAAATGTCAGTGACACATCGGAATAGTGCGCAGGAGTCTTTACGAGTTATTCAAAAGAGTAGGGTCCTCTGTGCAAAGTAAACACCATGGGCACGCGCGGGCGCGCTTTCGCCTGTCATGGGCTGGCTCGGGCTAAATTGAGCCCATTACTATTTATGCTTTTCCTTTTTTTCTTTTTCTGCCAGACTTAGGAAATTCATAGAAAATTATAGAAAAATGATAAAAATATGAAACCAATTTTGTTGGACTTCTAAATTTCTGTAGTATTTATTTTAAAATAGTTTTAGGATTTTTAGTCCAAACCAGGAATTATGTAGTATTTAAGAAGGCCAAAATCAA
This sequence comes from Zea luxurians, assembly GCA_029449295.1. Lineage (NCBI taxonomy): Eukaryota > Viridiplantae > Streptophyta > Magnoliopsida > Poales > Poaceae > Zea > Zea luxurians. The sequence goes on from JAOPSE010000002.1 coordinate 10,934,534, forward strand.
GACCTTTGGAATTTTAGAAATTACTAAATAGCTCCAAAAATCATAAAACTTTTTGGGTGAACTTATTTTGACCATTAGAACCCTTGGCTGAAGTTTGGTATGTTTTGAACATTGTTTGATCTCAAATCCCAAAACCCTAGCCCCTTAGGGTAAAACTGTCTAACCCTACTAGGGTGTTGACCCAAAAGACCCCAGTTTCTCGGGAGCACCGTGAAGGAAAGTTGTATTCAAGATACAAATTGGTGTAACTTTATTATGATTGCATTTTCATAAGCATCACATGAGCATTCATGGTTATATATGGTTATGTATAGAAAACGAAGAAGAAGTGATTGTTGACGAAGAGGAGACTGCTCCATCAACAGAAACTCCACCAACCGTGAGCTGCTTTTATTTTGATATTTGTGGAGCAGAGCCCGACTCTCCTACAACACAAGGCAAGCCTCGGTGCATTTGCCACCTCCTTGTTGTTTTAAATCTTTATCACCTTATATGATGCATTAGGTGATAGTAGTTGTGTGCTAAACCAATTGCTGCATTTCCTTCCTTGGAACTGTTTACCATTCCTGGATTACCTATTTTATTAAAAGGTTTTCCGATGCTTAGCCCTGCTTTAGAAAAACGAATGTTTTGTTTTAAAGCAAAAGGTGATGCTTCATAGTGCATGGGATGTTTTCAAAAATAAAACTTGATGGTGGATCCATCATGGCCATGATGGGTTCAACATCGGACAAGATGAACCTCTGCCAGGTACCAAACTTTGGGATTTTAAATGATAAAGCTGAGACCGGACGGGTGACTTGCACGAAAAAAGAGTCTCGATGTAGTGTCTCCGTCTGAGTCGGTTAAGGACCGTGTCGATGTAGGCTTGCTGATTGAGGACCTTTTAACTGGTCACATACCTCATCATGGGTAAGCTTTGCCTCAGGCAGACTAATACCAGAAAGGCCAACACGCAACAGAAGTGGAGAGATGGCGAGAGTAGCGTGTACCCTTCGTGGCAAGAGGCTAGACGGTGGTGTATCTGTGGTCTCGATTGGCGTAAACCCGGTCTGGTCTTAAGAAACCCAGTGGCGAGTTGACACATGCAAGGGTTAAGTTCTACATATGTCGTGTGATTGGAGATCCTAGTTGGGTATTAATCGATTCGGATCACCGTTACTTCTCGGACATGAAGACTTGGTCACTGCCCAACATGTAGTATTCCAGTGAACTAAAAAGGGTTGATAAAAGGATGGCTAGTATAGGCCAAGTGCTTCAACTAGGGTAGAAAGAACTCTAGTGACAGGTAATGACTTAACTTGCTAATAAAACTAGATTTTTAAGGATCCACTATTAGTAAGCATTTTTGCAAACAGAGTCTTGATTTTTGGTTAAGCCTTACCTTGACTCCCTCAAACCAGCATGTCCTTGAGAGTCTCTTCTTTTGATGGGTAAGACTTGCAAAAGTACACTCCGTACTCAGGGTTTTCAAACCCATGTTGTTGTAGGTGAGGAAACATCAGACTTTTGCTGTTTTTGCTCTAAGGTGGAGCCCAAGGACGAACCTCAACAGTGAAGTGGTTGCGGGAGGATGTTGGCCTCCCTTTTGAAAAACAATATACTTTTATGCGGGAGGGGTTTTTGCCTCCCAAGTCTGTAATAATATTACTCTATGCACTCTTATAACCTGGTAATGTAATAATAACACTCTCTCTATATTTGGATGAATGTAAATTAAGTTATTGTAATTCTCTTCCGCTTATTCATTCCTCTGATGTGTTGTAATATCTGCGTGACGGGTGAAACGCTCTTGGGCGAGGAAATAAGGATGCAGATACCGAACTTATCGGGTGATTATGTGCATCTACAGGGTTGTCCAAGGTTTGTTGGACAAGGACAACTGTAGGTGGGCCTAATAACTTGGGAGGTTCCGCCACAGCTAGTATCGGAGCGAAGCCCATCTGTTTAGATATTACAAAGCATTTCAAAAAGATTTTTTAAATACTTATCCAAGAAAATTTCTTTCATTCTTCCCTTGCCACTTTCTGGAAGTTCTCATCTTGAAAGACCAGGTAATAGAGTGCAATATATAGGAAGTGGGATCAACGAAGGTTGATTCCGTAACCATTGGATTATGATGCATCATGTTTAAAAAAATTATACTAATAAATCTTCCCCTCTTATGGAGATATGCCACGTACGAGGAATACCGCGCGCAAGTCCACTGGACCTATTGGCGTGCCTCGTCATCAGTTGGCTCCAAGACATGAAGGCAGCAGTAGCGGCAGCAACGATCCAATCGGAGACTTGGAAGCCCAAGTGGAACAGCTTCGGATGGAGCTACGTCACTGAAACAGGGTGTGGGCACAGGACGGTCAGCGTACAACTGAGTTGGCAGCTGACGTCAGACGCCTGCAAGACGAGCTTGCTGAACGAGATTTGGCGGTCGATTGGGCCGTCAACTCACGTTCGGTTGCTTGGGACCGCGAAGCCAAAGCTCATGCTCATGTGGCAGAGCTTAGTGCGGCCCTTGACAACTTGCAGCTATACTGCAATACTTTACATGAGGAAGTACATGTACTATATGCGCGACTGCACCCGGATGTGACTGCTGACCCTGTTGCAATGGGAGCCAGACCATCAGGGACAACAGGTGAAGGACCTGATGGGGAGCTGGACCGGGCGGCGCACGCAGGGGCAGGGCGCGGGGGGCGACGCGCAGGGGCAGGGCACGGTGGCGAGAGGAGGCGCGCGCGCGGCGGCTTTCTGGTGAGAGAGAGAGAGGAGAGAAACAATGGAGAAGAAGGGACCCAACAGTTTTTAAAATAGCGGCTAGGGTAGGGCCGCCGAAAATAGCACACTATTTTCGGCGGCTGTGTCAGAGACCGCCGAAAATAGGACTATTTTCGGCGGTTGTGTTAGACCAGCGAAAATAGTGTGCTATTTTCGGCGGCCCTCCCCTGGCCACCGAAAATAGTGGGGGCCACCAAAAATGTCTGTAGCTCTTGTTGTGTCAGGCCTCCTCCTTCCATGAACCTGGCTGACGATCGGTCTCCCAAGGCAGGAAATGAAGAAACCAAGGACGACGAAGACTAGATTAGTATAGTTTAGAAACTATACCTATGTAAAATATGTAATGAAGTCATGTTGTACACTTGAGTCTGTATCATTACATTTTGGTAATGTAAAATAATGGTGTGTATCGGCATGTTATATTTTTCCCAAATGTTTATTTGCCTCAGATGCCGTCACGGACTCGTGCGCACGACAGTGCGGGGACTTCCCGTGGTCGGGAAGACACTCCTAATCTGCCACCTGTACCACCAACACTGGCCGAGGCTATCGCTGCCTTGGTCAATGCTACTACAGATAATACCTGCTTCTTGCGTGAGATGGTGGGTAATCAATTCCAGCAGCACGGCAGAAGAGCTCCTCCACAGGGACCGCGTGAAACCTCGTATCTGGAATTCTCTGAAACACGTCCTCCACTCTTTGTTAAAGCCGAAGACCCTCTTGAAGCTGATGAGTGGATAAGGGTTATGGAGCAGGAATTCGGATTAATCCGTTGCACAAAAATACAGAAGCCGTTGTTCACCGCCCAACAACTGAGAGGCCCTGCCAGTACCTGGTGGGGAAATTTTGTGGCAGTTCAACCAGCCGGACATCAGGTCACTTGGGATGAATTTAAGCTAGCATTCCTGTGAACATTATGTTCCCGAGGGACTACTTCACATGAAACAAGAGGAGTTTATTCAGCTAAAACAAGTAGGGGATACTGTGATGCAGTATCTCAACAAGTTTAATCATTTATCCCAATATGCTATTGACCAAGTAAACACTGACCTGAAGAAGAAGAATTGCTTCATGAGAGGACTCAACTGGCCGGCTCCAACGGAAGATGGCCACCTGCCTAGATCTTACTTATAGCAGGGTTGTCATCATGGCGCTGGTAGTAGAAGCCAAGAATATAGGCCAAGGAAAGTCAAAGGGATTTGGAGGTGACAGGTCCAATCAGGGACCTGAGAAGCGAACCAGGTTGGTAATCCGACCTTTTAATCAGAATCGTTCTTCGCCTCATCCACCCTCCTATCCGTTCAAATAGCATGTTTTCATTCGTCCTACCACTGCCCCCACTTCTACAAATCAGCCGAGTGCCTCTAGTGCTCGTTTCCCCGCCCTCCCTAGTTCTTCAACTTGCTGCTTCAATTGTGGAAAGTTTGGTCATTTTATCAAAGATTGTCCATATCCGAAGCACAATAAGTTCAACAATCAACAGAACTCTGGGAGCTCCAATCAAGGCAAAGGGAACATGGCTAATAATTCAGCGGGCAAAAATGTCAAGAAGACTGGGCGAATTTATTATACTCAAGTGGCCACTACATCGGAAGGAGAGCCGGTAATCATGGGTACGTTCCTTGTGGCCAATCACCCAACAGTTATTCTCTTTGATTCTGGTGCTTCACATACATTCATAAGCAAGAAATTCATGGAAAAGCATTGCATTCCCTACACTGAATCAAGGGAAGGGTTTATTATCCATTCACCTGGGGGGCAAATATTTACTAAGGAAGGAGCCTTCCATGTGCTAGTAACATTGGCTGAACGGGAATTTCCCACCAACATGATTGTCTTAAAGGGCCAAGACATAGATGTAATTCTGGGCATGAATTGGTTAGCCCAGCATAAAGCTATCCTTAACACTGACTTAAGGACTATCAAGTTGAGCCATGGCCATGAAGAGGTTCTCTTGTCCATCCCTGTAGCTATCCCAGGCAAGCCATTTGGACAGGTCTACGAAGCTATCATACCAGAAATCCAAGGTATTCCGGTAGTATGTGAATTCCCGGATGTCTTTCCTAAAGATTTGCCTGGATTGCCTCCAGAAAGGGATGTAGGGTTTGTGATCGAACTGAAGCCCAAGTACAGCTCCTATTTCTAGAAGGTCATACCGGATGCCACCAAATGAATTGGTGGAACTCAAAACTCAATTACAAGACTTGCTTGAAAAGGGATTCATTCAGCCCAGTTCATCACCTTGGGGATGTCCCGCAATTTTTCTCAAGAAGAAGGATCAAACACTTCAAATGTGCGTGGACTACAAACCCCTTAATGAGGTCACTATTAAGAACAAGTACCCTCTTCCTCAGATCGATATCTTATTCGATCAACTTACTGGACCTCGGGTATTCTCCAAAATTGACCTCAGGTCAGGATATCATTAGATCCGTATTCGACCCGAAGATATACCCAAGACCGCATTTACTACGCGGTATGGATTATTTGAATATTTGGTTATGTCCTTCGGATTGACAAATGCTCCAGCCCACTTCATGTATCTAATGAACGCGGTGTTTATGCCCGAGTTGGATAAATTTGTGGTGGTCTTCATTGATGATATCTTGATTTATTCCAAGAGTGAAGAGGAGCATGCTAAACATTTACGGATCGTGTTAACGCGCTTAAGGGAACACCAATTATGTGCTAAATTTAGCAAATGCACGTTTTGGTTGGAGAAAATCCAATTTTTGGGACATGTATTGTCTACAAATGGGATTGCGGTTGATCCCAGCAAGGTCAAGGATATTCTAGAATGGAAACCACCAACCACTGTACATCAATTTTGAAGTTTCCTTGGGCTGGCTGGCTATTACCGCAGATTTATCCCGGATTTCTCCATGATTGTGAAACCAATCACAAGTCTGTTGAAGAATGATACCAAATTTAACTGGTCCTCAAGATGCAACGAAGCCTTCGAGCAGCTAAAGGTATTGTTGGCCACTGCTCCGGTATTAGCTCAACCGAACATTGAAAAGCCTTTTGATGTGTACTTGTGACGCATCAGGTAGTGGCCTCGAATGTGTCTTAATGGAGGAGGGCCGAGTTATAGCATATGCTTCGAGATAGCTACGCCGGCATGAGGAGCAATATCCAACTCATGACTTGGAATTAGCTGCTGTGGTTCATGCCCTTGAAATATGGCGTCATTATCTGTTGGGAAATATCTGCCATATATATACAGATCATAAAAGTCTGAAGTACATTTTTACTCAGTCAGAACTAAACATGAGGCAGAGAAGATGGCTTGAGCAGATTAAGGATTATGAATTAGAAATCCACTATCACCCAGGAAAGGCCAACGTGGTGGCAGATGCACTAAGTCGCAAGGCTTCCTGCCATTGTCTTACAGTAAGGACTCTGGACATCACATTATGTCAAGAAATGGAGAAGTTAAACCTGGGAATGATTCAACATGGAACTTTGACCCAATTGAAGCTTAAGTCGATTCTTCTGCAAAAGATTATTGATGCCCAAAGAAATGATAAGGGTATGAAACATATTCATGAGAAAATAGAAGCCAGTAAAGCTAATTGCTTTAGAAAGGATGATCAAGGCATAATATGGTTTAATGATCGCATAGTTGTGCCTAAAAATGATGAAGTCCGCCAGCAAATTTTGGATGAAGCTCATCTTAGTCGATATTCCATCCATCCCGGAAGCACTAAGATGTATCAAGATTTAAAGCAACATTATTGGTGGACAAAAATGAAGATTGAAATTGCACGCTATGTGGCGAGATGTGACACCTGTAGACATGTCAAAGCAATACATATGAAGACTGCTGGTCCACTGCAATCATTGCCCATCCCAACTTGGAAATGGGAGGACATTAGCATGGACTTCATCGTGGGATTACCCAGGACAACAAAAGGATTTGATTCTATCTGGGTTATAACTGATCGACTTACAAAGATCGCTCACTTTCTTGTAGTCAAAGTAAAGTATACAGTGGCCACATATTTGGAACTATATATTGCCCGTATTCTCAGTTTGCATGGAGTTCCAACGACCATAGTGTCTGACCATGGACCACAATTTGTATCCAAATTCTGGGAAGAACTCCACAAAGCTCTGGGTACTAAGTTGCTCCACAGTTCGGCCTATCATCCTCAAACAAGTGGACAGACTGATAGAGTGAATCAAATACATTGAAGACACGTTGCGGGCATGCGTTCTAGAATTTCCGCAGAAATGGGATGACTGTTTACCACTGGCAGAGTTTTCTTATAATAAGAGCTATCAAGAAAGTATTAACATGGCACCATTTGAAGCATTGTATGGACGACGGTGCCATACTCCCTTGAATTGGTCTGAACCTGGAGAAAGGTGGTTTTTAGGCCAGATATGGTTAAAGAGATGGAAGAAAAGGTTCAACGAATCATACATAACTTGAAAGAGGCACAAGCTCGACAAAAGAGTTATGCAGACAAACGACGCTGACCCTTGTACTTTCAAGTCCAAGATTATGTGTACCTGAAAGTATCACCAATGAAGGGTGTGACCCATTTCGGTGTAAAAGGAAAGCTTGCACCCCGATACATTGGTCTGTTTCTTATTCTTGAACAATGTGGACCAGTGGCATACCGACTCCAACTACCCGAAACATTGTCTGCAGTGCACAATGTGTTCCATGTGTCCCAATTGAAGAAGTGCCTTCGGGTTCCTGATCGAACCATTGATGTGGTGGATGTTACCTTGGAACCAGACTTAACATATTCAAAACATCCCATTCGAGTCCTGGATCAGAAGGACAGGGTCACCCGAAGAAAAACTCTTAAATTCTATAAGATACAATGGAACCAACATACTGAAGATGCTACATGGGATACCCAAGACTTCTTAGAAAAGAATTTACCTGGCTTTTTAACTTCATGTGACTTGTAAGATGTGTATATTGGATTGTAAAGGAGAAGTGAGCCCCGTACCACCCCCTGCTCTGTACGACAGAAAAGGAAATAAAGATATGACGTGTTTCCTTTTCCACTACTTACCCTAGGACTTTAAATCTCGGGACGAGATTCTTTTATGGGGGGAAGGATGTAACACCCTTGGTGTTACTGTCAATAAAACTTGAGCATAACATCATGAGCATTGGCATATCATGTGTTTGTTACACCTAGAAGTGCATTCACTAGGTAAAAGTTTCAAATAAGCTGTAATGATTTGACTTGATATGTGGTTAACCATAGGGTAGAGTGCTTAACCCTAAATTAGGGCTTATGAATGTAAGTGAAGGCCAAATAAGTCAAAACCTCAAAAGACATGAGAAATTACCATAAGGTATCAAATTTGATGGACTTTGGTGGCACCAAAAACCTAATGTGTCCGAAACCCTAAAAACAAACCCTAGAAACCCTAATTAAAACCCTAGGGGGTAGATGCAAATTTTGGGCACTTTTGGGCCAAATTGCAAATATCAAAGTAATAAAACAATACAAATCAAGTACTTTTCACTTTTGAGGATTTCCAAGTCAAATGATGAAGTTTGGACTTATTTGCAAAAAGTACCCCATGAAACCCCATAAGCCTAAGTCTGAATTCAGTTGATTGGGGTCAACTTTGGAACCCCATATCTTAGAATTTTTGAGGATTTTGCTTTTGGTCAATATAGCAAACTTGTAGAGCTATGTAAGGAGAACAAAATTTCTTAAGTAAGTAAGCCCTAGTGCTACATGAAAGTGGGAGAAAAACAGACCTGAAGTTGGTCTGTCAGTCGAGTATAGCTCTAAGACTGGACTGACAGTGAACTAGAACCAAGTTTGAGGGCTATTTTGAGTGTGATTTAGTGAGAATTGAAGTATGGTGGCTATAGCAAGATTAAAGCTAGATTATAGTACCACAACTTTGTTTAAGGTGACTTAGCAAGTTATCACATGAAAATTGGAGATCTGGGCGCTGCAAACGGTTCTGTCAGGTGGTCTGAATGTCGTTGTGATGGTACAGTGCCGCAGAAAGATCCTAGGTTCAGTCCCCCTCGCCGCCGGTGACCTCTATGCAAGGATTCGCACTGATTGCGGCGATTCATGCTGGACTCAGGCAGCATAGTGCCGGGAGGATGAAAAGATCAGAAGGGGGGCGGATTTGGTCGCGGGGTGAAACTTATCAACCGCGTCTGTAGCCATGCGACGTGGCCGGACCACCGGTGTCGTCATGGAAACTCCGGCGACCTCAATTCTGCCACGCCATGGCTCTTTACTGCGTGGTAGTAACCATAGCACACCTAGGCTAACCATCTTTGAATCGCTGCACTGGTGAACGCCACGACTGAGCCACCAGTGACCTTCTTCCTCTCCGGCCGCCAGCACGCCATGCCCAAATTAGGAGCCACCACCCTTGGAAACCATAAATTGGTGCCCCAGCCTGCTCCACTAAGTAATTGTGCACCCAGTGAACCAGCCCTCACCTCCAATCATCCCTCACAACTCCCCAATTTAGGATTTCCCCCAAATCAGTCAAAAACCCCACCGTGTGTGAGCTCGCCGTGGCCAGCTCTCCACAGGTCCGATCACGCCCTCCTCGCTCTTGTTTCGGTACTCTTATGTGTTCTTGATGCTTCTCGACCCGGCCAATTGAATTAGACCGCATTAGATCACCGGAAACGCCTCGGGTTATCCTCAATTTGTGCCATCACCGTGGAAAGAGCGATTTAGAGTTAGAACTCTACAATTGATGGAGGGGTTATGATCGTTAGGGGCGGAATTTGGTGTCAGCCGCACCGGAGCGCCGGTTGTTGTGCTTTTCGGCCAGCATTGGCTCACCGAAGCCACTGCTCTGCCGTCCACGGACCTCAATTCGCGAAGGAATAGAAAGTGAGGGGCCATGACACAAAATGTCAGTGACACATAGGAATAGTGCACAGGAGTCTTTACGAGTTATTCAAAAGAGCAGGGTCCTCTGCGGAAAGTAAACACCACGGGCGTGCGCGGGCGCGCTTTCGCCTGTCATGGGCCGGCTCGGGCTAAATTGAGCCCATTACTGTTTATGCTTTTCCTTTTTCTTTTTCTACCAGACTTAGGAAATTCATAGAAAATTATAGAAAAATGATAAAAATATGAAACCAATTTTGTTGGACTCCTAAATTTCTGTAGTATTTATTAAAAATAGTTTCAGGATTTTTAGTCCAAACCAGGAATTATGTAGTATTTAAGAAGGCCAAAATCAAGACCTTTGGAATTTTAGAAATTACTAAATAGCTCCAAAAATCATAAAACTTTTTGGGTGAACTTATTTTGACCATTAGAACCCTTGGGTGAAGCTTGGTATGTTTTGAACATTGTTTGATCTCAAAACCCCAAAACCCTAGCCCCTTAGGGTAAAACAGTCTAACCCTACTAGGGTGTTGACCCAGAAGACCCCAGTTTCCTGGGAGCACCGTGAAGGAAAGTTGTATTCAAGATACAACTTGGTATAACTTTATTATCATTCCATTTTCATAAGCATCACATGAGCATTTATGGTTATATATGGTTATGTATAGAAAACGAAGAAGAAGTGACTGTTGACGAAGAGGAGACTGCTCCATCAACAGAAAATCCACCTGCCGGGAGCTGCTTTTATTTTGATATTTGTGGAGTAGAGCCCGACTCTCCTACAACACAAGGCAAGCCCCGGTGCATTTGCCACCTCCTTGCTGTTTTAAATCTTTATCACCTTATATGATGCATTAGGTGATAGGAGTTGTGTGCTAAACCAATTGCTGCATTTCCTTCCTTGGAATTGTTTACCATTCCTTGATTACCTGTTTTATTAAAAGGTTTTCTGATGCTTAGTCCTGCTTTAGAAAAATAAATGTTTTGTTTTAAAACAAAAGGTGATGCTTCATAGTGGATGGGATGTTTTCAAAAATAAAACTTGATGGTAGATCCATCATGGCCATGGTGGGTTCAACATTAGACAAGATGTACGTCTGCGAGGTACCAAACTTTGGGATTTTAATGATAAAGCTGAGACCAGACGGGTGACATGCACGAGAGGAGAGTCTCGATGTAGTGTCTCCGTCGGAGTCGATTAAGGACTGTGTCGATGTAGGCTTACTGATTAAGGACCTTTTAACTGGTCACATACCTCATCATGGGTAAGCTTTGCCTCGGACAGACTAATACCAGAAAGGCCAACACGCAATGGGAGTGGAGAGATGACGAGAGTAGCATGTACCCTCTGTGGCAAGAGGCTGGACGGTGGTGTATCTGTGCTCTCGGTTGGCGTGAACCCGGTCTGGTCTTAAGAAACCCAGTGGCGAGTTGACATATGCAAGGGTTAAGTGCTACATATGTTGTGTGATTGGAGATCCCCAGCTGGGTATTAATCAATTCGGATCGTCGTTACTTCTCGGACATAAAGACTTGGTCACTGCCCTACACGTAGCATTCTAGTGAACTAAAAAGGGTTGATAAAAGGATGGCTAGTATAGGCCAAGTGCTTGAACTAGGGTAGAAAGAACTCTAGTGACAGGTAATGACTTAACTTGCTAATAAAACTGGATTTTTAAGGATCCACTATTAGTAAGCATTTTTGCAAACAGAGTCTTGATTTTTGGTTAAGCCTTACTTGACTCCCTCAAACCAGTATATTCTTGAGAGTCTCTTCTTTTAACGGGTAAGACTTGCGAAAGTACACTCCGTACTCAGGGTTTTCAAACCCATGTTGTTGTAGGTGAGGAAACAACAGACTTTTGCTGTTTTTGCTCTAAGGTGGTGCCCAAGGACGAACCTCAATAATGAAGTGGTTGCGGGAGGATGTTGGCCTCCCTTTTGAAAAACAATATACTTTTATGCGGGAGGGGTTTTTGCCTCCCAAGTCTGTAATAATATTACTCTATGCACTCTTATAACCTGGTAATGTAATAATAACACTCTCTCTATATTTTGATGAATGTAAAGTAAGTTATTGTAATTCGCTTCCGCTTATTCATTCCTCCGATGTGTTGTAATATCTACGTGACGGGTGAAACGCTCTTGGGCGAGGAAATAAGGATGCAGATACCGAACTTATCGGGTGATTATGTGCATCTACAGGGTTGTCCAAGGTCCGTTGGATAAGGACAACTGTAGGTGGGCCTAATAAATTGGGAGGTTCCGTCACAATGAGGATGACGACGATGACGAGGATGACGAGGAAAACATCAACGAGGAGGCCAACTATGCTCAGTAGGACTACTTCATGTGGTTTGGGCCTATCACCGAACATTACACCTCAATGTCCGAGACAAGGCACTTCCCCAACCTGCTGCAAGATGTGCTGCACGTGTTGGGATCCTACGTCCGACCCTTGTACGAAACAAGGCCAATGTGCGAGCCTCCCCGGGCTTGCTACTACATCACTCGCATCCACGTCAGGTTGATGGATGCAGGGGATAGGGGGTTCAGGACTCTATCAGCTCATGAGTCCCTGACACCGCTATCCACCTACGCTGCTTCGGTCAGCGATGCTGCCAGACGGACTCTGTGGTCTCTCAGCCACACCTACCGACAGCGGCTGCATGACACGAGGTTCAGGCATCTTCCTCTGCGTCTGAGTGGAGGAAGCCAGACTAGCATCGTTCCAGGTGGAGCTGGTGAGGATCGCCTCAACACCATAGCTGGTGTAGTGGCTGGTCTTAACACCAACCTGGACAGTGCCACCTGGATCTCTCTAGGGTGCACTTGGAGCTAGAGGATGCCCATGCCAGGATTGCAGCCCTAGAAGCCCTACTTCAAGGACGGGATCCGCTTGAAGCCCAGGTCCCTGCCATGGCGTTGTCCCCTCCCCGCAAGAGGATTCGCTATGGGGAACCCGGATCCATCACCTGGCAGCTTTGAAGTTTTATATTATAAGTTGTAATAAGATAGTTTCCGCGTAAGACGATGAATACTCTTTTATAAGTTATCTTTATAATAATAACAACCATGTGGTTGCTATATTTGAGTTGGATTTTTGTTTGAGTGCAATGGTCTTATGGAATGATGGCCATAAGAGCATATAAAAAATAAACCTAAGCTATTCCCCTCTAGAATCTTTATTACTCCTCACTCCTTTAAGAATTTCACTTTCTAAACAACCAGATGGTGAACGCTCGTTTAGGACCCAACAACAACAGGAACCAGCGTGGTCAACAGATACCACCACCACCGAACCCTAACATGGAACAGTTTATCGTAGCTCAGATGCAGCTTCTGCAGGGACTCACTGCGTCTGTACAACAGATCCAGCAAAACCAGCAGAACCAACAGCACCGGCAGTAACAGCAGAATGTACCCCCGGCTAGAGATAAGCATCGGGATTTTATGAGCCATCTCACGCCAACTTTCTCTCATGCAGTTGATCCTTTGGATGCCGATGACTAGCTCAAGGTCATTGGGAATAAATTGGATATCACCCAATGTAATGACCGGGATAATGTCCTATATGCTTCCGGAAGACTCGAAGGCTCCGCGTCCGATTGGTGGGATGCCTTCACAGCGGCACACCCCAATGCGGATACTATAACCTGCAGGAGTTCCAAGTGAATTTCCACGCTCATCATATTCTCTCGGGAATTATGAAACTAAAGAAGAAGGAGTTTCTTTCCCTCACTTAAGGGAATATGACCGTCAGTGAGTACCGTGATCGCTTCACCCAACTTTCACACTACACACCAAAAGAAGTGGATAATAATGAGAAGCGCCAAGAGCGTTTCTTGGAAGGATTGATTGGACCACTGAACTATCAACTGCATAGTCATACCTTCCCTAACTTCTAGACTCTACTGAACAAGGCAATTGGCCTTGAAAGCAAAAGAAGGGAGCTGTCTGACCACAAAAGGAAGTTTCAAGGTCTGTCTAGCAGGAACACACGCCTGAACAACTCGCAGGGTTCTCAGTTTCGCTCTGAAATTAGGGTGGAAACAATTATCAGATGCAATGCTCTAGACAACAAGGCTAGAGGAGCAATCAAAATCAGAACCAGTAGAGGAACAACTCTTAGACCAATCAAAGATCTAGTGGTACATCGTAGACTCGTCAAGGTGGCGTCGTGAACACGTAGGCCAAAAGCAGCAATGCACCAGTCCAACCCAATGGTTGTTTCAAGTGCAGTGAGCTTGGCCATTATGCTAACAACTGCCCAAGGCTCAACCAACAGACACCTTAGAATAACAGCGGACAGAGAACAGACTAGAACACCCCCGCTCGTGGATCTACACAGAACAAAACGCCGCAGAACCAGAATAGAGGAAGGGTTAATCATTTCATAGATGAATCAGTGCCTGAGGATGCCGACATGGTGTATGGTATGTTTCTTATCAACTCCATACTTGCTTCAGTTTTATTTGACTCTAGAGCATCGCATTCATTTATAACTGAGTCATTCATGGTAAAACATAACATACCAAAGCACCCTCTTAAGAAGATGTTACATATTAGTTCACCGAGAGGTGACATGAAGGCCACACATTCATGCCTCCATGTTAATCTTAAGATTCAAGGAATAGATTTTCCAGCCAACCTAGTGGTCTTAGGATCCAATGGTATTGATGTGATTCTTGGATGCGACTGGTTGAAAAGTTGTGATGGAGTAATACAATGTGCCAAAGAAACAATTATGTTGACAAGTCCACAAGGTGAAAGAATCCAAGTTAGCACAGACAAGCTAACAAATGCAAAAGGAAAGACAGTGGTGAATCATTTGGAAGAAAAGCCCCTAGAAAATATCAAGGTAGTGTGTGAATATCCAGACGTATTTCCGGAAGAATTACCAGGTATGCCACCTGACTGTGATATAGAGTTTTTTATTGAATTATTACCCGGAACTGCACCTATCTCAAAAAGACCTTATAGAATGGATGTCAAAGATTTAGTTGAACTGAAGAAACAAATAGAGGAATTACTAGAAAAAGATTCATTCGCCCAAGTTCATCCCCTTGGGGAGCCCCAGTTCTATTTGTGAGCAAGAAAGATGGTTCGAGAAGAATGTGTGTTGATTATAGAAGTTTGAATGAAGTAACGATTAAGAATAAATACCCATTACCTCGGATTGAAGATTTATTTGATCATATGAAGGGAGCTAAGATATTCTCGAAGATAGATCTAAGGTCGGGATATCATTAGTTAAAAATTCGAGCAGAAGATGTACCCAAGACAGCCTTCACTACAAGATATGGATTATATGAGTTTTTGGTCATGTCATTTGGACTGACTAATGCACCAACATACTTTATGAACTTGATGAATAAAGTATTCATGGAATATCTGGATCAGTTTGTGGTCATATTCATTGACGACATACTGATATACTCTCCGAATGAAGAAACACATGAAGATCATCTAAGACTAGTTCTACAAAAGCTTCGGTACAACCAATTATATGCAAAGTTCACGAAGTGTGATTTTTAGTTGAAGGAAGTTGCTTTCTTAGGACATATTGTTACTGATGGAGGAATTAAAGTAGATCCAGGAAAGATAAGTGAAATACTAAATTGGAAGCAACTAAAGGATGTGTCCAAGATCAGAAGTTTTCTTGGATTGGCAGGATACTACAGAAGATTTATTGAAGGTTTTTCTAAGTTAGTGAAACCTCTTACCTATCTACTAGAGAAAGGTAAAGAGTTCAAGTGGGATGAAGCATGCCAGAATTGTTTTGAGGAACTCAAGAAAAGGTTAACCACTGCACTAATATTAGTAATGCCAGACATTCACAAGGGATTTGATGTGTATTGCGATGCATCACACCTTGGACTTGGATGTGTGCTAATGCAAGAAGGAAAAGTAATAGCTTATGCCTCAAGACAGTCGAGGAAGCATGAGAAGAATTATCCTACGCATGATTTGGAACTAGCTACCGTAGTGCATGCTTTGAAGATTTGGAGACACTATATGATTGGAAACAAGTGCAAAATCTTCACGGATCACAAAAGCTTGAAATATATATTCACTCAGAAAGAACTCAACCTAAGACAGAGAAGATGGCTTAAGTTAATCAAAGACTATGATTTGGAAATACAATATCACCCAGGAAAAGCAAATGTAGTGGCAGATGCTTTAAGACGTAAAGGTCAAGTGAACAACATCACTACTCATTTGATGTCACAGGAATTGTGCTGGGAAATCGAACAACTCAACCTTGGTATGCTCAATAATATGGAAGCAACAGTTGTGGAAGTTGAATCTACTTTGGAAGAAGAGATTTGTAAAGGACAAGAGTCGGATGAGAAAATCAAAGGAATTAAGACACAAATTAGTTTGGGAAAAGCCCAAGATTTCACAGAAGATAATCAAGGCACAATATGGTTTAAGAAGAGATCTGTGTACCGGAAATCGAACACCTACGCCAACTTATTTTGAGAGAACCTCATGATTCAGCTTACTCAATTCACCCTGGAAGCACAAAGATGTACCAGGATCTAAAGGAAAAGTATTGGTGGTACTGTTTGAAAAGAGATGTTGCTACTCATGTTGCATTGTGTGACGTGTGTCAGCGAGTTAAAGCCGAACACCAAAGACCAGCAGGATTACTACAACCTCTCAAGGTACCGAAATGGAAATGGGAAGAAATCAGTATGGATTTCATAGTCGGACTACCCCGTACTCAGGATGGCTATGATTCAATATGGGTCATAATAGACAGGTTGACTAAAGTGGCACACTTTATACCTGTGAAGACAACTTACTCAGGAGCCCAGTTAGCAGAGTTATACATGTCGAGGATTGTTTGTCTACATGGAGTACCGAAGAAGATCGTATCGGATCAAGGAACCCAGTTCACCTCATGTTTTTGGAAAAGACTACATGAGTCCATAGATACCAAGCTAAACTTTAGTTCAGCTTATCATCCGCAAATGGATGGGCAAATGGAAAGAACAAACCAAGTGTTGCAAGATATGCTAAGAGCTTGCGCTCTAAAGCATGGTAGAAGCTGGGATAAAAGTTTGCCTTATGAAGAATTCTCGTATAACAATAGTTATCAGGCAAGTCTAAAAATGGCACCATTTGAAGCACTTTACGGACGAAAGTATAGAACACCGCTCTATTGGAATCAGACTGGAGAAAGTCAAGTATTGGGTCCAGAAATTCTCCAAGAAGAAGAAAAGCAAGTGCAGATTATCAAAGGGAATTTGAAGACAGCACAGTCGAGACAGAAAAGTTATGCTGACAATAGAAGAAGAGAGTTGATATTTGAAGTAGGAGACTTCGTATACCTTAAAGTTTTAACGATGAGAGGAATGAAAAGATTTAAGGTTAAGGGAAAATTATCTCCTTGCTACATTGGCCCATTCAAGATTTTCGAGAGAAAAGGTGAAGTAGCGTACTAGTTAGAGCTACCCGATAGTTTGTTGGATGTACATGACGTATTTCACGTGTCACAACTCAAGAAGTGCTTGAGAGTACTGGAGGAACAGTTACCCATGGAAGAACTGAAAGTTAATGAGGATTTGACTTATTCGGAGTACCCCATCAGAATTCTGGAAACGTCTAGCAGAATTACACGGAGTAAAGTCATTAACATGTGCAAACTTCAGTGGAGACATCATTCAGAAGATGAGGCTACTTGGGAAAGAGAAGATGAACTCAGGGCAGAATTCCCCTAGTTATTCTCGGAAGTTCTTTAATCTCGAGGACGAGATTCTTTTAAGACGGGTAGGTTTGTGACACTATAAAACCATCAACTAAAATAATACATTTAAGAGTATTAATGATAATTAGGGTAATAACTTTTCTTTCTAATGTTTGATTTTTATTTTGCATAGAGAATAATTTTGGTTTTACTCATGTTCAATTTTGGATATTTAATAACATTTCCTTCTTAATGAAAATCCAATTAATTAATATAATAATTATTGGTCCGAAAATAAATATTCTAGTTATGAATAAATTTTGGTATAATTATTATGATTTTTGAATTATTTATAAATATATGTATTTACATTTTTAATTAGAAAAGAAAAAAACTCTAACCCTAATGGCCCACTAGGGGCCCAATAGCCGCAGTCGCGCCCTCCTTGCCCTAACCAGCCGCCGCCGCCAGGAATCCCCTCCCCCCTTCCTCTCCCTGCCGCGCAGGCCCCACTAGTCAGGGTCTCGTGGGCATCTCCTTCCCCGCGCTGGCTGCCGCCAGGGCGTGCCGCGCCCAAGCAGCCACCCTCCCCCGCTTTCGAGCCGTGCCCTGCGCCCGTCCATTCGTCTCCTCGGCGTAATGGAGCATCAACGTCGCTGTTTCGTCCTCCCCCACTCTCTCCCCATTGATGTCGCCGCCATTAATGGCCTTGAAGAACCGCCGGCCGCCTCTCCCTCTCCTCGGCGCCTATCCTCTCCCCTCCCTCTCTCTATAAATACCGACCGCGCCATGGAGCTCTCTCCTCCCTACCCGAGCTCGCCCCCTCTCTCTCACTCTCCTTGCTCGCCACACTGTCGCTGGAGCTTCGTATACCGCGCAGCCCGCCGGAGCCAGCCCGATGCCAAGCCCCTGCCCTTCTCCACTCGGTCGACCCCCCAGTCGAGCTCTCCCACTTCACACGAGCAAGCTCAAGGTGGAAGACGACCCGAAATAATTTTATGTATTTTCGAAATCACTTTTTGATTTAGTTTGTGAATTTTATAATTATGGTGTTGTAATATGAGAATGTTGTGATTCGGAATCATGCTTATGTGCACTATGGATTTTTGGTCGATATATGCGATAAGTTAGTGCATCATTATTAGTCATGTTATTTGTTTACGATGACTTTTAGAATGTTAGATTAGAGAGAAGTATGACAAAAATTGGTAGACACATGTTGGTGATAAAAACACTAGATAGGTAATTTCATAGTTAATTTTGTTCACAATGAATTTTGGAATTTATTTGGAAGGTTAAGATCATAAGTTCATTTTAATAGATAATAGAAGCTTTTCTTAACATGGAATTAGTAAATGGTATAGAATTCATGGCAATATAAATATTATAGGTTATTAGATGATTTTCTCCGATTATTATTAATGATACTTTCTTTTAGGAAGAAAATATAAAACTAAAAGAATATCACTAGTCGTAACAAAATAGGTTTTTACTATCCAAAATAAAGGTGTCCTTCAGAATAGCACTTAACTTCTTAGAATTAGTAAAATACTTGTTATGTCAAAGTAACCATGTTTATGTTATAAAAAGCCCTAATTGGTGATTTATATTGATTCTTAGAATATTAATGTTAGTAGAGTCATGAATGAACCATTTTTAGCTATACGCATAAGTTCTGTTTAGAAATAAAAGAAATAAAATCTATCAGCCTATTATTAGTAATAATTAGCATTTATTTTCATAAAGAATGTTAATACATGTTATACTAGATAAAACTTGTATTATAGCACCTACTCATAATTTCATCAATAATGACTCACAGTAATAGTCATAAATGAATTAATAAGTATTTACGCTTTAAGACGTATTTATGAGTGTGATAAGTGTGATGTATGAATGTGAATGTAATGGTGAATGATTACCCCAGTACTCGTGTATGTTTATTTATTTGGCATACATATTCTTTTGTATGTGCGATACGCAAATCGATGCTAGAAATGGACTGTGAGTTAGACAAGCCTAACATGTTCGAGGACGACCCGCAGGACACGTTCGAGCAAGGCAAGTGGATTCTCCCTCTGCATATTCTATTTGTACCCAATAATGTATGTAATAATATTTACTTCTTGGATATATTGCATAATCTGATGGGATTTGCCTAATTAAGGATTTCCTAGATTTACCAACTGTATTCCTTGATTACCCTAGGAAAATACTATGCTTTGCAAAATTTGGCTACTGCTCAACTTGATAGTTTTGATGTCACTCATTATTTGATATTAATGTTCTAGAAATGAAATTTGCATTATGGTGTTAACCCGATGGTTAAACAAGATTATTTCATATTAATTGGAACATGGAGTGACCACCCAGGATAACAGTGCAACCACGAGTGCTATCATGGCTCTGGCTTTGGTAATTAGCTTTATATGCTTAGTACCTAGCAACCTTACCTGAAATATGGGCAAGAGGGGGAGCGACAGTGGTGGCAGCTCACGTTAATATGGGGACGTATTCTTGGCTAAGGTACCTCGCCCAGAGGGCCTCCACACTGACTTGGAAACCTTAGCGGGTTGCTTTGTAATTAAGTGTATTTTGTGAAAGCCTCATAATGGATCCCTAGCCATTCACCTCGGCAGTGCTTACGTGTCCGATCAACCCAAGCTAGATGGGTTACATGGCTTGCGGGCAAAGTTGTACCACCTCTGCAGAGTGTAAAACTGATATGTCAGCCGTGCTCACGGTTAAGAGCAACCTAGACCCTCACATGATAATTGAACTTAAAGATGGACAATAAATCGAGATCTGATGATCTGCTAATGGTTTGCTTAAGTGGTTTCAGTTAAGTGTTTTTGATATACTCTTATACCTTTGTTTAAATGGGATACTTGGGATACACACTTATTAGTAAGACATGTGTTGTTAATAAAATATTGACCAACTAAAATGCGTACTGCTCAACCTTAGCCTCACATTGCTAAACTTGCATTAATTTTCTCCCACTTGCTGAGCCCTGACCATAAGTGAGCTCACCCTTGCTAATATTTTGATCAGAGGGTGATGAAGAAGACCTTGATGGAGATTTCGATGAATACTGAGTATAATGATGCACCGGTCATCTTCCTGTGGGAGATTACCCATGTTATTTCCGCTTTACTTTGGTGATACATTTTAAGATACTATTACTTGGATGTTGTAATAAAGACTATTCTACTCTCTTTACGCCTTTATTGCATTGTCTTTTGTTATATTACACTTGTGACATCAACATATGTGTGGAAAATGGATCTTGGCACACATATTGTGGCGGAACCGCCCGAATTATTCCAACTTAAGTGCCTAAGTCCCGCCTTAGAGGCTAGACCACACTTAAATAGGAATAAACTGTCAGTCCCTCGGATCTAGTCCAACTAGGCCACTAACAGGATCATGTACCACATACTCACTCGAAGGTGAGGCACAGAGCAAAAACAATAAAGCATAAAACCATAATTTAAAGAAGTGCTTAAGGGTATTACAACATCATCAGAGTTTTGCAAAAGTAGTAGTTATTGTTCGAGATGCAGCGAAAATCAACTGACGATAAATAAAAGGGAGGATGGTGAAGCCTGGCCCATCACTCCTCATGCTCCTCTCCTGCTGAGGTAGGATCCCACTCGACTGTCCAACCCGGTGGTAAGGTAGACGGCCAAGTTACTCCAGCAACCATATCCTCCAGAGAACCTAGTAAAAATTATGCCACAAGCAAGGCTGAGTATACTAATACTCAGCTAGACTTACCCGGTGTGAGGAGTGTACTCCTCTACCTCTAGACAAGCAACTGTTTGGCTGAGGGGTTCGGTTTGCCAAAAGCACTAGCTGAGTCTAAAATCAAGTTTTAGCTTTTCAAGTTTTAGTGTGATCCTTTAAACTAGATGATTACCTAACTATTCATACATGGTATCAAACATTATATCAATCAACATCTTTTGCCAGTCATCTCATTTTCACTTATTACTCAATCTAGCAGCATGGATCAAGCAGTCTCATTAGCTGCGAGAAGCACACGATTCGAATCAAGTTTTAACCTTGCAAGCTAAACCTAAACACGCGACATGGCGAGGCACTGTGTCCCCACACACATCAATCGTCCCCATCGATTCCCTGTCAACAGAAAGAGGCCCACCGCCTTGGCGTACAATGCCTCACTGACCCCGACTGCTGTCGTGCAGTGACCGCACTTGTACCCAACATAACCGGAATGGGAGACCACATCTCAGGTCGCGTGAGGAGATCAATCTGCGGGCAGGTTCACTCAGGTACTAGGCTTACCGATTTACCATATTTCTCGGCATGTGCTTAGTACGTTCCAACGCTTGACACACGGTACCACACCTTAATCCTTATTCCAATTTTTCATCATGTAGACAACGCATCCCCATGGATCGTTGTCCATAGACCATCATCATTTTGATATAAAAATAGGATACAACCAATTCCTGACCTTGAGTGAGTGCTAGAAAAATCACTCGACTTCTACCGAGATCCCTAATTAGTAAAGCAGCTGCTCGACCTAGCATACTAGTATCCATCTCAAAAAGGAATCATGAGTTTATGCAACTAGGGTTTCAGTCAACTCCTACACTTAAGTGCACAATACAAACCTACAAACATTAAGTATAGTAAAATAGCATATATAAATGGTTATGCATAAAACTGGGGTTTGCCTTCAAAAGCTGGGGCAGGCAGGTCCTCAGTAGCCGGCTCTGGTGCTGGCTCCTGGACTACCTCCTAAGCAACTCCTTGCTCCGGAATGAGGACATACTCTCCGTCAGCGAGATTACAATCTATCGAATGCAATGAATAAGGTATATGTATATTAATAATATGTCAATTTAGTAAATACTATGTATGGTGAAACAATATTAAAACAGTGGGTAAACTAGGGTTTGTTTATCGGATGGTGCTCTTAGTGTTTTGTACACACCTAATTTAGGGTCTTGAGTGAATTCAAGAATTTTAATCATCTCCTTTATGTTTTATTGGACTCTTAGAGAGATTTAGTTGTATAACATTAATTTCTTCCACAATTCCCTTTTTACTTTCTATTTATGCTTATTTTTGAGGGCTCTTGAACTACCATGGTGATTTAGAATTTTCCAAAAATGTTGCAACAATTATAGTGGGTAAACATTGGTCTTTCTAGTTCCTTCTACAGATTTGAGGTTAGAATTAATTAAGATAAGCCTTGGGCAAAAACACCAAAAGTGAGGGTAGATGGTCACTTTGCACTACAGCTTTGATCTAGGTGAGGGTTCTATATTATAAATTATTTTTGTCAACATCTATGGGTAATGACAAGTCTCTGTGCCAAAAATCATAGAAAGTGACTTAATGGTTATTTAGTTTTGATTTTCTAAAGTTTAATGTCAAAAAGGGACTTATAACTAACTTGTCATTTGAAAAATATCAAACAACAGAACTTATATTTTTCCTAGATTTATACTAGCATATCAGTAGTTATCCCAAGGATTGGGGTGATTTCTCCTTAGGGTTATTTTTCTAGGATTTTTCTAAGTTCTTACTATTTTTATGAAATAAAATGTGGGGCATTTCTTTTGTACTAATAGAGGGTTCAACAAAATTTTCTTATGAACTTTGTTACTTAAGCAAACTAGGAAAAATGTGGTTGCCATCTGGTTCTTATTTTAAATTCCCTTTTTTATTTTCTTAAGGTTTGGTCCAAAACAAGTTTTAATGGTTAATCCTTCCTTAATATGGTATACTGAGGAGTTTAACATTTTTAAATAGGGTAGTTAGTAGTTAAGTATGTCTCTAATTTTTCTTACCCTCAGTCCAAAAGTATTTCTATTTTCCCTTTGTTTATTTAGTTATGGGCAGTATACCTATTTAAATTAAAACTCTAAAAGTATTGTAGGAATCAAGGTGTTTATTATTTTTCCTAAATAGTTCAGAATATTTAGGACCTAGCATAATTGGTTTCACCAAATTTAGTTGGATAAAACTCAAGTTATGAATATTTCAAGTTCTGTACTCATTTAAATGAATAAATCTTAAAGGTTTAAGGAAAACAAGTTTGCATCGGGGCCCCTGGGTTTTTCTTTAACTAAACCATTTAAATTGTGCCCCTGCAGGGACTGTTTCACTGAGTCACTGACAACGAGAAAACCCCCTGGCCTTTCTCTTTCTTATCCCGAGCTCCTTCCCCGCCAGAACAGTGACCGCAGAGAGGAAAAAGGGTGGCACGGCTTATCAGCGGCGGGAGAGGTCCGATGGAGGACTGAGTGAGGTCCAAGAGGTCCTTGCGATCACATCGAGGGGCGGATCGCGGGCGGTGATGGCCGGAATAGGGCTAGTCGCATGCGCAGGCAGTCGGGCTTGTCGGCGGCGTGTGCTCCGGTCTGCTCACGACGGTATAGTTCAATTAAATGGCACGGGGAGCTTCACTGGAGTTCAAGGACACCTGTAGGTACTAGGAATCAACGAATGGCTTACCGTGTGGCTCAATCTAAGTGCGACGACTGCCGGTTGAAGTCTGGCGACGACGTCGATCCGGCGTCTCCAGGTGAGGTGGTGTCCAATCCGCGGCCCAGGAAGCTTCACTGAGCTCCGGGGAAGCTAGCCAAAGGGTCAGACAGGGTGGAGGAGGGCTAGCGTGGCCGGTCTACAGTGGCTGGGGCCCGCTCGGCCGCTGGCACACCGTTCTCTGGGCAAACGTCGGTGAACTCGTGCTCGGGCAGGGTTAGGATCGTGAGGGGGTGTACGGTCGAGACCTGGGTAGGCTTTATAGCCGCGGACGCGGGTGTGGGCGCGGGTGTTGACGCAGCGCGGCGCGGCGCGCACTGGGGTGTGCGTCGGGGCGTGCTCTGGCGTTGCCAGGGTGCGTCGAACACGTGGCCGTGTTAATTTGCCCGAGTTCTTGCGCCCGTAGAGCTCCCAAACGTGTGAATCTTGCCATATGTCTTGTGTAAGATTTCTTCCCTGCACCTAGAGCTATCTAGTTCATGTGAGTTCCAAGGGGAGATCTAGCCTAGCTTGGAAGATATGGTGGCGCCAAGTCTTGTCTGTCTGCACTGTTCACCCCACGACACAATGGATGCCAACTTGTGTCAAACGACCCTTGTTTGGTTTCAAATTTTTCAGGGATGTGCCTTGGGTAGTTTAGCTACTTTTTGTTATTTGGACCATGTGGTTTTGGTGCCAGCAAAGGGTTGAACACTTCTGATCTTTAGGTTAGGGCTAATTTTGGACTTAGAGAAAAATGGATGGCTCTAGTGTGCTCTCCACTTGGGGGCTTGATTTGTGGTTTTTGTTGGGCCTTTTTGTAACACTTCCCTTACTACATTTTCTAGATTTATTAATGTACTTCAACTTTGGTAAAGGGTTCATTTCATGAATAGGTCTTTTGCATAATTTTTCCCTTTAATCCAATGTTTGGGGTTTAATGGCTCAAGAGGGGAAATTAGTGTTTTAGAACCTTTTCATGGGTGAAGATGCATGAAGGCTAGGGTATCCCTCCCATCATGATCATTACTTAAGTTCAGCCATGGTTCTAAAGCTTTGGGTGCCTTCTACTTTCCACTTAACACATGTGATAATTGGCCATAGGTGCAGGTATTAATCCAGGGCCTTGGGTAAGACCTGGGGTGTTACAGCCCTCCCCCTTAAAGGAATCTCAGTCCCGAGATTTGGGTAGGGATCCTTGAGAGGGGTGCTAAGGAGGTGCATGCTTGCGCTGTGTGGTTTCTTTTGTCAAGGTTCTCTAGTAGACTGCTCTTCGAATGTCATCCTCTTTGCAACTTCAGAAGGAAGTCCTTCTAGATTTTGTTTCACAATTTACTCAGTTCTCATTTACTATATTTCTTCTATGCTTAGATTCAAAGGGCAGGTGGGGGTTTTGGGTTTTTTTGGGTTACGTACCGATTCCCTTAGGCAGAAAACCGGGGTAGTGAGAGCGCAAGAAAACCTCAGTTTCCCAAGTAGCCTCTTCTTCTGAATGGTGGCTCCACTGAATCTTATACATTTGGATTGACCTTGCTTGCATTGACCTTTCCTTTTGGTCCAATACCTTTATGGGGTGTTCTTGATATGACAAGTCTGGTTCTATCTCCAATTCAGGTTCAGGTAGCACTTCTGTGGGCAAGCGGACACACTTCCTTAGCTGAGATACATGGAACACATCATGAATTGCTGACATGTGAGGTGGCAACTTCAACTGGTATGCTACAGGTCCACAAGTCTCTTTGATCTCATAGGGTCCAATATAGCGAGGAGCTAATTTGCCCTTGATCCCAACTCTCTGAACACCTTTGGTGGGTGACACTTTGAGGTCCACATGATCTCCCACTTCGAATTATAGAGGCTTTCTTCTTTTATCATGATAGCTCTTTTGCCTGGCCTGAGCAGCTTCCAAGTTCTTCTTAATGACACGGACTTTATCCTCGGCTTCAAGCACTAGGTCAGGTCCAAATATTTCCCTTTCCCTAGCTTGTGACCAATTTAGCGGTGTTCTACACCTTCTCCCATACAAGGCCTCGAAAGGTGCTATTTTTATGCTGGATTGGTAGCTGTTGTTGTAAGAGAATTATGCCAGAGAAAGGCACTTATCCCAATCTTTGCCATAGTGTAACACACATGCTCTCAACATGTCCTTAAGAATCTGATTTACTCTTTCTGTTTGGCCGTCAGTTTGAGGATGGTATGCGGAGCTTCTTATCACATGGGTTCCAAGTGACTCTTGCAGTTGCTCCCAGAAACGTGCTACAAACGGTGCTCCTCTATCTGCACGATAGTCCTTAGTATTCCATGCAAACACACTATTTGGTCAATATAGATTTCTGCATACTTTTCTGTCCTATGGGTGGTATGCACTGGCAAGAAATGAGCTGTCTTGGTTAGCCTATCCACAATGACCTAAATAGAATCATGGTGCCGGGAGGTGTTGGGCAATCCCACAATGAAATCCATGCTGAGGTCCTCCCATTTCCAAGATGGTATGGGGAGAGGTTGTAAGGTACCTGCTACCTTCAAATGACTAGCTTTGATTCTTTGGCAAGTGTCACACTCAGATACATACTTAGCTATCTACCTCTTCATCCTAGTCCACCAATACAAGGATCTGAGGTTGTGATACATATTGTTGCTTCCAGGGTGCATGGAAAATTTGGAAAGATGAGCTTCGTCCAAGATTTTCTTCCTGAGTTCTAGGATTTTTGGGAACAACCAGCCTGTCCTCAAACCATAGAACACCCTTGCTGTCCTAACGAAAGCATTTATACTTAGCCACTTTTCGATTGAGCATTTCCTTAATGACTTGAACACCCTAGTCACCAGTCTGTGCCATGACTATCTGTTCTTGTAAGGTTGGCTCAACTGAGATATAGTCCAAGGTACCTTGGGAAACAACTTCCATGCTCAGCTTATGCAACTCGTCACATAGAGCGGCGATCTTAGAGTCCATGGTTACACAGTTGCACTGGGGTTTTTGACTTAAGGCATCCACCACAACATTTGCCTTGCCAGGATGGTAATGTACATCCATATCATAATCTTTGATCAATTCCAACCATCTCCTCTGCCTCATATTAAGATCAGCCTGAGTGAAAATGTACTTGAGACTCTTATGGTCAGTATAAATATTACAATGAGCTCCCATTAGGTAATTCTCCATATCTTCAGAGCATGAACTACTGCTGCTAACTCTAGATCATGGGTGGGATAATTCTGCTCATGAGGCCTGAGTGCTCTAGATGCGTAGGCCATAACTTGGTTGTCTTGCATCAAAACACAACCTAGTCCAGTGCCCGAAGCATCACAATACACATCAAATGATTTGGTGTTGTCCGGCTGTGCGAGTACGGGTGCTGTAGTCAAATGCTGCCTCAATGCATGAAAGGCATCTTCACACTTCTGACTCCAATAAAATTTCACTCCTTTCTTCAACAATTCAGTCATTGGTTTAGCAATCTTGGAGAAATCCGAAATGAATCGCCGATAGTATCCTGCCAATCCCAGAAAACTCCAAATCTGTCGCATGATGGTAGGAGGCTTCCAATCCATCACTTCTTGTACTTTCTCAGGATCAACTGATATTCCATCCTGAGAAATGGTGTGACCCAAGAATTTGATCTCCTTTAGCCAGAACTCACATTTGGAGAGTTTGGCATACAAATGATGATCGCGTAGCCGCTGAAGTACTGTGTGCAAATGCTTGGTATGTTAGTCTTCACTCTTTGAATACACCGGAATATCATCAATGAAGACCACCACGAATTTGTCCAACTCTGGCATAAATACTGAGTTCATCAAATACATGAAGTATGCCGGCGCATTAGGTTAGCCCGAAAGACATTACCAAGTACTCATAAAGTCCGTATCTGGTGGAGAAAGCCGTCTTCGGAATATCACTAGCCCTGATCTTGATCTAGTGATAGCCAGAGCGAAGGTCTATTTTGGAAAACACCTTGGCTCCGACCAACTGATCAAACAAAACATCAATGCAGAGGTAAAGGATACTTGTTTTTAATAGTCACCGTATTGACAGGGCGGTAATCGACACATAGCCTTAAGCTCTCATCCTTCTTCTTTACGAACAAGGCCAAACATCCCCGTGAAGTACTTGGGTGAATGAACCCCTTGTCCAACAATTCTTGTAACTGCTTCTTCAGTTCTGCCAACTCTGCTAGAGGCATCCTATAGGGTCTCTTGGATATAGGTGCAGTCCTGGGTTGCAATTCTATGGCAAACTCTATATCGCTATCGGGTGGCATTCCTGGCAATTCGTCTAGGAAAACATCAGGGTACTCGCAGACTAATAGAATCCCCTCCATAGGCGATTTTACCTTGGTGAAGGCACAAGAGCGGGTACAGCCTTGGTCAGGTAGGTACAAGGTGATTTCTCCACAAATTGGTGAGTGTATCTCAATGGCTCTTGCTGTGACATCAATCAAAACATGATGTTGTGACAACCAGTCTGTTCCCAAGATGATGTACACGCTCTCCAATCCCATGATAAGGAGGGTGGTTCCGATGATGATACTACCAAATTATATTGGTACTTGGCGGTTGAGTTGATAGGTGACAGCTCTACCTCCTGGTGTTGAAATCATAATAGCCCCCATTGTGTGATGAAAAGGTAGATGACATTTGGCACTAAATTTTGTGCTGATAAAACTATGTGATGCACCAGAATCAAAAAGAATGACAGCTAGGGTAATTCAAAATGGAAAAGATACCAGTCATGACGGGTGCTCCCTCTGGAATGTCAGCCAATGTGGTGAAGTTCAGCCTGCCCTGCCTTACTTGCACCCTCTGCCTCTTGCCTTGGTTCTGATTTGCATTCTGCCCCTGCTTCTGCTGGTTCCTAGGACAATTCTTGGCATAGTGTCTGGTGTTGCCACAAGTGAAACACCTGTTGTCATTGCCCTGACTGTACTGCTGCTGAGGCTGGTTGTTGTTTCTCTGA
Organism: Zea luxurians; assembly: GCA_029449295.1. Lineage (NCBI taxonomy): Eukaryota > Viridiplantae > Streptophyta > Magnoliopsida > Poales > Poaceae > Zea > Zea luxurians. The sequence goes on from JAOPSE010000002.1 coordinate 10,963,323, forward strand.
GCTGGGAGTTGTGAGCGGTTGGGTGCCTACTGCTGCTTGCTGCTGTGGTCGGTCACCCATCATCCTTGCTGCTGCTGAGGTCCTCTACTCTAAGTGTCGGACACAATCCAGAAGCGCTAAGGCTGTGCTGATGGTCCTGCCATAGGGGTATTTCTCTTCTTTTCTACCTGACGGGCTGTGATGCAATCCTCCTGAGAGATGGCCATGTTGACTAACTCATTGTAGCTATTGGCCTTGACTGTGTTGAGACGGTCACTAGAGCTTAGTACTGAGGCCCCTCCTGAATCTGTCTCTCTTTTTCTCATCGGTGTCAGCATGGTAGCCTGCATACTGACACAGGTCATTGAAAGCTTGGGCGTACTGCAACACGGTACGACTTCACTGAGTGAGTGCCAGAAACTCATTGCGCTTGCGATCCATGATGCCCGCTGGTATGTGATGCCCTCTGAATGCTGCTTTGAACTCTCCCCACTCAACATGTGGTCCACCGGCTGCATAGCGAGGAAATGGTCCCACCATGTCCCGAGCAGGCCCACGAAGCTGCTAGGCGGCGAAACGGACCTTGGCCGCATCTGAACAATCTCCATATAGTAGTGGGAATTCGGATTCCACCACCCTAAGCCAAACATCATCATCGAGTGGATCTTCTGCCCGAGTGAACAATGGCGGCTGAGTACTGAGAAACTCCTGGTAGGTGGCCGCTACCGAGGCGCGCTGGTGATGATCACCACCCCCATAGTGCTGAGGCGATGGCTGACGCTGAGCAAGCTGCCACAGAATCTCATTTTGCTGAGCCATCAGCTCCTGCATGTTAGGAGGCTGCGGTGGAGATGGAGGAATGCGCTCATTCTGTCCACGGCGCGCTGTCCCTGCCATCAGAAATTTAGGAGGTTCGGTTGTTATACTAACAATCCGTGATTGCATATGATAAAAGAACTTAAACAATGAAGTTTGCAGGATTCCAAATATTGCCTTGCTTTTCACAACTGTTATAAACAGGATATAATTTCATTCATAAACTTAAAATAGGAACCATCTATCATTCATCTTGCCAAAAGAGTTTCCAACAGTTATAGCAGTGCCCAAAATACTCAACTCTCTAGCCTAGTACCTCCAAGGTTCAAAAGCTAAGCTAGTTTTGAGGAGTTCTACTGCTGCACACTTCTACCCTAACGCTGAAATCTAATGAGCAAACGAGGCAACGCTAGACTCGGGGGAAGGTGGTCTTCCTGAGCCAGCAGTGTCTAAGCTAGATGCAGGCTCTGGCTCCTCTCCTCCCTTGATATCAACTGTCCTCCTCGGCCCCTTTTGCCTCCATGTCCTCAATCTCTTGATGGTGTAGATCCAAATGTTGGTTGGCTTCCTCAAGCTGTTGCTGGGTGGTCTGGAGCTGATCTTCTAGAACCTCGATAGTGTTCTCCCTAGGCCTCCACCTGATCCTCAAGCTCTTGGATTTCATTGGCCATCTGCTCCACCTAGAGATCCTTTTCCACCAGCTTAGTGGACAAGTCAACAACGAGGTCCTCCCGGTTATCTAGGGTGATCTTGGTAGACTCCACTAGGCCCATAAGCTGAGACATCGCCTCACCTTGCAAGGCCTGCAAACAATAAAGGGCACTCATACACCGAACCAGTCAGGTGAGCTGTATGCCTAGGGTAGAGAGCCCACACATTCTTGGCGTGCTCAACCCGATCCTTCCACATCGGGTCATCCTCCTTCTCAGCGAGGAACAAGCTGATGGGGTGGGTTGACAGCTCCAAGGGGTGAAATCCACAGAAGGTTGTCAGCATGTGTAGAGCCATGGACTCAATAGTATCCTCGGCCCTGAAACCGAAGGACTCTGAGTCCAAAGAACGCCAGCCGGGCTGTAGGGGATGAGGCTCCAAGGTCATCCTCACCCTACAATGGGGTACTCAGTGCTCCTCGAACAGCTGCACCGCGTATTGGGGAGGCGTAGTGTAACTTGCTCCCTGCAGTACCTCCAACAAAATACGGGGGAAACCCTCTCGTGCAAGACCAGTCTGTGTGGGAATGTGCGTTCCCTCCGCCCGTGGGTATGTGGGAAGTCATCTGTGCAAGGGCAAGTGTAAGCAAAAATGAAAAAGAATCCCAAAAATAAAAGGAAGCTAGTGCAAAAGACTAGAGAAAAATTTCTAAGGACTTGGCTTTTCTAGGGTTAAGTTGAGATCTTCGATATAGATTTAAAATTTCATTACGGGTGTCTCTTTGTTTATGTAGGTTCTTATTAATAATGACATTTTACTAAGAGGATAGAAAAATAATGCATGCTCATCCTAAGCGTCCTCACATCAAGCATATAGGGATATAGAAGTCCCCCATCTACATCATAGTAGCCTGTACGGCATACTCAATTAGCCACTTAGCTACCCATCTAGTATCCTAAGGCTTCACAGTCCTAGGTCTATCCTTATCGTTCTGACAGCTATTCCACTTGGTTTCTAAACAAGTTTTACTTTTGAAAAGGTCGGTAATTATGATTTATTGATTCCTCTGAGGTGGTACAAGCTCCGATACCAGCTATGGCGGAACCGCCCGAATTATTCCAACTTAAGTGCCTAAGTCCCGCCTTAGAGGCTAGACCACACTTAAATAGGAATAAACCGTCAGTCCCTCGGATCTAGTCCGACTAGGCCACTAACAGGATCAAGTACCACATACTCACTCGAAGGTGAGGCACAGAGCAAAAACAATAAAGCATAAAACCATAATTTAAAGAAGTGCTTAAGGGTATTACAACATCATCGGAGTTTTGCAAAAGTAGTAGTCATTGTTCGAGATGCAGCGGAAATCAACTAACGATAAATAAAAGGGAGGATGGGGAAGCCTTGGCCCATCACTCCTCATGCTCCGATCCTACTGAGGTAGGATCCCATTCGACTGTGCAACCCGGTGGTAAGGTAGACGACCAAGTTACTACAGCAACCATATCCTCTAGAGATCATGTAAAAATTATGCCACAAGTGTGAGGAGTCTACTCCTCTACCTCTAGACATACAGCTGTTTGGCTGAGGGGTTTATTTGCCAAAAGCACTAGTTGAGTCTAAAATCAAGTTTTAGCTTTTCAAGTTTTAGTGTGATCCTTTAAACTAGATGAGTACCTAACTATTCATACATGGTATCAAACATTATATCAATCAACATCTTTTGCTAGTCATCTCATTTCCACTTATTACTCAATGTAGCAGCATGGATCAAGCAGTCTCATTAGCTGCGAGAAGCAGACGATTCGAATCAAGTCTTAACCTTGCAAGGTATACCTAAAAACACAACATGGCGAGCCACTCCATCCCCACACACAACAACCGTCCCCATCGACTCCCTGGCAACAGAAAGTGGCCCACCGCCTTGGCGTATAATGCCTCACTGACCCCGATTGCCGTCGTGCAGTGACCGCACTTGTACCCACCATAACCGAAATGGGAGACCACGTCTCAAGTCGCGTGAGGAGATCAATCCGCGGGCAGGTTCACTCAGGTACTAGGCTTACCGATTTACCATATTTCTCGGCATGTGCTTAGTACGTTCAAACGCTTGACATACGGTACCACACCTTAATCCTTATTCCATTTTTTCATTTTGTACACAACGCATCCCCATGGATCATTGTCCACAGTCCAACATCATTCCAATATAAAAATGGATAAAACCAATTCCTAACCTCGCGCGAGTGCTAGAAAAATCACTCGACTTCTACCGAGATCCCTAATTAGTAAAGCAGCTACTCGACCTAGCATACTAGTATCCATCTCAAAAAGGAATCCTGAGTTCATGCACCTAGGGTTTCAGTCAACTCCTACACTTAAGTGCACAATACAAACCTACAAACATTAAGTGTAGTAAACTAGCATATATAAATGGTTATGCATAAAATCAGGCCTTGCCTTCAAAAGCTAGGGCAGGCAGGTCCTCAGTAGCCAGCTCTGGTGCTGGCTCCTGGACTACCTCCTGAGCAACTCCTTGCTCCGGAATGAGGACGTACTCTCTGTCAGCGAGATTACAATCTATCGAATGCGATGGATAAGATATATGTATATTAATAATATGTCAATTTAGTAAATACTATGTATGGTGAAACTAATATTAAAACAGTGGGTAAACTAGTGTTTCTTTATCGAATGGTGCTCTTAGTGTTTTGTACACACCTAATTTAGGGTCTTGAGTGAATTCAAGAATTTTAATCATCTCCTTTATGTTTTATTGGACTCTTAGAGAGATTTAGTTGTATAATATTAATTTCTTCCACAATTCCCTTTTTACTTTCTATTTATGCTTATTTTTGAGTGCTCTTGAACTACCATGGTGATTTAGAATTTTTCCAAAAATGTTGCAAAAATTATAGTGGGTAAACATTGGTCTTTGTAGTTCCTTCTACAGATTTGAGGTTAGAATTAATTAAGATAAACCTTGGGCAAAAATAACAAAAGTGAGGGTAGATGGTCACTTTGCACTATAGCTTTGATCTAGGTGAAGGTTCTATAATATAAATTATTTTTTTCAACATCTATGGGTAATGACAAGTCTCTGTGCCAAAAATCACAGAAAGTGACTTAATGGTTATTTAGTTTTGATTTTCTAAAGTTTAATGTCAAAAAGGCACTTATAACTAACTTGTCATTTGAAATATATCAAACAACATAACTTATATTTTTCTTAGATTCATACTAGCATATCAGTAGTTATCCCAAGGATTAGGGGTGGTTTCTCCTTAGGGTTATTTTTCTAGGATTTTTCTAAGTTCTTAGTGTTTTTATGAAATAAGATGTGGGACATTTCTTTTGTACTAACAGAGCGTTCAACAAAATTTTCTTATGAACTTTGTTACATTAAGCAAACTAGGAAAAATGTGGTTGCCCTCTGGTTCTTATCTTAAATTCCCTTTTTCATTTTCTTAAGGTTTGGACCGAAACAAGTTTTAATGGTTAATCCTTCCTTAACATAGTATACTGAGGAGTTTAACATTTTTAAACAGAGTAGTTAGTAGTTAAGTATGTCTCTAATTTTTCTTACCCTCAGTCCAAAAGTATTTCTATTTTCCCTCTATTTATTTAGTTTTGGGCAGTATACCTATTTAAATTAAAACTCTAAAAGTATTGCAGGAATCAAGGTGTTTATTATTTGTCCTAAATAGTTCATAATCTTTAGGACCTAGCAAAATTGGTTTGACCAAATTTGGTTGGATAAAACTCAAGTTATGAATATTTCAAGTTCTGTACTCATTTAAATGAATAAATCTTAAAGGTTTAAGGAAAATAGGTTTGTACCGGGGCCCCTGGGTTTTTCTATAACTAAACCATTTAAACTGTGCCCCTGCGGGACTGTTTCACTGAGTCACTGACATCACAAAAACCCCCCTGGTCTTTCTCTTTCTTATCCCGAGCTCCTTCCCCGTCGGAACAGTGACGTAGAGAGGAAAAAGGGGTGCGCGGCTTACCGGCGGTGGGAGAGGTCCGGTGGAGGACTAGGTGAGGTCCGGGAGGTCCTGGCGGTCACGATGAGGGGCGGATCGCCGACGGTGATGGCCGGAATAGGGCTGGTCCGCATGCGCAGGCGGTCGGGCTCAGTCGGCGGCGTGTGCTCCGGCCTGCTCACAGCAGTATAGTTCAATTAAATGGCGCAAGGAGCTTCACTAGAGTTCAAGGACGCCATAGGTACAAGGAATCGATGAATGGCTTACCATGTGGCTCGGTCTACGTGCGACGGTGGCCGGTTGAAGTCCGGCGACGTCGATCCGACGTCTCCGGTGAGGTGGTGTCCAATCCGCGGCCCGGGAAGCTTCACTGAGCTCCGAGGAAGCTAGCCAAAGGGTCAGACGGGGTGGAGGAGGGCTGGCGTGGACGGTCTACTGGTGGCTGGGGCTCGCTCGACCGCTGGACACACCGTTCTCTAGGCAAACGCCGGTGAACTCGTGCTCGGGCAGGGTTAGGAGCATGCGAGGGGGTGTACGGTCGAGACTGGGGTTGGCTTTATAGAGGCGGACGTGGGGTGGACGCAGCGCGCGTGAGGCTGAGCGCCGGGGCGTGCTCTGGCGTTGCCATGGCGCGTCGAACACATGGTCGTGTTAATCTGCCCGAGTCCTTGTGCCCTGCAGAGCTCCCAAACATGCGAATCTTGCCATATGTCTTGTGTAAGATTTCTTCCCTACAGCTATTGCTATCTAGTTCATGTGAGTTCCAAGGGGAGATCTGGCCTAGCTTGGAAGATATGGTGGCGCCAAGTCTTGTCTGTCTGCACTGTTCACCCCACGACAAAATGGATGCCAAACCGTGTCAAACGACCCTGGTTTGGTTTCAATTTTTTCAGGGATGTGCCTTGGGTAGTTTGGCTACTTTTTGTTATTTGGACCATGTGGTTTTGGCGCTAGCAAAGGGGTGAACACTTCTGATCTTTAGATTAGGGCTGATTTTGGACTTAGAGAAAAATGGATGGCTCTAGTGTGCTCTCCACTTGGGGGCTTGATTTGGGGTTTTTGTTGGGCCTTTTTGTAACACTTCCCTTACTACATTTTATAGATTTATTAATGTACTTCAACTTTGGTAAATGGTTCATTTCATGAATTGGTCATTTGCATAATTTTTCCCTTTAATCCAATGTTTGGGGTTTAATGGCTCAAGAGGGGAAATTAGGGTTTTAGAACCTTTTTCATGGGTGAAGATGCATGAAGGCTAGGGTATTCCTCCCATCATGATCATCACTTAGTTCAGTCGTGGTTCTAAAGCTTTGGGTGCCTTCTACTTTCCACTTAACACATGTGATAATAGGCCATAGGTGCAGGTATTAATCCAGGGCCTTGGGTAACACCTGGGGTGTTACACATTTGCTATGCATTCGGTTTTGCCCCAGAACCGGGTGTGACAACAGGTCCTTACTCGGGAAACAGCCCGAGTCGCCTAAGGTATCACAAGTTCATCATCTTAATCAGGATATCATCAACGTATCATTAATGTTCTCATCATGTTCATTGATTAAAGTAAAGCAGTAGCATAATACTAATCATAGTAACCAATTCCCAAAGAGTAAACAAGGATAGGAAAACAAAATACTAGTCCATCCTTAGGTTGATCATGGTATGCTGGGACACTGAATTATAAAGTAAATAGGACATAATGGGTCAGAGGACACTTGCCTTCACCAGGTTGCTGCTTAGGGAAGTCTCCTGCAACACACTCGGAAAGCTCAGACTGCTCGTTGTCTACGCAAAGCAATCATTCATTCAACACTTTTGAGGGTTAACAAAGAACAGTACACCAAACATATGCAACAGAGTGAACACAAGTTCAATGGAAAAGTACAAACACACAAGTGAACTCTAGGTTCTATGGTAGATTAATATACCTAGTGGTATGTTGTTCTCCAACTACTGCTTATCCCTAGTAGATTAACTGATTAACTATGTATGTTGGTCACTTCTTCTCAAATGCTGTGAATCAAGAACAAGGCAACACAATTGTTAAAGATTAAGAACCTTCGTCCTCCGAAGCATTATCTCCTTTTGGATATAATGATCTTCAGACGAAGGTCACACCTTCATCACTTATGAGAATAAGAGTTCTGGGAGATAACATATGTTATCTATTAATCCATTCATTTATAAATTTATTTCATAACATATATTTACATGAACATTAACAGAATTTATATTACATTGATACCTTCGTCTTGATTGAAGGTATTGACGCGAGAGAAATTACAATGCAGCGTGAACAGTATGGGGGTACTGTTCACTGATTTATAGGCACAGGACGCAGCCCGAGTAAACATACATTTATGACCTTAATATATACTCATAATCATAACATAAATCATCAGGGATTAGCTAGTCTTTTCCTCTTCGGCTTGCCATCATGTTTGACCTTCATTGCCGCCTTAATCCGAAGCTGTTGCTCTTCGGTTGTAGCTTCAGCATTCGTCGTTGTCGCTTTCAGACAATGTCTTCGTCTCGAGGACCTTCGGCGGAGAAGAAGACCCTCATCACAAAGCTTTTCTTATGACGAAGGTCCTGTAATATTTAGTAGTACGCTAGAAACAAATGATTAGTCGTGTTTTTGAGGACCTTCGGAAGAGGAAGGCCCCCAACAGTAGCCCCTCGCAATATTACTTTGTTTCTTTGCAACTAATTCAGACTGTGAAATGAACGAAGGCAGTTTAGCCGAAGGTCCAAAAAAAACACCTTCCCTTCACTAGAATAGCAAAACATTATGTATTGTGGCCCCACCCCTCAGTGGTGCTTTATGTATATATACAAGGGCTCACGCTAAGAATTTTTGTGCTATCTAGCTTTGTGTTGTGATTGTTGTTTTAGCTTTCTTTCTTTGTGACCGCTATTGTTTTTTGAGCTCTGGCTTTCTGTTGTGATCATTACTGAAATGTCCGAAGATAAGAAAAGCGTAGACCCCGCACTCGCTAGTTTCTACGAAGCCATAGAGAGGACCAACATTGAGAAAATCACTGAATGAAATTCTAGCTGGGCTATCTGGGGACTCCAGCGACAACGAGAGTTTTGATGATGAATGTGAGAACAAAGATGCCGAAGATCGGCCATGGAGGCCAAGTGTAAGGCCCAAAATGTGTATAAGAAAAAAATTATAATAATAATAAAATAAATATATGAAGAAATAAAATAGTAAATTCAGATATCTCAAATTATACTTGAGTATTGAAAATTGAGGGTTGAATTTTGAAAACCAAGAACTATTTTAGAAAAGAAGTAATAGAAAAGTTTTCTATTCAACTAAATGATTATGCCTATCATTAAATGAGACACCATAAGTATTTATTTACATGAATATTTAATTTCGAAGTAACTTTTGAGTCGTACCCACAATCAAAGTACTATTCCCCTAAAATAAAGGAACAGTATGAGTGTGTCTCATATTTTAAATATTTATCAAACAATTAAATCAATTGAAATAAATATATATCTAATGCTTCATAATTGATTTTGAGTATGTATTAACAATTTGAATTCCTAAACTTTATCTTGGATTTAAATTTTTAAGTTTGTAAATCAAAAGGGAAATAAGAAAAGAGAAAGGAAATTGGAATGAAGTTACTCACCACTATAATTAAATAATGAGAGGAGAATAAATAATAAAAATAAATAAATAATTTCTTTGCAAGCAGTAGGAGTACTAGAATTTTGTTTGATATTTGAGACCTGGAAATTGAAACAAGAATTCAAATTTAGTTTGAATTTTGATTTGTAAATAAAGTAGAGATTATAAAAGAAAAAAATGCAAAAGCCTAGCTGGGCCGTTTTCTAACTAACAGGCCCACTACCCCTTCCTTCCCTCGGCCCAGCAGGAGAAAATGGCGCTGACACGTGGGCCCCCTCCGTTAGTCCCTATGACACGCTCGCCTCCTCACTTGTGCCACTGACGGCTTGGGCCCACTGGCCAGCTCATCTCTGGACTCCGCGTCGCTGACAGCCTGGGTCGTTCCGCACACTGGCCTATTCCTTTCCGGCGCGGTCACTGGAACACGGGCCCCACCTGCACTGTTCCTCTTCCACCCTAGGGTTCTCGGGCACACACTGACTGAAGGACGCCGCAGTGTAGCTCCTAGTCAACTGGCGTAACGACCTCCACCGCGGGCCCCCAGTCAGCCACTCGCCTCGTTCGACCCTATCCGCCTTACTGGGCACGTAGGTGCCGACATGTGGGCCCTCTGGGACGCCCCTGTTGCCCTTCTCCATGCTGCTAATGCTGCAATTGCGCGCGCCCGCTGTTCTCTATGGAATCGTTGGACTAGGCACCCCAGACTATAAGGGACAGCATCGGCCGCAGTTCCCTCTACTTTCCCTCCTCTTCGCAACCCAATGACCGAGCTCAACGCGCAAGGGAGAGTGTCGATCTACCGCTGTCATCGGGCCGCCATCGGAATTCCTCGCGCTGTGAACAGCACTGCCCACGGCATTTGGACCAGATACCTTATCTCTTTGCGGGGAGTTCCCGTGTGGTGTCATAACGACTGGGGAGGCGTCTGGGCGCTCGTAATCGCTTCGTCGACGTTCTTCTTCCGCCGCATCCCGTGGACAGCTGCCCTCGTGCCACCAATCACCAGCGGGTAACTACCTCACTTGCGGATCTTTGCCTTCGCTATGCGTGTCCCGGTTCGAATTGAAGCTTGGGCGTGGGATCGAGTGTTAGCGTATTCCGGCGATGGCGCCGCCGCGGGGTTGGAAAGGTCGCCTGATGGACCTGGTTTGTGTCGCGATGAGGAAGAAGACCTAGCAACCCTAGGATTGCGCATCAGTGGTTAAGGATAGCCCTTTAGGCATACCCTTGCGGCTTGGGATCTTGACCGTTGATCTCATACGAATGTCCTAGATTAGATGTGAGGGTATCGCTTCACGTGCGGAATCAGAGCTATTGGATCATGATCGGATGCCCTTGGATGGATCACGATTATGTAAAATATGTGTTGTAGATCTTAGATCCATGGACTAGCAGCGCTTACGGATTCAGATCTAAACTGATCTGTTGATTTATAATCGAACGACCGTAAGACCCCGATACCCCTTCGGCCGGTACCAATTGCAAAAGAGACCCTTTAGACTTTATAAATCAACCCAGCCGTCCATATAAGGTTCGCCTGAGTCTTAGTGCAAATTGCTCCAAGTGCCCCTGTGCTTTACAGAAATTGTTGCGCTGTAAGGCCCAAAATCTATATAAGAAAAAAATTAATAATAATAAAATAAATATATGAAGAAATAAAATGGTAAATTCAGTTATCTCAAAGTATACCTGAGTGTTGAAATTTGAGGACTGAATTTTGAAATCCAAGAATTATTTCATAAGAGAAGAGATTATGCATATCAGTAGATGATGTACCATAAGCATGTATTTACATGAATACTTAATTCTAAAGTAACTTTTACTTCTTACCTCACATTCAAAATACTATTTTTCTAAAAAGAAAGAAAACAATATGAGTGTTTTGCATATTTCAAATATCTACCAAACAAATAAATCAATTAAAATAAATACATACCTATGACTTCATAATTAACTTTGAGTATGTAATAAAAATGTGAATTCCTAAACTTTATCATGGATTTGGATTTTAAATTTGTAAATCAAAAGAGAATGAGATGGGAATTTGAATCTAAATCAAAGTTGCACTTAAGGAAATTAGGAATAATATATATAAAGCAAGAGAGAAAATACTATACAGAGTATAGAAAATAAATAAGTAAATAAATATAATATGTCCATACTAATATGTTTATTTTGTATTTTTAATTTGAGTATAAGTTCACCACAACATTTGAATTCAGATTGAAGTTTAAAAGAGGAAAAAGAAATCAGAAAGGGAGAAATAGGAACTGGGCCAAAACCCTAGCCGCGCGGCCCATTCATTTTCCCACACATGTGCAGCCTACTCGGGGTTTCGCGCTGCATACGGGCCCAGGTGCCAAGATCCTTATGCGCGCACCCTGGCGTCTCACCGACATGTGGGCTCATGTTGTCAGCCTCTATGCGCGAGGCAGACATCGCCTTTGCGCGGTTGCGCTGGCAGCCTGGGGCCACTGGTCAGTCCATGCGTGGTCTCACTTTGGGCCAGCTGCCGTGTGGGGTCCAGCTGTCATTACCATCCTCTTGCTCCGAGCTCACCTCAACCGAATCCGCTGATTCCGCGTGGGCGCATAACAATCGATGCCTAGATTCCTCCTGCCCTCACTAGCGCATGGGTCCTGCACGTCTTCGTCCTCATCCGCGCTCACCCAGTGCACCTGAACCGTGTGACCGGGTCGTCAGCCGCGACCTCACCCACCTCGCCACTAATGGCGGACGCGTGCCCGGAAATTGAGGATAGGTAGTTAAAGACCAGATCACCCTGCTCTTCGGACCATCTTAACCCTCTCCTCATCCGCATGCGCCGACGGCATCTGCCCTAACACCGTAGTCCGTTGACGAGAGCACAGAGAGAGGAGTGGAGGTGTAGGGTGCCGCCGAAGTCGTCTGCGGCCATCACCGCCGTTCAGTACTCGTGAAAAGATTCCGGGGAAGCTTCATGCCGTGCGGGACCTAGACAGGGCGATTCCGGGGGCGGTGAACCAGTGAGTCTCTATGAATTGCTCGCCGGTGATACATCACCACCGCGGATCTGCGCTCACCGTGGATAGGGCCTCGCATCGCGTGATTCACGGTAAGGACTCCTTTCCCCAACTTGCGTTCATCTCTATTTCATGTAGCCTCATCCGAATCTGGGTTTGGGGCACCAGTGCCATTGGTGGCTTCCGCCGGCCATGGCCACCGCGGGGTGGGCGCTCCGCCGTCGGACTTTTGCTGCGCCGCCAGGGGATGGTCAACAGTGGATGACGGATCGCGCGCCGTTAGATCCTTAGTGTGCGACTAGGATTAGAGTGAGTGTACCCCTTCGCATGATCGGATCGTGGCCATCGGTCGTTGGATCGACGATCAGCGCTGGATCCGAATATCATTAAATCTAGAGCGCTAATCTCGGATTGGACGGTCGGTGTTGCGTACCGCTTCACCACCTCTGCTGATTTATCCGAACCACCCATTTGGGATCGGATGGTCGAAAGCGCACCCTGATTCATAACCTCATTGATCTAATCAGCGCCGCCCATGCTTGATCGGGCGACCAGGACTTAACCGTACCCCTTCGGCCAGCGCTAATGCAAAAGAGACCCTGTATTTTAGGTGATTCAACTCGCAGGTCCGTTCTGGTGACAGTCTGAGTCTCAGGAATTTTAGTGGATAAGCCCCTGTTGTCTCTAGAATTTGAGGAGCAGTCCAGACAGTGAGAAAAACATATAAAATCATTTATGAAATGAATTTTTATATGAAAACAATTGCTAGAACTTCTATAAATCATAGAAAGTTCATAAGAACTCCGAATTGACCCATCCCAATTTCTATAATTTTATAATATTATGGTTTATCAATTAGTGCCACTAATTTGTCATCAAAGCCACTTTAAAATTTATTTCCTAACTAATCTTATATCAAATCCATAAAACCTTAGGAAATTCATAACTCCTTCGTTTTAACTCAGATTTGATCCGATCAAGTTGTGTTAGTCTCGTACGAATGTTTACTATGCAATAACAACATTTATTATACCAAATCTCATTATTTTATAATTAGATCTATAATTAATTTATGTTGTTTAGTCGGGTTAAACTACTTATCATTATAATATACTAGAATAGTATCTATGGACAATTCATAACTTATATTAAAGTAGAGATAATTATTTATAGAATCACATATCTTATGATTTATATTAACCAATTTATAATATAGTTTAATATTCTAATCACATAGATCTTCTATAAGATCATAACTCTTTAATTGTAACTACGATCTTAGTAGTTCTCGATCCCACGATCTCGTAGCAGCACATAGATTATTATTATGCAGTATGTTCTTATGTTTGGTGTGATGTTAATTTTATCTATACCATGTTTGTTTGTATTGCTATGACTAGCGCAAGGTTTCGAGGATCTGAAGAATCACCCTGGTAACTGGAATCTCAAGTGCCAGGCAAGTTGTGCCCTTGACCACTTTTTACCCAATAATGTTCTTTAATATCACTTATTCATGCATAGGTTAAATTTTGATGGGACCCGATAGGTCACCCTAGATTGTTTATCTCTTTACCTTGTTATCCCTGAATCACTTGGGTAGTTTTGCTATTGCTTTACATGGTTTTAGGATAATATTTCATTATATCCATATTCCTGTTATTCTGTTATTTTATTTATGTTCATGTCAAGATCATTAATGTTAATTGGAACATGGAGCTTAACTTGAGAAACACGTGCCACCACAAGGGTTTAATGGGACACCCTTGGCTGACTAATTAGGAAAGCTAGTGGAAGACTACCTTACCCGAAAGGGGCAAGGGCAGTAGGGGATTGCATGCAAGGAGGTTCTCGGGTTGATTTTGCTGCGATGTCGGTTAGGTGGGGGATTCTTGCAAGTGCTCTTCCCATAAACTGTAGCAGGTTTTTTGGAAGCTAGTGAAACTTTGTAAAGGCCTCGTAGTGGATCCCTAGCCATTCACCTCGATAGTGTCTAAGGGTCTAGCTAACCCTGACGACATGGGATACACGACTTGTGGGTACAAGGTACAACCTCTACAGAGTGTAAAACTGGTATACTAGCCGAGCTCACGGTCACGAGCAGCTCAGGACTCTGATGATTAAATTATGGAACTTAAATTCAATTTGTCATTTGCATCTGCATGGGTTTATTATTAATTTTGTTCTATTATTATTTTATGGTTTGGTATTTACTTAGATCTAGTAATTGCTAATAAAATTTACACCAACTTATTAAAAGCAATGCTCAACTTTAACATCTATTGTTGATCAGCCTTACACATCACATGAACTCTCACCTTTTGTGAGTTCATGCACATTACTCCCCACAACTTGTTGAGCGATGAACATGTGTGAGCTCACCCTTGCTGTCTCACACCCCCCACAGGAGAAGAACAGGTGGTTCAAATGGAGCCACGTATCGAGGAGTTCGATTCGATCTAGGTGGCGTCTCCCAGTTGACTTTCTGGCGCCAAGGACGATCCTTAGTTCGTTTTATATTTACCTTTATTTTGTAAGGCTTCCGCTATGTAACAAGTACTCTGATTATATTGTGACATTTATCTCTATACACTCTGTTATTATATATGTTGTCTTCTTTAGCGCATGTATGAGATGCACCCGGCTTTGTCCCTATAAATCCGGGTGTGACAGAAGTGGTATCATAGGAATGTTGACTGTAGGACGAAACCTAGATAGAAATGAACAAAACCGTTACCTACTTACCTTACTCTGATTCTTTCCATACTTATCTTGATCCTGTTTCACCTTCTACAGTTCTACTCTGATTAACCTTACCTTTGCTACTCTAATTCTTTTCTAAACTTTTCTTAATCTTTTCTCATCTATTTCCACTTTACTCTGATTATTCTTACCTTTTCTTTCTAAAGACAAATGTGGATTTCACACTTTGAGATCTTGTGCCTAAAGGAATAGGAGACCTACTCTTAGGAACAAAAACAAAATTATTTTTATAGATATCTATACGCTTGGGTGTTTGTTCTTATGATATTTTTTGATTTGGATCTTTGATTGAGTGTGATGAGTTGTGGAGTAATGTCCACAATTACATCTGCATATACGTAAAGACATAAAAATGAATAAATAAAATCTATGAGATAACTAAAACAACTTAGATTGTCCTCAATTAAGGTATATCTATTTTATATAGGTTTCTCTTATCTTAAAAGATTCTCTCTTATCTTAAAAGATTCTTTCTTATCTTAATAAGATCCATCTTATCTTGAAAGGTTCTCTCTTATCTTAATAGATCTAACTAATCTCAAAAGGTTCTATCTTATTCTTAGAGACCCATCTTGTCCTAATAAGCATACTTATCCCCACCTACTTTGCTTATCTCATAATAGTATAACAAACATGATCTATTCCAAAATAAATTAAGTAGATCTTACCTGATTACACCAATTTAATTCTGAATCCCATCTAATTTGATCAGGTCTAACCTAATGGACAAACGTGTTAGATAATACTGTTAAAATAAGATTGGATCCTACTCTTATAAATATGTTTTAATCCAAGTTGGACTAAGATTCCAATTTAGACTAGACCACATACAACAACCTGGCCATATGCATCTACCTTAACCATATGATGGTTGCATAACCCCTTGGTTTTCATCGACAGAGATTTTCACTTACCTACACCATATAATCCCTCCTATCTCAAAAGATTCTAGCATATCCTAATGATATGTTACCCTACCCTGGTAGATCTATCTAACTTAAACTAGTCTAATCTAGTTATATCCAATCTAATCTAGACCCTACCTAATCTAATATGGTCTAATCGATGTTACAAGTATTAACTAAACCATATTCATAAGAATAGGTTTTTAACCTAAACTGGTGTCTTAAACCAACGTTTCCGTGGAGCCAAGACCTAGCCTATGTTATAGGTTGCCCAACTCATTCATTCCAGAAGCAAAGCAAAACTTTGTTTAATCTACCTACCCCATATACCGCAATTGTTGTCCCAACTCAAATAAAGGCATCTACCACCACAACCGATGGTCCCTAAATCAGACCCAAGAAGAAGGTTAACCTCGACAATGAAGGATATGAGTAGAAACAGATCTTCAGATGAATCAAGATCCAACACATGGAATAAAAGTCTCTCTTAACTTTCTTCTACCCCAAAACTTTTCTACACTCACCTAATAGCTAAAGCATGTTGTACCCCTGTTTTCTAAGCCACACCTGTTAATGTCGTGAAAATTTTAGGTGTATAAAAATATATACTAATTGGAAGTTCCACAGAAAAAAAATATATACTAGAATTTCATAAAGATAAAGGCAGCTTGATATGCCTAACTAAATGGTATTCTTAAATAAGAGTATAGAATCTAAGGTGATCAAATCTAGTGTGATCTAACCTAATGTGGGTCACTTAACAAGTTAACACTAGTGAAATAAACTATATCCTACTCCTGTAAACCTTGTTCTCCCCTCATGCACTTAAACCTAAATTAGTGCATTAAATCAACTCAACCATGAGCTAACCCAACCCATAGAGTCATGATGAATGGTATAACCTGTCTGTCCCCACCTAACTTCAAACAAATTTTTGACCTACATCATGTAGTCTATCTCACCCATATCTATCTCATCTTGACAGATTCTATCTTACTTTTGGAAATTCACCTTATACGACTAGTTATCCCAAGCTTGGTATAAAAGAAAGATTAAACCCTGCTAAAGAATCTTCAGATCATAAATAGGTACTAACCTATTCATTTTGCTGGCCAAATAATTTCCCTTGCAAAAATTATCTTACCATAGGCTTCTAACTCTGATGGTCAATACCAGGAAGGGAAGATTATCAGGCAACAACAAACAGGAATGAATCCTCCAAATCCTCCACCGGTTGGAATCGATCAAGTGGTTGCCACCCAAATGCTGGTAATACAACAATTGACAGACCTAGGTGACCGAAATGCAAAATCAGATAAGACAAGAATGCGAGGAAATACGTCAGGTCCGGCTGGAGATACGTCAAGAAATAAGGCAAGCACGATTGGAGAGGCAATGACAACAACAACCACTACCTCCACCACCATCACCAACTCCACCAAGCTACATAAACATATATATAAATTACTACTATTTGTAAGAACTAAATGTTACTTTAGTTAGTAAATGGTATGATATTATTTTAGGAGGAATAATAAGGTCTAATTGACCCCATGTGTTGCTAATAAATTATGCATCATGCTGAGATTTTTGTTTGTGCATATGTGTTGAGACAATATGAGTATATACCCTTTTCCTTACAAATCTCGAGGACGAGATTTCTGTTAAGGGGGGTAGGATTTGTAAGGCCCAAAATCTGTATAAGAAAAAAATTAATAATAATAAAATAAATATATGAAGAAATAAAATGGTAAATTCAGGTATCTCAAAGTATACCTGAGTGTTGAAATTTGACGACTGAATTTTGAAATCCAAGAATTATTTCAGAAGAGAAGAGGTTATGCATATCAGTAGATGATGTACCATAAGCATGTATTTACATGAATACTTAATTCTAAAGTAACTTTTACTTCTTACCTCACATTCAAAATACTATTTTTCTAAAAAGAACGAAAACAATATGAGTGTTTTGCATATTTCAAATATCTACCAAACAAATAAATCAATTAAAATAAATACATACCTATGACTTCATAATTAATTTTGAGTATGTAATAAAAATGTGAATTCATAAACTTTATCATGGATTTGGATTTTAAATTTGTAAATCAAAAGAGAATGAGATGGGAATTTGAATCTAAATCAAAGTTGCACTTAAGGAAATTGGGAATAATATATATAAAGCAAGAGAGAAAATACTATACAAAGTAGAGAAAATAAATAAGTAAATAAATATAATCTGTCCATACTAATATGTTTATTTTGTATTTTTAATTTGAGTACAAGTTCACCACAACATTTGAATTCAAATTGAAGTTTAAAAGAGGAAAAAGAAATCAGAAAATAAAAGAAAGGGAGAAACAGGAACTGGGCCAAAACCCTAGCCGCGCGGCCCATTCATTTTCCCACACATGTGTGGCCTACTCAGGGTTTCGCGTTGACATACGGGCCCAGGTGCCAAGATCCTTATGCGCGCACCCTGGCGTCTCACCGACATGTGGGCTCATGTTGTCAGCCTCTGCGCGTGTGGCAGACATCGCCTCTGTGCGGTTGCGCTGGCAGCCTGGGGCTACTAGTCAGTCCATGCGCGGTTTCGCTTTGGGCCACTGCCGTGTGGGGTCCGGCTGTCATTACCATCCTCTTGCTCCGAGCTCACCTCAACCGAATCCGCTGATTCCGCGTGGGCGCATAACAATCGACGCCTGGATTCCTCCTGCCCTCACTAGCGCGTGGGTCCCGCACATCTTCGTCCTCATCCACGCTCACCTAGTGCACCTAAACCAGTGGGACCGGGTCGTCAGCCGCGACCGCACCCACCTCGCCGCTAATGGCGGACGCGTGCCAGGAAATTGAGGATAGGTAGTTAAAGACCAGGTCGCCCTGCTCCTCGAACTATAAGAGCTCTACCATCTTAAGCCTCTCCTCATCCGCATGCGCCGACGGCCTCTGCCCTAACGTCGTAGTCCGTTGCCGAGAGCACAGAGAGAGGAGTGGAGGTGTAGGGCACCGCCGACGTCGTCTGCGGCCGTCACCGCCGTTCAGTACTCAGCGAAAAGATTCTGAGGAAGCTTCGTGCCGTGCGGGACCTGGACAGGGCGATTTCGGGGGCGGTGAACCAGTGAGTCTCTGTGAATTGCTCGCCAGCGATACATCGTCACCGTGGGTCTGTGCTCACCAGTGGATAGGGCCTCGCACCGCGTGATTCACGGTAAAGGACTCCTTCCCCCAACTCGCGTTCATCTCTATTTCAGTGTAGCCTCGTCCGAATCTGGGTTTGGGGCACCAGTGCCATTGGCGGCTTCCGCCGGCCATGGCCACCGCGGGGTGGGTGCTCCGCCATGGGACTGTTGCTGCGTCGCTGGGGGATGGTCAACAGTGGATGACAGATCGCGCGACGTTAGATCCTTAGTGTGCGGCTAGGATTAGAGTGAGCGTACCCCTTCGCATGATCGGATCGTGGCCTGTCGGTCGGTGGATCGACGATCAGCGCTGGATCCTGATATCATTAAATCTAGAGCGCTAATCTCGGATCGGACAGTCGGTGTTGCGTACCGCTTCGCCACCTCTGTTGATTGATCCGAACCACCCATTTGGGATCGGATGGTCGAAAGCGCGCTCTGATTCATAACCTCGCTGATCTAATCAGCGCCGCCCGTGCTTGATCGGGCAGCCAGGACTTAACCGTACCCCTTCGGCCAGCAGCTAAGTGCAAAAGAGACCCTGTATTTTAGGTGATTCAACCCGCAGGTCCGTTCTGGTGACAGTCTGAGTCTCAGCAATTTTAGTGGATTAGCCCCTGTTGTCTCTGGAATTTGAGGAGCAGTCCAGACAGTGAGAAAAACATATAAAATCATTTAGGAAATGAATTTTTATATGAAAACAATTGCTAGAACTTGTATAAATCATAGAAAATTCATATGAACTCCGAATTGACCCATCCCAATTTCTATAATTTTATAATATTATGGTTTATCAATTAGTGCCACTGATTTGTCATGAAAGCCACTTTAAAATTTATTTCCTAACTAATCTTATATCAAATCCATAAAACCTTAGGAAATTCATAACTCCTCCGTTTTAACTCCGATTTGATCCGATCAAGTTGCGTTAGTCTCATACGAATGTTTACTATGAAATAACTACATTTATTATACCAAATCTCATTATTTTGATATGAATGGGTTTTAAACTAGTCTAATATAGTTATATCCAATCTAATCTAGACCCTACCTAATCTAATATGATCTAATCTAAAGGAAGTTATTTAAACAAGTATTTAATACTAGTAACATAGATTGGACCATATTCATATGAATGGGTTTTAAACCTAAATTGGTGTCTTAAACCAACTCATCCGTGAAACCACGATCTAGCCTATGTTATAGGTTGCCCAACCCATTTATCCCAAAATCAAAGTAAAATTCTGTTTAACCTACCTACCCCATGTACCCGCGATTGTTAGCCCAACTCGGATGATGGCATCTAATATCACGACCGATGGTTTCTAAATCAGACCCAAGAAGAAGGTTAACCTCGACAATGAAGGATACAAATCGAAACAGATCTTCGGATGAATCAAGATCCACCATCCGGAATAAAAAAAAGTCTCCCTTACTTAACTTTCTTTTACCCCAAATGTTCTCTACACTCACCAAATAGCTAAAACATGATGTACCCTTGTTTCTATACCTACACCCGCTAATGGCATAAAAAAGAATTTCCGGTGTATAAAAAAATACTAGAATTTCATAAAGATAAAGTCAGCTTGTTATGCTTAACTAAGTGGTATTCTTAAATGGGATTATAGAATCTAATGTGATCTAAGCTAATATGACCTAATCTAATGTGGTCTACCTAAACATAGTGATATTGTAGAAGAGATTGACCTTAGTAGCCAGGTGTTAACTTAACTTAGCACATTAGACCAACTCAACCATGAGCATAAGAGCTAACCCAACCAATAGAGTCATGATGAATGGTATAATCTATCTATCCCCAACAAATGTCAAACAAGTTTTTAACTTACATCATGTAGACTATCTCATCTTGACAAAATTCTATCCTACCTTTGGATATTCACCTTATACGACTAGTTACCCCAATCTGGACATAAAACAAAGATTAGGCCCTGCTAAAGGATCTTCAGATCATAACCAGCTACTAGCCTATTGTAACCCCCTGAATTTGGGGGTAGAATTTCTTCTTCTTTTTTCTCACCAAATTCAGGCGTTACTCTCTTTTCTCTTCATGTTTCGCTCCTTCTTCCCAATTTCAAAGCGGTGTAGCGACTGGTGTCCGTATTACGTATAAACAAAACCTAAGTTGTCATGGGTGTTGCATCATGCCGAATCATATTTCTTTGTCTGATGTCGTGCTTAATCGTGTGTTTTGCTTAGTCTCGTTCCGTGATTTGGATTCCGATCTGTGGTCGCGTGTGTTGTGGGCTTCTGTCCCGACCGGCGACCCAGCTCGACCCAGCCCGGCCCAGCCGGCCCGCTCTGGTCCACGCGCCCCCGACGCCCTACCCCTCCCCCATTGTGCGCCCCCCTCCCTTCTCTCCCTTTCTCTCATTTGATTTTCCCGCGCAGCAACCTCCTCTCCTCCACCTCTCTCTCTCTCCACGTGGTGCCCTAGGTTTTGGAGACGGTGATCGCTGGATTTGGACCCCGAGGTGAGCTCCCCTCTCCCTCTCCCTCTCTATTTTCCCCTCCCCTTCTTCTCCCCTGCGCGCGACCCCTCCCCCACCCCCTCGCGCACGTGGCCCTGCGTGCAGGCTCCCCTAGCGCACGGCGTGGCCCCTCCCCTGGCCCCCAGCGCGCGGCAGTGCCCCTCCCCCGCCCCCTGGCGCGGCGTGTGGCCCCTCCCCCGTCCCCTGGCGCGCGGCGGCCCCTCCCTTGGCCCCCTCGCGTGGCAGTGGCCCCTCCCCCCGGCTCCCCTGGCATGGTGGCGGCCCCCTCCCCCGGCCCCTTCGCGCGGCGACGCCCCCTCCCCTAGCCCCCTGGCCGGCGCGGCCCTTCTCCGTGCTCCCCTGGCGCGGCGCGGCCCTGCCCAGCCCCCGGCCCCTCAGGCGCGGCTCCATGGCGCCCCTACGCGCGGCCCCTCGGCCCCAGCGCATGGCCCATGTTCGGCGCGCGGCCCCTGGCCCCTGGCAGCGCAGCCCCTCGTGGCTCACCCAGCGCATTCCTGCGCGCGCAGCCCCAGCGCACGTGGCGATCGAATCTCGGCTTAATTAGTTTTTAAATTTAGTTTAATGAACGTGCTGCGTCACTCGCTTCGTCGCGTGGCGAATTAGTTGATTTCAGATTCTATTGACGTGTTGCGTCGTGTGCTTCGTCACGCGACGATTCATCCTAATTTCAAATTATTTAATGTGTGGCGTCGCACTGTCTAGTCGCGCGATGTTTCGTTTTAAATTCACTCTAGATGGCGTATGCCGTCGTGCGTTTTGTCGTGCTACGCTTAACGTCTCTTTATAAATAATGCAAGTGCCTCGTTGCGCACTCCGTCGCGCGATGAGTCATTTATTTCGTAATTCAATTTAAATGTTGTGTCGCTCGTTTCGCCGCGCGACAATCCTTTTAATTTACCTTTATCTGTTCATAATAATTAAACATGGAACCTGACCTTACCCTATGCTAAACGCGATGGCTAAATTAATATCGTTTTTTTAGACAAGTATTTTAATTTATAATCGTGTGACGTGATCGCTCGTCGGTCGTAGCCTCGACCGTTACTTTCCCTTCCTCGCTTAGTCGTAGGTGTGAGCCCTGCGTCAAACGTCTGTTTATTTACTACATTCTATTGTTTGGTGTACTGTTCTTTTGTATTAAATTTGTGGAATGTATGTTTGAAACTCGTATAGATAACGGTCAGTTGGTAGAGTCCGAAGGAGTTGCAGGTGAAGACCCTGAGCAGCAGTCGGTTGGTGAAGGCAAGTGTCCTTTGACCCATCTATGTCCTATACATCTTATAATTCATTCCCCGCATTTACACAGTTTATACCTAAGGATTGAATAGCTTTTGTTTATCTTGTCCTTGTTTACCTATTTTGGTTGGGTTATTTTGGTTTACCTTTATGCTAGCGCTTCACATTAATCAATGAACATGATGAGATTATCTATGATACGCTGTTTTCCCTTTTGATTATGATGATGGTACTATGACATTTAAGGGGGCTCGAGCTATTTCTCGAGTGCCTCTCCGTAAGGACTGGTTCGTTGGATGACCGCTTGGAAAACAATGCAACCATGAGGGTGGAGTGGGATGCCCTTAGCTGAGTAATTAGAGGAACTGGGGTGTAGTTCGCTTCGCCGTCGTGCCGTTAATGGGGCTCGGTGTATGCGGCTCGCTCTACCAAGGTTGGTTCGCCCCTTGGGGAGGAGTGCAGTGCATTTAGGAAACCTAACGGGCGGCTACAGCCCCAGGAAATCTTTGTAAAGGCTACGTAGTGAGACCCTACCTATTCACCTTGGTAGTGTTTAAGGGTTTGATCGGCCCGAGGCAAGAGGGAATCACGACTTGTGGGTAAAGTGCACAACCTCTATAGAGTGTTATGAAACTGATATATCAGCCTTGCTCACGGTTATGAGCGGCCAAGGGAGCTCCATTGATTAGAGATACTTGATCAGAGATGTATGGTTTACAGGTGGGGACAAGGATGATGGTTTTGGTTATGCCTATGGTAATGTTAAGTGGTATTCTTTCCATTTGGAAAGGGTACATTGGGTTAATAAGTTGGGTTAATACTAAAACCTGGCTTTCTACTAGTAATAATAACCTAACCAACTAAAAGCAACTTCTTGGCTTAACTCCACATAAAGCTAGTCCACTTCAGCCAAACGTGACATTTTGCTGAGTATGTTGATGTGTACTCACCCTTGCTTTACACACCAACCCCCCCAGGTTGTCCGCGTTGCAACCACTGCTCAGGTGAAGATGACGTCGCGGAGGAGGACTTCCAGAAGTTCCAAGAGTATGATGAGTTCTAGGCGTGGGTAAGCGGCAAACCCCCAGTCGGCTGCCTGTGTAGGTCGTGTGTATCTACGTTTCTTTTCCGCACTTTGATTATTGTTAAAGACTATGTGGATGTCTCGGACATCATGATGTAATTGACTATTATACCCTCTTTTATGTCATTATTTTAGCACTGTGTGATGATGTCCAGTTATGTAACTGCTGTCTACGTGAATTGCTGATCATGGCACGTACATGGTTCGCATTCAGTTTGCCTTCTAAAACCGGGTGTGACATAGGTGGTATCAAAGCTGTGCTGACTATAGGACCGCTAACCTAGAGTAGAATGGTCGTTCTAAGGATTATAGACCCCTATTATCACCTTGACTTTGGTTCCCCTTCAAAAAGTTGGTTATATCGACCAAACCTATGTTCTACTATATATTATTATACCTTGCTGAAAATTTTGTTTTATTCTAATTCCTCATTTATTTATGGTCTACTTGCTGGTCATATTAGTTATCTTCTCACTTTTATGCTTACGATGTCTTATGTAGATGGCTCATCTTAGACACACTGCACGGAAGTCAGTCATTCCTTTCTTGCCTTCTTGTCTCGCTGAGCGTCTGCTTCGCCGTCCTAGTGACTGGTCAGTCTAGCCACTTGGAGAGGCTGCACCACCGCCTACACGAGGAGTAGGAGCATCGACGACAGGAGATGGAGCAGCATGGCTCTTCTTTCTCGCTTCAGCAGGGGATAGAGTCTGTGAGGAGCTGCTCCCCTGTGCTTCTGCTGGAGGCGCCCCCTGCACCACCACTGAGCGCCGCAGCCGCTGGAGTAGCTGCTAGAGGAGACCCAGACGACGGAGGTGGCGACAGCAGCTCGAGCCACAGCACTGACCTTTCATGAGGAGCAGGAGCTGGAAGGATGGGTTGCTCGACCCATCACTCGCGACGCCGCTCGCGGGTGTCACTTTCACGATGCGCTCGACACCTTGCTACGCCAGGGCACTCGACCGACGCACTTGGTCTATCGAGTATCAGCTGTGTTGTCTTTCAGCATAGTCGTGGGGTTTACCCGGACCGTTGGGAGGCGACCTGCTTGGTGTGCCTTCCGGAGAACAGTCTCCGAGGTGCGGAGGTCTGTTCAGAGCACTATTCTATCTCTGAGTGGGACTCAGCTGAGGCGGCCATGCAAGATGCCGCATGGTGTGCGCTTTCGCACTACTGCTCAGTGCTCGGTGGGGTAGCCTGTGACACCCCAAGTGTCTAATTCGCGTTACGTCGATGTGATTTACCCTAATCTCGGATGCTTAGTGAAAACTTCTATTTCTTGCTCGCGTATGTCTCTGATTTTCCAAATTGATCGTACACATTTCACCGAATCCGGAGTTATTCAGTCTCACAGAAGGCCAAATTCGGAGCCTACTAAAAACTTTTATTCTCGACGCGAACGCAAACTCGAAAAATCATTCTCAACTTATAGATCTCGTTCAAAGCTCATTTAATCAAACGCTCGACAGTTGCTTATCGAGCTGTGCCTGAATCCAATTTTTTCGATGTTCGATCGATGTCCGACTAGTTTAATCCGAGTCCGTACTCTCAACGGAATACTCAATATGTCGTCCTCTAATCAATTTTATCTGACTCGGCCAAATATCTCTATGTCCAAACCGAATTCAAAAATCAACATCGGCGATGATTTTTTAGATGTCGCGATTTATCTCTTTCAATCGAAAATCCTGAAAGCCGGTCATATCTCCAGACTGATTTTATTTCGAATCATGCGTAGGGAATTATTTTCGAGCGAAATCAGATCAGACTCTCGGCCGAGTTAATCGCTCAATCGTCCGTTCGTCGGAACTCTAATTCACTCCGTTCTCCAGTAGAGACGAATTCCGTAGGAGCAAAAATTGTATCTTCAGCACGAACAAAAGCGACAATAATTCTTAAAAAGAATAATTCGTGTTACTTAATTTTAGTCCGAGCTATGAGGTTCTAATTCAAGAGCACGGTCAAATTTGAGCCAGATTGTTAAAAATAATAAGACACAATATTTTTCCGAGCAACGTCGACTCGAACCCCTGTCAGATCTGTCGCAACGTTCGTTTATCGTAATCTTATATAGTTCGAAACACATCGACAATTAATTTTAGTGGGGAGTTTAAAACCTAGTTTCCTTAATTAGTTATTTTCTTGATTCGCTATCATGGGTCGTGCAAACAAAAAAAAGAAATAAAAATGGAAAACACACGCACACAGGCTACACACGCACGCCACCTCTGCCAACAGGCGAGCAGAGCCACCGAGTGGCCGCTCGGCCTGGGCACCGCCTGGCTGGCTAGTGGATGGCTGCCGCCCAATCCTGGCCAATGGATTTCTAGCGATACCTCGTTAAATCATCCGAGCAGCCGCTCCTCTCCCTATATTCTTCCCCAGCCGACGTTCTTCTTTTCTGGCATCTTCCCCCTCCTCTCTGGTTCTGCGAAGGAGCAGGAGCTCCCATTGGAGCAGGGCTGTCCCCATGGTTGCCTCCCTGGCGTACCTCGCCAGTAGTAGGGATCTCTTCCCTTCCCCAGGCGCAGACGGGCTCCTCCCTGCCCCTACGACTTCCATGGCCGCCGGCCCCTACGAGCTCCCTGCTCCATGCGCCCTCAACCATGGCGCGATGTTCTCTGCTCCTCCCATCCATGGCGTCCGACCTCCTCTCCATCTCCTCAAGCAGGTCGGGGCCCTTTTCCTAGCACCCTCCTCTACCGGCCAGCCTCCCCCTTCCCTGCTCTCCCCTTGGCTGCGGCCTCTCTGCCCAGCGCCACCCCTCCCTTCCTCCCTTTCCGTGGCAAGCGTGGGCTCCCCCAAGCCTCGACGCTCGGCGCTCTGGACAGGGACGCCCAGATCCTCGCCTCTCTGTTCCATGCACCCGGCCCTACCTCTCCATCGAGCTGCTCTCCAGGCCAAATGTCCCCATGCTACCAGCTCTGCACCCATGGTGAGCAGCCTCTCGGCAGCGAGCTCCTCTGTAGGCGCCGGCCCACAGCAGCAGGAAGCCTCTCTGGGCGTTGTTCCCCCGACGCTCGCCCCGTAAATAGCCGACGACCTCGCGCAGTAGCAGCGACGCCCTTCGCTGCGTCGCGATTGCCAGAACGGGCCTCACGTCGTCGATCTGCGCAGCGTCTGCGCGTCGTCGTCGAAACCCTGTGGTGAGCTCCTCGCTGTCCCGTGTTCCTTGATTTTATAAAATGACTGAACAAATAAATTGTGTAATGATTGTGTATGTCGTTTAATCGCAGCCCTTGTCAACGTCACGCCTCGCGCATCGCTCGTCGGCGAAGAGCCCAAACTAATGGCATGCATGCGTGACACGAGTCGGCCAGGTTGTTCGCCTTGAATGATTCACGATTTGTTTTATTTACGTATTCGCTCGATGATGAGCCTGCATGTTTATATGTGTGTGAAAATATATTTGTATGAATGGACGCGTGTAGAGAAGAAAATGAAATAGAAAAGAACTCGAGTATTTTTATTATGATAGAAAAATATGCGATGCGTTGTTTGATGTGAAGACTAAGTTACAAAATGCAGGATTATGTTTTGGGAAATGCATCGACATGTGTTTATGTGAAAAGTGTAATTGTTTTATGCAATGTGATGGGATTCATGATTATATCGGGAGTATATTTATTAATGTGACGAGTAGTTTAGAAAATGCTAGTTTGCGTGGAGGATGAATTATTAAGACATGTGTCAGAGTTCATACATTAGTGGTTACGCTACGATGATCGAAGTGTCTCGAGTGCACGCCACCATATGGTTGTATGCGAGATGAGGTTATACGCATGATGAGTTTAGTAAAAATCCATCGGTGTCATTGGTGTTAAGTTGAGGTTTATTTGTGCGTGGAAAATAATATTGTGTTTAATACTTAGAACTCTTAGTCGATAGTAGAAATTGTTTTGGCATATATAGTGAGGTGATGACATGCCGTAAGTAGTCATCGCTTCCTCTATATCTAGAGTCGGGTCGATACGCGTTATGTGTTCATGATTTGGGAAATAAGCGCATGATGGTTACGAATTGGAGATTAGTGGTTTATGGTTCGTATGATTTGGTCGAAGTGCGAATATACGCGTAAATACGTATGTTTATAAAAATGTTGTAGTGTATGTTGTGTCTCAGATTGCGAGAATAATGGGCAAGCCGACGTGTATGTTATTTAGCAGGCTATGTCGTTGCTCTAGTTAGTCGAATTGTTAGACGGCTTTGTTTAAGCACGTAATCGCAATAAATTGCTTGTTGTAGTCCAAATGCGCATGGTTATGGTCGCCGGTAAAATTAGTGGTGCTCATGTGATGTCTAAA
Source organism: Zea luxurians (assembly GCA_029449295.1). NCBI lineage: Eukaryota > Viridiplantae > Streptophyta > Magnoliopsida > Poales > Poaceae > Zea > Zea luxurians. The sequence continues at coordinate 10,991,375 of JAOPSE010000002.1, forward strand.
TTAAAATGCAAATTATTGTGTGAAAAGCGCTTCGATAAACATATATGTACCGGGTTTGATTATTGTGGTGAGTATGTTGTTGATTGTGTATGGTAATTCTAGCGCACAAAATAACTTGTATAAAATTAGTAAGTCTACTTGTTAGGTCCTAATTTGATTGTTTTAACTCTAACATATGGTAAAGTGTTAGAGTGGTTCAAGTCTCTAGAACGCGACAATTCTTGAAGTAATTAGGAGCTAAATTTTATTAATTGTTGTTTTGGGCTGCACACACTGTTTTCATCGTGCTATTTGTTTAATGAACCAGATCATATTTTCTGTAGACAAGCTATATAGAAAAGTTGTAGATAACTTTATTATCTTACTTGTGTTAAAATTTGACAGTCATACGTCTGATCGTTTAGAAGTTATGCTTTTCACAAATTCAGTAACTGAATCTGTCCAGTTTCTGTACAGATTTCAGAGATTGAATTGTTTGCTTAAGTTAATGTTACAATCTTGTCGGGGATCGTAATTAGTGGTACCCCAAGACTCCTAATCTCAGCTGGTAACCCCCATCAGCACAAAGCTGCAAAGGCCTGATGGGCGCAATTCCGGTCAAGGCTCCGTCCACTCAAGGGACATGATCTCGCCTCGCCCGAGCCCAGCCTCGGGCAGGAATGGTAGACCAAGGCAGATTCGCGTCTCGCCCGAGGGTCTCCTCAAGCAACGGACGCACCTTCGACTCGCCCGAGGCCCTAGCTCGGGCAGGCTTCACGGAGAAGCAACCTTGGCCAGATCGCCTCGCCAGCCGACCGGATCGCAGGAGCATTTAATGCAAGGATCGCCTGACACTTTATCCTGACGCGTGCTTTCAAGTCGACAAGGCCGAAGTGACCGCAGTCACTTTCGCCCCTCCACTGACTGACCTGACAGGAAAACAGCGCCACCTGCGCTGCTCCGACTGCTGTGCCACCTGCCAGGGTGAGGCTGACAGCAGCCAAGTCCGGCCTCGGGCACCATAGGAATCTCCGCCTCGCCCGACCCTAGGGCTCGGACTCGACCTCGCCTCAGACGACGATCTCCGCCTCGCCCGACCCCAGGGCTCGGACTCGACCTCAACTCTGGAAGACGGTCTCCGCCTCGCCCGACCCTAGGGCTCGGACCCGACCTCGCCTTGGACGACGATCTCCGCCTCGCCCGACCCCAGGGCTCGGACTCGACCTTGACCCCAGACGACGGTCTCCGCCTTGCCCGACCCCCGGGCTCAGACTCAACCTCGACCTCCGGACGACGGTCTCCGCCTCGCCCGACCCCCGGGCTCGGACTCAACCTCGACCTCGGAGGAGTCACCATCTCGCTCGGACCAACCACGCCACAAGGGGGCCATCATTACCCTACCCCTAGCTAGCCCAGGCTAGCCTAGGCTACGGGGAACAAGGACCGGCGTCCCATCTGTCTCGCCCCGGTAAAACAAGTAATGATGGCACCCCCCGTGCTCCATGACGACGGCGGTTCTCACCCCTTACGGAAGCAAGGATACGTCAGCAAGGATCCGACAGCCCCTGACAGCTGTGCTTCTATAGGGCTCAAGCGCTCCTCCGACGACCATCGACGCCACATGAATAGGGCTCCAACGCCTCTCCGACAGCCACATCGACATGTACATAGGGCTCTAGCTCCTCTCTGCTAGACACGTTAGCACACTGCTACACCCCCCTGTTGTACACCTGGACCCTCTCCTTACGTCTATAAAAGGAAGGTCCAGGGCTGTCATACTAAAGGTGGCCGCGCGGGAGAACGGGCTGACGCGCAGTCTCACGCCCTCTCTCTCCCTCGCGAACGCTTGTAACCCCCTACTGCAAGCGCATCCGCCCTGGGCGCAGGACAACACGAGGCCACGGTTTCCCCTCGCTGGTTTTTCCCCCCTTGTGTCTCCGTCTCGCGCCGACCCATCTGGGCTGGGACACGCGGCGACAATTTACTCATCGGTCCAGGGACCCCCCTGGGTCGAAACACCGATAGTTGGCGCGCCAGGTAGGGGCCTGCTGCAGTGTTGACGAACAACTTCCCGTCAAGCTCTAGATGGGGAGTCTCCAGCAACCTCTCCAAGCCCGAGACTGAAGCTCTGTTTCGGGAGTCTCGAGATTCATGTCCCTCGACGGCAGCTACGACATGATACTCCTTCCTCCACCGCGCGACAACGACAATGGCGGCCGTCAACCCGCCCGCCAGCGGCGGAATCGACGACGTCTTCCCCGCATGGCAGAAGAACAGCATCCGAGTCTGTCCCGTCACCTTCCTCATCGACGAGGAAGGAGGCGGGGCAATCATGGCCAAGCAGGAGGCGGCACCTCGTCGGCTGTCGAGCGAGTCGACGACGCCGGCGCCCCAGCGGGGGACACGCCGGACGTTGACCTCACGTCTAAGACGAAGATGAACGTCGTTTCCCCACGACACTGCCAACTCCGAGCAGATGGGCAACGCCAGCACGCTCGCGAAGGACTTGCTGGGTGTTATCCTCGTACCTGAGATAACGGTGCAGTCCGTCCCTGACGCGACTTCAGTCACCATCCGTCGATCAAGAGGTACCTGTCCGTTTCCCATCCTATGCCTTTTAGATTCAGCTTCGACCCACCAAGCGACCCCGCTTCGGTGGACGCTTTCATAAAGGCATATCCAAACCTTCCCGGGGTACCATATGTGGTCAACATAGGACCGATTGACAGCCGTCTCGACCTACAGGCCCCCGGGTTCCGAGGAAGATGACGAGCCCGACTCTGGTTGGGATTTCTCCGGGCTCGATAACCCCAGTCCCATGCGGGACTTCATGACCGCATGTGACTACTGCCTCTCCGATTACTCCGATGGTAGCCACAACTTCGGCAACGAGGACTGTGGCCCAAGTCGCGAATGTTTCCACGTCGATCTAGGGGGTCCTGACGAAGGCAACCATCTTGGTATGCCGGAGGACGGCGATCCCCCTAGGCCTGCGCCTCGCGTTGACATCCTTCGGGAGCTAGCTGTGGTCCCAGTCCCTGCGGGGGGTCAGGACACACAGCTCGAGCAAATCCGTGACATGCAGGCCAGGCTCGACGAGGAAGCAGGACAACTTGTGCAGCTCCGGCAGAACATCGGGCAGGAGCGGGCAGGCCGAGCACCGGCCGGAGAAGCGCGTCATCTGCCCCAGGACGTCCAGCGCCGCATCACCGACAATGCCAGGGCAAGGCTGCCCCCGGCTTCCAGTGGGGTCGGCCAGAACCTGGCTGCAGCAGCAATACTACTCCAAGCGATGCCGGAACCATCCACCACCGAGGGGCGGCGTATCCAGGGAGAACTCAAGAATCTCCTAGAGGATGCCACGGATCCGACGGGCCGAAAGCTCTGCCTCCCGAAGGCAGGGATACCCCCCGGAGCATCGCGACGCGACTTCCCGATTCATGCGGGAAGCCTCGGTCCACACCGGGCGCACGCGGGACACAGCGGGACACCCCGGGCCACCTCGGCAACGAGCTCCATCGCCGCGACCGTCGAGTCCCACCTCGATGAAAAGGTGCGCCGAGGCTACCACCCCAGGCGTGGGGGACGCTACGACAGCGAGGAGGATCGGAGCCCTTCGCCCGATCCACCCGGTCCGCAAGCTTTCAGCCGGGCCATACGACACGGCACCGTTCCTGAACCGGTTTCGGGCCCCGACTACCATCACCAAGTACTCGAGGGAGACGAGGCCGGAAACTGTGGCTCGCGGACTACCGGCTGGCCTGCCAGCTAGGTGGAACGGACGATGACAACCTCATCATCCACAACCTCCCCCTGTTCCTCTCCGACGCCGCCCGAGCCAGGCTGGAGCATCTGCCTCCTGCGTAGATCTCCAACTGGGACGACCTGGTCAAAGCCTTCGCCGGCAACTTCCAAGGCACATACGTGCGCCCTGGGAACTCCTGGGATCTCCGAAGCTGCCGCCAGCAGCCGGGAGAATCCTTGCGGGACTATATCCGGCGATTCTCGAAGCAGCGCACTGAGCTTCCCAACATCACCGACTCAGATGTCATCGGCGCGTTCCTCGCCGGCACCACCTGCCGTGACCTGGTGAGCAAGCTGGGTCGCAAGACTCCCACCAGGGTGAGCGAGCTGATGGACATCGCCACCAAGTTCGCCTCTGGCCAGGAGACGGTCGAGGCCATCTTCCTGAAGGACAAGCAGCCTCAGGGGCGCCAGCTGGATGATGTCCCCGAGGCGTCCGCTCAGCGCGGCGTGAGGAAGAAGGGCAAGAAGAAGTCGCAAGTGAAACGCGACGCCGCCGACGCAGACCTTGTCGCCGCCGCTGAGCACAAGAACCCTCGGAAGCCTCCCAGAGGCGCCAACTTGTTCGACAAGATGCTCAAGGAGTCATGCCCCTATCACCAGGGTCCCGTCAAGCACACCCTTGAGGAGTGCGTCATGCTTCGGTGCTATTTCCACAAGGCCGGGCCACCTGGCGGAAGGTGGCAGGGCCCCCGACTACGACAAGAAGGAAGCCCACAAGGCAGAGGAGTTCCCCGAGGTCCATGACTGCTTCATGATCTATGGTGGGCGGGTGGCAAACGCCTCGGCTTGGCACCGCAAGCAAGAGCGCCGGGAGGTCTGCTCGGTAAAGGTGGCAGCGCCAGTCTATCTAGACTGGTCCAACAAGCCCATCACCTTCGACCAAGACGACCACCCCGACCGCGTGCCGAGCCCGGGAAGTACCCGCTCAGTTGTTGATCCCGTCATCGGCAACGTCAGGCTTACTAAGGTCCTCATGGACTGGAGGCAGCAGCCTCAACATCATCTACGCCGACACCCTCGGGCTCCTGCAGGATCTATCTATCCTCGATCCGGGCCAGGTGCGGCGCCCCTTCACGGGATCATTCCCGGGAAGCGCGTCCAGCCTCTTGGACAACTTGATTTGCCCGTCTGCTTCGGGACTCCCTCCAACTTCCGAAAGGAAACCCTCACGTCCTGAGGTGGTCGGGTTCCGAGGAACCTACCACGTAGTGCTGGGGAGACCATGCTATGCCAAGTTCATGGTCCGTCCCCAACTACACCTACCTCAATCTCAAGATGTCTGGGCCCCAACGGGGTCATCACCGTCGGCCCCACGTACCGACACGCGTACGAATGCGACGTGGAGTGCGTGGAGTACGCCGAGGCCCTCACCGAATCCGAGGCCCTCATCGCCGACATGGAGAGCCTCCCCAGGGAGGCACCAGATGCGAAGCACCATGCCGGCAACTTCGAACCAGCAGAGGCGGTTAAGTCCGTCCCTCTCGACCCCAGCAACGACACCTCCAAGCAGATCCGGATCGGCTCCGAGCTCAACCCCAAATAGGAAGCAGTGCTTGTCGACTTTCTCCACGCGAACGCCGAGGTTTTTCCGTGGAGTCCCTCAGACATGCCTGGCATACCAAGGGAAGTCGCCTGAGCACTCACTGGATATCCGAGCTGGAGCCCGACCCGTGAAGCTAGCCTCTGCGCCGATTCGACGAAGAAAAGCGCAGAGCCATAGGCGAGGAGGTCCACAAGCTGATGGCTGCAGGGTTCATCAAAGAGGTATTCCATCCCGAATGGCTAGCCAACCCTGTGCTTGTGAAAAAGAAAGGTGGGAAATGGCGGATGTGTGTAGACTACACTGGTCTAAACAAAGCAGGTCCGAAGGTTCCCTACCGTCTGCCTCGCATCGATCAAATCGTGGATTCCACTGCTGGGTGCGAAACTCTATCATTCCTCGATGCCTACTCAGGATATCACCAAATCAGGATGAAAGAGTCCGACCAGCTCGCTGACTTCTTTCATCACACCTTCTGGCATGTACTGCTATGTCACTATGCCATTCAGTTTGAGGAATGCGGGTGCGACCTACCTAAGGTGCATGAACCACGTGTTCGGGGAGCACATTGGTCGAACGGTTGAGGCTTACGTCGATGACATCGTAGTCAAGACGAGGAAAGCCTCCGACCTCCTCTCCGACCTTGAAATGACATTCAAGTGTCTCAAGGCTGAAAGGCGTAAAACTCAATCCTGAGAAGTGTGTCTTCGGAGTCCCCTGAGGCATGCTCCTGGGGTTCATCGTCTCCGAGCGGGGCATCGAGGCCAACCTGAAGAAAATCGCGGCCATCACCAACATGGGGCCTATCAAGGACTTGAAAGGAGTGCAGACGGTCATGGGATGCCTTGTGGCTCTAAGCCGCTTCATCTCGCGCCTCGGCGAAAGAGGCCTGCCCCTGTATCGCCTCATAAGGAAGACTGAGCGCTTTACTTGGACCCCCGAGGCCGAGGAAGCCCTCGGGAACTTGAAGGCGCTCCTTACAAGCGCGCCCATCCTGGTGCCCCCCGCTGCCGGAGAAGCCCTCTTGGTCTACATCGCCGCCACCACTCAGGTGGTCAGCGCCGCGATCGTGGTCGAGAGACGAGAAGAAGGGCACGCATTGCCCGTCCAGAGGCCGATCTACTTCATCAGTGAGGTATTGTCCGAGACCAAAATCCGCTACCCACAAATTCAGAAGCTACTGTATGCGGTAATTCTGACACGGCGAAAGTTGCGACACTACTTCGAGTCTCATCCGGTGACTGTGGTATCATCCTTCCCCCTGGGGAGATCATCCAGTGCCGAGAGGCCTCGAGTAGGATTGCAAAGTGGGCGGTGGAGATCATGGGCGAGGCAATCTCGTTCGCCCCTCGGAAGGCCATCAAGTCCCAAGTCTTGGCGGACTTTGTGGCTGAATGGGTCGACACCCAGCTTCCAACAGCTCCGATCCAACCGGAACTCTAGACCATGTTTTTCGACGTGTCGCTGATGAAAACAGGAGCGGGCGCGGGCCTGCTCTTCATCTCACCCCTCGGGAAGCACCTCCGCTACGTGCTCCAGCCTCCATTTCCCGGCGTCCAACAACGTGGCCGAGTATGAGGCTCTGGTTAACGGGTTGCGCATCGCCATCGAGCTAGGGGTCCGACGCCTCGATGCTCACGGCGACTCGCAGCTTGTCATCGACCAAGTCATGAAGAACTCCCACTACCGCGACCCGAAGATGGAAGCCTACTGCGACTGAGGTTCGGCGCCTGGAGGACAATTTCTATGGGCTCGAGCTCAACCATGTCGCTCGACGATACAATGAGACTGCAGACGAGCAGGCTAAGATAGCCTCGGGGCGGACAACGGTTCCTCTGGACGTCTTCTCCTGAGACCTACATCAACCCTCCGTCAAGACCGACGACACGCCCGAGCCTGAGAAGGCCTCAGCTCTGCCCGAGGCACCCTCGGCCCAGCCCGAGGCACCCTCGGCCCCCGAGGGTGAGGCACTGCGCGTCGAGGAAGAGCGGAATGGGGTCGCGCCTAATCAAAACTGGCAGACCCCATACCTGCAATATCTCCACCGAGGAGTGCTACCCCTCGATAGAGCCGAAGCTCTGCGACTGGCGCTGCGCGCCAAGTCGTTCGTCTTGCTGGGTGACGGAAAGGAGCTCTACCACCACAGCCCCTCAGGCAGTCCTTCAACAATGCATATCCATCGCCGAAGGTCAGGAGTTATTGCAAGAAATACACTCGGGGGCTTGCGGTCACCACGCAGCACCTCGGGCCCTCGTGGGAAACGCCTTCCGGCAGGGTTTCTACTGGCCAATTGCGGTGGCCTGACTCCACTAGGATTGTACGCACCTGCCAAGGGTGTCAATTCTACGCAAGGTAGACCCACCTGCCCGCTCAGGCTCTGCAAACAATATCCATCACCTGGTCCGTTTGCTGCGTGGGGTCTGGACCTCATTGGTCCCTTGTAGAACGCACCCGGGGGCTTCACGCACCTGCTGGTCACCATCGACAAATTCTCCAAGTGGATTGAGGTCCGACCCCTAAACAGCATCAGGTCCGAACAGGCGGTGGCGTTCTTCACCAACATCATCCATCGCTTCGGGGTCCCGAACTCCATCATCACCGACAACGGCACCCAGTTCGCTGGCAGAAAGTTCCTGGACTTCTATGAGGACCACCACATCCGGGTGGGCTAGGCCGCCGTAGCTCACCCCATGACGAATTGGCAGGTAGAGCGTGCCAACAGCATGATTCTACAGGGACTCAAGCCGAGGATCTACAACGACCTCAACAAGTTCGGCAGGCGGTGAATGAATGAACTCCCCTCGGAGGTCATGGAGTCTGAGGACGACGCCAAGCCGAGCCACGGGCTTCACACCGTTTTTTCTAGTCTATGGGGCCGAGGCTATCTTGCCCATAGACTTAGAATACGGCTCCCCGAGGACGAGGGCATACGACGCCCAAAGCAACCAGACAAACCAAGAAGACTCACTGGACCAGCTGGAAAGAGGCTCGGGACATGGCCTTACTACACTCGGCGCGGTATCAGCAGTCCCTGCGACGCTACCACGCCCGAGGGGTTCGGTCCCGAGACCTCCAGGTGGGCGACTTGGTGCTTCGGCTATGACAAGACGCCCGAGGCGCCACAAGCTCACGCCTCCCTGGGAAGGGCCGTTCATCATCGCCAAGATTCTGAAGCCCGGAACATACAAGCTGGCCAACAGTCAAGGCGAGGTCTACAGCAACGCTTGGAACATCCGACAGCTACGTCGCTTCTACCCTTAAGATGTTTTCAAGTCGTTCATGTACCTCGTTTACAAACCCAAGCAAAGTCTAACCATCAAGGAAGGGTCAGACTTGCCTCGGCAAAGCCCGACCCTCCCTCGGGGGCTAGAAGGGGGGAACCCCCTCTACGTCAAAATTTTCCTTGGAAAAAGTCTTTCTGCCAGAACATCTTTCGTGCTTTTCGACTACTTCGATAGTGGAATCCTGAAAACGACAGAGTACATGTAAGCAGGCAAGGCCGACCGAGCCAAGGGACTCCTACGCCTCCGGGATACAGGATACCTCACTCATCACCTTCTGCGATAAGTAACTCACGCTCGGATAAGGGATTCCGCCGACCGAACAAGTCTTAACGCTCGAAAACTTTTTCTGCCGAAATGATTTTTCGTGCCTTCTCGACTATATCGATAATAGAACCCTACAGACAAGTAAGAGTACATGTAAGCGGCAAGGCCGACCTGAGCCGAGGGACTCCTACGCCTTCAGGATACGGATACCTCACTCATCACCTTCTGCGATAAGTAACTCTCGCTCGGATAAATGATTCTGTTACCGACGAACAAAGTCCTGATACTCGAAACAAGGGGAAAAGAAACGCAGCTTTACAACACGACGACGGATATGTTTTGGCCTCGGCGGCCTACAAAAAACATATGCACACTACAGACAAACTGTTCCTGTAGGTTCAGACGTCAGTAGGGGGAGCAGCAGCACCCTCGGCATCGACTCCACCTTTGGCAGAATCTGACCCGGCCTCGGACAGCAACGTGGTCGGAGGATCTCCACCTCGAAGCAAGATATCAGCACCGCGCCTGGGCCATCATCGCCAGGGTCTCCTCTAGGAACCCGGCCCAAGCAGACGGCCGGACCGGTCCGCTCCGTAGCCTCAGCCAGCTGTCCCCTGAGGACACCAGCCCGACTCATGGCCTCGGCAGCCCGACTCCTAGGGTTGGTCCCACCAGTGGACGACCTGGCCAGGTCCCAGCCGCCACTGCAACGCCTCCTCGGCCTGGGAATTCCCTTACTCCTGGGCCGACGAAGTTTCTTCTGCCAACCAACTCCGCCTCTGTCCATGCTGACATCGCTGCCTCCGGCTTCGGCTCATCTTAGAGCAGACGAGGTTTCCTTCACTGAAGCAAGAGGAGCCTTGAGCGGCAAGGCCGACCGAGCCGAGGGAATCCTATGCCTCCGGGATACGGATACCTCACTCGTCACCTTCCGCATAGGACAACTCACACTTGGTTAAGCGGTCCAGCTAGCCGACTAGGCGAGTCCTGGTGCACGAAATGGGGAAGAAACACGGCTTTACGCCCAAATACACAAAATGTTCAGGCCCCGATAGCCGCGATGAACATACGTCGGCATTCAAGATGCCATTACAAACAGGACTCCGGTTTCGTTCCCGCGGGTACTGAACAACCTCCATACCAGGAGGCCCACGTGGACGACGAACTCCAAGCGGCTTCACCGCCGCCCGCTCTGACAGCAGCAACAACGACCTCCACTCCGAGCGGCCAAACAACAACAGCGATGACCTCAGGTCAGACGCTGCTGCGAGAAGGCCCTCGCCCACGTCTCCACTCGAGGGGCGAGGACAAGCTATCAAAGCCAAAGAGCCGGAGGCCCAGAGCGCAGATGGCAGCGGCGATCTCGTCGGCGATGAGGACTTCTCCGGCTACCTGTCCACCGGCAGATCCCCACTCAAGTCCTCCCAGATGGGCGAACACCGACCCCCACGTGAAGGCGTCGTGCCGGAGCAAGGGTAGGACATCCCAAGAACACGAACGCCGCCCTAGCAGCGCGCGACGTCTTGGGCGGTCCCCCGGTGCGTGCGGCGCAACAGCCGCCCGTACTGGCGGGCAGATAGCCGCACTTCGCCCAGCGGTGGGAGGTGGCACCGGAAGCCGTGCCAGAGCCTAGCTGAGCCAGCGAACCAGGCATGCCAAAGCTGACGACGCTTGCGGCCGCTCGGCCACGCGTTGTCGGAGTCCGCCCCTTTCGCTAAGCCGGTGAGCGCCCTCTCCCATGAATGCTGAAGGAGGAGGTGGCTCGCCGGCCCATACGGGAGGTAGAGCTCCGGCTCAGCTCGCCCTCTGCCCCAGCAAGGCTGACGAAGATCCATTGAAGCTGAGAACGGGGCGGAGGCCGCAGCCCGGCTTGCTTCTCCCCACCATCAAACTAGTGGTCACCGTCTTGGGTGACCATCGGCGAGGGGATACAGCCGGGCCGCCTGACGAAAATCCTTGAAGCCAAACGATGGCTGAAAGGTACCAACCTCCACGAGGTTACGCTCCTTCCACAATGAGACAAAGACAACGCGGGCGCTCCCCATCCGGGGGCTCGGAAGGCGGAAGTACGCGACGCATGAGGAAAGAGCGAAGGCATGGCTACCACCCAGGAGGTCGATCCCTTTTTAAAGGCGACTCTCCCTGCTCGCAGTCCTCAGCCGTCGCGGACTAAGTCTTCACCAACACGCTCTAAAGTCCTCCCCCTACGACGGGGGCTGGGCCCCACGCGACATGCAAGCTGCCTCTAGGACAGAAGAAGCCAATCCGCCGCGCGCAGAGCGTGTAACCTGCCCAGCGGTTACAAGCATCCTCCATCTTCGCCCAAACCAGCGGGTGACAGGGCGGACCTGCCATGCAGGCGGCATGCAACTGCACCAAGGGGGCGCACCCTTTCGACTTCGACGCATCCAGCATGGAGGCCCAGGCCCACACGTCATGTAACCGGCGCGCCGGTTACTACGTGCAAAAAACTGCAGCGCCACTCTCGCCAGCGCTACGCCTTCTCAACTACGGAACTGGTGCCGCAACTCGAGGCAACCCTACGCATGGCCCAACAGTGCCAACCAGGCACGCCGGTCACGGATCAGTCATCCGCGGGAGAAGGCGCGACGGTCAATATGGCTAGAAGTGGGCCAGCAGTAATGGCGGTGGCAGGCGGGCGGAAGCAGCAGTCAAATCGTCTGCAGGCTCACGTCCCCTCCTGGAACAGCGAGAGAACCCTCTCCCACGACGTGTGAAGATGACACGCCCGTGTTCCGTTCCTCGAACGGCCCGCACAACAGCTGCCCCACAAACCACTCGTCCCGTCGCATTAACTCTGCGACAGGGCAGGCGAACACCTTTGGCAGGAGAAGCGAGCGACACTTCACCTCCGCCATAATAACCGTGTCAAAAAAGGTACGCCACGACATTCGATTTCGTATCCTTTTTCGTTTCCCCTTTCTCTCTCTTGCTAACAGGGACCGGGAAAGGGGATACTCTGAAAGGGATCCTTCTCCGCGAAGGAAGCGAGCCCCGAGCCCTCCTACTGATCAGAGGTTCGAAGGCTGCCCCCCGGAAGGGTTCGACAGCCGCCTCAGGCCACTCGGGCTCTGTGCCCACTACTGATCAGGGGTTTGTAGGCTAGCCCCCCAAAGGGTTCGATAGCCGCCTTAGAGCACTGCAGAGCTGAGGGATGACTCTGGGTACGTTCGATACATAACCAAGGCTCGGGCTATGCTCCCGAGGTACCCTAGGACATTTCCGAGACCAGCAGGAGCGATTCTATAACGGAAATCCCATCAGAGGGAGGCATCGAGCCTTCGGACCCTATCGAACGGGATCGGGTCCGGCAAATCACCTACAGGTACTTTTGGAGCGCGCCTCTGGGCCACTAGCCGACCCTTATCGAACGGGGCACGGGCGTCCACTCAGATCACCCGTTAGCAACTCACTGGAGACACCATGTTCGGTGCCCTCCGAGGGCAACATGGCGCTTTCCCCCTCCCCTCCTCCTTGCGGAAAGGTGACGAAGGGGCGTATGAAAAAAGTCGAGTCTGCCCTTGACCGTCCTCTCGCCCTGTGCAGAGGCTCAGGGGCTGCTCTCGCGAACCCGGCTCCAGCCAAACCGTTGACAGCGTCAACATACCAGCCCAAGAACTGGGAACCTGAATATGCACCCGGGCGACGACCAGTTCGCATGAGGGAACAACCAGACCAGCCGAGCCATCACGAAAGGCACTATGACCTCGAAGGAGTCAAACCACTCCTCCTGAGGCCTCGGGGGCTACACCCGGCGGGTGCGCTCTCGCGCACCCACTGGAACAAAATGCAACCGAGAAAGGCCGGTCCCGCTTGCAAAAAATTGCGACAAAGCCTCCAAGCGAGTACCCACACTCCCTTCGAGGCTCGGGGGCTACTGTCGGGGATCGTAATTAGGGGTACCCCCAAGACTCCTAATCTCAGCTGGTAACCCCCATCAGCACAAAGCTGCAAAGGCTTGATGGGCGCAATTCCGGTCAAGGCTCCATCCACTCAAGGGACATGATCTCGCCTCGCCCAAGCCCAGCCTCAGGCAGGGAACGGTAGACCAAGGCAGATTCGCGCCTCGCCCGAGGGTCTCCTCAAGCAACGGACGCACCTTCGACTCGCCAGATCGCCTCGGGAAGGCTTCACGGAGAAGCAACCTTGGCCAGATCGCCTCGCTAGCCCACTGGATCGCAGGAGCATTTAATGCAAGGATCGCCTGACACTTTATCCTGACAGCGCGCTTTCCAGTCGACAAGGCCGAAGTGACCGCAAGTCACTTCGCCCCTCCACTGACTGTCCTGACAGGAAAACAGCGTCGCCTGCGCTGCTCCGACTGCTGTGCCACCTGCCAGGGTGAGGCTGACAGCAGCCAAGTCCGGCCTCGGGCGCCATAGGAATCTCCGCCTCGCCCGACCCCAGGGCTCGGACTCGACCTCGCCTCGGACGACGATCTCCGCCTCGCCCGACGCCAGGGCTCGGACTCGACCTCAACTCCGGAAGACGGTCTCTGCCTCGCCCGAGCCCAGGGCTCGGACCCGACCTTGCACCTCGGACGACTGATCTCCGCCTCGCCCGACCCCAGGGCTCAGACTCGACCTTGACCCCGGACGACGGTCTCCGCCTCGCCCGACCCCCGGGCTTGGACTCAACCTCGACCTCCGGACGACGGTCTCCGCCTCGCCCGACCCCCTGGGCTTCGGACTCAACCTTGACCTCGGAGGAGTCACCACCTCGCTTGGACCAACCACGCCACAAGAGGGGGCCATCATTACCCTACCCCTAGCTAGCCCAGGCTAGCCTAGGCTACGGGGAACAAGACCGGCGTCCCATCTGGCTCGCCCCGGTAAAACAAGTACTGATGGCACCCCGCGTGCTCCATGATGACGGCGGTTCTCAGCCCCTTACAGAAGCAAGGATACTGTCAGCAAGGATCCGACAGCCCAGACAGCTGTGCTTCTACAGGGCTCAAGCGCTCCTCCGACGGCCACGACGCCACATGAATAGGGCTCCAACGCCTCTCCGACAGCCACATCGACATGTACATAGGGCTCTAGCTCCTCTCTGCTAGACACGTTAGCACACTGCTACACCCCCCATTGTACACCTGGACCCTCTCCTTACGTCTATAAAAGGAAGGTCCAGGGCTCTCATATAAAAGGTGGCCGCGCGGGAGAACGGGCTGACGCGCAGTCTCACGCCCTCTCTCTCTCTCCCTCGCAAACGCTTGTAACCCCCTACTACAAGCGCATCCACCCTGGGCGCAGGACAACACGAGGCCACGGTTTCCCCTCGCCGGTTTTTCCCCCCTTGTGTCTCCGTCTCGCGCCAACCCATCTGGGCTGGGACACGCTGCGACAATTTACTCGTCGGTCCAGGGACCCCCCAGGGTCGAAACGCCGACAAATCTGTTCATGGTAGTTATAAGAAAGTTGTGGATGCTTTTCTTATCTTGCTTGTCTTAAAATTTCATAAGCATAGGTCTTATAGATTAAGAGTTATGAATTTTACAAAGTGGTTGCTGTGTTCTGTCCACTAGTCAGAACAGATTTCGAAAACTGAATTGTTTGATTTGGTTAAACATAGAATCACTTCTTGGTGATTATAAAAGTTATATAGTACTTTTGCTAAGCTTTCCAAAACATCTTGGATCACTCTTTTTAGTGATCTGAAGATTAAGTTGTGGATGTTTAAAGTGTGAAGACTGAATCTGTCCAAATCTGGACAGCAAAGCCTCCTAGTGTCTTTTATCCTTAATTGCATATCGAATAACCTTGACTTGTTTATAAATGATTTGTAGACAATTTCATTATCTTTCTAGAAAGTCTAGGATCACTTTGTTTGGATGTCTGAATCTTTAGTTGTGAATTTTTGAAGTTGCAAGTCTGAATCTGTCCAAATCTGGACAGAGCTGCTGTGTTAGCATTTTTTGACCTTGCTAAATGTTGAATCTTGTTGAGGTAAAAATACCAAAGTTGTAGTTCACTTTTTAAGCTTTCGAGAAAGTTCTAGTTTACTATTTTGGGATTAATATTTGAAGAGTTATGATTAAAACGAGTGACTGTTGTGCTGCTGTCCTAAAAATCTGCATGTGCTCATTGAATTGTTAGTTCACCCTTTTGGCTAAAAATGGTTGTTTAGCACTAAATTAATATAAACTTGCCATGACTAAGCTTAATAATGCATTTGTGTCATGTTTTATATGTTTCTTTTCTAGTTGATTGTGATATAGGTGTTTCATAGACATTGATGCATAGGTCCTCTGTTAAACTTGTGTTTGGAATGCTTTTGTGTGATTAATATAAGAACTAATGAAAAGCCGTAGCAATTAAATAAATGCTTGTACGTGTGATGTCGTATTGCGTTGGTTAACTATAGGTATTAATCGTTCGTCCTTCTAGTGGTGTTGATGTTGTGCGCTCGATGAAGTATGGATAGCTAATGCCAACATGTGGTTGTCTACGGTGTCTTTCAATTTAATGTTTAGTTCGCCACTGTGTCTTTGTATATCTTGTGCTACTTTTGTGCTACTTTCATTATATTCATACATATGCATCTTGCATCTCATTTAGGCTGAGACATGATGATCGTGAAAGTCATGTGGTGCCAGCCACAAGATGCAGTGGATGGACGACCCAAAGAAGGATGGACTTAACTAGTGGATGCTCGCCAAGTGAGTGTCATATAGCAAACACTATCTAAGTGTTGAATTCCAGGCAAGCCCCGGTTTTATGCATAACCGTTTATATATGATATTTTACTACACTTAATATTTGTAGGCTTGTACCGTGCACTTAAGTGTAGGAGTTGCCTGAAACCCTAGTTGCATGAACTCAGGATCCCTTTTGAGATGGATACTAGTATGCTAGGTCGAGTAGCTGCTATGCTAAATCAGGATCTCGGTAGAAGTCGAGTGATTTTTCTAGTACTCACGCGAGGTCAGGAATTGGTTGTATCCAACTTTGATAACAGAATAATGTTGGTCTATGGACACGGATCCATGGGGATGCGTTGTCTATGAGACTGAAATTGGAATAAGGATTAACGTGCGGATACCTGTGTCAAGCGTTTGAACGTACTAAACACATGTCTGGAAATATGGTAACCGGTAAGCCTAGTAACCTGAGTGAAGCCGGGCGTGGACTTTACCCCTCACTTGTCCCGAGACTGGGTCTCCCATTCTTGATATGGTGGGTATAAGTGCGGCCACAGCACGGCGGCGACCAGGGTCAGTGGAGCATTGTATGCCAAGGCGGTGAGGCCTGGCCGCAAACGGGGAATCGATGGGGACATGGTTGATATGTGTGGGGACGGAGTGCCCCTACATGTCGTTTGTTTAGGTTTACCTTGCAAGGTTAAAACTCGATTCGAATCGTCTGCTTCTCGCAGCTAATGAGAGTGCTTGATCCATTGTATTGCATTGAGTAATAAGTGGAAATGAGATACTGGCAAAAGATGTTGATTGATATAATGCTTGATACCATGTATGAATAGACATGTTCTCATCTAGTCTAAAATTATTATTTTAGAACTTGAAAATCTAAAACTTGATTTTAGACTCAGCTAGTGCTTTTGGCAAACCAAACCCCTCAGCCAAATAGCTTCATGGTTTAGAGGTAGAGGAGTAGACTCCTCACACCAGGTAAGTCTAGCTGAGTATTAGTATACTCAACCTTGCTTGTGGCATAATTTTTGTAGGTACCTCCTTGATTTGGTTGCTGGTGTGACTTGGCCTCCATCCCCGCCACCGGGATAGACGGTCGAGTGGGTTACTGCTGCCGCAGGAGAGGACCAGGAGGAGTAGCGTGGCCAAGCTTCGCCATGTTACTCGGTTTTCTCCGTTAGTTATTTCCGCTGCACTAAAAATATTGTTACTGGTTTTGAAGCTCCGATAATGTAACCAATATTGATACTTATTAAATTTGTGGTATTATGCTTTATTGTATTTCTCTGTGCCTCACCTTCGAGTGAGCTAGTGGTATTCGATTCTGGATAAGTGGCTTTATCAGACTAGATCCGAGGGACTGACGGGTTATTTCGATTTAAGTGCGTTGCTGCCTTTAAGGGTGTGACTTGGGCACTTAAACTGGAATAATTCGGGCAGTTCCACCACATAGCCGATGGTCTTAACATGAAGTATTACCCCCGCCGTCCATCTCGCAGCACAGGAGGCTTGGTTGTCTCACCTGTCGGTGAGGACAATCCTAGGTTGAGCAGCACAGTCAACCTAGCCGCCATGCTAAACACTGGAGCTGGACCATGCATTAGATGAGCTGAGTAGGGCTCGTGCTGAGATCGCCCAGCTGCGGGCTGAGCGCATGGAGCATCATCATCCTGGAGGATGGCTCCCTCGCTCCCGTCGAGACTCAGCACCCGTACCGCTCACCTCAGCATGGACACCATGCTTATGGTAACCCCGACTGCAGGACCAATATAATTTTAGAACCATAGATCGTCAGTGCCAGATCTTGTAATTAATGCAAATATATATATAGAAGCTATAGTCTTAGCATTAGTCTTACTCTTAGTTAGTCTTAGTTAGACAGGGTAGTTTGCTTATCCTGTGCCTTTATGTTTGTCATGATGAACTATGTTGGATTTGGATCTTTGTAATGACTGTCGCCAGGGTGTGGGTATCCCCTGCACTTTGGTTTACCTGTTAAATGTTAATAAAAAATAGTTATCTAGTTGGGAAGCCCTTTTGTTCTACTTTCCTCTTTATCTGAGAGGCTTGTGTTTGCCTGTGTTGGAAGTCAGTGAAGATGTTCATCTGTTCAGTATTGTGGAAGAATTCTATACTCTTTTCTTATGCTGCAAGTTGCGAGATCAGTTCTGATGTGAGATTGCATTCTGACAGATGTCAGACAACATGCGCAGAGGAGGAAGGCGTGCTCAGCAGGAGCACGCAGCCTCGCAAGATGAGGCACCCCATCCGCAGCTGCCACCACCGCCCCCCGATGACCATCGAGCAGATGTTCTTGATGCAGACTCAGGCAGTTCAAGCCATTGGTCAGACTCTGGCCGCCATTCAGCAGCAGCAGCAGCAGCCACCACCTCAGCCTCATATGCCTGAGATGCCTAGAGACAAGTGTGCTGAATTCATGAGAGGTCATTCCCCAGTGTTCGCTCACTCTTCTGACCCCATGAATGCTGAAGATTGGCTATGCACTGTGGAGCGGGAGTTGCACACCGCTTAGTAAGACGACAGGGAGAAGGTTCTGTATGGTCCCCGTCTATTGAGAGGAACAACCCAGTCTTGGTGGGAGTCCTATCTCGCCACGCATGCCAACCCCGACACTATTACCTGGGAGGAATTCAGAGACAATTTCTGCCAGTACCATGTTTCCGCAGGTCTGATGACAATAAAGAAGGAGGAGTTCCTGGCGCTCAAGCAAGGGCCTATGTCTGTCAGTGAGTACCGAGACAAGTTTCTGCAGCTGTCCCCTATGCTCCTGAGGATATCAACACAGATGCCAAGAGGCAGTATCGCTTCTTAAGAGGCTTAGTTGATCCTCTGCAGTATCAGCTGATGAATCATACCTTCCCCACATTTCAGCACCTGATCGACAGAGCGATCATGACCGAGAAGAAGCGCAAGGAGATGGAGGATCGCAAGCGCAAGATTGGTGGATCTCAGCCTGGGAGCAGCAATCGCCCTCGTTTCTCAGGCAACCCACCTCAGTAGTTCAGACAGAACCAGCGCCCACCTCAATAGCAGTAGTTTCAGAGGCAGTACCCCCAGCACCAGCAGCAGAATCGTCAGAACAACAAGTCGGGAGGAGGTCAGTTCTAGAGGCAGAATCAGCAAGCACCTCGCCTCCCCACCCCAGCAACCAACCAGAGCAGTCAAGCAGCCCCAGTTCAAGGTGGAAGCAGAGCATGTTTCCATTGTGGAGAGCAAGGCCATTGGGTGATGCAATGTCCAAAGAAGGCAGCCCAGCAGCAATTAGGCCCTAGTGCACCAGCAAAGCAGAATGTGTCCCAGCCTGGCAGCAGGCAACCACTCTCAGCCACGCTATAACCATGGGAGACTGAATCACTTGGAGGCTGAAGCAGTTCAGGAAACCCCCGGCATGACAGTAGGTATGTTTCCAGTTGACTCCCATATTGCAGAAGTGTTATTTGATACTGGAGCAATGCATTCATTTATTACTGCATCATGGGTAGAAGCACATAATCTTCCAATCACTACCATGTCAACCCCCATCCGAATTGACTCAGCCGGTGGTAGAATTCGAGCCGATAGTATTTGCTTGAATGTAAGTGTGGAAATAAGGAGGATAGCGTTTCCCGCTAATCTCATAGTAATGGGTATTCAGGGAATAGATGTCATCCTAGGGATGAATTGGCTAGATAAGTACCAAGCAATTATGAGCTGTGATAAGAGGACAGTTAAGTTGGTGTCCCCACTAGGAGAAGAAGTGGTAGCCGAGTTAATCTCACCTGAGCCAAGGAAAGAAGTTGTCATCAGATGTCTATTGATAGCAAAGAGCTAGATTCACTCGAGATTATCAAAGTGGTGTTCGAATTCCCAGATGTGTTCCCGGAAGACTTACTAGGTATGCCACCTGAGCGGAAAGTTGAGTTTGCCATAGAGCTTCTTCTTGGCACCGCCCCCATCTCTAAAAGAGCCTACAGGGTATCTGGACCAAAGTTGGTTGAACTCAAGAAGCAGATCGATGAGCTGTCAGAGAAAGGTTATATAAGGCCAAGCACCTCGCCTTTGGCCGCCCCTGTCCTATTCATGGAGAAGAAAGATGGCACCAGAAGGATGTGCATCGATTATCAAGCTCTGAATGAGGTCATGATTAAGAACAAGTACCCCTTTCCCAGAATAGAAGATCTGTTCAACCAGTTGAGAGAAGCCTAGTGTAGATTCTTGAGACTGCTGACAGGGTCACCTGGAGGAAAACAATCAGAATGTGCAAGGTCAGATGGGATCACCACTCTGAGGAAGAGGCAACCTGGGAGCGTGAAGATGATCTGATGGCCAAATACCCTGAACTCTTTGCTAGCCAACCTTGAATCTCAAGGGCGAGATTCTTTTAAGGGGGATATGTTTGTAATGCCCTGAATTTGGGGGTAGAATTTCTTCATCTTTTTACTCACCAAATTCAGGCGTTACTCTCTTTTCTCTTCCCGTTTCACTCCTTCTTCCCAATTTCAAAGCGGTGTAGCGACTGGTGTCCGTATTACGTATAAACAAAACCTAAGTTGTCATGGGTGTTGCATCATGCCGAATCATATTTCTTTGTCTAATGTCGTGCTTAATCGCGTGTTTTGCTCAGTCTCGTTCAGCGATTTGGATTCTGATCTGTGGTCGTGTGTGTTGTGGGCTTCTCTCCCTGGCCCGCGACCCTAGCTTGACCCAGCCCGGCCCAGCCGGTCCGCTCTGGCCCGTGAGCCCTCGACGCCCTGCCCCTCCCCCATGCGCCCCCTCCCTTCTCTCCCTTTCTCTCAATTGATTTTCCCACGCATCAACCTTCTCTCCTCCACCTCTCTCTCTCCCTATGGTGCCCTAGGTTTTGGAGACAGTGATCGCCGGATTTGGACCCCGAGGTGAGCTCCCCTCCCCTCTCCCTCTCTCTCTTCCCCTCCCCTTCTTCTCCCCTGCGCGCGACCCCTCCCCCAGCCCCCTCGCGCGCGCGGCCCTCTACGTGCGGCTCCCCTGGCATGCGGCGTGGCCCCTGTGCGCGACTCCCCTGGCACGCGGCGTGGCCCCCTCCCCTGGCCCCTAGTGCGTGGCGACGCCCCTCCCCTGCCCCCTGGCGCGGCGCGTGGCCCCTCGCCGTGCTCCCCTCGCGCGGCGCGGCCCCGCCCGGCCCTGTGCGGCGACACGGCCCCGCCCAGCCCTCGGCCCCTCAGGGCAGCAGCTCCCTAGCGCCCCTGCGCGTGGCCCCTCGGCCCCGGCGCGCGGCCTTGGCCCCCGGCGCGGCCCCTGGCAGCACGGCCCCTCGCGGCTCACCCAGCGCATTCTCGCGCGCGTAGCCCCAGCGCGTGTGGCGATCGAATCTCGGCTTAATTAGTTTTTAAATTTAGTTTAATGAACGTGCTGCGTCGCGCGCTTCGTCGCACGCTTCGTCGTGCGGAGAATTAGTTGATTTCAGATTTTGTTGACGTGTTGCATCGTGTGCTTCGTCGCGCGACGATTCATCCTAATTTCAGATTATTTAATGTGCGGCGTCACGCGTCCAGTCGCGTGATGTTTCGTCTTAAATTCGGTCTAGATGTCGTATGCCGTCGTGCGTTTCATCGCGTGATGCTTAACGTCTCTTTATAATTAATGCAAGTGCCTCGTTGCGCGCTCCGTCGCGCGACGAGTCGTTTATTTCTTAATTCAATTTAAATGTTGTGTCGCGCGTTTCGCCGCGCGATAATCCTTTTAATTTACCTTTATATATTCATAATAATTAAACATGGAACATGACTTTACCCTATGCTAAACGCGATGGCTAAATTAATACCATTCTGTTTAGACGAGTATTTTAATTTATAATCGTGTGACATGATCGCTCGTCGGCCGTAGCCTCGACCGTTACTTTCCGTTCCTCGCTTAGTCGTAGGTGTGAGCCCTGCGTCGAACGTCTGTTTATTTACTACATTCTATTGTTTGGTGTACTGTTCTTTTGTATTAAACTTGTGGAATGTATGTTTGAAACTCGTATAGATAACAGTCAGTTGGTGGAGTCCGAAGGAGTTGCAGGTGAAGACCCTGAGCAGCAGTCGGTTGGTGAAGGCAAGTGTCCTTTGACCCATCTATGCCCTATACATCTTATAATTCATTCCCCGCATTTACACAGTTTATACCTAAGGATTGACTAGCTTTTGTTTATCTTGTCCTTGTTTACCTATTTTGGTTGGGTTATTTTGGTTTAGCTTTATGCTAGCGCTTTACATTAATCAATGAACATGATGAGATTATCTATGATACGCTGTTTTCCCTTTTGATTATGATGATGGTACTATGACATTTAAGGGGGCTTGAGCTGTTTCTTGAGTGCCTCTCTGTAAGGACTGGTTCGTTGGATGACCGCTTGGGAAAACTAATGCAACCATGAGGGTGGAGTGGGACACCCTTAGCTGAGTAATTAGAGGAACTAGGGTGTAGTTCGCTTCACCGGCGTGCCGTTAATGGTGCTCGGTGTATGCGGCTCGAATCTACCAAGGTTGGTTCGCCCTTTGGGGAGGAGTGCGGTGCATTTAGGAAACCTAACTGGGCGGCTACAACCCTAGGAAATCTTTGTAAAGGCTACATAGTGAGACCTTGCCTATTCACCTTGGTAATGTTTAAGGGTTTGATCGGTCCAAGGCAAGAGGGAATCACGGCTTGTGGGTAAAGTGCGCAACCTCTGCAGAGTGTTATGAAACTGATATATCAGTCGTGCTCGCGGTTATGAGCGACCAAGGGAGCTCCATTGATTAGAGATACTTGATCAGAGATGTATGGTTTACTGGTGGTGACGAGGATGATGGTTTTGGTTATGCCTATGGTAATGGTAAGTGGTATTCTTTCCATTTGGAAAGGGTACATTGGGTTAATAACTTGGGTTAATACTAAAACCTGGCTTTCTACTAGTCATAATAACCTGACCAACAAAAAGCAACTGCTTGGCTTAACTACACATAAAGCTAGTCCACTTCAGCCAAACGGGACATTTTGCTGAGTATGTTGATGTGTACTCACCCTTGCTTTACACACCAAACCCCCTCCCCCAGGTTGTCCGCGTTGCAACCACTGCTCAGGTGAAGATGAAGTCGTGGAGGAGGACTTCCAAGAGTTCCAAGAGTACGATGAGTTCTAGGCGTGGGTTGGCAGCAAACCCCCAGTCGGCTGCCTGTGTAGGCCGTGTGTATATACGTTTTTTTCTGCACTTTGATTATTGTTAAAGACTATGTGGATGTCTCAGGACATCATGATGTAATCGACTATTATACCCTCTTTTATGTCATTATTTTAGCACTGTGTGACGATGTCCAGTTATGTAACTGCTGTGTACGTGAATTGCTGATCCTGGCACGTACATGGTTCGCATTCGGTTTGCCTTCTAAAACCGAGTGTGACACCTATTCATTCTGCTTGCCAAATACTTTCCATTGCAAAACTATGCTACCATATGCTTCTAACTATCATGGTCAATACCAGGAAGGGAAGATTATCAGGCAACAACAAACAGAAATGAATCCTCCAGATCCTCCACCGGTTGAAATCGATCAAGTGGTTGCTGCCCAAATGATGGTAATACAACAAATGGCAAACATGGTTACCGAAATGCAAAATCAGATAAGACAAGAATGCCAGAAAATATGTCAGGACCGTCTGGAGATACGTCAAGAAATGAGGCAAGCAAGGTTGGAAATTTTATTTGTGCATATGTTTTGAGATAACATGGTTATACACCCTTTTCTTACAAATGGACGAGATTTCTGTTAAGGGGGTAGGATTTGTAAGGCCCAAAATGTGTATAAAAATTATAGTAATAATAAAATAAATATATGAAGAAATAAAATAGTAAATTCAGATATCTCAAATTATACTTGAGTATTGAAAATTGAGGGCTAAATTTTGAAAACTAAGAACTATTTTAGAAAAGAAGTAATAGAAAAGTTTTCTATTCAGCTAAATGATTATGCCTATCATTAAATGAGGCACCATAAGTATTTATTTACCTGAATATTTAATTTCGAAGTAACTTTTGACTCCTACCCACAATCAAAATACTCTTCCCCTAAAAAGAAAGGAACAGTATGTGTGTGTTTCATATTTCAAATATTTATCAAACAAATAAATCAATTGAAATAAATATATGTCTAATGCTTCATAATTGATTTTGAGTATGTATTAACAATTTGAATTTCTAAACTTCATCTTGGATTTAAATTTTTAAATTTGTAAATCAAAAGGGAAATAAGAAAAGAGAAAGGAAATTGGAATGAAGTTACTCACCACTAGAATTAAATAATGGGAGGAGAATAAATAATATAAATAAATAAATAATTTCTTTGCAAGCAGTAGGAGTACTAGAATTTTGTTTGATATTTGAGACCTGGAAATTGAAACCAGAATTCGAATTTAGTTTGAATTTTGATTTGTAAATAAAGTAGAGATTATAAAAGAAAAAATGCAAAAGCCTAGCTGGGCCGTTTTCTAACTAACCGGCCCACTTCCCCTTCCTTCCCTCGGCCCAGCTGGAGAAAATGGCGCTGACACACGGGCCCCCTCCGTCAGTCCCTATGCCACGCTCGCCTCCGCACTTGTGCCACTGACGGCTTGGGCCCACTGGCTAGCTCATCTATGGACTCTGCGTCGCTGACTAGCCTAGGCCATTCCGCAAGCTTGGCCTATTCCTTTCGGGCGCAGTCACTGGAACAATGGGCCCCACCTAGCACTATTCATCTTCCACCCGGGGTTCTTGGGAGCGCGCTAACTGAAGGACGCTGCCAAGTAGCTCCTAGTCAACTAGTGTAACGACCTCCGCCCCGGGCCCTCGGTCAGCCACTCGCCCCGTTCGACCCTGTCCGCCTTACTGGGCATGTAGGTGCTGACATGTGGGCCCTCTGGGATGCCCCTGTTGCCCTTCTCCGTGCTGCTATTGCGCACTGACCGACAACAATTGCGCGTGCCCGTCGTTCTCTGCGGAGTTGTTGGACTGGGCACCCCGGTCTATATGGGACGGCACCGGCCGCAGTTCCCTCTACTTTCCCTCCTCTTCGCGACCCAACCATCGAGCTCAACGAGGAAGGGAGAGTGTCGATCTACCGCTGTCATCGGGCCACCGCTGGAATTCCTCGCGCCGTGAACGCACTGCCTACGGCGTTTGGACCAGGGACCTTGTCTCTTTGCGGGGAGTTCCCGTGTGGTGTCGTAGCGACTGGGGAGCCGTCTGGGCGCTCGTAATCGCTCATTGGCATTCTTCTTCTGCCGCATCTCGTGGACTAGCTGCCCTCGTGCCACCAATCACCAGCGGGTAACTACCTCACTTGCCGATCTTCGCCTTCAGTATGTGTGTCTCGGTTCGAATTGAAGCTTGGGCGTGGGATCAGGTGTTAGCGTATTCCGGCAATGGCGCCGCCGTGTAACACCCCAGGTGTTACCCAAGGCCCTAGCTCAACTGAACACACCTATGGCCTATCATCCAATATGTTAAGTGGAGAGTGAAGGCACTAAAAGCTTTAGAATCATGGCTAAGCTAAGTATTGATCATAACAAGAGAGATACCCTAGCCTTTATACATTCTCACTCATGAAAAAGATTCTAAAACCCTAAGTTCCCTCTTAAGCCATTAAACCCTAAAGCATTGGATATAAGGGAAAAGATTATGCAAATGGCTAAATCATGAAATGAAACCTTTACCAAAAATAAAGTACATTAATAAAGCTACAAAATGTAGTAAGGGAATGTTTTACAAAAAGGCCCAACAAAAACCCCAAAACAATTCACTAGGTGGAGAGCAGACTAGAGCCATCAAAATTTTTCTAAGTCCCAAATCAACCCTAGCCTAAAGATCAGATGTGTTCACCCTTGTGCTGGTGCCAAAACCACTTGGTCCAAATAACAAAAAGGGGCCAAATTACCCAAGGCACACCCCTAAAAAATTTGAAACCAAACCTAGGGTCATTTGACACAGATTGGCATCCTTTTTGTCGCTGGTGAACAGTGCAGACAGACAAGAATTGGCGCCACCATATCTTCTAAGCTAGGCCAGATCTTCCCTTAGAACTCACATGAACTAGCTAGCTCTAGATGCCAGAAAGAAATCTTGCACAAGACATTTTGCGAGATTCGCACGTTTGTGACCTCTACAGGCACAAGAACTTGGGCAGATGAACACGACCACGAGTTCGACGCGCCCTGGCAACGCTAGAGCACGCCATCGGCGCTCAGCCCGCGCGCGCAGCCCCGCACCGTGTCAACCCCGCGCCCACGGCTATAATGCCCACACCGGTCTCGGCCGTGCGCCCCCACTCACTCCTAACCTCGCCTGAGCATGAGTTCGTCGACGTTTGCCCAGAGAACCCTGTGCCAGCTGGCTGCGCAAGCCACGACCACCATAGACCGGCCAAGCCAGCCATCCTCCACCCCGTCCGACCCTTGGGTTAGCTTCTCCGGACCTCAGTGAAGCTCCCCGAGCCGAGGATTGAACATCACCTCACCGGAGATGCTGGATCGACGTCGCCGGACTTCAACCGGCCGTCGTCGCACGTAGACCGAGCCCCACGGTAAGCCATTCGTCGATTCCTTGTACCTATAGCATTCCTTGTACCTCACCGCCGGTAAGCCGCGCCACCCTTTTTCCTCTCCGCGGTCACTGTTACATTGGGGAAGGAGACCTGGTTGAAAGAAAGAAAAGCCAGGGGGTTTTTGCAAGGTTAGTGACTCAGGGAAATAGTTCTGCAGGGGCACCGTTGAAAGAAATAGTTAAAGGAAACCCCAGGGGCCTCGTTGCAAACCGGTTTTCCTTAAACCTTTTAAGTTTTATTCTTTTAAATGAATACAGAACTTGCAAAATTCATAACTCAAATTTTATCCAACCAAATTTGGTCAAACCAATTTTGCTAGGTCCTAAATATTATGAACTACTTCGGTAAAATAACAAACACCCTGAGTACTACAATACTTTTAGAGTTTTAATTTAATTAAGTGTACTGCCCAAAATTAAATAAATAGAGGAAAAATAGAAATACTTTTGGACTAAGGGTAAGAAAATTTAGAGACATACTTAACTACTAACTACCCTGTTTAAAAATGTTAAACTCCCCAGTGGACTAAATCAAGGAAGGATTAACCACAAAAACTTGTTTTGGTGCAAACCTTAAGAAAATGAAAAAGGGAATTTAAAATAAGAACCAGAGGGCAACCACATTTTTCCTAGCTTACTTAAGTAACATAGTTCTCAAGAAAGTTTTGTTGAACACTCTGTTAGTACAAAAAAGAAATGCACCACATTTTATTTCTTAAAAACAGTGAGAACTTAGAAAAATCTTAGAAAAATAACCCTAAGGAGAAACCACCCCAATCCTTGGGATAACTAATAATATACTAGTATGAATCTAGGAAAAATATGAGTTTTGTTGTTTGATATTTTTCAAACAACAAGTTAGTTATAAGTGCCTTTTTGACATTAAACTTTGGAAAATCACAACTAAATGACCAGTGGAGCACTTTCTGTGATTTTTTGCACAAAGACCTATTATTAACCATAGATATTGGCAAAAATAATTTTTAATCCAGAACCCTCACCTAAATCAGAGCTGTAGTGCAAAGTGACCCTCTACCCTCACTTTTGTTATTTTTGCCCAAGATTTATCTTAATTAATTCTAACCTCAAATTTTTTTAGAATAAACTACAGAGACCAATGTTTACCCACTGTAATTTTTGTAACATTTTGGAAAATTCTAAATCACCATGGTAGTTCAAGAGCACTCAAAAACAAGCATAAATATAAAGTAAAAGGGGAATTGTGGAAGAAATTAAGATTATACAACTAAATCTCTCTAAGAGTCCCATAAAACATAAAGGAGATGATTAAAAGTTTTAAGTTCACTCAAGACCCTAAGATAAGTGTGTATAGAACACTTAAGGCACCATCCGATAAAGAAACCCTAGTTTACCCACTGTTTTAATATTGTTTCACCATACATAGTAATTACTAAATTGACACATCATTAATATACATGTATCTTATTCATTGCATTCAATAGAATTATAATCTCGGTGACGGAGAGTTTCGTCCTCACTCCGGAGCAAGGAGTTGCTCAGGAGGTAGTCCAGGAGCCAGCACCAGAGCCTGCTACTGAGGACCTGCCTGCCCCAGCTTTTGAAGGCAAGCCCCGGTTTTATGCATAACCATTTATATATGCTATTTTACTGCACTTAATGATTGTAGGTTTGTACTGTGCACTTAAGTGTAGGAGTTGTCTGAAACCCTAGTTGCATGAACTCAGGATTCCTTTTGAGATAGGATACTAGTATGCTAGGTCGGGTAGCTGCTTTACTAATTAGGAATATCGGTAGAAGTCGAGTGATTTTTTTAGCACTCATGCGAGGTCAGGAATTGGTTGTATCCATTTTGTATCAGAATGACGATGGTCTGTGGACAACGATCCATGGGGATGCGTTGTCTACTGAGACGGAAATTGAAATAAGGATTAAGGTGTGGTACCGTGTGTCAAGCGTTTGAACATACTAAGCACATGCCGAGAAATATGGTAAATCGGTAAGCCTAGTACCTGAGTGAACCTGCCCGCGGACTGATCTCCTCACGCGACCTGAGACGTGGTCTCCCATTCTGGTTATGGTGGGTACAAGTGCGGTCACTGCACAACGACAGTTAGGGTTAGTGAGGCATTGTACGCCAAGGCGGTGGGCCTCTTTCTGTTGACGGGGAATCGACGGGGACAGTTGATATGTGTGGGGACGGAGTGCCTCACCACTGTCGTGTGTTTAGGTTTACCTTGCAAGGTTAAAACTTGATTCGAATCGTCTGCTTCTCGAAGCTAATGAGACTGCTTGATCCATGCTGCTACATTGAGTAATAAGTGGAAATGAGTTGATTGGCAAAAGATGTTGATTGCTAAAAATGTTTGATACCATGTATGAGTAGCTAGGTACTCATTTAGTTTAAAAAGGATCATACTAAAACTTGAAATGCTACAACTTGATGTTAGACTCAGCAAGTGCTTTTGGCAAACCAAACCCCTCAGCCAAACAGCTGCATGTCTAGAGGTAGAGTAGACTCCTCACACCGGGTAAGTCTAGCTGAGTATTAGTATACTCAGCCTTGCTTGTGGCATAAATTTTTATAGGTTCTCTGGAGGATATGGTTGCTAGAGTGACTTGGCCGTCTACCTTGCCACCGGGTTGGACAGTCGAGTGGGACCCTACTTTAGCAGGAGAGGAGCAGGAGGAGTGATGGGCCAGGCTTCCCCATCCTCCCTTTTATTTATCGTTAGTTAATTTCCACTGCATCCCGAACAATGATTACTACTTTTGCAGAACTCCAATGATGTTGTAATAACCTCAAGTACTTCTTTAAATTATGGTTTTATGCTTTATTGTATCTGCTCTGTGCCTCACCTTCGAGTGAGTATGTGGTACTTGATCCTGTTAGTGGCCTTGTGGGACTAGATCTGAGGGACTGATGTTTTATTCCTATTTAAGTGTGGTCTAGCCTCTAAGGCGGGACTTAGGCACGTAAGTTGGAATAATTCGGGCGGTTCCGCCATAGCTGGTATCGGAGCTGGTACCACCTCAGAGGAATCAATAAATCATAATTACCAACCTTTTCAAAAGTAAAACTTGTTTAGAAACCAAGTTGGATAGCTGTTAGGGCGATAAGGATAGACCTAGGATGTGAAGCCTTAGGATACTAGATGGGTAGCTAGGTGGCTATGGATATGTCGTACCGGCTGCTACGGTATAGATGGGGGATTCCTATATCCCTATATGCTTGATGTGAGGACGCTTAGGACGAGCATGCATGCATTATTTTTCTATCCTCTTAGTAACATGTCATTATTAATAAGAAGCTACATAAACAAAGAGGCAACCGTAATGAAATTTTAAAGCTATATTGAAGATCTCAACTTAACCATGAGAAAAGCCAAGCACTAGCTTCCTTTTATTTTTGGGATTCTTTTTCTTTTTCCCTTACACTTGCCCTTACACAGATGACTTCTCATGTATCCACGGAAAAGAGGGAACACACATTCCCACACAGACAGGCTTGCACGAGAGGGCTTTCCTCGCATTTTGTGGGAGGTACTGCAGGGAGCCGGTTACGCTACGCCTCCCCAGTATACGGTGCAGCTGTTCGAGGAGCACCGGGTACCTCGCTGTAGGGTGAGGATGACCTTGGAGCCTCATCCCTTGCAGCCCAGCTGACGTTCCTTGGATTTCGGAGTCCTTCGGTTTCAGGGCCGAGGATACTATTGAGTCCACGGCTCTGCGCATGCTAACAACCTTCTATGGTTTTCACCCCTTGGAGTTGTCAACCCACCCCATTGGCTTGTTCCCCACATGAAAAGGAACACGACCCAATGTGGAAGGATTGGGTTGAGCATGCCAAGGATGTGTGGGCTCTCTACCCTAGGACATACCGCTCACCTGACGGTTTCGGTGCATGAATGCCCTGTATCGTTTGTAGGCCTTGCGAGGTGAGGCAATGTCCCAGCTGATGGGTCTAGTGGAGTCTACCAAGATCACCCTGGATGACAGGGAGGACCTTGTGGTCGACTTGTCCACTGAGCTGGTGGAAAAGGATCTCTAGGTGGAGCAGATGGTCACTCAAATCCAAGAGCTTGAGGATAAGGTGGAGGCCAGGGAGAACACCATCGAGGTTCTAGAAGATCAGCTCCAGACCACCCAGCAACAGCTTGAGGAAGCCAACCAGCACTTGGATCTGCACCATCAAGAGATTTATTAGGTCATGGAGGCAGAAGGGGCCGATGAGGATGTAGACATCGAGGGAGGAGAGGAGCCGGAGCCTGCATCCAGCTTGGACACTGCTGGCTCAGGTAAGACCACCTTCCCCCGAGGCTAGCAGTTGCCTCGTTTGCTCATTAGATCTTAGAGTTAGGGTAGAAGTGTGCAGCAATAGAACTCCTCGAAACTAGCTTAGATTTTGCACCTGGGAGGTACTAGGCTGGAGAGAGAGTTGAGTATTTTGGGCACTGCTGTAACCGTTGGAAAACTCTTTTGGCATGATGAATGATGGATGGTTCCTATTTTTAAGTTTAGTGAATGAAATTATATTCTGTCAATACCCATTTGTGAAAAGCAAGGCAATATTTGGAGTCCTGTAAATTTCATTATATGAGATCTTTTATCATGTGCAATCACAGATTTCAAAGTATGATATTAAGAACGTCCTAAATTTAGGATGGCAGGAAGAGCGCGCCGTGGACAGAATGAGCGCATTCCTCCACCACCGCCGCAGCCTCCTATCATGCAGGAGCTGATGGCTCAGCAGAATGAGATTCTGCGACAGCTAGCCCAGCGTCAGCCACCGCCTCAGCACTATGGGTGTGGTGATCATCACTAGCGTCCCCCAGCAGCAGCCACCTATCAGGAGTTTCTTAGTACTCAGCCGCCGTTGTTCACTCGGGCAGAAGATCCACTTGATGCTGATGTGTGGCTCAGGGTGGTGGAATCCAAATTCCCACTGGTTAATGGAGATTGTTCAGATGTGGCTACGGTCCATTTCGCCACCCAGCAGCTTCATGGGCCCACGCGGACATGGTGGGACCATTTCCTCGCTATGCAGCCGATTGACCACATGGTTGAGTGGGGAGAGTTCAAGGCAGCATTTAGAGGGCATCACATACCAACAAGCATCATAGACCGCAAGCTCAATGAATTTTTGGCACTCACTCAGGGGAGCCGTACAGTGTTGCAGTACGCCCAAGCTTTCAATGACCTGTGTCAGTACGTAGGCTATCATGCTGACACGGATGAGAAGAGAGAGACAGATTCAGGAGGGGCCTTAGCACTAAGCTTCATGACCGTCTCAACACGGTTAGGGCCAACATCTACAATGAGCTAGTCAACATGGCCATCTCTCAGGAGGATTGCATCACAGCCCATCAGGCAGAAAAGAAGAGAAAGACCCCTATGGTAGGACCATCAGCTCAGCCTCAGCGCTTCAGGATTGTGTCCGACACTCAGAGTAGGGGACCTCAGCAGCAACAGGAACGATGGGTGATCCGACCACAGCAGCAGCAGCAGCAGGCACCCAACCGCTATTAACCCCCAGTTCAGAGGAACAACAACCAGCCACAGCAGCAGTACCGTCACGGCAATGACAACAGGTGTTTCACTTGTGGCAGCACGGGACCTTATGCCAAGAATTGTCCCAAGAACCAGTAGAGGCAGGGGCAAATTGCAAATTAGAACCAAGGCAAGAGGCAAAAGGTGCAAGTGAGGCAGGGCAGGTTGAACTTCACCACATTGGCAGACATTCCGGAGGGAGCACCCGTCATGACTGGTATCTTTTCTGTTTTAAATTTTTATGCCGTCATTCTTTTTGATTCTGGTGCATCACACAGCTTCATCAGCGCAAAATTTAGTGCCAAGTGTCAGTTACCTTTTCACCACACAAAGGGGGCTATTATGATTGCAACGCCAGGAGGCAGGGTTGCCACCTATTAACTCAACCAACAAGTACCAATAAAATTTGGTAGTATCGTAGTCGGAACCACCCTCCTAATTATGGGATTGGAGAGTGTGGACATCATCTTGGGAACGGACTGGTTATCCCGACATCAGGTTATGATTGATGTCGCAGCAAGAGCCAATGAAATACACTCACCGATTGCGGAGAAATCACATTGTACTTGCCTAGCCAAGGTTGTACCCGTTCTTGTGCCTTCGCCCTGATAGAGTCACCCGTAGAGAGGATTCCAGTGGTCTGTGAGTACCCTAATGTTTTCCCAGACAAATTGCTAGGGATGCCACCCGATAGAGACATAGAGTTTGCAATAGAGCTGCAACCCGGAACTGCACCTATATCCAAGAGACCCTATAAAATGCCTCCACCAGAGTTAGCAGAACTAAAGAAGTAGTTACAAGAATTGTTGGACAAGGGGTTCATTCGCCCAAGTACTTCACCATGGGGATGTTCGGCCTTGTTCGTGAAGAAGAAGGATGAGAGTCTGAGATTGTGTGTGGATTACCACCCTCTCAATGCGGTAACTATTAAAAATAAGTATCCTTTGCCCCGCATTGATGTGTTGTTTGATCAGTTGGTGGGAGCCAATGTGTTTTCCAAGATAGACCTTCGCTCTGGCTATCACCAAATAAAGATCAGGGCCAGCGATATTCTGAAGACGGCTTTCTCTACCAGATACAGACTTTATGAGTACTTGGTAATGTCATTCGGGCTGACCAATGCCCCGGCATACTTCATGTATTTGATGAACTCAGTAGTTATGCCAGAGCTGGACAAATTTATGGTGGTTTTCATTGATGATATTTTGGTATATTCAAGAAATGAACATGAGCATACTACACACTTGCATATAGTACTTCAGCGGCTGCGCGATCATCACTTGTATGCCAAACTCTCCAAATGTGATTTCTGGCTAAGGGAAATTAAATTCTTGGGTCACACCGTTTCTCAGGATGGGATATCAGTTGATCCTGAGAAGGTGCAAAAAGTGATGGATTGGAAGCCTCCTACCATCGTGCGATAGATTCAGAGTTTCCTGGGATTGGATGGATACTATCGACGATTCATTCCGGATTTTTCCAGGATTGCTAAACCAATGACTGAATTATTGAAGAAGGGAGTAAAATATGAGTGGAGTTAGAAATGTGAGGATGCCTTTCATGCATTGAGGCAGCATTTGACGATAGTGCCCATGCTAGCACAGCCTGACAACACCAAATCTTTTGATGTGTATTGTGATGCTTTGGGCACTAGACTGGGTTGTGTTTTGATGCAAGACAACCGACTTATTGCCTACACATCTAGAGCACTCAGGCCTCATGAGTAGAATTACCCCACACATGATCTGGAGTTAGCAGCAGTAGTCCATGCTCTGAAAATATGGAGACATTATCTAATGTGAGCTCATTGCAACATCTATACCGACCACAAGAGTCACAAGTATATTTTCACTCAGGCTGATCTTAATATGAGGCAGAGAAGATGGTTGGAATTGATCAAGGATTATGATCTGGAAGTACATTACCATCCTGGCAAGGCAAATGTTGTGGCAGATGCATTAGGTCGAAAAGCCCAGTGCAACTGTGTAACCATGGACTCTAAGATCGCCACTCTGTGTGACGAGTTGCGCAAGCTGAACATGGAAGTTGCTTCCCCAGGTACCTTGGATTATATCTCCGTGGAGCCAACTCTACAAGAGCAGATAGTCCTGGCACAGATTGGTGACAAGGGTGTTCAATTCATTAAGGAAATGCTCGAACAAAAGGTGGATAAGTATAAATGTTTTCGTCAGGACAGCAAGGGAGTTCTATGGTTTGAAGACCGATTGGTTGTTCCTAAAAACCCTAGAACTCAGGAAGAAAATATTAGACGAAGCTCATCTTTCCAAGTTTTCCATGCACCCCGGAAGTAACAAGATGTATCATGACCTCAGATCCTTATATTGGTGGACCAAGATGAAGAGAGAAATTGCTAAGTATGTATCTAAGTGCGACAGTTGCCAAAGAATCAAGGCTAGTCATTTGAAGGTAGCAGGTACCTTACAACCTCTCCCCATACCATCTTGGTAATGGGAGGACCTCAGCATGGATTTTATTATGGGTTATCCCAACACCTCCCAGCACCACGATTCTATTTGGGTCATTGTGGATAGGCTAACCAAGACAGCTCATTTATTACCAGTACATACCACCCACATGGCAGAAAAGTATGCAGAAATCTATATTGACCAAATAGTGCGTTTGCATGGAATACCAAGGACTATCGTGTCAGACAGAGGGGCACCATTCGTAGCACGTTTCTGGGAGCAGCTGCAAGAGTCACTTGGAACCCAGGTGATAAGAAGCTCATCATACCATCCTCAAACTGACGGCCAAACAGAAAGAGTAAATCAGATTCTTGAGGACATGTTGAGAGCATGTGTGTTACATTATGGCAAGGATTGGGATAAGTGCCTTTTCTAGCAAAATTATCTTACAATAACAGCTACCAATCCAGCCTAAAGATGGCACCTTTCAAGGCCTTGTATGGGAGAAGGTGTAGAACACCGCTAAATTGGTCACAAGCTAGAGAACGGGAAATATTTGGACCTGACCTGGTGCTTGAAGCCAAGGACAAAGTCAGAGTCATTAAGAAGAACTTGGAAGCTGCTCAGGCCAGGCAGAAGAGCTATCATGATAAAAGAAGGAAGCCTCTACAATTCGAAGTGAGGGATCATGTATATCTCAAAGTGTCACCCACCAAAGGTGTTTAGAGATTTGGTATCAAGGGCAAATTAGCTCCTTGCTATATTGGGCCCTATGAAATCAAAGAGACTTGTGGACCTGTAGCGTACCAGTTGAAGTTGCCACCTCATATGTGAGCAATTCATTATGTGTTCCACGTATCTTAGCTAAGGAAGTGTGTCCGCTTACCCACGGAAGTGCTCCCTGAGCCTGAATTGGAGATAGAACCAGACTTTTCATATCAAGAGCATCTCGTCAAGGTATTGGACCAAAAGGAAAGGTCAACTTGAGCAAGGTCAATCCGAATGTATAAGATTCAGTGGAGCAACCATTCATAAGAAGAGGCTACTTGGGAAACTGAGGATTTTCTGCGCTCTCGCTTCCCCGATTTTCTGTCTAAAGGAATTGGTACGTAACCCAAAACACCCACCCCACCTGCCCTTTGAATCTAAATATAAGAGAAATGAAGTTATTGAGAACGGAGTAAATTGTGAAACTAAATCTAGAAGGACTTCCTTCTGAAGTTGTAAAGAGAATGACATTCAAAGAGCAGTTTACTAGAGAATCTTGACCAAAAGGAACCACAATACACCAACACGCTCCTTCTTAGCACCCCGCTAAAGGATCCCTACCCAATCTCGGGACGAGATTCCTTTAAGGGGGAGGGCTGTAACACCCCAGGTGTTACCCAAGGCCCTAGCTCAATGAACACACCTATGGCCTATCATCCAATATGTTAAGTGGAGAGTGAAGGCACTAAAAGCTTTAGAATCATGGCTAAGCTAAGTATTGATCATAACAAGAGAGATACCCTAGAATTTATACATTCTAACTCATGAAAAAGATTCTAAAACCCTAAGTTCCCTCTTAAGCCATTAAACCCTAAACATTGGATAAAAGGGAAAAGATTATGCAAATGGCTAAATCATAAAATGAAACCTTTACCAAAAATGAAGTACATCAATAAAGCTACAAAATGTAGTAAGGGAAGTTTTACAAAAAGGCCCAACAAAAACCCCAAAACAATTCACTAAGTGGAGAGCACACTAGAGCCATCAAAATTTTTCTAAGTCCCAAATCAACCCTAGCCTAAAGATCAGATGTGTTCACCCTTGTGCTGGCACTAAAACCACTTGGTCCAAATAACAAAAAGTGGCCAAATTACCCAAGGCACACCCCTGAAAAATTGGAAACCAAACTAGGGTCATTTGACATGGATTGGCATCCTTTTTGTCGCTGGTGAACAGTGCAGATAGACAAGACGTGCCGCCACCATATCTTCTAAGCTAGGCTAGATCTTCCCTTGGAACTCACATGAACTAGCTAGCTCTAGGTGCCAGGAAGAAATCTTGCACAAGACATTTGGCGAGATTCGCACGTTTGTGACCTCTGCAGGCGCAAGAACTTGGGCAGATGAACATGGCCACGTGTTCGACGCGCCCTGGCAACGCCAGAGCACGCCCTCGGCGCTCAGCCCGGGCGTGCAGCCCCATGTCGTGTCAACCCCGCGCCCACGCCCATGCCCGCGGCTATAAAGCCCACACCGGTCTCGACCGTACGCCCCCGCTCACTCCTAACCTCGCCCGAGGACGAGTTCGTCGGTGTTTGCCCAGAGAACCTCGTGCCAGCGGTTGCGCAAGCCACAGCCACCGTAGACTGGCCAAGCTAGCCATCCTCCACCCCGTCCGACCCTTGGGTTAGCTTCTCCGGACCTTAGTGAAGCTCCCTGAGCTGAGGATAGAACATCACCTCACCGGAGACACCGGATCGACATCGCCGGACTTCAACCGGCCGCCATTTCACGTAGACTGAGCCCCACGGTAAGCCATTCGTCGATTCCTTGTACCTATAGCATCCTTAGCATCCAGTGAAGGTCCCTGTGCCATTTGATTGAACCCTACCGCCATGAGCAGGCCGGAGCACACGCCGCCGACGAGCCCGACCGCCTGCGCACGCGGCTAGCACTATTTCGGCCATCACCATCGACAATGCGCACCTCAACGTGACCGCCAGGACCTCCCGGACCTCACCCAGCCCTTCATCGGACCTCCTTCGCCGCCGGTAAGCCGCACCACCTTTTTTCCTCTCTGCAGTCACTGTTACAATGGGGAAGGAGCCCGGGTTGAAAGAAAGAAAAGCTAGGGGTTTTTGCGAGGTAAGTGACTCAGGGAAATAGTTCTGCAGGGGCACCGTTGAAAGAAATAGTTAAAGGAAACCCCTAGGGGCATCGTTGCAAACCGGTTTTCCATAAACCTCTTAAGTTTTATTCTTTTAAATGAATACAGAACTTGCAAAATTCATAACTCGAATTTTATCCAACCAAATTTGGTCAAACCAATTTTGCTAGGACCTAAATATTATGAACTACTTAGGAAAAATAACAAACACCCAGAGCACTGCAAGACTTTTAGAGTTTTAATTTAATTAAGTGTACTGCCCAAAACTAAATAAATAGAGGAAAAATAAAAATACTTTTGGACTAAGGGTAAGAAAAATTAGAGACATACATAACTACTATCTACCCTGTTTAAAAATGTTAAACTCCCTAGTACAATAGATTAAGGCAGGATTAACCACAAAAACTTGTTTTGGTTCAAACCATAAGAAAATGAAAAAGGGAATTTAAGATAAGAACCAGAGGGCAACCACATTTTTTCTAGCTTACTTAAGTAACATAGTTCCCAAGAAAATTTTGTTGAACCCTTTGTTGTACAAAAGAAATGCACCACATTTTATTTCTTAAAAACAGTGAGAATTTAGAAAAATCTAAGAAAAATAACCCTAAGGAGAAACCACCCTAATCCTTGGGATAACAAATAATATGCTAGTATGAATCTAGGAAAAATATGAGTTTTGTTGTTTGATATTTTTGAAACAACAAGTTAGTTATAAGTGCCTTTTTGACATTAAACTTTGGAAAATCACAACTAAATGACCAGTGGAGCACTTTCTGTGATTTTTTGCACAAAGACCTATTATTAACCATAGATATTGGCAAAAATAATTTTTAATCCAGAACCCTCACCTAAATTAGAGCTGTAGTGCAAAGTGACCCTCAACCCTCACTTTTGTTATTTTTGCCCAAGATTTATCTTAATTAATTCTAACCTCAAATTTTTTTAGAATAAACTACGGAGACCAATGTTTACCCACTGTAATTTTTGTAACATTTTTGGAAAATTCTAAATCACCACGTAGTTCAAGAGCACTCAAAAACAATCATAAATAGAAAGTAAAAGGGGAATTGTGGAAGAAATTAAGATTATACAACTAAATCTCTCTAAGAGTCCCATAAAACATAAAGGAGATGATTAAAAGTTTTAAGTTCACTCAAGACCCTAAGATAAGTGTGTATAGAACACTTAAGGCACCATCCGATAAAGAAACCCTAGTTTACCCACTATTTTAATATTGTTTCACCATACATAGTAATTACTAAATTGACACATCATTAATATACATGTATCTTATTCATTGCATTCAATAGATTGTAATCTCGCTGATAGAGAGTACGTCCTCATTCTGGAGCAAGGAGTTGCTCAGGAGGTAGTCCAGGAGCCAGCACCAGAGCCTGCTACTGAGGACCTGACTGCCCCAGCTTTTGAAGGCAAGCCCCAGTTTTATGCATAACCATTTATATATGCTATTTTACTGCACTTAATGATTGTAGGTTTGTACTGTGCACTTTAGTGTAGGAGTTGTTTGAAACCCTAGTTGCATGAACTCAGGATTCCTTTTAAGATGGATACTAGTATGCTAGGTCGGGTAGCTGCTTTACTAATTAGGGATCTCGGTAGAAGTCGAGTGATTTTTCTAGCACTCGCGCGAGGTCAGGAATTGGTTGTATCCATTTTTATATCAGAATGACGATGGTCTGTGGACAACGATCCATGGGGATGCATTGTCTACGAGACGGAAATTGGAATAAGGATTAAGGTGTGGTACCGTGTGTCAAGCGTTTGAACGTACTAAGCACATGCCGAAAAATATGGTAAATCGGTAAGCCTAGTACCTGAGTGAACCTGCTCGCGGATTCATCTCCTCACGCGACCTGAGATGTGGTCTTCCATTCCGGTTATGGTGGGTACAAGTGTGGTCACTGCACGACGGCAGTCGGGGTCAGTGAGGCATTGTACGCCAAGGCGGTGGGCCTCTTTCTGTTGACGGGGAATCGATGGGGACGATTGATATGTGTGGGGACGAAGTGCCTCACCACGTCGTGTGTTTAGGTTTACCTTGCAAGGTTAAAACTCGATTCGAATCGTCTACTTCTCGCAGCTAATGAGACTGCTTGATCCATGCTGCTACATTGAGTAATAAGTGGAAATGAGTTGATCAGCAAAAGATGTTGATTGCTAAAAATGTCTGATACCATGTATGAGTAGCTAGGTACTCATTTAGTTTAAAAAGGATCATACTAAAACTTGAAAAGCTATAACTTGATGTTAGACTCATCTAGTGCTTTTGGCAAACCAAACCCCTCAGCCAAACAGCTGCATGTCTAGAGGTAGAGGAGTAGACTCCTCACACCGGGTAAGTCTAGCTGAGTATTAATATACTCAGCCTTGCTTGTGGCATAAAGTTTTACAGGTTCTCTGGAGGATATGGTTGCTGGAGTGACTTGGTCGTCTACCTTGCCACCGGGTTGGACAGTCGAGTGGGACCCTACCTCAGCAGGAGATGAGCAGGAGGAGTGATGGGCCAGGCTTCCCCATCCTCCCTTTTATTTATCGTTAGTTAATTTTCGATGCATCCTGAACAATGATTACTACTTTTGCAAAACTCAGATGATGTTGTAATAACCTCAAGTACTTCTTTAAATTATGGTTTTATGCTTTATTGTATCTGCTCTGTGCCTCACCTTTGAGTGAGTATGTGGTACTTGATCCTGTTAGTAGCCTTGTCAGACTAGATCCAAAGGACTGACGTTTTATTCCTATTTAAGTGTGGTCTAGCCTCTAAGGCGGAACTTAGGCACTTAAGTTGGAATAATTCGGGCGGTTCCGCCACACACCGCGCGGTTGTAAAGGCCGCCTGATGGACCTGGTTTGCATCGTGATGGGGAAGAAGACCAGCAACCGTAGGATTGCGCATCAGTGGTTAAGGATAGCCCTTTAGGCGTACCCTTGCGGCTTGGGATCTTCACCGTTGATCTCATACGAACGTCCCAGATTAGATGCGAGGGTATCGCTTCACGTGCGGAATCAGAGGTGTTGGATCGTGATCGGATGCCCTCGGATGGATCATGATTATGTAAAATATGTGTCATAGATCTTAGATCCATGGGCTAGCAGCGCTTACGGATTTAGATCTAATCTGATCTGTTGATTTAGAATCGAACGTCTGTAAGACCCCGATACCCCTTCGGCCGGTACCAATTGCAAAAGAGACCCTTTAGACTTTATAAATCAACCCACCGTCCATATAAGGTTCGCTTGAGTCTTAGTGCAAATTGCGCCAGTGCCCCTGTGCTTTACAGAAATTGTTGCACAGTCCAGGAATTAAAGAAAACAGAAAAAATAGATTTAGAAATTGATTTTGAGTATAAAAATAATTGTAAAACTTATATAATTCATAGAAAATTCATATGAAGTCCAAATTAATCCATTCCAATTCCTACAATTTTGTAATATTATTGTTTATCATCTAGTACCACTGTTTTGACATGAAAGTCACATTAAAAATTTATATCCTATTTAATCTTGTACAAAACACATAGAATCTTTAGAAATTCAAAACTTAAAACAATATTTATTATACCATGTCTCATTCTTTTATAATTAGATCTTTATTTAACTTATGTTGGTTAGTCTTGTTAATCTACTTATCATTATAATCTATTAAAATCTGATCTATGGTAAATTTATAATTTAGATTAAAGTTGAATTAATTACTACTTTAGGTTATCCTTTCTTTGTAATTATGAAATAAACATAGAACATAGTTTTAATCATTTAATCACATCATAACTTGATGACCACGACTCCGAACTTAGTAGTTCTCGATCCCACAATCTCGTAGCAACGTGTAGATTATCATTATGCAGTTTGTTCTTATGTTTGGTGTGATGTTAATTTTGTCTATACCATGTATGTTTGTATTGCTACGACTAGAGGTGAGGTCGTGAGTCATCTGAAGAGCAAGTTGGTACCTGGAATCTCAAGTCTTAGGCAAGTTGTGCCTTGGACCACTTCTATTACCCAATAATGTTCTTTATTATTACTATTCAATGCATAGGTTTAATTTTGATGGGACCCAATAGGTCACCCTAGTCTGATTATCTTTTACCTTGTTTACCCCTAAATCACTTGGGTAGTCTGCTATTGCTTTATATGGTTTTGGGTTAATAGTTCATTATATCCATGTTCCAATTACTCTATTATTTTATTTATGTTCATGTCAAGATCATTATATTATGTTAATTGGAACATGGAGCTAAACTTGAGAAACACGTGCCACCACAAGGGTGGAATGGGACACCCTTGGCTGACTAATTAGGAAAGCTAGTGGAAGACTACCTTACCTGAAAGGGGCAAGGGCAGTAGGGGAGTTGCATGCAGGGAGGTTCTCGGGTTGATTTGCTGCGATGGCGGTCAGACGAGGGATTCTTGCAAGTGCTCTTCCCATAAACTGTAGCTGGTTTTCGGAACCTAGTGGAACTTTGTATAGGCCTCATAGTGTTACCCTGCCTCGCTTCCTTGGTAGAGGTGTATGTGATTCATGACCCCTTGGAAGATGGGTAACATGACTTGTGGATACAAGGTACAACCTCTGTAGAGTGTAAAACTAGTATACTAGCGGAGCTCGCGGTCAAGAGCAGTCAGGACTCTTGCATGATTAAATTATGAAACTAAATTCAATTTGTCATATGCATTGCATGGGATTGTTTATTAATTTTGTGCTATTCTTATTATGGTTTGGTATTTACTTACATTTAGTAACTGCTAATAAAATTTGACCAACTTATTAAAAGCAATGCTAAGCTTTAACCCCTATTGTTGATCAACCTTACACATCACATGAACTCCCACCTTTGGAGAGTTCATGCACATTATTCCCCACAACTTGTTGAGCGATGAACATATGTGAGCTCACCTGTGCTATCTCACACCCCCCACAAGAGAAGTACAAGTGGTTCAAGAGGAGCCGCGTAATGAGGAGTTCGATTGGGTCTAGGTGGCGTCTCCTAGTTGACTTTGTGGTGCCAAGGATGGACTTTAGTTCGATCTATATTTATTTTGTAAAACTTCCTCTATGTAATATGTACTCTGATTATATTGTGACATTTATCTCTATACACTCTGTTATGGTATGTGTTGTCTTATTTGGCGCATATATGAGATGCACCCGGCTTTGTCCCTTAAATCCGGGTGTGACACCAAGTCATGTAGTTTTCGGGAAATCCATTGTTAAGCAAGGGCAAATTGAAGCAATGAAGGGTAGATATTTCCATGATATATCCATAGTGAGGGCTGGAGGAGAAAACATTGTTCCTCTTCCTGAAGTAGATGAAGTTGTAGTATTGAAAAGTTTTATGAAGGCTGGGCTTCGTTTTCCCTTGCATAAGATGCTGGTCGAAGTGCTGAAGACATTTGAGATATACCTTCATCAGCTTTCTCCTGAAGCTTTAATTAAAGTTGGAGTTTTTATTTAGGCTATGAGGAGCCAAGGGCTGGAGCCAGATGCCAAGTGCTTCTGCAACATTCACGAATTATGCTACCAGACGAAGGCAGTTGGGAAAGAGCAGTATCATAACAACTTTGGATGCTACAACTTTGTGTATCGACCTGACGTGAGGTGTCATGTGCCAACGTTCCAGAAAAAAATGACTGGGCTCATGTATGAAGCAATGGTTTTATGTCAAAAATGATTTGAGTGAGAGAGAGGATGTGAAGGGCATAAACCAACGCTGCATCCATTCACGCTTCGGCATCAGGAGGCCTTCGATCGCAAGTGGAAACGAAGTACAAGCATGTTTGATGGCCTTCAACATAGTGTGCACTTACATCAGCACCAAAGATTTGGTTCAGGAGCATATTGCTTATAAGGTATGGCCGCTTGTTAATGACTAGGATATGTCGAAGGAAACTGCTGCTAGATCCAGCAAAGGTGGTCTGGTTTATCTGAGGTACACCTATCGCTACAGAAGTCAATTTGATGAGCCCAATGCTTGAAGCTGTTGAGGGGACCAGTGATGAGCTGTTGGGGGCTTATACAAAGGTAGAGGATGAAGCCATGAACACTGCCTTCGGCGCTTGAGGCAAAAGGAGACTGAACATAGTTTTTGATGTGATTGGATTCATTTATCCTAATTACTGCTTTCCCACTCAGAAACAAGGAGCAAAGAGAAAAATTGTGACTACCACCTCTTCTACAGCATTGAAGCCAAAAAGAGCTAAAGTTTTGACTCGAAAGCGGAAGCTGCACTCTCTGGAGAAGACTGCTGCAGCGCCTGCTTCCGAGAAGATGGAAATTGAGTATGCCGAAGCTGCCCCCTCGGCTTCAGAGATAATACCTATTGCGACTGCCGAAGCTA
The DNA here is from genome assembly GCA_029449295.1 of Zea luxurians. Classification (NCBI taxonomy): domain Eukaryota; kingdom Viridiplantae; phylum Streptophyta; class Magnoliopsida; order Poales; family Poaceae; genus Zea; species Zea luxurians. Next base: position 11,034,680 of record JAOPSE010000002.1, read on the forward strand.
CTATCGGTTCGGTAAAAGAAATAGAAGCAAAGAACTCAAAGACAGGAGCGTTCAAAGCTGCAGAGTCCCCAAACCACGACGGGGTTATCAAAATTAGCAGTTGCTCCAGCAGCAACTCCTATGAAAGGAAGGAGAATGGCCAGCATTCTAGACGCTGTTCTGAAATCTACGAAGACGTCAACTCCTGTTTCTATTGAACCTTCCGTGGACAAGATTGAAGATCTAAGAGAAGTAGTCGCTGCAAGCGCTTCTCCTATTCATGTTGAAGCTAGACCTTTGGGAACTAAGCTAGTAGAGCTAGCAAAGGAAAGTCTTGCAGAGAAGCTAACATCGCCTATACCTGAAGCATCTTGTCACACCCGGTTTTGGAAGGCAAACCGAATGTGAACCATGTACGTGCCAGGATCAGAAACTCACGTACACAGCGATTACATAATTGGACATCATCACACAATACTTAAAATAAATAGCGGAAAGATACTTTATTACATCAAGATGTCCAAGACATCCACAGAGTCTAATACATAACCATTATTCAACATAATTATCAAAGTGCGGAAATACGAAACATAGATGCTAAGCCTACACAGGCAGCTGACTGGGGTTTGCCACTAAGACAAACTAAAACTCATCGTATTCCTGGAACTCCTTGAAGTCATCCATGTTGCCAGCATCACCTCCTAAGCATTTGGTACAGTGGGGACAACCTGGGATGGGGGTGGTGTGTAAAGCAAGGGTGAGTACACATCAACGTACTCAGCAAATGTCCCGTTTGGCTAAAGTGGACTAGCTGTATATGGAGTTGAGGGCAAGCAATTGCTTTTAAGTTAGTCAAGTATTTATTATTATGAGTAGAGCCAACTTTTAGTAACCCAGTTATTACCCAAAAGTACTTCCTCAAATGAGAAAATACCAAAGATCAGATTTTATAGCATCATTGTTAATCATCATCATAACAGTATCCAAAGTTCTTCTAATCAAAGAGGATCCCAAGGCTGCTCTTAACCGTGAGCTCAGCTGATATACCAGTTTTTAACACTCTGCAGAGGTTGTACACTTTACCCATGAGTCGTGATTCCCATTCTGCCCGGAGATCATGACTCCCCATTGATCACTTCTAAGGTGACCTAGCAGGGTCTCACTACATAGCCTTTACAAAGACTCCCGTGGTGCATAGCTGCTCGTTAGGTTTCGCCAGTCTACAAACACAGTACATCTCCCCAAGGTGGGTGACTAACAAAACCAAATCGAAAGAACCTCTGCACCCCAACCTTGGCAGAGCGAGCACTACGCCCCGACCCCCATTGACGACCCTCCGACAAAGCCAACTACACCCCTAGGTTCATCTAATTAATCAGCTAAGGGCATCCCATTCTACCCTCATGGTTGTACTGTTATCCCGGGTGGTCACTCCATGAACAGGTCCATACGGAGAGGTACTCAGGAAAAAGGCCTGAGCCCCCTAAGGTATCACAGAATCATCCACATAATTAGGATAATAGTATCGTATCATGAATGTTCACATCATGTTCATTGATTAAGTTAAGGCAATAGCAACATGCTAACCATGGTAACCCAAAAGGTAAACAAGAATAAGGTAAATACGGACTAGTCAATCCTTAGGTTTCATAAAGTAATGCGGGACAGTGAATCATAAAGTATGTAGGACATAATATGTCAGAGGACACTTGCCTTCACCAGGTGATTGCTTAGGGAGGTCTCCAACAACACACTCAAGAATCTCGGACTGCTTGTTGTCTAAATAAAGCGAGCATGCATTCAATACATATGGAAAGTACAAATGAACATCACACCAAACATGTACAAACATTGGAACACATCTTAAAAAGCACAATACTACAGAAGGGATAATGAATTCAAAGTATAACATGAACTATAACATACCTTAATTTTATTTGAAAATAGACTACTATTTCCCTAAGTGTTATTTACAAGTACATAATCATAGATCAATTTATTTTATGGTGACCTAAAATTTAGAACAGGGATGAACTTATGTAATACATGTTATTAATCTCACAAGCTTAAACAAGTTTAAATCTCTAATGTTCTCCTTTTATTTATTTTATTAAATAAATAAAACTACATCTATACTAGTTCATATTCAATCATAAAAATTTAGAATGTGCAGACAGTAAATGAAACCATTTTATTTAATCAGAGAATAATTCTATGAATATTTTGCAATTTGAATCACTAAATTTGGAGATCATATGCAAAAGTTATGAAATCAACAAGTTTGGGAATTCAAAATATGAAATTAGAGCTAATTCTGTGAATACTTAAAAGTCCAGGGCTAAATCTGCAAGATTACCAGGGCTTGCACATGAAAACCAGGGTCGGTGGGTTGATTTCTAGTAAACCGAGGGTCTCTTTAATAAAACAGCGCACGCGAAGGGGTATCGAGTGAATCTAACTGTCAGATCTAAACCAACGGCTGAGATTAGATCTGCGGCTGAGGGCGCGCGCGTGCGGGCGGGCGAGCACTGTCAAACGGGCCAGGGAGTGTCAGCGACAGAGGGGGGGAAAGCACTGACCCAGGGGGCCTAGCGCCAGGGGGGAAACGGATGGCTACAGGGGTCTGAGGGGGTCCGAACAGTTCGATCAAGATCAGACAGGGAGGGGTCTAAGGGGGTCCGAGCCATTCGATCAAGATCGGATGGGGGAAAATCAGACCAGGAAGGATGAGCGACTATAGGTGGCGCTGACAGGTGGGACAGGGCATCAGGCGCGCGTGTGCGAAGCGGTATCCCGCGGTCCGGGCCGTTCGATCTGAATCGGACGGAGGGGATCAGACCAGGGAAACAGATAGCTGCGGGCGGCGCCGCTCCTCTCCGCGGTGGTGAGGTCACCAGAGTTGAGGCAGGCGTGAGCTAGGGTGGCTCCAAGGTCACTGGAGTTCGGCAGAGGGGAAGAGGGCGCCACGACGAACTCGATGGTGGGGAAGAGGCCATGAATCCACGGGCAGAGAGGGGAGAGCGGTGGTGAGGTGGCCTCGGGCAGCCTAGAGAAACTCCGGTGAGCCATTCCGGCCACGGGGAAGGGACTTAAGGCGCGATAAGGCCTTGGCTAATTTCAACAGAGGCAGGGGTGACATAGGGGCCTACTCCGATGAACTAGACTAGGCTAAATCGACCGGCCACCGCGCGAGCACGGCGGACCGCCGCGGCCAAACACCGGCGAGGGTGAAATTGACCGAACACAGGGCACAATAACGGAAATTGGGCACAGGGACGGGTGTCTCACCTCAGGGCGGAGCTCGGGGAGGCATGGCGCGGACTTCGGCGGCGGCTGGCGGTGAGGGCAGAGCGCGAGAGAGGGTGAGAGTGTGCGAAATGAGGTGAGGGGTGTGTGCGGGGCACCGGCGGGGCTATAAGAAGAGAGTTGGGTGCGTGGGCGGGCGTCGTGGCCAAGAAACCCGGCGACGTGCGCGAGTGCACATGCACCGGTCCACGGTGACGCACGGAGAAGGCGGAACTGACAGGGCTGGCCCAGGGCGCAGAGGGAGAAAAGAGGGACGCTCGGGGCAACGGCTTGACGACTGGCGATCTAGGTCCGCGAGATAGAGAGAGAGCACGCGGGCGAAGGAAACCAGTGCCGACAGATTGGCCCCACTGGGCAGTGAGCGAGAGAAAGAGGGCGAGCGTGAGAGACTGGCGTCGACAGGCGGGGTCCACCTGTCAGGGGCGGCAGGCGCGCGCGGGACTGGGCCTGATGGGCTGGTTTGGGCCGAAATGGCTTTTTCTTTTTTCCTGGATTTTCTAATTCCTTTTTCATTTATTTTTCTATAGGGTTTTCAAATCCAAATTCAAACTAGGTTTCAAATTCAAATAAATTCAAACATGTGCAACACTCCAAAGAATATTTTAAGCTCAGCATGATGCAACATGTCATGACCCAAAATGTTTTAGCAAAATAAATAATTAAATCTCTCTAACTTAAGCTAATTCTACTTAAAAGGGAGAAAGAATCTAGAGGGAGAGTCCCTAGAGTGAGAAAAGGAAGAGTAACACCTGATTTTGGGTGATAATTAGAAAGAAATTTTATACCCCCAAAATCAGGGTGTTATAGACCTATCCCCCTTAAAAGAATCTCGCCCTCGAGATTTAGGGCTCGTTCGAAAAGAGCTCGGGGTACTTGGCTTTCAGTTCATCTTCTCTTTCCCAGGTTGCTTCTTCTTCTGAGTGGTGACCCCATTTGACTTTGCACATCATGATGGTACTTCTCCAAGTGACCCGATCTGCTATCTCTAGAATTTGAGTTGGCTTCTCAATATAAGTCAGATCTTCTTGAACTTCAAGATCCTCTGCTGGCAACTGCTCTTTTGGCACTCTTAAGCATTTCTTCAATTGAGACACATGGAACACATCGTGCACAGCTGACAGATTCTCTGGTAAGCTGAGCTGATAAGCCACTTCTCCACATCTGGCTTGAATCTGATACGGCCCAATATATCGGGGTGCTAGCTTGCCTTTGACTCCAAACCTTTTGGTTCCTCTGATAGGTGACACCTTCAAGTAGACATAATCTCCTACTTCAAAACTGAGTTCTCTTCTTCTGGTGTCAGCATAGCTTCGCTGTCTGGACAGTGCTGCCTTTAAATTCTCTCGGACCATTCTGATGTTCTCTTCGGCTTCAAGCAAAATCTCGGGGCCGAATACATGTCTTTCACCGGGTTGGTCCCAATGCAATGGAGTCCTGCAATTCCTCCCATAAAGCGCTTCAAACGGTGAAATCTTCAGGCTGGCTTGGTAGCTGTTGTTGTAAGAGAATTCTGCATATGGTAATCTCTTGTCCCAACCCATCTTGTCTTGCAAAGCACAAGCCATCAACATATCCTCAAGAATCTGATTTGTTCTTTCTGTTTGACCATCTGTCTACGGGTGATAAGCTGAGCTAAACTTCAAGTGCGTGCCCAAAGCTTCATGCAACTGCTGCCAAAAATGAGAGGTGAACTGGGTGCCTCTATCTAATACTATCTTCTTCGGAATACCATGCAAGCACACAATCCAAAACATGTATAGTTTGGCTAACACCGCACTGTTGTAGGTGGTCTTGACTGGTATGAAATGGGTCGCCTTTGTCAAACGGTCCACTACTACCCAGATGGAGTCATAACCAGTACGAGTGCGGGGCAAACCAACTATGAAATTCATTCCGATCTCATCCCATTTCCACTGAGGAATCTGCAACGGTTGCAACAAACCTGCAGGTCTCTGATGCTCGGCCTTGATCCTCTGACTGTCACATACGGCCACATACTCTGCTATCTCTCTCTTCATACGGTACCACTAGAATCTTTTCTTCAGGTCTTGGTACATCTTCTCACTACTAGGGTGTATAGAGTATGCTGTCTCATTGGCTTCCTTGAGAATCAGTTCCCGGATCGATTTGATATCGGGAACACACAATCTGTCCTTCAACCATACCACTCCTTCTGCATCTTCACGGAAATCCTTGCCTTTCCCATCTTTGATCAGCTGCCGGATCTCATTGATCTTCTCATCATCCTTCTGACCTTTCCTGATGTCTTGCTCTAGAGTGGGTTCTAACTCAATTGCCACTCCTTGGGTGTTGTTCAAAAATCTGAGACTCAATCTGTCGAACTCCTTCGCTAGCTCATACGGCATTGGGTAAGCGGCCATCATATTGACTTGACTTTTTCTACTAAGAGCATTCGCAACCACATTTGCTTTGCCTGGGTGATAATGAATCTTCAGCTCATAATCTTTGATCAATTCGAGCCATCTTCGCTACCTCATGTTTAACTCTGACTGAGTGAATATGTACTAGAGACTCTTGTGGTCCGTGTAGATACCACACTTCGACCCATAAAGATAATGCCTCCAGGTCTTCAATGCATGAACCACGGCTGCTAATTCCAGATCATGAGTAGGATAATTCTTCTCATGAATCTTCAACTATCGGGACGAGTATGCCACTACTCTCCCTTCTTGCATTAACACACAACCTAGTCTGGTGTACGAAGCATCGCAATACATTGAGAATGGCTTGTGAACATCTAGCAGAATCAGTACTGGTGCCATTGTCAACTTCTCCTTCAATGTCTTAAAGGACTTCTGGCATGATGGTGTCCACTTGAACTCAACCTTATTTGCCAACAATGCTATCATTGGCCTGGCAATCTTGGAGAAACCTTCAATGAAACACCGATAATAACCGGCCATTCCAATGAAACTCTTGATTCCTCGGACATCTTTTGGTGCTTTCCAGTCCAAGATAGCTGTTACCTTCTTCGGATCTACAGCCAATCCCTCTCGGTTTATAATGTCACCCAAGAATAGGACTTCACTGATCCAGAACTCGCACTTGCTAAGCTTGGCGTACAGCTGACAATCTCATAGCCTCTGAAGTACTTTCCTCAAATGTTCCTCATGCTCTTGCTCATTCTGGGAATATATAAGGATATCATCAATGAACACCACCACGAACTTGTCGAGGTAGTCCATGAACACGCTGTTCATCAAGTGCATGAAGTAGGCTAGCGCATTTGTCAAACCGAATGACATAACCGTGAACTCATACAGTCCATACTTGATGATGAATGCTGTCTTCGGTATATCTGAAGGTCGGATTCTAAGTTGACGGTAGCCTGACCTCAGATCTATCTTTGAAAACACAATGGCTCCTCTGAACTGATCAAATAGGTCTTCAATTCTGGGCAGGGGGTACTTGTTCAGCACTGGGGCTGCCCAAGGCGAGGTACTCGGTCTGATGTAGCCTTTCTCTGACAACTCATGAATCTGCTTCTTGAGCTCCACCAATTCTGGTCCGGACACTCGATAGGCCCTCTTGGAAATAGGGGTGGTGCCTGGAATAAGCTCTATGGCAAATTCAACCTTCCTTTCAGGTGGCATACTTGGTAACTCCTCGGGAAACACATCTAGGAAATCTGATACTACACTAATAGCCTCTGATGGTTTAATCTCCTCTATATGAGCGGTGACTTGGTGACAACTCCCTTTCCTTGGTCCTGACAAGACCAACTCTACTAACACTTCTTCTCCTGATAGGGATACTAACTTCACCGTTCTCTTATCACAACTAAGGCTGGCTTGATACTAGGTTAGCCAATTCATCCCTAGGATGACATCTATAGTTGTATCCTGGTTACCCATAACTATCAAATCGGCGGGGAACTCTATCCCCCATATTTGAACCTTTGCACTAGGGCAAAATCTATCAGTTTGGGTCCTTCCACCAACTGAACTAACTCTCTTAGGTGGATACATGGGTGCTACTGGTATATTATGTGATTCTACCCATGATACAGTCACAAAAGAATGTGTTGCTCCAGTATCAAATAAGACATTTGCAGAATGGTACTCGACTGAAAATGTACCTAGTGCCACTCCTGGAGTCTCCTGGACTGTGTCGGTCTCCAAGTGGTTCACCTTTCCATACTGGGCACGAGGTTGCCCACAATTGTTGCCTCCTTGCTGCATTGCATTCTGTCTGACTGAGGCATTGGGAGCTGGCTGCTGCTGAGCTACTTTCTTTGGGCAATGATTCACCCAATGGCCTTGTTCCCCACAGTGGAAACACGCACGACTTTCTCCTTGAGATAACGCTGCTTGATTGTTCTGGTTGGTTGCTGGGGCAGGAAGACGGGCTGCCTGGTTGCTCTGACGCTGGTATTGATTTCCTCCTTGCTGGATGTTCTGACGGTACTGCTGCTGCTGAGGAAACTGCCTCTGGTACTGCTACGACTGGTTTTGACGCTGATGCTAGTGCTAGTGACCTTGCTTGAACGGCTGAGGTGGATTGCCTGAGTAGCAAGGACGACTGTTACTCCCAACCTGAGGTCCACCAATCTTGCGTTTCCTGTCCTCTATCTCTCGACGCTTCCTTTCTGTCATGATTGCTCTGTCGATCAGATGCTGGAAGGTGGGGAAAGTGTGGTTCATCAGCTGATAATGGAGGGGATCGACCAATCCTCTTAAGAAGCGGTACAATCTCTTGGCATTCGTGTTGACATCCTCTGGGGCATAACGCGACAGCTGCAGAAACTTATCCCTATACTCACTGACAGATAGGGGACCTTGCTTCAAGGCGAGAAACTCCTCCTTCCTCACTATCATCAGACCCTCGGGCACATGGTAGCGACGAAAGTTTTCCCTGAACTCCTCCCAAGTGATGGCTTCAGGGTTGGCATGGGTGGCGAGGTAAGACTCCCACCAAGACTGTGCTGCTCCCCTCAGCTGTCGGGGACCATACAACACCTTCTCACAATCGTTGCACTAGGCAGTGTGCAACACACAATCCACGGTACGTAGCCAATCTTCAGCGTCCATGGGATCGGTAGAGTGGGCAAAGATTGGGGGATGGCCCCTCATGAACTCTGCCTGCTTGTCTCTGGGCACTTAAGGCATCTGGACTTGCACTGGAGGCTGAGGCGGTGGTGGCTGCCGCTGAGCCTGCTACATCGCTACTAATGTCTGACCAATTGCCTGGACTGCTTGAGTCTGCATCAAGAACATCTGCTCGATAGTCATCGGTGGTGGTGGTGGCAATTGCTGCTGCGGAGCTGCCTCCTCTTAGGGTGCCTGCTGCTCTAGCTGAGCATGCCTCGCACCTCTGCGCCTGTTCTCAGACATCTGTAGGAATCACACACATATCAGATCTGACTCTATAATCTTTCAGCATAAGAAAAGATGTATAGAAGATCTTCATAGCACTGAACAATTGACCAACTTCACTGACAGCTTCTCAGATAAAGAGGAAAGTGGATATAAATGGATTACCCAACTAAATAACTGAGTTTATTAATAACTACACCAAGTTGCAGGGGATACCCACACCTTAGTGACAATCACTACAAAGATCCAACTTCATTACATTTCCATCATAATGAGCATCCAACAAAAGATAAACAAACTAACTCTGAATAGACTGACTAGACTGAGACACTGAACTAAGAATTATTACAGACTCCGACTCTGTCGATCTAGGGATCCAAATCTATCCGGGTCCTGCAGTTTGGGGTACCATAGTCGAAGCGACCATGGGGCGGTGAACGGTAAGGGTGCTGAATCCCGACAGGGGCGGGAGAACCACCATCCAGATAGCGGCGTGCTGTGCACTCAGCACGCAATTCCGCAACCTCCGCCCGAACCTTGCCCAACTCGTCAAGGGCGTGGTCCAACTCTATGTTGAGCACGACGACCAAGTTCACCATGTTGTTCAGCCTGGGATTACCCTCACCAACTGGCGAGACAATCACACCTCCAGCACTGACGGTCGAACAACGAGGGTAGTAATTTAGGTCAAGGCCGTCAGCTACCCCGCTGAACAACGAGCAATACTGGGAAAGTGCCCGTCATGCTGCATCTTGTATGGCTGCCTCGGTGGTATCCCTCTCAGTGATAAAATAATGCTCTGAGAAGGCCTCTACACCCCGGAGATCATCGTCCGGACAGTGCACCAAGCAAGTAGCCTCCCACTGGTTCGGGTATAGCCCGCGACGATGCTGGTAGACTACACAACAGTACTCGATAGAACATGTGTGTCGGTCGAAGGCCCGACGCAACAGGATATCGAGAGCGTCGTGGAAGTGACACCCACGAGCAGCGTCACGAGGGATGGGTCTAGTGATCCATCCATCCGGCTCCGGCTCCTCCGAAAGCTTTGTGCCGTGGCTCGAACTGCCACCGGCATCGTCGTCGTCTCTGTCTCTGTCTCCGTTAGGGTCTCCTCCAGCAGCCGGGATGCCCTGGGGCGGTGCAGGGGCATCTCCGTCTGAGGTGCAGGGGAACGCGGCCTCTCAGACTCCACCTCCTGCTGAGGCAAGGGGGAAGAGTCCTGCTGCTCTTGCTCCTACTCCTGGCATTGGCGCTCCTTCTCCTCATGCAGGCGACGATGTAGTCTCTCTAGCTGACTGGACTAACCTGGCACCATGCGACGTAGGGGACGCTCCGCCAGGCGAGAAGGCAAAAAGGGAATCACAGACTTACATGCAGTGCACCTGATACGAGCCATCTACAGAAGACATCGTAAGCACAGGAGTAAGAGTAGAACTATGAGACTAGAAAGTAAACAGAAAGAAAAGTGAGACAAAACTTTTTGAGATAAGTAGATAACATAGAGTTGGTCAAGATGACCAACTTTTGAAAGAACTCTAAGGTCAAGGTAAGAGTAGAGGTCTATAGTCCTTAGGGCGACCATTCTAGTCTAGGTTAGTGGTCCTACAGTCAGCAAGGCTTTGATACCACTTATGTCACACCCGGTTTTGGAAGGAAAACCGAATGCGAACCATGTACTTGCCAGGATCAGAAACTCACATACACAGCGATTACATAATTGGACATCATCACACAATGCTTAAAATAAATAGCGGAAAGGTACTTTATTACATCAAGATGTCCAAGACATCCACAGAGTCTAATAAATAACCATTGTTCAACATAATTATCAAAGTGCGGAAATACGAAACGTAGATGCTAAGCCTACACAGGCAGCTGACTGGGGGTTTACCACTAAGATAAACTAAAACTAGTCGTATTCCTAGAACTCCTCGAAGTCATCCATGTTGCCAGCATCACCTCCTGAGCATTTGGTACAATGGGGACAACCTGGGGTGGGGGTGGTGTGTAAAGCAAGGGTGAATACACATCAACGTACTTAGCAAATGTCCCGTTTGGCTAAAGTGGACTGGCTGTATGGAGTTGAGGGCAAGTAGTTGTTTTAAGTTAGTCAAGTATTTATTATTATTAGTAGAGCCAACTTTTAGTAATAAACCTAGTTATTACCCAAAAGTACTTCCTCAAATGAGAAAATACCAAAGATCAGATTTTATAGCATCATTGTTAATCATCATCATAACAATATCCAAAGTTCTTCTAATCAAAGAGGATGCCAAGGCTGCTCTTAACCATGAGCTCGGCTGATATACCGGTTTTTAACACTCTGCAGAGGTTGTACACTTTACCCACAAGTCATGATTCCCATTCTGCCCGGAGATCATGACTCCCCATTGATCACTTCCAAGATGACCTAGCAGGGTCTCACTACGTAGCCTTTACAAAGACTCCCCTGGTGCATAGCTGCTCGTTAGGTTTCGCCAGTCATACTATGTAGCCTTTACAAAGACGTCACCAGGTGATTGCTCAGGGAGGTCTCCAACAACACACTCAGGAATCTTGGACTGCTCGTTGTCTAAATAAAGCGAGCATGCATTCAATACATTTGGAAAGTACAAATGAACATCACACCAAACATGTACAAACATTGGAACACATCTTAAAAAGCATAATACTACATAAGGGATAATGAATTCAAAGTATAACATGAACTATAACATACCTTAATTCTATTTGAAAATAGATTACAATTTCCCTAAGTGTTATTTACAAGTACATAATCATAGATCAATTTATTTTATGGTGACATAAATTTAGAACAGGGATGAACTTATGTAATACATGTTATTAAATAAATAAAACTACATCTATACTAGTTCATATTCAATCATAAAAATTTAGAATGTGCAGACAGTAAATGAAACCATTTTATTTAAATAGAGAATAATTCTATGAATATTTTGCAATTTGAATCACTAAATTTGGAGATCATATGCAAAAGTTATGAAATCAACAAGTTTGGGAATTCAAAATATGAAATTAGGGCTAATTCTTTGAATACTTAAAAGTCCAGGGCTAAATCTGCGAGATTACAGGGGCTTGTGCGCGAAAACCAGGGACGGCGGGTTGATTTCTAGTAAACCGAGGGTCTCTTTAATAAAACAGCCACGCGAAAGGGGTATCGGGTGAATCTAACCGTCAGATCTAAACCAACAGCTGAGATTAGATCTGCGGTCGAGGGCGCGCACACGGGGGCGGGCGAGCACTGACAAACGAGCCAGGGAGTGTCAGCGACAGAGGGGGGAAAGCACTGACCGAGTGGGCCCAGTGCTAGGGGAGGATACGAACGGCTACAGGGGTCCGAGGGGGTCCGAACCGTTCAATCAAGATCGGACGGGGAGGGGTCCGAGGGGGTCTGAGCCGTTCGATCAAGATCGGACGGGGGAAATCGGACCGGGAAGGATGAGCGGCTGCATGCGACGCTGACAGGTGGGACAGGGTGTCAGGCGCGCGTGCGCGAAGCGGTATCCCGCGGTCTGAGCCGTTCGATCTGAATCAGACGAAGGGGATCAAACTGGGGAAACAGACGGCTGCGGGCGCCGCCGCTCCTCTCCGCGGCGGTGAGGTTGCCGGAGTTGAGGCAGGCGTGAGCTACGGTGGCTCTAGGGTCGCGGGAGTTGGGCAGAGGGGAAGAGGGCGCCACGAAAAACTCGATGGTGGGGAAGAGGCCATGAATCCACGAGCAGAGAGGGGAGAGCGGCAGTGAGGTGGCCTCGGGCGGCCCAGGGAAACTCTGGTGAGCCATTCCAGCCATGGGAAGGGACTTAAGGCGCGATAAGGCCTTGGCTAATTTCAACAGAGGCAGGGGTGACACAGGGGCCTACTCCGATGAACTAGGGTGAAATTGACCGAACATAGGGCACAATAAGGGAAATTGGGCTTGGGGATGGGTGTCTCTCCTCGGGGCGGAGCTCGGGGAGGCTTGGCACGGACTTCGGCGGCGGCTGGCGGCGAGGGCACAGCGCGAGAGAGGGTGAGAGTGTGCGAAATGAGGTGAGGGGTGTGTGCGGGGCACCGGCGGGGCTATAAGAAGAGAGTTGGGCGCGTGGGCGGGCGTCATGGCCGAGAAACCCGGCGACGTGCGCGAGTGCGCATGCGCCGGTCCACGGCGACGCGTGGAGAAGGCGGAACTGACAGGGCTGGCCCACGGCGCAGAGGGAGAAAAGAGGGACGCTCGGGGCAACGGCTCGACGACTGGCGAACCGGGTCCGCAAGACAGAGAGAGAGATAGAGAGCGCGGGCGAAGGAAACCGGCGCCGACAGATCGTCCCCACTGGGCAGTGAGCGAGAGAAAGAGGGCGCGCGCAAGAGACTAGCGCCGACAGGCGGGGTCCGCCTCTCAGGGGCGGCAGGCACGTGCGGGACTGGGCCTGATGGGCTGGTTTGGGCCGAAATGGATTTTTCTTTTTCCCTGGATTTTCTAATTCCTTTTCCATTTCTTTTTCTACAGGGTTTTCAAATCCAAATTCAAACTAGGCTTCAAATTCAAATAAATTCGAACATGTGCAACACTCCAAAGAATATTTTAAGCTCAGCATGATGCAACATGTCATGACCCAAAATGTTTTAGCAAAATAAATAATTAAATCTCTCTAACTTAAGCTAATTCTACTTAAAAGGGAGAAAGAATCTAGAGGGAGAGTCCCTAGAGTGAGAAAAGGAAGAGTAACACCTGATTTGGGTGATAATTAGAAAGAAATTTTATACCCCCAAAATCAGGGTGTTACACATCTTCTCAAGGCGACTTGGGATATATTGTTCGCCATGCTTCAGGGAAATAATTAACAGAAGAACAGATTGCTGAAGTGCAATACTATGCAAAGGACCTGAAATATCCTCGAGGGTCCTTAGTATTGTAACACCCCTGGTGTTACTTAGGATTTACACTCCAGAGCAACACCCTAATTTGTCACCACATGTGGAATAGAGAGCATTTCATGAACACAATTTAGCCACAAGAGGATTAGCTAGTGTCTAAGTTCATATGGTGCTTACCTTGACCATATGGTGCTCATGACAAGAGAAAGATTTCAGAAAATCCTAAGTCTAAACCACTTGGGTGTTGTAAGCCAAAACTGAAAACATGAAACCAAAGACAAATTAGACCTTATCATCATATGGGCTAACTAGTTAAGTGCCCGTGCGTTGCAAGAAAAAGATAAAATATCACAATAACTTATATACAAATATGTGTTATAATGTTATAGGAAAAGGTTTCGTAATTTATTTGTGATCCTAGCCATACATTGATATACAAAAATACTAATTATCATTCTATAATTTTGTTAGTAGTATATGTTTACATACCTTAATAGATATAGGCATATATTCGTGGTTGCTACAAAATCAATATGATAAGATACATTGATATGCAAAAACACTAATTATTATTCTATACTTTTGTTAGCATCACTAAAAGTATATGTTTTCATATCTTAAAAAATAAAGTAAGGTACATGTGCCAGAGTAAGTCGTTTTTTAAGATATATACTCTGACATCATGAACTTAGAAAACTTGCTAACAGTAATCCATCGCATATTACTTGTGTCTCTAGCAGAGGTAGCCAGCTCCCCTTCCTTTGAATACATGGAATGCTTGGTATGATTTGAGTACATGGAATGAGAATTTCTACGATCAGAAACCGCTAACTGCATATAAGCAAAACAAAAGGAATAATTCCATTTCACATTGAATCACAGATTAGAAGTTGGAGCACAACTCGTTTGTTAGTTTTTTGCCGAAGCCCGACGGAAATTATAAACATGATAGGGATAAAGCAAGAAAAGGAGTGCTCCAAATTAATGACATCTAAGTAAAAGGCATCTTCCTTTTCCTTTCTGCTTCTATATACCCTAAATAAACGACCTAAAACCTAAGACTTAACCCCCCTAACTATGCTTGTGTCAGCTGCTATAGGTTTCCCTATAATGTATACACGCACGCAAAAAAACACCAAGACCAGCCATCATACTTGGAGCGTCTACCTTGTCACGTGGTTGCCCCCACAGAAGTCTAGCACTATTGGGCCCCCGGTCCAGTCGTCGTCATTGGGCTTTTGTAACACTCAGGGCAGCCATTGTCCTGACTCTCGTCGTTCTTCTTGGGGTTGGACTCGTTGCATTTCTTGGGGTTGGGCGCTTCCTAGTTTGCACTGAAGGGACGAACACAACAAAGTCCATGGAATCTTCGTGGACCACGGTCTTGAAATTCCTGTCCACGAAGCCACATCAGCGTCAACAGTGTCTCCCATAAAAAGAGAGTATACAACTTTACTTTGCCAAGGAATCTTAAGCTCACTATTTAGTACTGGTAGAAAGAAGTTGCGCCCTGTAGGCAGCTTGGCAGATTGATGTTAGTGTTGCCAAATATTAAAAAGAAAAATTCTGCCTGGAGTTTGTTTCTCTAGATTTTGGAGGCTCCTTTAGAGAAAATGTCTGTGTTTGAAAACACAAACAGACCATGTCTCATGTAAATGCACCCATAACAGCAGTACCAATCTCCAAATAAAGAGCAAGACATACCTGACAGCGGGCATCATCTAAACCATAAACAACTTTCAAATGTCTCTTCAATTTCAGTAGTAGCTGAAGGGCTATTGCATCCAATATCTCATGGTTGTTTTGTACAATTAGATGGGAAGATCAATTGCACACTGTTAGGTGGGATAGATGAGAGGAACATCTATGTTTTTAAAGCAAAAAAGACATCTATAGTGATAGCAGAGTTAACTTTCTACTACGCTATTGTGATAATCCAAAGGTTAGTTACACGCACATAGATACCTCATGCGTCTTAAGTGGGGGAATGTGTGGGATGAAATTGTTTCCCATCAAGAAAAAATGAAGCCATTTATTAGCCTCTCAATATCATGCTCACAGAATGGTTCTAGAATCTTGAATTCAATCTCCAAGTACTCTCTCAAAACCCACATGTTCAAAAACTAAAAAGATGGTGTTATTAGTATAAAAAAATGAGTATATGAGTGGCATTATCTCAGGTTTGGAGGTGAGGAGAATCAGAAATGGTTTCTTCGGATTCCCATCTATTTTTGTCTGATTTAGGAGGAGCACATCCTATTAAAGTTAAACTGAATAGAAATACATACCTTTATTAATTTTCTAGAAGGTAAACAGAAGGGTTGGGGTCGGCGTGGTGGTCGGATCGAGCAGAGTGGATCCGCCTTCCATGGAGAGCCGCATGCTAGCCGGGTCAGGGTCGGCGTGGACCACACCCTTCCATGGAGAGCCGAGGTTGGGGTCGGCGAGGTGGTCGGATCGAGCAGTGTGGATCCGCCTTCCATGGAGAGCCGAGGTTGGGGTCGGTGCGGTGGTCGGATTGAGAGAGTGGATCCGGGCGTCTTCCATGGAGAGCCATGTGGTGGCTGGGTTGGGGTCAGCGTGGACAGCGCCCTTCCATGGAGAGCCGAGGTTGGGGTCGGTGTGTTCCGCGCCCTTCCATGGAGAGCCAGTGCGTGGTCGGCAGATAGAGAGTGGATCTAGGCGCCTTCCATGCAGAGCCGAGGTTGGGGTCTCCATGGACCGCACCCTTCCATGGAGAGTCAGTGTGTGGTCGGCATGGTGGGGGAGAGAGAGTGGATCTGGTGATATGTAGTAGATATCAGGAGAGGACATGGTCACTCTGGTCAGTGATCACACCTGTAGCCAGCCCAGCCAGCTGTGTAGGCAAGGGTGCTCATCGCATCCATTCCATCCACCTTGCAACACTTGAACCTTAAACCCAGCCGTCGTCTTTTTCTTTCTTGGTAGCTGCGGTTGCCGCTGCCGTTTTTGTGTGGCCAGGAAAAAGACAAGGGCTCTGGGGTCAAGGCTGCATGATGACGAGGCCAAAATTCTCGACATTCCTTGTTCCGTGAACGTGATATGTTGACCACCAAAGGAGCAGCGACAGAGGCACGTTACCATCAATCAGCCAGGCGCTACCAACCCGCGGACGATGGCGGAGCCATGTGGTGAAGCTGTGGACGCCCACGGTATAGGCTTATAGAGTAGTAGAGATTAAACAAGTTGAAGATCATAAAAATCTCTATCAAAGATAGTAAGAAAGTTTCATCAAAACAGACTGTTAGGAACTTGTTCTCAAATGCTATGAATTAAGAACAAGGCAACACAAAATGTTAATAGTTAAATACCTTCGTCCTTTGAAGTATTATCTCCCTTAGGATATAATGATCTTCAGACAAAGGTTATGAAGGACGTACCTTCATCATCTCAGCATATAATAATGAAAGTAGAAGCATATGAAACATAGAAAATAACATGAATAATCATATGACATCCTTAGAATATTTTTTATTATCTTATCATGAATAAACATGAACAAAATTGAGTTACACTTATACCATCGGCTTGACAGAAGCTGAAGATCCAAGTGTGATGTGCGCGTGAATACAAGTCAGCATGAACAGTATAGGGTTACTGTTCACCTATTTATAGGCGCGGGACGCAACCCGGTCGAAATTACATTTATGTCCTTGATAACAAATTACAAATGTGACACAAACTATTAGGGACTGAATGGTCTTTTCCTCTTTAAGTTGGTGCCGCCCTTCGTCTCAAGGCGAGTCATTATGCTGAAGCTTTCTGGGTTGTAGCTTCGGCTTGTGCCTTCATGTTGTGTCAGTTCGCATATCACACTGCCGAAGGTGTTTTTGCTTGGAGGACCTTCGGCGAAGAAGCAGGCCCCCAACACAGACCTTAATCAGCCACAAATCAATCACCAACCGATAGAACCCTAGGGGGAAATTCAGAATTGTCTCTAAGTCCCCCAAACCGAATTCAAAACTTGCCGCATTCACCTAGCTCCTTAACTCAAACTCAAATGGTCCAATGGACAAGTTTGCGCCTAATCACCTCAGACACGTCATGGAGGAAGTTGACACAAAACCCGACCCGTTTGACACGCTTGGTGTGCGCTTTTGTCGTGACCCGGGGGCTGTGATAGACACGACTTGGCACTGCCATAGCTCCTAGCCTAACGTGTATCTCGGCTTGGAACTCACACAGAAAAGCAAGCTCTTGGTGCAAGAACGAGATCTTACACAGAACCCTCGCTGAGATAGGCACTCTAGGGCAGCTAAACGGACGCTTGAACGCGGGCAGACGCCATCCTCCACGTGTTCGACGTGTCCTGGGCGCGCTCTGAACGCGCAGCGCACACCACGAGCATCGGTCTGCTCGGCCGCGTGATCCATCCCGCGCTCATGCCCGAAACTGCCCCTATAAGAAGCCCAGACCCTTGGCCTTGCCCTTCCGCACGCCCATATCCTTCCACCGGTGACCGAGCGCTAGTAATCGCCTGAAAACTAAGCACGGCGTCCTGCAAGCTCACCGACGCGACGACCGCTAGCCGCCCGCTACAGCCCAACTCTGCCCAATCTAGTTCCTCGGCCAGCTTTTGTAGAGGCTAGCAAAGCTCCCCAGCTGCTCGGACCAAACAGTACCTCGCAAGAGAAGCCAGAATACCTCGCCGGACCTCCTTCACCCGACGAAGCACGTGGACCAGGTAATCTACATGTCCATTCTTTGATTCCTTGCGCACACACCCTCACGGCTGCCCAGTAAACCTCCCTGTGTGGTCTGATTGAGCTCTACCTCCGTGGTTTAGCCGGTACAGGCTACGCCGACGAGCTCCGCCGTCGGGATTTGTGGCCAGGCCAACTCCGGGCACCAGAGATGACGACCCGTACCTCGACGTGACCGCCAGAGACTCCCCTGCTTCACCCGACCCTTCGCCAGAACCCTACCAATGCCGGTAAGCCGCTCCACCGTCTTCTTCGCCGTGGTACTATGTAGCGTAGCCAGGGACCACGGGATGAGAGAAACAAAAACCTAGGGGGTTTTCTACGAACCCTATGACATATAGTACCCCGAGGACCTAGTTGTAAGGAAAAGGAAAATAGAGACCAGGGTCCGAGCGCAAAGTTGATTTTACTTTCCATTTAGAATTCCTAATTCATTTTTAATGTACAACAACCTTAGAAAAGGCATAACTTGATTAATATTCGTTTAAATTTGGTCAAATCAATTTTGCTAGATTTTGTATAAATTAAACTACCAAGCAAAAATAGTAGACCCCATGTTTTCTACATTGCCTTTTAAGGTTTTGATTTAAATAAGGAAACTACTTAAACCTTGAAAATAGGAAAAATAATAGTAAAACTTTTGGACTGAGGTTGAGAAAATTTATGAAGATACTTAACCAGCAGTTACACTATTCAAAAATATTAAGCACCCCAGTACACAAGGTTAGGCAATTTTTATCCTCTAAAACTTGTGTTTGCTCAAACTTTGGAAAAATAAAAAAGGATACTAAAAATAGGAACCAGAAAACAATCCTATTTTTGCTAGCAAGCCTAAGTGATGTAGTTTATGGAAAAAATATGTAGAACCATAGTCCTGAACTGTTTTGAAAGTTATTATTTAATTTAGATATAAAGTATTTAAGTGGAAATAATGGTAAAAATAGTAGGACCCATGCACTAAGGTTAAGAAAATTATGGTAGCCACTTAACCATTGTTAAATCACTACAAAAATACTAACCACCTCAGAACACTAAGATAATTGGGTCAAAGAAATAAAGTTAGATTTATGCAATTTCCTTTAGAAAATAAAAAGAGAATCAAGAAATGGAAAATAGTGAGCAACCCCAATTTTTCCTAAACACATAAGCCATATACTATGGGAGAAAAATATAAAAATGAGGTAGTTGCGCACTAGAACATACCCCACCCCTGCCCTATGAGAAAGTTTATAAAACTTTAAGAAATCATACAACCCATCCCCTATGAGTAAAATGACCAACTTTGAGAATGATTGCTCTTGCGCAAAGAAGAAGCTGAAAAAATTGGAAAATATGTTGTTTGACATTTTTCAAAAGAAAAGTTAGTTATAAGCACCTTTTAGCCCCACAACTTTAGAAAATCATAAATAATTGTTCACTAAGTATCACTAAGTATATTTTCACACCAGTGCATGATTTTGCACCTAGAAGCCAGTAAAAATAACGTTGGGAGCTTAAGTCATCTCTAAATGAAAGGTCTAATGTAAAGTGACCCCTCTACCCTAGTTTTTGTTATTTGTTTAAAAACCAATTCTAATTAGTTCTGACCTCAAATTCCTCGGACAGATTAATTTTACTAGAGCTAAGCTGTTGTTAATGTTTCAGAATTTTTGGAAAATTCTAAGTAACCTTCCTAGTTCAAATCATCCCTAAAAGCCTAAGGAAAATTTGAATAAAAGAAAGACCCTGCATAACCTAATGCTACTCAACCGTGAATTGCATTTATCATCTACATTTTATAAATGTACATGCATCTTATGCATCACATTAAATAGATTGCCTCGTTAACGGAGAGTACGTGCTCATCCCTGAGCAAGGTGCTGACCAAGAGAAAGCTCAGGAGCTAAATACAAGGGCTACTATTGAGGATCTACCTGCTGCCCCAGCAATTGAAGGCAAGTCTCAGTTTTATGCATAACCATTTATATATGCTATTTACTACACTTAATGTTTGTAGGTTTGTAATGTGCACTTAAGTGTAGGAGTTGTTTGAAACCCTAGTTGCATGAACTCAGGACTCCTTTTGAGATGGATACTATTATGCTAGGTCGAATTGCTGCTATGCTAATTCTAGCACTCGCGTGAGGTCAGGAATTGATTATATCCACTTTGAAACTAGAACTATGATTGGACTATGGTCAAGGGTCCATGGGGATGCCTTGTCCACGAGATGAAATTGGAGTAAGGATTAACGTGTGGATACTTATGTCAAGCGTTTGAAAGTCTAAGCACATGCCGAGAAATATGGTAAATCGGTAAGCCTACTACCTGAGTGAACCTGCCAACGGACTTACGTCCCCATGTGTTCATGAGACAGGGTCTCCCATTCCAGTTATAGTGGGTACAAGTGCGGTCACTGCACGATGGCGACCGGGGTCCGTGGAGCATTGTATGCCAATGTCAGTGGGCTTAATCTGCTGCCAGGGAATCAATGGGGATGGTTGACGTGTGTGGGGACAGAGTGCTCCTACATGTCATGTGTTTAGGTTTACCTTGCAAGGTTAAAAACTTGATTCGAATCGTCTGCTTCTCACGGCTAATGAGACGGCTTGATCCATTGTACTGCATTGAGTAATAAGTGGAAATGAGGTTACTGACAAAAGATGCTGATTGACATAATGTTTGATACCATGTATGGATAGTTAAGGGCTCATCTAGTCTAAATCTTTATTCTAGAACATGAAAAACTAAAACTTGATTTTAGACTCAGCTAGTGCTTTTGGCAAACCTCTCAGCCAAACAACTTCATGGTCTAGAGGTAGAAGAGTAGACTCCTCACACCGGGTAAGTCTAGCTGAGTATTAGTATACTCAGCCTTGCTGGTAGCATAATTTTTATAGGTACCCTTGAAGAGGATATGGTTTCTGGGTTGACTTGGTCGTCCACCTTGCCACCGGGCTGGACAATCGAGTGGAAACCCACCTCAGTAGGTGATGATCAGGAGGAGTGATGGACCAGGCTTCGCATCACTTCTTATTTATCGTTAGTTAATTTCCACTGCATCAAGAACAATGTTTACTGTTTTCAAACTCTGATGATGATGTAATAACTTTAAGTACTTGTTTAAATTGTAGTATTATGCTTTATCGTATTTGTCTGTGTCTCACCTTCCTGTGAGCAAATGGTACTCGATCCCTGAGTAAGTGGCTTTAATCGGACTAGATCCGAGGAATTGCCAGTTTATTCCATCTTAAGTGTGGATCATTGCCTTTGAGGTGAGAATAAGACACTTAAGCTAGAATAATCTGGGCGGTTCCGCCACAGCTGGTATCGGAGCAAGTACCACTTCAGAGAAGTCAATATATCATAGATATCAACTTTTCAAAAGTAAAAATTGCTTAGAAACCAAGTTGGATAGATGTCAGGACGATAAGGATAGACTTAGGACGTGAAGCCTTAGGAAGTAGATGAGTAACTAGGTGCCTAATAAAGCATGTCATATAGGATACTATTATCATATGTGGGATGGCTCACATCCCTATACGTGAAGAGAAGACGTATAGATTAAGCATGCATGCATCATTACATGATAAACTCCGATGAAAGCAAACCATAATTGGGTAAGATTACAGAGGAGTTTTTGGCATTTTTTCAACTTTGAGTTTTTGTTTTCCACTTTACTTACTCTCGCCTTCGCATAGATGACCTCACCCACATCTATCGAGGGAGGAGATGCACCTTACCACACTGACCGTCTTCCTCAGGAGGGTTTTCCCCTCATCTTGTGGGAAGTGCTACATGAGACAGGATACCATGCACATCCATAGTACACGGTGCAGTTGTTCAAGGAGCATGGAGTGCCTCGCTGTAAGGTGTGGCTAGTCTTAGAGCCCCACCCCTTGTAGCCAGGGTGGCGTTCGTTGGATTCGGAGACCCTTGGTTTCCGAGCCCATGACACCACCGAGGCTATAGCCATGCACACGCTGACTACCTTCTGTGCATTTCACCCCTTGGAGATGGCAACACACCCCATTGATTTATTCCCCGCTGCTAAGGAGGATGACCCGATGTGGCAAGACCGTGTGGACCACGCCAAGGAGGTGTGGGCACACTTCCCTGGGGCCACAGCTCGACTGACGGTTTGGTGCATGAGTGCACTCTACGGCCTGTAGGACCTACAGCGCGAAGCCATGTCACAGCTGATGGGCTTGGCTCAAGATGCAAAGGTCACCATCGCCGACCAGAGGATCTGGTGGTGGATCTATCCACTGAGTTGGCGGAGAAGTGTAACACCCCTGGTGTTACAAGAACTAAAACTTTGGCATCACATCATATGCATTGGCATTTTATTATGTATGATACACTTAGGATGCATCCACTAGACAAAAAAATCAATACAAACATGTGATGTGATGCTCTGACTTGGTAAAAGGATTCCTGACCCTAGGTTAGATTATCTCTCTTTAAGGATTAGAGACCTATGGCCTTGGAAAATGGGCACTAAGGCATGATCTCAAGAAGTTAGTAGAAACGTTCAAAAAGGTAAAACTTAGAGAGCTTAAGTGCCATATGTAACCTAGAACACTCAAAACACTAAATTGAAACCCTAAAACCCTAATTAGTGCCCTATTGGTTGATTTTGAGTTCTATGCACTTTTAGCCAAAAGTGTATACATCAATATGATAGAGTCACAAAAGTTAAGCAACTTTTATGTTCGGGGATTTCCAAGTTTTGTGGTGCAAATTGGGGTAATATGCAAAAGATCCAAGAACACCCATACGCTTAACTCTGAAAATAGTGTTAATAGGCCAACTTCAAGCCTCTGTATCTCTTGATCTATGAGGATTTTGTCATGAGTCACCAAAACAAAGTTTTAGAGCCATTATAGTAGTTTAAGTTTGATTAAGTGACCTAGCCCAAGAATGGTACATAAATTGGAGTAAAATGCCCTAGAAGTTGGGCTATCAGTCGAGTTCTAATATGAAATCAGATTGTCAGTTGTATTGAATCAACTTTGAAGCCAGATTATGGTCGATCTAGTGAGTAGATGACCAAGATCTCTGTGACAAAGTTGAAGCTGGTATATAGGGGGAACAACTTTGATATAGTCTACTTGGTGGTTTGCTGAATGAAAATCAAAGTAAAAGGGCCCTCAAGTTGCTCTATCAGGACACTGAATGAAGATGGTGATGGTACAATGACTGAAGAAGATCGTGGGTCACACCCGGATTTAAAGGATAAAGTCGGGTGCGTCTCATATGTGCGCCAAGGAAGAACATCACATATAATGACAAAGTGTATGGATATAAATGTCATAAATATCATAAATGTCATTATTACATAACAAAAGTCTTACAAGAAAATAAATAATAATAAAACAAACTAAATATTATTTCCCTGATGCCACAAAGCTGATTGGGAAACGCCACCTAGATCAACTCGTAAGCTTCATTGTAGGGCGGCTCCTCTTCGACCACCTACTCTTCACCTATGGGGGGGGGGGTTTATATATCGCAAGAGTGAGCTCACAAAAGATCATAGCTAAATAAGTTGTGGGGAATAATGTGCATGAAATCACCAAAGGTGGGAGTACATGTGAAGTGTAAGGCTGATCAATAAATAAAGGTTAAAGCTGAGCATTGCTTTTATAAGTTGGTCAAAATTTTATTAGCAGTTACTAAATATAAGTAAATACCAAACCATAGTAATAGTAAGTCAAAATAAAAATAAATCCCAATGCGATGCAAATGACAAATTGAATTTAATTCCATAAATTAATCATGTGAGTGTCCGAGCCGCTCATGACCGTGAGCACGGCTAGTATACCAGTTTTACACTCTGCAGAGGTTATAGATCTTTACCCATAAGTAGTGTTACCCATTTGCGACAGGATTGATCGGACCCCATACACCTCTACCAAGGAAGCGAGGCAGGGTACCACTACGAGGCCTTTACAAAGTTCCACTACTTCAGAAAACTGCTACAGTTTCTAGGAAGCTCCAATGCAGGGACCCCTCGCTTGACCACCATAACAGCAAAATCAACCCAAGGGCCTCCCCACACTGACCACTCCCCTACTGCCCTTGCCCCTATCGGGTAAGGTAGTCCTCCACTAGCTTTCCTAGTTAGTCAGCCAAGGGCATCCCATACCACCCTTCTGGTAGCACTGTTTTTTCGGGTGGTTCTCCATGTTCCAATTAACATAATGATCTTATCATGAATAGTAAATAACAAACTGATAATAAAAGTTTGATCATGAATAATGTATATCTCCATACCCAAAACCACATAAAGCAATAGCAGGTACTACCCAAAAATTCGGTGGTAAAACAAGGTATAAAGATATCCAAAGTACGGTAACCGATTGGGTCCCATCAAAATTAACCTATGCAGATCATTATGATTAATAAGAATATGACTGGGTAAAAGAAGTGATCAAGCGTACAACTTGCCTTCAACGAGCTCCTGCTCAGCAGTCTCCACCTGTTGAACCCCTGGATCCTCTGTGGCTTGCTCGTCTACTCGCAACAATAGAAACAAGCATGGTATAGCAAAAATTAACATCACACCAACATCAGAGCAAAATGTATGATAATATTTTACGCTGAGTAACGAGACCATATGTTGGGGCGAAGGCAAAGGCGCCACCCTTCGCTCGAAGCCTTCGCTGCAGCAGCTGAACTAACAGAAACAAAACAGGCAGGGACACCCTTCGCCTCTTCCGCTCCAGACGAAGACTGGCGGCGAAGGGCATCCCACGGTGCGGCCTCGTCCAGCTCGGAGGCCCACGTGCAATCCGGCCCGTTGTAACGGGCCCCGCTTGGCTGCCGTGCGTTACGGGCCTAATTTGTAAAAGCATTCCTGTAATTACGGTCTGTAACCCCGCTTTATGGGAATATTCTAGGGATAATCTAGGTAGCTGAGGGCACATGCGTCCTTAGCTCGGGGTGCTGCGCACTCCGGTACCTATAAATACCCCTGCACAGCGCCCATGAGAGGGCAGATTAACAGAGCTTTTGCCATCTAGCGCGAGTGCCCAGTTGTCATCACTGTTCACCCTTGTTGGATCCCCTTGCAACTGAGAGCAAGTTCCAACATTTGGCGCCCACCGTTCGTGCTACGAGAAAACCACCCGCGATGGCACCCAAGAGAGCTAACCCGAAGGCTGACGAGGCTGCGAAGGCAGCACTACTCGCCGCAAGAAAGGGCAAAGCCCTCGCCCTCACCCAATCCACCCACCAAGAGGCCACTGAAGACGATGTCCCTCGCGCATGCGAAGACGACACCCTCCGCACCTGCGACCCTGAGGGACAACCGTAGCCACCCTCAGGCTTCGCACCACCGGAGGGCGCGGACCTCGCCGAGGACGGTGAGGTCCTCGGCGTCTCAGCAGAAGAACAGCTACAGCTGCGCGCCCTACGCCTCAAGAACCGCAATCTCCAGAGGCAGAAGGAGATACTGGAGGCCAAGCGCCAACGCGTGTCCGCACTAGCCAAAGTGCGGCAAATGATACGCGACGAAGAGCACAAGGCCCAGGAACTCGAGCGGGAGATTGCGCTGATGCAGCGCGAAGGCCACCTCGGCCTACAGCACGAGTCACCCCTCCAGCAGCGCGCACAACTCGAAGACACGCGCGAAGGCCACCCTGGCCTGCAGCATGGGCCACCCCTGCAACACCGCGAGCAACCGGAGGACCCGCGTTTCCCTCAACGCGACCACACCTTCCCGCACGCCGCGCCATTCCAAGGGGTCAACTATCTCGATGAGCGAAGTCCCCTGGCGCCTCACCTGCAAATGACGCCGTGGCCGGCTAACTTCCTGGCAGGGACCTATCCCAAGTACAACGGCAGCACCGACCCGGCTCAATACATAATGAGTTATCAGGTCGCCGTTGCATCGTCCGGAGGGGACGACGCCACAATGGCGAAGTCTTTCATCATCGCCCTCGAGGGCCCCGCACTCACCTGGTTCACCAGGTTGCCTCCGCTGTCCATTGATTCCTGGAGAAGTCTCCGGGACAAGTTCCTGCTCAACTTCCAGGGGTACCGCCCAGACACCGACGCCCTGGCCGAACTTTCGCTCTGCAAGCAGCTAGAAAAGGATACTCTGAGGGAGTATTACCGCAAATTTTTAACACTCAAGTCACAGCTGCCCTCAGTCGATGACCAGATTGCCATCCACTATGCTATCAGTGGCCTTCGCGCCGGCGTCCTTTATAGCCACTGCATCAGAGATCCACCGAAGAACCTCCAAGAGTTATATCAGCTGTTTGAAAAGTACGCCAGATCTGAAGAGCTCCACCAGCGCAAGATTGAGTCCCAAAGGAAGCCAAAAGATGCTCCACAGTCCAGCTGCACGTGGACAAGGACTCCGCAGCCAGACTCCGGTCGAGACGGCCGCAATCAGCAGCAAGTGCACAACATCGCCAACCAACATCCCGCTGCTGACCCCCCTCGTCGCCTGGAATATCCCCCCCAGGGCCGCGGAAACGGCACTCGTGGCAGGGGCCGAGGGCGTGCGCAGCCGCCGCGCCGATTCTACTGCCTCTTCCATGGTGAAGACTGCGCCCACCAAACCAAAGACTGCCCCGAAACGAAGGCTACCAGAGACAGAATGGCACGGGCGCAGCCAGCCGACAACCCCAGAATTGTCGCGCACAATTACCAGCAACCCCCTCCACCATATATCCACGCTCCCGCCCCGCATCCACCGCACCGCGCTTACCAACACCATCAGGAAGTACAAATCGTACCTCCTCCACCCCCACCTCCACACCAGCAACATCAAAACATCCCCCATGCCCCAAAGCAGGAAGACTTCGCCGATCAACCATATCGCGGAGTCATCCACATGATAACTGGCGGGTCCAGCACTAACTTCGACACCAAGCGGCAGAAGCGGGACCACTACCGCAGCATCAACCATGTCGCCGTCATGGGCCCAGTCGTGCAGACAAAGTGGTCCCACATACCGCTAACCTTCGACGCACGAGACGTCGACTTGCGCAGCGCCCCCCACTGCGACGCCATGGTTATCAATTGCAGCGTGGCAGGCTGGGACCTGCACAAGGTCCTCGTTGACAACGGCAGTCAGGCGGACATCATCTTCCTCCACGCCTTCGATCGCATGGGCATAAGCCACAGCCTGCTTAAGCCTTCGGACAACCCGTTGTATGGCTTCGGCGGCAAGGGCACCTTCCCCGTCGGCAAAATAGAACTGCCTCTCTCCTTCGGTGTAGCACCCAATGCCCGAAGCGAGCAAATAACCTTTGACATAGTGGACATGGTATATCCTTACAATGCCATCATGGGCCGGGGCTCCATCAATAAGTTCGAAGCAGCCATTCACGGACTGTACCTATGTATGAAGATACCAGGTCCGTTAGGCGTCATCACAGTCTTCGGCAATCAACAGGCTGGGCGTAACATAGAGCGGGACTTCGTGCCCGGTCAAAGAAACGTGCACTGCCTCACGGCCCAACGCGAGGTCCCCACGCCTGCCAGCCCAACCGATAAGCAACACAACAAGGCGCAGCTGCAGAGTAACGACGGGACCAAGACTGTCCCCCTCGACCAGGCCACGCCTGTAACACCCCAGGTGTTACCATGGCTAGAGCCCACTTTGTTTTTAAAGGGTATGACCCCCTGTGGATGAACTTAATGAATAGAAGCATAAGGGCCTTGGAAAGTTAGAGGTTAACCAAGGATTGTGAGCAACCAAAAGCATTACTCTAATCCTGGCACACTTACTACCTTGGATGAGAGGGGAGAAGAAACCTAGATCTCTCTTAGACCCTATCTCCCAAAACCCTAGTAAGGAGGGAAAAGAGAGTGAGCAAGTGTGCAAAACATGAGTAACTTTTACCCAAACCTTAAGTGACTTTGTAACCAGCATTTAGGGGAAGGAAATATTGCAAAAAGGCCCCTGGTGAAACCTCAAATCAAATCTTTAAGTGGAGAGAGAGCTAGAGCTCTCTATTCCTCTCTAAGTCCATTTTTTGACCCTAGTTTAAGGATCAGCCGTGTTCACCTTGAAGATGGCATCAAATCCACTTGTGATCTATACCAAAAACGTAGCATACAACCTGGGGCACCCACTGGAAAAAGTTGAGCCCGAGACTCGGACGTTTGACATGCCATGGCATGGCTTTTGTCGCGAAGTGCCCAGTGTGACACACCTGTTTTGGCATTCAAAGATCTCCCTCCCTAGGCCGTATCTGCCCCGACTCCTCACAGTTGAGTGATAGCCCTAGGTGCCAGGAAGAGGTCTGCGCCGAACCTTTGCAAAGATTCGCACGTTTGCGACCTCTGTCGACGTTTGAACACTGGAAGAAACAAACCGCCACGTGTTCGACGCGTTCTGCCGCGCCAGAGCACGCCCGCGCGCGCCCCGCGCCGCGCCCGAGCCAAGCCGGCGCCTCGGCCGTGTCCGCGCCTATAAAACCCACCCTAGTGCTCGGTTGCCTTCCCCAGTGCCTCCTCCGTACCTCACCGGACTCGCCCGAGCCAGCCATCGCCTCCGGCGACCTTCCCGCGACCCGCCAGTGCCGACCGAAAGCCGCCGTCGTGGCCAACCCCTCTCCAGCCCCCCTCCGTTCAATCCAAGCCCTCAGTTAGCTTCCTGGTGAAGCCGTAAGCCTTGCTCAAGCTTGAACCGAGGGCCTGCATCACCGGAGTAGCCGAATCACGCTCACCGGAGTTCACGAACCCGCCGGCGCACGTGGACCGGGTAAACCCCTTCGCTATTTTCCGATTCATTGCGTGTATGGCCTCTGCGTCATCCCGTGAAGCTCCTCGTGCCCTTTGATTGAACTTTGCCGCCATGGTTTGGCCGGAGCAGGCATCGCCGTCGACCTCCGCCGCCTGCGCTCGTGGCCAGTGTGACTTCGACCACCTCCGACGACGACCCGCACATCGACGTGACCGTCGCAACCTCCTGAACATCGCTGACCACCTCGCCGGACCTCCCTCGCCGCCGGTAAGCCGCGCCGTCCTTTCTTTCCTGCGGCTACTGTTTTGTTTAGGGGAGGGACCGCGGGTGTGAAGGAGAGAAACCCAGGGGGTTAAGTGAAAGGTCACAGACTCAGGTGAATAGTGGCCCGAGGGCAGATCTGCGAGGTTTGATTCAGTTTAAACCTAGGGGTCTCGGTGCAAACTGTTTTTCCAGAAAAACTTAAGTAAAACCTGATTTAAATTCAAACAGAAACTTTAAAAACCCATAACTTCTGTTTAGTTTATCCAAATTTGGTCAAACTAATTTTGCCAGACTCTAAATAAGATAACCTGTCCAAGAAAAATATAAAACCCCATAAGCACTAGAGAAAAATATAAGGTTCTGATTTATTTTCAGTTTTGGCCAAAAGCTTAATAATAGCAAGAAAAATGGTTGCACTATTTAACTAAGGTTAGAAAAATTTAGAGAAGTTATTGTCTACCTACTGACCTAGTTAAAAATGTTAAACCTCTCTGTCCATTACATTAAGATAGTTTTAACCCCTTATTCTATAATATGCTTAAGTTTAAGGAAAATAGAAAAAGTGATATAAATAATGAACCAGAGAGCACCCCTATTTTTGTTGAGATGTTTAGTCAATGTAGTTCACTGGAAAAATGTATCATACCCTGTTGTAGTGTAAGATAAGAAAGATACCTTTTAAATGAAGAAAATAGGGATAACTTAGAAAAACCCTACAAAAATACCCCTAAGGTGAAACCTCCCCAAACCCTAGGATAACTAATGTGTTGATAATAAGAACTTAAGAAAAATCTGAAATCTGTTGTTTGATATTTTTCAAAGGACAAGTTAGTTCTAATCACTCTTTTTTCACCAAACTTTAAAAATCCATCATTAATTAACCACCATGTTGCTCTCTGCCATTTTTGGTACAAGAGCTTTTTATCACTACTAGAGGCCAACAAAAATAACCCTTAGGTCAGAACCCACTTTAATAAAGGACTTGTAGGGTAAAGTGGCCCATTTTGCCTAACTATTGTTATTTTTGTTTAAAGCCTAGCTTTTGTACTTTAAGCCTCAAATTATCAAAACAAGCTAGAATAGCCAGTGACCACCCACTGTAATTTTTACAAAATTTTTGGAAATTTTTAAACTACTGTCATAGTTCAAACCCCTACTAGAAACCCTAGATGGAAATTAAGAAAGGAAAATGGATGATGGAAGTTAATGTCCTCCTAAGACCTTTATAATTGTCCACTGAAATCTATAAAGGCAATACAAATCCAATATGTTATCTTAAAAGAAAACCTAAACCTAAAAGGTAATAAGTCTATGTATACCACTAGAAGACCCACGTAGCCAAGGAACCCTAAGTTAATTCTTGAATTAATTTCTGTAGCTTAATGTTCTTAAATCTTGCATAATCATGACATACATGTTCATTGCATTTCGATAGACTGTAATCTTGCTGACGGAGAGTACGTCCTCGTGCCGGAGCAAGGAGCTACCCAGGAGGTTGCCCCAGACCCAGCACCAGAGCCTGCACCAGAGGACCTGCCTGCCACTGCTTTGGAAGGCAAGCCCCGGTTTTATGCATAACCGTTTATATATGCTATTTTACTACACTTAATGTTTGTAGGCTTGTACTGTGCACTTAAGTGTAGGAGTTGTTTGGAACCTTAGTTGCATGAACTCAGGATTCCCTTTTGAGATGGATACTAGTATGCTAGGTCGAGTAGCTGCTTTATTAATTAGGATCTCGGTAGAAGTCGAGTGATTTTTCTAGCACTCGCGCGAGGTCAGGAATTGGCTGTATCCACTTTCCTATCATATTGATGTTGGTTTGTGGGCAACAATCCATGGGGATTGGTTGTTCACAGGATAAAAAGTTGATTAAGGATTAAGGTGTGGTACCGTGAGTCAAGCGTTTGAACGTACTAAACATATGCCGAGAAATATGGTAAATCGGTAAGCCTAGTACCTGATTGAACCTGGCAGTGGACTTTACCCCTCACGCGACCTGAGACGTAGTCTCCCATTCCGGTTATGGTGGGTACAAGTGCGGTCACTGCACGACGGCAGTCGGGGTCAGTGGTGCATTGTACGCCAAGGCGGTGAGCCCTGATCTGCTGATGGGGAATCGATGGGGACGGTTGATATGTGTGGGGACGGAGTGCCCCTACATGTCGTGTGTTTAGGTTTACCTTGCAAGGTTTAAAAACTCGATTCGAATCGTCTGCTTCTCGCAGCTAATGAGACTGCTTGATCCATGCTGCTGCATTGAGTAACAAGTGAAACTGTGATGAGATGATACAAGACGTTGATTGCTAAAGATGTTTGCTACTATGTATGATTAGATAGTACACTTTTAGCCTTAAGAGAGTCACACTTAATCTGGACAAAGTTAAAATCTTGATTTAGAAACTCAGCTAGTGCTTTTGGCAACCAAACCCCACAGCCAAACAGCTGCATGTCTAGAGGTAGAGGAGTATAGACTCCTCACACCGGGTAAGTCTAGCTGAGTATTAGTATACTCAGCCTTGCTTGTGGCATAATTTTACAGGTTCTCTGGAGGACATGGTTGCTGGAGTGACTTGGCCATCCACCCTGCCACCGGGTTGGACTGTCGAGTGGGACCCTGCCTCGGCTGAGGAGGAGCATGAGGAGTGATGGGACAGGCTTCCCCATCTCTCCATTTAATTATCGTTAGTTTATTTCCGCTGCACTTCAAAACAATGATGGTTACTTTTGCGAAAACTCCGATGGCGACAATGGTGATGTAATAAATTTTAATACTCTTCCATGCATGGTTTTATGCTTTATTGTATTTGCTCTGTGACTCACCATCGAGTGAGATTGTGGTACTTGATCCTGTCAGTGGCCGTGTCGGACTAGATCCGAGGGATTGACGGGTTATTCCCATTTAAGTGTGGTCTAGCCTCTAAGGCAGGGCTTAGGCACTTAAGTTGGAATAATTCGGGCAGTTCCGCCACAGCTGGTATCGGAGCTTGTACCACCACAGAGGAATCAATAAAACATAAATGCCATCCCTTTTCTAAAGTAAAATTTGATAGAAACAATGTTGGATAGATCATAGGACGAGCAGGTTAGACCTAGGACGTGAAGCCTTAGGATGATAGAAGGGTAACTAGGTGGCTAAGTGACTAGGCCCTATAGGCCACTTTTCAAAGGATGGGAGTCCTTCCCTATTCCTTTTTATCTTTTGGAGAGGTCGTTCAGGACGAGCATGCATGCATTCTTAATTAAGTAAATGAATAACTAAGTAAAAGGACTTGAAAATGAGATAGCAGCCAACTAGGTCCCCAATACCTTTTTCTTCTAACTAGAGGCAGGCTGAGTTTTGTTTTTCCTTGTTCTTTTTGTACTTCTTTTTCTTTACTTACGCCTAACCGTGCACAGATGACTTCCCACGGATCCTCCGAGGATGGAGATGCACTGACCCACACTGACGGACTTGCACGAGAGGGTTTTCCCCGCATCTTGTGGGAAGTACTTCAGGGGGCAGGATATTTGACACCCCCTCAGTACGCGGTGCAGCAGTTCGAGAAGCACCGGGTACCTCGCTGTCGGGTGAGGATGACTTTGGAGCCTCATCCCCTGCAGCCAGGCTGGCGTTCACTGGACTCCGAGTCCTATGGATACCGGGCTGAGGACACTATTGAGGCTATCGCTCTGCATGGACTGACTACCTTTTGCGGATTCCATCCCTTGGAGCTGGCTACCCACCCCATTGGGTTGTTCCCCGCGGAAAAGGAGGACGACCCGATGTGGAAGGATCGGGTGGAGCATGCCAAGGACATCTGGGCTCTCTACCCAGGCCACACCGCTCACTTGTCGGTACGATGCATGAACGCTCTGTACCGTTTGCAAGTGATGCGTGGGGAGGCCATGTCTCAGCTGATGGCACTACTGGAGGCTACCAAGATCACCCTGGACAACAGAGAGGAGCTCGTGGTGGACTTGTCCCAGGAGCTCGTGGAAAAAGATTTGCAAGTAGAACAGCTGTCTGATGAGACTCATGAGTTAGAGGAGCTAGTGGGCACTCGGGAGAACACCATCGAGGTTCTCGAGGATCAGCTCCTCAACACTCAGCAGCAGCTAGCGGAGGCTAATGCGCACCTGGACATGCATCACCAAGAGATCCATGATGCGGAGGCTGACGAGGACGTGGACATCGAGGGAGGAGATGAGCCTGCCTCCAGTGTAGACACCGCTGGCTCAGGGAGACCACCTTCCCCCGAGTCCAGCGTTGCCTCGTTCGCTCACTAGATGCCAGACTAATACTAGAAGTTGATGATAGTTGGACTCCTCGCCGCTAGCTTAGCTTTTGCACCCTTAGGGTACTAGGCTAGGTAGAGTTGAGTCTTTTGATCCTTGATGTAACCAGTGTTAAAACTCTTTTGGATGTTTAGGGATGATTAATGGTAATTTAAATTTGGACGGAAGGATTATGTTTTCGTTTGTTTTATTTGGAATCTATCAAATTACTTTGACTCCCCTACCATGTTCGAACCTTAAGCTTGGAGATGTGTTATTGAGCAACCATGTGACTTTTTCAGATGGCTGGGAGAGCGCGCCGTGGTCAGAATGAGCACGTTCCTCCACCGCCACCGCCTCCCACTCTGCAGGAGCTCATGGCCCAGCAGAATGAGATTCTGAGGCAGCTAGCTCAGCGTCAGCCACCACCTCAGCATTATGGTGGAGACCATCAGCGTCACCCCGTCGCTGCTACTTACCAGGAGTTTCTCAGCACCCAGCCACCATTGTTTACCAGGACGGAGGACCCACTTGATGCAGATGTGTGGTTGAGGGTGGTAGAATCCAAGTTCCCACTGCTCCATGGGGCTTGCTCAGAGGTCACCAAGGTCAGGTTCGCCACCCAGCAGCTTCGCGGACCCGCAAGGACTTGGTGGGACCATTTTCTTGCTATGCAGCCAGATGGTAGAGAGGTGGAGTGGAGGGAGTTCAAGGCCGCTTTCAGAGGGCATCATATTCCCGCTGGCATCATGGACTGGAAGCTCAATGAGTTTCTGGCACTCACTCAGGGCAGCAAGACAGTGTTGCAATATGCCCAGGCCTTCAATGATTTATGCCAGTATGCCGGATACCATGCAGATACGGATGAGAAGAAGCGAGACAGGTTCAGGAGGGGGCTCAGCACTAAGCTCCGTGACCGTCTCAACACCGTCAGGGCCAACAGTTACAATGAGTTGGTCAACATGGCTATCTCCCAGGAGGACTGCATCTTAGCTCGACAGGCGGAGAAGAAGAGGAAGACCCCTGTGGCCGGACCCTCGACTCAGCCACAGCGTTTCAGGATTGTGTCTGACTCACAGAGCAGGGGACCTCAGCAGCAGCAAGGAAGGTGGGTGATCAGGCCACCGCAGCAGCAGCAGCAGCAGCAGGCACCCAACCGTGCCCAGTTCCCAGCTCAGAGGAACAATCAGCAGCAGCAGTACCGCCAGGCCAATGATAACAGGTGTTTCACTTGTGGCAGCACTGGACACTATGCCAAGAATTGCCCCAAGAATCAGCAGAGGCAGGGGCAGAATGTTAACCAGAACCAAGGAAAGAGGCAGAAAGTGCAAGTGAGGCAGGGCAAGCTGAACTTCACTACAATGGCTGACATCCCAGAGGGAGCCCCCGTCATGACTGGTATCTTTACAGTTTTAAATTTTCCTGCTATTGTTCTTTTCGATTCTGGTGCTTCACATAGTTTTGTCAGTGCCAAATTTAGTGTCAAGTGCCAGTTGCCTTTTTGCCACACCCACGGGGCTATTACCATTTCAACCCTAGGAGGCAGGATTGCCACGAATCAAATCAGCAGGCATGTGCCCATAAAGTTTGGTAGTCTAATAATTAAAACCACCCTCCTCATTTTGGGTTTGGACAGCGTGGATATCATATTAGGGACTGACTGGTTAACAAGGCACCGGGCGGTTCTTGACATTGCAGCTAGGGCCATTGAAGTGCACTCACCAACTTGTGGAGAAACCACATTGTTTTTGCCCGATCAGAGTTGCACCCGTTCTTGTGCATTCCTTATGACGGAATCCCCAGTGGAAAAGATCCCCGTCGTCTGTGACTACCCCGATGTTTTTCCAGATGAATTGCCAGGAATGCCACCCGACAGAGATATTGAGTTTGCCATTGAATTGCAACCCGGGACTGCCCCTATTTCCAAAAGACCTTATAGGATGCCTCCGGCGGAACTGGCAGAATTGAAGAAGCAATTGCAAGAATTGTTGGACAAGGGATTTATTCGTCCAAGCACTTCACCTTGGGGATGTCCAGCTTTATTTGTGAAGAAAAAGGATGAGAGTTTGAGGATGTGTGTTGATTACCGCCCTCTCAATGCGGTGACTATCAAGAACAAGTACCCGTTACCCCGCATTGATGTTTTGTTTGATCAGTTGGTAGGAGCCAAGGTATTCTCCAAGATAGACCTTCGCTCAGGCTACCATCAGATCAAGATCCGTGCCAGTGACATTCCCAAGACGGCTTTCTCTACCAGATATGGGCTGTATGAGTTTTTGGTGATGTCATTTGGATTGACCAATGCCCCGGCTTATTTCATGTACTTGATGAACTCGGTATTCATGCCAGAGCTGGACAAGTTTGTGGTTGTTTTCATTGATGACATTCTGGTCTATTCCAAGAACGAAGACGAGCATGCTGAGCATCTGCATATCGTGCTTCAGCGATTGCGTGATCATCGTCTGTATGCTAAATTGTCTAAGTGTGAATTCTGGCTGAAGGAAATAAAATTCTTGGGTCACACAATTTCTCAGGATGGGATATCAGTCGACCCTGAGAAGGTGCAAGAAGTGATGGACTGGAAACCCCCGACTACAGTGAAGCAGATTAGGAGTTTTCTGGGTTTAGCAGGATATTACCGACGATTTATTCCAGATTTCTCCAGAATTGCCAAGCCAATGACTGAACTGTTAAAGAAGGGAGTCAAATTTGAGTGGAGCCAAAAATGTGAAAATGCTTTTCACACCTTGAGGCAACAATTGACAACAGCTCCGGTGCTAGCCCAACCCGACAATACCAAGCCATTTGAAGTTTATTGTGATGCTTCTGGTACCGGATTGGGATGTGTCTTGATGCAAGAAAATAGAGTGATTGCTTATGCTTCCCGAGCACTCAGGCCCCATGAGCAGAACTACCCGACACATGATTTGGAGTTGGCAGCAGTAGTTCATGCCCTCAAGATATGGAGACACTACTTGATGGGAGCTCACTGTAACATTTACACTGATCACAAGAGTCTCAAGTACATTTTCACTCAGGCAGATCTG
Source organism: Zea luxurians (assembly GCA_029449295.1). NCBI lineage: Eukaryota > Viridiplantae > Streptophyta > Magnoliopsida > Poales > Poaceae > Zea > Zea luxurians. The sequence continues at coordinate 11,071,161 of JAOPSE010000002.1, forward strand.
AACATGAGGCAGAGGAGATGGTTGGAATTAATCAAGGACTATGATTTGGAGGTGCATTACCATCCCGGTAAAGCAAATGTTGTGGCAGATGCCTTGAGCCGAAAAGCCCAATGTAATTGCATGAACATGGATGCAAGAATCACCACCTTGTGTGATGAGTTGTGCAAGCTGAACCTGGAAGTTGTTCCTTCCGGTGAATTGAGGTATATTGCAGTGGAGCCCACAGTGCAAGAACAAATAGCTCAGGCACAGTTTGGGGATAAGGGAGTTCAGGTTATTAAAGAAATGATCAAGCTGAAGGCAGAGAAATACAAGTGTTTCCGCCAGGACAGCAAAGGAATTTTATGGTTTGAAGACCGATTGGTGGTTCCCAAGGACCCAGAGCTCAGAAAGAAGATATTGGATGAAGTTCACCTTTCTAAGTTCTCCATGCACCCTGGTAGCAACAAGATGTACCATGATCTCAGACCTCTTTATTGGTGGACCAGGATGAAGAGGGAAATTGCCAAGTACGTATCAGAGTGTGATACTTGCCAGAGGGTAAAAGCCAGTCATTTGAAAGCAGCAGGCCCTTTGCAACCCCTTCCCATACCCTCTTGGAAATGGGAGGACATTTGCATGGACTTCATAGTGGGATTACCCAATACCTCCAGGCACCATGATTCCATATGGGTTATTGTGGACAGATTGACCAAGACTGCTCATTTCTTGCCAGTGCACACCACCCACCGGACGGAGAAGTATGCGGAAATCTACATCGACCAGATAGTTCGTCTGCATGGGATACCAAGGACCATAGTCTCCGACCGAGGAGCACCTTTTGTGGCACGATTTTGGGAGCAATTACAGGAATCACTTGGGACCCATGTAATCCGAAGCTCGGCATATCACCCTCAAACAGATGGTCAGACAGAAAGGATAAATCAGATTTTGGAAGACATGTTGCGAGCATGTGCACTACATTATGGAAAGGACTGGGATAAGTGTCTCTCCTTGGCAGAGTTCTCTTACAATAACAGCTATCAGTCCAGTCTGAAAATGGCACCTTTTGAGGCTTTGTATGGGAGAAGATGCAGAACCCCGCTGAATTGGTCTCAAGCAGGAGAGAGGGAGATATTTGGGCCAGATTTGGTAATTGAAGCAGAGGAAAAGGTCAGAGTCATCAGGAGGAACTTGGAAGCTGCTCAGGCCAGGCAAAAGAGTTATCATGACCAGAGATGGAAGCCACTACAGTTTGAGGTGGGAGATCATGTCTATCTCAAGATATCGCCAACCAAGGGTGTCCAGAGATTCGGGATCAAGGGCAAGTTGGCCCCTCGATACATTGGACCCTATAAGATCAAGGAAAGTTGTGGACCCGTAGCTTACCAATTGGAATTGCCACCCCATATGTCAGCAGTTCACGATGTGTTCCATGTATCTCAGCTGCGGAAATGTGTTCGTCTACCCACTGAAGTGCTACCGAAGCCGGACATCGAGATAGAACCAGACTTGTCCTACCAAGAGTACCCCGTCAAGGTATTGGATCAGAAGGAAAGGTCAACTCGGGCAAGATCAATCAGAATGTATAAGGTTCAGTGGAGTCACCATTCAGTAGAAGAAGCTACATGGGAGACGGAGGATTTTCTACGCTCTCGCTTCCCCGACTTTCTACCCAAAGGAATCGGTATGTAACCCAAAACCCCACCCCCACCTGCCCTTTGAAGTCAATTATAAGAAAAACCTAGATAACAAGGATAGTCTAAGTTATGGACTTAACTTAAGAAGGGCTTCCTTCTGAAGTTGCAAAGAGGATGACATTCGAAGAGCAGTTAGGAAAGTGGAACTTGAGTTTAAAGGAAAGTAGCACCAACACACCTTCAAAGCATCCCTTCAAAGGACCCTACCTAAAATCTCGGGACGAGATTCCTTTAAGGGGGGAGGGCTGTAACACCCCAGGTGTTACCATGGCTAGAGCCCACTTTGTTTTTAAAGGGTATGACCCCCTGTGGATGAACTTAATGAATAGAAGCATAAGGGCCTTGGAAAGTTAGAGGTTAACCAAGGATTGTGAGCAACCAAAAGCATTACTCTAATCCTGGCACACTTACTACCTTGGATGAGAGGGGAGAAGAAACCTAGATCTCTCTTAGACCCTATCTCCCAAAACCCTAGTAAGGAGGGAAAAGAGAGTGAGCAAGTGTGCAAAACATGAGTAACTTTTACCCAAACCTTAAGTGACTTTGTAACCAGCATTTAGGGGAAGGAAATATTGCAAAAAGGCCCCTGGTGAAACCTCAAATCAAATCTTTAAGTGGAGAGAGCTAGAGCTCTCTATTCCTCTCTAAGTCCATTTTTTGACCCTAGTTTAAGGATCAGCCGTGTTCACCTTGAAGATGGCATCAAATCCACTTGTGATCTATACCAAAAACGTAGCATACAACCTGGGGCACCCACTGGAAAAAGTTGAGCCCGAGACTCGGACGTTTGACATGCCATGGCATGGCTTTTGTCGCGAAGTGCCCAGTGTGACACACCTGTTTTGGCATTCAAAGATCTCCCTCCCTAGGCCGTATCTGCCCCGACTCCTCACAGTTGAGTGACAGCCCTAGGTGCCAGGAAGAGGTCTGCGCCGAACCTTTGCAAAGATTCGCACGTTTGCGACCTCTGTCGACGTTTGAACACTGGAAGAAACAAACCGCCACGTGTTCGACGCGTTCTGCCGCGCCAGAGCACGCCCGCGCGCGCCCCGCGCCGCGCCCGAGCCAAGCCGGCGCCTCGGCCGTGTCCGCGCCTATAAAACCCACCCCAGTGCTCGGTTGCCTTCCCCAGTGCCTCCTCCGTACCTCACCGGACTCGCCCGAGCCAGCCATCGCCTCCGGCGACCTTCCCGCGACCCGCCAGTGCCGACCGAAAGCCGCCGTCGTGGCCAACCCCTCTCTAGCCCCCCTCCGTTCAATCCAAGCCCTCAGTTAGCTTCCTGGTGAAGTCGTAAGCCTTGCTCAAGCTTGAACCGAGGGCCTGCATCGCCGGAGTAGCCGAATCACGCTCACCGGAGTTCACGAACCCGCCGGCGCACGTGGACCGGGTAAACCCCTTCGCTATTTTCCGATTCATTGCGTGTATGGCCTCTGCGTCATCCCGTGAAGCTCCTCGTGCCCTTTGATTGAACTTTGCCGCCATGGTTTGGCCGGAGCAGGCATCGCCGTCGACCTCCGCCGCCTGCGCTCGTGGCCAGTGTGACTCCGACCACCTCCGACGACGACCCGCACATCGACGTGACCGTCGCAACCTCCTGAACATCGCTGACCACCTCGCCGGACCTCCCTCGCCGCCGGTAAGCCGCGCCGTCCTTTCTTTCCTGCGGCTACTGTTTTGTTTAGGGGAGGGACCGCGGGTGTGAAGGAGAGAAACCCAGGGGGTTAAGTGAAAGGTCACAGACTCAGGTGAATAGTGGCCCGAGGGCAGATCTGCGAGGTTTGATTCAGTTTAAACCTAGGGGTCTCGGTGCAAACTGTTTTTCCAGAAAAACTTAAGTAAAACCTGATTTAAATTCAAACAGAAACTTTAAAAACCCATAACTTCTGTTTAGTTTATCCAAATTTGGTCAAACTAATTTTGCCAGACTCTAAATAAGATAACCTATCTAAGAAAAATATAAAACCCCATAAGCACTAGAGAAAAATATAAGGTTCTGATTTATTTTCAGTTTTGGCCAAAAGCTTAATAATAGCAAGAAAAATGGTTGCACTATTTAACTAAGGTTAGAAAAATTTAGAGAAGTTATTGTCTACCTACTGACCTAGTTAAAAATGTTAAACCTCTCTGTCCATTACATTAAGATAGTTTTAACCCCTTATTCTATAATATGCTTAAGTTTAAGGAAAATAGAAAAAGTGATATAAATAATGAACCAGAGAGCACCCCTATTTTTGTTGAGATGTTTAGTCAATGTAGTTCACTGGAAAAATGTATCATACCCTGTTGTAGTGTAAGATAAGAAAGATACCTTTTAAATGAAGAAAATAGGGATAACTTAGAAAAACCCTACAAAAATACCCGTAAGGTGAAACCTCCCCAAACCCTAGGATAACTAATGTGTTGATAATAAGAACTTAAGAAAAATCTGAAATCTGTTGTTTGATATTTTTCAAAGGACAAGTTAGTTCTAATCACTCTTTTTTCACCAAACTTTAAAAATCCATCATTAATTAACCACCATGTTGCTCTCTGCCATTTTTGGTACAAGAGCTTTTTATCACTACTAGAGGCCAACAAAAATAACCCTTAGGTCAGAACCCACTTTAATAAAGGACTTGTAGGGTAAAGTGGCCCATTTTGCCTAACTATTGTTATTTTTGTTTAAAGCCTAGCTTTTGTACTTTAAGCCTCAAATTATCAAAACAAGCTAGAATAGCCAGTGACCACCCACTGTAATTTTTACAAAATTTTTGGAAATTTTTAAACTACTGTCATAGTTCAAACCCCTACTAGAAACCCTAGATGGAAATTAAGAAAGGAAAATGGATGATGGAAGTTAATGTCCTCCTAAGACCTTTATAATTGTCCACTGAAATCTATAAAGGCAATACAAATCCAATATGTTATCTTAAAAGAAAACCTAAACCTAAAAGGTATTAAGTCTATGTATACCACTAGAAGACCCACGTAGCCAAGGAACCCTAAGTTAATTCTTGACTTAATTTCTGTAGCTTAATGTTCTTAAATCTTGCATAATCATGACATACATGTTCATTGCATTTCGATAGACTGTAATCTTGCTGACGGAGAGTACGTCCTCGTGCCGGAGCAAGGAGCTACCCAGGAGGTTGCCCCAGACCCAGCACCAGAGCCTGCACCAGAGGACCTGCCTGCCACTGCTTTGGAAGGCAAGCCCCGGTTTTATGCATAACCGTTTATATATGCTATTTTACTACACTTAATGTTTGTAGGCTTGTACTGTGCACTTAAGTGTAGGAGTTGTTTGGAACCTTAGTTGCATGAACTCAGGATTCCCTTTTGAGATGGATACTAGTATGCTAGGTCGAGTAGCTGCTTTATTAATTAGGATCTCGGTAGAAGTCGAGTGATTTTTCTAGCACTCGCGCGAGGTCAGGAATTGGCTGTATCCACTTTCCTATCATATTGATGTTGGTTTGTGGGCAACAATCCATGGGGATTGGTTGTTCACAGGATAAAAAGTTGATTAAGGATTAAGGTGTGGTACCGTGAGTCAAGCGTTTGAACGTACTAAACATATGCCGAGAAATATGGTAAATCGGTAAGCCTAGTACCTGATTGAACCTGGCAGTGGACTTTACCCCTCACGCGACCTGAGACGTAGTCTCCCATTCCGGTTATGGTGGGTACAAGTGCGGTCACTGCACGACGGCAGTCGGGGTCAGTGGGGCATTGTACGCCAAGGCGATGAGCCCTGATCTGCTGACGGGGAATCGATGGGGACGGTTGATATGTGTGGGGACGGAGTGCCCCTACATGTCGTGTGTTTAGGTTTACCTTGCAAGGTTTAAAAACTCGATTCGAATCGTCTGCTTCTTGCAGCTAATGAGACTGCTTGATCCATGCTGCTGCATTGAGTAACAAGTGAAACTGTGATGAGATGATACAAGACGTTGATTGCTAAAGATGTTTGCTACTATGTATGATTAGATAGTACACTTTTAGCCTTAAGAGAGTCACACTTAATCTGGACAAAGTTAAAATCTTGATTTAGAAACTCAGCTAGTGCTTTTGGCAACCAAACCCCACAGCCAAACAGCTGCATGTCTAGAGGTAGAGGAGTATAGACTCCTCACACCGGGTAAGTCTAGCTGAGTATTAGTATACTCAGCCTTGCTTGTGGCATAATTTTACAGGTTCTCTGGAGGACATGGTTGCTGGAGTGACTTGGCCATCCACCCTGCCACCGGGTTGGACTGTCGAGTGGGACCCTGCCTCGGCTGAGGAGGAGCATGAGGAGTGATGGGACAGGCTTCCCCATCTCTCCATTTAATTATCGTTAGTTTATTTCCGCTGCACTTCAAAACAATGATGGTTACTTTTGCGAAAACTCCGATGGCGACAATGGTGATGTAATAAATTTTAATACTCTTCCATGCATGGTTTTATGCTTTATTGTATTTGCTCTGTGACTCACCATCGAGTGAGATTGTGGTACTTGATCCTGTCAGTGGCCGTGTCGGACTAGATCCGAGGGATTGACGGGTTATTCCCATTTAAGTGTGGTCTAGCCTCTAAGGCAGGGCTTAGGCACTTAAGTTGGAATAATTCGGGCAGTTCCGCCACAGCGCCCAGGCAGACAGTCATTATCAGCGAAGACCTTACTTCGCATGAAGAAGAAAAGCTCCTCTGCTGCCTGTCCAAGAACAAAGATGTCTTCGCCTGGTCGGCCCTCGATCTGGTCGGGGTCAGCCGTTCAATAATTGAGCACAGTCTAGGAATCGACCCTTCGGTACGGCCGAAAAAGCAGCGGCTTCGCAAGATGTCCGACGAAAAGACGGAGGCCGCCAAGGCAGAGGTGCACCGCCTCCTGGAGGCCAAATTCATCGAGCCGGTGGCTTACCCCACATGGCTCTCCAATGTCGTGATGGTGCAGAAAAAGAGCGGGAAGTGGCGAATGTGCATCGACTTCACCAGTCTCAATAAAGCCTGCCCAAAGGACAATTTCCCGTTGCCGCGGATCGACAAAATAGTCGATAGCGCGGCCGGATGCGACGTCATGTCCCTCCTCGATTGCTTCTCCGGTTACCACCAGATATACATGAAGGAAGAAGACAAGGCCAGCACCAGCTTTATAACACCCTTCGGCACATATTGCTTCATCAGAATGCCGGAGGGACTCAAGAACGCCGGGTCCACCTTCTCCGGGCTTACCAAAACAGTGCTCGAAGGGCAGGTCGGCAGAAACATATTCACATATGTAGACGACATTGTCGTCGCCAGCAAAAGCAAGGAGGACCACCTCGCCGACCTCGCCGAAACATTCGCGAACATGCGAGACGCACAACTCCGCCTAAACCCGGAAAAGTGCGTCTTCGGCGTTCGCCAAGGCAAAATATTGGGCTACCTGGTATCACACCGCGACATAGAGGCCAACCCGACCAAGATTCAGGCCATCTTGGACATGACGTCTCCGCAGTCCGTCAGGGACGTCCAGCGCCTGACAGGCAGATTGGCCGCTCTCAACAGATTCATCTCCAGGTCCGCCGAGCGAAGTCTCCCCTTCCTCAAGACACTCCGTGGTGCAAAAGACTTCGCCTGGGGACCAGAGCAGGCGGCGGCCTTCGCCTCATTAAAACAGTACCTGACAGAGTTGGCCGTCCTTACCAGCCCCGACCCCTCGCTCCCCCTGCTGCTCTACGTCGCGGCTTCGCCACATGCGGTCAGCGCGGCACTAGTGCAGGAGCAGACTGTCGAGGGCGTGGTCCGGCAGTGCCCCGTGTATTATGTCTCCGAAGTGCTGACACCGTCCAAGTGCAACATGACAGAGCTGGAGAAGATTGCCTACGCAGTCGTCATGTCGTCGCGCAAACTGCGCCATTACTTCGAAGCATTCAAGGTCCGAGTCACCTCAAACAGAGGACTCGGCGAATTATTCAGAAACCCGGAGGCGTCGGTGAGGATTTCCAAGTGGGCGGCCGAACTCTCCGGCTACCACATCTGCTTCGAGCCCAGGACAGCTATCAAGTCTCAAGTCCTGGCAGACTTCGTCGTCGACTGGACTGGGCCAACAACACAGCCAGATCCGTCCGCAGAGAAGACTTGGACGATCCATTGCGACGGCGCATGGTGCCATGCGGGGGTAGGCGTCACTGCAGTCATCACCTCACCAGTTGGGGTCAAGCACAGATATGCAGCACGACTCAGCTTCAATCTGGAATCCGACAGATGCACAAATAACATAGCAGAATACGAAGCAGTCATCCTCGGCCTCCGCAAGCTAAGGGCCCTCGGAGTCACCACCTGCATCATCAAAACAGACTCCAAGGTAGTTGCTGGCCAAGTCGAGAAAGACTATGCAGCCAAGGACCCCGCGCTCATGAAGTACCTCGCGGCCATCCGAAGTCTCGAGAGGCAGTTCAAGGGGTTCACCTTGCAACATGTGGATCGGGCCAAGAATGAGGAGGCCGACGCATTGGCCAAGGCCGCCGCCAGGGGCGAAACTCTGCCCTCCGACGTGTTCTTTCATGTCATCGGCACGCCAGCAGTCCAGAGCCCTGAAGGGCTCCAGATAACCAATGACAGCGAGGGCTACCGCACAGTCAACCTTATCATGACCGAAGACTGGCGGGCACCCATAACCCTGTTCCTACAGGGGTATTATCATCCAGCCGACATCAGTGAGGCCAAGCGTCTCAGACATCGAAGCCAAGACTTCGCACTGATTGAAGGCCAACTCTACAAAAAAGGGGTCAGTCAGCCAATGCTTAAGTGTGTCACCGAAGCCGAAGGCATGCAGATTCTACGTGAAGTCCACAGTGGCACGTGCGGCTCACACGCAGGGCCGAGGGCCCTTGCCGCTAAGGTGATCCGCCAGGGCTTTTACTGGCCCGCAATGATTTGCACCGCAAATCGGGTCACACGGTCCTGCGAAGCCTGCCAGAAGTTTTCTCCTCGGTCAGGCGGCCCCTCGCAGTATACAAAGCTGATCGCCCATACATGGCCTCTCCAGCGCTGGGGCCTCGACATTGTCGGGCCCCTGCCCACCGCTCAGGGGAACCTTAAGTTCGCCTTCGTAGCGGTCGAGTACTTCACCAAATGGATCGAGGCGCGGGCTGTTTCTACAATAACATCAAAAACTGCCCAAAAATTCTTCTGGCAGAACATCGTTTGCCGCTTCGGAGTACCGTCCGAACTAACAGTCGACAACGGCAAGCAGTTTGACAACCAAGACTTCAAGGATTTTTGTTTCTCCATTGGCACCAAGCTTGCCTTCGCCTCAGTCTATCACCCGCAGTCCAACGGGGTCGTGGAGCGAGCCAACGGGAAAATCTTCACAGCTATCAAGAAAATGCTCCTTGATGAAAAAAAGGGCAGATGGACCGATTTGTTACTTGAGGCAGTCTGGGCACTAAACACGACTGAGTGCAGGGCGACCGGGTTTACTGCCTTCCGCCTTCTATACGGATCGGAGGCCATGACCCCGCAAGAAATAAAGCACGGGTCCCCGCGAATAGTTCCGTCAGCCGTCCCCGATGTGGACGAGCCAACTTCAAAGGATCTCATCGACGGAGACCGAGTCTTCGCCCTACAGGCCCTGAACAAATACCAAGCCCAGACCAAAGCATGGCGCAACCACTCAGTCATCCCGAGGGAGTTCAGCGAGGGGGACCTCGTACTCGTTCGAACAGCTCGGATGGAGTCCAAGGGCAAGCTGGAGCCCAAGTGGGAGGGCCCCTTCATAGTCAAGACAAAAGCTTCCCCCAATGCTTACAGGCTCACAACGCCAAACGGCGAGGACCTGGAGCACTCCTGGAACATCGACAACCTCCGGAAATTTTTTGTTTGATTCCTCAGGGCCGTCTTCGCCCTTGTAATTCGCAAAAACAATCTTGTACCGGCCCGCACTCTTTTCCTCCCGGGGGGTGAGGTTTTTAACGAGGCGGAGCCATGTAATATATGTGTGAAAAATCCCCCGCAAAGACATGCGTCGAAAAAAGACCGCAACGACGGTCTTCGGCATTCGACCAACACGAGGTCACCGCGAGGCTAAGCGCTAGCCACCCTCGCGTGCGACAAATCCGCGCCGAAGTCGCCTAAGGGTGCAGCCGGATTAGCACAACAAGTGCGAAAAAATCAAAGTCTATCGCGAAGACTATCCGTGCAGAAGTCGCCTAAGGGTGCAGCCGGATTAGCACAACAAGTGCGAAAAAATCAAAGTCTATCGCGAAGACTATCCGTGCAGAAGTCGCCTAAGGGTGCAGCCGGATTAGCACAACAAGTGCGAAAAAAAATCAAAGTCTATCGCGAAGACTATCCGTGCAGAAGTCGCCTAAGGGTGCAGCCGGATTAGCACAACAAGTGCGGAAAAATCGAAGTCTATCGCGAAGACTATCCATGCAGAAGTCGCCTAAGGGTGCAGCCGGATTAGCACAACAAGTGCGAAAAAACCAAAGTCTATCGCGAAGACTATCCGTGCAGAAGTCGCCTAAGGGTGCAGCCGGATTAGCACAACAAGTGCGAAAAAAAAAATCGAAGTCTATCACGAAGACTATCCGCGCAGAAGACACCTAAGGGTGCAACCGGACTAGCACAACAAAGGCAGAAACGACAACATCAAACCGTCCACGCCAAGACCAACTTTAATCACACCAAAACAGCACAACAAAACAAACCAGACAAAGTACACAACGCCTTCGCACACATATGCAAGCGAGGGCACACAATTTCATCATCCAAGCCTCTACATATACAAGCGAGGGCACCACACTCTACAACGGGTCAACCTTAGGAATAATTCCCATCTCCCTATAATTAAATAGCATTATCCTAAGCTCCTCACCCGCAAAAAGAATTCGCAGTTCCCTTTCACCTGTATTCTCGGCGGCCGGCAAAGACAACAGTTCCTGCAGGCCAACCCCACTCACACGAAGCCGAGCCCCCTCCGCTCCACTAACTCTACGTTTCGCAACTGCCCTTCGTCGCCGTCCCACGGTGCTAGGACCTGGCACATCCCCTGCGTCCGCGGCGTGCGGCGAAGCCTCCGCCGCAGCCACATCCAAGGCCGCGAAGTAGTCCAAGTCCTCCGACGACTCCTCAGTCCACTCAATCGAGCTCCCAGAGTCAGAACAATCAAAAAACTCAGATGCAGACCCACCACATTCATGACCATCTTCCGCGGCCGAAGCCGCCAAAAATTCAGTAGTAGCGGTTGTGTGCACAGGCCCAAAATCTTGAACCTGCGCAGCAACCAAAATTCAGTAACATGTACAAATTCCCCCAACCCTCTGCACCGACTACGCCACCTGCGACGGCCCTGACGTTGCGGGAGCCTCCGCCGTTGGCTCCGCCGCTGGTTCCGCTATAATCTCCGCCGCTACCGCTGCGGGATCTTCAGTACTCGGCGCGGCAGCTGCGGAGGCATCAGGCGCGCCTTCGGTGACCTCTGGGGGCAGGTCTTCGTCGGCCGCAGCGGATGCGGGGGCACCCGACGCGTCCCCCGCAATGTCCGGGGTCGGCTCCAGGGCGACCCCAGACGCGGCCTCCGCCGGGGTCGACTCCGGGTCAGTCAGCATGCTGTTCAGCGCCCCGAAGTCGTCGACCCTCTCGCCACGCACCGCCTAGGCCAAAACACACAAAATTCATCAAACACACACACAACCCACGTCCAACAAATACCAAACCAGCGAAAACGTTACCTGAGCCCTCGCCGTCTCAGCGCGCTCCCTGACCACCTCGCGACCGTGTGGACCCCACAGCCGGTCGAAGATAGCTCCGGCGGATTCCTTCACCACGGGGTCCTCAACCTTGAAGATATCTTGCTCAAAATCTTCTTTGACTTGGTCGAAGACCTCGAAGTGCCGGCACCCTTCGCGGGAGAGCGCGTTCATCGCCCCCTCGCAGGTGACCAGGGAGGCATACGCCATAAACCCCTCCACGACAGTGGGGAGCGCCTGCAACTCCTCCTGCACCCACTCCAGGCACCGAAGTCCGGGCTCTCGGTCCGGCACTTCGAATTCACCGGTCCCCGCGCCCAGGCCACGGTATGTATCTACAAGCAGTTGGCGCATCCGCTCTGCCTCCGCTCGTGACGCGGCCTCGGCCCCCTTCACACGGCTCTCCAGTGCGGTGAGCCGCTCCTGCAGCTGCTCGGCGCGCTCCCTAGCAAGATTGCCCTCCGCCCGTGCCAGGTTGGCCTCCGCCTGCGCAGCCTGCGCCTTGACAAGGGCCTCGTTGGTCTCCCTCCTCTCCCCCGCCAGCTGGCGCCGGAGGGCGGCCTTCTCGTCCTCCAGTGTGGCCACCTTGTCCGCCAGCTTGCGACACTTGCTGTCGGCGGCCGATTTTTCACGGACGGCGTCAGCATGTTGTGTCCGAAGTCTTTCGACTTCGGCAGCCACAGCTGCCGTGAGGGCCCCCGACGCAGTGCGGCTGGCGAAGTCAGCCACCTGCAGAGCAATCGTAAGACCGCGGCCCAAAAAAAAAGGAGGGGACGGAGTCCAACTCAGCGGACCTGACGTAGCGCCTCCGTCACCTCCGTCAGCCGGCAGGACGCAGCGCCCGCCTCATCCATGACAACCACGAGGGCCGGCGCCTCGCCTCCGGCGCTAAGAGCCCCGCCCTTCGGCACTGCGGCAGCCGTCGTGGTCGCCGCGGCAGGCGCAACCATAGCAAGTTGGCCTTCGCCCAACCCTGCAACGTACCAACGAACCAATCAAAAAAAAGGGCCAAGCCAACAACTTACCACCGAGATAGTCGTCCACACTAATATCGGTGACGAAGTCAGCGACACGTTTGCCCGCCAACGGCAACGCTCGGGCCGCCTTCGCGACCTCCGCCACTCCGCTGGACGGTGGCACCGCCTTCGCCGACTTCGAGCCTCCGGGGCCTGCCGTTGCCTCCGGCACCTTGCTAGATGCAGGGACGCCCGACTTCGCCGCCAGCGGCGGCCGGCCTCCGCCAGTGGCCGCAGCCTTCGCAGCCCCCCGCTGCCTCTTCGGCCTGGCTTCAACGAGCCTGATAGCCGCCTGGCGCTTCTGTGCAGCTCCCTGGCGATCCTTGTCCATCACTGCTGACACAACAGCAGCAATATTCCGCCCGTAAGGAAATACCCTCCATTCACGAACCATGCGAGATGTAAAAAAGTCCTCGCCAGCCGTGCGGGGGACAGGAACATTCCTAGGCCAGCAACCCCCGGTAACCCTTAGCATCCGAGCCGAAGACTACCGGAGCTCGGGCGAAGACATCCTTTCCCCCGGGGCCGAGCACGTCCTCATCAACTCTCTAGCAAAACGATCAGAAACCCCAAGTCCTCCCATAGCAGTACCTAATTTTCTCTTTTTAGAGGATGGGGCGGCCGCCGGCGCAGGGTCGTCTCCGGTCTCCACCGCCGATTTCTTCCCACGGCGGTCCACATCGTCTTGACCAGGGTAGTCGTCATATGGCAATTGATTTAATTCAAAAACCCTGTTCAAGCGGTCATTCGACCCGCGGATATCCCAGCTGCGCTGGCCCTCTGTCCTCGGCACATAGCGTCCTACAAGCCGCACCGCCCCATCCTCCGCCTCACGCACAACGGCGGCCGGATCGCGGTTTTGCAGATTCAGGGCGAAGGCGGGACTCCGCACCACCCTTCCACCATGAAAAGGCATCTGGCGAGGGCATACTTCGCCCAACGCCCAGCAATGCGCCAATGGCCACACCCCGTACGCCACAAATTCTTCAACCAAGTCGCGCCCACTGCTCAGGTCGGCGGCGAGCCGAAGAGCCCCTTCGTCCTCATCCCCCTCCGCCACTTCAAAGGGCGGGTACGCTGAGTAAAAATGAGAACACATCGCAGACACGGGGAGTCCCTCATGGCCTTCGACGGTACCCTCAGCGACGTAAAACCAAAATTCATTCCAGTTGCCCCACTTGTTGCGGGCGCAAGGAACCAACTCGACTACCTGCATCGTGGTTTTGCTGGTCTTCGGCGTGAATGTGCAGGATCCAAACTGAGCAACTTCGCCTCCAATCATCCTCTTCTGCCAATGCAAACAATAATACTTCGCAAAAACTTCCACCGATGGTTGTCCGCCGTACGAAGTCGTCGCCCAGACATACTTCGACAGAGCCACTATGGCATTCGGTGTCAGCTGATGTATTTGAACGTTGAACCTGCGCAGGACTTCGCCAACAAATCGGTGCGCAGGCAAGCGGAGTCCGGCGGCGAAGAACGCCTCGAAAACGACCAACTCGCCCTCTGGCTCGGGGACTTCCTCCGTCCCCGGGACTCGACCAACTCCGCCACCGAAATAACCCAACCGCTGCATATCTTGCACGCGGGCCGACGACATCCGCGATACGCCAAAATCAACAGAATCGCCGGCGCGCAACTCCTCCGCCATTAAACTACTCAGCGTCTCCTCAGACGAAGCGGCGGCCAGCGGCGAGGGAATGGCCGGCGGTGTAGCGGCAGCGGAAGAAGACGAGGACGGCATCGCTATGTACCGTCGGCGGCGGCGGGCGGTCTACTTCACTCGAGCCAGATCTCCGGCGAACAAGCGCACGGCGGGCAGACGAGCAGCAAGATGGCGGAAAGGGCGGCTAGGGTTTTCGCGGAGCGCGGAAGGTGAAGTTCAAAAAGCGCCGACCCCCGCCCCCTTTTATAGCCAGGGCGCGGCTCTTCGGGAAACCCGCAATCCAGCAGGGCGCGGCGCTTCGGGAAACCCGCAATCCAACAGTACGCCGTCAATCAACGGTCATGTCAAAAACCCCCGCGGAACCACTTCGAGCGAGGGCAGCATCTCCGCCATCTAACGACGTCTTCGGCACCAGATGACTTTGTCGAACTGGTCCCTCGGAGGGCAACTGTTGGGGCGAAGGCAAAGGCGCCACCCTTCGCTCGAAGCCTTCGCTGCAGCAGCTGAACTAACAGAAACAAAACAGGCAGGGACACCCTTCGCCTCTTCCGCTCCAGACGAAGACTGGCGGCGAAGGGCATCCCACGGTGCGGCCTCGTCCAGCTCGGAGGCCCACGTGCAATCCGGCCCGTTGTAACGGGCCCCGCATGGCTGTCGTGCGTTACGGGCCTAATTTGTAAAAGCATTCCTGTAATTACGGTCTGTAACCCCGCTTTATGGGAATATTCTAGGGATAATCTAGGTAGCTGAGGGCACATGCGTCCTTAGCTCGGGGTGCTGCGCACTCCGGTACCTATAAATACCCCTGCACAGCGCCCGTGAGAGGGCAGATTAACAGAGCTTCTGCCATCTAGCGCGAGTGCCCAGTTGTCATCACTGTTCACCCTTGTTGGATCCCCTTGCAACTGAGAGCAAGTTCCAACACCATAGGAACAAGAATCACTAAATTCGGATTTACGATTATTTAGTTATGAATTTCTGAAGTTATTTAGTATTAGAATAGAATAATTCAAGTGATTAATTTTAATTCAAGTTTCATGGCTAAATAGAGGTTCTAGGTGATAGACAATATTTAAACAAAATTAATGTATCTAGAATGAACCAATTTGGAGCTAAAATGAATTAAATATGATTTATACAAGTTTCTGGAATTATTTTTGTCTTAAAAATCAATTTCCAATATTATTTATCTGGTTTTCTCTGTCCTCTAAACTACGCGTCAATTCCCAGGGAGTTCAGGGGCTAATCTATAAAAATTCATTAGACTCAGACTTCCACTAGGACGGACCATGGGTTAATTCTTAAATAGTTTAGGGGCTCATATGAAAGTATGTGTTCGCGAAGGGGTATGGCATGATATCGGCCGTCAGATCTCTAATTGACGCTTAGGATTAGATTCTGAAAAATTCAAACCAGTATCCTATACGTGCCCTTAGATCAAGGATGTAACACCCCTCGTGTTACAAGAACTAAAATTTGGATATGATATCATATGCATTGACATTTCATTATGTTTGTTACACCTAGAATGCATCCACTAGGCTAAAACTTCAAAAACAAGTTGTGATGTGATGACTTGGAGTACTCAAAACCCTAATGAGAACCCTAGAAACCCTAATTTGTGCCCTATAAGGTGATTTTGAGTTCTAGGAACTTTTGGACTAAAATGCATATATCAAAGTGGTAAAGTATAAAAAACTAAACAATTTTTACATTGGAAGATTTTCATGTGATGTGGAACAAATTGGACTAATTTGTTAAAAAGGCCACAAGGACACCCATATGGCTAACTCTAAAATTAGTGTGATTAGGCCGAGTTTGAGACCTTGTATTTCTTAATCCATGGCGATTTTTCCCTAGGTCACCACAACAAGTTTTTAGAGGTATTATAGGGGTACAAGTTTTATTAAGTGATTAAGCACTAAAGCTACTTAGAAATTGGTGAAAATTGGGCCTGAAGGTGGGCTGTCAGTCATAAGAAAACCCTGAACCTAGCTTAACAGTGACATTTGATCAACTTTGGAGACAGTTTGTGGTTAATTCAATGGAGTTAAGACCAGGGTCACTGTTGCAAAGTTGAAGCCCTAACATTAGTGAACAAATTTGTTATAACGAGCTTGGCCTGGTGCTGTACGATTTTTGGAGTAAATCACTCCCAAACTTACTCTGTCAGGTGCACTCAATGGAGCTACCATGGTACAGTAACTTGAATCAGATTCCAGGTTCAGTGAACGTGGCTGCCGGTGATCTCCGCGCCGCGATCCCCGTCGAGGCTGTGATTCGTGCGCCCTGGTGTGCGGATAACGGCTGGCGGTAAAAGATCTCGCGCAAGGATGAACTTAGGGCACTATACTGCCCAGTCGTCGTACCCACTTGCACCAGCAAAGTGGCCACGCGACCACCGCCATCGTATCGCCGTTTACTTCGGGCCCGACACGCCTTAAGTCGTTTCACCACATCGTCGCGGGTTGTGGAGGATAGCCAGTGACGGCAGTAAGTATTTGCCCAGTGAATGCCACGTTAGTGTTCTCTAGTGACTCATCCCCTTATCACCGCTAGCACTTCTCCGTTCAAATTCGTCCTACTCACGGTCGCCCTCTATAAAGTGATGCCCCGGCCTTCTCTGCTAGTTTGTTACGAACCCAGTGCGCTACTCCTCACCTCCGATTAGCCACCATAGCCAGAGAATATAACATTTCCCCTAAAATGGGTTGTCTGTGCTGCCGTGTGATGCCGCGCCGTGGCCAGCTGCCCCCAGGTCCGTCCTCGTCCATATTGACCGTGTTTTAACACCCTCGTGCGCTTGTGGTGCTCATCGGCTCAGCCAATTGAACTATACCGCACTAGATCATCGGGAACGAGCCGAGAAAGCCTCAAATCCATGGGTGCTCGTAGACCAAGCTGTAGGATGACATTCGGGCTTAATTGATGATTCCCAGTAGTGCACCAAGGGTAGAATTAGGTGTAGAGCAAATTCGAGCAAGGATTATAGGGTATAGTGGCTGGTACAAGTTCGCCGGAGCAACCACTCCGCCGTCGATGGTCGGGGACCTGGTCATGCGAAGAAGAAAGAAGGGAAGGACTTAAGTGCACATGTCAGTGACACATGTGAATAGTGCATTTATCCTTTCCTTGTTGTTTTAAACTCTTTATCACTTGAGATGATGCATTAAGTGATAGGAGTTGTGTGCTAAACAATTGCTGCATTTCTTTACATAAAGTTTTCTGATGCTTAGCTTTGCTTTAGAAAACGAAATGTTTTGTTTTAAACAAAAGGTGATGCTTCATATGGGATGGGATTTTTTACAAAGAAAAGACTTGTGATGGTGAATCCATCATGGCCTTGATGGGTTCAACATCTGAAAAGATGTACCTCTGTCAGGTACCAAACTTTGGGTTGTAAATGGTAAAGATGAGACCGAGCAGGTGACTTGCATGAGAAGGAAGTCTCGGTGTAGTATCTCCGTTTGAGTCATTTAAGGACTGAGCTGATGTAGACTTGCTGATCGAGGACCTTTTAACTGGCCACATGCCTCGTCATGGGTAAGCTTTGCCTCGGTCGGACCAATACTAGAAAGGCCACCATGCAATGGGAGTTGAGGGATGGCGAGAGTAGCTTGTACCCTCCGTGGCAAGAGGCTGGACAGTGGTGTATCTGTGCTCTCGGTTGGCATGAACCCATTTTGGTCTTGAGAAACCCGATGACGAGTTGGTATATGCAAGGATTAAGTGATACATATATCGTGTGGTTGGAGCCACCTGGGTATTAATCGATTTGGATCGCCGTTACTTCTCGGACATGAAGACTTGTTCACTGCCCTACACGTAGCAATCTAGTGAATTGAAGGGTTGATAAAAGACGACTAGCATAGGCTAAGTGCCTGAACTAGGATAGAAAGAAATCTAGATGCATGTAACTATTTAACCTGATAATAAAAATGGATTTTTAAGGATCCATTCATAGTAAGCTTTTCTGCAAATAGAGTCTTTGAATTTTGATGAGCTTTACCTTGACTCCCAAAAGCCAGCATATCATTGAGAAGTCTTTTTCCTTTGTCGGGTAAGACTTGCGAAAGTACACTCCGTACTCAGGGTTTTTGAATCCATGTTGTTGTAAGTGATGAAACAGCCAAGTTTTGCTGTTTCTGTTCAATGGTGGTGCCAAAGCAGGAGGAAGATCGTTGAACTTGTTGGCGGGAGGATGTTTTACCTCCCAGTTATGTAATAATAAGTTATGCACTCATACACCCGGTGTTGTAATAAATACTCTCTCTATATCTTTATGTGAATGTAAATTATGTTATTGTAATCCTTTCCGCTCATTCTTTACTCCGATTATGTGTGTAATGTCTGTGTGATGGGTGAAGCACTCTCGGGCGGTATGATGATGATATAGATAACCGAGCTTGCCGAGTGATTGCGCGCACCTGCATGACTGTCTGAGGTCCTTAGGACAAGGACATTTGTAGGTGGGCCTAATACCTTGGGAGGTTCCGTGACAGCTGGTATCAGAGCAAAGCCCGTCTCTTCGGACATTACATAGTACTTCAAAAGAATCTTTAACTACTTACCTTGAAACATTCTTTCATTCTTATCTTACCACTTTCTAGTAGTAACTTACCTTTTGAAGTCGGGTAACAGAGTGGTAAATAATAGTATGCGTAGGAAATAAGGGATCAACGAAAAGTTGATTCCATGATTATTAGGTTATGTATGTATCATGTTTAAACTACACTAAATAAATTTTCCCCTCTTATGGAGATATGGCGCGAACCAAGACCACCCAGCGCAAAGCAACCGGACCTCATGGTGTACCCCGGCATAAGCTAGCTCCTAGACATGAAGGGAGCAGCAGTGGAAGCAACGACTTAATAGGGGATTTGGAGGCCAGGGTGGCGCGACTCATGTCAGAGCTATGCCACGGGAGTAGGGAGCGTGCGTGCGATAGCCGCCTCATTGCTGAACTATCAGCGAAGGTTCAATGCTTGCATCTAGAAATTGCGGAACGTGACACGGCCATTGACTGGGTCGTAAATCCGCGCTCTTTCACCTGGGATTGTGAGGCCAAGGCTCTAGCCCGGGTAGCAGAACTAAGTGCATCCTTGGAAAACCTGCAAGCGTATTGTAACACCCTACATGAAGAGGTGCACGTATTGTACGATCGGCTGCATCTAAACGTGCCACCAGAAGTTGCAGCAATGGGAACTGGACCATCTGGAACAGCTAATGGAGGGTCTGATGGGGGGTTGCACCTTTTTGGAGCCCCTCCTTGCATGAACCTTGCAGATGAACAGTCTCCTAAAGTGGGCAGTGGAGCAGTTAAGGATGAAGAGAATTAGAATAGTATAGTTTAAGTAATGTCCTTATGTAAAATAAATAAGGAAGTCAAGTTGTACTACTAAGTATGTATAATTATTACAGTTCAGCATAATGTAATAAAGATGGTGTATGTTTGGCATGTAATAATGCAGGATGTTTTTCTTCCTCAGATGCCATCACGAACTCGTGCTCATGACGGGGCGGGAACTTCCTGCGGTGGGGAGGAAACTCCCAACCCACCACCTGTACCTCCTACACTAGCTGAGGCTATCGCTGCCTTAGTCAACGCTACCACCGACACCACGCGCTTCCTTCGTGAAATGGCGGGAAACCAATTTCAGCAACATGAAGAGGTCAACCTCAAGGACCACGAGACACCACATATCTAGAGTTCTCTGAGACCCGTCCACCGCTCTTTGTCAAGGCGGAAGAACCCCTAGAAGCTGATGAATGGGTGCGGGTGATGGAACAAAAGTTTGGGCTAATCCGATGCACTAAGGCACAAAAGCCCCCCAATTTGTCGCCCAACAGTTGAGAGGCCCTGCCAGCACTTGGTGGGCAAATTTTTCAGCCATTCAGTCTACAGGACATCAGGTCACGTGGGAAGAGTTCAAACTGGCATTTAGGAAACATTATGTTCCGAAAGGAGTGCTACAGATGAAGCTGGAAGAGTTCATACGTCTAAAGCAAGGGGGAGATTCTATGATGCAGTATCTCAACAAATTTAATCACCTCTCTCAATATGCCATCGATCAAGTGGACACAGACTTGAAAAAGAGAAATTGCTTCATGAGAGGATTAAATGACCAACTCGAGTGCAAAATGGCTATGTGTCTGGATCTTACCTATAGTAGAGCTATCAGCACAACACTGTCAATTGAAGCCAAAAATTCGGGACAAGGAAAGTAAAAAAGATATGCGGCTGAAGGATTAACTCAGGGATCTAAAAACAGACAAGGTTGGTAATCCGGCCTTTCAACCCAAACCGTTCTTCTCCTCGCCCGCCCACATATCCCTTCAGACAACCCGTGTTCATCCATCCCACTCCATCCCCTGCCTAGAACAATCAGCCGAGTGCCCCTGGTGTTCATTTCCCTACCATTCACAGTTCCTCAAGTGGCTGCTTTAATTGTGGAAAGTCTGGGAATTTCCTCAAAGACTACCCCTATCCGAAGCAGAACAAATCAAACTTTCAATAGACTTATGGGAACACAAATCAGGGAAAGGGTAACATGGCCAACCCTCCAGCGGGCAAAAATAAGAAGAAAACTAGGCAAGTTTATTATACCCAGGTGGCGACTACACTAGAAGGAGAACAGGTGATGATGGGTACGTTTCTCGTTGCCAACCACCCAGCAGTTATCCTTTTTGATTCTGGTGCATCACGTACTTTTATGAGCAAGACTTTTGTGGAGAAACATTGCATACATAGCACTGAATCAAGGGAGGGATTTGTTATTCACTCACCTGGGTGTCAGATATTTACTAAGGAAGTAGTCTTCCACGTACCCCGTAACCTTGGCGGGACATGAGTTCCCTACAAACATGATTGTTATAAAGGGACAAGATACAGATGTAGATCTAGGCATGAACTGTTTAGCCCAGAATAAAGCCATCATCAATGCGGATCAAAAGAACATTAAATTGAGTTATGGTCATGAAGAAGTCCAATTGTCCATCCCTGTAGTTGTCCCAGTAAAAGCATCTGGACAAGTTTTTGAGGCCATAGTACAAGAAATCCAGGATATTCTGGTGGTGTGTGAATTTCTGGATGTATTTCCCGAAGACTTGCCCGAGTTACCTTCGGAAAGGGACGTGGAATTTGTGATCGAATTGAAGCCTGGTACGGCTCCTATTTCTAGAAGGTCGTACCGTATACCACCCAATGAACTGACGAAACTCAAGACACAACTACAAGACTTGTTGGAGAAAGGGTTCATTAGACCAAGTTCATCGTCGTGGATATGTCCAGCAATCTTCGTCAAGAAGAAGGATCAGACTCTTCGAATGTGCATGGACTATAGACCCCTCAATGAAGTTACTATTAAGAACAAGTATCCTCTCCCTCGGATCGATATTTTATTCGATCAACTCACTGGAGCCTAGGTGTTTTCTAAAATTGATCTCAGATCGGGCTATCATCAGATCCGTATTCGACCCGAGGATATACCCAAGACCGCATTCACCACTCGGTATGGGTTATTTGAATATTTGGTTATGTGTTTTGGACTAACAAATGCTCCAGCCCACTTCACATACTTGATGAATTTGATATTCATGCCCGAGTTAAACAAGTTTGTGGTCGTCTTCATTGATGATATTTTGATATATTCTAAGAATGAGGAGGACCATGCAAAACACTTGCGGATTGTGTTAACACACTTAAGGGAACATCAGCTGTATGCCAAATTTAGCAAATGCACATTCTGGTTGGAGGAAATCCAATTTCTTGGACATGTTTTGTCTGCCAAAGGGATTGCAATCGATCCTAGCAAAGTCAAGGATATTCTGGAATGGAAATCACCCACTACAGTACATCAAGTTCGAAGTTTCCTTGGATTGACTGGTTATTACCGCAGATTTATTCCGAATTTCTCCAAAATTGTTAAACCCATTACCGGGTTATTGAAGAAAGATACTAAGTTTGACTGGTTCTCTAAATGCAACGAGGCCTTTGAACAGTTGAAAGTATTGTTGACCACTGCACCGGTTTTGGCCCAACCGGATATTGAAAAACCATTGATGTGTATTGTGACGCGTCAGACAGTGGACTTGGGTGTGTCTTGATGTAGGAAGGATGAGTCATAGCCTATGCTTCAAGGCAGCTGCGCTGGCATGAGGAACATTATCCTACACATGATTTAGAATTGGCTGCAGTAGTTCATGCCCTTAAGATTTGTCGTCATTATCTGTTGGGGAATGTATGTCATTTATATATGGATCACAAGAGTTTGAAGTATATCTTCACCCAGTCAGAGTTAAACATGAGACAAAGAAGGTGTCTTGAGCTAATGAAAGATTATGACTTGGAAATTCATTATCACCCAGGAAAAGCTAATGTGGTAGCAGATGCTTTAAGTCGCAAGGCTTCTTGTCATTGTCTTACAGTAAGAACACCTGACACTACTTTATGTCGAGAAATGGAAAAGTTGAACCTGGGGATAGTCCAACAAGGAACTTTGACGCAATTGAAGCTTGAGTGAGTTCTTCTACAAAGAATTATTGATGCTCAAAGAACAGATAAGGGTATGAAATATATTCATGAGAAAATGGAGACCGACAAAGCAAATTGCTTCAAGAAATATGATCAAGGAATAATATGGTTTAAAGATCGCATAGTAGTGCCAAACGATGGTAAAGTCTGCCAACAAATCTTGGATGAAGCTCATCTTAGTCGTTATTCCATTCACCCTAGAAGCACTAAGATGTATCAAGACATGAAACAACATTATTGGTGGACTAAATTGAAGATTGAAATCGCACGCTATGTGGCAAAGTGTGACACTTGCAGATGTGTCAAGGCCATACATATGAAGGCTGTTGGACCGTTGCAATCTCTACCAATCCCAACCTAGAAATGGGAAGATATCAGTATGAATTTCATTGTAGGATTACCCAAGACAGTTAAAGGATTTGACTCTATTTGGGTCATAATTGATCGACTTATAAAGACTGCCTATTTTCTTCCCGTTAAAGTGAAATATACAGAACTTTATATTGCTCGTATTCTTAGTTTACACGGAGTTCCAAAGACGATAGTGTCGGACCGGGGACCACAATTTGTATCCAAGTTTTAGGGCGAGTTGCACAAATCCTTGGGTACTAAATTACTCCATAGTTTGGCCTATCATCCTTAGACAAGTGGGCAAACTGAGAGGGTAAATCAGATACTTGAAAATATGTTATGGGCATGTGTCCTGGAGTTCCCACAGAAATGGGATGATTGTCTGCTGTTGGCAGAATTTTCTTATAATAATAGTTATCAAGAAAGTATTAAGATGGCACCGTTTGAAGCACTATACGGACGACGATGCCAAACACCCTTAAATTCATCTGAACTAGGAGAACAGTGGTTTTTCGGGCCTGACTTGGTTAAAGAAATGGATGAAAAAGTTCAACGGATAAGACATAACCTGAAAGAAGCTCAAGCTCGACAGAAAAACTATGCGGATCAACAACATCGATCATTAGTTTTTCAAGCCGATGATCATGTATACCTGAAAGTATCACCGATGAAGGGTGTTAGACGGTTCGGGGTAAAAGGAAAATTGGCACCCCGATATATTGGCTTGTTTCCCATTCTTGAGCGATTTGGGCCAGTGGCGTACATACTTCAACTGCCCGAATCATTATCTGCGGTACATAATGTGTTCCGTGTATCCCAGTTAAAGAAATGTCTTCGGATTCCTGATCGAACCATAGATGTGGTGGATGTTACTTTGGAACCAGACTTGACTTATTCGGAACATCCCATTCGAGTTCTGGATCAAAAGGACAGAATCACTCAAAAAAGGACCCACAAGTTTTATAAGGTACAATGGAACCAACACACTGAAGACGAAGCTACCTGGGAGACTCAAGACTTCCTAGAGAAAAATTTTCCTAGGTTTTTAGCTTAAAGTAACCTGTAATATTTATGCACCTTATTGTAAAATTGGAAAAACCCCGCACCACCCCTTGCTCTGTAAGATAAATAAGGAAAATAAGTTGTGACGTGTTTCCTTTTCCATTACTTACCCTAGGACCTTAAATCTCGGGACGAGATTCTTTTTTGGGGGGAAGGATGTAACACCAGAGGTGTTACAAGAACTAAAATTTGGACATGACATCATATGCATTGACATTTCATTATGTTTGTTACACCTAGAATGCATCCACTAGGCTAAAACTTCAAAAACAAGTTGTGATGTGATGACTTGGAGTGCTTCCTAACCCTAGAGTAAGGTACTTAACCATGAGATTGAGGTATATGGGTGTGTGTGAGGCCAAATTGAGTGTTATCTCAAAAGTTATTGGAAATGTTCATAAGAGACTAAATTTGATGGATTTGAGTGACACACAAACCCTAGAGCACTCAAAACCCTAATGAGAACCCTAGAAACCCTAATTTGTGCCCAATAAGGTGATTTTGAGTTCTAGGCACTTTTGGACCAAAATTCATATATCAAATTGGTAAAGTATCAAAAAGTAAACAACTTTTACATTGGAAGATTTTCATGTGATGTGGAACAAATTGGACTAATTTGTGAAAAAGCCACAAGGACACCCATATGGCTAACTCTGAAATCAGTGTTATTAGGCCAAGTTTGGGACCTTGTATTTCTTAATCCATGGGGATTTTTCCCTAGGTCATCACAACATGTTTTTAGAGGTACTATAGGGGTACAAGTTTGATTAAGTGGTTAAGCCCTAAAGCTACTTAGAAATTGGAGAAAACTGGGCCTGAAGGTGGGCTGTTAGTCATAAGAAAACCCTGAACCTAGCTTAACAATGACATTTGGTCAACTTTGGAGACAGTTTGTGGTTAATTCAATGGAGTTAAGACCAGGGTCACCGTGGCAAAGTTGAAGCCCTAACATTAGTGAACAAATTTGTTATACCGAGCTTGGCCTAGTGTTATACGATTTTTGGAGTAAATCACTCTCACACTTACTCTGTCAGGTGCACTGAATGGAGCTTCCATGGTACAGTAACCTGAATCAGATTCCAGGTTCAGTGAATGTCGCTGCCAGTGATGTCCGCACCGTGATCCCCACCGACGCTGCGATTTGTGCGCTCTAGTGTGCGGATAACGGCTGGCGGTGAAAGATCTCGCACGAGGATGAACTTAGGGCACTGTACTGCCCAGTCGTCGTACCCACTTGCACCGGCAACGTGGCCGCGCGACCACCGCCGTTCTGCCGCCATTTACTTTGGGTCCAACACACCTAAAGTCGTTTCACCACGTCGTCGTGGGTTGTGGAGGATAGCCAGTGACAGTAGTAAGTCTTTGCCTAGTGAATGCCACGTTAGCGTTCTCCGGTGACTCATCCCCTTATCACCGCAAGCACTTCTCCATTCAAATTCGTCCTACTCGTGGTCGCCCTCTATAAATTGATGCCCCGGCCTGCTCCGCTAGTTTGTTACGAACCCAGAATGCTACTCCTCGCCTCCGATTAGCCACCATAGCTGGAGAATTTAAGTTTTCCCCCAAATCGGTCGTCTGTGACGCTGTGTGACACCACGTCATGGCCAGCTGCCCCCAGGTCTGTCCTCGTCCTTCTTGACCGTGTTTTAACACCCTCGTGTGCTTGTGGTGCTCATCAGCTCAGCTAATTGAACTATACCGCACTAGATCATCGGGAATGCGCCGGGAAAGCCTCAAATCCGCGGGTGCCCGTAGACCAAGCTCTAGGATGACGTTTGGGCTTTATTGATGATTCCCAGTAGTGCGCCAAGGGTAGAGTTAGGTGTAGAGCAAATTCGAGCAAGGATTATAGGGTATAGTGGCCGGTACAAGTTCGCCAGAGTAACCACTCCGCCATCGATGGTCGGGGACCTGGTCATGCGAAGAAGAAAGAAGGGAAGGACTTAAGTGCACATGTCAGTGACACATGTGAATAGTACGTAGGGATTCTTTACTAGTTTTTCAAATATCCGAGGGTCCCTGCGCAAGATTGCCAACGCGGGCACGGGCGCGTGGGTTTCTCCTGTTCGTGGGTCGGTTCGGGCTGGAAGGAGCCCAGTACTATTCGTAGTTTTCCTTTTTCCTTTTTCTACCAGACTTGGAAATTTGTAGCAAATGCTAGAAAAATGGTAAAAATATGAGACCAATTTTATTATACTTCTAAAAACATCTAGTATTTAATAAAAATAGTTCCAAAAAATTTTAGTCCAAACCTTGAATTTTTAAAGATGCCTAAACCCAGCCTTTTAGAATTTTAGAATTAATTTAGTAGCTCCAAAAATAATAAAACTTCTTGGGTAAGCTTAGTTTGCTGATTAAAGCCCTTGGATGAAGTTTGAAATGATTTGGACATTGTTTGGTCCCAAACCCAATAAGCTAACCTCCTAGGGTATAATTGCCTAATACTGATAGAATACTAACTTAGGAAACCCTAGTGACTAGTGTGTACTGTGAAGGAAAGTTGTATTCAAGATACAACTTGGTATGTTTCTACTATATAACTGCATATTCATAGCATCACATAAGCATTCATGTATATGTATTGTTATGTATAGAAAACGAAGAAGAGGTTGTAGTCGAAGAAGAAGTTGTCCTGCAAGCTGAGAATCCACCAGTTGAGAACAACTTCTATTTTGACATCTATGGGACAGACCCAGAACCTCCTGCAACACAAGGCAAGCCCCGGTGCATTTATCCTTTCCTTGTTGTTTTAAACTCTTTATCACTTGAGATGATGCATTAGGTGATAGGAGTTGTGTGCTAAACAATTGCTGCATTTCTTTCCTTGGGAACTGATTACCATTCCTTGATACCTGATTTACATAAAGTTTTCTGATGCTTAGCTTTGCTTTAGAAAACAAAATGTTTCATTTTAAACAAAAGGTGATGCTTCATATGGGATGGGAATTTTTATAAAGAAAAGACTTGTGATGGTGAATCCATCATGGCCGTGATGGGTTCAACATCTGAAAAGATGTACCTCTGTTAGGTACCAAACTCTGGGTTGTAACTGGTAAAGATGAGACCGGGCAGGTGACTTGCCGGAGAAGGAAGTCTCGGTGTAGTGTCTCCGTCTGAGTCGTTTAAGGACCGAGCCAATGTAGGCTTGCTGATTGAGGACCTTTTAACTGGCCAGATGCCTCGTGATGGGTAATGTAACGCCCCGAATTTTGCAGTTGAATTTTTTTTCTTTTCTTTACTCGCCAAAATTCGGGCGTTACCTTTTCTTTTCTTTTTCCCCTCGCTCAACCTTGATCTTTTCCAAAGTTAGCGGGATTCGGTTTGGAATTCCCGTGTAAAGAAAAACCCTAAATTGTTTTATGTTGTTTGATGCACCATGCCGAGCTATGCATTCTTTGATTGTTTGAAAGTGCAAATGCATTCATCTAGGAAGATCGGATTTCGAAAATAAGGAGATAACCTTTTTCTTTTTCTTTTTCTTTTTCTTTCTTTCTCCCTCCCTCTTCCCTTCTCTCTCTCCCGCGCCGTGGGCCCCCTGGCCGACCCAGCCGCCCCTGCGCGCCCCCCTCTTGGGCCTTAGTCGGCCCAGCCGCCCCCCACCCCCCTCCCCTTTTCCCCAACTTCCCCTCTCTCTCCCTCCCATTTTCCCTCTCTCCCATTCTCTCCCTAAGCCGCCGCCACCCCTACCCCCTGCCCTAGCCGCCGTCCCCTGCTCGGCCGCCCTCGCCGTCGGCCGCCCGCCCCGGTGAGCCCCCCCTCCTCCCTCCTCCCTCCCTCTCCCCTCTTCCCCCCCCCTCTCTCCTTGGCCGGCCGCGCCGCCTGGCCGCGCCCTGCCCTGGCCCCGGCCGCCCCCAGCCCCGCCCGGCCAGCCCCCAGCCGCGCCCTGGTAGCCGCCCGGCCGCGTCCCAGCCAGCCCCGGCCGCCCCTGGCCAGCCCCTGGCCGCCCCCAGCCCGCGCCCTGGCCGCGCCCCCAGCCCGCGCCAGGCCGCGCCGTGGCCGCTGGCCGCGCCCTGGCCGCCCGCCCGGCCGCGCCCCAGCCCCAGCGTGCTCGGCCGCCCAGCCGGCCGGTTCAACCGCCCCCGGGCCGGTTCAACCGCCCCGGCTCAGCCGCCCCTTCCCCCCCGCGCTCGGTCGCCCCTGCTCGGCCGCCCTGCCCCCGGCCGGTTCAACCGCCCCCCCCCCCCTGTTTTTTTATTTTATTTTATTTTATTTTATTTTATTTTATTTTATTTTATTTTACTTTCTGTTATCATAGCTATTTTATTTTAGGTAGGCTAATCATTGTTCATGTTATTGAAATAGGAAGCTTAATTTAAAATTCCGTTATGCTAGTTGATTCACGTAGTTAATTGTTTATCTCGTTCAATGTTGATCAACTTAAAATGACTAGGTTTCCATTAGTGCATAAAACAGAATTCTTTTGTTAAGAACCAATTGTAACTAAACATTAGTGCATAAGATTTAACCCCCTGCGAGACCTTTCCCCGTTTCTTTCTAACCATAACAAATGCGATATCGAATGTCATACTTGATGCATACTCGCTTTACTTGTTCCCTTGTATGGTGTACTATTCTTTTGTATTAAATATGTGGATGTATGTATGTTTGCGCTCGCATAGAGAACGATCCGGTCGAAGAGCCCGAGGAATTCGCAAGAGAAGCCCCTGAGCAGCAGTCGGTTGGTGGAGGCAAGTGTCCTTTGACCTATTGCTGTCCTATTCATTCTTTAATTCACCTCCCGCATTACACATTTATACTTAAGGATTGACTAGTTTTTGTTATCCATGTCCTTGTTTACCTATTTGGGTCGGATTATTACTGCTTAGTCTGATGCTATTGCTCAACTCTAATCAATGAACATGATGTGATTATCTATGATACGCTGTTTTCCCTTCTTATTTATGATCATATTTGTGACCTTCAAGGGGACTCGAGCGGTTTCTCGAGTGCCTCTCCGTAAGGACCTGTTCAATAGATGACCGCCCGGGAAAACAATGCAACCATGAGGGTGGAATGGGACGCCCTTAGCTGAATAATTGGAGGAACCGAGGTGTAGATCGCTTAGCCGTCGTGCCGTCAATGGGGCTCGGTGTATGCGGCTCGCTCTGCCAAGGTTGATTTGTCCCTTGGGGAGGAGTGCGGTACATTTAGGAAACCTAACGGGTGGCTACAGCCCTGGGGAATCTTTGTAAAGGCTACGTAGTGATGCCCTGCTGGACCACCTAGGTAGTGGTCAATGGGGAGTAGCTCTCTCCGGGCAGAAAGGGAATCACGGCTTGTGGGTAAAGTGCACAACCTCTGCATAGTGTTATGAAACTGATATATCAGCCGTGCTCGTGGTTATGAGCGGCCAAGGGAGCTCCAGAGATTAGTGGTACTTGATCAGAGACACTTTGGTACAGGTGGCAACGAGATTGATGGTTCTGATTATGATTATGGTATTGGTAAGTGGTATTCTTTCCGTTTGGAAAGGATACTTTGGGCTAATAACTTGGGTTAATGTTAAAACCTGGCTTTCTACTAGTAAGTAATAACCTGACCAACTAAAAGCAACTGCTTGACTTATCCCCACATAAAGCTAGTCCACTACAGCCAAACAGGATACTTGCTGAGTATGTTGATGTGTACTCACCCTTGCTCTACACACCAATCCCCCCCCAGGTTGTCAGCATTGCAACCACTGCTCAGGAGAAGATGAAGCTGTGGAAGGAGACTTCCAGGAGTTCCAAGACTACGACGAGTTCTAGGTGTGGGTTAGCGGCAACCCCCAGTCGGATGCCTGTGAAGGCCGCGTTATCTACGTTTCTTTTCCGCACTTTGATTTATTGTAAGAACTATATGGACGTCTCAGACGTATGATGTAATCGACTATTATTTCCCTTTTAATGCTATTTGAGCACTGTGTGATGATGTCCATGTTATGTAACTGCTGTGTACGTGAATAACTGATCCTGGCACGTACATGGTTCGCATTCGGTTTGCCTTCTAAAACCGGGTGTGACATAAGTGGTATCAAAGCCGTGCTGACTGTAGGACCGCTAACCTAGAGTAGAATGGTCGTTCTAAGGATTATAGACCTCTGTCCCTGCCTTGACTTTGGTACCCCTTCAAAAGTTGGTCATACCGACCGAACCTATGTTCTACTATATATTATACCTTGCTGAAAATTATGTTTTATTCTGATCCTTCATTTATTTATGATTCATTATTTGCTGGTCATATTAATTCTGTTCTCACCCTTTTTCTTGCGATGTCTTTTGTAGATGGCTCGACTTAGACACACTGCACGAAAGTCCGTCATCCCCTTCTTACCCTCCCGCCTTGCTGAGCGTCCGCTTCGCCGTCCCGTGGCCGGACAGTCCAGCCACTTGGAGAGACTGCACCACCGCCTGCATGAGGAGCAGGAACGTCGACGACAGGAGCAGCAGGGCTCTTCCTTCTCGCTCCAGCAGGAGATAGAGTCTGTGAGGAGCTGCTCTCCTGTGCTTCCCCTGGAGGCGCCCCCTGCACCACCACTGGGCGTCCCAGCTTCTGGAGTAGCTGCTGGAGGAGATCCAGACAACGGAGGTGGCGACGACAGCTTGAGCCACGACATCGACTTCTCTGCTGACCATGAGCCGGAAGGATGGGTTGCTCGACCCATCACTCGCGACGCTGCTCGCGGGTGTCACTTCCACGACGCGCTCGACACCCTGCTACGTCGGGCACTTGACCGGCGTACTTGGTCCATCGAGTATCGCTGTGTGGTCTACCAGCATAGTCGCGGGGTCTACCCGGACCGCTGGGAGGCGACCTGCTTGGTGCGCCGTCCGGAGAACAGTCTCCAGGGCGCGGAGGCTTGCTCAGAGCACTATTCTATCTCTGAGCGGGACTCAGCTGAGGCAGCCATGCAGGATGCTGCACGGCGTGCGCTTTCGCACTACTGCTCGGTTCTCGGTGGGGTAGCTGACGGTCTCGACCTGAAGTATTACCCCCGCCGTCCATCTGGCAGCACAGGAGGCGTGATTGTTTCACCTGCTGGTGAGGACAATCCTAGGTTGAGCAGCACAGTCAACCTAGCCGCCATGCTAAACACGGAGCTGGACCATGCATTAGACGAGCTGAGTAGGGCTCGTGCTGAGATCGCCCTGCTGCAGGCTGAGCGCGCGGAGCGTCGTCACTTGGATGATGGTTCCCCCGCTCCCGTTGGGACTCAGCACCCGTACCGCTCACCTCGGCGTGGACTCCAGTCTTATGGCAATCCCGACTGCAAGACCAAGATAAATCTAGAACCATAGATCGTTAGAGTTGGATCCTGTAATTAATACAAAATATATACATAGAAGCTTCAGTCTTAGCGTTAGTCTCGGTTTTAGTTAGTCTTAATTAGACAGGGTAGTTTGCTATATCCTGTGCATTTATGTTTGTCATGATGAACTATGTTTGGTTTGGATCTTTGTAATGATTGTCACCAGAGTGTGGGTATCCCCTGCATTTTGGTTTACCTATTATGTTAATGGAGTTAGATATATAGTTGGGAAACCCTTTATTCTACTTTCCTCTTTATCTAAGAAGCTGTGTGGTCTGTGTTGGAGATCAGTGAAGATGCTCATCTGTTCAGTGCTGTTGGAGAATTCTATACTCTTTTCTTATGCTGCAAGATTTGCCAGATCAGTTCTGATGTGTGGTTGCGTTCTGCAGAAGTCAGAGAACAGGCGCAGAGGAGGAAGGCGTGCTCAGCAGGAGCAAGCCGGTCAGCAAGATGAGGCGCCCCAGCAGCAGCTGCCGCCCCCGCCCCCGATGTCGATCGAGCAGATGTTTCTGATGCAGACTCAGGCAGTTCAGGCCATCGGTCAAACTCTGGCCGCCATTCAGCAGCAGCAGCAGCAAGCACCACCCCCGCCTCAGATGCCTCAGATGCCCAGAGACAAGCGTGCTGAATTCATGAGAGGTCATCCCCCAACGTTCGCTCACTCTTCTGACCCCATGGATGCTGAAGATTGGCTGCGCACTGTGGAGCGGGAGTTGCATACCGCTCAGTGTGATGACAGGGAGAAAGTCTTGTATGGTCCCCGTCTGTTGAGAGGAGCAGCACAATCATGGTGGGAGTCTTACCTCGCCACCCATGCCAACCCCGATGCCATCACCTGGGAAGAGTTCAGAGGTAGCTTTCGTCAGTACCATGTGCCTGCAGGTCTGATGACAGTGAAGAAGGAGGAGTTCCTGGCCCTTAAGCAAGGGTCATCATCTGTCAGTGAGTATCGAGACAGGTTTCTGCAGTTGTCTCGCTACGCTCCCGAAGATGTCAACACTGACGCCAAGCGACAGTACCGTTTCTTGAGAGGCTTGGTTGACCCTCTGCAGTACCAACTGATGAATCATACCTTCCCGACATTCCAGCACCTGATTGACAGAGTAATCATGACAGAAAGGAAGCGTAAGGAGATGGAAGATCGTAAGCGCAAGATCAGTGGACCCCAGCCTGGAAGCAGCAGCCGTCCTCGTTTCTCAGGCAATCAACCTCAGCAGTTCAGGCAGAATCAGCGTCCACCTCAGCAGCCTCAGCAGCGTCAGCAGTATCAGCAGTTCCAAAGGCAGTACCCTCAGCATCAGTATCAGAACCGTCAGAGCAATCAGTCAGGAGGAGGTCAGTTTCAGAGGCAGAATCAGCAGACACCTCGTCTTCCTGCCCCCGCAACCCAGCAGAACAGTCAGGCAGCACCAGCTCAGGTTGGAAACAGAGCATGTTTCCACTGTGGAGAGCAAGGCCACTGGGTGATGCAATGTCCGAAGAAAGCAGCCCAGCAGCAGTCAGGCCCCAATGCCCCAGCGAAGCAGAATGTGTCTCAGCCTGGAGCAGGCAACCGCCCTCAGCAGCGCTATAATCATGGGAGATTGAACCACTTGGAGGCTGAAGCAGTTCAGGAGACTCCCGGCATGATAGTAGGTATGTTCCCAGTCGACTCCCATATTGCAGAAGTGTTATTTGATACTGGAGCAACGCATTCTTTTATTACTGCATCATGGGTAGAAGCACATAATCTTCCAATTACTACCATGTCAACCCCCATTCAAATTGACTCAGCTGGTGGTAGAATTCGAGCTGATAGCATTTGTTTGAATGTAAGTGTGGAAATAAGGGGGATAGCGTTTCCCGCTAACCTTATAGTAATGGGTACTCAGGGAATAGATGTCATCCTAGGGATGAATTGGCTAGATAAGTATCAGGCAGTTATCAGTTGTGATAAAAGGACAATCAAGTTGGTGTCCCCACTAGGAGAGGAAGTGGTGACCGAGTTAGTCCCACCTGAGCCGAAGAGAGGAAGTTGTTATCAGATGGATGTCGATAACAGTGAAGCAGACCCAATTGAGAGTATCAAGGTTGTGTCTGAATTCCCAGATGTGTTTCCAAAGGACTTACCGGGTATGCCACCAGAGCGGAAAGTTGAGTTTGCCATAGAGCTTCTTCCTGGAACCGCCCCTATCTTTAAGAGAGCTTACAGAATATCTGGGCCAGAGTTGGTTGAGCTTAAGAAGCAGATTGATGAGCTGTCAGAGAAAGGTTACATCCGGCCAAGCACCTCGCCTTGGGCCGCCCCTGTCTTGTTCGTGGAAAAGAAAGATGGCACCAAAAGGATGTGTATCGATTATCGAGCTTTGAATGAAGTCACGATCAAGAACAAGTATCCCTTGCCCAGAATAGAAGATCTGTTTGACCAGTTGAGAGGAGCCAGTGTGTTCTCCAAGATTGATCTGAGGTCAGGTTATCATCAGCTCAGGATCCGATCTTCGGACATTCCGAAGACGGCATTCATTACCAAGTATGGTTTGTATGAGTTCACAGTGATGTCTTTTGGTTTGACCAATGCACCAGCGTTCTTTATGAACTTGATGAACAGTGTATTCATGGATTATCTTGATAAGTTTGTGGTGGTATTCATTGATGACATTCTGGTTTATTCTCAAAGCGAAGAAGAACATGCAGATCATTTGAGGATGGTATTGCAGAGATTGCGAGAGCACCAGTTGTATGCAAAGTTGAGCAAGTGTGAGTTCTGGATCAGTGAAGTCCTGTTCTTGGGTCACATAATCAACAAAGAAGGATTGGCTGTGGATCCGAAGAAAGTGGCAGACATTCTGAACTGGAAAGCGCCAACGGATGCTCGAGGAATCAAGAGTTTCATTGGAATGGCCGGATATTATCGGCGATTCATTGAAGGGTTTTCGAAGATTGTGAAACCAATGACAGCGTTGCTAGGCAACAAGGTTGAGTTCAAGTGGACCCAGAAATGTCAAGAGGCCTTCGAAGCGCTGAAAGAGAAGTTGACAACAGCGCCTGTCCTAGTCTTGCCTGATGTGCACAGGCCCTTCTCTGTGTACTGTGATGCTTGTTACACAGGTTTGGGATGCGTGTTGATGCAAGAGGGAAGAGTTGTGGCTTACTCGTCCCGACAGCTGAAGGTTCATGAGAAGAACTACCCAATCCATGACCTAGAGTTGGCAGCAGTGGTTCACGCACTGAAGACATGGAGGCACTATCTGTATGGACAGAAATGCGATGTTTACACAGACCACAAGAGTCTGAAGTACATATTCACTCAGTCAGAATTGAACATGAGACAGCGAAGATGGTTAGAGCTGATCAAAGACTATGAGTTGGAGATTCATTACCATCCAGGCAAAGCAAACGTAGTGGCAGATGCTTTGAGCAGAAAGAGTCAAGTCAATCTAATGGTCGCTCGTCCGATGCCTTATGAGTTGGCCAAGGAGTTTGACAGGTTGAGTCTAGGATTTCTGAACAATTCGCGAGGAGTCACAGTTGAATTGGAACCTACCTTGGAGCGCGAAATCAAAGAAGCGCAGAAGAATGATGAAAAGATCAGTGAGATTCGGCGACTGATTCTAAATGGCAGAGGCAAAGATTTTCGAGAAGATGCAGAAGGCGTGATATGGTTCAAAGACCGCTTGTGTGTTCCCAATGTCCAGTCCATTCGGGAGTTGATTCTCAAGGAAGCTCATGAGACATCCTATTCGATTCACCCTGGCAGTGAGAAGATGTATCAGGATCTGAAGAAGAAATTCTGGTGGTACGGAATGAAGAGGGAAATCGCAGAGCACGTGGCTATGTGCGATAGTTGCCGAAGAATTAAGGCAGAGCATCAGAGACCAGCTGGATTGTTGCAACCGTTGCAAATTCCTCAGTGGAAATGGGATGAGATCGGTATGGATTTCATAGTCGGATTGCCTCGCACTCGAGCCGGCTATGATTCTATTTGGGTAGTAGTGGACCGTTTGACCAAGTCAGCCCACTTCATACCTGTCAAGACCAGCTACAACAGTGCAGTATTGGCAGAGTTGTACATGTCTCGGATCGTTTGTCTTCATGGTGTGCCAAAGAAGATAGTGTCAGACAGAGGAACGCAGTTCACCTCTCATTTCTGGCAGCAGTTGCATGAAGCTTTGGGCACACATCTGAATTTCAGTTCAGCTTATCATCCGCAGACAGATGGCCAGACCGAAAGAACCAATCAAATTCTTGAAGACATGTTGAGAGCCTGTGCGTTGCAAGATCAGTCCGGGTGGGATAAGCGATTGCCCTATGCAGAGT
This sequence comes from Zea luxurians, assembly GCA_029449295.1. Classification (NCBI taxonomy): domain Eukaryota; kingdom Viridiplantae; phylum Streptophyta; class Magnoliopsida; order Poales; family Poaceae; genus Zea; species Zea luxurians. The sequence goes on from JAOPSE010000002.1 coordinate 11,106,751, forward strand.
TTTCCTATAACAACAGTTACCCGGCCAGTTTGAAGATGTCACCATTTCAAGCGCTCTATGGAAGGAGTTGCAGAACTCCGTTGCAATGGGATCAGCCTGGAGAGAAGCAAGTGTTTGGGCCAGATATTTTGCTTGAAGCCGAAGAGAACATCAAGATGGTCCGAGAGAATCTGAAGATAGCGCAATCGAGGCAGCGAAGCTATGCAGACACAAGAAGAAGAGAGCTGAGTTTTGAAGTCGGAGACTTTGTCTATCTGAAAGTGTCACCGATCAGAGGAGTCAGAAGATTCGGAGTGAAAGGCAAGCTAGCACCCCGCTACATTGGTCCGTACCAGATCCTCTCAAAGCGTGGAGAAGTGGCCTATCAGCTCAGTTTGCCAGAGAATTTGTCAGCTGTGCATGATGTCTTTCATGTGTCTCAGTTGAAGAAGTGTTTGCGTGTGCCAGAAGAGCAGTTGCCAGTGGAAGGTCTGGAAGTCCAGGAAGACTTGACCTATGTTGAGAAGCCAGCTCAGATCCTTGAGATTGCAGATAGAGTCACCCGAAGGAAGACCATCAGAATGTGCAAAGTCAGATGGAATCACCACTCTGAGGAAGAAGCAACCTGGGAGCGTGAAGATGATCTAATGGCTAAGTACCCAGAGCTCTTTGCTAGCCAGCCCTGAATCTCGAGGGCGAGATTCTTTTAAGGGGGATAGGTTTGTAACGCCCCGAATTTTGCAGTTGAATTTTTTTTCTTTTCTTTACTCGCCAAAATTCGGGCGTTACCTTTTCTTTTCTTTTTCCCCTCGCTCAACCTTGATCTTTTCCAAAGTTAGCGGGATTCGGTTTGGAATTCCCGTGTAAAGAAAAACCCTAAATTGTTTTATGTTGTTTGATGCACCATGCCGAGCTATGCATTCTTTGATTGTTTGAAAGTGCAAATGCATTCATCTAGGAAGATCGGATTTCGAAAATAAGGAGATAACCTTTTTCTTTTTCTTTTTCTTTTTCTTTCTTTCTCCCTCCCTCTTCCCTTCTCTCTCTCCCGCGCCGTGGGCCCCCTGGCCGGCCCAACCGCCCCTGCGCGCCCCCCTCTTGGGCCTTAGTCGGCCCAGCCGCCCCCCACCCCCCTCCCCTTTTCCCCAACTTCCCCTCTCTCTCCCTCCCATTTTCCCTCTCTCCCATTCTCTCCCTAAGCCGCCGCCGCCCCTACCCCCTGCCCTAGCCACCGTCCCCTGCTCGGCCGCCCGCCCCGGTGAGCCCCCCCTCCTCCCTCCTCCCTCCCTCTCCCCTCTTCCCCCCCCTCTCTCCTTGGCCGGCCGCGCCGCCTGGCCGCGCCCTGCCCTGGCCCCGGCCGCCCCCAGCCCCGCCCGGCCAGCCCTCAGCCGCGCCCTGGCAGCCGCCCGGCCTCGTCCCAGCCAGCCCCGGCCGCCCCTGGCCAGCCCCTGGCCGCCCCCAGCCCACGCCCTGGCCGCGCCCCCAGCCCGCGCCCGGCCGCGCCGTGGCCGCTGGCCGCGCCCTGGCCGCCCGCCCGGCCGCGCCCCAGCCCCAGCGTGCTCGGCCGCCCAGCCGGCCGGTTCAACCGCCCCCGGGCCGGTTCAACCGCCCCGGCTCAGCCGCCCCTTCCCCCCCACGCTCGGCCGCCCCTGCTCGGCCGCCCTGCCCCCGGCCGGTTCAACCGCCCCCCCCCTGTTTTTTTATTTTATTTTATTTTATTTTATTTTATTTTACTTTCTGTTATCATAGCTATTTTATTTTAGGTAGGCTAATCATTGTTCATGTTATTGAAATAGGAAGCTTAATTTAAAATTCCGTTATGCTAGTTGATTCACGTAGTTAATTGTTTATCTCGTTCAATGTTGATCAACTTAAAATGACTAGGTTTCCATTAGTGCATAAAACAGAATTCTTTTGTTAAGAACCAATTGTAACTAAACATTAGTGCATAAGATTTAACCCCCTGCGAGACCTTTCCCCGTTTCTTTCTAACCATAACAAATGCGATATCGAATGTCATACTTGATGCATACTCGCTTTACTTGTTCCCTTGTATGGTGTACTGTTCTTTTGTATTAAATATGTGGATGTATGTATGTTTGCGCTCGCATAGAGAACGATCCGGTCGAAGAGCCCGAGGAATTCGCAAGAGAAGCCCCTGAGCAGCAGTCGGTTGGTGGAGGCAAGTGTCCTTTGACCTATTGCTGTCCTATTCATTCTTTAATTCACCTCCCGCATTACACATTTATACTTAAGGATTGACTAGTTTTTGTTATCCATGTCCTTGTTTACCTATTTGGGTCGGATTATTACTGCTTAGTCTGATGCTATTGATCAACTCTAATCAATGAACATGATGTGATTATCTATGATACGCTGTTTTCCCTTCTTATTTATGATCATATTTGTGACCTTCAAGGGGACTCGAGCGGTTTCTCGAGTGCCTCTCCGTAAGGACCTGTTCAATGGATGACCGCCCGGGAAAACAGTGCAACCATGAGGGTGGAATGGGACGCCCTTAGCTGAATAATTGGAGGAACCGGGGTGTAGATCGCTTAGCCGTCGTGCCGTCAATGGGGCTCGGTGTATGCGGCTCGCTCTGCCAAGGTTGATTTGTCCCTTGGGGAGGAGTGCGGTACATTTAGGAAACCTAACGGGTGGCTACAGCCCCGGGGAATCTTTGTAAAGGCTACGTAGTGATGCCCTGCTGGACCACCTAGGTAGTGGTCAATGGGGAGTAGCTCTCTCCGGGCAGAAAGGGAATCACGGCTTGTGGGTAAAGTGCACAACCTCTGCAGAGTGTTATGAAACTGATATATCAGTCGTGCTCGCGGTTATGAGCGGCCAAGGGAGCTCCAGAGATTAGTGGTACTTGATCAGAGACACTTTGGTACAGGTGGCAACGAGATTGATGGTTCTGATTATGATTATGGTATTGGTAAGTGGTATTCTTTCCGTTTGGAAAGGATACTTTGGGCTAATAACTTGGGTTAATGTCAAAACCTGGCTTTCTACTAGTAAGTAATAACCTGACTAACTAAAAGCAACTGCTTGACTTATCCCCACATAAAGCTAGTCCACTACAGCCAAACAGGATACTTGCTGAGTATGTTGATGTGTACTCACCCTTGCTCTACACACCAATCCCCCCCCAGGTTGTCAGCATTGCAACCACTGCTCAGGAGAAGATGAAGCTGTGGAAGGAGACTTCCAGGAGTTCCAAGACTACGACGAGTTCTAGGTGTGGGTTAGCGGCAACCCCCAGTCGGCTGCCTGTGAAGGCCGCGTTATCTACGTTTCTTTTCCGCACTTTGATTTATTGTAAGAACTATATGGACGTCTCAGACGTATGATGTAATCGACTATTATTTCCCTTTTAATGCTATTTGAGCACTGTGTGATGATGTCCATGTTATGTAACTGCTGTGTACGTGAATAACTGATCCTGGCACGTACATGGTTCGCATTCGGTTTGCCTTCTAAAACCGGGTGTGACAGGTAAGCTTTGCATCGGTCGGACTAATACCAGAAAGGCCACGACGCAATGGGAGTGGAGAGATGGTGAGAGTAGTGTGTACCCTCCGTGGCAAGAGGCTAGACGGTGGTGTATCTGTGCTCTCGGTTGGCGTGAACCCATTCTGGTCTTGAGAAACCCGGTTGCGAGTTGACATATGCAAGGGTTAAGTGCTACATATGTCATGTGGTTGGAGATCCCCAGCTGGGTATTAATCGATTCGGATCGCTGTTACTTCTCGGGCATGAAAACCACTGCCCTACACGTAGTAATCCAGTGAATTGAAGGGTTGATAAAAGACGGCTGGCATAGGCTAAGTGCCTGAACTATATATCTATACACTTGGTCATTATTTGTGTTCTTCTTTGGCGCACATATGAGACGCACTCAGCTTTATCCCTTAAATCCGGGTGTGACACCTAGTTACCACACCTCGTAGGTAGAAACCACAATAGTAACATAGCAATGTCACACTTCATATATAACTCATGAGTGCAAATGACGGCAAATGCAGGGATGACTTCTGCCTTCATACCTCTAAGGATATGAAGCCGCATCGTACCCCTCCTCAGGAAACGTAGAATGCTAAATGTAATGGTACAGTCGGACCATAAGATCACGACATAACTTCAAAATGCAAGATGGATGATGCAATGTGCATGACATGCCAACAACACTTCACTAGATATAACATGCTTCATAATAGAAACTTCAACTTCCTCAAAGACGTGAGTCAACCACATATACCATTCTCAAATCATGTTCATCAACATTATTAACATATACCATTAATACTTTCGATCAAATAAAACCTCATTGTAGATATCCGTGTTTAACACATGCAATACTTATGAATACTCAATGACATGGAATAAGATATGAGTCTAGCGATAGCAAACCACCACTGCATTTTACTTGCCTTCGCCGGGAATTCGGAATGGCACTAGGTGCGATCTGGAGCCCCACCATCTATTGTGGGCATTAAACATAGTACAAACATTCACATAGCATTTGGTAATAATCAACACCGCTCCTACGGACAACCCCAACACTGACGTGAACAACCACTGCTCTCTACCACCTGCCACAGCAGCAGCACTGCTTGTTAATTTTGTATCTTTAAAATTATTACAGCAGTGCTATCAAATAAAATATTTGGAAGCATCTACACATAATACTCTACAACTTCGGTATTCGACGGATAATTAAATTTTGCCATCTATAAGTTCTAAAACATCTGACAAGATAACCGACTGAATCTGTTTCGGACAGCAGCATAGTTAACTTCAAAGTTCGATATCTCCCAAACTACTCAACCAAAAATTATGAAATTTTGCTGGAAGTAAGTAATTTTATCCCTCTACAAAATTCTCCATAGTTTGAAGAGCCAATTCGGTCATTTACTAGATAAAACCCACCAGTGAATAGACCTGCTCGGTTTGCCAGGCAAACAGGTACAGCCACTGTAAAACAAACATAACTGGAGTTTCCAAATTCATATGAATACACTCTTTATCAATCTGGAAAGCTTATGAAATTATCTAGAACTTCTCTAACTAACTCAAAGTTTAATTCTGTTGATAGAATTGCCTAAATCTTAGAAGAACAGATTCTACCTAGAATTATGAGACTAAAAAACTGTTATAATCAAACTTCAATTACTCTCTGATCTGATGTCCGATTGAGGTGTTCTTTGCGGCCATGAAAGATCTACAAATTATCTATGACTCATAGATAGACTTTTTATTCTTTTGAGGCCAATAAGACCACGGAAAACTAGCATGAACAGAACTGTCGAATCTGCCACTTTGCAGAGACTAATTTTGAGATCAAAATCTAACCCCCACATCTGGTCCAACGAAATTGCAGCACAAATACCAAAAGAAAAACAAGATCACCTTGAACTTCTTCTTCTCTCTTCCTTCTTCCTCCCACCAATCCACCAATGGAGAATCACAGCACCAAGAGGAGGAACCAAAGGGGGGAGGCGACTGCTATGGTTGGGGGACGACTAGGGTTTCTTGGAAGAGGAGGGCGGCTAGGGTTTGGGGGTGGCTGCACCTTGGGGAAGAAGAGAGGGGAGGGTGTCTGCTAGGTTAGGGGAAAAGAGAGAAAAGCCTCCCATACCCTTGATGCAAAACCGACGACCCACAATCAAATCTGTCATCCGCGCCCTGATTCAAGCGAACGAATAACCAAATGATATCGTTTAAACGAGAGCTTCACATCCGCGGACTCTGATCTCGCAACAGCACAGAGCAAAGAAAGAAAATTTTAACTTCCCTTTTAATAATATTGGGTATCACACCCCTTCAACTCCATGGCCCATTTGACAAGGTCACACGCCTAGCCCACCACTTGGTCGAGGTCAGACCGACGAAGGCCGAGCGGCCCCTAGAATGGAACCTAGGGGAAAGCTTGAGCTCACATGCATTGATTAAAGCCCCAGGTCACCATGTTCTTTACACTAGGGATCCACATGTGACCCACATTAGAAGCCCAGTGATGCGTCACGATGTCCCAATCTTCACGACGTATGATCAATCTTCAGATAACTAGCTTTGAAGAAGCCAAGATAACTTGCTTCAAGCAGCGATAACTAGTGCAACCTGACAAATAAAACTCGAAGCCAACCACCGTCTTTAACCGGTAACCTGAATCGAGGATTCGCCCAACCACACTCTCAAAGAACCAACCAACACAGCCTACAATCAATCGAGGAGACCTCGAAAGGAGTGAGAGCACCACTTGGGAGTGGATGAAGCCGCCGCTTCTACAATCCCGCGAAGGAATTCACAAGAGCAAAGGGGTCGAGAACACTCTCAATATTTGTTAGCACACAGCTGAACAAAAGGGTTCTATTTTTAGATCATCCAAAGCTATATTACAGCATAGACATAGGGGGTATTTAAACTAGTAACAACCAGCCTTAAAGAGGTATAAACAAGAAAAGAAAGTATTTTAACGTGCTAATGTGAAGGGGCCTCTTCGGAAGATCTGCAGAGCTAAATTTCGTGTGGTTGTTTGACTTCTGCGCAACTTTTAGTATTTTGATAATAACTTCTCCTAGGAATATCCAATTGACATTGGGCTGGATGCGTTGGAAAGCTGACTTGATAAGCTTTCTCACCATGTATAGCAATCTTAATGAAACTTCGTAGAATGATGCAGTTTAATACGGAAACTTGGTCATTAAACAAATTGTTGACCTTCTGACCAGTCAGCTCTAAAGTAGGTAGTCTGCCTTTCTGGTAGATTTTATTAAGTCAGCCTTAGAAGCATTGGAAACTAGACTTAAAGAGCTTTCAAAAAAGTACTTTTGGGCCTTCATAGCTTTTGGGAATCAAAAGATATGACTGTTTCTTCTTGACAGTTCTATTGCGCTGGACTGACTCGAACATAGCTCCTCTCTGATTCGCTGTTGATATGTTTTGTCCTTCCTCTTTGGTGAACCTAAGCAATATCAACATACACGACTTAGATAGCATAAAATTCTCATTAGTGTTGAATTGAAATTCATAAAGTAGTGCGTGCACCTCTTGCTGTAGCTTCTTAGCTCATATAATTGGTCCATCAAAGACTTGGGCAGGTGATGATGTTGGTTGTACTTGAGTTGATGTAGCTTGACTTGGGGGTTGTAACATGTTGCTTAATGGCATGGTCATATCATCGTCCTCCCCTTGAAAAGGAGTCGTCCTCGACTCTGAAGTGTCTTCACTTGTAAATGGTAAGAGGTCAGCAACATTGAACATGTTGCTCACGCCATAGCTTGGTGGAAGATCTATCTTATATGCATTATCATTGATCTTGGCAATATTACAAAATGGACCATCCCCTCATGGCATCAATTTGGATTTGCGCTGATCAGGAAAATGCTCCTTGCGCAAGTGAATCCAAACCGAGTCCCCCGGTTCAAATAACACTTTCTTCCTATGCTTGTTCATGCTTGCAGCCTTGCGCACTGCTTTGAGCTCAATTTGTTCCTTGGTCTTCTCGTGTATCTTTTTTATATATGCAACACACTTGGAAGCTTCCATATTGGTTCTTTCTTGCAATGGAAGGGGCAACAAAACTATCGAAGCAATAGGTTTGAACCCATATACAATTTCGAAGGGGCATAAATTAGTTGTAGAATGTATTGCCCTGTTATAAGCACACTCCACGTGTGGCAAACATACCTTCCAATCCTTCAAGTTCTTTTTTACCATTGTTCGCAGCACATTGACAATGTATGATTCACCACTTTAGTTTGTCCATCAGTTTGAGGGTGGCATGTGGTGGAGAACAAAAGTTTAGTCCCAAGCTTTGCCCACAATGTTTTCCAAAAATAGCTCACAAACTTGACAATATGGTAAGATACGATGGTCTTGGGCATTCCATGTAGCCTCAAGATTTCTCTAAAAACAAATTAGCAACATGTGAAGCATCGTCGCTCTTATTGCATGGAATAAAATGAGTCATTTTTTGAAAATCTATCAACCACAACAAAAATAGAATCTCTTTTTTAGTCCTAGGCAGCTCTAAAATAAAATCCTTGCTTATGTCTTCTCAAGGAATTTTTGGAGCGAGTAAAAGAGTATATAAACCATGAGGGTTCAGTTTTGGTTTAGCTTTGTGATAGGTGACACAACGCTCCACAAATCTGATGATGTCTCTCCTCATCTTGGGCCAATAGAAATCATCACTGAGCAGTTTGTAAGTCTTCTTTTCTCCAAAATGACCTGTTAGACCTTCTCCATGTGACTCCTGCAATAAAAGCAATCTAACCGAATAATTTGGAACACAAAGTTTGTTAGCTCTAAACAAAAATCCATCATGTATGTGATATTTTTCCCAACCTTTTCCATCTTTATAATGATCATATGGTTTTGAAAATTCAGGATCATCATTTTATATTTCTTTGAAATTGTCAAGACCCAAAACTTTTACCTCTAGTTGATTCAACAACACATTCCTTCGAGACAAAGCATCAGCGACCACATTGTCCTTACCTTTCTTATATTTCATAATGTATGGAAATGTTTCGATGAACTCAACCCATTTGGCATGGCGATGGTTCAGTTTGGCTTGCCCTTTCAAATACTTCAAAGCTTCATGATAGTAATGAATAACAAACACTTTTGGCCATAAGTAGTGCTGCCATGTTTCAAGCACTCGGACCAAAGCATACAATTCTTTGTCATACACAGAATAATTTAATTAAGCTCCTCCCAATTTTTCACTAAAATATGCTATAGGTTTTCCTTGTTGCATTAAAACTCCTATCCCTATCCCACTAGCATCACATTCTACTTCAAAAGTTTTAGTGAAATCGGGAAGAATAATTACAGGTGCTTCAGTCAAACGTTTCTTCAATTCTTGAAACGCATCTTCTTGTGAGTTTCCCCATTTAAAATCAACACCTTTCTTTATCAATTCTTTTAAAGGGGATGCAATGGTACTGAAATCTTTCACAAATCTTCTATAAAAACTAGCAAGACCATGAAAACTTCTTACTTGACTTACATTCGTTGGAGCTTGCCAATCCTTGATTGCTTTCACCTTGGATTCGCTTTCACCTTGGATTCATCCATTTCTATTCCTTTTCCTGAAATAACAAAGCCAAGAAACACAACATGGTCTATGCAAAAACTACATTTCTCAAGATTAGCAAATAATTTCTCCTTTCTAAACTTATTTAAGACTTGTCGAATGTGTTTCACATGTTCATCAAAAGATTTGTTGTAAATTAGAATATCATTGAAGTATACAACAACAGATTTTCCAATGAAAGTTCTTAAGACATGGTTCATTAATCTCATAAAAGTACTAGGGGCATTTGTCAAACCAAATGGCATCACTAACCATTCATACAACCCAAATTTTGTTTTAAGTGTCATTCTCCATTCATCTCCAGTTTTCATTCTTATTTGATGGTATCCACTTCTCAAATCAATTTTAGTAAAAATTGTGGAACCACTTAATTCATCAAGCATACCATATAGCCGTGGAATAGGATGGCGATAGCGAATGGTAATATTATTTATAGCTCTACAATCAACACACATCCTCCAAGATCCATCTTTCTTAGGTACTGAAATCACAAGAACAACACAAGGGCTTAAACTTTCACAAAAAAAACCTTTATCAAGAAGTTCTTGCACTTGCCTTTGTATCTCCTTAGTTTCTTCAGGATTGGTTCGATATGGTGGACGGTTAGGAAGTGCAGCCAAGAATGAGATCAATTTGATGATCAAACCCATGAATTGGAGGTAGTCCAGCCAGTGTTTCTTGTGGAAATAAGTCTTCAAAGTCCTGCAAAAGATCAACCACAACACTAGGAAGATATATTATGTCGTTAGGAGAAATCAAAACATCTTTGCTCACAAGTACAAAGAGCACTTGACATGGGTTGTTCCTCACTTCTCTCAGCTCAGATTTTGTGGCTAGCATAACTAGATATTCTCCCTCTTCTTTCTTTTTATTTCTTGAATTTGGCTTGTAGCACCCACTCACCGAATTGTGGATGGAACTCAATTTCTTTTGCTATTCTCCTCCTCTACTTGCTGCACTAATTTCAGTTTTATTTTGTAAGTGTTCAGCCATGATTTGTTAAGAGGTCATAGGCTTGAGTACAAACTTTCTCCCTTTCAGATCTAGTGTGTATTGATTTGTTCTTCCACAATGCTGAGAATAACTGTCATATTACCAAGGTCTTCCCAATAGCAAGTGACACACAAACATGGGTGCAACATCACACTCCATTATGTCAACATACTCTCCAATCTTGAATAGAACTTTCAATCTTGATATCTCCTGATTCATTCAACCATTGAACATGATATGGATGAGGGTGTCACTGCAACTTCAGACCAAGCTTTTCAACCATCTCATGACTTACAAGATTATGGCAGCTTCCTCCATCAATGATCACCTTTACTACTTTGTCTTGCACTTTTGCTCTCATTTGAAAAAGATTATGTTGTTTCCAATTTCAGCTTCTTTCATTTGAACACTCAAGATTTGGGTAACCACAAGAGCGGTACCTTGCTCAAATTCACTTCACGTATGTTCTTCAACTTTATCAGTGTCATCTACATTTCCTGCTTCAGCTTCCTCTTCACTAGTTGATGTATATTCCCCATCATCATATACAAGGATCACACGATTATTTGGACACTACTTAACGACATGACCATGACCTCCACACTTGAAGCACTGAATACCACTACTCTTGGCTGTTGAACCCAGTGATGTAGAAGTGGATGTTTCTGATTTAGAACCCATGATTGGAGCAGCACCGTTCTTTCCACTAAAATTGCCTTGAATATGGGATCGCAAGCCTCCAGTTGGACCCCTTGACGCTGAGGGTGCAACAGTAAACCTTGAGATTGATTTGCTTCCTCCAGTCATGGTTCATGCACCATATGACAAGGGCTTGCTGTTCTTAGCATCTTGCTGCAGCTGGCAATCAGCTTTGGTGGCTTGATTTACCAAATCAATAAGACGTTGGTACGGCTGAAACTCAATAATGCGCTGAATGCTGTGGTGTAACCCAACCATGAAACGTGCAATGGTTTGCTCTTCATTTTCATATGCATTGTCTCTAATCATGGCCTTCTCCATCTCCTTATAATACTCCTCAACAGAGAAACTTTCTTGCCTCAAATTCTACAATTTATCGAAAAGATCACGTCGATAATGCTTCGACACAAAACGAATTCTCACTTCTCGCTTCATCTCTTGCCATGTAGCAATAGGATCCTCTTCATCTTCTTCACGATCAAGAAGAAGTTGCTCCCACCAAATTAGAGCATATTCTTCAAACTCAATAGATGCCATTACAAGTTTCTTCTCCTCTGAATAATTATGTAGGCGGAAGATTTTTCCACCTTCAACTCCCATGTGAAATAATCTTTAGAATCAGATCTACCATCAAATTTTGGCATGGTAAACTTAAGTTTCCCAAATCTCTCTTCTTGGTTGACTCCTCTATGATGACGATGACCATAGCGATGTTGGGACTAATCATCATCATCCCCAAATTCAGATTCCTCATTGTCATCATTTATTCGATTCCGCCCTCTTCCTCTACCACGTGCAGCTCCTTGATTCCTCCTCCCATGTTCACTTGCTCTTATAGAAGTATTTCCTTCACCTTCTCCCCCATCTTCATCATGGTTTCTTGCACCATCAGGGGGTCAGCAACAACCTCTGATTTCAGCCATAAGTGCCTAAAGATCTTGTGCCAACCAATCTTGCTTGTCTTCTATGCTTTGTTTGAGCTCATTGAATTGTATCATGATGACACATTCTTCAATCTCAATGTTGGAAACCATCTTCCTGCGAAATTAGGGGCGACAAGGCAACAAATATAGGTGGAATATGAAGCTATATATGGAATCTCACAACCTCACCACTCTTACCAACCAAAGCTCTTATGATGTCCCTGCGGGTTGCAAGAAAAATGTTTGGTGGTAACAAGACAGTGAAGGTTAAGCGAATACAAGACCAGAGTACCGATTACGATGGCTTATATGTGGAGCTTGGTGGGGAATAATAAACAAGGAATGCAATCTGAATCCTAGTTGTTGTAAAGTTAAATAACAATCCAACTAGAAGTTCCCTGCTTAGTGCTGACCACAAGATACGAGTGATGTAAGTAGATCAAACACACGCGCAAAGAAATTTTAGATTTGATGCAAACAAGGAGTATGATTGGAATGCAAGTGTTGCGATCAGACCCAACCAAAATTTTGCACCAAATGACAATAGCAAACTGGTTGAACAACTTGATGAAACTTTCAGCACTTGTGCACATAAACAAGCTGATTGTTCTACTCTTCTTTCACAACCTTTCTCAACACTTTTTTGGTACTTTTCTTTCTTCTCTTTTTTGATACTTAAACAGAGAGATCATATATGATATTGCACACTATATAACAACTATCAAAGAACTCAACCAGTAGCTATATCTTAGATAGGATCGAAGTTAACGCGATGGAAATGATAAGGGCTTTCGGATTTTTCTTTTTGTGGATATTTTCATATATATATAAGAGGCTCAAAGGAAACACAAAGGAGAGAGTGACCAGCAACTAAACAAAGACTCTAAGGACTGAAACTTAACAAAACTCACTGGAACAACAGATTGAAACAAAGGGCTATGACAAAATATTTTATAGCTTTTTGGTGGATAGGACGAACACAAAATAGATGTAGCTAAGGGTAAAGAATCGTATCGTGGCAACTGAGGCTTTGATACCAGATGATGCGTCACGATGTCTCGATCTTCACGACGTAGGATCAATCTTCAGATAACTAGCTTCGAAGAAGCCAAGATAACTTGCTGCAAGCAGCGATAACTAGTGCAACCTAACAAATAAAACCCGAAGCCAACCACCGTCTTGAACCGGCAACCTGAATCAAGGATTCGCCCAACCACACTCTCAAAGAACCAACCAACACGGCCTACAATCAATCGAGGAGGCCTCGAAGGGAGTAGGAGCACCACTTGGGAGCGGATGAATCCGTCGCATCTGCAATCCCGCGAAGGAATTCACAAGAGTAAAGGGGTAGAGATCACTCTCAATATATGTTAGCACACAACTGAACAAAAGGGTTCTGTTTTTAGATCATCCAAAGTTGTCTTACATCATAGACATACGGGGTATTTATACTAGTAATAACCAGCCTTAGAGAGGTATAAACATGAAAAGAAAGTATTTTAACGTGCTAATGTGAAGGGGCCTCTTCGGGAGATCTGGAGAGCTGAATTCCGTGTGGCTGTTTAACTTCTGCGCAGCCTTAAATATTTTGATAATAACTTCTCCTAGGAATCTCTAAATGATGTGGGGCTGGATGCGTTGGAAAGCTAATTTGATAAGCTTTCTCACCATGTATAGAATGCTTAATGAAACTTCATAGAATGATGCAGTTTAATACGGAAACATGGTCATCAAACAGACTATTGACCTTCTGATCAGTCAGCACTAAAGTAGGTCATCTGCCTTTCTGGTAGATTTGATTAAGTCAGACTTAGAAGCAACGGAAACTAGACTTTAAGAGCTTTCCAAAAAGTACTTGTGAGCCTTCATAGCTTTTGGGAATCGAAAGATATGACTCTTTCTTCTGGACGGTTCTGTTGCGTTGGACTGACTCGAACTTAGCTCTTCTCTCTGATTCGCCCTTGATATGTTTTGTCCTTCCTCTTTGGTGAACATAAGCGATATCAACATACAAGACTTACCTATCATAAAGTTATCATTAGTGTTTAATTGAAATTCATAAAATAGCGTGTGCACCTCTTGTTGTAGCTTCTTAGCTCGTGTAATTGGTCCATCAAAGACTTGGGTAGGTGATGATGTTGGTTGTATTTGAGTTGATGTAGCATGACTTGGGGGTTGTAACATGTTGCTTAATGGTGTGGTCGTATCACCTAGATTCGGGGGCTTGGCTTGAAGTTACAAGGTGAAGAAAAAAATAAGGAGGTCACAATTACTACAGATAGAATAGGTCCATGCACGATCTAGTGATCCCTTCCTGTGTTGACACTTCACAGAATCAAGGGAAAGGAATCCCGCTCTAGGAGAGTTGAGCATCCACAAGGAAGCATTAAGGAGCCCAGTGCACCATGTTCTTCGAGGACACCACGCTTGTGACTCCTTCGGTTGCCTCAACATATCCATAATTAGACTAGGCTCTCAAAAGCCCCCACAAACGTGCCGCGCAGGAGATCTATGGGAGCATGAACATCAACCTCGGTGCGGAGCTAAGCAATGGCGAAGGCAATGGCAGCGTCATGATGAACATCATGCTCCATGATATTTCGAACGTGACTTGAAACATCAAGTAGACACTGCATCAGGGTCACCCGCTGGTGTGAGTATGTGCTTAGCTACCGCTTGATAGAGGTCATGGCTCTCAGCTTCAAGGCAGGCCCCGAGGGTCTGGTCTAGGCGCCTGTGTCCAGCACGTTAGAGCATCAACGATCACTGCAGGTGGATCCACTACCTGGATGGGACTCATCCCAAGTGGCACCAGGGCTAAGCTCGCCTCGCCAGCCCACTCAGCAATCCACCGAAACCCCATGCCATGGTTCGCCTAGAGGTCTTTGAGAGCCTTCTAAGCGACCTCTAGCCCTAGATGTCCACCATCGCCTGTGCCATGTCAAACTAGCAGATCTGCTCCTTGAGGTCCTACTCCTTCTTGGTCCTCGCACTGGGAGAGCAGCTCACCCCGCCTTTTAAGGACATTATCCATATTGGTGGCGTTTGTATCCCGTTGGGCGAGGCACAACTGCTCCTCCATGATTTTCTCCTTAGCAAGAGTAATCTTGTTGGACCCTCCTAGAAAGCTCCGGCGCAGTCCACCAAAGTAGGAGATGCACTAGGTTGAGCTTGTCTTAGCCCTGGTAGCGGTGAGGGTGGCCAAGGGATGCCATGGCAGTGATGGCGGCGCAAGCAAGGAGCAAAGTCATCTAGAGTCAAAGGGGCATGGTTGCTTGGGAGAGAAAGCGAATGCAAAAAGGTAACCGTTGCGTGTGGGGTAAACCCTTATTATAGGTGGACTCTCCCACGCGCCCCATAACTGGGGTACCCTCTCCTACTATTTCAAGACAGGGAACCGTGTGGTTAGCTCTAACCGTGCTATAAGAAATTGAGTAGCCTAGCTCATGGGACCTAACCTGTATGATAGGACTATTAGCCTCGGACCTGCTCCCTGCTCATGGAGAGGTCTAGTGCTACCATGTGTCCCAGAAAAGAAGGTGCTCAGGGACTGCTCCCTTTGGTCCGGACCCCACATACATCATCTGAACCCCCATGGGTGGGCCCTAGACCCCACGTGTGTCATTCGAACCCCTATGGACGGGTCCTAGACCACCACCTATACTGTCTAGAACCTCGCACAGAGTCTCGAACCTCTCCCTTTGACAGCTGGATCTCCAATAGGAGGGACACAAGTCTACAAGCTAGTGTGCGACCTTGGTTCCCACTCTTCGCTCGGGGGCAGAGGTCCCTGCCGCCACATGGTTTGTAGGTCCATGGCGGAAGCCTTCGGCTAGAAGAAAGCCCACCACCCACATTCAATGCGAGCAGTCGAGGCATGCTCTCTAGAGCATAAGACATGGATAGGCTTTTGTCAGGTTGTGCAGGCACGAATGACCGCTCCGTGCACTACCGATGCAAGCAGTAGTGTGTCAGCAACACACGTAGGCCTTGTACATTGCGCCGCGTGACACCATGGCAGGCGGTTGAGTCTTGGCGACGCGCGCGTGGGGCGGCGCCATCATGAATAGTTGTTTGCTCAGGCGGTCCGAGCACATCCATAACAATAACTCCCGCGCACTTCAGCATGCCTAGCCCCTACATACGTCAACACAGCAGGTACACTCTGTGGCAGGCACAAGCCGGCAATTGGGGCAGAGGAGACACCTCGTTAGATGATCTGCACGAGGACCGAGAAGAAGATCTCTATTCGACGTTGCATTTACTGCTCCATGTAGTATATATTTAATACTAGTTGTTGAAGCTGCAGAGCACCCTTGTACGTGCCACCCTTGGACTATAAAAGGGAGAGCACACGGTATAAGGGACATGCTCTCTCGGACTCAGACTCAACACCATCCACGCTCAAACACTCAAGCAATACAACTCATAATGGACATAGGTTATTACGCTCTGGTGGCCCGTACCACTCTAAATCCTTGTGTGCTCTGGTGTTCTTGCATCTCCACAGGCTAACCCTAGGCAGCCCCCTCGTTCTTAGGATTAAGTAAGTGCATTCTGCCACCTGGCTGGAGTTTACCTCTGACAAAGTCTTTTAGGTCTTCTTTTGAGGGGTTGCACCTCAGAGCCTTAGTCCAATCCACTTTGCATCCTATGAATTATAAAACACAAACACATGAAAATCATTAGTTCATCACAAAATCACTTAGTACAATGGGTTGGGGTCAATTTTCCTTATACTGTCCCCTTTTTAGTGATTGATGACAACACAACCAAAGCAAGCAAATATTAAATACCAAAAGGTAATATGCACTCTACTTGTTATGAATGCATGTGCATAGATAAGATGTATGAGATACCAAATTGACAGATATGTGGTCATTTAGAAATTAATCACATGCTTGCATATGCAACTAGTCCCCAATGTGCGATTATGGACTTAAGCCTCCCCCTAACTCCATAATCAACATACTTCCTATCAACGAGTTCTAGGTGTGGGTTAGCGGCAACCCCCAGTCGGCTGCCTGTGAAGGCCGCGTTATCTACGTTTCTTTTCCGCACTTTGATTTATTGTAAGAACTATATGGACGTCTCAGACGTATGATGTAATCGACTATTATTTCCCTTTTAATGCTATTTGAGCACTGTGTGATGATGTCCATGTTATGTAACTGCTGTGTACGTGAATAACTGATCCTGGCATGTACATGGTTCGCATTCGGTTTGCCTTCTAAAACCGGGTGTGACAGGTAAGCTTTGCATCGGTCGGACTAATACCAGAAAGGCCACGACGCAATGGGAGTGGAGAGATGGTGAGAGTAGTGTGTACCCTCCGTGGCAAGAGGCTAGACGGTGGTGTATCTGTGCTCTCGGTTGGCGTGAACCCATTCTGGTCTTGAGAAACCCGGTTGCGAGTTGACATATGCAAGGGTTAAGTGCTACATATGTCATGTGGTTGGAGATCCCCAGCTGGGTATTAATCGATTCGGATCGCTGTTACTTCTCGGGCATGAAGACTTGGTCACTGCCCTACACGTAGTAATCCAGTGAATTGAAGGGTTGATAAAAGACGGCTAGCATAGGCTAAGTGCCTGAACTATATATCTATACACTTGGTCATTATTTGTGTTCTTCTTTGGCGCACATATGAGACGCACTCAGCTTTATCCCTTAAATCCGGGTGTGACACCTAGTTACCACACCTCGTAGGTAGAAACCACAATAGTAACATAGCAATGTCACACTTCATATATAACTCATGAGTGCAAATGACGGCAAATGCAGGGATGACTTCTGCCTTCATACCTCTAAGGATATGAAGCCGCATCGTACCCCTCCTCAGGAAACGTAGAATGCTAAATGTAATGGTACAGTCGGACCATAAGATCACGACATAACTTCAAAATGCAAGATGGATGATGCAATGTGCATGACATGCCAACAACACTTCACTAGATATAACATGCTTCATAATAGAAACTTCAACTTCCTCAAAGACGTGAGTCAACCACATATACCATTCTCAAATCATGTTCATCAACATTATTAACATATACCATTAATACTTTCGATCAAATAAAACCTCATTGTAGATATCCGTGTTTAACACATGCAATACTTATGAATACTCAATGACATGGAATAAGATATGAGTCTAGCGATAGCAAACCACCACTGCATTTTACTTGCCTTCGCCGGGAATTCGGAATGGCACTAGGTGCGATCTGGAGCCCCACCATCTATTGTGGGCATTAAACATAGTACAAACATTCACATAGCATTTGGTAATAATCAACACCGCTCCTACGGACAACCCCAACACTGACGTGAACAACCACTGCTCTCTACCACCTGCCACAGCAGCAGCACTGCTTGTTAATTTTGTATCTTTAAAATTATTACAGCAGTGCTATCAAATAAAATATTTGGAAGCATCTACACATAATACTCTACAACTTCGGTATTCGACGGATAATTAAATTTTGCCATCTATAAGTTCTAAAACATCTGACAAGATAACCGACTGAATCTGTTTCGGACAGCAGCATAGTTAACTTCAAAGTTCGATATCTCCCAAACTACTCAACCAAAAATTATGAAATTTTGCTGGAAGTAAGTAATTTTATCCCTCTACAAAATTCTCCATAGTTTGAAGAGCCAATTCGGTCATTTACTAGATAAAACCCACCAGTGAATAGACCTGCTCGGTTTGCCAGGCAAACAGGTACAGCCACTGTAAAACAAACATAACTGGAGTTTCCAAATTCATATGAATACACTCTTTATCAATCTGGAAAGCTTATGAAATTATCTAGAACTTCTCTAACTAACTCAAAGTTTAATTCTGTTGATAGAATTGCCTAAATCTTAGAAGAACAGATTCTACCTAGAATTATGAGACTAAAAAACTGTTATAATCAAACTTCAATTACTCTCTGATCTGATGTCTGATTGAGGTGTTCTTTGCGGCCATGAAAGATCTACAAATTATCTATGACTCATAGATAGACTTTTTATTCTTTTGAGGCCAATAAGACCACAGAAAACTAGCATGAACAGAACTGTCGAATCTGCCACTTTGCAGAGACTAATTTTGAGATCAAAATCTAACCCCCACATCTGGTCCAACGAAATTGCAGCACAAATACCAAAAGAAAAACAAGATCACCTTGAACTTCTTCTTCTCTCTTCCTTCTTCCTCCCACCAATCCACCAATGGAGAATCACAGCACCAAGAGGAGGAACCAAAGGGGGGAGGCGACTGCTATGGTTGGGGGACGACTAGGGTTTCTTGGAAGAGGAGGGCGGCTAGGGTTTGGGGGTGGCTGCACCTTGGGGAAGAAGAGAGGGGAGGGTGTCTGCTAGGTTAGGGGAAAAGAGAGAAAAGCCTCCCATACCCTTGATGCAAAACCGACGACCCACAATCAAATCCGTCATCCGCGCCCTGATTCAAGCGAACGAATAACCAAATGATATCGTTTAAACGAGAGCTTCACATCCGCGGACTCTGATCTCGCAACAGCACAGAGCAAAGAAAGAAAATTTTAACTTCCCTTTTAATAATATTGGGTATCACACCCCTTCAACTCCATGGCCCACCAATTGTGGCATGGAGACCCATTTGACAAGGTCACACGCCTAGCCCACCACTTGGTCGAGGTCAGACCGACGAAGGCCGAGCGGCCCCTAGAATGGAACCTAGGGGAAAGCTTGAGCTCACATGCATTGATTAAAGCCCCAGGTCACCATGTTCTTTACACTAGGGATCCACATGTGACCCACATTAGAAGCCCAGTGATGCGTCACGATGTCTGTAACACCCGGATTTTAGGGATCCAAAACCCGGGGTTAACATAAACACCAGGTATGCTGGGACCAAGTCTCATACATATGATGTATAGTGGCACAGGATCGAATGTCACATCTTTATATATAACAGGAGTTCTATACAAAATAAATAATTACATTATAAGGAGACAACGGTCCAGCAACCCAAAAGTTGACTGGGAGACGATGACCTAGACCACTCACGAACCCATCGCAGCATCCTCCATGAGCATCATCCTGCAGTACCTGGTCTTGACCTGTGGTGTATGTGAGACAGCAAGAGTGAGCTCACATACGTTCATCGCTCAACAAGTTGTGGGGAATAATGTGCATGAACTCGCCAAGGGTGGGAGCTCATAAAGTGTAAGGCTTACCAAAGAAGATGGTTAGAGCTGAGCATCGCTTTTAAAGTTGGTCAAAATTTTATTAGCAGTTACTAAGTATAAGTAAATACCAAACCCAATTAAGTAATAGAACAAAAGTATCAACATCACCTGCAATGCAATGCATATGACAAATTGAATTTAGTTCCATAGATTAATCATGTGAGGGTCCGAGCTGCTCATGACCGTGAGCACGGCTAGTATACCAGTTTTACACTCTGCAGAGGTTGCGCATCTTTACCCACAAGTCGTGTTACCCATCTGCCAAGGGGTCATGAATCCCATACACCTCTACCAAGGAAGCGAGGCAGGGTAACACTACGAGGCCTTTACAAAGTTCCACTAGCTTCCGAAAACCCGCTACAGTTTATAGGAAGATCCAGTGCAGGAATCCCTTGCAGGACCGCCATCGCAGCAAAATCCTCCCGAGGGCCTCCCTACACTGACCTCTCCCCTACTGCCCTTGCCCCTTTCGGGTAAGGTAGTCTTCCACTAGCTTCCCTAATTAATCAGCCAAGGGCGTCCCATTCCACCCTTGTGGTAGCACTGTTTTCCCGGGTGGTCGCTCCATGTTCCAATTACCATAATGATCTTATCATGAACAATAAATAACAACTGATAACAAAAAGTGTAATCATGAATAGTGTATTTCCATACCCAAAACCACATATAGCACTAGCAAGTACTACCCAGAAAGTTCAGTGGTAAACAAGGTATAAGGATAATCAAACTAGGTAACCTGTTGGGTCCCATCAAATTAACCTATGCAGATCATTATGATTAATCAGAACATGGCTGGGTAAAAAGAAGTGATCAAGGGCACAACTTGCCTGGGCCTTGAGAATCCAGGTACCAGGATGATCTTCAGATAACACGTGACCTCACTGCTAGTCGTAGCAATCCAAACAAACATGGCATAGGCAAAAATTAACATTACCCCAAACATAAGAACAAAATACACATTAATAATCTTCATATTAAAATAAGATCACAGGAACAAGAATTATTAATTTTGGAATTATAGATTTTAAGTTATGAATTTTCAAAGGTTTTATGTGTTTAAAATGGATTAAGTGAGAGATTAAATTTCTAATTGTTTTCATGACAAAACAGAGGCACTAAATGATGAAGAATATTATTACCAAATTTTAGAAACTGGAATGGTTCAATTTGGAGCTAAAATGAATTTTCTATGAATTATCTAAGTTCTAGCAATTATTTTTGTATTAAAAATCCACTTCTATTTTATTTATTCAATTTAAACGAGTTCTGGACTGGGCCTCAAATTCACAAAAGGTCAGGGTTTATTGTGTAAGATTCCCTAAGACTCAGTAAACCCCCCCGAGGGGACGGCGGGTTGATTCAACGGAACCCGAGGGGCTCTTTAGCAAATGTGACGCAGCGAAAGGGTATCGGCCGAGCACGGCCATCCGATCAGATTCTAACGGCCCAGATTAAAACGAGCCGACACCGAAACGGTACGCGCCCAGAGCCGTTGATCAAACAATCAACGATCGGGATTTAAAATACTTAGATTGATTCCTGTGCGCTCGATCCGATTTGAACGGTCCCGATCGCATCCATCCCCACAGCACCCAGATCCGTTGCCGATCTAATCTCCATCGTTCATTTCACGATCAACGGCCACAGAAGCGCCACGCCACAACCGTCCCAAGCCCTTGGATTCGATCTCGACGACCCACGTGCATCTTCCCCAAACACAGGGCACGGCCGCACAGGGGACCCCTCCCACGGCGGCGCCATGGCTGTGATTTCTCGTTCACCAAGTTCGAGCCCCCCCTCCTTTAATTCAACAGACCCATTACGCGGAGGAGACGATGGGGAATAAGGAGGTCGTGATCTCACCGGCTTTTGACACATGGAGTTTCCTGGCCACGGCATGAGGCGGCCCGCGGCGGAGCAGAGACACCCGGTGAGCAATTCCGTTGTTCCCGACCACCCAAGCTACACGAGGAAGCGCCCGAGCCATGCGGCATACACCGGTGTAGATTCCCGACCACAAGTTGGGGCCGAAGGGACAACTGGTTCGCGAATCCACGGCGACGGCGGCGGCCCGATTCTTCATCAGCTACCGCCCATGGCGACAAGCCAGGCACGCGACTTGGGACGAGAGGGGAAAGGAGCGGCGCGATTTATACCCCGTGCTGAGCCCGAGTTCAACGGGTTCCGTGTTGACAGCGTGAGCGCGGAGGATTCGCTTCAAGTTCCGCCGTTTACGCGCGGGTTGTTGCGGAGGTGAGGGATGACAGGTGGGGGCAGCCTGTCGGTGTGAGAAAGGGGAGAGAAACGGAGAATCGCCCCGCGCGGAGTACGGACCCACATGCCAGCGTGAAAGGGACTAGCGTGCGCACGAGCGAGACAGACACGTGGAACCCACATGCCAGTGGGTGCGCGCGCCACGGAAGATGGGCCACGCGGGGTGGTGTTTACTTGGTGGGCCGAAAACAGGTTCCGAAGCCCAGGTAAGCCTTCTTCCCTTTTCTTTTTCTTTTATCTTTTATTTTCTGTTTTGTTTTATTCCTAATTGTTTTGAATTTAAAATTTGAATTTGAACTTCAACATTGAGTCAAGTATACAATTTTAAGCTTCTTAGTGGAGGAATAATATATATATTTTTATTTACTTGTCTTTATCCACAAAATTCTTATTTTCTTCTCCTCTCTAAATTCTTACAATTCCTTTGGATTTTAAATTCCACTTTGAATTTTTATTATATTTCTTGTCACATTTTTATTTTATTTTGTCATAATATGCACACATAAAAATAATATCCAGCATGATGCATATTTTAAGGGCATATATTCTTTTATTAATTATTTGTTTTTGAATATGGTGTTCATATGTGATGATAAGTAAATTCAACATACACATCAAATATAGGAAAAATAACTTTCCTCCTCTTTTTTTTTATCTATTACAAATTGGGTATTACAAATCCTACCCCCCTTAAAAATAATCTCGCCCTCGAGATTGCCAGAAAGAGGATATAGGAAGAGTGATTTGAAATTTAGCTTTTAGTTTCTAATTAGTTCAAAATCAAGAGTCTCTCTTTTTATTATTAGTAAGTGATAGGAGAGCATGGGTAAGATATGTATGTCCACTTTATTATGTAGGATAGAAGATGTCTCTAGGGCATATATAGGTTTGGTTAAGAAAGTGTAGGGTAAGAAAAGACTCTATCCAAGATTGTGGATCTTGACTCAGCTTGGTGACCTCACTTGATCCTTGAAGGCTTGAGTTGATGCTCATCCTTACTTGATGAAGTTGATCATCTTCTTCGGTCTTATCTCATTGATTAGGAGTTAGTGTATATTTTTGGCTGGGGAATTTGGTTAATATAGGTATGGATGAGATAGACTACATGATGTAGGTCAAAAGTCTGTTTGATGTTAGGTGGTGGTTGATAGATTATGCAATCCATTAAGACTCTATTGATTGGGTAAGTTATGTAACTTGTTAAATAGGTCGAGTTGTAGTGTATGGCCAAGTTGATATAAGTCTCCAAATTAGGCTTAAGTGATTTAGGAGTATGGCCTTATCCTTTGTATCAGCATTAAGTAACTCAATCTAGCTTAGATCGTATTGGATTAGATAGAACCCAGATTAGGTTGGTATGACTAGATTAAACTAGTTAAGATTAGCTAGATCTACCAGGGTAGGATAAATATTATTAGGATATGTTAGAATCTTTTGAGATAGGATGAGGTATACAGTGTAGGTAGGTCAGAAGCTCTATTAGGTTAACACAGAGGGATTATGCAACTACCGGATGGGTAAGGTGGTTGCATATGTATATGGTCAAGTTAATTTAGGGCAGCACTTTAGCTTAAATCATTTTTTTATAGGAGTGAGGTCTAATCCATTTCACTAGTACTAACTAATTTATTAAATAACTCTCTTTTAGATTGGGTCATATTTAGATTAGATAGAATCTGGATTAGGTTGGATATAACTAGATTAGACTAGTTAAGATTTAAGTAAATTTTGGATTATCTCATGGTTGTTACTCTAGAGTGGGGTCAATATGCTAATTAGGGCAAGATGAATCCATAAGGATAAGGTAGAGTCTTTTAAGGTCAGTTAGTTCTATTAGGATGAGATAAAATATTTTTAAGATAAGATGAGTATCTTTTAAGATGAGACAGATCTATTAAGATAAGGGAGATTCCTTTTAAGATAAGATGAATTGGTTAGAATGAGATCTTTTTAGGATAAGATAAATTTCTTAAGCTAGATAGGTTCCAATGGGGATAATCTGGGTTGTCTAGTTATTTTATAAATATATTTTTATACCTATGTGTATATGCAGATGTAATTGTGGACATTACTCCACAACCCATCACACTCAATCAAAAATCCAAATCAGACAAATATCATAAGAACAAACATTCAAATACATAGACACTTATAAAAATAGTTTTGTTTTTATTCCTAGGATTAGGTCTCCTTTTCCAACAAGTTACTTTAACCACAGGATTTCAAAGTGTGAAATCCAAGTTTGTCTTTAGAAGTGAAAAGGTAAGAATAATCAGAGTAAAGCGGAAATAGATGAGAAAAAGATTAAGATAAGTTTAGAGAGAATCAGAGTAGCAAAGGTAAGTAAGTATTGGTTGTCCAGTTCTATCTAGGTTTCGTCCTACAGTCAACATTCCTCTGATACCACTTCTGTAACACCCGGATTTTAGGGATCCAAAACCCGGGGTTAACATAAACACCAGGTATGCTGGGACCAAGTCTCATACATATGATGTATAGTGGCACAGGATCGAATGTCACATCTTTATATATAACAGGAGTTCTATACAAAATAAATAATTACATTATAAGGAGACAACGGTCCAGCAACCCAAAAGTTGACTGGGAGACGATGACCTAGACCACTCACGAACCCATCGCAGCATCCTCCATGAGCATCATCCTGCAGTACCTGGTCTTGACCTGTGGTGTATGTGAGACAGCAAGAGTGAGCTCACATACGTTCATCGCTCAACAAGTTGTGGGGAATAATGTGCATGAACTCGCCAAGGGTGGGAGCTCATAAAGTGTAAGGCTTACCAAAGAAGATGGTTAGAGCTGAGCATCGCTTTTAAAGTTGGTCAAAATTTTATTAGCAGTTACTAAGTATAAGTAAATACCAAACCCAATTAAGTAATAGAACAAAAGTATCAACATCACCTGCAATGCAATGCATATGACAAATTGAATTTAGTTCCATAGATTAATCATGTGAGGGTCCGAGCTGCTCATGACCGTGAGCACGGCTAGTATACCAGTTTTACACTCTGCAGAGGTTGCGCATCTTTACCCACAAGTCGTGTTACCCATCTGCCAAGGGGTCATGAATCCCATACACCTCTACCAAGGAAGCGAGGCAGGGTAACACTACGAGGCCTTTACAAAGTTCCACTAGCTTCCGAAAACCCGCTACAGTTTATAGGAAGATCCAGTGCAGGAATCCCTTGCAGGACCGCCATCGCAGCAAAATCCTCCCGAGGGCCTCCCTACACTGACCTCTCCCCTACTGCCCTTGCCCCTTTCGGGTAAGGTAGTGTTCCACTAGCTTCCCTAATTAATCAGCCAAGGGCGTCCCATTCCACCCTTGTGGTAGCACTGTTTTCCCGGGTGGTCGCTCCATGTTCCAATTACCATAATGATCTTATCATGAACAATAAATAACAACTGATAACAAAAAGTGTAATCATGAATAGTGTATTTCCATACCCAAAACCACATATAGCACTAGCAAGTACTACCCAGAAAGTTCAGTGGTAAACAAGGTATAAGGATAATCAAACTAGGTAACCTGTTGGGTCCCATCAAATTAACCTATGCAGATCATTATGATTAATCAGAACATGGCTGGGTAAAAAGAAGTGATCAAGGGCACAACTTGCCTGGGCCTTGAGAATCCAGGTACCAGGATGATCCTCAGATAACACGTGACCTCACTGCTAGTCGTAGCAATCCAAACAAACATGGCATAGGCAAAAATTAACATTACCCCAAACATAAGAACAAAATACACATTAATAATCTTCATATTAAAATAAGATCACAGGAACAAGAATTATTAATTTTGGAATTATAGATTTTAAGTTATGAATTTTCAAAGGTTTTATGTGTTTAAAATGGATTAAGTGAGAGATTAAATTTCTAATTGTTTTCATGACAAAACAGAGGCACTAAATGATGAAGAATATTATTACAAAATTTTAGAAACTGGAATGGTTCAATTTGGAGCTAAAATGAATTTTCTATGAATTATCTAAGTTCTAGCAATTATTTTTGTATTAAAAATCCACTTCTATTTTATTTATTCAATTTAAACGAGTTCTGGACTGGGCCTCAAATTCACAAAAGGTCAGGGTTTATTGTGTAAGATTCCCTAAGACTCAGTAAACCCCCCCGAGGGGACGGCGGGTTGATTCAACGGAACCCGAGGGGCTCTTTAGCAAATGTGACGCAGCGAAAGGGTATCGGCCGAGCACGGCCATCCGATCAGATTCTAACGGCCCAGATTAAAACAAGCCGACACCGAAACGGTACGCGCCCAGAGCCGTTGATCAAACAATCAACGATCGGGATTTAAAATACTTAGATTGATTCCTGTGCGCTCGATCCGATTTGAACGGTCCCGATCGCATCCATCCCCACAGCACCCAGATCCGTTGCCGATCTAATCTCCATCGTTCATTTTGCGATCAACGGCCACAGAAGCGCCACGCCACAACCGTCCCAAGCCCTTGGATTCGATCTCGACGACCCACGTGCATCTTCCCCAAACACAGGGCACGGCCGCACAGGGGACCCCTCCCACGGCGGCGCCATGGCTGTGATTTCTCGTTCACCAAGTTCGAGCCCCCCCTCCTTTAATTCAACAGACCCATTACGCGGAGGAGACGATGGGGAATAAGGAGGTCGTGATCTCACCGGCTTTTGACACATGGAGTTTCCTGGCCACGGCATGAGGCGGCCCGCGGCGGAGCAGAGACACCCGGTGAGCAATTCCGTTGTTCCCGACCACCCAAGCTACACGAGGAAGCGCCCGAGCCATGCGGCATACACCGGTGTAGATTCCCGACCACAAGTTGGGGCCGAAGGGACAACTGGTTCGCGAATCCACGGCGACGGCGGCGGCCCGATTCTTCATCAGCTACCGCCCATGGCGACAAGCCAGGCACGCGACTTGGGACGAGAGGGGAAAGGAGCGGCGCGATTTATACCCCGTGCTGAGCCCGAGTTCAACGGGTTCCGTGTTGACAGCGTGAGCGCGGAGGATTCGCTTCAAGTTCCGCCGTTTACGCGCGGGTTGTTGCGGAGGTGAGGGATGACAGGTGGGGGCAGCCTGTCGGTGTGAGAAAGGGGAGAGAAACGGAGAATCGCCCCGCGCGGAGTACGGACCCACATGCCAGCGTGAAAGGGACTAGCGTGCGCACGAGCGAGACAGACACGTGGAACCCACATGCCAGTGGGTGCGCGCGCCACGGAAGATGGGCCACGCGGGGTGGTGTTTACTTGGTGGGCCGAAAACAGGTTCCGAAGCCCAGGTAAGCCTTCTTCCCTTTTCTTTTTCTTTTATCTTTTATTTTCTGTTTTGTTTTATTCCTAATTGTTTTGAATTTAAAATTTGAATTTGAACTTCAACATTGAGTCAAGTATACAATTTTAAGCTTCTTAGTGGAGGAATAATATATATATTTTTATTTACTTGTCTTTATCCACAAAATTCTTATTTTCTTCTCCTCTCTAAATTCTTACAATTCCTTTGGATTTTAAATTCCACTTTGAATTTTTATTATATTTCTTGTCACATTTTTATTTTATTTTGTCATAATATGCACACATAAAAATAATATCCAGCATGATGCATATTTTAAGGGCATATATTCTTTTATTAATTATTTGTTTTTGAATATGGTGTCCATATGTGATGATAAGTAAATTCAACATACACATCAAATATAGGAAAAATAACTTTCCTCCTCTTTTTTTTATCTATTACAAATTGGGTATTACAATGTCCCAATCTTCACGACGTATGATCAATCTTCAGATAACTAGCTTTGAAGAAGCCAAGATAACTTGCTTCAAGCAGCGATAACTAGTGCAACCTGACAAATAAAACTCGAAGCCAACCACCGTCTTTAACCGGTAACCTGAATCGAGGATTCGCCCAACCACACTCTCAAAGAACCAACCAACACAGCCTACAATCAATCGAGGAGACCTCGAAAGGAGTGAGAGCACCACTTGGGAGTGGATGAAGCCGCCGCTTCTACAATCCCGCGAAGGAATTCACAAGAGCAAAGGGGTCGAGAACACTCTCAATATTTGTTAGCACACAGCTGAACAAAAGGGTTCTATTTTTAGATCATCCAAAGCTATATTACAGCATAGACATAGGGGGTATTTAAACTAGTAACAACCAGCCTTAAAGAGGTATAAACAAGAAAAGAAAGTATTTTAACGTGCTAATGTGAAGGGGCCTCTTCGGAAGATCTGCAGAGCTAAATTTCGTGTGGTTGTTTGACTTCTGCGCAACTTTTAGTATTTTGATAATAACTTCTCCTAGGAATATCCAATTGACATTGGGCTGGATGCGTTGGAAAGCTGACTTGATAAGCTTTCTCACCATGTATAGCATTCTTAATGAAACTTCGTAGAATGATGCAGTTTAATACGGAAACTTGGTCATTAAACAAATTGTTGACCTTCTGACCAGTCAGCTCTAAAGTAGGTAGTCTGCCTTTCTGGTAGATTTTATTAAGTCAGCCTTAGAAGCATTGGAAACTAGACTTAAAGAGCTTTCAAAAAAGTACTTTTGGGCCTTCATAGCTTTTGGGAATCAAAAGATATGACTGTTTCTTCTTGATAGTTCTATTGCGCTGGACTGACTCGAACATAGCTCCTCTCTGATTCGCTGTTGATATGTTTTGTCCTTCCTCTTTGGTGAACCTAAGCAATATCAACATACTCCCTCCAGTGCAGTAAAGGTAGTCGTTTAGGACATGATTGTGCATACCAAGGAGTGATTAATTATCATAGAGTTTTCCCTGTTTGCCCCTATTAAATAGGGATATGGGTGCATTAACGTCACTAAAACAATCAGGCTTGATTGGTTGCTGCAGCAGCTCCAAGGCATTCTAGACTGGAGGTCTCAAGTTCGATTCCTCTTAAATGCATCTTTTTTTGTGCAATTACTAGGGGCAACAACGTCCAAATCCCAGACCCACGCGCGCTATGACTTCTTTTTGTGCACGCTCGGTCACGCGCAGAATGACTTCTTTTACTGCACCGGAGGGAGTACACGACTTAGCTAGCATAAAATTCTCATTAGTGTTGAATTGAAATTCATAAAGTAGTGCGTGCACCTCTTGCTGTAGCTTCTTAGCTCATATAATTGGTCCATCAAAGACTTGGGCAGGTGATGATGTTGGTTGTACTTGAGTTGATGTAGCTTGACTTGGGGGTTGTAACATGTTGCTTAATGGCATGGTCATATCATTGTCCTCCCCTTGAAAAGGAGTCGTCCTCGACTCTGAAGTGTCTTCACTTGTAAATGGTAAGAGGTCAGCAACATTGAACATGTTGCTCACGCCATAGCTTGGTGGAAGATCTATCTTATATGCATTATCATTGATCTTGGCAATATTACAAAATGGACCATCCCCTCATGGCATCAATTTGGATTTGCGCTGATCAGGAAAATGCTCCTTGCGCAAGTGAATCCAAACCGAGTCCCCCGGTTCAAATAACACTTTCTTCCTATGCTTGTTCATGCTTGCAGCCTTGCGCACTGCTTTGAGCTCAATTTGTTCCTTGGTCTTCTCGTGTATCTTTTTTATATATGCAACACACTTGGAAGCTTCCATATTGGTTCTTTCTTGCAATGGAAGGGGCAACAAAACTATCGAAGCAATAGGTTTGAACCCATATACAATTTCGAAGGGGCATAAATTAGTTGTAGAATGTATTGCCCTGTTATAAGCACACTCCACGTGTGGCAAACATACCTTCCAATCCTTCAAGTTCTTTTTTACCATTGTTCGCAGCACATTGACAATGTATGATTCACCACTTTAGTTTGTCCATCAGTTTGAGGGTGGCATGTGGTGGAGAACAAAAGTTTAGTCCCAAGCTTTGCCCACAATGTTTTCCAAAAATAGCTCACAAACTTGACAATATGGTAAGATACGATGGTCTTGGGCATTCCATGTAGCCTCAAGATTTCTCTAAAAACAAATTAGCAACATGTGAAGCATCGTCGCTCTTATTGCATGGAATAAAATGAGTCATTTTTTGAAAATCTATCAACCACAACAAAAATAGAATCTCTTTTTTAGTCCTAGGCAGCTCTAAAATAAAATCCTTGCTTATGTCTTCTCAAGGAATTTTTGGAGCGAGTAAAAGAGTATATAAACCATGAGGGTTCAGTTTTGGTTTAGCTTTGTGATAGGTGACACAACGCTCCACAAATCTGATGATGTCTCTCCTCATCTTGGGCCAATAGAAATCATCACTGAGCAGTTTGTAAGTCTTCTTTTCTCCAAAATGACCTGTTAGACCTTCTCCATGTGACTCCTGCAATAAAAGCAATCTAACCGAATAATTTGGAACACAAAGTTTGTTAGCTCTAAACAAAAATCCATCATGTATGTGATATTTTTCCCAACCTTTTCCATCTTTATAATGATCATATGGTTTTGAAAATTCAGGATCATCATTTTACATTTCTTTGAAATTGTCAAGACCCAAAACTTTTACCTCTAGTTGATTCAACAACACATTCCTTCGAGACAAAGCATCAGCGACCACATTGTCCTTACCTTTCTTATATTTCATAATGTATGGAAATGTTTCGATGAACTCAACCCATTTGGCATGGCGATGGTTCAGTTTGGCTTGCCCTTTCAAATACTTCAAAGCTTCATGATAGTAATGAATAACAAACACTTTTGGCCATAAGTAGTGCTGCCATGTTTCAAGCACTCGGACCAAAGCATACAATTCTTTGTCATACACAGAATAATTTAATTAAGCTCCTCCCAATTTTTCACTAAAATATGCTATAGGTTTTCCTTGTTGCATTAAAACTCCTATCCCTATCCCACTAGCATCACATTCTACTTCAAAAGTTTTAGTGAAATCGGGAAGAATAATTACAGGTGCTTCAGTCAAACGTTTCTTCAATTCTTGAAACGCATCTTCTTGTGAGTTTCCCCATTTAAAATCAACACCTTTCTTTATCAATTCTTTTAAAGGGGATGCAATGGTACTGAAATCTTTCACAAATCTTCTATAAAAACTAGCAAGACCATGAAAACTTCTTACTTGACTTACATTCGTTGGAGCTTGCCAATCCTTGATTGCTTTCACCTTGGATTCGCTTTCACCTTGGATTCATCCATTTCTATTCCTTTTCCTGAAATAACAAAGCCAAGAAACACAACATGGTCTATGCAAAAACTACATTTCTCAAGATTAGCAAATAATTTCTCCTTTCTAAACTTATTTAAGACTTGTCGAATGTGTTTCACATGTTCATCAAAAGATTTGTTGTAAATTAGAATATCATTGAAGTATACAACAACAGATTTTCCAATGAAAGTTCTTAAGACATGGTTCATTAATCTCATAAAAGTACTAGGGGCATTTGTCAAACCAAATGGCATCACTAACCATTCATACAACCCAAATTTTGTTTTAAGTGTCATTCTCCATTCATCTCCAGTTTTCATTCTTATTTGATGGTATCCACTTCTCAAATCAATTTTAGTAAAAATTGTGGAACCACTTAATTCATCAAGCATACCATATAGCCGTGGAATAGGATGGCGATAGCGAATGGTAATATTATTTATAGCTCTACAATCAACACACATCCTCCAAGATCCATCTTTCTTAGGTACTGAAATCACAAGAATAACACAAGGGCTTAAACTTTCACAAAAAAACCTTTATCAAGAAGTTCTTGCACTTGCCTTTGTATCTCCTTAGTTTCTTCAGGATTGGTTCGATATGGTGGACGGTTAGGAAGTGCAGCCAAGAATGAGATCAATTTGATGATCAAACCCATGAATTGGAGGTAGTCCAGCCAGTGTTTCTTGTGGAAATAAGTCTTCAAAGTCCTGCAAAAGATCAACCACAACACTAGGAAGATATGTTATGTCGTTAGGAGAAATCAAAACATCTTTGCTCACAAGTACAAAGAGCACTTGACATGGGTTGTTCCTCACTTCTCTCAACTCAGATTTTGTGGCTAGCATAACTAGATATTCTCCCTCTTCTTTCTTTTTATTTCTTGAATTTGGCTTGTAGCACCCACTCACCGAATTGTGGATGGAACTCAATTTCTTTTGCTCTTCTCCTCCTCTACTTGCTGCACTAATTTCAGTTTTATTTTGTAAGTGTTCAGCCATGATTTGTTAAGAGGTCATAGGCTTGAGTACAAACTTTCTCCCTTTCAGATCTAGTGTGTATTGATTTGTTCTTCCACAATGCTGAGAATAACTGTCATATTACCAAGGTCTTCCCAACAGCAAGTGACACACAAACATGGGTGCAACATCACACTCCATTATGTCAACATACTCTCCAATCTTGAATAGAACTTTCAATCTTGATATCTCCTGATTCATTCAACCATTGAACATGATATGGATGAGGGTGTCACTGCAACTTCAGACCAAGCTTTTCAACCATCTCATGACTTACAAGATTATGGCAGCTTCCTCCATCAATGATCACCTTTACTACTTTGTCTTGCACTTTTGCTCTCATTTGAAAAAGATTATGTTGTTTCCAATTTCAGCTTCTTTCATTTGAACACTCAAGATTTGGGTAACCACAAGAGCGGTACCTTGCTCAAATTCACTTCACGTATGTTCTTCAACTTTATCAGTGTCATCTACATTTCCTGCTTCAGCTTCCTCTTCACTAGTTGATGTATATTCCCCATCATCATATACAAGGATCACACGATTATTTGGACACTACTTAACGACATGACCATGACCTCCACACTTGAAGCACTGAATACCACTACTCTTGGCTGTTGAACCCACTGATGTAGAAGTGGATGTTTCTGATTTAGAACCCATGATTGGAGCAGCATCGTTCTTTCCACTAAAATTGCCTTGAATATGGGATCGCAAGCCTCCAGTTGGACCCCTTGACGCTGAGGGTGCAACAGTAAACCTTGAGATTGATTTGCTTCCTCTAGTCATGGTTCATGCACCATATGACAAGGGCTTGCTGTTCTTAGCATCTTGCTGCAGCTGGCAATCAGCTTTGGTGGCTTGATTTACCAAATCAATAAGACGTTGGTACGGCTGAAACTCAATAATGCGCTGAATGCTGTGGTGTAACCCAACCATGAAACGTGCAATGGTTTGCTCTTCATTTTCATACGCATTGTCTCTAATCATGGCCTTCTCCATCTCCTTATAATACTCCTCAACAGAGAAACTTTCTTGCCTCAAATTCTACAATTTATCGAAAAGATCACGTCGATAATGCTTCGACACAAAACGAATTCTCACTTCTCGCTTCATCTCTTGCCATGTAGCAATAGGATCCTCTTCATCTTCTTCACGATCAAGAAGAAGTTGCTCCCACCAAATTAGAGCATATTCTTCAAACGCAATAGATGCCATTACAAGTTTCTTCTCCTCTGAATAATTATGTAGGCGGAAGATTTTTTCCACCTTCAACTCCCATGTGAAATAATCTTTAGAATCAGATCTACCATCAAATTTTGGCATGGTAAACTTAAGTTTCCCAAATCTCTCTTCTTGGTTGACTCCTCTATGATGACGATGACCATAGCGATGTTGGGACTAATCATCATCATCCCCAAATTCAGATTCCTCATTGTCATCATTTATTCGATTCCGCCCTCTTCCTCTACCACGTGCAGCTCCTTGATTCCTCCTCCCATGTTCACTTGCTCTTATAGAAGTATTTCCTTCACCTTCTCCCCCATCTTCATCATGGTTTCTTGCACCATCAGGGGGTCAGCAACAACCTCTGATTTCAGCCATAAGTGCCTAAAGATCTTGTGCCAACCAATCTTGCTTGTCTTCTATGCTTTGTTTGAGCTCATTGAATTGTATCATGATGACACATTCTTCAATCTCAATGTTGGAAACCATCTTCCTGCGAAATTAGGGGCGACAAGGCAACAAATATAGGTGGAATATGAAGCTATATATGGAATCTCACAACCTCACCACTCTTACCAACCAAAGCTCTTATGATGTCCCTGCGGGTTGCAAGAAAAATGTTTGGTGGTAACAAGACAGTGAAGGTTAAGCGAATACAAGACCAGAGTACCGATTACGATGGCTTATATGTGGAGCTTGGTGGGGAATAATAAACAAGGAATGCAATCTGAATCCTAGTTGTTGTAAAGTTAAATAACAATCCAACTAGAAGTTCCCTGCTTAGTGCTGACCACAAGATACGAGTGATGTAAGTAGATCAAACACACGCGCAAAGAAATTTTAGATTTGATGCAAACAAGGAGTATGATTGGAATGCAAGTGTTGCGATCAGACCCAACCAAAATTTTGCACCAAATGACAATAGCAAACTGGTTGAACAACTTGATGAAACTTTCAGCACTTGTGCACATAAACAAGCTGATTGTTCTACTCTTCTTTCACAACCTTTCTCAACACTTTTTTGGTACTTTTCTTTCTTCTCTTTTTTGATACTTAAACAGAGAGATCATATATGATATTGCACACTATATAACAACTATCAAAGAACTCAACCAGTAGCTATATCTTAGATAGGATCGAAGTTAACGCGATGGAAATGATAAGGGCTTTCGGATTTTTCTTTTTGTGGATATTTTCATATATATATAAGAGGCTCAAAGGAAACACAAAGGAGAGAGTGACCAGCAACTAAACAAAGACTCTAAGGACTGAAACTTAACAAAACTCACTGGAACAACAGATTGAAACAAAGGGCTATGACAAAATATTTTATAGCTTTTTGGTGGATAGGACGAACACAAAATAGATGTAGCTAAGGGTAAAGAATCGTATCGTGGCAACTGAGGCTTTGATACCAGATGATGCGTCACGATGTCTCGATCTTCACGACGTAGGATCAATCTTCAGATAACTAGCTTCGAAGAAGCCAAGATAACTTGCTGCAAGCAGCGATAACTAGTGCAACCTAACAAATAAAACCCGAA
Organism: Zea luxurians; assembly: GCA_029449295.1. Lineage (NCBI taxonomy): Eukaryota > Viridiplantae > Streptophyta > Magnoliopsida > Poales > Poaceae > Zea > Zea luxurians. The sequence continues at coordinate 11,141,890 of JAOPSE010000002.1, forward strand.
GCCAACCACCGTCTTGAACCGGCAACCTGAATCAAGGATTCGCCCAACCACACTCTCAAAGAACCAACCAACACGGCCTACAATCAATCGAGGAGGCCTCGAAGGGAGTAGGAGCACCACTTGGGAGCGGATGAATCCGTCGCATCTGCAATCCCGCGAAGGAATTCACAAGAGTAAAGGGGTAGAGATCACTCTCAATATATGTTAGCACACAACTGAACAAAAGGGTTCTGTTTTTAGATCATCCAAAGTTGTCTTACATCATAAACATACGGGGTATTTATACTAGTAATAACCAGCCTTAGAGAGGTATAAACATGAAAAGAAAGTATTTTAACGTGCTAATGTGAAGGGGCCTCTTCGGGAGATCTGGAGAGCTGAATTCCGTGTGGCTGTTTAACTTCTGCGCAGCCTTAAATATTTTGATAATAACTTCTCCTAGGAATCTCTAAATGATGTGGGGCTGGATGCGTTGGAAAGCTAATTTGATAAGCTTTCTCACCATGTATAGAATGCTTAATGAAACTTCATAGAATGATGCAGTTTAATACGGAAACATGGTCATCAAATAGACTATTGACCTTCTGATCAGTCAGCACTAAAGTAGGTCATCTGCCTTTCTGGTAGATTTGATTAAGTCAGACTTAGAAGCAATGGAAACTAGACTTTAAGAGCTTTCCAAAAAGTACTTGTGAGCCTTCATAGCTTTTGGGAATCGAAAGATATGACTCTTTCTTCTGGACGGTTCTGTTGCGTTGGACTGACTCGAACTTAGCTCTTCTCTCTGATTCGCCCTTGATATGTTTTGTCCTTCCTCTTTGGTGAACATAAGCGATATCAACATACAAGACTTACCTATCATAAAGTTATCATTAGTGTTTAATTGAAATTCATAAAATAGCGTGTGCACCTCTTGTTGTAGCTTCTTAGCTCGTGTAATTGGTCCATCAAAGACTTGGGTAGGTGATGATGTTGGTTGTATTTGAGTTGATGTAGCATGACTTGGGGGTTGTAACATGTTGCTTAATGGTGTGGTCGTATCACCTAGATTCGGGGGCTTGGCTTGAAGTTACAAGGTGAAGAAAAAAATAAGGAGGTCACAATTACTACAGATAGAATAGGTCCATGCACGATCTAGTGATCCCTTCCTGTGTTGACACTTCACAGAATCAAGGGAAAGGAATCCCGCTCTAGGAGAGTTGAGCATCCACAAGGAAGCATTAAGGAGCCCAGTGCACCATGTTCTTCGAGGACACCACGCTTGTGACTCCTTCGGTTGCCTCAACATATCCATAATTAGACTAGGCTCTCAAAAGCCCCCACAAACGTGCCGCGCAGGAGATCTATGGGAGCATGAACATCAACCTCGGTGCGGAGCTAAGCAATGGCGAAGGCAATGGCAGCGTCATGATGAACATCATGCTCCATGATATTTCGAACGTGACTTGAAACATCAAGTAGACACTGCATCAGGGTCACCCGCTGGTGTGAGTATGTGCTTAGCTACCGCTTGATAGAGGTCATGGCTCTCAGCTTCAAGGCAGGCCCCGAGGGTCTGGTCTAGGCGCCTGTGTCCAGCACGTTAGAGCATCAACGATCACTGCAGGTGGATCCACTACCTGGATGGGACTCATCCCAAGTGGCACCAGGGCTAAGCTCGCCTCGCCAGCCCACTCAGCAATCCACCGAAACCCTATGCCATGGTTCGCCTAGAGGTCTTTGAGAGCCTTCTAAGCGACCTCTAGCCCTAGATGTCCACCATCGCCCGTGCCATGTCAAACTAGCAGATCTGCTCCTTGAGGTCCTACTCCTTCTTGGTCCTCGCACTGGGAGAGCAGCTCACCCCGCCTTTTAAGGACATTATCCATATTGGTGGCGTTTGTATCCCGTTGGGCGAGGCACAACTGCTCCTCCATGATTTTCTCCTTAGCAAGAGTAATCTTGTTGGACCCTCCTAGAAAGCTCCGGCGCAGTCCACCAAAGTAGGAGATGCACTAGGTTGAGCTTGTCTTAGCCCTGGTAGCGGTGAGGGTGGCCAAGGGATGCCATGGCAGTGATGGCGGCGCAAGCAAGGAGCAAAGTCATCTAGAGTCAAAGGGGCATGGTTGCTTGGGAGAGAAAGCGAATGCAAAAAGGTAACCGTTGCGTGCGGGGTAAACCCTTATTATAGGTGGACTCTCCCACGCGCCCCATAACTGGGGTACCCTCTCCTACTATTTCAAGACAGGGAACCGTGTGGTTAGCTCTAACCGTGCTATAAGAAATTGAGTAGCCTAGCTCATGGGACCTAACCTGTATGATAGGACTATTAGCCTCGGACCTGCTCCCTGCTCATGGAGAAGTCTAGTGCTACCATGTGTCCCAGAAAAGAAGGTGCTCAGGGACTGCTCCCTTTGGTCCGGACCCCACATACATCATCTGAACCCCCATGGGTGGGCCCTAGACCCCACGTGTGTCATTCGAACCCCTATGGACGGGTCCTAGACCACCACCTATACTGTCTAGAACCTCGCACAGAGTCTCGAACCTCTCCCTTTGACAGCTGGATCTCCAATAGGAGGGACACAAGTCTACAAGCTAGTGTGCGACCTTGGTTCCCACTCTTCGCTCGGGGGCAGAGGTCCCTGCCGCCACATGGTTTGTAGGTCCGTGGCGGAAGCCTTCGGCTAGAAGAAAGCCCACCACCCACATTCAATGCGAGCAGTCGAGGCATGCTCTCTAGAGCATAAGACATGGATAGGCTTTTGTCAGGTTGTGCAGGCACGAATGACCGCTCCGTGCACTACCGATGCAAGCAGTAGTGTGTCAGCAACACACGTAGGCCTTGTACATTGCGCCGCGTGACACCATGGCAGGCGGTTGAGTCTTGGCGACGCGCGCGTGGGGCGGCGCCATCATGAATAGTTGTTTGCTCAGGCGGTCCGAGCACATCCATAACAATAACTCCCGCGCACTTCAGCGTGCCTAGCCCCTACATACGTCAACACAGCAGGTACACTCTGTGGCAGGCACAAGCCGGCAATTGGGGCAGAGGAGACACCTCGTTAGATGATCTGCACGAGGACCGAGAAGAAGATCTCTATTCGACGTTGCATTTACTGCTCCATGTAGTATATATTTAATACTAGTTGTTGAAGCTGCAGAGCACCCTTGTACGTGCCACCCTTGGACTATAAAAGGGAGAGCACATGCGGTATAAGGGACATGCTCTCTCGGACTCAGACTCAACACCATCCACGCTCAAACACTCAAGCAATACAACTCATAATGGACATAGGTTATTACGCTCTGGTGGCCCGTACCACTCTAAATCCTTGTGTGCTCTGGTGTTCTTGCATCTCCACAGGCTAACCCTAGGCAGCCCCCTCGTTCTTAGGATTAAGTAAGTGCATTCTGCCACCTGGCTGGAGTTTACCTCTGACAAAGTCTTTTAGGTCTTCTTTTGAGGGGTTGCACCTCAGAGCCTTAGTCCAATCCACTTCGCATCCTATGAATTATAAAACACAAACACATGAAAATCATTAGTTCATCACAAAATCACTTAGTACAATGGGTTGGGGTCAATTTTCCTTATACTGTCCCCTTTTTAGTGATTGATGACAACACAACCAAAGCAAGCAAATATTAAATACCAAAAGGTAATATGCACTCTACTTGTTATGAATGCATGTGCATAGATAAGATGTATGAGATACCAAATTGACAGATATGTGGTCATTTAGAAATTAATCACATGCTTGCATATGCAACTAGTCCCCAATGTGCGATTATGGACTTAAGCCTCCCCCTAACTCCATAATCAACATACTTCCTATCTAGGACTGAAACCTATCATAAGCAACCATTTGAAAGATCATGAACCAATTGAAAGGTCATAAAAATTTTAAAATGATGGTTTTTGGTATTTGATAACTTTCGTTTGCTTTAGTCCACAAAATTTTCCCCTTTGGAATAAAACACCGAAAAGGAAGACATATTAAAACATATATGAAGCAATAAAAGTCTTGCCCTCTAAAAAAATTTCTCCCCCTAAACGGAAGTTCTCCCCATTTGGAAAACAATCCCCCCCATAGGTTTTGTTTGGGTACTCTAGCATTCACCCCAATCCACATGTATTGAGGTGGATTGGTGTAATACCCGATTTGTAATATGTAATAAAAAAAAGAGAAAAGTCATTTCCTATATTTTATGCGTGTGTTGAATCTACTTATCATCACATGTGAACACCATATTCAAAAAACAAATAAATAATAAAAAGATATACCATTAAATCATGCATCATGCTGGTGTTTATTGGTTTGTGCATTTGTCTACATTGGTAATGATAATAAGAATACATAAAATAAGAGAATTAGTTCTAACCCAATTTGCACTCCAAAAATTTAGAAAAGGGGAAGGAAATGAAGATTTTACAATACAAATAAAATTATAAAAAAAATAACTTCATCGCAGTTGGTATGATCAAAATAAATAATTAGTCAATGTACAAAGGTGCCACAAAGTTTGAATTTAAATTGAAGTTTGAGTTTGGAAAGGAGGAAAAGATAAAAGAAAATAAAATAAAAGAAAAAGGGAAACACTACCTGGGCCGGCTGCTACCAATTCGGCCCATTTCCTCCTTTAACACCCTCATGGCCCATTAACTTGCACGCTGTTCAGTGTGAGTGTGCCGACCTGTGGGCCACACCGGTCATCCGCTCCCGCGCGTGCACCTTGCGTCCGTTACACTAGCCGGTGGACCCCCCGTGTCAGCTCTCTCCCTTCCAACAGCCTCCGCGAGAATGGCGGGCGCGCCGTGGGCGTGGAATTCACGCAGGCACTTCAACCAACCACCGTGTCAACTATAAAGCGTGGCGCCTAAAACCCTAGCCGCACATCCTATCCCCGCTCCCATCTAGAACCACACCAGGGTGCCCCCACCGTTCTGAAATCTCCACACGGGAGGAGTGTTTGCGCTGTCGCCATTGACCATCCGCTGTTGCACCGTTCTTCGCCGGTGAAGCCAATTGGGGCGCATGGTTGGCCAACGACCTTCGCCGCGCTCTAGGGAGTGTGATCGACGCCACTGTGGAACCAATCGTTGCGCGGAACAAGCGGATTTCTTCACCGGGGCGCGACATGTGCGTTGTGCCACAGTTCACCACGGACTGACCGCCTGAGCGTGCCATCCTCGGTGAGTTTTGGCTCTCCCGTTTCGTTTTGCTTAGCGCTACTCGATGCAACCAGTTGATTAGAGGATAGGGCGTTAGAGGGAGCGATTGTAGTGGTCGGCCATGGCGCTGCCACTGGTGTTCATACGTCGTCGGGTGGGGATTAGTCTCCATCGTCGCGAGGGAAGGAAGAGGCAGCGTGTGCCATCGATCGTGCGATCTGCAGTTCAGATTAGGGCATAGCTTACCCCTTCGAGCAAGAAATCCTGACCATAGATCTAGTCACCAGTGGATAGGATGGAATCGGGGGTAATTAAATCCGGGCCGCATCTGGCGGATCCAACGGACGCGATTCCTTACCAGTTCGCATGTACATCGTTCTAATCTGGCGCATCCAAGTCTGGTCAAACGCCCGAGATCAAACCATACCTCTTCGCGGGTCAATTTTGCTAAAGAGTCCCCTTGAAACAGAGAAATCAACCCGCTGTCCATACAGATGTAGTTTTGTGTCTTAGGAATATTTACCTCGAGACCCCTGCACTTTTCAGTAAATGAGGCCTGGTCCAGAGTTATATAAAACCAGGGAAATTAAATTATAAAAGGATTTTCAATGTATAATTAAGTGCTAGAAAATTGTTTATTCCATAGAAAATTCATATGAACTCCAAATCAATCCATTTCAGTTTCTAAAATTTTGTAATTTTATTCTATATCATTTAGAGTCTCTGTTTTGTCATGAAAACAGTAAGAAAAATAATTTCCCACTTAATCCTATTTTAAGCACGTAAAACCCTTGGAAATTCATATCTTAAAATCTATAACTCCAAAAAAATTATGATTCCTGTTCCTAGGATTTTAATTTAATGATTAGATTATTATTATGTATCTTGTTTACATGTTTGGTGTGATGTTAATTTTCTCTATGTACTGTTCTTGTTTGTATTATGGCGAGTAGAAAAGCCTGTGACTGAAGATCCTAGTGAGCAACAGATAGAAGTAGCTGAGCAGGAGCTCATTGAAGGCAAGTTGTGCCCTTGATCACTTTTGTTTACCCAATAATATTCTTTATTATCACTATTCAATGCATAGGTTTAATTTTGATGGGACCCAATAGGTCACCCTAGTCTGTTTATCCTAATTACCTTGTTTACCCCCTGAATCACTTGGGTAGTTTTGCTATTGCTTTACATGGTTTTGGGATAATCTTTCATTATATCCATGTTCCAATTATTTTGTTATTCTATTTATGTTCATGTCAAGATCATTAATGTTAATTGGAACATGGAGCTTAACTTGAGAAACACGTGCCACCACAAGGGTTTAATGGGACGCCCTTGGCCAACTAACTAGGAAAGCTAGTGGAAGACTACCTTACCCGAAAGGGGCAAGGGCAGTAGGGGATTGCATGCAAGGTGGTCCTCGGGTTGATTTTGCTGCGATGGCGGTCAGTCGGGGGATTCTTGCAAGTGCTCTTCCCATAAACTGTAGCGGGTTTTCGGAAGCTAGTGGAACTTTGTAAAGGCCTCGTAGTGGATCCCTAGCCATTCACCTCGGTAGTTTTTAAGGGTCCAGCTAACCCTGGCGACATGGGATACACGACTTGTGGGTACAGGGTACAACTTCTGCAGAGTGTAAAACTGGTATACTAGCCAAGCTCACGGTCATGAGCAGCTCAGGACTCTCCAATGATTAATTTTTGGAACTTAAATTCAATTTGTCATTTGCATTGCATGGGATTATTATTAATTTTGTTCTATTATTTTTATTAAGGTTTGATATTTACTTACACTTAGTAATTGCTAATAAAATTTTGACCAACTAATTAAAAGCAATGCTCAGCTTTAACCCCTGTCATTGATTAGCCTTACACATCACATGAACTCCCACCTTTGGTGACTTTATGCCACATTATTCCCCACAACTTGTTGAGCGATGAACATGTGTGAGCTCACCCTTGCTGTCTCACACCCCCCCCATAGGAGAAGAACAGGTAGTTCAAGTGGAGCCAAGTATCGAGGAGTTCGATTCGATCTAGGTGGCGTCTCCCAGTTGACTTTTTTGCGCTAAGGATGGATTTTAGATCCTGTTATATTTATCTTTTATTTTGTAATAAGAGTTCCGCTATGTAATAATACTCTGATGTTATTGACATTTATCTCTATACACTCTGTTATTATATATGTTGTCTTCTTGGCGCATGTATGAGATGCACCCGGCTTTGTCCCTTAAAGCCCGGGTGTGACAGAAGTGGTATCAGAGGAAATGTTGACTGTAGGACGAAACCTAGATAGAAATGGACAAAACCTTTATCTACTTACCTTACTCTGATTCATTCCATACTTACCTTATCTTGATCCTGTCTCACCTTTTGCTGTTCTACTCTGATCATTCTTATCTCTTCTACTCTAAGACAAGAAGGATTTCACACCTTGGAATCCTACATTTATAACCTTTTGAAGAGATAGGAGACCTAAGACGAAATCAAAACTATTTTCTCTATTTTAAAATGTTGGTTGATTGTCCTGATGATAAATGCCTGATTTGCTTCTTTGATTGATTGAAATAGTATAGACGGACATCTTAGCATGTACCACCATAATGTAATGTATTATCTTTAGTAGGACACACTTAGCTAATAAATCCCCAAAGTAACATGCTTCATAATTACATGCCTTATCTACAATCCTTCCTTTCTTACCCTGTGTTTCTAACCCAGATGGGCTACCCCTATAGTGTTAGAAGAGAGCACTATAGACGTGATCCTTGGTATGTCATGATTAAGAAAGGCAAAGGCAGTATATACACTGTGCTAAAGGAACCATAGAACTCACCAGTTCTAAAGGAGAAAGATTTGAAGTTGGAATTGCAGTAACTACCGCTACTAGACTAGCGACATTCTTAGTAGATGGGAAGTTTGTTGGTGACAACATCCGTGTGGTGAAGGATTTTCTAAATGTCTTTCCAGAGGAGTTACCAGGGATGCCACCAGATACAGAAGTTGAGTTTGTCATAGATCTCTTACCTGGAACTGCTCCTATTTCTAAATGGACATATAGGATGTCTGTAGAAGAGTTAAAAGAACTCAAGAAGCACTTAACGGAGTTGCAAGAGGCTGGGTACATTCGTCCGAGTCTTCACCTTAGAGAGCACCGGTTTTGTTTGTACAGAAGAAAGATGGATTGCAAGGGATGTGCATGGATTAAAGGTTCCTTAACAATGTCAATATGAAGGACAAGTATCCATTACCCCGCATTAAAGATTTATTTGATCAGATGAGAGGTGCAAGGGTATTCTCGAAGATTGATCTCCGATCGGGTTATCACCAAATGAAGATTAGGCCATCGGATATTCCCAAGACGAATTTCTCGACCCGATATGGTTTATATGAGTTCACCGTTATGTTATTTGGACTAACTAATGCACCAACCTATTTTGTGGATCTGAAGAATAAGGTGTTCATAATCTGGACAGATTCATCGTGGTTTACATCGACGATATTTTTATTTATTCTAAGAGTGAAAGTGATCATGAGGAACACCTGAGTTTGGTGCTATAGAAGCTACGAGATAATCAACTCTACGCCAAGTTTAGCAAATGCGAGTTTTGGATTGACGAGGTGCCATTCCTTGGACATATCAGTTCTAATTGAGGGATATCAGTGGATCCTGCTAAAGTCAAGGAGATAGTGGCGTGGAGCATACCCACTACAGTTACGAAGGTTTGGAATCTGTTGGGACTTGTAGGATATTATTGGAGATTTATTGAAGGATTTTCTAAGATTACTAAGCCTATGACCTCACTTCTGGAGAAGGGAAGAGAGTTTAAGTGGGACGAGAAGTACCAAGATAGTTTTAACCAACTGAAGTTGAGATTGATGTCACCCCAGTGTTGGTTATGCCAGATCTATAGAAGGGATTTGATATCTATTGTGATGCATGTGGCCAAGGCTTAGGATGGGTGCTCATGCAAGGAGGACATGTGATTGCCTACACGTCTTGTCAGTTGCGGAAACACGAGTTGAACTACCCCACTCATGACCTAGAACTGGCAGTCGTTGTGCACGCGCTTAAGATATGGAGACATTATATCATGGGAACCAAGTGTCAAGTATACACGGATCATAAGAGTTTGAAGTATATATTCACTCAGAAGGATCTCAACCTTAGGCAACGCCGTTGGTTGGAGCTTATTAAGGATTATGATTTGGAGATTCACTATCACCTATGCAAGGCAAATTTGGTTGCAGATGCCTTGAGTCAAAAGGAGCATGTTCATTCAGCTGTTGTGGCTGAGCTACCTGAGGAGATTATTGAAGATTTTAGGAGACTTAACCTAGGGATAGTTGCTCACACTGAAGTAGTTACTATTGATGTGGAAACTACTTTGGAGCAAGAAATCCGCAAAGGACAAATTGGTGATACTAAAATACAAGAGATCAAGGATCTAATTACTAAAGGTCGAGGTCCGGAATTTACTGAAGATGAGCAAGGCACCGTGTGGTTCAAGGACAGGATATGTGTTCCTGAGATCAATAGTTTTCGTGAGACTATTTTACAGGAAGCCCATGACTCGGATTATTCTATTCATCCTGGAAGTACCAAGATGTATCAGGATTTGAAGCAGAAGTACTGGTGGTATGGACTGAAGAGAGATGTGGTTGCACATGTGGCCATGTGCGATGTGTGTCAAAGAGTTAACGCCGAACACCAAAGACCAGTTGGACTATTACACCCATTAAAGATACCTAAATGGAAGTGGGAAAAGAATGGTATGGACTTCATTGCTGGATTGCCTCGCACCTTGAAAGGATATGATTCTATATGGGTGATTGTGGATAGACTGACCAAAGTGGCTCATTTCATTCTGGCCAAGACTACTTATAAAGGTTCTCAATTAGCAGAGTTATATATGGCTTAGATTGTGTCTCTACACGGTGTATCGAGGAAGATCATTTTGGATAGAGGATCACAGTTTACCTCCAGATTTTGGAAAAGTTTTCATGAGAACACGAACACAAAGTTGAACTTTAGTACAGCCTATCACCCTCAGACTGATGGACAGACCGAAAGGACTAACCAAGTATTGGAAGATATGTTGAGAGCTTGTGCCCTTCAACATGGTAGTAGTTGGGACAAGAGTCTACCATATGCTGAGTTCTTATATAATAATAGTTACCAGGCCAGTCTGAAAATGTCACCGTTCGAGGCTCTACATGGCAGGAAATCCAGGAGTCCTCTATATTGGGATCAGACTAGAGAAAGATAGTTCTTTGGACCTAAACTTATTCTAGAGGCAGAAGAACAAGTCTGTATAATCAGGGAGAATTTGAGGGTAGCTCAAACCAGGCAAAAGAGCTATGCTGATAATAGAAGAAGACCACTGGAATTTGAGGAAGGTGATCATGTGTACCTTAAGGTGTCACCACTTCGTGGAATGAGAAGATTCAAGGTTAAGGGCAAATTGTCCCCTCGCTTTATTGGACCATTCATGATCTTTAGGCGAGTTGGAGAGATGGCATACCAACTCGAGCTACCTGCTAGTCTATCGGATGTGCATAATGTGTTCCACGTATCTCAACTTAAGAAGTGTCTCCGTGTCCCTGAGGAACAGTTACCAATGGAAGAGCTCAGTGTTTAGGGAGATTTGACTTACACGGAGTATCCTATCAAGATTCTTAATACATTAACTCGAGTTACAAGGAATAAGGTGATAAAGATGTGCAAAGTACAGTGGAGTCACCATGGCGAAGACGAAGCTACATGGGAAAGAGAAGAAGAGCTTCGCATAGATTTTCCCCATCTTTTCCCTAGATCTTCTTAAATCTCGAGGACGAGATTATTTTTAAGGGGGGTAGGATTTGTAATACCCGATTTGTAATATGTAATAAAAAAGAGAAAAGTCATTTCCTATATTTTATGTGTGTGTTGAATCTACTAATCATCACATGTGAACACCATATTCAAAAACAAATAAATAATAAAAAGATATACCATTAAATCATGCATCATGCTCGTGTTTATTGGTTTGTGCATTTGTCTACATTGGTAATGATAATAAGAATACATAAAATAAGAGAATTAGTTCTAACCCAATTTGCACTCCAAAAATTTAGAAAAGGGGAAGGAAATAAAGATTTTACAACACAAATAAAATTATAAATAAATAACTTCATTGCAGTTGGTATGATCAAAATAAATAATTAGTCAATATACAAACGTGCCACAAAGTTTGAATTTAAATTGAAGTTTGAGTTTGGAAAGGAGGAAAAGATAAAAGAAAATAAAATAAAAGAAAAAGGGAAAACACTACCTATGCTGGCTGCTACCAATTCGACCCATTTCCTCCTTTAACACCCGCATGGCCCATTAACTTGCACGCTGTTCAGTGTGAGTGCGCCGACCTGTGGGCCACATCGGTCATCCGCTCCCGCGCGTGCACCTTGCGTTCGTTACACTGGCTGGTGGACCCCCCCGTGTCAGCTCTCTCCCTTCCAACAGCCTCCGCGAGAATGGCGGGCGCGCCGTGGGGGTGGAATTCGCGCAGGCACTTCAACCAACCACCGTGTCAACTATAAAGCGCGGCGCCCAAAACCCTAGCCACACATCCTATCCCCGCTCCCATCTGGAACCACACCAGGGTGCCCCCACCGTTCTGAAATCTCCACATGGGAGGAGTGTTTGCGCCGTCGCCATTGACCATCCGCTGCTGCACCGTTCTTCGCCGGTGAAGCCAATTGGGGCGCATGGTTCGCCAATGACCTTCGGCGCGCTCTAGGGAGTGTGATCGACGCCGCTGTGGAACCAATCATTGCGCGGAACAAGCGGATTTCTTCACCAGGGCGCGACGTATGCGTTGTGCCGCAGTTCACCGTGGACTGACCGCCTGAGCGTGCCATCCTCGGTGAGTTTTGGCTCTCCCGTTTCTTTTTGCTTAGCGCTACTCGATGCAACCAGTTGATTAGAGGATAGGGCGTTAGAGGGAGCAATTGTAGTGGTCGGCCATGGCGCTGCCACTGGTGTTTGTACGCCGTCGGGTGGGGATTAGTCTCCACCATCACGAGGGAAGGAAGAGGCAGCGTGTGCCGTCGATCGTGCGATCTGCGGTTCGGATTAGGGCATAGCTTACCCCTTCGAGCGAGAAATCCTAACCGTAGATCTAGGCACCAGTGGATAGGATGGAATCGGGGGTAATGGCGGATCCAACGGACACGATTCCTTACCGGTTTGCGTGTACATCATTCTAATCTGGCGCATCCAAGTCTGATCCAACGCCCGAGATCAAACCATACCTATTCGCGGGTCAATTTTGCTAAAGAGTCCCCTTGAAACAGAGAAATCAACCCGCCGTCCATACAGATGTAGTTCTGTGTCTTAGGAATATTTACCTCGAGACCCCTGCACTTTTCAGTAAATGAGGCCTAGTCCAGAGTAATATAAAACTAGGGAAATTAAATTATAAAAGGATTTTTAATGTATAATTAAGTGTTAGAAACTTGTTTATTCCATAGAAAATTCATATGAACTCCAAATCAATCCATTTCAGTTTCTAAAATTTTGTAATTTTATTCTATATCACTTAGAGTCTCTGTTTTGTCATGAAAACAGTAAGAAAAATAATTTCCCACTTAATCCTATTTTAAGCATGTAAAACCCTTGGAAATTCATATCTTAAAATCTATAACTCCAAAAAAATTATGATTCCTGTTCCTAGGATTTTAATTTAATGATTAGATTATTATTATGTATCTTGTTTACATGTTTTGTGTGATGTTAATTTTCTCTATGTACTGTGCTTGTTTGTATTGTGGCGAGTAGAAGAGCCTGTGACTGAAGATCCTGGTGAGCAGCAGATAGAAGTAGCTGAGCAGGAGCTCATTGAAGGCAAGTTGTGCCCTTGATCACTTTTGTTTACCCAATAATATTCTTTATTATCACTATTCAATGCATAGGTTTAATTTTGATGGGACCCAATAGGTCACCCTAGTCTGTTTATCCTCATTACCTTGTTCACCCCCTGAATCACTTGGGTAGTTTTGCTATTGCTTTACATGGTTTTGGGATAATCTTTCATTATGTTCATGTTCCAATTATTTTCTTATTCTATTTATGTTCATGTCAAGATCATTAATGTTAATTGGAACATGGAGCTTAACTTGAGAAACATGTGCCACCATAAGGGTTTAATGGGACACCCTTGGCCAACTAACTAGGAAAGCTAGTGGAAGACTACCGTACCCGAAAGGGGCAAGGGCAGTAGGGGATTGCATGCAAGGAGGTCCTCGAGTTGATTTTGCTGCGATGGCGGTCAGACGGGGGATTCTTGCAAGTGTTCTTCCCATAAACTGTAGCGGGTTTTCGGAAGCTAGTGGAACTTTGTAAAGGCCTCGTAGTGGATCCCTAGCCATTCACCTCAGTAGTGTCTAAGGGTCTAGCTAACCCAGGCGACATGAGATACACAACTTGTGGGTATAGGGTACAACCTCTGCAGAGTGTAAAACTGGTATACTAGCCAAGCTCACGGTATTGAGCAGCTCAGGACTCTCCAATGATTAATTTAAGGAACTTAAATTCAATTTGTCATTTGCATTGCATGGGATTATTATTAATTTTGTTCTATTATTTTTATTAAGGTTTGATATTTACTTACACTTAGTAATTGCTAATAAAATTTTGACCAACTAATTAAAAGCAATGCTTAGCTTTAACTCCTGTCATTGATTAGCCTTACACATCACATGAACTCCCACCTTTAGTGAGTTTATGCCACATTATTCCCCACAACTTGTTGAGCGATGAACATGTGTGAGCTCACCCTTGCTGTCTCACACCTCCCCCCCCCATAGGAGAAGAACAGGTAGTTCAAGTGGAGCCAAGTATCGAGGAGTACGATTTGATCTAGGTGGCGTCTCCTAGTTGACTTTTTTGTGCCAAGGATGGATTTAAATCCTGTTATATTTATCTTTTATTTTGTAATAGGACTTCCGCTATGTAATAAAACTCTAATGTTATTGTGACATTTATCTTTATACACTCTGTTATTATATATGTTGTCTTCTTGGTGCATGTATGAGATGCACCCGGCTTTGTCCCTTAAAGCCCGGGTGTGACATTTAGGGAGTAAATTAGTTCAATTTACACCCAGTACACCTCAACACATGTGGATTGGGGTGAATACTAGAGTATCCAAACAAGGCCTGACAGAAAAAGACATACTCCCTTGTCGAAAAACTCTCCACTTAGGAAAAGCATAATAATTTCAAATGAGAGGAAACGAGACAAGATTGAAATAGACTAACTCCCTCTTAATCTATGCATAGACAAATGATAAAGGATATTCTAAAGATACTATTGGGGGCCTTCATCTTCCAAAGGTCCTCAAAAACACGACTACCTTGTTTTCCAAGTGTAATATATTCATAGGGACCTTCGGCTTTGGGATGAAGGTGTACACGATATGAAAGGCGCGGTCTACGAGAAGGATGAACCAGTTCCGAAGCTACGTATGGAGGAGCTTTGGCTTAGCGGTGGAAAATGAAACCGACTTAAAGGGGAAAAGGTTGTCTAGTCCTCGATGGATTATCCTTTAGTCAATAGTAAATGTCAAGGGCATGGATGTAATCTTATGCAGGCTGCGTCTTGTGCCTATAAATAGATGAACAGTAGCACCGTACTGTCCACGCTGAATTGTATCCATTCGCACGTCACACTTGGATTCTTACCTTCTGTCAAGCCGAAGGTACAAATGTAATTTGATATTGTTGTTGTTTATTCATGATTATTCAATAAGAATATAAACAATATAATGATTTAAGATGATTATTTGTATTCTTCATATGTAATTCATGCTCCTATTTTCTATTGTATACTGAGATGATGAAGGTACGCCCTTCATGACCTTCGTCTGAAGATCATTATATCCTAAGGGAGATAATGCTTCGAAGGACGAAGGCCCTTAACCATTAACATTTGTGTTGCCTTGTTCTTAACTCATAGCATTTGAGAACAAGTCCCCAACATTGGCGCCCACCTCCGGTGAACTCATTCGACCACCTTCGGCAAGTTGTGACCTTCGTCATGCCGCCGAAGAAAGCTTCAACGTTGGGGGCTGCTTTGCAGCCACTGGACATCAACCAAGAAACACTACACAAAGCTAGAAGCCAAAATAGGAAGGCTACAAGTCCAACACCTTAGAAGGAGGAGTTGGACCAAGAAATCAGGGACCTCGAAGCAATCCATCAGCAGGTCCAAAGGAAGAAGGAGAAGATGCTTCGTTTTGCTGATCTTCAGAAGAAGATCGACGAGGCCGCTGAGGAAATGCGTCATCTCACCCAAGATGACCAGGACCATAGACCTCAACGCAAAGAGCTTCATCAGGACAATTCCTACGATGATGACGAATGGTATGATGATTTCCATCATGGAAATTTTGCTTCTGATGATGCTTCTCCTCTGTCAGCAGAACTGCAGGCTACACCACGGCCCCCATCATACAAGAGCCACCCCAGTTCCCTATGTATGATGGGCATTCAGACCCGAAGCAGTTTCTAATGAGCTACGAAGCAACCATATCTTCATATGGGGGCAACACTGCAGTCATGGCAAAATCCTTTGTCATGGCAAAATCCTTTGTCATGGCAGTCAAGAATGTCGCACAAACTTGGTACTCTTCTCTTTGGCCAGGAACAATCACATCATGGCAGAAGTTGAAGGATATGCTGATCACTAGTTTCCAAGGATTTCAGACGAAGTTGGTCACTGCTCAGGCTCTGTTCCAATGCACGCAGGACCATGAAGAATACCTTCAGGCGTATGTCAGGAGGTTCTTGCATCTGAGAGCACAAGCGCCCAAAGTACTCAATTAAATTGTCACTGAGGCCATGATCAAAGGGCTTCGACTAGGACCTACGGCTCAATACTTTGCCAGGAAACCCCCTCAGACCCTTGAGAAGCTTCCTCAGAAGATGGATGAGTACATCCGGGCTAATAATGAGTTCCATCAGAGAAGGGAAGAAGCTTATAGGTTTTCTGAGATGACTAGGGGCTTCAGAGGAAGAATCCACCCTAGGCATGTCAGATCAATACATAACTCTAGTCAGAATGATGATAGAGTAAGCCAGCTTCAAAGGCCACAACATAGCTCACAATCCTTATGGCAACAGCAAAGCTCTTTCAGGCCACCAGTCCAAAGGGGCAGAGGCACCAGGGGCTTCGGAGGAAGGTATGGGGATCAGCCAGAAAACTCTATTGCTTATTCTATGGTGAAGACAAGGGCCACACTACAAGAACATGCTAGGTCACCATTCAGAAGCAAAAGGAGATTGCTGAAGCAGAGGCACAGTAGAATCAGCCAAAGCAGGTCTTACATACTGCTTCGTGTTGCTCTCCCTATATACCAGAATACGTGGGTAATCAACCCGCAGCCTCTATCGCTTCGGCAAGTCATTCACAAGCTTCCTGGCCCCAGCTCCCACTACCACCACCATTGCCACCTACTCATACCCAAAGCCAGCAGCCAGAAGGGCACCAACATGCCCAACAGCAGCGCGACTTCAGGGAGGAGTCCGAAGCTCGTACAGTCAATAGC
Organism: Zea luxurians; assembly: GCA_029449295.1. NCBI lineage: Eukaryota > Viridiplantae > Streptophyta > Magnoliopsida > Poales > Poaceae > Zea > Zea luxurians. The sequence continues at coordinate 11,158,623 of JAOPSE010000002.1, forward strand.
ACTGTACTAGAATCGAAGCATATATACTAAGGAATATCCTATTGTTGATGTACCTTTATCTTTTATGCCATTTTATTTTTTGTGCGAGAAACAAGTAATGAAGAACTTAATTTCAATGTCATGTAATAATTGTGCCTGCATTAGAGTAAAATATATCTTCCTCATGGACTTACAAAGCTCGAAAGACGTTTCTAAGAAAGCGAAGTAAATTCCGAAGCTCAAAAGTCGTTCCTAAAGGAATACAGAGCCAAAAATTATGATCTGAAGCTGCAAAAAAGTCGTTCCTAAGGGAGCGCAATGTAAGTTTTCTGCTCAAAAGTCGTTCCTAAAGGAATGCATAGCCAAAAACTATGATCTGAAGCTGCAAGAAAGTCGTTCCTAAGGGAGCGCAGCGTAAGTTTTCTGCTCAAAAGTCGTTCCTAAAGGAATGCAGAGCCAAATAACACCGAAATATAAGGTGAAGAAGCTCAAAAGTCGTTCCTAAGGGGATGCAGAACTTAGATGCCACCGAAATAGAAGGTGAAGAAGCTCAAAACTCGTTCCTAAGGGGAAGTAGAGCTTAGAGACTCAAAAGACATTCCTAAGGGGATGCAGAGTCTTGTGTATTCCAGTGTGATCGCGCGCGTGTGTGTGTGTGTGTCTTCGGCATTGTCATCATTTTGCATCATGTCATCATATCATTTCGCATAACATTACATCATACAACATATCGCATCAACGGCACAAAGATTGGATACGAAGCAAAACTTCGGCGAATAGTTTGTCAAAATGAAAATGTGCTGAGGCACGAAGTAAACATCGGGAAATACAGTTTTACCAAACTTGCCATAGAAGGGGCTTCTTTCTTTACGAAGCATGAAAAGAAGGGAAGGTGTTTTTTCGCTGAAGGCTCAAAAAACAGTATGTGTGCAAATTTCACGCATCGTAAAGAAATATATTACAATAATTTACATGTCTCATTAATTGTTCCATACATCAAATATTACAAAGTATTATTACAATAAAGCCTACTCTTCTCTAAGGATTTTTCCTGCGGCTTCGTTCAATAACTTGTCGACAACTTCGTCGATAATAGAGTTAGCAATGCTTATTGCATCCAATGCTTCCTTCATGTCTGGATCAGCCAGGGGGTTGTACGGCTCCGGCAGTGGTGACAGTTCAGCTATAGTAGGTAAACTATTAGTTCGAAGCAACAAAGTAAGTACCGAAGCTAAAATTCAAAAACAATACCTATGCGCCTTTCACGCTCAGCAGCTTCTTCAGCTAGCCTAGCTTCTTTTCGAGCGTCATGGGTGTCTTTTTCATTCTTCTTTATAATTTCGTTGGCCAATTCTCGGCCATCGTGCACCCAGATCTTAGAATAAAACTTTCCGCCCATCAAAGTCGCTTTGGCTGAAGGATCTTTTGTGTCGCGTATGGAGGAGGCCAGCTTCGGCTTGGGTTGTAGTTTTGACGTGATCGCATCCAGCCTTCTCCAGAATAGCCGCAATCCCTCGGGCGCCGGAGAAAGCGCAAATATCTCCGTGATCATTTAGAATTTTCTCAAAAGCTTCGGCTTCCCCGCTTATCCACTCAATAACGCTCTTGGGGTCGCCTCGGATAAAATTTTCCTCAGAGGAATACGCACCCACTTTGGAAAATCTAGTTTTTAGTTTCTTCACGCAATCCAAGGATTTTTCAAAACATCTTTCCTTATATTCGTGAAGCTCCTCAATATTTTTCTCTAGCCTGACCTTCCACCATTCACTAATTTCTTGGCTAGCCTTTGCGACCTCACAATTTTCTTTGGCCTCGGCAAGTTGTTTCCGAAGGTCTTCAACCTCGATTTTATGAGCTTCGGCCTGGGTATTGTATTTTGTCTCATCTTCTTTCACTTTACTCACTAATGAAATTAGAATTTTGTCCTTCTCCAGGGCTTCGTTTCTCAGCTGAATTACCTCTGAGCGAAGGTTGCCAAGAGCTATCGTGCAGCTTTCATGCTCCGCATTCTTTTGAACCCTCAGGGCATTGCTTAGAATTAAGCCCTGCGAAAAAAGATAAAGGTTTAGCATGAGAACAAAAACTTTATTCCCAAATTCTTAAAAACTTTAAGTTTATGAATGATGTACCTTTAGGCTATTGTATGCAAGGCTGTCCGCGAGGTCATCTTTTGACATGGCGAAAAGGCCAACCTCGAGCTTCGGAAATCCCATACTTTTAGCCATCTCCCGGCAGACAGATATCTCTTTGTTGTCCGGGAGACAGTATAAGAAATCATCTTCGTCTGTCCCATTGAACACCAAGGCCCCTTTCCGATATTTCAGTTTTAGGGCATAGAAATTGGCCTCAGCAATCTCTTCTTCAGATAACTTCTTTCCCGAAGCATGCCGAATAATAAAATCAAGATTCTCAGACATGGCTTCAGGACTAGAAGATTTAGCTTCTTCGGTTATGTCTTTCTCCGCAGTTATGCCAAACCCTGTAGATTCTTGTTCTGCCCCTTCTTCAATTGCGGCAGGCTTCGCCTCAACAGGTACCGAAGGTACAACTTCGGCTTCCGTCTCGGCCATAGAAGCCGGCAATTTTCTTCACGGGAGTAGGAGTTAATGCTTTTGCCATTTCTATGACAGCGTCTAGCACGCTGGCCATCCTCCTTCTCTTAGGAGTTGTGGCAGGAGCCTTTGTCATCTTCAACAATTCTGCCTCTGCGGGTGGGCTCAAAATTTTTGGCATCATCACTGTTTTTTCCAATTCTGGCTCTCTGGCCGTATCATCTTTGGCTTCGGCTGGCCCGACTGTTGGTACCTTCGGCACTACAATCGATCCTTCAGCACTCCGAACGGTGGGAGCAGCTTGTTTTGCTTTGGCAGTGGAAGAGGTCCCTTCACCAAATGCAAGCACTACGGCCGTTTCAATATATCGAGGTCGGTGGGTTAAAACCTTTATTTTCTTGCCCATCGACACGGTAGTGGTGGCCGAAGTGGCAGTTTTCCTCTTTTTTCCTTGCCTTCTCAAGGGGTAGCAGTAATTAGGATATATGAAGCCAATTGCATCAAATAACCCTGTTCAATCTTTTCTTGCCCCGACCGCCGAAGGCTGAGGACAAGGCATCATCTTTGGCCCTGGTATATGTCCCAAGCAACTCGTCGCTAGTAGCCTCAATGCATTTCAACCAGTCATCATTTGGTTCGTTGAACTTCTCTCTGTATCTGAAGGTGTATTTCAATTGAACTAATCCACCTTCGCTGGATTCAGCAGTAGTATCCTTCGGCATCTCCTAGCTATCAACAAGTGGCCACACTCTGTAGGCTATGTGCTCTTGAATTATATCCCTTGTGCCAATGAAAGCACAAACATTGCTAAAATCCTTCTGACACGCTTCGGCATCACTTTCAATAGCCACCTTCGGCCTTCGGAGGCCGAAGCAAGACCAAATGGGGCGCTGGATAATTTCCTTAATATCCTCCCTTTCAATCAGATTATTTTTAACATAAAATCATTCCTCCATCTAGGCCCCGGGCCATCTTTTCTGGTATGTCGGAACCAAATAGCTTGCATTAGATCGAGCAATGAATATGTAACAACCGAAGTTGTTGTGATACTGCTCCTTGCCGGTGGCCTTCGTCTCGTACAAAAGTTCATGTATACTGCAAAAACACTTTGCGTTTGGTTCGAACCCTTGGCTTCATACAGCCCAAACACACAAGCCCATCCTAATTATAGCTTCGGGGGTAAGTTGATGAAGAAAGATCTGAAATATCTTCAGCACTTCAACCAAGAATCCGCTCAATGGGAATCGAAGACCCGCTCAATGGCGCATCAAATGTCGCCGCTGTGGGCTTCTATTTATATGACTAGTGCATTGCAACTTGGTGGACCCCATTTGTCATTGACTATCGCTATTCTAGTGAAGGGAAGGTGTTTTTCGGACCTTCGGCTTAAGGCCTTCGTTCACATCGCAGTCTGAATTTGTTGTTACAAGAACAAATTAATACTGAGGGGCTACTGTTGGGGGCCTTCATCTTCTGAATGTCCTCAAAAACACGAGTAACTTGTTTTCCATGTGTAATATATTCACAGGGACCTTTGGCTTTGGGATGAAGGTGTACACGATATGAAAGGCGCGGTCTAGGAGAAGAATGAACCAGTTCTGAAGCTATGCATGGAGGAGCTTCGGCTTAGCGGTGGAAAATGAAACCGACTTAAAGGGGAAAAGGTTGTCTAGTCCTCGATGGATTATCCTTTAGTCAATAGTAAATGTCAAGGGCATGGATGTAATCTTACATGTAACACCCTGGTGTTACTTCAATTAAAATTTGAGCATGGCATCATAAATATTGGCATTACATATGTTTGACACACCTAGGGTGCATTCACTAGGTAAAATTTCAAACAAGTTGTATTTTGCAGATAGAACCTTAGATAGGGAACTTAGCCCTAAAGGGGGATTAAAGGGGTAAAACATAACCAAATTGGGAAAGCCTAAAAGCTTTAGGGAGATAGTCATAAAATACTCCCAAAAATAAACTTGGATTACATTTATGCCCCTGGGATATCCAAAAACCCAATTGGAACCCTAGAAAACCCTAAAACCAAACCCTAGGGACCTATGTGCAAAATTAGTCCACTTTTGGACTAAAGTGTAAAAACTACAATGTCAAGACATATAAAGTCCCATGGTTCACATTTAGGATGATTTGCAAGCCAAACCCTAAGTTTTGGACCTAATTGCAAAATAGACCTCAATTGAGTTCTATACTAAGTCTGAAAAACAGTGTTATGGGCTCAACTTTTGAGCTTTGTAACTTTCAAACTATAGGGTTTTTGCCCTAGGTCACCACATCAAAATTGTAGCCCAATCATAGGAGAACAACTTTGCTTAAGAATGTGAGCATAGTTGTTATGAAGAATTCTGAGATAAATGAGCCTGAAGTTGGACTGTTAGACTGCTTGAAATCTGAAATTCAGATTAACAGTGGGATGACATGAACTTAGGGCTTAATTTTAAGCTAGATCTAGTGACTTTTTGTGGGAACACATTGTAGCAAAGTTATAGCTGGATGGTAGTTCTACAACTTTGCTACAGATCATTAGTTGTGTTGCCATATGAAATTGAGAGAAAAATTGCCTTCAACAGGGACTGACAGGCTGTCTGAATGAGTTAGTCGCCATGGTACAGTAACTATTCAGACTTAGAACCGTTCGCCATCGACGATCGCTCCCTCGCTGTGATTCGTGTCGCCGGCGTAAGGATTCACGCTCGGGGCAGATGGACAACATTGCGGGGTGTGTAAATCGTCACCGCCGGTGAGCTGACCTCCACTCCGATGATCCCCCCCGTACTTCCCCTCTACCCCGCGGCTTGAGCTGATATGCTCGCCGGTGAACCACCGTCTCCCGGCCTTGCGCCACGTGGCCTTGCCTTTCCACCGTGTCACCGTGGCTCCCTACTGCTGTCCCATCGTCGCCGGGGAGGCTGCCACGACGGTGGACACGAAATCACTGCGCCAAGCTTCTTCTTCATCTCCGGCCGCCAGCACGGCTCGACCGAATTGATCACCACCGCTCGCTCCTCCTATAAATTGAGCCCCCGGGCAGCTGCGCTAGATCATCACGAAGCTAACGCACCCACTCTCCCGCTCAATTAACCACCGTAGCCAGAGAATTCCCTACTTTCCCCAATTCGGTTTCCGCCACCGTGAAATCCACTTCACCGTGGTCAACCCTCCACAGGTCAGCTCCTGTCCTCTACTTCCTCGTTTGAGCACTCTCACAGCTTTGTGATGCTTACCGAACCCTCAATTTGTACGAAGTAGCCTTAGATCGCCGGGAACACCTTCATTCGTCCGCCATGCTCTCGGTCACCGTAGCCAGAGCTCATTAATTGGTCATTCGTGCAATTAAGTTAGGGGAAACGTTCTCCAGGTAGTGAATTTGGTTTAGGCCAAAGCTGAGCACCCATCTTGGCCCCCTCTGGCCGGTCTAGCTCGTCGGAGTTGCGCGGCCGCGTTCACCATCGTCGGAGACTTCAAACCGAGAATAGATAGAAGTTGGAGGACTCTTTTGCAAAGCGTCAGTGACTCAGAAAAACCGTAACCAAACCCATCCCCAGTTAGTGAAAACCCCGAGGGCTTTTCCGCAAAGCCGCCAGCGCGGGCACGCTTCTGCGTGGATTTGGGCTAGTATTGACCCAATACTGTTAAGTCTTTTCCTTTTTCTTTTTCAGAAGAACTTTAGAAATCTGTTAAAAATTGTAGAAAAATCCTAAAATTGTGAAACTAATTTTCCTAGACTTCTTATTTTCCAAAGTATTTAATAAAAATAGTTTCATGATTTTTAGGTTAAATAAGGAATTTTAAGGCATTTAAAGTAGTTTAAAGTATTAGTTCTGGATTTTTAAAAAATAGATAATAATCCCAAAATTGCTCAAACTTTTTATATGAGTCCTATACATTATTTAGAAGCCTTGGGTAGAGTTTGGGTTGATTTGGACCTTGTTTGATAACTAGAACCCAAAACCCCCACCCCTGCTCTATGAACTCCTTTACTGACTCCGGAAACCCTACATTCTCGGAGTTCTGTGAAGGAAAATTGTATTCAAGACCTTAGATAATAAGTTTTTATTATCTTTGCACTTTCATGAGCATCACATGGCATTCATTCTTATATACATGCATGTGTTTGTGTTTAGAAAACGAAGAAGAAATTGAAGTGAGTGAAGAGAAGGCACCACCACCTTCAGACTCTCAGGCAGGATCTTGTCTCTACTTTGACATCTGCGGACCTGAGCCTGACTCACCTACTAACGAAGGCAAGCCCCGGTGCATTTGCCACCTCCCTTGATGTTTTTAAAATCTTTCTCACTTGATTGATGCATTAGGTGATAGGAGTTGAATGCTTAAACAATTCCTGCAATAACTTCCTTGATCTTTAAACACTTTCCTTGAAACCCTATTTTTACAAAAAGATTTACTATGCTTAGTATTGCTTTAGCAAAAACAAAAGGTTTTGTTTTACAAAAGATGATTGGCAAAGTGGAAGGGATGTTTTTGAAAATAAAACTTGATGGTGAATCCACCACGGCCGTGATGGGTTCAACATCGGAAAAGATGTACCTCTGCCAGGTACCAAGTTTTTGGGTTTAAATGATTAAACTGAGAACGGGCGGGTGACTTGCACGAGAAGAGAGTCTCGGTGTAGTGTCTCTGTCTGAGTTGATTAAGGACCGTCTCGATGTAGGCCTGCTGACCGAGGACCCTTTAACTGGTCACATGCCTCGTCATGGGTAAGCCTTGCCTCGGGCAGACTAAGGCCAGAATAAGATAACACGAAATGGGCGTGGAGCAGTGGCGAGAGTAGCGTGTACCCCCCGTGGCAAGAGGCTGGACGGTGGTGTATCTGTGCTCTCGGTTTGTGTGAACCTGATCTAGTCTTATGAACCCCGGTGGCGAGTTGACATGTGCAAGGGTTAAGTGCTACATATGTTGTGTGATTGGAGATCCTCAGCTGAGTATAATCGATTCGGATCGCCGTACCTTCACGGTTATGAAGACTTGGTCACTGACTTACACGTAGCAATCCAGTGAAGATGAAGGAGGAATTAAGAACTTGGCTAGTTCAGGATAAGTGTTTGAACTAGGTTAGAAAGAACCCTAGATGTAGGTAAGTTTACCTAACTTGACAATAAAACTGGATTTTTAAGGATCCACTTTTAGTAAGCATTTATGCAACAACAGAGTCATTGATCTTGAGATACCTTACCTTGACTGCCTTATAACCAGCATACCCTTGAGAGTCTTTTCTTTAGTCGGGTAAGTCTTGCTGAGTAATTCTGTACTCAGGGTTTATTCCCTCGTTGTTTTTAGGTGAGGAAGCAGCAGATTTCTGTTGCTTCTGTACCAAGGTGGTCCCTCATGAGGAAAAACAAGAGTGAAGATGCGGGAGGACCTGGTCCTCCTTAAGAAACTTTTTATGTAAAGACTTTTCGGGAGGAGTTTTGCCTCCCTTGGTTATGTAATAATACTACTCAGCACTCGTTTATAGTCCTGGTCTGTAATAAGCAACTTGATCTTACTTTTTAAATAAATGTAAGTTTATGTAATCACTTCCGCTTTTCGATATCTCCGATGTTCTGTAATGTCTGCAAGACGGGTGAAACGTTCCTGGAAAGGTAAGAAAGAAGATACCGAACTTATCATGTGATTTAGGAACATCTACAGGGTTGTCTGATGTCTGTTGGACAAGGACAACTGTAGGTGGGCCTAATGACTTGGAAGGTTCTGTCTCATTACACAGGCTACGTCTTGTGCCTATAAATAGATGAACAGTAGCACCATACTGTTCACGTTGAATTGTATTCATTCGCACGTCACACTTGGATTCTTACCTTCTGTCAAGCTGAAGGTACAAATGTAATTTGATATTGTTGTTGTTTATTCATGATTATTCAATAAGAATATAAACAATATAATGATTTAAGATGATTATTCGTATTCTTCATATGTAATTCATGCTCATGTTTTCTATTGTATACTGAGATGATGAAGGTACGCTCTTCATGACCTTCGTCTGAAGATCATTATATCCTAAGGGAGATAATGCTTCGAAGGACGAAGGCCTTAACCATTAACATTTGTGTTGCTTTTTTCTTAACTCATAGCATTTGAGAACAAGTCCCCAACAGATACAAATGAAAAGGTTAACAACATATGCATATATGGCAACATGGACGGCAAGAGATGTGAAAATGACATAGTCTATTCAAAAGTGGAGAAGACATGTAAATAATACCGAATGTGGAACGAAACCACTTGAAAGGTCTTTTGCAGTGCAAGCTTATTGTCTTTCTCTGGGGACTCCATTTTTCTTTAATGACACTACTACACACATAATAGGCTTGGAAAGGGTGTTAGTCTCAAAGACTTAGATTATAGAGTAACCTCCCCCAAAAGTCCCCCTAAAGGTGTGCATACAAGTTTTGAATACTTGTATGAGACATGCACTTTGTCTTTTGAGATCAAGTAGGGGCAAATTATCCATAATCCAAACTTCGGCACATATAATTCAAAATGACACCAATTGGAGGATATTACATTAGAAACAAGCAATAGTGCCATCTATTTAGGAATTTAACTAAACTATGTGCCTTGCTTTATTAACATTTTACTCCACGTAGGTTTTCTCAACAAGAATGAAATTGTGACCAAGCATTACTACCATTTGATATACCTAGTATGCAATTTAAACAACATACTAATTTAAAAGACATTAATAATACTTAATTGAAAAGGCATGACAATTGAAAACAACTACTAGGCATGAATGGTAAACTAGATACTAGAAAATATATACGCATATCTAAAAACAAGGAATTGCAATAAATCTAGTTAAATTAGTCATGGGTGGGGAATTTGCATCCAAAGTATTCATTAATCCACTTGGCAATATTCTTGATCTAATATGATGCATCCCATAATATACATCACATTTTGCTAAGTTTCCAAATTCCCCAAAGTCATTCAGACTTCTCACTTCCCTCTCGGGACCCAAACCTTCTTGGTGCTTTTCATGTTTGATATAATCTCATTTGGCACCTAGGTATGTTTGGCCCCCCTTTCCCATGTTGGCTTGCTTGTTGGCCTTGATGGCTATCACTTTTCTATTCTTTTTCTCCTTAATTAAGTATGGTGTAGCCGCCTTCTTATCCACCTTGTTGATGTAGGTGTTGGAGATCTTGCTTGTTGGCTTTTTCTTTTTATCTCCCCGATCTTCGCCTTGCATTAGAGCATCTCCAACAATGTGACCTATAAAAATGTCTTATAATTTAAAAAAAAAGTAAATTTTATAGAATTTAGGGCACCAACAAAACACTTCGCCCCAACAGTAAAGCCTCAAATCTAGATTATATGGCAGCCCACTACGGTGTAGTATATTTGAGGCACTTGAGAGGGTGCCCTATAGTTTTTTGACAAAATTTGTTGAATTGAGGCACTGTTGGAGTGGTTTTTCCTGTGTAGAGCCCTATATTTCAATTTGAGGCACTAGTTTGAGGCATTGTTGGAGATGCTCTTAGTGAGACTTGTGGCCTTCCTTATGACATAGCTAGCAAACCACAGTTTCACCCTCCACATGCTTATTCACTCCCACAGTGGTGTTTGACTTTGCCTTTCTTATCATATAAGGCATTACCAAGGCGAGCCACCTCTTGCTTCAACAATTCATTCTCCATGGCTCTCATCAGAACAGGTTTCTGTAACAAAATTTTTAACACGAACTTGATTGCATGGATTAGAATCATCAATTAAATATAAGCAAGAAGTAGAAGCATTCTCTTTAATAATCTCAGGAATATCAATTTTAAGAGCTTCTAGGGTACTACTGATGTTTTTAGCTTAGTAGTTAGCTCGTTATTATGAATGCTAAGAATTTCCATTTTCTCTAGCAAATTTTAATAGCATCTTGAGAGCTAGTTAACTTAGCCTTAAGTTTTTCATTCTTTTTAATCAAACTATTATGGGTAGTTGGGGATGGAGCTTTAGACTCTAGTTGCTCAATTTTAGTTATTAGCACATAATTGAAATTTGCAAAAGTTTCAAATTTTTGTAGCAAACATTTATAATCATTTTGAGAACTAATCAACTTGGATTTATGCAATTTTATTTGAGATTTTTGTTTAGAGCAAACATCCTCAAAAAATCTAATGACATGCGCAAGTTCATCTATGGAGGGCTTATATTTTTCATCGCTATCACTAAGGATGGGGTAATTGTGTTACCTCTCTCTATAAGGCATTTGTGTGATGAGCGTGAAGAGCGTGATGAAGAGCCGTGGTTGCGGCTCTTTGGAGGTTCATCTTCACTTGAAGAATCATCCTAAGTTTTGACACTTGTAAGCACCTTAACTTTGCTCCTCATCTTCTTGAGTTCGGCCATATTTGGGCAATTATCCCGGAAGTAGCCCTTCTCCCCACATGTGAAGCATCCTTTCTTTCTTTGTGTAAGGAAAATGGACCCGCCCCATTTGACTAAGTAATTTTGGTGTTTGATGAACAACATAACCAATGAACTAATGTTTTCCAAGTGTTTGAGTTTTGTAGTTCATAGTATGCGAAGTGGATTGGACATAGGCTCTAAGGATGCAACACCTCACAAGAAGACTTGAAAAGACTAAGATGACTCACAAATACTCGGTAGAAGTCCAAGACACAAGACCAAAAGAGCCCAAGAGAAAACAGTGAAGAAATCCAAGAATGGGATGTCATCTGACGCACCGAATTGGTCCAGTGGTGCACCGGACCGTGTGTGCAGAGAGCTCTACAAATGGCTCTAGGGCAGCTAGCACACTGGTTGGGTCTGGTGGTGCACCGGACCAAGGTCCAACAGTCAGTAATGGCTAGTCTGCCAATGGTCATCTGACGTGGCATTCACAAGACCATGCGGGTGGGACACCAAGCTGTCTACAGTATAGATAGAGACAATGACTAAATGACATGGAGGCTCAGGATAGGCTGTTCGATGGCACACTAGACAGAAATTTGCAGCTTTCCACCAATGGCTAAAATTGAGTAGGGGCTCTATATAAACCCCCTAGCAAGCCATTTGAAGTGGTCGAAGCCAAGAAACATATCCAAAGCATAGAGGCACATTTCCATGAGCTCTATCACACAAATGCTTAATAGAATCACTCGGTGATTAGCATAGGTAGTTTATGAAGTGCTTAGGTTAGTTAGATCGCATTAGCGCTTGCTCTAGGTTTGTTCCTAGTTGTGTGGGTGAGATTATACAACCCACAAACCCCTCGGCTCTTGCGCGAGCCATTGCAATTATACTGACTGGGGCGAGGGGCTTGCAAGATTATATCAACCGCATTTATGATAGGTTGTGCCCTGGGCCGGCCCGCCACACACGACCCATTTGGCCATCTATACCTCCGCATGATAATGATGGTCCTCGCCTCAGTTGTCGCCACCTCGTTCTCCATCCTACTTCTTTTCTCTCTCCCCTCATGCCTCCACCTTCGCGCCACCCCATTCTCAGTAGAGGGCGTTGGAGCAGGCGCCTCCTCCCTGTATTCGTCCGACACCAGCCCTGACACTGACCCTTGCAGTGGCTATTGCATGTCCATGAGAACGTTTCACAACATGTGCGCACCATCGTTTTCACTATCATCATACGTCCTATTCATCTTTCTGGCCTTCGCCATGTTCTTCCTCCCCAACCTGCTGCCCGCGCTCACGGTTGCAGCAGCGAGCCGACCGATGCTCGTCGACGCGAGTACGGGTGAGCCAGTCTTGCTCCTGGACTTTCTTCGTGCGTGCTGCCGAGGAGGACACGGTGGCGCCTACTACCCTTAGGTTATCTTGGAGATGAGGAGTCCAGGTCTGAGATATTGGACAATCAAAGCCCGTAGCGTGGCAGCAGTCGGCATATGCTACGAAGTTGGTGGTGGTGTTGTGTCGCCTCAGCAGGTCCAGGGCTGGGAAGGCACTTGCATTCTCTCGCCCTTCTCGGACTTAAGCCTGGTGCGGGTGCCCCTCGGTTTGGAGCTGCTCCGGCTAGGCTTCTTTCTCCGCTTGCGTGCTCTCTCCCTATATGCATCTAGCAGTATACTACCTATGTCGCCTCTAGATGCCCAGGTCTTTGTTGTGTCCTTCTCCGGCAACGAACATGTATGCTCGTCTCTTCCCTTCCCTTCCTACTCTACGAAACCTTGGAAGTGAGGGAGGCGAGGGATGTGGAGTCCTTGATTTGTTGTTTATGGTACCCGTTCGATGGCTCGGCATCACCTGTCTATATGGCCTTTCCCTTACCAAGGTGTCGACTCAGCATGCTTCTACCACTTCTATGTACCTCTCACCCATCCTTCTATCGTTGCAAAAAAATTGTGTTGTTCCTCTGTTATTTTGGGTGTTAGTTTTTTGTTATGCTAAGTACTAAACATAATTTGTGTGTGTTAATACTTTATTTATTGTCTGCACGTAGTTTGTGTTCTTCTGATGATGGCTCATGGATCCTGCAAAATATGTGTAAGGATTTGGAGATCCATGTGGGCAGTACCACAGGGTGCTCACCCCTTGTGTTCTTGGCTCTTGCATGCATTAGGCCATTTCTAAGACCACATTGGCACAATGGACTCCATGGTGTTTGAGGTTGCTGAATTTGATGGAGTAGCAATGATTTGTCACGCTAATAGTAAAAGGAAAGGTTATTTGTTGGTTTCAAATGTTAGTAATTGCTACGAAGTACCAAAATTTGTATGGAGCGCATCCAGTTTTTATTGATGAATGACTTTAGTAACCACTCCATATTTTGATCTATCTTTTATAAGTTTGAGTTCATGTGACTTATTTTAGAAAATTGAGCTCACAAATTTACTCTTATTTGGTCTATGTATTATGTCATTATATAATCTATATTCGTTCAGTCAGTCGTTGTGAACTCTCTTCTAATCGCTCCTTTCATTGGCCGTGTTATACCAAGACATATTGGATGGAGTAAATAACAACATTAGTTAGTCAAATCAAAAAATATTATGCGGAGAGCGGAGACAATCAATAAAAAAATTGAGATCTTTTTGGTATTGTTGTAAGCCGTCCCAACGCACGGGCAACTCACTAGTAATAATCAAATGTTGTCATTAATCTCCAAAACATTTAAGGTCTAGATGCTTTCGTACAGCCCTTTAAATTTTGCACTTAAATTATACATTTTATTGTGTGCTTGATTTTCTATCTTAGTTTGGTAGACTAGTTGATATCTTTAAGTCTAGGTTGCATAACTTTTTATGTTATATATAGAAACACACCTAAAAACCTTAGTTGTACATCTAAATAGTTTATTTATTTCATAGATTTTGACTAGATAAAAAATAAAGACTAGTTATTAGTTTTAAGTTACCTAATTTACCTTTCTTCAGGATCTCCCTAGTCCCTATCATTTACCCAAACAACCGTATGCCACAACCTAGGTCGTTGTAGGACCTCTCACCACTGACGTGGGACCGCTCATCCATGAAAAATATTGTCACATACATTTTTACCATCAGATCATTAAAAATCACTTGTGATAAGTTTCTAACATCGATTCAAAAGTAGGTGGCATGATGGCCATTGCAACCAATAATAAAATGGTTATCAACATTGTCTCGTGTCCGAAGGTTTTGGCTACCAGTTCATAACCAGAGCCGGCAGTAACATGGCGTTAATTAATCTGCCAAATTAAACTAAAATTTGCGCCAATGTTTCGTTTTTGGGTCCTTTTCTTATATCAACCACCCGGAAAATGCAAGATTTTGGCTATGCAAATAAACTTAGAAATCCTGAAAATTTGATGTAAGATGAGACAAAGTAGAGTCGTCTTCAATGCTTTATATATATATATATATATATATATATATATATATATATATATATAGTATTTAGAGCCTTGGGCTCTCTCTAACTAATGGAAGCCCCGACCAGCAATCGACCAGGTGCGCAGGCTTTTTTGACTCACTGTACCTCCTATATACGTCAATTATAACTATGTGTTATGCTCAATCGTATTACGATTTACACACTTTTTTGGTATGCGCATGTTTCGGGCATCCGGTCCCACGAGAAGATTCTGTTCCCGCAATCTGGGCAGCCGTACTAGTCCCCACATAAATATTTATATTACGATGTCTTATGTTGCCTTTTACGATACAGTAATCCACGTGTCGGTCCATGGGCCTTCGTGTTAATTTCGCGTAGCAGTTTACGTGTATCGGGCCCACGAATCCAGCAACCGAGCACGCATTTTTTTCAGCTCACCTCATCCGTAACGCTCGCGGCGGCCGAACCCTAGCTCAATCGCTGTCGTGTGCTTCTTCTCCACCGCAGCCACCGAACCCTAGATTAATCGGCGCTGTGGGCTTCTTCTCTACCGCGGCTGCCGAACCCATAGAGATTCTCCCCCCGTAGTTCCACCGCCGTCGCATTCACATTCTCCACCGCAGAGACCCGGAATCGCCTTCTCCACCGCAGAGACGCCGTCGCGGGGGAAGGGACCCGGAATCGCGGAGGTGGTGGCGTGGCCCCCTCGTTCTTCTCCACCGCAGAGACCGAGCACTAGGCAATCCACCCGCCGTCGCGAGCTCCGTCTCCAACGACGAGTCCGACCGACCGTCGACTTCAGCGTCCCCTACGCATTGACTGAGCCGCGCGTCGCCTTGGGCTTCTCCCCTGCAGAGGGTCCCAAAATCGGCCGGCCTCCAGGCACATACACACTCGGGTAAGTCCTCAACAGCCTACTCTTACATTTGCATATTTACACAATCTGAATCGTAAATCGGTTTTCACCTAATTATTAACTCAATTGTTTGATGTATCAAAAAATAATTCAGCATAAATTTATTGTTAAACGGATATACAAATGTATACTATTCAACGTCTCACACGTTTATGCACTTTTCAATACCTTGTTATGCTGCTTTGTTGACAAAATTATGATATATACATCAATATATTATGCCATAAACATCTCGGTGTTTAATTAGGGCCAGCACGCACGAAATAGCCAGATTATACATTAATTGGATGTCGCATATGAGCAGAATTTTTATTGATCCATTACGTTTTCATGTATACGTGTTGTTTGATTTTGCTCGAACATCATATATGGAGAACGCAGCAGCACGTCTCCCTATCCCTACCTCCAAAACCTTCTTAGTGGGCACTAGCAGTGCTCCCCGGCCCCATTTGTTAGTATTTTGCACAACATGCATAGATGTTAGCAGTGCTGCTGCATGCCTTTTTTATTGCTCCTTTACGTTTTTATGTATATGTGTTGTTTGATTTGGCAGGAACATCATACATGAAGAACGTAGACCGACCTCCATCTAATCCAAAACGGATTATAATTCAGTCCACTCAAGAGTGCTTTAGCGTCGACATACCCCGTGTTCCGGCGGAAATTGTAAGACAAAAAACAAGGCAGGCTGTTGATGAGGATGATGACTTTATGCCATTATTGAAGAAGCGTAACATTGATGACAGTCCTCTAAAAGTCTTGAAGAAGATAGTTACAAAGCGGAGGAAAGTAGTGGACCCCCCCCCCGACAGGTTAGAATTTATGGTCAATGGCAATATATCATTTTCTGCGTGAAATTATGCTGTGTTGAGGTTTCATTTAAACATTGAGTTGTGATTATGTAGATGTAAATGTTTACGCTATTCATTGTATACATTTTTTAGCAGAGGCTTAATGTGAGATGCAATCCCCAAGACGTATTAGTAAGCATCCAGATATTAAATGACAGACAGCGCCAAGCTATTGCACGGAGGGGGTTCTCCAGTATTCTTGATATGAGAGTTGATGCACTCGGCAGTAGATCTCATTTAGCTTGGCTGATGGAAAAACTTGACCATAATGACATGACAATTCGAGCCGACCCAGGGAAGGAGCTCAAAATTACAAAGGATACGGTGCACCTTATTTTGGGGTTACCAAATGCTGGTGGAGGAACGGCATTGCGCATTGATGAAGTTGTTGCTGCCAACAATTTAAGGGCTGAACTTGGTTTATCGAAAGAAGATTTTGGGGTTGCAGCTCTTCAAGATCGTCTGAGGAAAGGGTCTGACGATGATCTAAGCATCAGATCCTTCTTCCTGATACTGTTCAATAGGTTGTTATTCCCTACCGCCAGCTGGGGAATAACCAACCATGAGGTTCTTTTAACTGAGGAGGTGGATCGTTTCCACCAGATGGACTGGTGTCAGCTTATTTTCAATGATTTATGCCAAGCTGACAAGAAGTGGCATACTAGGAGCGTTACAAACGTTTCTACAACCATTTATGGATGTTTCATCGTCATTCTTGTAAGCATATCCTTTTTTTTGTCTGTTATATGTAGCCATATTTTTTATGCAAAATCCATATACACGTTGATTATGCTTTGTTATGTCTCACAATGATTCATGTTATGATTTTTGCAGCTGTATTATTTGGATCATCTTCATGACTCAGCGTCACCTCAGAATAAACGTGGAACACCACGCATCAAATATTTTGATAGGAATATTATTCAAGCTCTAACAAGAGCTAACAAGGGCAAGATACGCAAAGGACAAGAACCATTTGGACATTGTTCGGTATTTTTTTTATGTGTCTATCATATTTTTTTATCTGCATATGATAACTGTCTACTTACCTTTATGCTAGTTTGTAAGCATACGTATGATGCTTTCTGTGCATTGTCAACTAAACATATGAATCACATTTATCAATTTTAATTTGCCTTATATATGGTACATGGATAGAAGCAGTGTTGTTTATATTTATAAATCAAACTCCACTATATATGTGTTTATAAGTTTTACTCCATCTTTCACGCCTGTTTTTAGTTCCGAAGCTCCATAGAGACCTGCTACACAGTTGTACCACCTGTTGAAGCACAATTTAAGGCAAGATTCTATTTATATATTTTTTACCATAGAATTTCAACATAATATTCAGTGATACGCTATATATTTACTTAATACTTTTCAATTTACAACAGCATAATACTAGGACAAACACTTTTGATGTACCTCGTCCTGACCCATCTTGACAGCACACAATTCACATTGAACTCCCGCTCATCAGGGATTTGATATCAAGCAAGCTGAATCAGCTTCCATCCCACCACCGCCTGGGTTTCATAGAGAAGTTGTCACATTATGATACGGAGGTTGGTAAGGCGTGTTCAGTTATTAAATAGACTCTTCAGCAGATTGTTGAGAAACAATACAATCTATCTGATGTTTTCGGTGAGTTAATTGATGAGGTCCTCCGTGCTGAGTCGGAGGACAATGAAGATGGTTATGATGTGCAGAAAATAACTACAAAATCAGATGATATTCCTCCCCAGATGGCAGGTTAGTCAGTTTTATGGTCCTTACGTCAATATAAAAAAGTTATGTAATCATTTGTCGATATCGTTTTGATGCCATTATTTTAAACAATGTTTTTTTGTTTACATGATACGTAAAGAAGGATGTACCTGTCTGGCCCCCCAAACTGTACCCGATATGTCTACTCCAGCATCCCAGCAGGATACGCAGTTGACAGACACTCAGGTACATGAATTACTGTTAAGGCAACAACATATTCGTGTACTATTAGAAAGTTGCCGCGATGAAGCTGATATTCATCCACTGGTTCAAACAAATGTAACGAAACAGATCAAAACGCCTACAACCCCAGTGGTAATGTTTTTCTTATTACTTGTATTTTTCATTGAAGGGTTGTATTCATCGTTTTCTTTAAATAGCATATAACCATTACATTTTTTCAGGGTAAACATGGTGACAGTGCACCACATACGGAATCTTCCGCGCCGATATTTGATGCGATGCCGCAAACAAAGGTATGAGTACACCGCCTCGTTGTTTTTCTATATTATTATTATTAGTTTACTAAACTTCTAATCCATTTATACAATTATTGTTAGTCTACTGGCGGCGTCCAACAAGCGGCAGAAACAGATATCCCTGACAGTGGTCCATGCTTTGATCAGACTCCATCTGAACATGTCAGCTCAGTAATTTTTATTTTCATTATAGTTGTCAAAATTGTTCACACATTTTGTACAGTCATGCTTCAAAGTCTGACTAGTTTATGCATTACACAACGCAGTGTTATGCATATTTGCACATACATGTATGCTAAGTAGATGTAGATTCAGTTTTGATGCATAACTGTTAATTGCTTATGATAAATTCCACATACGTTTATGCCAGTTTGCAAGCATATTTATTTCACTTGATTTGGTTCAGTAATGTCAGCTCAGTAATTTTATGACAGTTTATGACACTTGATTCCACATACGTTTATGCTAGATTATGTCAGCTCAGTAATTTTCATTTTCATTATAGTTGCAAAAATTGTTCACAGATTTTTATATAAATTTTCATATATCTTTTTAGGTTCCTGTCGAAACCGATCCATCTACCAACACTCCTCAGGCTGAACAGGTTTCACTTGATTCGGAGATGCAAACTGTGTTAGCTCTACGCGAATATTTGTGTGGTACACAATCTGACACCAGCAGGTATGAAGTCCAGACAAAATTAAAATCTGTTTATATTCTGGTAGTTTTACGCGACCTCACTAATTGTTATCAAAAATTCCCTAGGACCATTTTAGATTATGGTGAATATTCTTCGACATGTTCTGATATATATGAATCTTTTGCCGATGGGAAGTGTCTCGACAATGTGTTCATGTAGTGCTTCATCCAGTGCGTTGATCATGATGCCAAAAATCAGCAGCCCTCCATGAGTTCGAACAGATTAATTCTTCATGTTAATGTTGGGGTAAATTATCGTAACATACTTACACCATATTCAGATACACAATCTGTGAACCCAAGTATACTGACTCCATTTATATTGTTTATTGCAGTCACTACTCAACTTTGAGGAACAGGAACGACACAGTCGGAACCCTCAACCTTTTGATGATTCTGTACTGCACACACTTCTAGACAATGCATTGCCCGATACAGATGAAATGGATAAATGCAAAGCGGTGACAATCGTATCTCATTTTACAAACATAATTTATTTTTAAATGGTACATATCACATTGTTATGTGGAAGTCATTTACACTGTTCAACTTTATGTTTTTTTTACACGGTCAGATCATGGTTCCCATGGTAAGCAGGGGGCACTGGACATTGTATGTTGTAAATACAGTGAAGAAGTGCATTCACATTTTAGATTCCAATCCATATGGGGCAACACTTGGTGGTACCACATGGAAGGACTATCATTTTGCCGGATTGGACTTAGGGGGCAGAAATGTACCATGGGCTAAGGTTATTGTGAGTAGATTAAACAAAGTCATACAACATGTACGGCCCAGGACATGCTTTCCCAAATTTGGCAACTTCACAGTTGGCTTGTGCCCAAATTGTCCTAACATGCTAGCTGGATCCAATGATTGTGGGTTTTATGTTATGGGATACATTCTCTTTATGACTGCGTCGAAGGATCGCTGCGGTCAGACATAGAAGCAGTACGTACAATTTTATCAGTTAATTCTATAGTTGGAACAAGGCAACATATGGTACACATGTATAACTAACACAATTTTATTGTCTTGCAGGGCAACACTAGTGAGATACGGTCTCTTGCGCTGCATTATATCACATTCCATCCGAAGAACAAAGCATTACCGCTGCTTGAAGACATCCAAAGATTCAAGGTCTAATGGATGTAGTTTAGTTTAGACATGTAATATATTGTGTATACAATGGTTCCCTAAACTTCAGATCAGTCATGTGTGTATAATATGGGCAAAGACTATGTTTCTTATGTTATGTCAATGACAACTTTGGGGATCAGCGAATGTCTAAACTAGAATATTGTACCCTATGTGTTTGATGGTCATGTGTGTTTCTTGCATTTCATTCTGACAATTTCCTGTAATATTCTATGCTATCAACAACCTCGGATTATGCTTGTTTTGTCTCCAGTTTATGATAAATTCAGTTTGTTGCATACTTGTTAATTGCTTATGATAAATTCCACATACGTTTATGTCAGTTTGCAAGCATATTTATGACATTTTCTGGGCATTGTCAATTAAACATAGTAATCACATTTACATCTAGAATATAATTTTATCATAAATCTAATGGTATTCTACTATCTACCAGATGAATCATCATCTCCGACATCCACCGTTCGTTTTTTCGATGTTGATGTCTCATTCCAATGTGTTGCTGCAGCTATGATTTTGTTCCTTGAACCAGGAGGCCATCCTCGCTTACGTCCAGATAGGTTAGCTAATCGAACCCTATTATCCTCCACAGTTAAACACGTACGGCTGTTGTGACCATTAGCTATGCCACATTTCTGGCACTTCCTGCTCATCTTCTTAGGTCCTTTCGCACCCAATTTAAGAACTTGTTGCTCACTACTTTTGATTGTTCTTCCCTTAGGCTTGGCCTTATCTGGTCTTGCTAAGCTTACACCTTCCATACGAAACTCCAGTTTCTACAAATCAAAGATATTAAGTCAGTTTTTTATATTCACGTATTTCATCATATATTGTAGTAATGTTATTACCTTTCTAGCTTCCACATCCATAGCACTACTATCAACCATCTGAATATCAGTGTTATGTTCCAATGTTAATATCGGCATATTACATTGATCATCGTTAGCATTGCATTCATTTGTATTAGACCCCATTAAAATTTCCTGTGAAATAACGCAAACTCCAATGAATACACAAATTTTATAGAGCAGCATATATAATACATTAAAAAATTGTGCTCCATACCTCGTTCCCATCATCTAATTTGCGTAAATTGTCTATAACCATGTCTTCTGTTTCATATGCTTCGACCTATATCATCATTACATACATGGATCATTATCGACATGTAATTATGCAAAACTCATAATAACACGATGTGCGTACCTCGATGTCATCGCCAGCACTTGTACCACAACTCTCACCAGTACCTATATCAGGCTCCACAAGCATCAATAACCCTAATAATTCGTCCATCATCTCTAGGGCTTTATCATTCCCAGCTTTAGATAGACTCGCATGGTGTACTACTTTCATTGCTTTTTTAAGCAACATCTTCTGTCTATATGATCTTGTTTCTCCATCTTTTCCTTTCAAATTCCGATCGTCTCTTGAAAAAGCCACATCCTGTCGCGTGGAGTATGTGTATCGTTGCAAAATATACTCACTCAGGATCCTTTCAATTTGCAGATGCATGAAAGCGCGTACAAGATGCACACAAAATAGGCCTATAATTCATTAACCATACATTATGTCATATATTACTCGCAAACAGCTTTGTATTCAAAGTAATTTGGAATTTCATATATAAATAATCGTTTATTATAACATACCTGTATGCTCCCATTGCTTGCACTCACATGAATACTTTCCGACATCCACATCAGCCCTTATTTTGAATTGGTGTTGACCCCAAACAATTTTATTTGATCTTGTAGTATGTTTCACCACCCAATCATTTGCATCACCCTCTGTATCACGGTCTATTTGGTATGCAGTTGCATATTTTAAGGTCTCCTGGAACCTTGTCATCACAGCTCTAGTGTATGCCCTGTTGGAGCGAAGGCAGAAACGCCACCCTTCGCCCGAAGTCTCCACCACTTAGCCCCTGCCCTGACGGACAAAGCAGGCAGGGACACCCTTCGCTTCATCGGCACCAGAGACAACACGGAGACCCTTCGCTAGATTCGGCACCAGACGAAGGCCTGCGGCGACGCCTCCCCGCGGCGCGGCCTCGTTCAGCTCTGAGGCCCACATGAGACCTGGCCCATTGTAACGGGCCCTGCGTGGCCGCGTTTGTGTTACGGGCCTAATCTGTAAAGGCGTACTTGTAATTACAGCTTGTAACCCCGCTTTATGGGAATATTCTGGGGATAAACTAGGTACCTGAGGGCACATGCGTCCTTAACGCAAGGCGCCGTGCACTCGGATACCTATAAATACCCCCGCACAGTGCCCGTGAGAGGCTAGATTAACAGAGCTTTTGCCATCACGCGCGAGTGCCCTGTTGCCATCACCATTCACTCGTGTTGGATCCCCTTGCTGTCGAGAGCAAGTTCCAACATTTGGCGCCCACCGTTCGTGCTACGAGACAACCACCCGCGATGGCACCCAAGAGAGCTAACCCGAAGGCTGACGAGGCTGCGAAGGCAGCACTGCTCGCCGCAAGAAAGGGCAAGGCCCTCGCCCTCACCCAATCCACCCACCAAGAGGCCACTGAAGACGACACCCTCCGCACCTGCGACCCTGAGGGACAACCCTCAGGCTTCGCACCTCCCTCAGGCTTCGCACCTCCCTCAGACTTCACACCACCGGAGGGCGCGGACCCCGCCGAGGACGGTGAGGTCCTCGGCGTCTCAGCAGAAGAACAGCTACAGCTGCGCGCCCTGCGCCTCAAGAACCACAACCTCCAGAGGCAGAAGGAGATACTGGAGGCCAAGCGCCAGCGTGTGTCCGCACTCGCCAAAGTGCGGCAGATGATACGTGACGAAGAGCACAAGGCCCAGGAACTCGAGCGCGAGATTGCGCTGATGCAGCGCGAAGGCCATCTCAGCCCGCGGCACGAGTCATCCCTCCAGCAGCGCGCACAAAACGAAGACACGCGCGAAGGCCACCCCGGCCTGCAGCACGGGCCACCCCTGCAACACCGCGCGCAACCGGAGGACCCGCGCTTCCCCCAGCGCGACTTCACTTTCCCGCACGCCGCGCCATTCCAAGGGGTCAATTATCTCGATGAGCGAAGCCCCCTGGCGCCTCACCTGCAAGTGACGCCGTGGCCAGCTAATTTCCGGGCTGGGACCTACCCCAAGTACAACGGCAGCACCGACCCGGCTCAATACATAATGAGTTACCAGGTCGCCGTCGCATCGTCCGGGGGGGACGACGCCACAATGGCGAAGTCCTTCATCATCGCCCTCGAGGGCCCCGCACTCACCTGGTTCACCAGGTTGCCTCCGCTGTCCATCGATTCCTGGAGAAGTCTCCGGGACAAGTTCCTCCTCAACTTCCAAGGGTACCGCCCGGACACCGACGCCCTGGCCGAACTCTCGCTCTGCAAGCAGCTAGAGAGGGAGACCCTGAGGGAATATTACCGCAAATTCCTGACACTCAAGTCACAGCTACCCTCAGTCGATGACCAGATTGCCATCCACTATGCTATCAGTGGTCTTCGCGCTGGCGTCCTTTACAGCCACTGCATCAGAGATCCGCCGAAGAACCTCCAAGAGTTATACCAGCTGTTTGAAAAGTATGCCAGATCCGAGGAGCTCCACCAGCGCAAGATTGAGTCCCAGCGGAAGCCAAAAGATGCTCCACAGTCCAGCCGCACGTGGACAAGGACTCCGCAACCAGACTCCGGTCGAGATGGCCGCGGTCAGCAGCAAGTGCACAACATTGCCAACCAGCAGCCGGCCGCTGACCCCCTTCGTCGCCAGGAATATCCCCCCCAGGGCCGCGGAAGTGGAACTCGCGGCAGGGGCCGAGGGCGTGCGCAGCCACCCCCTCCACCGCGCCGATTTTACTGCCTTTTCCATGGCGAAGACTGCGCCCACCAAACCAAAGACTGCCCCGAAGTGAAGGCCACCAGAGACAGAATGGTGCGGGCGCAGCCAGCCGACAACCCCAGAATTGTCGCGCATAATTACCAGCCACCCCCTCCACCATATATCCACGCTCCCGCCCCGCATCCACCGCACCACGCTTACCAACATCATCAGGAAGTACAAATCGTACATCCTCCGCCTCCACCACCACACCAGCAACAACAAAACATCCCCCATGCCCCAAAGCAGGAAGACTTCGCCGATCATCCTTATCGCGGAGTCATTCATATGATAACTGGGGGGTCCAGCCCCGACTTCGACACCAAGCGGCAGAAGCTGGACCACTACCGCAGCATAAACCATGTCGCCGTCACGGGCCCAGTTGTGCAGACAAAGTGGTCCCACGTACCGCTCACCTTCGACGCACGGGACGTCGACTTGCGCAGCGCCCCCCACTGCGATGCCATGGTTATCAATTGCAGCGTGGCAGGCTGGGACCTACACAAGGTCCTCGTCGACAACGGCAGCCAGGCAGACATCATCTTCCTCCACGCCTTCGATCGCATGGGCATCAGCCACAGCCTGCTTAAGCCTTCGGACAACCCGTTGTATGGCTTCGGCGGCAAGGGCACCTTCCCCGTCGGCAAAATAGACTTGCCCCTCTCCTTCGGTGTAGCACCCAATGCCCGAAGTGAGCAAGTGACTTTTGACATTGTGGATATGGTATATCCATACAACGCCATCATGGGTCGGGGCTCCATCAATAAGTTTGAAGCTGCCATCCACGGACTATATTTGTGCATGAAGATACCAGGCCCGCTAGGCGTAATTACAGTCTACGGTAACCAGCAGACAGCGCGCAACATAGAGCGGGACTTCGTGCCTGGTCAGAGGAACGTGCACTGTCTCTCGACACAGTGCGAGGTCCCTGCGCCCGCCAGCCCAACTGACAAGCAGCACGACAAGGCTCAGTTGCAGAGTCAGGATGGGACCAAGACTGTCCCCCTCGATCAGGCCACGCCCAAGCAGACAGTCACTATCAGCGAAGACCTTACTTCGCATGAAGAAGAGAAGCTCCTCTGCTGCCTGGCCAAGAATAAAGATGTCTTCGCCTGGTCCGCCCTCGACCTGGTCGGAGTCAGCCGATCCATAATCGAGCACAGTTTGGGAATTGACCCCTCGGTGCGACCAAGAAAGCAAAGGCTCCGCAAAATGTCCGACGAAAAGACAGAGGCCGCCAAGGCGGAGGTGCACCGCCTCCTAGAGGCTAAATTCATTGAGCCAGTGGCTTACCCCACATGGCTCTCCAATGTTGTAATGGTGCAGAAAAAAAGCGGGAAATGGCGGATGTGCATAGACTTCACCAGTCTCAATAAGGCCTGCCCAAAAGACAATTTCCCGTTGCCACGGATCGACAAAATAGTCGATAGCGCGGCCGGATGCGAGGTCATGTCTCTCCTCGACTGCTTCTCCGGCTATCACCAGATATACATGAAGGCGGAAGACAAGGCTAGCACCAGCTTTATAACACCCTTCGGCACTTATTGCTTCGTCAGAATGCCGGAGGGTCTCAAGAATGCCGGGTCCACCTTCTCCAGACTCACCAAAACAGTACTCGAAGGGCAGGTCGGCAGAAATATATTTACATATGTGGACGACATCGTCGTCGCCAGCAAAAATAAAGAGGACCATCTCGCCGACCTGGCCGAGACATTCGCAAACATGCGAGATGCACGACTCCGCCTAAACCCGGAAAAGTGCGTTTTCGGTGTTCGCCAGGGCAAGATATTGGGCTACCTGGTGTCACACCGCGACATCGAGGCCAACCCAACCAAGATCCAGGCCATCATCGACATGTCGCCTCTGCAGTCCGCCAGGGACGTCCAGCGTCTGACAGGCAGATTGGCCGCTCTCAACAGATTCATTTCCAGGTCGGCCGAGCGAAGTCTTCCTTTCCTCAAAACTCTCCGCGGCGCAAAAGACTTCGCCTGGGGGCCGGAGCAAGCAGCGGCCTTTGCCTCATTAAAACAGTACTTAACGGAGCTGGCCACCCTCACGAGCCCCGACTCCTCGCTCCCCCTATTGCTCTATGTCGCGGCTTCGCCGCACGCGGTCAGCGCGGCACTAGTGCAGGAGCAGACAGTCGAAGGCGCTGTCAGACAGTGCCCTATTTATTACGTCTCCGAGGTCCTGACACCGTCCAAATGCAACATGACAGAGCTGGAGAAGATCGCCTACGCAGTTGTTATGTCCTCGCGCAAGCTGCGCCATTACTTTGAAGCATTCAAGGTCCGCGTCACCTCCGACAGGGGGCTCGGCGAACTGTTTAGAAACCCGGAGGCATCGGTGAGGATCGCCAAGTGGGCAGCCGAACTCTCCGGCTACCACATCAGCTTCGAGCCCAGGACAGCCATCAAATCGCAAGTCCTGGCAGACTTCGTCGTCGACTGGACCGGGCCAGTAACACAGCCGGACCCGACCACAGAGAAGGTCTGGACGATCCATTGCGACGGCGCATGGTGCCATGCGGGGGCAGGCGTCGCTGCAATCATAACCTCACCAGTCGGGGTCAAGCACAGATATGCAGCACGACTCAGCTTCAATCTGGAATCCGACAGATGCACAAATAGTATAGCAGAATACGAAGCAGTCATCCTCGGCCTCCGCAAGCTAAGGGCCCTCGGAGTCACCACTTGCATCATCAAAACAGACTCCAAGGTAGTTGCCGGCCAGGTCGAGAAAGACTATGCAGCCAAGGACCCCGCACTCATGCAGTACCTCGCGGCCATCCGAAGTCTCGAGAGGCAGTTCAAGGGGTTCACCGTGCAGCATGTGGACCGGGCCAAGAATGAGGAGGCTGACGCATTGGCCAAGGCCGCGGCCAGGGGCGAAACTCTGCCCTCCGACGTGTTCTTCCACGTCATCGGCACGCCAGCAGTCCGGAGCCCCGAAGGGCTCCAAATAACCAATGACAGCGAGGGCCACCGTACAGTCAACCTCATCATGACCGAAGACTGGCGAGCACCCATAACCCTGTTCCTGCAGGGGTATTATCACCCAGCCGACATCAGTGAGGCCAAGCGCCTCAGACATCGAAGCCGAGACTTCGCTCTGATTGAAGGCCAACTCTACAAAAAAGGGGTCAGTCAACCAATGCTTAAGTGCGTCACCGAGGCCGAAGGCATGCAGATTCTACGTGAAGTCCACAGTGGCACGTGCGGCTCGCACGCGGGGCCGAGGGCCCTAGCTGCTAAGGTGATCCGCCAGGGTTTTTACTGGCCCGCAATGATTTGCGCCGCGAATCGGGTCACTCGGTCCTGCGAAGCCTGCCAGAAGTTCTCTCCTCGGTCAGGCGGCCCTTCGCAGTATACAAAGCTGATCGCCCACACATGGCCTCTCCAGCGCTGGGGTCTCGACATTGTTGGACCCCTGCCCACCGCTTAGGGGAACCTTAAGTTCGCCTTCGTCGCGGTCGAGTACTTCACCAAATGGATCGAGGCACGGGCTGTCTCCACAATAACATCAAAGACTGCCCAAAAATTCTTCTGGCAGAACATCGTTTGCCGCTTCGGAGTACCGTCCGAATTAACAGTCGACAACGGCAAGCAGTTTGATAACCAAGGCTTCAAGGATTTTTGTTTCTCCATTGGCACCAAGCTTGCCTTCGCCTCAGTCTATCATCCGCAGTCCAACGGGGTCGTGGAGCGCGCCAACGGGAAAATCTTCACAGCTATCAAAAAAATGCTCCTCGATGAAAAAAAGGGCAGATGGAGCGATTTTTTACCTGAGGCAGTCTGGGCACTAAACACGACTGAGTGCAGGGCGACCGGGTTCACTCCCTTCCGTCTTTTATACGGATCGGAGGCCATGACCCCGCAAGAAATAAAGCACGGGTCCCCGCGAACAGTCCCGTCAGCCGTCCCAGATGTGAACGAGCCAACTTCAAAGGATCTCATCGACGGAGACCGTGTCTTCGCCCTACAGGCCCTGAACAAGTATCAAGCCCAGACCAAAGCATGGCGCGACCATTCAGTCACCCCGAGGGAGTTCAGCGAGGGGGACCTCGTACTCATTCGAACAGCTCGGACGGAGTCCAAGGGCAAGCTGGAGCCCAGGTGGGAGGGCCCTTTCATCGTCAAGACGAAAGCTTCCCCCAGCGCTTACAGGCTCACAACGCCAACCGGCGAGGACCTGGAGCACTCCTGGAACATCGACAACCTCCGCAAATTTTTTGTCTGATTCCTCAGGGCTGTCTTCGCCCTTGTAATTCGCAAAAACAATCTTGCACCGGCCCGCACTCTTTTCCTCCCGGGGGGTGAGGTTTTTAACGAGGCGGAGCCATGTAATATATGCGTAAAAAATCCCCCGCAAAAAGACATGCGTCGAAAAAGACCACGATGACGGTCTTCGACATTCGACCACCACGAGGTCACCGCGAGGCTAAGCGCTAGCTACCCTCGCGTGCGACAAATCCGCGCAGAAGTCGCCTAAGGGTGCAGCCGGATTAGCACAACAAGTGCGAAAAAAATCTAAGTCTATCGCGAAGACTATCCGCGCAGAAGTCGCCTAAGGGTGCAGCCGGATTAGCACAACAAGTGCGGAAAAAAATCTAAGTCTATCGCGAAGACTATCCGCGCAGAAGTCGCCCAAGGGTGCAGCCGGATTAGCACAACAAGTGCGAAAAAAATCTAAGTCTATCGCGAAGACTATCCGCGCAGAAGTCGCCTAAGGGTGCAGCCGGATTAGCACAACAAGTGCAGAAAAAAATCTAAGTCTATCGCGAAGACTATCCGCGCAGAAGTCGCCTAAGGGTGCAGCCGGATTAGCACAACAAGTGCGGAAAAAATCTAAGTCTATCGCGAAGACTATCCGCGCAGAAGTCGCCTAAGGGTGCAGCCGGATTAGCACAACAAGTGCGGAAAAAATCTAAGTCTATCGCGAAGGCTATCCGCGCAGAAGTCGCCTAAGGGTGCAGCCGGGTTAGCACAACAAGTGCGAAAAAACCGAAGACTATCTGTGCAGAAGACACTTAAGGGTACACCTGGACTAGCACAACAACGGCTGAAACGACAACATCAAACCATCCACGCCAAGACCAACTATAATCAAGCCAACACAGCGCAACAAAACAAATCAGTGAGTACAAAACGCCTTCGCACACACACGTGCACGCGAGGGCACACAATTCCACCATACAAGCCTCTACATACACAAGCGAGGGCACCACAGTCTACATCGGCTCAACCTTAGGAATAATTCCCATCTCCCTATAATTAAATAACATTATCCTGAGCTCCTCACCCGCAAAAAGACTTCGCAGTTCCCGCTCACCTACACTCTCGGCGGTCGGCAGAACCAACAGTTCCTGCCGACCAGCCCCACTCACACAAAGCCGAGCCCGCTCCTCCGCGCTAACCCTACGTTTTGCAACAGCCCTTCGTCGACGGCGCCCAGTGCTAGGGCCTGGCACGTCCGGCGCGTCCGCGGCGTGTGGCGAAGCCTCCGCCGCAGCCACGTCCAAGGCCGCAAAATAATCCAAGTCCTCCCCCGACGACTCCTCAGTCCACTCAACCGAGCTCCCGGAGTCGGCAAAATCAAAAAACTCAGATGCAGACCCACTATATTTCATTACCACCTTCCGCGGTCGAAGCCGCCAAAAACTCAGTAGTAGCGGTTGCGTGCGCAGGCCCAAAATCTTGAACCTGCGCAGCAACCAAAATTCAGTACAACATCCAAAATTCCCCAACCCTAAACAACCACTACGCCACCTGCGAGGGCCCTGACGCTGCGGGGGCCTCCGCCGTTGGCCCCGCCGCCACCTCCGCCATTGTTTCCACCGCCTCCGCCGCGGGATCTTCGACGGTCGGCGCAGCTGCTGCGAGGGCATCAGGAGCGCCCTCGGCCACCTCCAGGGGCAGGTCTTCAACTGTCGCAGCAGTTGTGGGGGCGCCTGGTGCGTCTTCCGCGGTCTCCGGGGTTGGCTCCGGGTCAGGCTGGGCGCTGTTCAGTGCTCCGAAGTCGTCCACCCGCTCGCCTCGCTCCGCCTAAAACAAAACATACAAAAAGTCAGCAAACACACGCACAGACCACATCCAGCAAACGCCGAACAAACGACAACGTTACCTGAGCCCTCGCAGCCTCGGCCCGCTCCCTGACCACATCACCACCATACAGACCCCACATCCGGTCATAGAGGGCACCGGCGGACTCCTTCACCACGGGGTCTTCGACCTTATAGATATCTCGCCCAAAATCTTCATCTGCCTGGTCGAAGGCCTCATAGTGCTGGCACCCTTCGCGAGAGAGTGCGTTCATCGCTCCCTCGCAGGTAACCAGGGAGGCGAACGACATTAATCCCCTCAGGACAGTGGGGAGCTCCTGCAGCTCCTCTTGCACCCATTCCAGACAGCGAAGCCCGGCCTCTCGCTCCGGCACCACGAAGTCACCGGTCCGCGCACCCAGCTCGCGATATGTGGCCATAAGCTGCGTGCGCGTCCGTTCGGCCTCCGTTTGCACCGCGGCTTTGGCCCCCTTCGCGCGGCTCTCCAGAGCGGTGAGCCGCTCCCGCAGGTCTTCGGCGAGCCCCTTGGCAAGATTGCCTTCCGCCCGTGCCAGCCTAGCCTCCGCCTGCGCGGCCTGCTCCTTGGCGATGGCCTCGTTGGCCTCCCTCCTCTCCCCCGCCAGCTGGCGCCGGAGGTCAGCCTTTTCCTTCTCCAGGGCGGCCACCTTGTCCGCCAGTTTACGACACTTGCTGTCGGAGGCCGACTTCTCACGGACAGCGTCAGCATGTTGTGTCCGAAGTCTCTCGACTTCGGCAGACAAAGCTGCCGTAAGTGCCCCCGACGCAGTACGGCTGGTGAAGTCAGCCACCTGCAGAGCACACGTAAGGCCATGGCCGTAAAAAATATATATATATATATACATATATATATATATAATAGCTCGGCGGACCTGACTCAGTGCCTCCGTCGCCTGACTCAGCGCCTCCGTCACTCCTTTCAGCCGGCGGGTCGCCGCGTCAGCCTCATCCCTGACCAACGCGAGGGCCGACACCTCGCCTTCGGCGCCAAGGGTCCCGTCCCTCGCCTTCGACGATAGCGCAGCCGTCGCGATTGCCGCGGCAGGCGCAACTATAGCAAGCCGGCCCTCGTCCGACCCTGCAACGCATCAACGAGTAAAAAAAAAAGGCGGCCGGGTGACTTACCCCCAAGATAATCGTCCACACTAATATCTGTGCCGAAGTCGGCAACGCGTTTGCCCGGCGGCGGCGACGTTCGGGCCGCCTTCGAAGCCTCCGCCATTCCGCTGGCCGGCGGCACCACCTTCGTCAGTTTGGAGACCCCGGCGCCCGCCGTTGTCTCCGGCGCCTTGCTAGGTGTAGAGGCGCCCGCCTTCGCCGTTCCCCGCTGCCTTTTCGGCCGGGCTTCGTGAATCCTGACAGTCGCCTGGCGTTTTTGCGCCGCCCCTTGGCGATCCTTGTCCATCACTGCCCACACAACAGCACCGATATTTCGCCCGTAAGGAAAAACTCTCCACTGATGAACCATACGAGATGTAAAACAGTCTTCCTCAGCCGCGCAGGGGATAGGAACATTTCTAGGCCAGCAGCCCCCGGTAACCCTCAGCATCCGAGCCGAAGACTCCCGGAGCTCGGGCGAAGACATCCTCTCCCCCGGGGCCGCACACGTCCTCATTAACTCTCTAGCAAAACTATCAGACACCCCAATTCCTCCCATCGCAGTACCTATTTTTCTCTTTTTTGAGGAGGGGGCGGCCACCAGCGCAGGGTCGCCTCCTGTCTCCACCGCCGGTTTCTTCCCACGGCGGTCCGCTTCGTCTTGACCAGGGTAGCCGTCGTACGGCAGTTGATTTAATTCGAAGACCCTGTTCAAACGTTCATTTGACCCGCGAATATCAAAGCTGCGCTGGCCTTCCGTCCTCGCCACGTACCGCCCCACGAGCCGCACCGCCAAGTCCTCCGCATCACGCACAAAGGCGGCCGGGTCACGGTTTCGCAAATTCAGTGCAAAGGCAGGACTTCGCACCACCCTTCCTCCGTGAAAAGGCATCTGGCGAGGGCACACTTCGCCCAGCGCCCAGCCGTGCGCCAAGGGCCAGACCCCGTACGCCACGAACTCTTCAACTAAATCACGACCACTGCTCCGGCCGGCGGCACACCGAAGGGCCCCTTCGTTTGCATCCTCTTCTGCCACTTCGAAAGGCGGATACGCAGAGTAATAGTGAGAGCACATCTCAGACACGGGAAGTCCTTCATGGCCTTCGACAGTAGCCTCAGCAACGTAAAACCAAAATTCATTCCAATTGCCCCACTTGTTGCGGGCGCACGGAACCAACTCCACTACTGGCATTGTGGTCTTGCCGGTCTTCGGCGTGAATGTGCACGACCCGAACTGGGCAACTCCGCCCTCAACCATCCTCTTCTGCCAATGCAAGCAATAATTCTTTGCAAAAACTTCAACCGACGGCTGTCCGCCGTACGAAGTCGTCGCCCAGACATACTTCGCCAGCGCCACCACGGCGTTCGGCGTCAGCTGATGTATTTGAACGTTGAATCTACGCAGGACTTCGCCAACAAACCGGTGCGCAGGCAAGCGGAGACCGGCGACGAAGAACGCCTCGAAAACAACCAACTCACCCTCCGGCTCGGGGACTTCCTCCGTCCCCGGAGCACGAGCGACTCCGCCGCCAAAGTAGCCCAACCGCTGCATATCTTCAACGCGGGCCGACGTCATCCGTGACACACCAAAATCAACAGAGTCACCGGCGCGCAGCTCCTCCACCATCACGCTACTCAACGTCTCCTCAGACGAGGCGGCGGCCGGCGGCGTGGCGTCGGCGGAAGAAGAAGAGGATGGCATTGCTACGTACCGTCGGCGGCGGCGGGCGGTCTGCTTCACTCGAGCCAGAACTCCGACGAGCAAAGGCAGCAGTAGAAGAAGAGGAGCAGAAAGACGGCGGGCGGCTAGGGTTTTCACGGAGCGCGGAAGGCAAAGTGCAAACAGCGCCGACCCCCGCCCCCTTTTATAGGCAGGGCGCGGCTCTTCGGGAAACCCGCAATCCAACAGTACGATGTCCATCAACGGTCACATCAAAAACCCCCGCGGAACCACTTCGAGCGAGGGCAGCGTCTCCGCCATCTAGCGACGTCTTCGGCACCAGGTGACTTTGTCGAACTGGTCCCTCAGAGGGCAAATGTTGGAGCGAAGGCAGAAACGCCACCCTTCGCCCGAAGTCTCCACCACTTAGCCCCTGCCCTGACGGACAAAGCAGGCAGGGACACCCTTCGCTTCATCGGCACCAGAGACAACACGGAGACCCTTCGATAGATTCGGCACCAGACGAAGGCCTGCGGCGACGCCTCCCCGCGGCGCGGCCTCGTTCAGCTCTGAGGCCCACATGAGACCTGGCCCATTGTAACGGGCCCTGCGTGGCCGCGTTTGTGTTACGGGCCTAATCTGTAAAGGCGTACTTGTAATTACAGCTTGTAACCCCGCTTTATGGGAATATTCTGGGGATAAACTAGGTACCTGAGGGCACATGCGTCCTTAACGCAAGGCGCCGTGCACTCGGATACCTATAAATACCCCCGCACAGTGCCCGTGAGAGGCTAGATTAACAGAGCTTTTGCCATCACGCGCGAGTGCCCTGTTGCCATCACCATTCACTCGTGTTGGATCCCCTTGCTGTCGAGAGCAAGTTCCAACATGCCCTTGCAACTCTTATTTCAAACATAAACAATGTAGTTGTATCCTTTTGACCCTGCAAATTACACAATATAGTATTAATACCGTTTTGTTTTTAATAGCATAAAACATATGTTTATCATTTTTCACTTACCATGCATCCTAGTGCCTCTTTGGCCTCTTTCATCTTCCTACTATGCAGGAGCTTCATCATTTGCTTTGCAAATTGATGAAGCGGTGTGTTTGCATCCACGTGGGCACTCTTCACTAGCTTGTTCATGCTCTCGCTTCGTTGTGTAGAGACCATAAGACCACAATAGTCTCCTTTGAAAAATGCAGGTACCCAATCTTTGCGTATCTCATATAATTTGGCAAGGGTGTTGTTCTCGTGTAGCTGGAAATCATTTAGCATTATTTGCCAGGCAGCCTCGAACTCCATTTCATTCAATGGATGATGTATTATAGATTGGAACCTTGTTTTGAAATCCATCTCCTCAAATCTTGCATACAATTCATTCAAGTGGGGCATATACCTGTTTTGCACATGCCACAAACACAATCGATGTATTGTGTTTGGGAATACTCTGCCTAGTGCGATTGGCATAGCAGGGTCTTGATCTGAAATAGATAAATTTACATAGCATTATGCAAGCCAATATGATATCATATAGTACGTGCCATAATAAATACGAGCCATTTATAACAACATACCTGTCAACATCACTCGTGGTCCTTCACATCCCATACATGTTTTGAACGTATTGAAGACCCACTCGAATGTATCAACTGTCTCGTCTCCTAGTAAAGCAAATCCAAATATTGTGCATTGTAGGTGGTGGTTCGAGCCAACAAACATTCCTAATGGCTTATCGTACATATTAGTCTTATGTGTAGTATCAAAGGTAACTGCATCACCAAAATCAATGTACTCGGCTTGCTGACTAGCATGGGACCAAAATATGCTTAAAATTTTCCCTTCTTTGTCCAGTTGAAAGTCTGAAAAAAATGTGGATTATCTTTCTTGCATAATGAAAAAAAGATAACAGCTTTGACACATCATTTGCATTTCTTTCCCTTTGCCATGCTTTTTTCCTTTCAAAAAATGTAATGATTATGCACTATCTCTAACTCAACACATTACGATTGTTTCTGTAATACAAAATACAATTATTGTCAATGCAAAATACACTTACAGATTACTCATGTTCTGCACGGTTATTGGAACGTTTTCTGGGCCACCATGCATTTCTGTAACAAAATCCATAATGCAATGTTGTGGAATCCTGCTTTCTTGCATCGCACTAAGGAACTCCATATATTCACGATCATGCATTTTGTTGCATTGCAATTACCCTTTTTCTGTATCTTTCTTCAAGAATTCATGATTATGATCATAGTTTACCAGATTAATCCGAACGGAAATAACATTCTCTTTAGTATCATCGTAGATTTTTTAAGTTTCATCCCAGCCTTGCACTGTGTTCGTTTCGAACATGTGTTACGTATCCTTGGATTTCCAGCTACCCTTTCAGCATTCTTTCCTTCCATTGAACAATTCAACCATTTACAATTCTTCCGCTCCCTATATTTCTTCAATGGAAATCCAACCTCGTATGCATATTGACTATAAAAATTATACGCCTCGTCCACGTTACTAAATGTCATACCGACTTTAGGTATCAATCTTATATCGATATTGTCCGGCTGGGCACAGAAATTTAACATTTACAATTCAATAGCGACTAAATCTAACGTAATACGGGAGAACTTACGTGGCTTTGAAGAATATGAGGTGTGTCCTGTTCATGCGGCCCAATATGTCTCATGGGGATGTGCTTCTTTGCGCCGACCACGTCTGCCATTTTTGTGTGCTCATCGATATGTCCAGGTGCCCTCAATGTTGTCGGGGGAGTAACGGAGACACCCTCTGTGTATGGGGCGATCGCAGACGCTACAGGATGCATGTCCATTGAAACATACGTACCTGCTGGCTTATGCACAGATGATACAGGTGGCATCTCATCGCCAGCGCCGGTGCTGGACATCTTCTCGCCGCTAATCGCCGGCCGGACCTCTCACTTCAGCCGCCGCTAATCGCCGCCAATATCTCAGATACGCACGTGGACGAGCGAACGTGGATGAGCGGCTGTAAAGTTGTATTTGTTTCCTCCCGTAACTGCGCCTTTATTTACGCCCACGAAGAGCACGTCTTGCCTTATCTAAAAACCGGTGGGAGATTTTAAATGTTTGCATGGTTTACGATATCATGTATCACAGCGTTATGCAGTCGTAACCGGCAAGCACATGCAAATATTCGTTCATGTGATTCGTGGCATAAAAGATTCCATTTATGCATGAGTTATGCACATTTGTACACATCTTTATGCGTGTGTATATCGTATGTCGCGTCTCAGCCGGGATACGTGGATATCCTATGCATAAATGGCGCAAGCTGGCGTCCAGTGGGCCCAACACGACCCGATCGATCTTCTGGCTGGGGCTTCGCCCACTAACGGAAGCCCAGGACTTCCATTACCTCTTCCCTATATATATATATATATATATATATATATATATATATATATATATATATATATATATATATATATATATATATATAACTTTAGTTAAAATCATTTGAAGGACTAATATTTATTATAAGTTTTGTTAAAATTTTAAATTTATTTTTTGATTTTTAAAGGTCTAAGATAGAGACATGCTCTATAAAAAAGCTGCAATACCCAATAACATCTAAAACATCGTAGTTAACATTTACTAGAGGCCCGTATATATATTTTTTAAAAAATATTCATATAATTTTATAGAAAATAGCATCTCATATCTAATTCTAATTACAAATGACTAGTTTCTACTATTTATTAAGGTTGTAAGGGTAGTTTGCGATTCCTTGTTCTGCCCCCATTTCTAGTTTTGTCATTCCTATCCTTGTTCTGCCTTTCTCATTCCCCCTCCCCGCACAGCCTATTCCCATGTTCTGCCACCATACCCTGCCCGCACAGCCTATTCCCATGTTCTGCCACCATACCCTGATCTATAATTCTCATTCCTTGTCCTGTCTTTCTCATTCCTCTCTCCCCTCAAAGCCCATTCTCATTTCCCCGTAAAGCCCATATCTAGCTAAAATTTAAAAATAAACATGATTTCCCCCTCCCCGCACAGCCTATTCTCATGTTCTGCCACAATACCATGCCCGCACAACCTATTCACATGTTCTCCCACCGTACCCTGATCTGTCATTCTCATTCATTGTCCTGTCTTCCCCATTCCCCTCTCCCCTCAAAGTCCATTCTCATTCCACCGTAAAGCCCATATCTAGCTAAAATTAAAAAATAAACATGACCCCAAGGGGATTCGAACCCGCAACCCCTTAGAAAAATACGAGCAGTAGCTACCTCTACACCACATGTGTGTTTATGAATATATTTATGATAGGAAAAACATCTACTACATCTCTCCTCAAGCCCAACTGCTACTCTTGCACAATACGTAGCAGTAGATAAGTATCACCGAGATTCTTGAATTATATTTTTGGATGGAGGAAGTAGTATTTAAAAAAGAGCCTTACATGCAATTTCTTTTGTTTGATTAATGTTTTCAACTTAAATTCCTTTTTTTGCATGCGTGACATTTATTCTCCATAATATTTTTTTCCATGGATCTGACTTGTGAGTCATTTTCATAAACCAACGCTAAGAATGATTCCATGTTTATTACTTAGAAACCCTGAACAAACACCACTAGCATGAGGTGCTCGCATTGGCGTCGCTCAACGATGATGAGAAGAAGCTTGGCGACTGCCAGTTCGACCTCTGAAAGCAGTCCTATATGGCCGCATGCGCCGCTGTGTACGACAAGCTCCGGCACAGCCGCCGCTTGGGCGCGGTCTAGAGCGGCTGCACCGCGTTGTCCATCGTCAAGCAGGGGGACCTCATGGTCGTCGCCAACGTCGGCGACTCTCGGGTTGTTCGGAGTGCATCCGACGATGACATCATCACGCCATCCAGCTCATCGTCCACCTAAAGCCCAACCTGTCACGTAAGTCGCTATTGACCGGCCATAAATTCTTGTGCGCTGGGACGACGACCATTGCTGACGTTATGAGTGTTCTCGAACATGATGTATGTAGAGGAGTAGTGCATCCGGTGGTGCAACAACTAGGTGTATTACCTCGCTGATGAGCCCGAGGTGCACTTTGTCTAGCAGCCCAGCCAAGAGTCATTGGTACTCGCCATGTCGCGCGCGTTCGACGACTACTATATCAAGGACTGTGGCATCATCTCGTCGCCGGAGGTGACGCAGAGGAGGACCGACAGCAATGACCAGCTCATCATCCTCGCCACCGTTGGGGTAGCTTTTGTGCCGGCCTGCCTTTAATTCTCTTCGCAAACACACACTTGCTTTTTTGTTTAAGCAAGCGCGTATGGTGGATTGGTGGTGTGTGCTTGATGACTGACGATGTACGAGGCAACTTCTTCCGGTAGGTGTGGGACGTGTTGTTCAATGATGAGACCGTGGCATATATCGAAGTCTGCATGTTACTGATGGTTGTAATGTAGTAGTGAAATGACTAGATTAAAATAACAAAATTTATGTATGGCCAGGATCACAGATGGATTATGAAATCTTTTCTCATAACAGTATAACACATATTTTATATATAAGTTATCATAGTATTATATGTTCCCGTTGCAATGCACGGGCACTCACCTAGTAAGTAATATGGTGGTAAGGCTCTCATCAACAATTCTCACTATATATCTTATCTTATCTATACTTTCTAATATATTTTATTATTTTCACCTAAAAGATTTTTCCCCTAAGACTATAGAAAAATCGTCCAAAATTATTGATATGTGGAGGGGGATAGAACCAGTGCACCCTGGTAGAGGAAGCAGACAACCATAGCTGTGTTTGCTAGCCATTTGACCCCAAGCAAGTTTGTGCCAAACAATCGATATGTGTTATAAATATGTGTAGAGTGAGTTTTCAAAATAATAAAAATAATAATAATCACGCCAGGCTAGGCCGACACTATGGACCGAGACAATAGACCAAGTATAGCACGTCTCTCGGGTTGGGCTGACAGGAGCCCCATTTTAATAGTGTCGGGCTGGACCATGGCACTATTAAATGGGTCGTGCCTCGAGTCGGCCCGCTAGACACGACCCATTTGGCCATCTATACTGATGCCACCCTCCACACCGTCGTCGGTCGCAAGCCCCGCACATCCCACGCTCCATGAACCGTAGCACATCCTACGCTCCTCGCCTCCTCCGCGTCCACGCCAAACGTCCACCATCCTCGTCTCCCCCCACTTTGGCCCCCTCCTGTGCCTATCCCCGCGCGTTGGAAAAAAATTTGGTGCATCCTGGATGCAAAACAGTTTTTTACAACCCCTCACAAATAGAAAGATAGACCCACCCGCAGCAGCAGCAACAACAACTAACACATAATCTGGTGGACCTGCAGATGGGACATATCCTCCTTTTTGTGAGGGGCTGCAAATACCCTGGTTTGCTTCCGAGATGCACCAAAAATTTTTCCTGCGTGTTGCCCTTGCCTCCTCTGCCCCCTGCCCTGCCGTGACAGACCCCCTGGTCCCCTCCTTCACCTTCGCCCTTCGCCTCCTCCTCGACGCCCGTGCCTCCGGCAAGGATCTCGAGGGGCTTGTGGTCGGCGTCGAGGTGCTCAAGACTACATCTAGGGCCACGACAGACTGTCTTATCCGTACAGACGCTACTTCCATGAGGTGGACGACAAGTTGATGCTAGGCAAGATCAGGACCCAAGAGGAAGTACAACGCCATTGTCAACATCGGCTCCAGTGGCACCTTTGACGTGCCTTCCTATTTGCTCTATTATGTTTACGCCGCCACCAAAGACACAATACTAATAAGAGTTTTCCTCGTATCTCTATAGCTAAATCGATAAGGGTCTGTTCGTTTGAGCTGGAATTCACCCCAGAATTGTTCCAGTTGATCAAAATCTATATAAATTAGAAAAATAATCTGGTTAAGAATGGTTACGGGTGACCATTTCTTAGGAACCGAACAGGCCCTAAAAGTATAGGTAGGTATACCGTAAAATCAGAAAAAGCTACGACATTCCACCACGTCTATGCATTTTAAGGACATGAAACCTAGGTGCCATGACAATATGTAACAATAGTGCACAATTTTATTATTATGGATCCACTTCACAAGAAAATTAGAAGAATCCACACATTATACTTGGATAAAACTTCTTTGAGTTCGTCCTCTTTGCATGTATGTCCAAAATTTGCAATAAAGATAGTAAAGCAAGGTGGTATATCGCTTGAAGACTTGTCTCGTCCATTTACACCAAACATACCA
Source organism: Zea luxurians (assembly GCA_029449295.1). Classification (NCBI taxonomy): domain Eukaryota; kingdom Viridiplantae; phylum Streptophyta; class Magnoliopsida; order Poales; family Poaceae; genus Zea; species Zea luxurians. Next base: position 11,198,765 of record JAOPSE010000002.1, read on the forward strand.
TACTATCAAGATTTATACATGTCAAGCAAGCTTTAAATAAGAAACATTGGCTCACTAAACTTATTAAATTTTAATATATCTTATCATAACATGTTCAATCCTTAACAATACACGGGCATTCATCTAGTATACTATAACTTAGTTAATTAATACGTATTTATTATTTTTTGAAATTTAAAAAATCAAACCATATTTGTAATACTATTATTATTATGTCACAATGCTTAATTAGGATTTAAAATATGTTAATTAATATATAGAAAAGCATAGTGCTCTCCTATATACAGAGACATTGCTCTCTCCGTGTACATAGATGGAGCTTTGGGAAGCTTTGGAGAGAAAATCTCCCTAAAGCCCCGCTATGTGTTTGGTCCAGGCGAGGTGAGGCTTCAAGCCATGAGATCTAATCTCTACTCTTATAAAACATTAGTTTTTCTCATTTTACTGTCGCGCGTCACATATAGAATTGTTCCTCTCTCCCGCATCTTGTCTAACAACCCGTATGGGATAAGAACAAGTGACATGGACCATTACATCCTAGATATGGTTCGTGAGAAAACACCTAAGTCCAACACGACACAAGCCACATGCAACACAATCCTCCTGGATAGTACCACCTCGCTATCTGAAGGAAGTCGAACAAACTATAAAAGGGTAGGTCTTATTTTGAACTCATAACTTTCTCTGCCTTTTGGCTAAGTATAATATCTGCAGTTTAATATATAGTACATGTAGGGCATATGTCTACTTTAATTGTAAACCTTTTAGCAAAAATAGAGTGTAATATATCCACTTTAATTGCTAATTTATTTTTTATGAAGGGTCCATTTTAAATTTAAATTTATTTTTTGTGGGGATGATCCATTACACTAGCTTGTCACTGAGCTTTCACGTGTCTGTGATGGTGATGCACGAGAGCGAACATTATGTTCGGACGAAAGGGGGGCGCTCCCACTATTTTCGTCAGCGAAAATTTCCTCAAGATGGTTATGCCAAGAACTAACTCGAGATCTCCAGTCTTTTGCAACACAAATATCATATGATGAGTGCATGAAAAATGCTCGCGCGCTGTATGTTTGTGAGCTCTAGTTCCACTGTACCATAAATGCGCGCATGCATGCATGTGCCTCATAAATATATACTTGAAAGAATGGACATACGTATGCGCCGCATATATAACACGAAAGGGACATGAACCGTATGTAATAATAGTGTTCATTATTTTAGGAGGAGACTAATTATATAAACTATGACCAATTCCTGAGACAAAAATCTATAACACTCTATTTGGATCTTTGAAATTGAATTTCATTCTAATAATAATAATTTAAGCAAAGATCAATTAAGCTAAATTAAGCTAATAAATTTTTATGTGAAATATATTTATATAGTATTATTAGCAATTTGTAAAAAATATTTATATGCTATATTTTTACGAAGAGTGTGCCGAAGAGGGAAAAGTGAGGAGGGCACGAGATCATGGCGCTAGAAGGGCACAAACGCTTGCCTGTCTGGTCCTTCTCTCTACCACCCCTCGCCGCTTGCCTGCTCCGCTATGGTGCTCTCTAGCTCCCGTGAGTTTGTGCCTCCTAGCGCTATGAAGTGGTGCCCTTCTCATTCTTCCCTCTTCAACAGTCCAGACTCCAGTATCGGACACGCCTCTGTGTTTTATGAGACGGGCATTTGTCGACCGCAGATTGGCTCACCAGTGTCGAGCGTGTCTATACGCTCAGCAAGATGTCCCTTGGCTCTGTCTCAGCCTCACGTGCTCATCGTCTCTGCCCGCGTCTCCTTTTGGAATTTGGAGAACAGGCACATCTAAAAGTTTTGTTGGATTGTTTCACATGTTAACAATTTTAGTTATTCAGTGCTTGCATCTTTTGGTTCGCCATATCATAAATTTTATCCGTCCTCCGCCACTTGATCGGAATCAACCATCATCCACCCACACGCTAAGCTAATTAGGATCCAAAAATAAAGCTTATGGACATATACACGTCGTACGGCTCGTGTCGTCATAAGAGAAGCTAGCTAGCGCGCATGAAATAAGCCTTCGAAGTTCGACGGAAAGTCAGAAGCCAAGAGATTAATTGTTCGCCTGGGATGAACGCTTATTCATATTCATATTTTGATGTCAACGAAGCCGTTCTCTGAATAATATAAAGATTACTAGCGTGTTTGGTTTGAGAAATAAGATAAATCATTATCTTTTAACTCCTCATTTTTATTTGGTTTGTGTAATAAAATAATTTAATCTATCACTACTTTATTCTTTATAGACTCATAATTTGTAATAATATGATAAATGAATTCATTCCACTAAATTTGTAAAATAGGCTTATGATACACTATCTCAACTAGAATGGATTGATTTTTCAAACCAACCATGATGAAGCAGAGATGCTTCGGGCGCGTGTGGGTAGGTAGCATGCATGTTTCGTGGCAGCAAAGTATAGTTGTACCATAGAGCTCCGATCCAGTTTAAAGGCCTTGTGTTTAATTACGCACTACTAGTCCTAGCTTATTCTAGGACAATAGCTTTATTAGTTGAGCTTCTCTTAGATCCTCTATCTAGTACTTAGTTTGAGAAAACTATTTAATAATAACATTTTAATTGTAAGGTATTTATTTTTTAGCTATTACTTGGATTATTAGTAGTGTTTGGATCAAACACTACTACAGCATACCTCTGCACAGGCGGTTTGGTTCGCCTCTACACAGGCGGTTCCAGGAACCGCTTGTGGTGCACCGCCTGTGATGTAAAACAACATCACAGGCGGTCAATCAAAAACCGCCTGTGAAAAACATAGATTACAGGCGGTTCAGTTCAAAGGAACCGCCTGTGATAGACACACATCACAGGCGGTTTCTTATCCTAGCCGCCTGTGATAGACACACATCATAGGCGGTTTTTTATATAAGTCCGACTGCATACAATATAAATAACAGACGGTTTTCATTATACAGATTCATATATACAGAATTTTCAAACACAGAATATACACAGATTTCATACACAGATTATACACAGATTCACACAGATTGCATACACATATTACAAGTTCCATAACAGGTATAATACACAGATTCATCCACATATCAAGTTCCATCGTCATACACAGATTTATACACATATCAAGTTCCATATACAACTAAACATCTCAAAGTTCCATAGACAACTAAACATCTAAAGTTCCTAACTAAAGACCTAAACACTATGTGATATTGTGTACAAACTTAGTTCTGGGAATTTTTGCAAATTTCCATTTGTATTGTAGAATAGCCCTTGTTGATGAAGAACTTCACGGCGCATAAAGTAAAGCAAGTCTCTTACAACCTTAGCAACGCTGACGGAAACCATATCTCTTTCTAACCATTCAGCATTGATCTTGGATTTAGGAACCTGCAATGAAAGCAAAAAGCAAGTGGTGCTAAGAGTAATGTGATGAGCAACATTAATATAACATAAAAATTGCAACATAGACAATGATAGCGAACTTACATCCTCACGATTGACCATGTAATGGAAGGTGACACGACACCATTCGCATACATAATAACCGCACAGGACAGTACCCGAAGGTTGTTTGTCACCATATGGAAATAATGATATTGACAAATTAGGCTTGTCCTCTGGATGTTCGCCGCCAAGATCTTTCCAATAAAAACGGTATGCACTGCATATAAGAATAGCATTGTGAGATTAAGAATACATTTGTTAAGTTGTAATAAGTACAAGTGTGCAATAATAATCATATTTCTCTAAAATCTTCAAGAAGTCATTATACGTAGCATTTTCCATTCTCAGTGAGTCGAAGACCACGACTTTACCATCCTTTGGAAAGATCATGATACAAATGTAGTGGTCACTATATAGACATAGACGAAAACACATGTTAAGATCACGATTGCCATAATTTATAGTTCAAAATTAAACCATGTCGATAACTTACTTAAAGTGGTGTGGAGCTATTATTAAGTCCTTGCCATGTTGTACATGATTATACATGGCTCGTCCAATGTATGCCGCCATTACCTTCATTTTGTTTCTCTGCTTCTGTTTGACGGCTTTCTCAAATTCAGCATCGTCCAAGTCTTTGTATTCTTCTCCATGCCTCCGAGCAACTACTTTGTAGCGAGCTTGGGATATCATCAACGGGTCAAGAAACCCTGTCTTAAGTTGTTTCTTCTTATCATCCATGTATTGCATCCTACGTGTAATAGTGTTAATAGTTAGACTCTCGTTTATGTGTGCATGTACAAAACTAACAAATATGAAAGTTTAGAGGTACTTACAAGCAAAAGAGGGTTAAGTAGTTGGTTTCCATCCTTTGTCAGTGGTACAACGACCAGAGATCGTCAAAGAATAAATGCCGCACAGGATCTATATGATCATTGCTCCAAAATGCATCTTCTGACACAACAAATGTGAAGTCCTCGAGTTTGTATTTGTTGCTAGCCACCATGTACCACTCATGCATTCTAATCTCCGGAGTCGACAACTTAGAAAGTTGCACCGTCGTCAAGAACGGCCTCCCATTCACAAATTTTGGAGGAACATCCTCCTTCTTGTATACCGAGATATTAGTTTTAAGACGTAATGATTCTCGAGTATGAATCATTCCATCTTCTTCCCATACTTTGAAATTGTCTATTTGGGACCGTGTGCCTACTCCATGAGATGCTGATTCCGCTTTTGATTGATTTGTCATAACTCTCTGCAATTTATGCAGGTAGCGTGCCACTGATTCTGATGGTTTCTTGACATCGTCAGTGGCGATTCGCTTATGAATTTTCTTTGAAATAGTTGGCCCTTCAACATTGGTGCCAACCTTTGGTTCCTTTTTGATGTTGACGTCAACATTCTGAGGAACAATTTTGTTTACGTCCCCCTCGTCGAGTTCCTTCGCAAGAGGCGATATGATTGTTTCAACGATTTTTTTGGAGGTCGGTGTCAGATTTTCCTGCACCAAGGGGTGTGGAATGATCGAACTATCTTTTTGTTGCATTGGTGTTGAATTCGGCTCATCACCCAACTTGATGTCGCGTCGATGCCAAAGGACCAACTCGTTCATTGCCTCCTGCAAAGTTATGATCCCCTCAATTGGAAAATCTATCTCCCAATCTTCACAACCACTGTCTGTGATTTCTAGAACTTGGACCACAGCATAGTGTGGCGGGACAGGATTATCCTTGTAGTTAACAAGTCCTGGTTTTACCAAACCAGTAGCAGCTTGCTTTTTTTTGTCCTAGATCGATTGATTGGAATATGAAGAAAGCAAGGCTTGTCCTCAACAATATCGTCTACAGGGTACTTGGTCAAGTCTTGCACAGATCCTACGCTGCTAGGGACTATAGGTGGACTCATGTGGCTTGGCTTGAGTTCAAATGATATGCATTCTGTTTTCTTCATTTTGTTCATCACGTCATTAATAGCCTTTTGTACCCTTTCATCAATAGTCTCTTCAAGGGTCCTTTTCGACTTCTCGTGTTTCCTATATGACGATGCATACTCTGGAAACGCCTCTCTCCAGGAAATCTTAGAAGAGATTCCCCGAGCCCGTCCAGTGTGTTCAGGATTGCCTAGTGCTGCAGTTAGTATGTCATTCTCCCTCCGAGGCTTAAATTCTCCTTTTTCTCTTATCTGCATATTCTTGAATTTTTGTCAAAACTTCGCCTACCAATTCTGGATGCAAAAGTTTGCCGTCCTCACTCAAACCTGCCCGACCTAAGATCCAACGAATAGCTCGCTCATCGATATCTTTTAATACTGGGTCCAAAGTGTAGTTAGCTATAGCTTCCTCGATTATCCTGTTCCACTTCACAACTTTATGGTGATATCCGGTTGACCCCAAGCGATGGGGGTGTTTGTTCATCTTCGCTCTCTAAGAATTAGTTTCGCCCAGTTCTTTGGCCTTCAGTTTGGTCTTCTGACGAACAAATTCCTCCCACTGAGCTTGAGTGATTTTCCCCATTTTCTTGGTCGGAGGAACCTTATTCTTCTTAACAAATTCCCTATTCATCTCGGCCTTCCACCCACGAAACATCTTAGCCATAGCAGAGAGCATCGACTTCCTTACTGCATCCTCTGTGCCTTTTGGGAACTTGAATGACTCAGACAACTTAGCCCATAGCTTATTGCGGGTGTCTTCATCTAAATCCTTCCATTTTTGAAGTGTGATTGTGAGAGCACCTAGAGGGGGGGTGAATAGGTGATCCTGTAAAACTTGAAAACTTAAGCCACAAAAACTTGGTTAAGTGTTAGCACAGTAAATGCCAAGTGGCTAGAGAGGAGTCAAAACACAATAACTACAAGAAATCAATCACAGAGATGGCACGGTGGTTATCCTGTGGTTCGGCCAAGACCAACGCTTGCCTACTCCACGTTGTGGCGTCCCAACGGACGAGGGTTGCAATCAACCCCTCTCAAGCGGTCCAAAGACCCACTTGAATACCACGGTGTTTTGCTTGCTTTTCTCAATCCCGTTTGCGAGGAATCTCCACAACTTGGAGCCTCTCGCCCTTACACTTGAAGTTCACAAAGAAGCACGGAGCAAGGGAGGGATTAGCAACACACTCAAGACAAGAAATCACAGCAACACCACGCACACAAGTCGCAACGAGAGCTCACAAAACAACTCAATGAGTTCACCACTCAACTAGAGCTCTAATTGCTATCACAAAGAATCAAAGGCGCGGAATCGATGTCTTGGTGCTTAGGAATGTTGTAGGAATGCTTGGTATACTCCTCCATGCGCCTAGGGGTCCCTTTTATAGCCCCAAGGCAGCTAGGAGCCGTTGAGAGCAATCTAGGAAGGCTGATCTTGCCTTCTGTCGACTGGCGCACCAGACAGTCCGGTGCACACCGGACACTGTCCGGTGCCCGATTTCCTTCCAAAAATGGCACAGTCGACCGTTGGTAGCCTGAGAGCCGTTGGCGCACCGGACATGTCCGGTGCACACTGGACAGTCCGGTGCCCCTTTCTAGCCGTTGGCTCGGCCACGTGTCCCGCGCAGATCGCGCGGCCGACCGTTGGCCCTGCCGACCGTTGGCTCACCGGACAGTCCGGTGCACACCGGACAGTCCGGTGAATTATAGCCATACGTCGCCGATGAATTCCCGAGAGCGACGAGTTCGCTTGTGAACGGCCCACCAGACAGTCCGGTGCACCACCGGACAGTCTGGTGAATTATAGCCGTACACCGCCGTCGAAGTTCCGAGAGTAGCATGTTCGCCAGAGCCAGCCTGGCGCACCGGACACTGTCCGGTGCACCACCGGACAGTCCGGTGCTCCCAGACTCAGCAGATTCTTGGCTGCTCGAGCCAAGACATTTCCAATTGGTCTTTTCCTGTTTCCAGCACTTAGACACAATACATTAGTCTCTAAAACAATGTACTAAGTCTGAGAAACATACCTTTATCCTTGATTTGTACTTTGTCCACCATTTTACACTTAGGCACTTGTGTTGGACACTAAATCACCAAAATACTTAGAAATGGCCCAAGGGCACATTTCCCTTTCAATCTCCCCCTTTTTGGTGATTTATGCCAACACAACATAAAGCAAGTAGAACAAGTACAAAATCAATTCAAATAAGAACTCAAAATCGTTTTGATTCAAATTTGACATATATGGATCACTCTTTGCCACCACTTGGTTTGTTTTTGCAAATCAAACTCAAATTTCTATCTCTAAGTCAAACACATATGTTAAGACATAAAGAGAGTCATTCCAAGAGAAATTGATTCAAGATTTCAAAAACTCCCCTTTTTCCCATAATCAACACTTCTCCCCACAAGAAGCCAACTTTTGACAAGATAGACAATAAAAGAGTTTTGACAAACCAAAAGCTCTAATCTACTATTTTCAAAATTTCTCAAGTGGTAGCTGATCCATCTATTGCTTTGGCCTTTATTTTCTCCCCCTTTGGCATCAAGCACCAAAACGGGATCAATCTTGGCCCTTGAACCCCATTGCCTCACCAAAATCTTCAATAAGAATACAAAGGCAATAAGAGTACATGAGATGAACTTGGAATAAGTTACCCTCTCATCGGAGTGCAGTGGAAGTCTTTCATGGTCCAAGTCCACCTTTTCCCTTTCAAAACTCCTTTGAGACTAAATCAAGCAAACTCAAGCAAACGGTTAGTCTCAAAGGGTCAAGTTGTAGCATAACTCCCCCTAAATATGTGCATCACTTGCACAAGGACTTGTGAGGTCCGGGGAGTGATTGTACAACTTGAGCACCATAGTAAGCAACAAAATGCATAAGGAACATGATCAAAGGCATAAATACATGTATGCTATGAATCAATCCAAGTTCCGCGAATCTAGGACATTTAGCTCACTACGCAGCCTGCAAAAGGTCTTTTCATCTAAAGGCTTAGTGAAGATATCGGCTAGCTGGTTCTCGGTGCTAACATGAAACACTTCGATATCTCCCTTTTGCTGGTGGTCTCTCAAAAAGTGATACCGGATGTCAATGTGCTTTGTGCGGCTGTGCTCAACAGGATTTTCCGCTATTCGGATAGCACTCTCATTGTCACATAGGAGTGGGACTTTGCTCAGATTGTAGCCAAAGTCCCGGAGGGTTCGCCTCATCCAAAGTAGTTGCGCACAACACTGTCCTGCGGCAACGTACTCGGCCTCAGCGGTGGATAGGGCAACGGAAGTTTGTTTCTTAGAGTTCCACGACACCAGGGACCTTCCTAAGAATTGGCACGTCCCCGATGTACTCTTCCTATCGACCTTACATCCAGCATAGTCGGAATCTGAGTATCCAATCAAGCCAAAGTTAGACCCCTTTGGATACCAGATCCCGAAGCAAGGCATAGCGACTAAATATCTTAGAATTCGCTTCACAGCCACTAAGTGACGCTCCTTAGGATCGGATTGAAATCTAGCACACATGCATACGCTAAGCATAATATCCGGTCTACTAGCACATAAATAAAGCAAAGAACCTATCATGGACCCGTATGCTTTTTGATCAACAGACTTACCACCTTTGTTGAGGTCGGTGTGTCCGTCGGTTCCCATCGGCATCTTGGCGGGCTTGGCGTCCTTCATCCCAAACCGCTTTAGCAAATCTTGCGTGTACTTTGTTTGGGAGATGAAGGTGTTGTCCTTGAGTTGCTTCACTTGGAACCCAAGGAAGTAGTTCAACTCGCCCATCATCGACATCTCGAATTTATGCGTCATCACCCCGCTAAACTCTTCACAAGACTTTTGGTTAGTAGAACCAAATATTATGTCATCGACATAAATTTGGCATACAAAAAGATCACCATCGCAAGTCTTAGTGAAAAGAGTTGGATCGGCTTTCCCAACCTTGAAAGCATTAGCAATTAAAAAGTCTCTAAGACATTCATACCATGCTCTTGGGGCTTGCTTAAGTCCATAGAGTGCCTTAGAGAGCTTACACACGTGGTCGGGGTACCGTTCATCCTCGAAGCCAGGGGGTTGCTCCACGTACACCTCCTCTTTGATCGGCCCGTTGAGGAAAGCGCTCTTCACATCCATTTGGTACAACCTGAAAGAATGGTTAGCGGCATATGCTAGCAAAATACGAATTGATTCTAGCCTAGCCACAGGAGCAAACGTCTCCTCAAAGTCCAAACCTGCGACTTGGGCATAACCTTTTGCCACAAGTCGAGCCTTGTTCCTCGTCACCACCCTGTGCTCGTCCTGTTTGTTGCGGAACACCCACTTGGTTCCCACAACATTTTGCTTGGGGCGAGGCACCAGTGTCCAAACTTCATTGCGCTTGAAGTTGTTGAGTTCCTCCTGCATGGCCAACACCCAGTCCGGATCCAGCAAGACCTCTTCTACCCTGAAAGGCTCAATAGAAGAGACAAAGGAGTAATGCTCACAAAAATTAACTAATCTTGAACGAGTAGTTACTCCCTTGCTAATATCACCCAAAATTTGGTCGACGGGATGATCCCTTTGGATCATCGCTCGAACTTGGGTTGGAGGTGCCTGAGGTGCTTCTTCCTCTTCAACTTGAACATCCTGTGCTCCCCCTTGATCATGCGCCTCCACTTGAGGTTCCTGTTCGTCATCTTGGGTTGGGGGATGCACCATAGTTGAGGAAGACGGTTGATCTTGCTCCAATTTTTCCTTAGGCCGTACATCTCCAATCGCCATGGTGCGTATCGCGGCCAATGGAACGTCTTCTTCATCTACATCATCAAGATCAACAACTTGCTCTGTTGGAGAGCCATTAGTCTCATCAAATACAACGTCGCTAGAGACTTCAACCAAACCTGATGATTTGTTGAAGACCCTATACGCCTTTGTATTTGAATCATAACCTAACAAAAACCCTTCTACAGCTTTGGGAGCAAATTTGGAATTCCTACCCTTCTTCACTAGAATGTAGCACTTGCTCCCAAATACACGAAAGTACGATACATTGGGTTTGTTACCAGTTAGCAGCTCATATGAAGTCTTCTTGAGGAGGCGGTGAAGGTAGACCCTGTTGATGGCGTGGCAAGCCGTATTCACGGCTTCCGACCAAAAACGCTCGGGGGTCTTGAACTCTCCAAGCATAGTCCTCGCCATATCAATAAGCATCCTGTTCTTCCTCTCTACCACACCATTTTGCTGAGGTGTGTAAGGAGCGGAGAACTCGTGCTTGATCCCTTCCTCCTCAAGGAACTCCTCCACTTGAAGATTCTTGAATTCGGACCCGTTGTCGCTCCTTATCTTCTTCACCTTGAGCTCAAACTCATTTTGAGCTCTTCTTAGGAAGCGCTTGAGGGTCCCTTGGGTTTCAGACTTATCCTGCAAAAAGAACACCCAAGTGAAGCGGGAAAAGTCATCAACAATAACTAGACCATACTTACTTCCTCCTATGCTCAGATAGGCGACGGGTCCGAAGAGGTCCATATGCAGCAGCTCCAGAGGTCTTGAAGTGGTCATCACATTCTTGCTGTGATGTGCTCCTCCCACTTGTTTACCTGCTTGACAAGCTGCACAAGGTCTATCTTTTTCGAATTGCACGTTAGTCAAACCTATCACGTGTTCTCCCTTTAGAAGCTTGTGAAGGTTCTTCATCCCCACATGTGCTAAGCGGCGATGCCACAGCCAGCCCATGCTAGTCTTAGCAATTAAGCATGCATCTAGACCGGCCTCCTCTTTTGCAAAATCAACTAAATAAAGTTTGCCGTCTAGTACACCCTTAAAAGCTAGTGAACCATCACATCTTCTAAAGATAGACACATCTACATTTGTAAATAGACAATTATATCCCATATTACATAATTGACTGACAGATAGTAAATTATATCCAAGAGACTCAACTAAAAACACATTAGAGATAGAGTGCTCATTTGATATTGCAATCTTGCCTAAACCTTTCACCTTGCCTTGGTTCCCATCACCGAATATGATTGAATCTTGGGAATCCTTATTCTTGACGTAGGAGGTGAACATCTTCTTTTCCCCCGTCATATGGTTCGTGCATCCGCTGTCGATAATCCAGCTTGAACCCCCGGATGCATAAACCTGCAAGGCAAATTTAGGCTTGGGTCTTAGGTACCCAACTCTTGTTGGGTCCTACAAGGTTAGTCAAAATTGTCTTAGGGACCCAAATGCAAGTTTTATCACCCTTGCATTTTGCCCCTAATTTCCTAGCAACTATCTTCCTATCCTTTCTACAAATAGCAAAGGAAGCATTTAAAGCATGATAAATTGTAGAGGGTCCATTCATAACTTTCCTAGGAACATGAACAATATTCTTTCTAGGCACATGATGAATATTTTTCCTAGGCATATCTCTACCATGCGTATAGGAAGAACTGGGAGCAAACATAGCATAAGAATCATAGGTATGTGAATCAAAAGCATTACAACTCCTATGAGACTGTCTTCTATCATTGTACATAAAAGCATGGTTCTTTTTAGTACTACTTGCCATAGGGGCCTTCCCTTTCTCCTTGGCGGAGATGGGAGCCTTAAGGCTTGTTAAGTTCTTGGCTTCCCTCTTGAAGCCATGCCCATCCTTAATTGAGGGATGTCTACCAATCATGTAGGCATCCCTAGCAAATTTTAGTTTATCAAAATCACTTTTGCTAGCCTTAAGTTGGGCATTAAGACTAGCCATTTCATCATTTAACTTTGCAATAGAAGCTATGTGTTCACTACAAGCATCAATATCAAAATCTTTACACCTATTGCAAATAACAACATTTTCTACACAAGTTGTTGATTTACTAGCTATTTCTAACTTAGCATTCAAATCATCATTAATGCTCCTTAAGCTAGAAATTGTCTCATGGCAAGAAGATAATTCATAAGAAAGCATTTCATTTCTCTTAGCTTCTAAGGCATGAGATTTTTGTGCTTCTACAAATTTGTCATGTTCTTCATACAACAAGTCCTCTTGTTTTTCTAAAAGCCTATTCTTATCATTCAAGGCATCAATCAATTCATTAATTTTATCTACCTTGGTTCTATCTAGGCCCTTAAATAAACATGAATAATCTATTTCATCCTCATCACTAGATTCGTCCTCACTAGAAGAAGCATAAGTAGAGTTTCGAGTACATACCTTCTTCTCCCTTGCCATAAGGCATGTGTGACGCTCGTTGGGGAAGAGGGATGACTTGTTGAAGGCGGTGGTGGCGAGTCCTTCATTGTCGGAGTCGGACGAGGAGCAATCCGAATCCCACTCCTTGCCAAGATGTGCCTCGCCCTTTGCCTTCTTATAGTTCTTCTTCTTCTCCCTCTTGTTCCCTTGATCCTGATCACTATCATTGTCGGGACAGTTAGCAATAAAATGACCAAGCTTACCACATTTGAAGCATGAGCGCTTCCCCTTTGTCTTGGTCTTGTTTGGCTGCCCCTTGCGACCCTTTAGCGCCGTCTTGAATCTTTTGATGATGAGAGCCATCTCTTCATCATTAAGTCCGGCCGCCTCAATTCGTGCCACCTTGCTAGGTAGCGCCTCCTTGCTTCTTGTTGCTTGAGAGCAAGGGGTTGAGGCTCATTGATTGGATCATTCAATGCGTCGTCCACGTATCTTGCCTCCTTGATCATCATTCGCCCGCTTACGAATTTTCCAAGGACTTCTTCGGGCGACATTTTGGTGTACCTGGGATTCTCACGAATATTATTCACCAAATGAGGATCAATAACGGTAAAGGACCTTAGCATCAGTCGGACGACGTCGTGGTCCGTCCATCGCGTGCTTCCGTAGCTCCTTATTTTGTTGATAAGGGTCTTGAGCCGGTTGTATGTTTGGGTTGGCTCCTCGCCCCTTATCATCGCGAATCGTCCAAGCTCTCCCTCCACCAACTCCATCTTGGTGAGCAAGGTGACATCGTTCCCCTCATGAGAAATCTTGAGGGTGTCCCAGATCTGCTTGGCGTTATCCAAGCCGCTCACTTTGTGGTATTCATCCCTGCACAATGAAGCTAGAAGAACAGTAGTAGCTTGTGCATTCTTATGAATTTGCTCATTAATGAACATGGGACTATCCGTACTATCAAAGTGCATTCCACTCTCTACAATCTCCCATATACTAGGATGGAGAGAGAACAAGTGACTACGCATTTTGTGACTCCAAAATCCGTAGTCCTCTCCATCAAAATGAGGAGGTTTACCAAGTGGAATAGATAATAAATGAGCATTTGTACTTTGAGGAATACGAGAGTAGTCAAAAGAAAAGTTCGAATTGACCGGTTTCCTTCTCTCGTAGTCGTTGTGGTCGTCGTCCTTTTGGGAAGAAGTAGACTCATCGCTGTCGTTGTAGTAGACGATCTCTTGATGCACCTCGTCTTCTTCTTCTTCCCTTCTTTCCGTCTATGGCCCGAGCCGGAGTCGGTAGGCTTGTCGTCCTTCGGCTCGTTGACGAAGGATTCCTTCTCTTTATCGTTGATCACGATACCCTTCCCCTTAGGATCCATATCTTCGGGCGGTTAGTCCCTTTGTGAAGAGAACGGCTCCGATACCAATTGAGAGCACCTAGAGGGGGGTGAATAGGTGATCCTGTAAAACTTGAAAACTTAAGCCACAAAAACTTGGTTAAGTGTTAGCACAGTAAATGCCAAGTGGCTAGAGAGGAGTCAAAATACAATAACTACAAGAAATCAATCACAGAGATGGCACGGTGGTTATCCCGTGGTTCGGCCAAGACCAACGCTTGCCTACTCCACGTTGTGGCGTCCCAACGGACGAGGGTTGCAATCAACCCCTCTCAAGCGGTCCAAAGACCCACTTGAATACCACGGTGTTTTGCTTGCTTTTCTCAATCCCGTTTGCAAGGAATCTCCACAACTTGGAGCCTCTCGCCCTTACACTTGAAGTTCACAAAGAAGCACGGAGCAAGGTAGGGATTAGCAACACACTCAAGACAAGAAATCACAGCAACACCACGCACACAAGTCGCAACGAGAGCTCACAAAACAACTCAATGAGTTCACCACTCAACTAGAGCTCTAATTGCTATCACAAAGAATCAAAGGCGCGGAATCGATGTCTTGGTGCTTAGGAATGTTGTAGGAATGCTTGGTATACTCCTCCATGCGCCTAGGGGTCCCTTTTATAGCCCCAAGGCAGCTAGGAGCCGTTGAGAGTAATCTAGGAAGGCTGATCTTGCCTTCTGTCGACTGGCGCACCGGACAGTCCGGTGCACACCGGACACTGTCCGGTGCCCGATTTCCTTCCAAAAATGGCACAGTCGACCGTTGGCAGCCTGAGAGCCGTTGGCGCACCGGACATGTCTGGTGCACACCGGACAGTCCGGTGCCCCTTTCTAGCCGTTGGCTCGGCCACGTGTCCTGCGCAGATCGCGCGGCCGACCGTTGGCCCTGCCGACCGTTGGCTCACCGGACAGTCCGGTGCACACCGGACAGTCCGGTGAATTATAGTCGTACGTCGCCGATGAATTCCCGAGAGCGACGAGTTCGCCTGTGAACGGCCCACCGGACAGTCCGGTGCACCACCGGACAGTCCGGTGAATTATAGCCGTACACCGCCGTCGAAGTCCCGAGAGTAGCCTGTTCGCCAGAGCCAGCCTGGCGCACCGGACACTGTCCGGTGCACCACCGGACAGTCCGGTGCTTCAGACTGAGCAAAGTCTTGACTCCTCGAGCCAAGACATTTCCAGTTGGTCTTTTCCTGTTTCCAGCACTTAGACACAATACATTAGTCTCTAAAACAATGTACTAAGTCTGAGAAACATACCTTTATCCTTGATTTGTACTTTGTCCACCATTTTACACTTAGGAACTTGTGTTGGACACTAAATCACCAAAATACTTAGAAATGGCCCAAGGGCACATTTCCCTTTCAGATTGGCACTATATCTCTAACAGTAGACCCGCAGGAATTTCGAAACTTTGTAACCACGTCAAGTGGTTCTTCAGGAAACCCCTCTGCATTTAGTTTTGTTACGTACATAACTGCACCTTCTTTCATCTGATTCGGACCTCGTCGCCCTCGTTTCCGCTTATGTGAAACGGATGATTCAGGCATCGGAGCATCCTCCGTGTTTCGTGTAGAACATGCATCCTCTTTCTTCTCTTCATTTGAAATCTATATAGTGAAACAATTAATGGCCTTTCATATATGAACATTGTTTTAGAATATAGTCGGCATATTTCTATTTACCTCTTCATCGTTGGGAATATAGTCGGCATCAAGCTCATCTGATGTTTTTTTCTTCCTTGGAGGTATAGGAGTACAAGGATTGTCGTCACTAGAACTATCCTCCATGCTCCCTTCACCAGAGTTGCTCGTTGTCTGCCATTCAAGTTTGGTCGCGTCTTCATCAACTTTGTTAGACGCACCGGTGCAGACCACATCCATACTAGGCTGCTCGTTGTCTGCCATTCAAGCTGGTTCCATCGATAAAGGGATATACTGTTAGTCTGATATACTGGTTCCATCAATAAGGGAACTTGGAGAAAAGGTGATTCAAAAGAAATCGAGCCCAAACCCGCCTCCGGGGCAGGATCGGGTCGGGAAGCAAGCTCGCAGATAGAAGTGCACTTTCCAATGCAGTTAGACAGAGAAAGCATGGTTGTGATGTTATAATGCTGAAGGACCCCAAGAAGAGATTATGCCCTGTAGTCTACCACCTCCCGTTATTTGTGGGCTTCACCGAGGGCGGGAAACATTTGGTGACATCAAACGACCTTCGGGCTGGGGACGTCTGCGAGCTTGTTAAGGGGCCAGACGATGGTGAGCCGGTGTACTCTGTCCGGATGTGTGGTCACAAAATTTAAAGCCGCCCCGGCTTCATCTGTGCGCTTCTCTTCTCTTATGTCGGCTACTAAGATCACTTAGCACCCCACCTAAGAGAAGAGAAGCACACACATGCAGCCGGGGCGGCTTTAAATTTTGTGACCACACATCCGGACATAGTACACCGGCTCACCATCGTCTGGCCCCTTAACAAGCTCGCAGACGTCTTCAGCCCGAAGGTCGTTTGCTATCACCAAATGTTTCCAGCCATCGGTGAAGCCCACAAATAACGGGAGGTGGTAGACTACAGGGCTTAATCTCTTCTTGGGGTCCTTCAGCATTATAACATCACAGCCATGCCTTCTCTGTCTAACTGCATTGGAAAGTGCACTTCTATCTGCGAGCTTGCTTCCCGACCCGATTCAGGCATTCCGCCGATGCCATTCTCCATATAAGTCCCAAATAGAGAATAGGGATGAGGTAGTCAAGATTGTAGGCGCTAGTGCTCAACTTCTAGCATATATAGATATGGACACAAGTCCAAATTTGGTGCTACTCGGCACCATCGATATCACTAGAAAAAAAATACATCAAAGAGATCCACTTCCCAATAGTACTCGAAGATAGTTCATTGACTTGACACTCTCTAAGAGGTTCATACAAAATACATTATCTCTAAGAGTGAAACCTACGATACTCATATCGTGTTTTTTAGGACTAAACATCAACAACCCCTTGACTGGTCGCTATCATACTCAATTCCAAAATATTTTTCCAATATGTCGGCTTGAGTAAGGAGATCTGGGCTTGGGAGTTCCTCCAAATCATCTGCAGCTTCATCATCTTCAGCATATTGCAGGGCTTCATCTTGAATAATTTTAGCCCTCTTGGAGTCAGCATACTTTTTGATGGACAGAGCACACTTCTCAAGCATGTCGCATACATCTCCAATTTGAAACAAAGTGGTCTTAAGTGTGTACACTGATTCCGGTTCACTAGTATCCACAACCCCATCAGTCACTAGACTGCGAATGATGTCAACATGTGTCTCGATGACTCGAACTGAGCTCTCAACCATGTCAAGTGGCTCTTTTTCCATCTCTAAAACTGAAAATGGCCAAGTCTCACAATCAAAATTGAGATCGCAACAAAAGGCAGGGATCAGAGGGAAAACAAGGATGTGGCTTATAGGGCAAAAAGAGGGGTCCAACTAACATTGTCATGGCTATGAACAAGTCAAAGATGGGAGATAAGAACAAGTCTTATAACATAGGGTTGGGAAGCAAAGATAGGTAGTCAAAAAACTAAGAAGGGAGATAAGAACAAGTCTTATAACATAGGGAGATAATAACATTGTCATGGCTATGTACTTCCATGATGTATGTGGCCATAAGCACATTTGCCCTAATGATTATCAAACAAAGATAGGTAGTCAAAAACACTAAAAATAGACTTGTTGCCCCAATCACTATGGAGATTTTCTTATAACTGAATGTGTAAGTGAAAAAACATTTAATCAGAAGGGATAAAAATAGATCCCAATCGATGGAGGGACACAAAATTCTTCATTCGAAGGATACTAACACCTTAATGGTATACAAACATTTAATCAGAAGGGATAAAAGAAATAAAAAAATTGATACATGAGAAGTAATTGACAACCAAGCAATAAGCATATGATTCACAGATAGCCAAACAAGTAATTGACAACCAAGCAATAAGCAATAAGCATATTGACAACCAAACAAAATATGTAATTGAAAACACCAACAGTAATTAATCTAAGAACTGATAATCAGGGATAGCCATTGATTAACACATTAATGTGTTTGAACCATTGATTAACCTAAGCATTTGATTAACCTAACCATTTGATTAACCTAAGCTATGATTCAAACACATATATATCCAGCTGTGTATTCAAACACATATATGATTCAAACACAAGTAATCTGCCATCAATTAACATATATGATTCAAACACATATATGATTCAAACACATATAGGAAATTCGAGCCATGAACTTAGAAGAAATGAACCTGAACTTTGACCTTACTACGAGAGGAAGAAGAAAGAGCTTGGGGATGACGGCACTTCGGGCTCGGGGACCGTGACGGCGGCCCTTGGGCTCGGGGACGAGGACGGCGGGGCTCGAGCTCGGGCTCGGGGACGGCGGGCGCTCGGGCTCGGTGAAGGGGACGGCGGCGCTTGGGCTCGGTCTCGGGGACGGCGGCGCTCGGACGCTCGGGGACGGCGGCGCTCGGGCTCGGGGACGAGGACGACGAGGCTCGAGCTCGGTGAAGGGGACGGCGGTGCTCGGGCTCGGTGAAGGGGACGGCGTTGCTCGGGCGCTCGGGGAAGGCGGCGCTCGGGCTCGGGGACGGGGACGGCGGCGCTCGGGCTCGGGGACGGGGACGGCGGCGCTCGAGCTCGGGGACGGGGACGGCGGTGCTCGGGTTCGTGCTCGGGGACGGGGACACGGCGGCAGCCTGGCGGCGCTCGGGTTCGTGCTCAGGCGGGATCAGAGTTAGGGTTCCTATCGCGAGCCTTTTATATATTGTAAAGAATCCCAGGTGGATATTTAGCAAAACAGCCTGTGATAGACAACATCACAGGCGGTTGTTAATTCCGACCGGCTGTGATAAATTAACTTCACAGGCGGTCGACGTAAAAAACCGCCTGTGATGTTATCTATCACAAGCGGTTTTGCTAAATATCCGCCTATGATGTGTGTACACTATAAAAGGGCTAGCCCCCGACGGGTTCCAGAACCCTAATTCACAGCACTAGCGGCGCGGGTTTTTTTTTTTGAGATCTACAGGGAGAAGGTTTTGTTTTTGAGTTTATTGATTGATTTCAATAGTTTATGCATATATATGATCTCCATTTGTTTTCTTTCTCATTTTGATGCAATTTTTTGCCTCAATTTTGTAATATAGAACGGATTTGAAGAAAAGCTTTGGAATTCAAGATTTGGACTTATAATAGTGAAAGCTCTCTTGTGAGTTTTGGTGTTTGGATGACAACTCAATTAAAGGACTAAAAAGTGTACTAAGTGTTGAACATGTGCTTAAGATAAAGTCTACAAGGTTCAACACAAGTGAACAAATGTGATGGTCCAAGAACTAGATTATGGATACATAATGGACATCACAAGTAAGATGGACATTGCATAAAGTGAGACTCGGGTGCGTAGCTCGGAGACAACTGATCAAGCCGAGGACGGAGGCAAGAAGAGCTTCGAGGTACCAAGTGCACGGGAGAAGGTCAAGGAGGCTGAGGAACCCAAAGCCAAGGGTGAAGAAGAAGGCTTGCAAAGTCAAGGGTGATCGAGTTGAGAACAGCTATGGCACATCAAGGATCACTACATAAGGACATGACTTACAACCAATGAGGTAACAGCTACAGTTATGTGGTGTAAGTCATAAGGCTCAAGATCAAGCTCTAAGAAGGAGATCAAGGTCACTAGAAGGAGAACAAGTGTCAAAACCAGAACTGGAAGCAGCCCAAAAGAGCTAAGTTCACCTTGATCTTTAGTTTGGGTTGTTCCTATGTTTGGAGATGTTCTATGTGACCTTTGCAGGATGTTGGAGCTAAGAAATGTCAATCTAGATCAAGTCAAACCGACTTGATGATTTATGAGTCCAACATCAAAGCTCAAGCATGTGATATGCTATAGATGTAATAATTAAGAGAAGGTATGTTTCTCAGACTTAGTACATTGTTTTATGGACTAATGTATTGTGTCTAAGTGCTGAAAACAGAAAAAATCGAGTTGGAAAAGAGATGGCTCGAGCAGCCAAAGTCTGTCCAGTCTGGGTGCACCGGACTGTCCGGTGGTGCACCGGACAGTGTCCGGTGCGCCAGGCTGGCTCGGCGTGAAGTGGCCGCTCTCGGGAATTCGCCGACGGCGTACAGCTAAAATTCACCGGACTGTCCGGTGTGCACCGGACTGTCCGGTGAGCCAACGGTCGGCCGGGCCAACGGTCGGCCGCGCGATCTGCGCGGGACACGTGGCCGTGCCAACGGCTAGATGGAGGCACCGGACTGTCCGGTGTGCACCGGACATGTCCGGTGCGCCAACGGCTCCAAGACTGCCAACGGTCGGCTTCGCCATAGAAGGAAAGAAATCGGGCACCGGACAGTGTCCGGTGTGCACCGGACTGTCCGGTGCGCCACCCGACAGAAAGAAAGTATTGCCTTCCAAATGGGATTCCAACGGCTCCTAGGCCCCTTGTGCCTATAAAAGGGACCCCTAGGCGCCTCAAGCAATATAGAAGTACAGCCAACAAGTGTAGACCTCACTCGAATCAATTCTCACTCTCCCTCTTGTGTGTAACTCTCTAGTTTGTGTAGAAGGCACAGCTATAAGCCTTAAGAGAGAGGAGAAGTGCTGCTTAGAGCTAGAGCAAGGTCTTGAGCATATCGTTACTCTGCCAGGGTGCTGCCAAGAAGTTTGTAAGCAGTCGCGGTTCTGTTGTAACCCCACTCAATAGTGAAAGGCTCTATCTGTCATACTGACAGATCTGAGCAAACGGAGGAAGGAGTTGAAATAGACTCCAAGCCCAGGTGTGGCTAACTCCAACGAGGACTAGGCAAGCATTTCAGGCTTGGCCGAACCTCGGGATAAATCCTTGCGTCTGTGTGCTCTATTCTGTATTGTACTCTGACTCTCTGTCTTACTCGCTTATATATCTGCACTTCACTACTTACTTGTGGTACTAGCTTTCCTTGAAGTGCAGGATATTCGTAAGACAGGAACTTCAATTCCACTGCAACCTACTCGAAGGGTTCTTCACTCCACTGCGATCCTGTCTTCGAGTAGAGTAAGATTTAAGTTTTAAAGTGATAATTTTTATTCGCCTATTCACCCCCCCCCTCTAGGCGACATCTAGATCCTGTTCCCGAGCCAAAGGGAACTTTCAATTGGTATCAAAGCTAGGCCTCTCCAGTGTGGGCTTAGCCGTCCGGAGATAACGATGTCGTCACAAGAGGTAACTGTAGAAATTCTTTTAGGCGATGGCTCTAATTACAAATCTTGGTCTGTCTCTATTTATAATGCTTTCATGAGTGTTGATTCTGATTTGGGACAGATCTTTAGTAGAAGTATTTTTCCATCTGATATTAGTAAAAATCCCTCTAATGATGAACTAAGATGTTTATCTCTCAATCACCGTGCTTGCAACATCTTAGTTGAGTCTCTTTCTAGAAGTGCCTATTTTGCCATCATTAGTAGTGATAATGATTCGTTTGTTGATGCTCATGATTTATGGAATAGAATTAAAGTAAAATATTTTGTGGCAAATTGTACTACTTCTACTCCCTATATTGCTTGTGATACTAACCATTCAAAGGGAGAAGAACAAGAACGATGGCACCCAAACGATGAATCCACCTCACCGACAGGTTTGTCTTCCACTAGTCATAAATGTCTTATTGCTAACAATGATAGTGGAGATGAAAGCGATGATGAGGAGGAATATGAGGATGATAGCGAGGATGAGTCTTCATCACCACTAGGTACATTTTCCTGTATTGCTTCCACTAATAATAATGACAGGGAAAATGAGACCAGTGATATGGAAGAAGAGGAGATTCGCCGGTTCTACACCCATCTCAACAAAGAAGACAAAGTGCTCTTGGTTAAGTTGTTGAGGAGGAATAAGGAACAAGGCGAGACGCTTCTCAGGCTAGAGGAGACTCTCATCAAAACCAACGATAGCCTGGAGAAGATGACCAAAGAACATGAGGAGCTAAAGTGCTCTCATGATAATTTGGTCCAACTATATGAATCTATTTCATTTGAGGAAAGAAATAATCATGATGTATTATCTGATGTTGCTCATCTTAAAACTGAGAATTCTATGCTTAAGAGTCAAGTAGAAATGATAAATTTAGAAAAACTTGCTCTAAGTGAAAAATATGATATGCTATCTTATTCTCATAATGAATTAGTTGATGACCATATCATGCTTAATGTTGCTCATGAGGTTGTAATTTCAAACTTAAATTCATGTGAACCTCATTCTCGCATGTGTGCGCATTTGAATTGTATATCATCATGTGCTAACCCCTGTTGCTCAAAAGAAAGCCAATCATTGATTGAGCAACAAGTTTTAGGGTCACAAAAGAAATTCTGTGGGAATAAGAAGCAACGACAACTGAGGAGAAGACGCTTAGCTCAACTCTCTCAAGATATCCACGGACGCGTGGTGAAGAAGCTTGAGAAAGGAAGAACTGCAGCAAGTGTTAAGCTCAATAAGAAGAATGTTCCCAAAGCTATAAATGAAGAAATCAACATGAACAAGGAAAAAGGAAAAAATTCAATTAGTCATGTTGTTTGTACTAATCATCTCTCCATGTCCTTCAAGCACAAAAAGGGAAGAGGAAAAAGGAGGTGTTTCAAATGCAAGGAGATAGGCCACCTCATCGCATCATGTCCGTACAAAGACAAGGATGAAGGGACAAGAAGTTGCTTTGGATGCAAAAATAAGGACCACATTATCACTTCATGTCCGGTCATGAAGAATCAAGGATGTGCATCCTCCAAGATGACCCTCACCAAGGAAAATGACAAACAGCAAGCGTTATGTCAGCGACGCTTCTGCTACAAGTGTGGTGAGCAGGGTCATATATCAAAGGTATGTTATAAAGGTAAGATTCCTAAAGAAGTGAATGTGTGTCAATCTCATTCACTTAGGAGACCCAAATCATACACTTGTGCTAGATCCATAATGAGATCACCTAGAACTAGCACAAAGGCCATTTGGGTACCAAAGGCACATTTAGATGATCATTATGGACCCATCCCGAGATGGGTACCAAACTGTGCTAACTAGACAAGCAGGTACCTTGAGATGGACTGGAGACCATGGAGAGCTTAAAACAGTTATCTTAAACTCTATGCTTAAGCTGTTAATTGTTTTGGTGTCTTTATTGTGAAACACTAATCCCATGTTCATCTCAAGTGAAATAAAGTGTGTAGGTCCTGAATCATTATTGGTGAATCAAGTAAAGAACCTTGATGAGAATCTACAACCTGCTCTCCAAAGGACGGTACCCGTGTATTTTAAGTACATCATTGCAATTTAGTATTGCTCTTAAGTTGGCTTGATATGCTACCTGTCCTTAGAATAGTTATGCTTTATGATTGCCTGTGTTAAATGGATCATAATGATGGTTGCTTAATCATGGCTGGTGCTCTATAGGATATATCTTTTGAATCATTCATTGGTAGCTCTTTCATTTGTTATATCCACAACGATTAACTCTCTTGGTGTATATGGATAAACCTGTAACTTTTTGTAAGTAATGCTATGTGCAAATATGACATTTTGTTTAGTCCATGTTCACATGATTACCCTAGTTTGGTACTGTGTGAATTTCAAATCCATGTCGTGCCCTTTTGAGCTATGAGGTGCGTAAGCAAAAGGAGCCCTGAATTGGTGATAACAAGGGCTCTCATAAAGGCAAAGGTATGGAAAATTGAGCTATGCAATTTCATTAAATATTCTTGAAATTCCATTCATTGTGATCATAGCTATGTTCTTGTCTTTCAATTGGTAATATCTTGGCTTAGGTAATTTATGCCTTTTAAATGTTGTTTCTTTTGTGCACCTAAGAAACCTTCTTAATCATGACATGCTTAGATATTTCGCTTTATATATATGATTGTGTTGATCTTCAATTGGTATATGCAATGATAGTTAAATATGAAGCATGTCTAAGTTGCGTGTAAATGTTAGACTTCCTGTGAGTATTCAATTGGCTTAGGTGCTCCTGAGGCATGCATTGTTGTAGTTAGTCAACCTTTCATTTAGCCTTCAATTTGTATTAAGTGGCTTTCAATTTGGTATTTAATTGATATCTCTTTGGGATGAAAGTGATAGAGTATGCCTTGACCAAGGTATGTTGTGATCCCCTCTAGTTCTAAGGAAGCTAGAATGTGCAAAGTGCAAGTCATTCAAATACTTGATGCACAACTTGAGGGGGAGCACACATAACTTGTGTCTTTTGAGACTAACTATTTCTTGAGCAATCTTGTATAATCTCTAGGTGGAAAAGAGAAGATAAGCAAGAAATGGAGCAATCAGGACTTGGGTACCTCTGTAAGTCAAGAAATTGGTATCTCAAGTCGTGAGTAAGTACATATTTTTAGATTGCTCATGCTCTATAATATCTGGTGATAATAGATGCTTATTCTTAAATATCATGGAGCTATGATAATAAATGAACTTTGCAATTGGTATCTTTCAATTGGTAGCCGTGATAGTTTGCTTCAATTGACATCTTTTGATAATCATTAGAATAGAAGTTTCTTCTTGTGCCCAATACTATAACTTGTTCTAAGTTTGGTGTCTTAGCAACAAGGAAAAGTTAGGATAAAGAATCAGGCACAAGTGTGGAGAAGCTCTCGAGAGATTAAATACTTTCAAGATGGGAAGTACACTACAACATGGTAAAGGTACAAAAGGAAGTATTAATCTTTTTGCATATATGTATCTTACCTAAATGTTGATAGTGCATATGTTCAATAAGTAAGGGGGAGTTTTGATAGTCATTTTTCCTCCTTAGCACCCTGCTGTCCCTTGACATCATCCTATGTTCTTGCTTGAGTATGGTTTTTGGTGTTTGATGTCAAAGGGGGAGAATTTATGTATTAAAGCTTATCTCAACCTGAGAGGAAAGCTTATCCTAAGGGGTGATGTGTTATTCATATGTTTCTTGCAGTATTATATGTGTTGCATCATATGGACTAGTGCTTGTGCTGCTATGAATTAATTGGCATCTATTGTGTTCTTTCTGAAATAGATAGTCATGTGGTTAATGGTGCTTTAAGATTGTCTTAAATTAGTGTCTTAGTTTAAATTGGTGTTAGTTTGAATTGGTATCTTAATGAGGAATAGTGGTAGGTTGATATTACTGTGATATATCCACTATTCTGAATAGTGTTTAACTCTGATTATGTGCATTTGTGTGTTATAGCATCATGGTTTGAATCTTGTCTCAATGCTTCCTAAAATGTGCTAAGGTGTAGAAATGTTTCGAACTGCCTAAGTATCGGCAAATTGGCGTCTGAGGCCAAAATTAGGTTCTTGAAGTAAGCACATATTTAGGGGGAGCAATCTATAAACTTAGAATTCAAAATTTGTGCTTCAAATCTTATTCTTATGTAAGCTTTAATTGTGTTGCCATCAATCACCAAAAAGGGGGAGATTGAAAGCTCTCTTGTGAGTTTTGGTGTTTGGATGACAACTCAATTAAAGGACTAACAAGTGTACTAAGTGTTGAACAGGTGCTTAAGATAAAGTCTACAAGGTTCAACACAAGTGAACAAATGTGATGGTCCAAGAACTAGATTATGGATACATAATGGACATCACAAGTAAGATGGACATTGCATAAAGTGAGACTCGGGTGCGTAGCTCGGAGACAACTGATCAAGCCGAGGACGGAGGCAAGAAGAGCTTCGAGGTACCAAGTGCACGGGAGAAGGTCAAGGAGGCTGAGGAACCCAAAGCCAAGGGTGAAGAAGAAGGCTTGCAAAGTCAAGGGTGATCGAGTTGAGAACAGCTATGGCACATCAAGGATCACTACATAAGGACATGACTTACAACCAATGAGGTAACAGCTACAGTTATGTGGTGTAAGTCATAAGGCTCAAGATCAAGCTCTAAGAAGGAGATCAAGGTCACTAGAAGGAGAACAAGTGTCAAAACCAGAACTGGAAGCAGCCCAAAAGAGCTAAGTTCACCTTGATCTTTAGTTTGGGTTGTTCCTATGTTTGGAGATGTTCTATGTGACCTTTGCAGGATGTTGGAGCTAAGAAATGTCAATCTAGATCAAGTCAAACCGACTTGATGATTTATGAGTCCAACATCAAAGCTCAAGCATGTGATATGCTATAGATGTAATAATTAAGAGAAGGTATGTTTCTCAGACTTAGTACATTGTTTTATGGACTAATGTATTGTGTCTAAGTGCTGGAAACAGAAAAAATCGAGTTGGAAAAGAGATGGCTCGAGCAGCCAAAGTCTGTCCAGTCTGGGTGCACCGGACTGTCCGGTGGTGCACCGGACAGTGTCCGGTGCGCCAGGCTGGCTCGGCGTGAAGTGGCCGCTCTCGGGAATTCGCCGACGGCGTACGGCTAAAATTCACCGGACTGTCCGGTGTGCACCGGACTGTCCGGTGAGCCAACGGTCGGCCGGGCCAACGGTCGGCCGCGCGATCTGCGCGGGACACGTGGCCGTGCCAACGGCTAGATGGAGGCATCGGACTGTCCGGTGTGCACCGGACATGTCCGGTGCGCCAACGGCTCCAAGACTGCCAACGGTCGGCTTCGCCATAGAAGGAAAGAAATCGGGCACCGGACAGTGTCCGGTGTGCACCGGACTGTCCGGTGCGCCACCCAACAGAAAGAAAGTATTGCCTTCCAAATGGGATTCCAACGGCTCCTAGGCCCCTTGTGCCTATAAAAGGGACCCCTAGGCGCCTCAAGCAATATAGAAGTACAGCCAACAAGTGTAGACCTCACTCGAATCAATTCTCACTCTCCCTCTTGTGTGTAACTCTCTAGTTTGTGTAGAAGGCATAGCTATAAGCCTTAAGAGAGAGGAGAAGTGCTGCTTAGAGCTAGAGCAAGGTCTTGAGCATATCGTTACTCTGCCAGGGTGCTGCCAAGAAGTTTGTAAGCAGCCGCGGTTCTGTTGTAACCCCACTCAATAGTGAAAGGCTCTATCTGTCATACTGACAGATCTGAGCAAACGGAGGAAGGAGTTGAAATAGACTCCAAGCCCAGGTGTGGCTAACTCCAACGAGGACTAGGCAAGCATTTCAGGCTTGGCCGAACCTCGGGATAAATCCTTGCGTCTGTGTGCTCTGTTCTGTATTGTACTCTGACTCTCTGTCTTACTCGCTTATATATCTGCACTTCACTACTTACTTGTGGTACTAGCTTTCCTTGAAGTGCAGGATATTCGTAAGACAGGAACTTCAATTCCACTGCAACCTACTCGAAGGGTTCTTCACTCCACTGCGATCCTGTCTTCGAGTAGAGTAAGATTTAAGTTTTAAAGTGATAATTTTTATTCGCCTATTCACCCCCCCCCCCTCTAGGCGACATCTAGATCCTGTTCCCGGGCCAAAGGGAACTTTCAAATAGTTGATCTAGTTTAAAGATTCTTTAAAAACACAATTGTCTCACCTCAAGGTATCTATTGTTGCAATGTTTGTTTTATTTTCATACATATCAATTCGTTTCATGTTTTATGGATGAATTCAATTAATTAATGATTTTATTGATGTTAATCAATATAAGGATAGGTAATGGACCGAGGTTAGATGTACAATGTGCCAAGACCACATCCGTTGTATATTCGAAATTTGAGAAGCTTTATTGAAGCGGCCAACAAGCACGCGAATTTGCGAAAGAGCAAGGAGATATTATGTCTGTGCATCGACTGTGATAATAAGATAGCTTGGAGAGATACAGGAGTAATCCAATCACATCTGCTAAAAAGAGGGTTTAAAGACAATTACACGATATGGTCAGAACATGGTGAGTTGGATCCGTGTGAAGTGCCTGGTAATGACGAGAGAGTTGTCGGAGTTTTAGATCTTAAAGTTGATGGTAAAGTGGATAATGTGGATGCTAATCAAGATTTTGAAGAATTTGATTGCGAAGAGATGTTGCGCCATATGGAACCAGAAATGTTGAGTTCTGTGGGATCGCAGAAAGGGCTATCTAAAATGGAGGGACTGGAAAGTGCTTCAAAAGAACCTTTATATGATGAATCAAAGGGTTGTGACAAAGAGTTTACTACACTGCATACAGTTCTAGAACTTCTGAAGTTGAAGGCTAGCGCCGGATGGTCTGATACTAGCTTCACAGATCTTTTGAATTTTCTGTCCCAATTACTACCAAAACCCAACAAACTACCAACAAGCACTTATAAAGCGAAGAAGCTTATATCTCCCATAGTTCTGGGTGTGCAAAAAATTCATGCATGTCCGAACCATTGTATTCTGTATCGTGGCGATTTTGAGAACGCATCAAGATGCCCAGTTTGCAATGTCAGTCGATACAAGAAGAGCTACAATCAAGACTGTGTAAAAAAATTCCCGAAGAAAAATAAAAACAAGAAATCCACTATTGGACCTGAAAGTCACGATGACACTTTGGATGACATGGATGGGAAAAAGAAGTCAAAGAACCCAGCTTTGGTGATGTGGTATCTTCCAGTAATTGATCGCTTAAAACGTTTGTTCTCAAATCCTAGGGAGGCTGAGCTTATGCGTTGGCATGCTGAAAATCGCAAGCAGAATAACAAACAGATTCGACACCCTGCTGATGCATCACAATGGAAAAATTTCGATCTTATGTATCCTGAGTTTGCCAAAGAAACCAGAAATGT
Source organism: Zea luxurians (assembly GCA_029449295.1). Taxonomy (NCBI): domain Eukaryota; kingdom Viridiplantae; phylum Streptophyta; class Magnoliopsida; order Poales; family Poaceae; genus Zea; species Zea luxurians. The sequence continues at coordinate 11,227,374 of JAOPSE010000002.1, forward strand.
AAGATTTGCTTTGGGTACAGACGGAATGAATCCATTTGGTGAAAAAAGAAGTGTACATAGCACCTGGCCCGTGACTTTAACGATGTACAACCTTCCATCATGGCTGTGTCACAAAAGAAAGTACATTATGTTGACTATTCTTATTCAAGGTCCGAAATCAGCTGGTGTTGATATTGATGTGTTCCTAGAACCTCTTATGGAAGATATGACAAAGCTCTGGAATGAAGGAGTTAGAATATGGGATGAGTATTGCCATGAGTATTTCAACTTAAGAGCAATTATATTTGTTACCATCCATGATTCTCCCGGTGGCGCCACACTATTAGGGCAAAAGAATAAAGGAAAGAATGGTTGTGTAGTGTGCGTCGATGGAACTGCTTCCATGTACCTTAAATCATCCAAGAAGTTGGTGTTCATGGGACACAGACGGTTCTTGATGAAGCAGCATAAGTACCGAAAGATGAAAGCGGAATTTAACAATCAACTGGAAAGTGAAGGTGCACCAAAGCCTTATAGTGGGAAACTTGTTTTTGAAATTGTAAAGGACATTCATGTTGTATTCGGAAAGGGAAAAAACAAAGGAGAAAAGAGAAAGAGAACTGACCCTTCAACTTACACAACTTTCAAGAAGCAATCAATTTTTTTCAAGTACCTCCCATACTGGAAGGATATGGAAATTTGCCACAGCATTGATTTGATGCATGTAACAAAAAATGTTTTTTACAGCATCATTGGAACCTTGTTGGGCATGCCGAGTAAGACAAAAGACGGACTCAAATCACGCAATGATCTAGTAGATCTTCAAATCAGACCGGAACTTCACCCAGTGGATAGTGGCAAAGGGAAGCCTTACCTCCCCCCAGCTAGCTACAACTTGTCAGTTGAGGAGAGAACAAAGATTTGCAAATGTTTGCGTGGGGTCAAAGTGCCCACAGGTTTCTCATCCAATATCAGCAGACTAGTCAGGATGAAGGACTTGTCTCTATTTGGCTACAACTCTCATGACTGCCATGTGATGATGACGGTGTTCCTCCCAATTGCGGTAAGAGCCCTCGAAACAGAGCATGTCAAAGTTGTCATCACACGCTTGTGTTACTTTTTCAATGTGGTTTCACAAAAAGTAATAGCTTTAGAAGACTTGGACTATCTAAAGGCATACATCATCGAGACTATGTGCAAGCTTGAAATGTGTTTTCCTCCATCATTTTTTGATATGCAAGTACACCTAATCATACATCTCGTGGATCAGATAAAAATATTAGGGCCACTATATTTACATCATATGTTTCAGTTGGAGCGATACCTGGGAGTATTAAAAGGTTATGTGCGAAATCGCGCTCACCCAGAGGGTTCAATCATGGAGGGATACACTACAGAAGAAGTGATTGAGAGCTGTATAGATTACATCAGTGACGGAACAATGATAGGTGTGCCTATACCTAAACATGAGGGTAAACTATGTGGGAGAGGGAGAATGGCAAGAAAACTTTTCGCGTTGAGGATTACAAGCTAGTACATTGTGCTCATGGTAGTGTACTACAACATCTCACGATAGCCGAGCCTTACATAGAGGAACACTTGGATGAGCTTCGTAAAGAAAATCAGAACCGCACAGAGGACTGGATCATGAGGGAGCACAAACATCGTTTCAGCGAATGGTTAATGGACAAAAACATCCCATTCGGAGACTCTTTGGAAGAGAAAACAATGAAGAATTTGGCTTCTGGGCCATCGTGTTTTGTGACATCATGGCAAGCATATGACATCAATGGGTACACATTCTACACTAAATCAAAAGACATGAAAAGTGTTGCACAAAATAGCGGTGTTCGTATCGATGCTTTTGACCTACATGGACAGAAGACCACATATTTTGGATTCATAGAGGAAATATGGGAACTTGATTATGGCCCAAGCATGAAAATACCCTTATTTAAGTGCCAATGGGTACAACATCCCGTGGGGGTGATAGTGGATAACTACGGACTCACACTGGTAGACTTAAAGAAAGTAGGATATAAAGATGACCCGTGGGTTCTCGCCGAATGTGTTGCATAAGTGTTCTATGTACTTGATCCAGCAGATGAGAAGATGCATGTAGTTATTTCTGGAAAGCAAAAAATTGTTGGAGTTGAGAATGTGGGAGACCAAGATGAGGAATACAATAAGTATGAAGAGATGTTCGTCTTTAACGGTCCAGAGAGAATCAAGCGTGTGGAAAAGAAAATTGATAAGAACTTAAAGCCATACATGCGGAAAAATGGTAGTTCATGAAAAATTGTATGAATCAAATTGTACTTGTTATCATGTATGATCGACTATGAATTGTGGTTGCCAATTAATTTAAAATCTCTCTAGTTATCTATGTGTGCTATTATAATTCATTTAAATTGTATTTGCATATTATTGTTAAAAATTAAATATTAATTCATTTAAATTGTATTTGCATATTTCTGTTAAAAATTAAATATTAATTCATTTAAATTGTATTTGCATATTTCTGTTAAAAATTAAAATTATTTTCATATTTAAATTGTATTTTCATATTTTTACAATCACAGGCGGTTTTTTCTTAGGGTCCGTTTGTGAAAAGGATAGGGCACCACAGGCGGTCCTGAACAAAAACCGCTTGTGATACTATTACATCACAGGCGTACTGAACCGCCTGGGACATCACAGGCGGTTTTCTAACCGAACCGTCTGTGATGTAAAAAGCCTACCGCTTGTATAGAGCCAAATTGTACTAGTGAAACTGACTAGTGCTTTTTTCGGCTAATATTTAGTATTCACTTCATTTTTTTACTTGGCGTTTTTTTAGTTCAAAAATACACTATCCGGCCTCAAATATATAAGATTGGAGGTAGTACTAAGTTTGAGCGAGTTCGGTCAACGAGAATAGGAGGTGATATGAGAGAAAAGGATAACCGGTTAGAGCAATTTCAGTAGTTTTTTAAAAGACTTCCTAAATCAATAATTTAGGTAGTTAACATAAAAACTATTCTCCAACAATTCTCTAAATGAACTTTCTAAATTTAACAACTTGTCATCTAACCTTATTTTCTCTCTACATTTGGCAACCATTTAACAACTCCCTAAACAAAAATGTTGACTGCATTATATAGTTTTTGTGACTTATTTTTTATGTGGATAGATAAAAAACAAAATTACAACCTATATTTAGAGAACTATTGGAGAACTCACATTTTTTTACTCCAAAAGTCAGTTAGCAACTTCTTAAATTTATGATTTAGAGAGCTAAAATTTACATAACTATTGGAGTTGCTCTTAGACTAGCTCCAACAAGGACCTCTAAAGGGTCCTGTACCCTAAATTTAGAGAATGAGGTTGTTCTCTACTCGCTGTAGCAACGTCCTCTAAACAGCCCTCTAAATTTAGAGAACGTTGTTGGATCCTCTATATATAGAGTTTCTCTAAACGGTTCTCTATCTATTTAAATATTTTAAACAATCGGTTTAGCAAAACTAAAATATTTACAATACAATTGAGAGTATGACAAACACGTATGTACAAAAATTTAAAATTAAAAATGTCTCTAATATAGATATTTGTGTATAAAGGACGTGATTAGAGGATGTTATTGGAGAGGAAGGAGATATAGGGGTGGAATGTTTTAGAGGAAACTATAAAGGACGGATATAAAGGATGAATATAAAGAACGTTGCTGAAGACAGTCTTAGGAGAGGGAAAGAAATGAAATGTTAAGGTCTAGTTTTAGAGTCACAAAACCGGAGGATCGAAGGAACTAAAATTCCCTTCTTATTCAAAATTGAATATGAAGAGGATTTTAGTCTCTCCAATCCCTTCCGGTGTTTTAGCTCCTAAACTAGTTCTAAGGGTTTATTTAGTAAAAATTAGATTAGAGGGATTTAAGGGAAAAAATAGTTTATTTTTTACTCAATCATCTCTAATCCTCTACTATCCCCTTTTAACCAGATAAGCCATAAGGTTTAATAGAAGTTATAAATATAAGTTTGGATAATGCGACGCCTGATCTTCGAGCCTATTCTCCAACAAAGTGACTTAAATAGTGCCCCAAATTTAAAATGATATATCATTTAAAGTGTCTAGAGCACTAAAAACAAATTGTGCTCTAACAGTTAAGCCCTAAATTATATATTTTAGAAAAGTAAATACATTATTATGAAAGAAAATAGTGAGAATGATATAGGAAACAAATATAGGGCACTAGTCTAGGATGTAGTATATTTAAGTCATTTTATGGAGTGACCTATATTTTTTGATAAAAAATATAAAATAGATTACTGTTTAACATATTTTTATAAGTTGAGCTCTATATTTTAAGATAGTATACATTTAAAACAATATTGGAGATGCTCTCTAAAGCGGACCTCTAAAGAGTATATGTCTCTAAACTTTATTTTTTTAGAGTTGGATCTATAAGTGATCTGTCTTTGTTAATTAATTTTAGGAGGCCCTAGTTTGTTATGATGTATCTTCAGATGGATTGGCAAAAAATATATATATAGTTAAGCTTTTAAAATTTTGGAGCACTTTTAGCACGTCTCTATAAATAAAAGTGTTTTGTCTTGTAATTTAGTTTTGTAGCGGTGAACACTAAACCGAAATAGTTGTATAGAATAGGAAATGTTGACCGGCCGATTGGGATATTTCTTGCAAAAGCATTAGTGAAGAGTGTATATGGAAGGAGCAAGTCTATTTTTTTTTCCAAAACAACTTATTTGTCTTTCGGACTCTCATCGTCATAGACATTGCAAAGGTATATTATAACGCTATTATGTTCCTTCTTTGATTTTTTTTATTTTGTGAGTCAAAACTATTTTTGGGGAACATGACATCTTAACCTGTGTTAAAGAAAATACATTCATATCTTTTTGTAGTTATATTTTATAAGAATTAATTAAAGCAATATATCAACTTCTACTAATTGATAAAATAATTGTAGAACATATTAATATTTTTCTGCGTATACAGTGAAATAACAATCCACAAACTATGTGTTTGTATAAGAACATCTCCAACAATATCTCAAACTGGTGACTTAAATTAAAACATAAGGCTCTATACAGTAAAAACTACTCCAACAGTCCCTGTTTTATAAAAGTTGGTAAAAAATTATAAATAACTCTCTGAAGTACATCAAATATACTACAGTGTAATGAGCTGCACTATAATCTAGATTTGAGGCTTTACTGTTGGAACGAAATATTTTGTTGGTGCCATAAATTCTATAAAATCCACGCATTTTTAAATTATAGGACATTTTTATAAGTCACCTTGGAGATGCTATAAGGGGTTAGAAAAAATGAATTGTTTAAGGAACTAGTAAAAAATAAGTTTATAAATGCTGCTTGACGTTGTTTAATGGAAACCAATGATTAGTAATAAGAACTAATAACCTGCAAATATATAATATAAGTGTGGATTCAACATGGTCGGCAATACAGAATGACAATGGTCGGCAATAGAATGACAATGGCAATAGAACTAATAACCTGCAAATATATAGCAACTAAGGGTCTATTTAGAAGCACACCAATTTTTAAAAAACCAGTTTCTATCGTCGGTTTATTGAAACTGGTTTATGGAAAAAGAAAGATAGGTGGGATGTTTAGAACTCAGTTTGTAAGAAACTAATTTTTAGTTTTTTGAATTACTAGCATATTATTTCTCTATTTTTAAAAGCGGTGACAAAATATATAAATTCTATGAAACCAATAAAAGCATGATGTAATTAAACAGACACAATCTGATTTAACTAAGGGAGAATAGCTTCTTGGTTATTTAAAAAAACTGAGAATAAATTTTTATAAACTGAGATATAAATTGGTATGTTTAAAACCACTCTAATTTCTATAAACTGGTTGCTTAAAAACTAGGTCCTTGCAAACGGGCCCTAAGTTTCAAACACCTAGGAACTGCTGCAAATCAAATTTAGATAAGTTTAGATTTGTTAACCTAAAGCTATCTCTAGCAAACTGTGTAAAAGACCGTACAAAGTACTGTTTTGCACTATATATTATATTGTTTTTAGAGTGAAATTTAAAATAGAGAGTGGAGTCTGTTAGAGATAGTCTAAGAGCATCTCCAAGAGACTAGCTAAATAGCTTGTCAAGCTAAATTTTAGCTACTTAATAGCAAAATAACTCTCCAACAGGCTAGCCATTTAACTTGACAAGCTATTCGGCTCTCTAAATTGACTCCCTCACTAGCCAAATTTGGCTAGCAAATCTCGCTAGCCAAGCTAACTTGCATGTTGGAGAGTCTGTTGGAATGAGATGTTATATTTAGAGTTTAATCTTTATAGAGTGACAAATAAAAAGTCAAATATATAGTCAAAAATAAAGAGTCTTTTGGAGATGCTCTAAGAATTTAGTTGTAAAATCAAGTCTTCCGAGAAGTGCCGGATGGGTCAGGGGTCTGTACCAAGAAGAATCAGAATTTCAAAATTTCCAGGGGGCAAATCAGAAAGTGTCCAGGATCTAACCAAAGACTTGTTCGCTGCGGCTTTAATCCAACTGCGGCTACGGCTTCTACAGTATTTTGTCTCTAGGGATTGCAGCTGCAACAGTATTTTGCAGCCGCAACAGTGCTCATTGATGGGCAGCCGAACAAGCTACAAACTTCTCTCGAACGCTTTTAAATCCTCTTTACTTCAGTGTCTCACCATCCCCATTGGCCACCACCCGTCGCCGGCCCGATGGCCGCCAGCTCCGGCGACCACTCTGCCAGTGGCGATGTGGGATGCGCAAGTGGTGAGTGCTCCACACCCTTTGTAAGCGCGCCGTCCAGCCCCGCCCGCGACCCGTCCTTCTCCGCTGTCGGTTGCTTTTACAGCGCGCCGGCGAGCCCCGGCACTGCGGATGAGTATGGATTCGAATTCGACTTCGACTTCTCCTCGCGCTGCCCGTCTCCCGCCACGGCGGCGATGTCCTCCGCCGACGAACTCTTCCAAAATGGCCAGATCCGACCAATGCGGCTAGCGTCCTTCCTGCTCCGCCCGCAGGTGCTCCCGCCTCTCAACGGAGGCGTCCCCGCCGGCAACCCGCCGCCACAGCCGCCTTCGCAGCCGGCGCCTGTGGGGGCGGACGAGCGCGGCCGTCTCCGGAGCCGGTCCGTGCACCGCCGGTACCGCTCCCTCTCCCCATTCCGCACCCGCTGGCTGTCGCCGTCGTCGTCGCCTGCCCCGCCGTCGAAGTCCATGGAACCAACGGCGGGCGAGGCAGCCCCGTCGGCGTCACGGTCGTCCTCCTCCTCTTCCACGGCGTCCTCTGCTTCCTCTTCCTCGTCAAGAAGCTACCGCAGGTGGTGTTTCTTGAAGGACATCCTCCACCGGAGGAAGTTCGACGGCGCCGAGCACCCACCTCTACCCTCCAACCCGTCGCCTCCGCCGCCGGCGCCCAAGACGAACCCCTCCCCAGCGGCCTCACGAGGCCGCGGGAGGGCGAGGAGATCAGCGCACACGCGGCTGTACGAGGCCCGGCGCGCAGAAGCGGAGGAGATGCGGCGGCGCACATTCTTGCCGTACCGGCAGGGCATCTTCCTTGGCTGCCTCGGGCTCGGTTCCCGCGACTACGGCGCCATGCACGGCCTCGCTGCCGGCTGCCTCCGGCAAGGCTAGACGGTGGCGCATGCCATCACCAACCCCACCTCCATGAACACCTCTCCTGCTCTTCCCCTTTGAGTGGCCGTTCTTGGAGCTGAACTTGTCATGGCTAGCTAGTGTTAAATAGTAGTGTTAAAGTGAGTGGCTGGAAAAAAATGGTTGTCTTTTTTTGTTGTATAGAAAAAGGATCAGTGGCCTGCTGATATCTGTTTGTAGTAATCTTATAGTGATGTATTTTCAAGTGTTGATGAATGCTGAAAATGTTGGTCTTCTGCTGGTGTTTCTTTGTTCAAGATGTAGTTATTTGGCTCACAGGTCGTTGTGGTGACATGTCAAGAACTAGGAACTGAAAATGTCGTGCTCTAGCACTGAGTTTTTTTCATACTTTATACCAATTGCAGTCAATTTGTACAGTTCTGTTTATACAAGAGTTACAATGTTTTTTTTGGTAATTTCTGAGTAGATATGGCACAAATAAAATTTTGGTTATTGAACATGTCTAAAATGCTTGACTTTTTGCACATATTGATTGAGTCGTTCACATCTAAAAGATATCCAAATTCTTTCTAGAAGAAGGATATATGCTGGCAAAATTCGGGTGCTATAATTTTTTTGTCAGTTTCACTTTTAACTTCTTTAGGACTAGTTTGAAAACACTATTTTTTTATGATTTCTATTTTTTCAAAAAAAGTTTATTTTTCTTGGAAAAATAGAAACCCTTTGAAAAATATAGTTTCCAAACTAGCAGTGCGGTCCAGACTGTCCGTCGTAGCAGTGTGGACCGTCCGCCTGTGCGCAGAATCAATTAGGGTTTCAGATTTCTTGCGAGATTTGTTAGCAAAACCTGTATAATTAACTCAAGAACTGACTTGTAACGGATCCAGACCTTGACCCTTTATATAGATGAAGGGGTACGGGCGATTGAACCCCCACAACGATCCAATCAATTTTACTTATCAAATTTACTTTATTCGCATTATTCTTTCCATACCCTAAGAGTAGGAGTAACTTAACCTTAGTTTAGATCTAGTTTAGTATTCCACAATCATCTCTATTCGACTCTACGCCGATTAGGGACACCTCGGGTGGCTTGCTGACCCTGGGGCAGGCCCTAGAACTCTCTTCTTGGACGCGATCTATCCGGGGACGAGTTCTAGGGTTCTTCACGGAGAAGAAGACCCTGCGCTATCGCGAACAGTCCGACCCCAGGCGCACACGTCCGAAAGCGTGCAGAGGAGGAGCCGCTCCTGTGCCCAGGTCGCTAACCTTCCAGTTTAGGGTCGCGGATCGTCCGTACCTCCACAGAGAGCACCGCCAGGTGGTTCATTCCAGTGTTTGGCGCTCAGATCGACGCCAACATATATTTTGGCGACCCGCTAGGGACGAGGGTGTCTAGATCTGCTAAAAATCGACTCCTAGATGGCTGGTTCCAAGGATCACTCTGATGTCTCCCCCACTAACATCATCAAGCTGGCCCTAGAGGCGCTACCTACTTATGACCAGCAATGCTTTAACTACCGCATGAGGCGCGAGGAGGAAGAGATGTTGCGACAACTCACAGAACGACACAAGAAGGAAGAGGAAGAGATGTCGCGACAACTCGTCGAACAACGCAAGAAGGTGGAGGAAGTGTACCTATCATACTTCACGGTGGATCGTCACTAGAAGATCATCCGTCAAGGGGAGATCAATATAGAATCTCTCTTACCTCCGCCTCAGACTCCCATTGCAAGTACTCCAGCTCCATCTTTTAAGGATTTTATGGAACTAAAAGTCACCTAGAGGGGGTGAATAGGCGAAACCTGAAAATTATAAACTTTGAACACGCACTTCACCCGAGGTTAGGGTTAGAAATTAACAATAGTGAATTTGGAGTGCGGAAGATAGTTCCTCTTGCTATGAGTTGCTCAATCAATGTGGATAACTTGGGAGCTAACTCAAAGCAATGTGAGCAAGGGAACTTTAGAGAGAGCGGAGAGGGGAGAAACAAATCGAATGGTGAAAATCAACACAAGTGGACACGACGATTTGTTTCTCGAGGTCCGGTTCCAAAGAACCTACTGCCCGTTGAGGAGTCCACAAAGGCCGGGTCTATTTCAACCCTTCCCTCTCTTAATCGGTCACCTAGACTGGTCGAGTGCTTCTTCTTAATCACATGAGTCACTAAGACCCCGTAAGGATCACCACACAATTAGGTGTCTCTTGCTTGCTTTACAAAACACTTGGAAAGATTAGAAGGATAAGAAGAAAGGAACCAAGCAACAAGAGCAACAAAGGAAGCACAAGTCACCCTCTCTCAAGTCATTAAACACTTTTGATCACTTAACTTGATTTTGGAACTTGGAGAGGATTGAAGGCTTTGATTGTGTCTTTGGAGTGTATTCTTTGCTCTTGTATTGAATGAAGAGAGTGGGATGCTTGGATGGCTTGAATGGTGGTGGTTGGAGGGTATTTATAGCCCCAACCACTATTCTTGCCGTTGGTTGAATGCTCTGTCGATGGGCACACCAGACACAACACTGTTCACTGTCCGGTGCATGCCACGCCAGCTGACCGATGGGGTTTGGAGCGGTTGACCGTTGAAGTCGTCTATCCTTTTGCTGCATCGGACAATCCGGTGCGACTTGACGTTGCAGACTGTCTTCTGACTTCCGCGCTTCAGACTGAGCGCGCAGTCGTGCAGTCGACCGTTGGGCGAAGTTGACCATTGCTCCGTGGTCTCATCGGACAGTCCAATGGCACACGAGACAGTCTGGTGATTTTTAGTGGACGAGCGCCGAGAAAACCCGAGAGCGGTCAGTTCGCGAGGTGCTCTAGCAAGGGCACCGGACACTGTCCGGTGCACACCGGATAGCTCGGTGCGCTACTGGCTGCAGCAAGTCTGTTTTGCTCCAAACTTGTAGAATTGTCCCACGATCATTTTCTTTGTATGTGTATATGAACTTTATGCACCTGATAAAAATATTGACTAGGCAAACTAGTTAGTCCACATGGTTTGTGATGGACGTCAAACACCAAAATCGATTATAGTTCACATGGTTCCCTTTCAATCTCCCTCTTTTTGGTGATTGATGCCAACACAACCCAAAACAAATACAAAGTGTAGAAATGTAACTAGATTACATTTTGTCAGATGTGCATAAGTTACTTTGAAATGAAAGCATTTCTAAGCATACATGGTTGTTTTGATATATTTAACATTTTGGACCACATTTGCACCACTTAGCTTGTTTTTGCAAATCTTTTGGAAAAGTCTTTTGAAATTCTTTTGCAATTAGCCAATGGTATAAGAATATGATTTCTAAAAGCATTTTGAAGTTTTGAAAGATTTTCCCCTGTTTCAAATGCTTCTCCTTTGGCTAAATAAAAGCTCCCTCTGAGTAAGTTAGTTCTCCCCTTAGTTGTCAAGAGGGTTTTTGCAAATACTTATTAATTTCTCCCACTTTTTGAAAAAGTTAGAAAACAGGGTGGTGGTGCGGTCCTTTTGCTTTGGCCTATTAATTTCTCCCCTTTGGCATTAAGCGCCAAAAATGAAGAAAACTAGAGGCCTTATGCAAGATATGAATGTAAATACCGACAGAGTCATAGTGGAAGTATGATACCGACAGAGTCGTAGTGGAAGTCTTGCCTTTGCCGAGTACTCTATTTCCCTTTCAATTTAATACTAAGCATAGAAATATTCTTGGAGACACGTTAGTCTTAGCTTTTGTCACAAGAAATAAGGAATATGCATTTGTACCAAATGAAAGAGACATGATCAAAGGTATATAAATAAGCAATGTGTGCAAGATTTCAATCAAAGTTCCGAGAATCTAAGATGTTTAGTTCATTCCTAAGCTTGCTAAAAGTATTTTCATCCAGGGGCTTGGTGAAGATATCGGCTAATTAGTTGTGGGTGCTAACATATGTAATTTCGATATCCCCCTTTTGTTGGTGATCTCTCAGAAAGTCATACCGGATGTCTATGTGCTTAGTGTGACTATGTTCAACGGGATTATCTGCCATGCGGATTGCACTCTCATTATCACATAGGAGAGGGACTTTGCTCAACTTGTAGCCATAGTCCCTAAGAGTTTGCCCCATCTAGAGTAATTGTGCACAACAATGTCCTGCGGCAATATACTCGACTTCGGCGGTTGATAGAGCTACTAAATTTTGTTTCTTTGAAGCCCAAGACACCAGAGATCTTCCTAGAAACTAACAAGTCCCTAGTGTGCTCTTGCTATCAATTTTACATCTAGCATAATCGGCATCAGAATACCCGATTAGATCAAAGGTAGATCACTTGGGGTACCATAGCCCAAACTTTAGGAGTGTAAACTAAATATCTCATGATTCTTTTAACAGCCCTAAAGTGAACTTCCTTAGGATTTGCCTGGAACCTTGCACACATGCATACTGAAAGCATAATATCCGGTCGTGAAGCACATAGATAGAGTAAAGAACCTATCATCGACCGGTATACCTTTTGATCTATAGACTTACCTCCTGTGTCGAGGTCGAGATGCCCATTTGTTCCCATGGGAGTCTTGATGGGTTTGGCATTCTTCATTCCAAACTTCTTGAGAATATCTTGAATGTACTTAGTTTGGCAGATGAAGGTGCCCCGCTTGGAGTTGCTTGATTTGGAATCCAAGAAATACTTCAACTCCCCCATCATAGACATCTCGAATTTCTGTATCATAATCCTACTAAACTCTTCACAAGATGACTTGTTAGTAGACCCAAAGATAATATCATCAACATAAATTTGGCATATAAACAAGTCTTTATCAATTGTTTTGGTAAAGAGAGTAGGGTCAACTTTTCTGACTTTAAAGCCATTAGTGAGAAGAAAGTCTCTTAGGCATTCATACCATGCTCTTGGAGCTTGTTTGAGCCCATAAAGCGCCTTTGAGAGCTTATAAACATGTGAAGGATACTCACTATCTTCAAAGTCGGGAGGTTACTCAACATACACCTCTTCCTTTATAGGTCCATTGAGGAAGGCACTCTTCACGTCCATTTGATACAACTTAAAGCCATGGTAGGTAGCATAGGCAAGTAATATTCGAATTGACTCAAGCCTAGCTATGGGTGCATAGGTTTCATCAAAATCCAAACCTTTGACTTGTGAATATCCTTTGGCAACAAGTAGAGCTTTGTTCCTAGTCACCACACCATGCTCATCTTGTTTGTTGCGGAATACCCACTTGGTACCTACAACATTTTGGTTAGGATGTGGAACTAAATGGCATACCTTATTCCTTATGAAGTTGTTGAGCTCCTCTTGCATTGCCACCACCGAGTTCGGATCTCTTAGTGCATCCTCTATCCTGTATGGCTTAATAGAAGACACAAAAGAGTAATGTTCACAAAAATGAGCAACTCGAGATCGAGTGGTTACCCCCTTGTGGATGTCACCAAGTATGGAGTTGACGGGGTGATCTCTTTGAATTGCTTGGTGGACTCTAAGGTGCGGTGGTCTTTGATCCTGAATATCTTGATCATCTTCCTTGTTTTATTCATCTTCATCTCCCCCTTGATCAATGTCCTCCTCTTGAGGTGGCTCATCGTCTTGATCTTGATTCTCATTCTCTTGAGCCATTTCCTCATCTTGAGTTGGTGGAGATGCTTGTATGGAAGATGATGGTTGATCTTGTGCTTGTGAAGGCTCTTCGGATTCTTTTGGACACACATCTCCAATGGAAATGTTTCTTAGGGCGATGCAAAGAGCATCTTCATCATCTAATTCATGAAGATCAACTTGCTCCACTTGGGAGCCATTAGTCTCATCAAACACAATGTCACAAGAAACCTCAACTAATCCAGTGGACTTGTTGAAGATTCTATATGCCCTTGTGTTTGAGTCATAACCAAGTAAAAAACCTTCTACTGCTTTAGGAGCAAATTTTAAATTTCTACCTCTTTTAATAAGAATAAAGTGTTTGCTCCTAAAAACTCTAAAATAAGAAACATTGTGCTTTTTACCGGTGGGGAGTTCATACGATGTTTTCTTGAGGATTCGATGAAGGTAGAGTCGGTTGATGAAGTAGCTTCAGCTTCATCTATGTTATGAATAGCCTTCGAATCCGTCCAACTCCCTTCAGCTCTCCTTGCAACTTCTTGACTCCCGTGTACCGCAATGAGCCCTTGTTCCGAAGGTATCTTCATGCATAGATATGCTAGATGAAGTATTGCTTCGAAGTCATTGAGCGTCCCTTGAACAATAATTGCATTGTATGGATACTCCATATCGACAATGTCAAAGACAACCTGTTCTGTTCTTATGTTATGAACATAGCCAAAGGTAACTGGCATTGTTATCTTGCCAAGTGACACAATCTGTCTTTCTCCAAAGCCACAAAGAGGGTGTGTTGCATCATGTATTTTATCCTCTGACTCTTGCATTTGCCTAAAAGCATTTGCAAAGATGATATCCGTTGCACTGCCTGTGTCCACTAAGACATTGTGAACCAAAAATCCCTTGATAACACAAGATATTACCATTGCATCGTTGTGAGGATAATCCTTAAGCGGAAGGTCTTCCTGAGAGAAGGTAATTGGAATATGAGACCACTTGGACTTGATGAAGGGTCCTTGCACCCCAACATGTTGTACCCTTCTCTGAGCTTCTTTCTTCTACTTCTTGTTGGCTGGTTTAGAACTTGAGTCGCCTGTGATTGGGAGCACCAGCTTCATGGCCAAAGGTGTTATATCTTGGTTGTTGTGCGAAGCCATCGTCGCAACTGTGGAAGTGAGTTCACCAGAGGTGGGCACCAATGTTGGTCCTTGTTCTTGGATGCTATACATCAAGAACAAAGCAACACAATTGTTAATGATTAAAGACCTTCGTCCTTTGAAATATTATCTCCTTTCGGGTATAATGATCTTCAGACGAAGGTCATGAAGGACATACCTTCATCATCTCGGTAAATAAATATAAATGAAGGTACGTGAAACACAAAAGAATGTAAATAATGATGATATATCAATAAATTATTTACGTTCTCATTTCATAAACATGAATAAATATTCACAATATTTATATTTCATCGATACCTTCGGCTTGTCAAAAGGCGAAAATATGAGAGTGACGCGAGAGCGATTACAGTGCAACGTGAACAGTACGGGGGTACTGTTCATCTATTTATAGGCACGGGACGCAGCCCGGACAAAATTACATCCATGTTCTTGTTAACTAATTACAATCATAATGCAAACTATTAAGGACTTTATAGTCTTTTCCTCTTTAAGTCGGTATCGTTCTTCGCCTTTATCACAATACCAAGCCGAAGCTCTTTCAGTCGTAGCTTCGGCTTTGTCCGCATCAACTTTGGCTTATATCTTCATGTCACACCTGCCTTTGTACTGTCTTACCGAAGGTGTTTCTGCCTAGAGGACCTTCGGCAGAGAAGAAGACCCCCAACACATATCTATTCAGTTTTACAGTACATCCCCTATGTCTGACCTGCCAATATTTTCTTCGATCCAATTAATTGGAATATAGATGCACAATGCCCCATAAAGAAACTACACTTAGGTGCTATGACGACATCGACCCTATTGCCAGGGTAATTGCATTCCCATTTCTTTTGCTTGACGATACACAACTCTCATATGTGTTCTACGAAAACACACACATACACACACCAAGAGTAACATTTGTAAGAAAGATGCCTTCTCTAGGACATTAGAGCTATTAATACAATCACTAGAAGACCTGATGGAAAACTTATAGGCTAGAACATGGACTATTTTGGTGTTATTTCTGCTATTGATGATGGAATAAGAGGTTGTCACATGCCACCCTTTGCAATATTGTATTTTGCTTATCTATATACGGTTCATATAATTGTCTTTTAGCCCCATTTGTAGCATCACAACCAGTAGATTCGACCACTTCGCCACTGGTTGGAAGTCTTTTTTGTTGTTATGGGGCTAGTGGTGCAAGGAAAGCACTAGCATATGTTGCAAAAAATAAGGGAACAAGAGTTGTGATAAGAACATTACCGGCTCAGGTATGACCATGTTAATGGATTCTATTACAAAGGTGAAACTCTTCCAGATTGTAACTACCTTTGATATATTTGAACAATCAGTATTGCGTCGTAGAGTATGTATGTTTTTATTTGTAGAACTGTAACATGGATCAAGCAATGTGTTGAGTGTACAATGAAGGCATTGAGAAACAAAGAAGTTGATTGGGGACCAAGTAATGATATTTCTAGCATCCCCAACCAACCAACCACATCATCAGATTTAAAGCCATACTTGGGTGAGGAGCACACGCTAGAGTCGAAGACAACTCTACTACAAGAAGGGGAGGATGATGAGGATATTACTGCCATCAATACAACAACACTAGCGATCCTCTTCATTTGATCAAGGACCAATGAAATGAGTTCGTGCACGTAAACATAATTATAAGGTGAACTCGTTCCTTTTTGTTGAAGCTAATCCTTCCTTAAATGAGGTACTAAAGCCTTGTGATGACTTTATTATGCTAAGGTATTTGGGAGGTGAACTATCTAGGAGTTGAGAAGGCAACAAGGCAATAAAAGCTGCTCCACCTGAGAGGATTTCAAAATTACAACAAGTGCAAGTTTCAGCTCCCAAGATTGTTTAATGCAAATAAGCACTTGTTGGAAAGGTCTCTTCGTCTACTTTCAAGTGGTATCAAATTTCAAGTTGCTAGAGATCTCCATCTTTCTTATTTATTTACCTACAGTCCAATTTTACCCAAAGATATATTTAGATCAGAAAATCACCTAAAACATTTTGAGCCTTTGCTTTGCTACTTAGTTTCTGATATGTTGAATTCACAGTTGCTGCATTTTGTGTCGAGTTGCTGGTCTAAAGTTTTCTTACCACTAGAGTTTCAAGTTCGTACCACCTTATTTACATCGCCATTTTAGACCTTTAGCCGCAAATAAAAAAAGAGAAAAGAAAAGGCAAATACACAAAAAAGCCACACTAATTATAAAAAAGAGAGTACAACATAAAAGAAAAATTGCAGCAAGATTATAGGATTAGATTTTAGATTGTTGTTTCCAAGTGCAACAAAACATAATGCAATTTCTGTGCATTCATTTTATAGTATTAGACTTTAGATTGCTGTTCTGAGATTTTAGTGACACCATTTGTGTATCGGCTCACGTCTTTAGCACAGTTTGGACTAGGACCAGCACAACGCCATTGTGGAATATTTATTGAACTCGTTGCGGCCAACGTGGTATTAGCTATTCCTTGAAACTATTGTTTTAGAGGCTACCTATAAATTCTCAAAATTTCTAGAACACCACTACTTTGTGGTAGTAGCCACCATTGTTGTTATTCTTGCTGTTTGTCGACGCCTCCTGCATCGCATGGTAAGAACTTATAAGAACTTGTTTGACCAATTTGATAGTGAGAGATTACAATAATGGTTCTTAGTAGTTTATAGGATCTGCGATATTATTGTGTTTGTTTCTTCTTTTTACTGAACATGGCAGGTGATGTAGAGAATTTTGAGCCAACCGAACTTTATATTCAAGACATTATTGCCTTCACATGCTGGTAAATTCGATCCTCATGCATATATTAATTGGGAGCTTAGAATAGATAAGGAATTTGATAAGCATGGTCTATCTCAGAAACAAAAGATTTATATTACCTCTATTGTGTTAACTGAGCATGCATTGATGGAATGGAAACACATGGTTAGGCACAACAATGTTCCACAGACTTGGAAAGAATTCAAACTTTATTTTAGAGATGCATTCATTCCTACATACTATGCCGATAA
Source organism: Zea luxurians (assembly GCA_029449295.1). Classification (NCBI taxonomy): domain Eukaryota; kingdom Viridiplantae; phylum Streptophyta; class Magnoliopsida; order Poales; family Poaceae; genus Zea; species Zea luxurians. Next base: position 11,244,746 of record JAOPSE010000002.1, read on the forward strand.
CTTGCGTTCTAAATTAGACACTGTCGGGTACCGTAATTAGGGGTACCCCCAATACTCCTAAGCATAGCTGGAAAACATCTTCAAAACGGACCGTAAAGGATGGTAAGCACAGCGCAAAGTTAAAGCCTCATCTACCAAGGGATGCGATCTCGTCTCGCCCGAGCCCGGCCTTGGGCAAGAACAGTGGTCCCGGACGGATTCACGCCTCGCCCGAGGGCCTCCTCAGGCAGCAGGCGCACCCCCGGCTCGCCCGAGGCTAAGCTCAGGCAAACTTTGTCGCATAGCAACCTCGGCCAAATCGCCTTACCGCCGACCGTATCGCATGCGCATTTAATGCAGGGATCACCTGACACCTTATCCTGACATGCGCGCCTCAGTTGGCAAGGTCGAAATGACCGCAGTCACTTCGCCCCTTTACTGATCGTTCTGACATGAAAACAACACTATTCACCCTGTTTCGACTACTGTGCCAACCACCAGGGAAAGACTAACAACAGTGAGTCATGGCCTTTCCCGAGTTCAGCCTCGGGCGCAATAGGGAGCTCCGCCTCGCCCGACCCCAGGCCTCGGCCTCAGCCTCGGCCTCGGGAGAAGGTCTCCGCCTCGCCCGACCCTAGGCCTTGGCCTCAGCCTCGGCCTCAGGAGAAGGTCTCCGCATCGCCCGACCCCGACCTCGGCCTTAGCCTAGGCCTTAGGAGAAGGTCTCCGCCTCGCCCGACCCTGACCTCGGCCTCAGCCTCGGCCTCAGAGAAGTCACCGCCTCGCCCGACCTCGGCCTCGGACCGACTACGCTACAGGGGACACATCATTACCCTACCTCTAGCTAGCCGCCTCAGGCTACAAAGGAACAAGACCGGTGTCACATCTAGATTACTCCGGCAACAGGTAATGATGGTTCCCTGCATGCGCCCATGATGTCGATTGTTCTCAAGCTCTCTACGAAGGCAAAGAAACGTCAGCAGGACCCAGGGCTGCACCGCCAGCTACGCTTCATACAGGGATCAAGCACTTCTCCGCCGGCCACATTAGGACATAGCTACACCCCCATATGTACAGCTGGACCATCCCCTTGTATCTATAAAAGGGGATGCCCAGGGCCTTCTCAAGGGGGAGAGGGAGGCACGGGCGGTAAGAATGACGGAGACGGACTCACTCAAACATCGAACTCCACTCCGCAACACTAGGCTTCTCAAGAGGCCTAGGGCCGGTTCCCTCTCTCATGAAGCTTGTAGCCCCTACTGCAAGCACCCCGGTGCAAGATAATATAAGCTTCATCCCTCCTCTTGTGTTCCATCTTGCATAAACCCATCTGGGCAGGGACACGCGGCACAAAATTCACTAGTCGGTCCGGTTGAGGGTCCCCCGGGTCCGAAACACCGACAGTTGGCGCGCCAGGTAGAGGGCGCTGCGTGTTGACAATACTTTCCCATTGAGTTCCAGATGGACAATCTTCAGCAGCCTCTTCAGCCTAGGACGGTGCTCCGCTTTGGGAGTCTCGAGTTCATGTCCCCCGACGGCACCTACGACATAGTACTCCTCCCCCCGCAGCATGACAACAATGACAGTCGTCGGCTCGCCCGGTGGAGGCGAACTCGATGACGACATCGCCCCATGGCGGAAGAGGAACACCCGAGTCAACCCCGCCACCCTCCTCACCGGAGGAGACGGAGACGGGGCAACCATGGCCAGGCAGAAGGCAGCACCTCGTCGGCTGTCGGACCAGAGCGAGTCGACGACGCCGACACCCCTGCGGGGACATGTCGGGTGTTATCCTCGCACTTGAGACAACGACGGGTGTCGCTTCCCAAACGTCAGCCCCAGGCGGACTGATGACGTCGGCACCCTTGCGAGGGACTTATCGGGCATTAGTCTCACACCTGAGATAACGACACATTCCATCTCCGATGCAACTTCACCGCCGTCCACCAACCAGGAGGTACTTTCAGTTTTCCATCCTGTTCCCTTTAGATTCAGCTTCGACCCACAAAGCGACCCCGCTTCGGTAAGCGCTTTCGTAAGGGCATACCTTGACCTTCCGGGGTACCATATGTGGTCAACTTGGGACCGACTGACGGCCGTCTCATCCTCCGGACCCACGGGTTTCGAGGAAGAGGACGACCCCGACTTTAGTTGGGATTTCTCTGGACTCCGTGATCCCGGTGCCATGCGATACTTCATATCCGCATGTGACCGGTGCCTCTCGGGCTGCTCTGACGATGGCCACAGCCTTGACGACGAGGGTTACGACCCAACTCGCGAGTGCTTCCACATCGACCAGGAAGATCACGACAGAGACAACCACCTCGGCATGTCAGGAAATGACGGCGCCCTTGCACCTGTGTCTCGCGTTGAGATCCCGCGGGAGCTAGCTGTGGCCCAGGTCCCTACGGGGGTCAGGGCACACAACTCGAGCAACTCCGCGAGATGCAGGCCAAGCTCGACGAAGAAACAGGGTGACTTGTGCAGCTCTGACAAAACCTCGAGCAAGAGTGGGCAGGTCGAGCGCTCGCCGGAGGAGCGCGTCATCGGGCCCGGGACGTCCAGCGCTGTATTATTGACGATGCCAGGGCAGGGCTGCCCCCCGGCCTTCAACGGGGCCAGCCAGAACCTAGCTGCAGCGGCGATGTTACTTCGAACGATGCCGGAGCCATCTACCACCGAGGGGTGGCGTATCCAGGGCGAACTCAAGGACCTCTTGGAAAATGCCGTAGCCCGATGAGCCGAGAGCTCCGCCTCCTGAAGGCGAGGGTGCCCCTCGGTGCATCACGTAGTGTCCTCCCGACACATGCGCGAGGCCTCGGTCCACACCGAGCTTACAGGAGACGAGACACCTGAAGCCCGGGATCGCCTCGGCAACGATCAACACCGCCGCGACCGTCGAGCCCACCTCGAGGAGAGGGTGCGCCGAGGCTACCACCCCAGACGTGGGGACGCTACGACAGTGAGGAGGATCGGAGCCCCTCGCCCGAACCACTAGGTCCACGGGTCTTCGGCCAGGCCATACGACGTGCGCCGTTCCCGGCCCGGTTCCAGGCCCCGACTACCATTACCAAGTACTCAGGGGAGACAAGGCCGGAGTTGTGGCTCGCGGATTACCGGCTGGCGTGCCAGTTGGGAGGGACGGACGAAGACAACCTCATCATCCGCAACCTCCCCCTTTTCCTCTCTGACGCTGCCCGGGCCTGGCTGGAGCATCTGCCCCCTGCGCAGATCTTCGACTGGGACGACCTAGTCAAGGCTTTCGCTAGAAATTTCCAAGGTACATACGTGCGCCGTGGGAACTCATGGGATCTCCGGAGCTGCCGCTAGCAGCCAAGGGAATCCCTGCAAGAGTACATCCGGCGGTTTTCAAAGCAGTGCACCGAGTTGCCTATCATCACCAACATGGGACCCATCAAAGATTTAAAAGGAGTACAAAGGGTCATGGGATGCCTTGCGGCTCTGAGCCGCTTCATCTCGCGCCTTGGCGAGAAAGGATTGCCCTTGTACCGCCTCTTAAGGAAGGCTGAGCACTTCACTTGGACTCCCGAGGCCGAAGAAGCCCTCGGAAACTTAAAGGCACTCCTTACTAATGCGCCCATCTTAGTGCCCCCGCCGCAGGAGAAGCCCTCTTGATTTACGTCGCCGCAACCACTCAGGTGGTCAGCGCTGCGGTCGTAGTCGAGAGACAAGAAGAGGGGCATACACTGCTCATCTAGAGGCCAGTCTACTTCATCAGCGAGGTGCTATCCGAGACCAAAATCCGCTACCCGCAAATCCAGAAACTACTATATGCAGTGATTCTGACACGGCGAAAGCTGCGACACTACTTCGAGTCTCATCCGGTGACTGTGGTGTCATCCTTCCCCCTGGGAGAGATCATCCAGTGCTGAGAGGCCTCAGGTAGGATAGCAAAATGGGCAGTGGAACTCATGGGGGAAACACTTTCATTTGCACCTCGGAAGGCCATAAAATCCCAAGTCTTGGCTGACTTCCTAGCTGAATGGACCGACACCCAGTTGCCAACGGCCCCAATCCAGGCCGAACTTTGGACCATGTACTTCGATGGGTCGTTGATGAAAACCGGAGCAGGCGCGGACTTGCTCTTCATCTCACCCCTCGGAGAACATGTGCATTATGTAATACGCCTCCATTTTCCGGTGTCAAACAACGTGGCCGAATACGAGGCCTTGGTTAATGGGTTGCGCATCGCTGTCGAGCTAGGGGTTCGGCGCCTCGACGCCCGTGGCGACTCGCAGCTCGTTATTGACCAAGTCATGAAGAACTCTCATTGCCGCGATCGGAAAATGGAGGCCTACTGCGACAAAGTTCAGTGCTTGGAAGATAAGTTCTATGGGCTAGAACTCAACCATGTTGCTCGATGGTACAACGAGACTGCAGATGAGCTAGCTAAGATAGCCTCGGGACGAACAACGGTTCCCCCGAATGTCTTCTCCAAAGACATATATGAACCATCCGTCAAACTCAATGATGCACCCGGACTCGAGGAGACCTCGGCCGTCGAGGGTGAGGCCATGCGTGTCGAGATAGAGCAGAATGGGGTCACACCAAAACTAAACTGGCAGACCCTGTACCTGGAATATCTCCTCCGAGGAGAGATGCCCCTCGACAAGGCCGAAGCTCGGCGACTGGCTTGGCGCGCCAAGTCGTTCGTTTTACTGGGTGATGAGAAAGAGTTGTACCACCGCAGCCCCTCAGGCATTCTCCAACGATGCATATCCATCGCCCAAGGACAAGAGCTGTTACAAGAAATACACTCGGGGGCTTGCGGTCACCATGCAGCACCTTGAGCCCTCGTGGGAAACGCTTTCTGACAAGGTTTCTACTGGCTGACCGCCATGGCCGACGCCACTAGGATTGTACGCTCCTGCCGAGGGTGTCAATTCTATGTGAGACAAACACACCTGCCAGCTCAAGCTCTACAGACAATACCTATCACTTGGTCGTTTGCTGTGTGGGGTCTGGACCTCATCGGTCCCTTGCAGAAGGCATCCGGGGGCTTCACGCACCTGCTGGTCGCCATCGACAAATTCTCAAAGTGGATCGAAGTCCAACCCTTAACCAACATCAGGTCCGAGCAAGCGGTGGCGTTCTTTACGAATATCATCCACTGCTTTGGGATCCCGAACTCTATCATCACCGACAACGGCACGCAGTTCACTGGGAAAAAGTTCCTAGACTTCTGCGAAGGCCACCACATCCGTGTGGACTGGGCCGCCGTAGCTCACCCAATGACAAATGGGCAGGTGGAGCGCGCCAATGGCATGATTTTGCAGGGGCTAAAACCAAGGATCTACAACGACCTCAACAAGTTTGCCAAGCGGTGGATAAAAGAGCTACCCTCGGTAGTTTGGAGTCTGAGGACAACGCCGAGCCGAGCCACGGGCTTCTCGCCATTTTTTCTAGTCTATGGGGCCAAGGCCATCCTACCCACAGACTTAGAATACGGTTCCCCGAGGGCAAAGGCGTATGACGAACGAAACAACCAAACCAACCGAGAGGATTCATTGGACCAGCTGGAAGAGGCTCGGGACGTAGCCTTACTACACTCAGCGCGGTATCAGCAGTCTCTGCGACGCTACCACGCCCGAAGGATTCGGCCCCGAGGCTTCCAGGTGGGAGATTTGGTGCTTCGGCTATGACAAGACACCTGAGGGCACCACAATCTTACTCCTCCCTAGGAAGGGCCATTCATCATCGCCAAAATTTTGAAGCCCGGGACATACAAGCTGGACAACAATCAAGGCGAGGTCTACAGCAACGCTTGGAACATCGAACAGCTACATCGCTTTTACCCTTAAAGTGTTTCAAGTCGTTCATGTATCTCGGTCCCTTTACATGTACAAATAAATAGTCTAGCTGTCAAGGGAGGATCGGCCTTGCCTCAGCAAAAACCAACCCTCCCTCGGGGGCTAGAAGGGGGGGACCCCCTTTGCGTCAAAATTTTCCTCGGAAAAGTTTTCTACCAAAACGACTTTCATGCCTTTCGACTATATCGATAGCGGAATCCTAAAAACGACACGAGAGACCTTGAACGGCAAGGCCGACCGAGTCGAGGGACTCCTACGCCTTCGGGATACGGATACCTCACTCATCACCTTCCGCGAAAGGTAGCTCACGCTCGGATAAGTGATTCTGCTACCGAACAAGTCCTAACGCTCGGGTAGAAAACGACTTTCGTGCCTTTTGACTATATCGATAACAGAATCCTAAAAACGAGCGAGAGAGACCTTGAACGGCAAGGCCAACCGAGCCGAGGGACTCCTACGCCTCAGGGATACGGATAACTCACTCATCACCTTCCGCGAAAAGTAACTCGCGCCCGGATAAGTGATTCTGCTACCGAACAAGTCCTAACGCTCGAAACGAGAGGAAAGAAAACGTAGCTTTATACTCTAACACTAAAAATGTTTAGGCCTCAGCGAACGCGAGAAACATACACATACTTAGAATAAACTGTTCTCCACAGGCTCAGGTGTCGGCAGGGGGAGGAGCAGCACCCTCGGCGTCGTTCCTACCCGTGGCGGAATCTGGCCCGGCCTTGGACGGTGACACGGGCAGAAGGATCTCCACCTCAAAGAAGGAAGCCAACGCCGCGCCTGGGCCCTCGGTAGCTGCATCAAGCCTTTGGACCTCCGCCAGGACGGCGTCCTCGTCATCAGCGCCCCGCGGAGTCTGCTATGCACGTGGCCGCCCAAAGCCCGCAGACGACTCTAGGGGGAGCTGCCCGAGGGGACGTCGTCGAGGCCAAAGGTCCGGCAGAAGGCCGAGATGGCCTCGGACATGGCCATGCGGTCGGCCTCTTTCTGCTCAGCCGCCTGGGCAAGCGCCTTGCAGTTCTTGAAGGACTCGTCGAGAGCCGCCTCGAACCCTGAAGACAGCCGGACGATATTCTTCAGACATGAGGAAAAGGATGAAGCTAAAACAAAGTCGTAGAGCAGGCAAAACATACCTTCGGCCTGGGCACACTGCTGTGAGGCCATGGCTTGGGCAGACCGGACAGACCCGACGGCCACGGCCAGGCCCTCCGCAAGGGTCCCGGCCCGAGCGGTCGCCTCGGGGTCTAGAAGGGGGGAACCCCCTATGCGTCAAAATTTTCCTCGGAAAAGTTTTTCTACCAAAACGACTTTCGTGCCTTTCGACTGTATCGATGGCGGAATACTAAAAACGACAAGAGAGACCTTGAACGGCAAGGCCGACCGAGCCAAGGGACTCCTACGCCTCCGGGATACGGATACCTTACTCATCACCTTCCGCGAAAGGTAACTCACGCTCGGATAAGTGATTCTGCTACCGACGAACAAGTCTTAATGCTCGAAATAAGAGGAAAGAAACACGGCTTTATACTCAAAATACCCAAGTATTCAGGCCTCAGCAGCCATAGAAAACAAACACACATACTTGGGATAACTATGCTACATAGACTTAGACGTCGGCAGCACCCTCGGCGGTTTTCTCGACCTACGGCAGATGTCCAGCTCCATTCCCGCAGGAATGAACTACCTCCACACCGAAGGGGCTACAAGATAACAAACTCCAAGTGGCTCACCGGTGACCACTACACCAGCAGCGACAACGACCTCCGCCTCGGGCGGCTAGACAGCAGCAGCGATTGCCCCAGGGCAAACGCTACTGTGAAAAGGCCCTCGCTCCCATCCCCACATGGGGGACGAGAACAAGCCATTAAAGCCAAAGAGCCGGAGGTCCGGGTCCAGGTGGCACTAATGGTCTCGTCGGCAGAGGCAACCACCTCTGCAGTGGGAAGCCTCACCTATGGCGGCCACACCTCAACACCGACGACAGCGGCCACCTGTGCTCCAACGCCGCACCGGCAAATGGCGGCCGCCCCAGCACGCACAAGGAGGTCCTCGCTCCTGTCCTCACTACGGGAGTGAGGACAAGACCATCCAGGGACGCGGACACCGCCCCCACGGCGTACGACGTCTTGTACGACCCCCTAGTGTGGCCAGCGGCGCGGGACGGGCCAAGGACATGGCCGACCTGCGCACAGCGCAACCGTCGCCCGTGCGGTGGACGGACAGCCACACCCCGACCAGGCAACAGGTGGCAGTTCGCCTCCTCCGCAAGGCTGGCGAACGCCCTTCTCCCCCGAGTGCTGGAGGAAGAAGCGGGTCGCTAGCCCATGCGGAAGGCAGGACCCCAACTCGGCTTGCCCTCGCCCCCAGCACGGATGATGAACATCCTTGAAGCTGAGGGCAGGGGGAGGCCACAACCCGGCTCGCTCTTCTCTGCCACAAGGCTGGTGGTCATCATTCTGGGTGACCACTAGCGGGGAACTGCAACCGGGCTGCATGGTGAAAATCCTTGAAGCCGAGCGATGACTAACGAGCGCCAACCCCCACGAGGTCGTGCTCCTCCAACAGCAGCAAGAAGGCAACACCTGTGCACCCCATCTAGAGGCCCAGAAGATGGAAAGACGCAATGAATGCGGGAAGAGCAAAGGCATGGCTACTGCCCGGGAGGTCGATCCCTTTTTAAAGGCAGATCTCCCCACTCGCGCCCCCAAGGCATCACGGGCAAAGTCTCCCCCGACGTGCTCCAAGGTTCCCGCCCTACGACACGGGGGCTAGGTCCCACATGTCATACAAACTGACCTGAAACACGAAGATGGCGAACCGCCGCACACGAAGCATGCAACCACCCCGTGGTTAAGCGCTCTCTCATCCTCGCTGAAACCAGCGGTCGAAAAGGCGGGCTGCCATGCAAGAAGCATGCAACCGCACCACGGTTGTGCACCCTTTCGGCTTCGTTGCAACTGGCGGTCCAGCATGGAGGCCCGGGCCCACATGTGTTACCGTGTGCAAAGAAACCGCACCACCACTTGCGCCAGTGCCGCGTCTTCTCGGGACTACAGAACCAGTGCAGCGACTCGAGGCAGCCCCGCGCATGACCCAACAGTGCTAATTAAGTGCGAAGGTCACGGGTACCACATACAGGCTCGCATCCTACCCTGATGCGGCAGGGGAGCCCTCTCCTACGACATAAAGACGATGCACCCGTGTTCCATTCCTCGAACGACTCACGCACGTGCAGCAGATACCCCGTGAGTCGCCCGTCCCGTCGCATTAACTCCCTGGTAGGACACACATCTCCTCTGGCAGGCGGACGAGCGCCATTTCGCTTCTGTCATGATGGCTGCCTCAAAAAAGGTGCGCCACATTGTTTCGAAATATCTCCTTTCTTCCTTTCATCTCTCTTTCTCTCTCTCCGCAGGGATCGGGAAAAAGGGACATTTCGAAGGAGTCCTTCGCAGCGAAGGAAACGGGCCCCGAGCCCTCCTACTAATCAGGGGTTCGAAGGTTGCGCCCCGCGGGGTTCGGCGACCGCCCCAGAGCACTCGGGCCCCGAGCCCTTTACTGATCAGGGGTTCGAAGGCTGGCCCCTCGAAGGGATTCGACAGCCGCCCCAGAACATGCAGAGTCAGGGATAACCCTGGGTACGTCCGTTACATGGCCAAGGCTCGGGCTACGCTCTCGAGGTACCCTAGGACATTTCCGAGACCAGCGGGAACGATTTTGTATTGGAATCCCACCGGAGGGAGGCACCGAGCCCTCAGACCCTATCAAATGGGCTCGGGTCCAGCAAATCACCTGCAGGTACTTTTGGAGCGCGCCTCTGGGCCACTAGCCGACCCTTATCGAATGGGGCTCGGGCGTCCACTCGGATTACCCGTTAGCAACTCATTAGAAACACTGTGTTCGGTGCCCATCAAGGGTAACACGGCGCGTTCCCCCCCCTCCTTGCAGAAAGGCGACGAAGGGGCGTACAATAAAAAGCCGAGACAGTCCTCGATCATCCTCTCGCTCCGTGCAGAGGCTCGGAGGCTGCTCTCGCACCAGGCTACGGCCAAGTTGTTGACCACGTCAACCAACTAGCTTAAAAACTCGGAGCCTGACCATGCACCCAAGCTGCGGCCAGACCACATGAGGGAACAACAAGGTCGACCCAGGAATCACAAGAAAAATTAAGACCTCAGAGGAGTCAAACCACTCCTTCGAGGCCTCAGGGGCTACAATTGACGGGTGCGCTCGCACGCACCCATCGGAACAAAATATGACCGAGAAAGGCTAGTCCCCTTGCAAAAAAATCTGGCAGAACCTCCAAGCGAGTGCCTACACTCCCTTTGAGGCTCGGGGGCTACTGTCGGGTATCGTAATTAGGGGTACCCCCAATACTCCTAAGCATAGCTGGAAAACATCTTCAAAACAGACCGTAAAGGATGGTAAGCACAGCGCAAAGTTAAAGCCTAATCTACCAAGGGACGCGATCTCGTCTCGCCCGAGCCCGGCCTCGGGCAAGAACAGTGGTCTCGGACGGATTCATGCCTCGCTCGAGGGCCTCCTCAGGCAGTAGGCGCACCCCCGGCTCGCCCGAGGCTAAGCTCGGGCAAACTTTGTCGCATAGCAACCTCGGCCAAATCGCCTTACCGCCGACCGTATCGCATGCGCATTTAATGCAGGGATCACCTGACACCTTATCCTGACACGCGCGCCTCAGTTGGCAAGGTCAAAATGACCGCAGTCACTTCGCCCCTTTACTGATCGTTCTAACAGGAAAACAACACTATTCACCCCGTTCCGACTACTGTGCCAACCACCAGGGAAAGACTAACAATAGTGAGTCACGGCCTTTCCCGAGTTCAGCCTCAGGCGCAACAAGGAGCTCGGCCTCACCCGACCCCAGGCCTCGGCCTCGGCCTCGGGAGAAGGTCTCCTCCTCGCCCGACCCAGGCCTCAACCTCAGCCTCGGCCTCGGGAGAAGGTCTCCGCCTCGCCCAACCTCGGCCTCAGCCTAGGCCTCAGGAGAAGGTCTCCTCCTCGCCTGACCCCGACCTCGGCCTCAGCCTCGGCCTCGGAGAAGTCACCGCCTCGCTCGACCTCAGCCTCGGACCGACTACGTTACAGGGGATACATCATTACCCTACCTCTAGCTAGCCGCCTCAGGATACGAAGGAACAAGACCGGTGTCACATCTAGATTACTCCGGCAACAGGTAATGATGGTTCCCTGCATGCGCCCATGACGTCGATTGTTCTCAAGCTCTCTACGAAGGCAAAGAAACGTCAGCAGGACCCAAGGCCGCACCGCCAGCTACACTTCATACAGGGCTCAAGCACTACTCCGCCGGCCATGTTAGCACATAGCTACACCCCCATATGTACAGCTGGACCATCCCCTTGTATCTATAAAAGGGGATGCCCAGGGCCTTCTCAAGGGGGAGAGGGAGGCATGGGCGGTAAGAACGACGAAGATGGACTCACTCAAACATCGAACTCCACTCCGCAACACTAGGCTTCTCAAGAGGCCTAGGGTGGTTCCCTCTCTCACGAAGCTTGTAGCCCCTACTGCAAGCACCCCGGTGCAAGATAATATAAGTTTCATCCCTCCTCTTGTGTTCCATCTTGCATCAACCCATCTAGGCAGGGACACACGGCACAAAATTCACTAGTCGGTCCGATTGAGGGTCCCCCGGGTCCGAAACGCCGACAGTTAGCGCGCCAGGTAGGGGGCGCTGCGTGTTGACAATACTTTTCCGTTGAGTTCCAGATGGACAATGTTCAGCAGCCTCTTCAGCCCGGGACGGTGCTCCGCTTTGGGAGTCTCGAGTTCATGTCCCCCGACGGCAGCTACGTCATGGTACTCCTCCCCCCGCAGCACGACAACAACGACGGTTGTCGGCTCGCCCGGCGGAGGCGAACTCGACGACGACATCTCCCCGTGGCGGAAGAGGAACACCCGAGTTAACCCCGCCACCCTCCTCGCCGGAGGAGACGGAGACAGGGCAACCATGGCCAGGTAGGAGGCAGCACCTCGTCGGCTGTCGGACCAGAGCGAGTCGACGACGCCGACACCCCTGTAGGGGACATGTCGGGTGTTATCCTCGCACTTGAGACAATGACGGGTGTCGCTTCCAAGCAAAACGCCAGCCCCAGGTGGACTGATGACGCCGGCACCCTTGCGAGGGACTTATCGGGCATTAGTCTCGCACCTGAGATAACGACACATTCCATCTCCGATGCAACTTCACCGCCGTCCACCAACCAGGAGGTACCTTCAGTTTTCCATCCTGTTCCCTTTAGATTCAGCTTCGACCCACCAAGCGACCCCGCTTCGGTAAGCGCTTTCGTAAGGGCATATCCTGACCTTCCGGGGTACCATATGTGGTCAACTTGGGACCGACTGACGACCGTCTCAACCTCCGGACCCACGGGTTCCGAGGAAGAGGACAACCCCTACTTCAGTTGGGATTTCTCCGGACTCCGTGATCCCAGTGTCATGCGAGACTTCATATCCGCATGTGACCGGTGCCTCTCCGGCTGCTCTGACGATGGCCACAACCTTGACGACGAGGGTTACGACCCAACTCGCGAGTGCTTCCACATCGATCAGGAAGATCACGACGGAGACAACCACCTCGGCATGTCAGGAAATGACGGCGCCCTTGCACCTGCGTCTCGCGTTGAGATCCCACGGGAGCTAGCTGTGGCCTAGGTCCCTACGGGGTCAGGGCACACAGCTCGAGCAACTCCGCGAGATGCAGGCCAAGCTCGACGAAGAAACGGGGCGACTTGTGCAGCTCCGACAAAACCTCGAGCAAGAGTGGGCAGGCCGAGCGAGGGAAAAAAAAACTTGCTCCTAAAAGCATCTCCAACAATATCTTAGACTGATACTTTAAATTAAAATGAGGATATATGCAGAAAAAACTACACCAACAATGCCTCATTTCATAAATTTAGCCAAAAAACTATAGACCACCCTTTCAAGTGCCTCAAATATTCTATACAGTAGTTGACTGCCCTATAATCTAGATTTGAGACTTTATTAGAGGAAATGTTTTGTGGGTGCCTTAAATTTTATAAATACATTTATTTTTAAATTATAGTGTATTTTTATATATCACATTATTGGAGATGCTCTAAGCTATTACGACCGGTAAACAGATGTTTTACTTCGTCCTAGAGATTTTTATTCGTTGTGAATCAACTACATTGATGGTTCTGCAGGTGATACGCATGCACCCAACAACAACGATGATGGAGCAAGGCAGACATGGTATTACTTGCTCAGATGGACCTGATTGGATTCGGGTCCGCAGAAAATGGACAGCGACAGGCCAATCGAGTCATCGAGAATCAGAATTTAATGGAAAACAAATGAGAAGCAGGTTTTAATCGAAAACAGATAGGATCTGAACGCCACAATGCAATGCTGCTGTCGCCTGAGTTTAACAGAGTAGCCTCTCGTGCTATTCGTACCGCCCAACAATTTTCCAAAAAAAGCATGCTTCTTAAATTATCAGTTCTTAAGATGGTGCTCTTACTTTTGTTAGTGTACTCATTTTTATCCTTAGTCATATTTTTATTGCTCAGTTTTTTCTCTTGAAGTGTTATAGAATAAAGGGCAAAACTGAAAAAAAAATCAACTAAGATCATTGTGCAGATAGAATACCCAACACATCTATAGCACAGCACCACACTAGGAGAAATGGAACCTCGGCAAGGTCTACTAGTCAAAGAGGCATAAATTCCTCAATGTCTAAGCTCAAATACTTCGGACGCAAGCCAAGCAAGCTCACCGAAGAATCCCGGTGTAAGCCCGTGCTGGTTCTCGTAAGTGTAGCAGCAGAGGAGCTGAACTTCCGAGAACGGAGGGCCAGCGCTGGGGTAGATAGAATCTATGGCTCGACCAGCCCTCACTTCCGCCTGGTCCTTCCTTAATTGAGGCTGTACAGGAACACATCGTACCCGTACGACAGCTCCTCCACAACGTAGTATATGCAGTTGGCTTCCACAGACGCGAACTTGTCAGCATCAACGGACAGGCACTTGCAGTCCCCAAGGAAGGGGGCTCGGCTGCCTAAGTTCTTCACCCGTTTGAGAAGACCTCTCGACCGGTATCGATCTTGAAGACATCGACACGACGAGGCAGCTTGGAGACGACCAGTATTTCCCCTGCAAATTCCACGTGGTAACAACGCTTGTTCCCGGCTAGCCCTACAGCGCGCCGCCAGTAAAATACTGAGCAAGGTGCGTAGCTGCCAGATCCAAAACCTTGCTGGCCACAAGAACGAAGAACGAATCCAACGGTCCAGCCTCTGCATTCGTTGGCCAACTTGGTCAAAGGATGAGCAGCGTGGGCCCTCTTGTAGTGCATGAATCTTTTGCTGCCAGTATCAGCCCAGCCCAGTAGTCCGTACGAGAATCGTTAGTGAGCAGGATCAGGGTCGGCAAGGAGCCGATCACATGAGCAGCGGCATCACAAAAGCAAGGCACAGGCACATCGAAACTGATCATGGCGCCGGTAAAAGGGTTAAGGACGCGGGCGACGTGCCGGGCGCTTCTCTCCGCGAGAACGACCAAGACACCAGCGGCGCTTGCGACGACCTAATACCTGCGGAGCAGCGGCAGGTCCCTGCGAACGAAGCGTCCGGTGCCGGCGTTGACGAAGAGGCGCGCGTCGCTCTGGTGAACCTCGTCGAGCATAGCCCACTGGCGCGGCCGGAAGCGCGTGTCCCGCGGCCTGCTCATGGGGTCGGCAGTGGAGCAGCGCCAGCCACACGGCACACGGCGCGGAGGTCCATGTAGTAGTCGAGGTCGTCGGTGGCCAGGATGCGCTCGGCGATGCGGTTGACGAGGTACGACGGGAGCGACGACCAGTCCGCCATTGCAGCAAGGTTGGAGCACAAGCACACAGGGTTCACGGTTGCGGGACGAATTGAATACATTGGAGGCTTCGGAGCTGAGATTGGGAGAAAGGGTTTGTGGAGAGGTTAATCTCTACTAGCTATTAAGAGAGGAGTGTAACTGTCCGCGCCACCACCCAACGCCCCACGCTACCGCGTGTCACACCTGGCTTTAAGGAACAAAGCCAGGTACATCTCATACATGCGCCAAGAAGACAACACATATAATAACAGAGTGTATGGAGATAAATGTCACAAAACATCAGAGTATTTATTACATAGCGGAAGACTTATTACAAAATAAAATAATAAAGATAAAACGAACTAAGGTTCGTCGGCGCCAATGTCAACTGAGAAATGCCACCTGGATCAGATCATACTCCTCGCCTTGTGGCTCCTCCTGAACCACCTGTTCTTCTCCTGTGGGGGGTGTGAGATAGCAAGGGTGAGCTCACACATGATCATAGCTCAACAAGTTGTGGGGAACCAGTGGACATAAACTCACAAAGGTGTGAGTTCATGTGATGTGTAAGACTAATCAATGATAGGGGTTAAGGCTGAGCATTGCTTTTAAGTAGTTGGTCAAAATTTTATTAGCAGTTACTAAGTGTAAGTAAATACCAAACCATAAATAAAGTAATAGAACAAAATTAATAATGAACCCATGCAATGCAAATGATAAAATTGAATTTAAGTTCCATAATTTAAACATCAGAGAGTCCTGAGCCGCTCATGACCGTGAGCTCGGCTAGTATACCAGTTTTACACTCTGCAGAGGTTGTACCCTTTACCCACAAGTCATGCTACCCATCTGCTAAGGGGTCGCGAATCTCATACACCTCTACCTAGGAAGCGCGGCAGGGCAACACTACGAGGCCTTTACAAAGTTCCACTAACTTCCGAAAACCCGCTACAGTTTATAGGAAGTTCCAATGCAGGGTTCTTGGCTGACTGCCATCGCAGCAAAATCAACCAAGGACCTCCCTACACTGACCAATCCCCTACTGCCCTTGCCCTTTCGGGTAAGGTAGTCTTCCACTAGCTTTCCTAATTAGTCAGCCAAGGGCGTCCCATTAAACCCTTGTGGTGGCACGTGTTACTCAAGTTAAGCTCTATGTTCCAATTAACATTAATGATCTCAACATGAACATAAATAGAATAACAAAAAGAATTGGAACATAGAGGTAATAAATGATTATCCCAAAACCATGTAAAGCAATAGCAAACTACCCAAGTGATTCAGGGGTAAACAAGGTAATGAGATAAACAATCTAGGGTGACCTATTGGGTCCCATCAAAATTAACCTATACATGGATAAGTGATATTAAAGAACATTATTGGGTAAAAAGTGGTCAAGGGCACAACTTGCCTTCAATGAGCTCCTGCTCAGCTACTTCAATCTGCTGCTCACCAGGGTCCTCGGTCACGGGCTCTTCTACTCGTCACAATACAAACAAGCACAGTGCATATAGAGAAATTAACATTACACCAAACATATAAACAAGATACACAGTAATAATCTACACATTAAAATAAAATCCTAGGAACAGGAATCATAATTTTTGGAGTTGTAGATTTTAAGTTATGGATTTTTAAAGGTTTTATGTGTTTAAAATAGATTAAGTGAGGAATTAAATTTCTTACTATTTTCATGACCAAACAGAGGCTCTAAGTGATAAAGAATAAAATTATAAAATTTTAGGAACTGGAATGGATTAATTTGGAGTTAGTATGAATTTTCTATGAATTTATAAAGTTATAGTAATTATTTTCATATTAAAAATCCATTTTCTATTTCATTTATTCAAATTAAATGGGTTCTGGACTGGGCCTCAATTTCAATTAAGCACAGGGGGCTCGGGGTAAAACTCCGCAGACACAGAGCACAGCTCTCATGGATGGCGGGTTGATTCTCTGGAAGCCCGAGGGCTCTTAAGCAAAACGCCAAGCCCGAAGGGGTATGGACAAATCTAAGCCGTCCGATCATACACCCACGCTCCCGATTAAATCGCAGTACCACTGAAACGGTACGCAGCGCGCGCCATCGGATGGAAGATCTACGGTGCAGATTTTAATGTGACAGGATTCGATCGCAACCGACCGATCAGAGATCTATGGCTAGGGTTTTAAGTAGTGCAGATCGCGCGACAACCGTTCAATCAAGGATCTGTGGTCCAACTAGATTGCGCGAAGGGTTCTAATCTGAGCCGCCCATTCCCAGATCCACGGCCGCGACGCTATCATCTTTTACCCGAGCACACGCTCGGCAGAGTTCCCTCACGGCGGCGCCATGCTTCAGAGCTCCGGCGAGCAATCCCGGGCACGCCAACACGTAATCCCCCACACGAGTCTAATTTAAACGATGCGCATGGAAAAATCAAGATAGGGAGGTGGTGCTTACCAAGGATTGTGGGGTACGGGAGCCCGACCACGGCGGTATGCGGGTAACAGGGACAGAGCTACTCCGACGAGAAATCCCGCCGACGACCGAAGCTTTCCGGGCCTCAATCCACCACAGACTAGTTCCACGGGCCCAGGAGAATTACCCCGACCACCGGGCAACACCGAAACGATGGCGCCGAGGAGAGTCAGCGACGGCGATGGGGTTGTCACTACGCGGCGGCGCACTGAAATCTTATCGGCGGCACGGACACGGCTGGGTGGGGCGATGAGTAGTCACGGCACCGAGCGCCCTTATTATATGGGTCAACCCCCAACGTCCGAGCGAGTCCTGCGCCGGCCGTGGCGGCGAGGTCCGTCCGCGCCGCGCGACATCCGCGGAGGAGACAACTGCTGTGACGGAACCTCCCAAGTAATTAGGCCCACCTACAGTTGTCCTTGTCCAACGGACTTCAGACAACCCTGTAGGTGCCCCTGAACTACTTGATAAGTTCGGTATCTTTCCTTACCTTACCAGGAACGATTCACCCGTCTTGCAGACATTACAGAACATCAGAGATAAAGAATTGCGGAAGCGGTTACATAATTCACATTTATTTAAAAGCAAGCTCAAGTTGTTTTATTACAGACCAGAACTAAAAGCGAGTGCTGAGTAGTAATATTATACAAACCAAGGGAGGCAGAAACTCCTCCCGAGAAGATTTAAGTAAAAGTTCTATGTGGAGGACCAAGTCCTCCCGCACTTCAGTCTTAGGTTTCTTCTTTGGGAACCACCTTGGCACAGAAGCAGCAGAAATCCGCTACTTCCTCACCTAAAAACAACGAAGGGATAAACCCTGAGTATGGAATTACTCAGCAAGACTTACCCGACTAAAGAAAAGACTCTCAAGGGTATGCTGGTTATATGGGGGTCAAGGTAAGGCTTCTCAATAATCAAAGACTCTGTTTTGCAGAAATGCTTACTAAAGTGGATCCTTAAAAATCAAATTTTATTTGTCACGTTAAGTTCAATTACCTGCAACTAGAGTTCTTTCTACCCTAGTTCAATCACTGGTCCTGTACTAGCCAATTTCTTAACAAAAACCCATCATCTTTAGTGGAATGCTACGTGTAGGTCAGTGACCAAGTCTTCATAACCGCGAAGGTACGGCGATCCGAATCGATTATACTCAGCTGAGGATCTCCAATCACACGACATATGTAGCACTTAACCCTTACATATGTCAACCCGCCACCGGGGTTCTTAAGACCGGATCAGGTTCACGCAAACCGAGAGCACAGATAGACCACCGTCCAGCCTCTTGCCACGGAGGGTACACGCTACTCTCGCCACCGCTCCACGCCCATTTCGTGTTATCTTATTCCGGCCTTAGTCTGCCCGAGGCAAGACTTACCCATGACGAGGCATGTGACCAGTTAAAGGGTCCTCGATCATCAAGCCTACATCGAGACGGTCCTTAATCGACTCAGACGGAGACACTACACCGAGACTCTCTTCCCGTGCAAGTCACCCGCCCGGTCTCAGCTTAATCTTTTTAACCCAAAAACTTGGTACCTGACAGAGGTACATCTTTTCCGATGTTGAATCCATCACGGCCGTGATGGATTCACCATCAAGTTTTATTTTTGAAAACAACCCACCCACCTTTGCCACATCAACTTTTTGTAAAAACAAAACATTTTGTTTTTCTAAAGCAATGCTAAGCATCAAAATCTTTTGTAAAACAGGTGATCAAGGAAGGTAATCAAATTCAAGGAAGGTAATGCAGGAATTGTTTTATCAATCCACTCCTATCACCTAATGCATCAAGCAAGTGAGAAAGATTTTAAAAACGACAAGGAGGGTGGCAAATGCACCGGGGCTTGCCTTTGTTATCAGGTGAGTCTTGCTCGGATCCACAAATATCGAAATAAAAGCAGTTGCCTGCTTGAGGATCTGAGGTTGGTGTGGAGTTCCCTCTTCAGTGACTTCTTCTTCTTCTTCGTGTTCTAACGTAACCATATATATACATAAGAATGGATGCCATGGGATGCTCATGAGGATGCAAAAGTAATATTAACTTATTATCTAAGTCTTGAATACAACTTTCCTTCACGGTACTCCGAGAACCTAGGGTTTCCGGAGTCGGTAAAGGAGTTCATAGGGCAGGGGGGGTGTTTTGGGGTTTGGTGATCAAACAAGGTCCAAAACAATTCAAACTCTACCCAAGGCTCCTAAATATTGTTTTAAATTCCCACAAAAAGTTTGGGAATTATTGGACTTACCAATTATTTTCTAAAAATCCATAACTAATACTTTTAACTACTTTAAATACCCTAAAATTTCTTATTTCCACTAAAAATCACAAAACTATTTTTATTAAATTCTAGGGAAAATAACAAGCCTAGTAAAATTAGTTTCACAATTTTAGCATTTTTCTACATTTTTCTACATATTTCTAAAGCTTTGCTGAAAAAGAAAAAAAAGGATTAAACAGAGCAGGGCCGGTTCTGGCCCAAACGGCCCAGGACCAGGGCAAAACGCGCCCGCGCACGCCCGCGTCCTGGCATCTTTGCAGAAGAGACCCCGAGTTTTTGACTAACTGAAAACGAGCTTCTTCACTGTTCCTGTGTGTCGCTGACCGATTACAAAAAGGCCCCTGCACCTCAACCTATTCACGATTGGAAGTCCACGACGGCGCTCGCGCACAGCCGTGCTCCGGCGAGCACTAACACCGGCCGATTAGGGCAACGACAGGGTTCTCCGAGCAGCGGACACAAAATTAGCACTACCCCGAGCATTTCCCCCAACATAATTTCACTAATGGTCACAAGGTTTGGTCTAGCCACGGCGACCGTGGACAAGGCGGACCGATGAGTGCGTTCCCGTCGATTCATGGCGGTCTAATTCGATTTAACGGGTCAGTGAGCATCAAGAGCAAGCAAGGATGTTGAAACAAGGAAACCGAGGGTGAGATTGGACCTGAATCGGGCTGACCACGGCGAGGTGTTCTTCGCGGTGTTCTTCAACGATTTTGGGGAAATCCCAAATTCACGTGCTCTGGTGGGGGTTTCGGGATGCCGGTGGGTGCAGTAGGTGCTTGGATACATGGCGGAGCTAGGGGTACGGGCAATTTATAGAGCCCACGGGCGGTGGTGCTCAATTTGGCTGAGCCGTGTTGGCGGCCGGAGCTGGAGAGGAACGTGGGTACGGTGAATTCGTGTCCACCGCCGTGGCAACCTCCCCGTCGACGATGGGACGGGTATAGGGAGTCATGGCGACGCGGTGGAAAAGCTTGGACACACGGCGCACAGCCGGGAAGCGGCGGTCACCGGCGAGTTAATCTGCTCAGCCGCAAAGAGGGAGAGAGGGCCACGGGGGTCACCGGAGTGATCGCCAGCTCACCGACGGCGAAGATCTTTTACCGTGTGCCCTTATCCGCCCATCCCGAGCACAAGTCGTGCCGGCAACGGCACGAATCACGGTGGAATTGGTCGTCGGCGGTGGGTTTGCTGGCGTCCTGATCTGTTTCAGTTGAACACTGTACCATGGTGAACACCAATTCAGAGCGACTGACAGAGCACATTGGAGCTTCATTTTCTCCTAGTTTCATGTGACAACAGGTCCAAGTCTCTGCATCAAAGTTGTAGTGCTACATACCAGCTACAACTTTGCTACATGGTGTTGTCACAAAAAGTCACTGAATCTGGTTTGAAATTGGGCTTGAAGTTCAGGGCATGAATCTGTTAGTCTGATATTCAGACAGAACCAGACTGACAGTCCAACTTGGGTTTAGATTTTCTCCACATTTTTCATAAGAACATGGCTTGAATCCTTAAACAAAGTTGTTCTCCAATGATTGGTCTTCAACTTTGATGTGGTCACCTAACATGAATTCTCACTATTTTGAAAGCTACACAGCCTCAAAGTTGGGCCTACAACCCTGTTTTCATACTTAGCATAGGAATCAAAATCAAGGTCCTTTTTGCAAATGAGTCCAAAACTTAGGGTTTAGCTTTCAAGTCCACATATTTGTGAACTAAATGACTTAAGATACTTATTTGGCTTGGTTTTTGCACTTTAGCCCAAAAGTGGACTAATTTTACACATAAGCCCCTAGGGTTTGGTTTCAGGGTTTTCCAGGGTTCCAATTAGGGTTTCTGGTATCCCAGGGGTATAAAGGTGATTCAAGTTTATTCTTGGGGTCATTTTATGACTTTTATCCTAAAGTCTTTAGGTTTTCTCATTTTAAGTGAAGTTTTACCCCTTTAACCTCTATTTAGGGTTAAGTTCCTAAACCAGGGTGCTATTTGCAACAACACTTAAAACAATACAACTTGCTTGAAATTTTTTCCTAGTGAATGCATTCTAAGTGTATCAAACATATACAATGCCAATGTTATGATGTCATGCTCATGTTTTAGGTATAGTAACACCAGGGGTGTTACATCCTTCCCCCCATAAAAGAATCTCGTCCCGAGATTTAAAGTCCTAGGGTGAGTAATGGAAAAGGAAATGTGTCACATTTTTAATTCCTTATTTCTGGTACAAGGCAGGGTGGTGTGGGGGTTCATTCCTTTATTGCAATAACTATATACATTTTACAAATTACATGAGGCTAGAAAGCCTGGGAAATTTTCATTCAAGAAATCTTGAGTTTCCCACGTAGCCTCTTCCTCAGAATGCTGGTTCCATTGTACCTTGTAGAACTTGAGAGTCTTTCTCCGGGTAACCCTGTCTTTTTGATCCAGAACTCGAATAGGATGTTCCGAGTACGTTAAGTCTGGTTCCAGGACAACATCTGTTACTTCAATGGTTCGATCGGGAACCCGAAGACACTTCTTCAATTGCGATACATGGAATACATTATGTACAGCAGACAATGTTTCGGGAAGTTGAAGTTGATACGCCACTGGCCCATATCTTTGAAGAATAGGAAATGGACCAATGTACCTGGGTGCAAGTTTTCCCTTTACCCCGAAACGCGATACCCCCTTCATTGGTGAAACCTTTAAGTAGACGTAGTCTCCTTCTAAGAAGTATAAGGGCATTCGCCGTTTGTCTGCATAACTTTTCTGACGAGCTTGTGCTTTCTTTAGATTATGAATAATTTTCTGAACCTTATCCTCGGTTTCTTTCACTAGATCAGGTTTAAAGAAGCACCTCTCACCAGGTTCAGACCAGTTTAGCGGAGTCCGACACCGTCGTCCATATAAAGCTTCAAAGGGTGCCATCTGGATACTGTCTTGATAGCTATTATTATATGAAAACTCCGCCAAAGGTAAACATTCATCCCATTTCTGTGAGAAATCCAGGACACATGCCCGCATCATATCTTCAAGTATTTGGTTCACTCTCTCAGTTTGTCCACTGGTTTGAGGATGATAGGCCGAACTGTGGAGTAACTTAGTACCCAGGGATTTATGAAGTTCTTCCCAAAATTTAGATACAAATTGTGGCCCACGATCCGACACTATAGTCTTTGGAACACCATGCAAACTGAGAATACGAGCAATATATAATTCCGCATAGGTAAGTACCGGGTAATATGTCTTGACCGGCAGAAAATGAGCAACCTTTGTAAGTCGATCAACAATCACCCAGATAGAGTCATACCCTTTTGCGGTCCTGGGCAATCCCACAATGAAGTCCATGCTTATGTCTTCCCATTTCCATGTTGGTATTGGTAATGACTGCAATGGACCGGCAGTTTTCATGTGTATGGCTTTGACACGTCTGCAAGTGTCACACTTAGCCACATAGCGTGCAATTTCAATTTTCATCTTCGTCCACCAGTAGTGCTGTTTTAGATCATGATACATCTTAGTGCTTCCCGGATGAATAGAATAGCGACTAAGATGCGCTTCATCTAAGATTTGCTGGCAGAGTTCTTCATTCTTTGGCACTACTATGCGGTTGTTAAACCATATCACACCTTGCTCATCTTCCTTGAAACATTTGGCTGTTCCAGCCCTTATCTTCTCTCGTATGTGCTTCATACCCAGATTATTCTTTTGAGCATCAATTATCCTTTGCAAAATGGTTGACTCAAGTTTTAGCTGATTCAGAGTCCCTTGTTGGATTATCCCCAGGTTTAGCTTCTCCATTTCTTGGCATAATGTGTTCTCGGAGGTCTTCGCCATAAGACAGTGGCAGGAAGTCTTACGACTCAATGCATCTGCCACCACATTGGCCTTGCCTGGGTGATAATGGATCTCTAGTTCATAGTCCTTAATGAGCTCAAGCCATCGTCTTTGCCTCATATTTAATTCTGACTGGGTGAAGATGTACTTCAAACTTTTATGATCTGTATATATGTGACAGATATTTCCCAGCAGATAATGACGCCATATTTTCAGGGCATGAACCACAGCAGCTAGCTCCAGATCATGAGTTGGATAATGCTCCTCATGCCGGCGCAACTGCCTTGAAGCATACGCAATTACTCGGCCTTCTTGCATCAGTACACAGCCGAGCCCACTGCCAGATGCATCACAATATACATCGAAAGGCTTAGTGATGTCCGGTTGAGCCAGTACCGGAGCAGTGGTTAATAATGTCTTCAATTGCTCAAAGGCTTCATTACACTTAGAAGACCAATTGAACTTAATATCATTTTTCAATAAACTTGTGATTGGCTTCACAAGCTTAGAAAAATCGGGTATGAATCTGCGATAATATCCAGCTAGTCCAAGAAAACTCCGGACTTGGTGAACAGTGGTTGGGGGTTTCCACTCCAGAATATCTTTGACCTTGCTAGGATCTACCGCAATTCCTTTAGCTGATAACACGTGCCCCAAAAATTGAATTTCCTCCAGCCAGAACGCGCACTTGCTGAACTTGGCATACAACTGATGTTCCCTCAGGCGCGTCAATACAATCCGTAGATGCTGAGCATGCTCCTCTTCATTTTTAGAGTATATCAAAATATCGTCGATGAAGACCACCACGAACTTGTCCAACTCGGGCATGAACACCGAGTTCATCAAATAGGTGAAGTGGGCAGGAGCATTTGTGAGCCCGAAAGACATTACCAAGTATTCAAACAATCCATACCGCGTAGTAAACGCGGTCTTTGGTATATCCTCGGGCCGAATACAGATTTGATGATAGCCCGACCTGAGATCAATTTTAGAAAATACCCTCGCCCCAGTCAGTTGATCAAATAAGATATCGATTCTTGGAAGGGGGTACTTATTCTTGATGGTGACCTCATTCAGGGGCCGATAATCCACGCACATGCGCAAGGTTTGATCCTTCTTCTTAACAAAGATGGCGGGGCAACCCCATGGGGACGAGCTTGGCCGGATAAATCCCTTATTCAGTAGATCTTGTAATTGAATCTTCAATTCTGCCAACTCATTAGGGGGCATACAGTACGATCTTCGGGAGATGGGAGCCGTACCGGGCTTTAGCTCAATTACGAATTCTACATCTCTCTCAGGTGGTAGTCCAGGCAAATCTTCCAGAAATACATCTGGAAACTCACATACTACCGGAATGTTCTTGATCTCCGGTACAATAGCTTCATATATCCTACCAGAAGCTTTGGCTGGATTGGTCACGGGGAGAGACAAAAGAATTTCTTCTTGATTATAGCTCAACCTGACGGTTCTGAGTTCAGTGTTGAGAATTGCCTTGTGTTGGGTTAACCAATTCATACCCAAAATTACATCTATATCCTGGCCTTTCAGAACAATCATGTTAGCAGGAAAGTTCCGTCCGGCGATTGTTACTGGCACTCCATAGGCCACTTCTCTAGTAAAAATGTGTCCCCCAGGTGAATGAATTTTAAATCCCTCTTTTGATTCATGACATGCAATGTGATGTTGCTCCACAAATTTCTTGCTAATGAAGGTATGCGAAGCACCAGAATCAAAAAGAATAATTGCAGGGTGACTGGCCACGGGAAACGTACCCATCATCACCGGCTCTCCCTCCGGTGTAGTGGCCACTTGAGTGTAGTATACACGCCCCGTTTTCTTGGTACTTCTCCCCACAGCATTTCCCTTGGGCTGAGTGGACTTCCCAGTTCCTTGCTGAGCATTGGATTGATTTTGCTTGGGGTACGGGCAGTCTTTGATAAAATGTCCTGACTTGCCGCAGTTGAAACACCCAGTTGAAGAGCTGGGCAAGGCGGGGAATCGAGTACCTGGGGCACCCGGCTGATTTGGGGAAGTGGAGGTATTGTTGGGGCGGATAATAATGGGCTGTTTGAAAGGGAATGCTGGTGGACGAGAAAAAGTACGGTTTTGGCTAGAAGGCCGGATGACGAACCGTTGCCTCTTTGCCTAGCCCTGATTAGGCCTCTCACCACTGAATCCCTTATTCTTCCCAGAACTTGCGTATTTTGCTTCCACAGATAAGGCTGTACTGACAGCCTTTCCATATGTGAGATCAATACATGTGGCCATCTTTCGCTGCAACCGGTCATTTAGACCTCTCATAAAACAGTTCTTTTTCTTCAAATCAGTATTCACCTTGTCGATGGCATACTGCGACAGGTGATTAAACTTGTTAAGATACTGATTGATGGTGTCTCCTCCTTGTTTCAGCTTCATGAATTCCTCTTGTTTCATATGCAGCACTCCTTCCGGTATGTAGTGCTCACGGAAGGCTGCTTTAAATTCTTCCCAGGTGATTTGATGGTTGTCAGGTTGGATAGCCACAAAATTTCCCCACCAAGTACTGGCAGGGCCTCGTAGTTGCTGTGCCGCAAACAATGGCTTCTGCGTTTCAGAACAACGAAGAAGGCCAAACTTTTGTTCAATAACTCGTATCCACTCGTCGGCTTCTAGCGGGTCTTCTGCTTTGGTGAATAGAGGTGGACGAGTCTCGGAGAAGTCCAGATAGGTGGTTTCACGGGGACCTTGCTGAAAACCTCTTCCTGCCTGCTGCTGGAACTGCTGCTGACCCGCCATTTCCCTAAGGAAGCGGGTATTGTCTGCGGTGGCATTTACCAAGGCGGCAATCGCCTCGGCTAGCGTGGGTGGAACCGGGGGTGGATTTGGGGTGACATCCCGACCCCCAGAAGTTCCGGCTGCGTCCTGTCCGCGAGTCCTGGTCGGCATCTGAGGCAAAAACATTTGAATAAACATAATATGCCAAAGAGACCTTCCATTTTACATTACTATAAAAAGTAATGATACAGACTCGATATTACATAACAGGATACATTACCCATTATACAAAAGTTCAACCTATTATACAACCGTACATTCTACAATACACTACTCTACTTCTATTACACCATTAGTCCTGCTTTCCGTTACTTTTGGCGGCCTCATCGTCAGGTGTGGGAGTCCAGACGTCAACCAACCTCAAGGAAGGAGGGGGTTCAAAAAGGTCTAACTCCCCACCCAGCGCGCGTCCCGCAACGTGAGAGGGTCCGGCTTCCGCCTCAGCAGAGTGTGCAGGCACACTAGGGTGTAATTGTGAGTATAGTATATGGACTTCCTCATGCAACGTATTGCAGTAGACCTACAGGTTGTCGACAGCTGAGCTAAGTTCTTTAATTCGGGCCTGAGCCCTCGCTTCCTTAGCACATGCCAGCATATGAGACTGTACTGCCCAGTCAAGTGCTAAGTCTCGATCAGCAAGCTGATCCTGCAGGTGACGGATGTCCCTTCTTAGTTCATTGATTCTATCTCCGTCTGCGATCCAAGCATTGGTCCTGTGTTGCAGCGTTGCATGAAGTCAACTCACTTGGGCTTCAAGGTCTCCTATGGGGTCATTACTTCCGCTGCTGCTGCTTTCGTGTCGAGGGGCTAGTTGATGCCGAGGTACTCCAATTGGTCCCGTTGACTTACGTGCTGTTAGCCTTGTGCGTGGCGGCATCTTTCTAAGGGGGAAAATTTATTAATATAATTCTTAGCATGATGCATGAATAAGTACAGAATCAACCTTAGTCGATTCAACCTTCTATACATTGCACTCTTCCTATCTGGTCTTGAGGATAAACTCTTCAGAGTACTTGGGTAAGAAGAGAAAAGAGTTTTTAGGTAAGACTTTCGAAAATCCTTTTGAAGATGCCTCATAATATCTGCAAAGAAGGGCTACGCTCCGATACCAGCTGTGACGGAACCTCCCAAGTAATTAGGCCCACCTACAGTTGTCCTTGTCCAACGGACTTCAGACAACCCTGTAGGTGCCCCTGAACTACTTGATAAGTTCGGTATCTTTCCTTACCTTACCAGGAACGATTCACCCGTCTTGCAGACATTACAAAACATCAGAGATAAAGAATTGCGGAAGCGGTTACATAATTCACATTTATTTAAAAGCAAGCTCAAGTTGTTTTATTACAGACCAGAACTAAAAGCGAGTGCTGAGTAGTAATATTATACAAACCAAGGGAGGCAGAAACTCCTCCCGAGAAGATTTAAGTAAAAGTTCTATGTGGAGGACCAAGTCCTCCCGCACTTCAGTCTTGGGTTTCTTCTTTGGGAACCACCTTGGCACAGAAGCAGCAGAAATCCGCTACTTCCTCACCTAAAAACAACGAATGGATAAACCCTGAGTATGGAATTACTCAGCAAGACTTACCCGACTAAAGAAAAGACTCTCAAGGGTATGCTGGTTATATGGGGGTCAAGGTAAGGCTTCTCAATAATCAAAGACTCTGTTTTGCAGAAATGCTTACTAAAGTGGATCCTTAAAAATCAAATTTTATTTGTCACGTTAAGTTCAATTACCTGCAACTAGAGTTCTTTCTACCCTAGTTCAATCACTGGTCCTGTACTAGCCAATTTCTTAACAAAAACCCATCATCTTTAGTGGAATACTACGTGTAGGTCAGTGACCAAGTCTTCATAACCGCGAAGGTACGGCAATCCGAATCGATTATACTCAGCTGAGGATCTCCAATCACACGACATATGTAGCACTTAACCCTTGCATATGTCAACCCGCCACCGGGGTTCTTAAGACTGGATCAGGTTCACGCAAACCGAGAGCACAGATACACCACCGTCCAGCCTCTTGCCACGGAGGGTACACGCTACTCTCGCCACCGCTCCACGCCCATTTCGTGTTATCTTATTCCGGCCTTAGTCTGCCCGAGGCAAGGCTTACCCATGACGAGGCATGTGACCAGTTAAAGGGTCCTCGATCATCAAGCCTACATCGAGACGGTCCTTAATCGACTCAGACGGAGACACTACACCGAGACTCTCTTCCCGTGCAAGTCACCCGCCCGGTCTCAGCTTAATCTTTTTAACCCAAAAACTTGGTACCTGACAGAGGTACATCTTTTCCGATGTTGAATCCATCACGGCCGTGATGGATTCACCATCAAGTTTTATTTTTGAAAACAACCCACCCACCTTTGCCACATCAACTTTTTGTAAAAACAAAACATTTTGTTTTCTAAAGCAATGCTAAGCATCAAAATCTTTTGTAAAACAGGTGATCAAGGAAGGTAATCAAATTCAAGGAAGGTAATGCAGGAATTGTTTTATCAATCCACTCCTATCACCTAATGCATCAAGCAAGTGAGAAAGATTTTAAAAACGACAAGGAGGGTGGCAAATGCACCGGGGCTTGCCTTTGTTATCAGGTGAGTCTTGCTCGGATCCACAAATATCGAAATAAAAGCAGTTGCCTGCTTGAGGATCTGAGGTTGGTGGAGTTCCCTCTTCAGTGACTTCTTCTTCTTCTTCGTGTTCTAACGTAACCATATATATACATAAGAATGGATGCCATGGGATGCTCATGAGGATGCAAAAGTAATATTAACTTATTATCTAAGTCTTGAATACAACTTTCCTTCATGGTACTCCGAGAACCTAGGGTTTCCGGAGTCGGTAAAGGAGTTCATAGGGCAGGGGCGGGTGTTTTGGGGTTTGGTGATCAAACAAGGTCCAAAACAATTCAAACTCTACCCAAGGCTCCTAAATATTGTTTTAAATTCCCACAAAAAGTTTGGGAATTATTGGACTTACCAATTATTTTCTAAAAATCCATAACTAATACTTTTAACTACTTTAAATACCCTAAAATTTCTTATTTCCACTAAAAATCACAAAACTATTTTTATTAAATTCTAGGGAAAATAACAAGCCTAGGAAAATTAGTTTCACAATTTTAGCATTTTTCTACATTTTTCTAAAGCTTTGCTGAAAAAGAAAAAAAAAGGATTAAACAGAGCTGGGCCGGTTCTGGCCCAAACGGCCCAGGACCAGGGCAAAACGCGCCCGCGCGCGCCCGCGTCCTGGCATCTTTGCAGAAGAGACCCCGAGTTTTTGACTAACTGAAAACGAGCTTCTTCACTGTTCCTGTGTGTCGCTGACCGATTACAAAAAGGCCCCTGCACCTCAACCTATTCACGATTGGAAGTCCACGACGGCGCTCGCGCACAGCCGTGCTCCGGCGAGCACTAACACCGGCCGATTAGGGCAACGGCAGGGTTCTCCGAGCAGCAGACACAAAATTAGCACTACCCAGAGCATTTCCCCCAACATAATTTCACTAATGGTCACAAGGTTTGGTCTAGCCACGGCGACCGTGGACAAGGCGGACCGATGAGTGCGTTCCCGTCGATTCATGGCGGTCTAATTCGATTTAACGGGTCGGTGAGCATCAAGAGCAAGCAAGGATGTTGAAACAAGGAAACCGAGGGTTAGATTGGACCTGAATCGGGCTGACCACGGCGAGGTGTTCTTCGCGGTGTTCTTCAACGATTTTGGGGAAATCCCAAATTCACGTGCTCTGGTGGGGGTTTCGGGATGCCGGTGGGTGCAGTAGGTGCTTGGATACATGGAGGAGCTGGGGGTACGGGCAATTTATAGAGCCCGCGGGCGGTGGTGCTCAATTTGGCTGAGCCGTGTTGGCGGCCGGAGCTGGAGAGGAACGTGGGTACGGTGAATTCGTGTCCACCGCCGTGGCAACCTCCCCGTCGACGATGGGACGGGTATAGGGAGTCATGGCGACGCGGTGGAAAAGCTTGGACACGCGGCGCACAGCCGGGAAGCGGCGGTCACCGGCGAGTTAATCTGCTCAGCCGCAAAGAGGGAGAGAGGGCCACGGGGGTCACCGGAGTGATCGCCAGCTCACCGACGGCGAAGATCTTTTACCGTGTGCCCTTATCCTCCCATCCCGAGCACAAGTCGGGCCGGCAACGACACGAATCACGGCGGAATTGGTCGTTGGCGGTGGGTTTGCTGGCGTCCTGATCTGTTTCAGTTGAACACTGTACCATGGTGAACACCAATTCAGAGCGACTGACAGAGCACATTGGAGCTTCAATTTCTCCCAGTTTCATGTGACAACAGGTCCAAGTCTCTGCATCAAAGTTGTAGTGCTACATACCAGCTACAACTTTGCTACATGGTGTTGTCACAAAAAGTCACTGAATCTGGTTTGAAATTGGGCTTGAAGTTCAGGGCATGAATCTGTTAGTCTGATATTCAGACAGAACCAGACTGACAGTCCAACTTGGGTTGAGATTTTCTCCACATTTTTCATAAGAACATGGCTTGAATCCTTAAACAAAGTTGTTCTCCAATGATTGGTCTTCAACTTTGATGTGGTCACCTAACATGAATTCTCACTATTTTGAAAGCTACACAGCCTCAAAGTTGGGCCTACAACCCTGTTTTCATACTTAGCATAGGAATCAAAATCAAGGTCCTTTTTGCAAATGAGTCCAAAACTTAGGGTTTAGCTTTCAAGTCCACATATTTGTGAACTAAATGACTTAAGATACTTATTTGGCTTGGTTTTTGCACTTTAGCCCAAAAGTGGACTAATTTTGCACATAAGCCCCTAGGGTTTGGTTTCAGGGTTTTCCAGGGTTCCAATTAGGGTTTCTGGTATCCCAGGGGTATAAAGGTGATTCAAGTTTATTCTTGGGGTCATTTTATGACTTTTATCCTAAAGTCTTTAGGTTTTCTCATTTTAAGTGAAGTTTTACCCCTTTAACCTCTATTTAGGGTTAAGTTCCTAAACCAGGGTGCTATTTGCAACAACACTTAAAACAATACAACTTGCTTAAAATTTTTGCCTAGTGAATGCATTCTAAGTGTATCAAACATATACAATGCCAATGTTATGATGTCATGCTCAAGTTTTAGTTATAGTAACACCAGGGGTGTTACAACTGCGACCCAGAGACCGGTCAAACGGCCCCACCGGTCAGCGGAACCACATCGTTGGTGCGCGCGCGGGGCGATTTCCAGCCGGCTGACGACCCGGGCCTGGTTGGCAGCGAGTGGCCAAGCGCGCAGTGGGTAGATCAACGTGGGCCGCGTGGTGGTGATTCGGAGATGGGCCAAAATGAATACGCCGGCCCAGTAAGATCCCTTTTCTCTTTTCTTTTATGCTTTATTATTTTTCTCTATTTTCTTTAATTGTTTTGAATCCAAATTTGAATTTGAATGTGAGATTCTCCTTTGAGTCCATTGTACATATTCACACTCTAATGTTGGAATAATATATTTTTATTTACTTATTTTATCCTAACAATATTTATTTCCTTCTCTTTTCTAGATTCAAGAATTTCTTTTAGGTTCTAAATTCCCTTTTGGTCTTTAATATTTTCTTGTCACAAAATGCACACAAAATAAAATCGAGCATGATGCTTAATTTAGTGGTATATATTTTTATTAATTGTTTTTGGGCATAGTGTTCACCTTTGATGATGCATAAAGATCAAACTCACATAAAGAGAAATTGTTTCTCTATTGGTATTATTTCTAGCAAATTACAAAGTGGGTGTCACAAATCCTACCCCCCTTAAAAATAATCTCGTCCTCGAGATTTAAGAAGGACTAGAGAAAAGGTGGGGAAAATCTATGCGAAGCTCTTCTTCTCTTTCCCACGTTGCTTCATCTTCTCCGTGGTGACTCCATTGCACTTTACACATCTTTATCACCTTATTTCTTGTAACTCGAGTCAAAGTATCAAGAATCTTGATCGGGTACTCCGTATAAGTCAAATCACCCTGAACACTGAGCTCTTCCATTGGTAACTGTTCCTCAGGGACACGAAGACACTTCTTCAGTTGGGATACGTGGAACACATTATGCACATCTGATAGACTAGCAGGTAACTCGAGTTGATATGCCATCTCCCCAACTCGCCTAAAGATCAAGAATGGTCCAATATAGCGAGGGGACAATTTGCCCTTAACTTTGAATCTCCTCATTCCACAAAGTGGTGACACCTTGAGGTACACATAATCTCCTTCTTCAAATTCCAGTGGCCTCCTTCTATTGTCAGCATAACTCTTTTGCCTGGTTTGAGCCACCCTCAAATTCTCTCGAATTACACGGACTTGTTCTTCTGCTTCTTGAATCAATTCAGGCCCAAAGAACTGTCTCTCTCCAGTCTGATCCCAATATAGAGGAGTCCTGCACTTCCTCCCATATAGAGCTTCAAAAGGTGACATCTTCAGACTGGTCTGATAACTATTATTATATGAGAACTCAGCATACGGTAGACTTTTATCCCAACTTCCTCCATGCTGAAGGGCACATGCTCTCAACATATCTTCCAATACTTGATTAGTCCTTTCAGTCTGTCCATCAGTCTGAGGGTGATAAGCTGTACTGAAATTCAACTTCGTACTCATGTTCTCATGAAAGCTTCTCCAAAATCTTGAGGTAAACTGCAAACCTCGATCAGACACGATCTTCTTTGGTACTCCATGCAAACACACAATCCGAGCCATATATAACTCTGCTAGCTGAGAACCTTTATAAGTAGTCTTCACAGGAATAAAGTGAGCCACTTTAGTCAATCTATCCACAATCACCCATATAGCATCATATCCTTTCTGGGTGCGAGGCAATCCAGTAATAAAATCCATACCAATCTCTTCCCACTTCCACTCGGGTATCTCCAGTGGGTGCAATAGTCCAGCTGGCCTCTGGTGTTCAGCCTTAACTCTTTGACATACATCGCACATAGCCACATGTGCAGCCACATCTCTTTTCAATCCATACCACCAATACTTCCGCTTCAAATCCTGATACATCTTGGTACTACCAGGATGAATAGAATAATCCGAATCATGGGGTTCTTTTAAAATAGTCTCTCGAAGGCTTTCAATATCAGGAACACATATCCTGTTCTTGAACCATACAGTGCCTTGCTCATCTTCCGTAAATTCCGGAACTCGACCTTCAGTAATCAGATCCTTAATCTCTTTTATTTTAGCATCGTCAAGTTGACCTTTGCGGATTTCTTGCTCCAAAGTAGGTTCCACATCAATAGTAACTCCTTCAGTATGAGCAACTATCCCCAGGTTAAGTCTCCTGAAATCCTCAACAATCTCATCGGGTAGCTGGGCAACAATAGCTAAATGAACATGCTCCTTGCGACTCAAGGCATCTGCAACCAAATTTGCCTTGCCCGGGTGATAGTGAATCTCCAAATCATAATCCTTAATAAGCTCCAACCAATGGCGTTGCCTAAGGTTGAGATCCTTTTGAGTGAATATATACTTCAGACTCTTATGATCCGTATATACTTGGCACTTGGTCCCCATGATATAATGTCTCCAAATCTTAAGCGCATGCACAACGGCTGCCAATTCCAAGTCATGCGTGGGGTAGTTCAGTTCATGTTTGCGTAACTGACGAGAAGCGTAGGCAATCACATGTCCTTCCTGCATGGGCACAAATCCTAAGCCTTGGCCACATGCATCGCAATAGATATCAAATCCTTTTTGTAGGTCTGGCATAACCAATACTGGTGGCGACATCAACCTCTTCTTCAATAGATCAAAGCTGTCTTGACACTTCTCGTCCCACTTAAATTCTTTTCCTTTCTCCAAAAGCGAAGTCATAGGTTTGGCAATCTTAGAAAATCCTTCAATAAATCTCCGATAGTAGCCTGCTAATCCCAAGAAACTCCGAATCTCAGTAACTGTAGTGGGTGCTCTCCACTCCATTATCTCCTTAACCTTAGCAGGATCCACTGAAATTCCTCCATTAGAAATAATATGACCAAGAAATGGCACCTCGCCAATCCAAAACTCGCATTTGCTGAACTTGGCATATAGCTGGTTATCCCGTAGCTTCTGTAGCACCATCCTCAGATGTTCCTCATGATCACTATCACTCTTGGAATAGATAAGAATATCGTCGATGAATACCACGACGAATCTGTCCAAATACTCCATAAACACCTTGTTCATTAAGTTCATAAAATACGCTGGTGCATTGGTTAATCCAAACGACATAACAGTAAACTCATATAATCCATATCGAGTCGAGAAAGCCGTCTTGGGAATATCCGATGGTCTAATCCTCATCTGATGGTAACCGGATCGGAGATCAATCTTCGAGAATACTCTAGCACCTCTCATCTGGTCAAATAAATCCTCAATACGGGGCAGCGAATACTTGTTCTTCACTGTAACATCATTAAGAGATCTATAATCCACACACATCCGCTGCGATCCATCCTTCTTCTGTACAAACAAGACCGGTGCTCCCCAAGGTGAGGAACTCGGACGAATGTACCCAGCCTCTTGTAACTCAGTTAGCTGCTTCTTAAGTTCCTTCAACTCCTCTACGGACATCCTATATGGCTGTTTAGAAATAGGGGCGGTTCCAGGTAAGAGATCAATAACAAACTCAACTTCTCTATCAGGTGGCATCCCTGGTAACTCCTCTGGAAAGACATCCGGAAAATCTCTAACCACCCGGATGTTGTCACCAACAAACTCCTCCGGTATAAAGAACATTGCACGCATGGGTGAGGAGGTTACTGCAATATTAACTTGAAACCTTTCTCCCTTAGTAGTAGTGAGTTCTACGGTACCTCTACCACATGCTATGACGGCCTTTGCCTTTCTTAGCCATGACATACCAAGGATCAGATCTATACTGCTTGACTCTAATATTATAGCAGTAGCTCCAAATTCTCTACCCATAATGGTCAATGTCAATCTACGTGTCATTTGATTCGCCTCAACAGGCCCTTTAGGTGTAATTACTATCATGGGTTTTCTCATATTTAGCAGTGGTATTTCATTTGTGTTGGCATATCTAGCAGACATGAATGAATGTGTAGCACCAGAATCAAATAATATGGTTGCAGGAATTGCATTAACATAAAACATACCAATTACGAGGTCCCCACCATCCGGAGTAGCATCAACGCTGACTTGATTAACCTTGGCAATAGAATATCCCTTGCCAGATCCTGGAGTTTGCTGCCTGTTCTGAACTGGAGTAGTAGCAATCCTCTGTGGGCAGACATTTGCATAATGACCAGTCTTCCCACACTTGAAACAAGTAGTGCCTGGACTCTGTCCTGAAAACTTCGTCGGGGTGCCAGTAGGGGTAGCCTGTCGAGGAGGTGGAGTCCTCAGTGGTGATTGCTGAACTGGGCGCGGTCCTCCTGGTCGAGTCGGTGTTCCCTGTGGTGAACTGTAGCGAGGACGAACACTGCTGCTTCCTTGTCCTTGAGATATTGCCTTTCTCTTCAAATCACCCAGCTGAACACGCTTGTGTTCAATAGCAAGAGCCTTATCAAGCAGCCTCTGAAAGGATGGAAAGGTGTGTGCAACCAGTGCATACTGCAAGGGTCCATTAAGTCCTTCAATGAAGTGCTCCTGCTTCCTCTCATCCTCAGCAACTTCCTCCGGAGCATATCTCGACAGTTGAATAAATTTGTCTCTGTACTCGCTGACCGACATGTTGCCTTGCTTCAATGACAAAAACTCCTTCTTCTTGATCTTTATCATACCAGCTGGTATATGATAATTCCGGAACTGTGTACTGAACTCTGCCCAGGTAATAGTATCAGTAACATCATGGGCAGCAGTATAAGAATCCCACCAGTCAGCAACAGGACCTGTCAGACGTCCAGAAGCATATAAAACCTTCTCTCGGTCCGTGCACTGTGCAATATTCAGCATCTTTTCAACGGACTTCAGCTAATCATCCGCGTCTAGTGGATCAGGTGAGCTTGCAAATGTGGGTGGCTTATGACTCATGAAGTCTCTATGCTTGTCTCGGCGTGGAACTGGTGGTGGTGGTGGAGGCAGTGGCACTTGTTGCTACTGTTGCTGCTGTTGTTGCTGTTGCATTTGTTGTTGCAGCTGCTGTTGTTGTGCCCTCCTTTCCTGGCGTATCTCATCTCGCTCCTGGCGCAACTCCTGTCGTATATCTTCTCTTTCCTGACGCATCTCCTGGCGTTCTTGCTGCATCTGGGCAAGCATATCAGCCATAGTGTCTGCCATTTGCTGCATCACCGCAATCTGAGCAGCAACCAGTGGGTCAACTCCGCCTGGTGGAGGATTAGGAGGGTTCATCTCTGCAGGTTGTGGCTGGGGTTGTCTGTATATTCTCCGAGTGTGTCGATTGGGAGGCAAATCAATTCCACCACCCCGCCTAGTATTGACCATCTGAGTTAGATACATATGGTAAGA
This sequence comes from Zea luxurians, assembly GCA_029449295.1. Taxonomy (NCBI): domain Eukaryota; kingdom Viridiplantae; phylum Streptophyta; class Magnoliopsida; order Poales; family Poaceae; genus Zea; species Zea luxurians. Next base: position 11,281,214 of record JAOPSE010000002.1, read on the forward strand.
AAATAGTAGACAAGGTAGGTATTTACGAAGCAGGTTACGTTGGGGAATTTTATTAGCTAAGAAGATTAATATTTTACCTACTAAAGCTAATTCAACACCTTATCTTGGTACATGCTAAGATGTCCATCTATAATTCAATCAATCAAAGAAGCAAATCAGGCATTTAGCATCAGCACAATCAAACAACATTTTTAAAGAAAATAGTTTTAAATTTTTGTCTTAGGTTCCCTATCTCTTAAAAAGATCATAGTGGTAGGATTCCAAGGTGTGAAATCCATCTTGTCTTAGAGTAGAAAAGATAAGATTAATCAGAGTAGAATAGCAAAAGGTGAGACAAGATCAAGATGAGATAAGTATAGAATGAGTCAGAGTAAGGTAAGTAGGTAAGGGTTTTGTCCATTTCTATCTAGGTTTCGTCCTACAGTCAACATTTCCTCTGATACCACTTCTGTCACACCCGGCTTTAAGGAACAAAGCCAGGTGCATCTCATACATGCGCCAAGAAGACAACACATATAATAACAGAGTGTATAGAGATAAATGTCACAAAACATCAGAGTATTTATTACATAGCGGAAGACTTATTACAAAATAAAATAATAAAGATAAAATGAACTAAGGATTGTCGGCGCCAATGTCAACTGAGAAACGCCACCTAGATCAGATCATACTCCTCGCCTTGTGGCTCCTCCTGAACCACCTGTTCTTCTCCTGTGGGGGGGTGTGAGATAGCAAGGGTGAGCTCACACATGATCATAGCTCAACAAGTTGTGGGGAACCAGTGGACATAAACTCACAAAGGTGTGAGTTCATGTGATGTGTAAGGCTAATCAATGATAGGGGTTAAGGCTGAGCATTGCTTTTAAGTAGTTGGTCAAAATTTTATTAGCAGTTACTAAGTGTAAATAAATACCAAACCATAAATAAAGTAATAGAACAAAATTAGTAATGAACCCATGCAATGCAAATGACAAAATTGAATTTAAGTTCCATAATTTAAACATCAGAGAGTCCTGAGCCGCTCATGACCGTGAGCTCGGCTAGTATACCAGTTTTACACTCTGCAGAGGTTGTACCCTTTACCCACAAGTCATGCTACCCATCTGCCAAGGGGTCGCGAATCCCATACACCTCTACCTAGGAAGCGCGGCAGGGCAACACTACGAGGCCTTTACAAAGTTCCACTAGCTTCCGAAAACCCGCTACAGTTTATAGGAAGTTCCAATGCAGGGTTCTTGGCTGACTACCATCGCAGCAAAATCAACCAAGGACCTCCCTCACTGACCACTCCCCTACTGCCCTTGCCCCTTTCGGGTAAGGTAGTCTTCCACTAGCTTTCCTAATTAGTCAGCCAAGGGCGTCCCATTAAACCCTTGTGGTGGCACGTGTTACTCAAGTTAAGCTCTATGTTCCAATTAACATTAATGATCTCAACATGAACATAAATAGAATAACAAAAAGAATTGGAACATAGAGGTAATAAATGATTATCCCAAAACCATGTAAAGCAATAGCAAACTACCCAAGTGATTCAGGGGTAAACAAGGTAATGAGATAAACAATCTAGGGTGACTTATTGGGTCCCATCAAAATTAACCTATGCATGGATAAGTGATATTAAAGAACATTATTGGGTAAAAAGTGGTCAAGGGCACAACTTGCCTTCAATGAGCTCCTGCTCAGCTACTTCAATCTGCTGCTCACCAGGGTCCTCGGTCACGGGCTCTTCTACTCGTCACAATACAAACAAGCACAGTGCATATAGAGAAATTAACATTACACCAAACATATAAACAAGATACACAGTAATAATCTACACATTAAAATAAAATCCTAGGAACAGGAATCATAATTTTTGGAGTTGTAGATTTTAAGTTATGGATTTTTAAAGGTTTTATGTGTTTAAAATAGATTAAGTGAGGAATTAAATTTCTTACTGTTTTCATGACCAAACAGAGGCTCTAAGTGATAAAGAATAAAATTACAAAATTTTAGGAACTGGAATGGATTAATTTGGAGTTAGTATGAATTTTCTATGAATTTATAAAGTTCTAGTAATTATTTTCATATTAAAAATCCATTTTCTATTTCATTTATTCAAATTAAATGGGTTCTGGACTGGGCCTCAATTTCAATTAAGCACAGGGGGCTCGGGGTAAAACTCCGCAGACACAGAGCACAGCTCTCATGGATGGCGGGTTGATTCTCTGGAAGCCCGAGGGCTCTTAAGCAAAACGCCAAGCCTGAAGGGGTATGGACAAATCTAAGCCGTCCGATCATACACCCACGCTCCCGATTAAATCGCAGTACCACTGAAACGGTACGCAGCGCGCGCCATCGGATGGAAGATCTACGGTGCAGATTTTAATGTGACAGGATTCGATCGCAACCGACCGATCAGAGATCTATGGCTAGGGTTTTAAGTAGTGCAGATCGCGCGACAGCCGTTCGATCAAGGATCTGTGGTCCAACTGGATTGCGTGAAGGGTTCTAATCTGAGCCGCCCATTCCCAGATCCACGGCCGCGACACTACCATCTTTTACCCGAGCACACGCTCGGCGGAGTTCCCTCACGGCGGCGCCATGCCCCAGAGCTCCGGCGAGCAATCCCGGGCACGCCAACACGTAATCCCCCACACGAGTCTAATTTAAACGATGCGCATGGAAAAATCAAGACAGAGAGGTGGTGCTTACCAAGGATTGCAATGAATAAGTTATATGCATATTAATGATATGGTAATTTGTAAAGGCTATGCATAGTAAAACAATACTAAATTTAGTGGTACTCTAGGGTTTCCTTTGGTTATACTTAAGGGTTTTATACATTCATTTTAGGGTCTTGAATGAAACTTAAAATTTCAGTCATCCTTTAGAGGTTGGTTTTGGCTCTTGGAAGATTTAAGGTTGCACTCCACTATTCTTCCCAATTTCCTTATTTTACTTTCACTTAAGCTTCTTATTGAGTGCTTTTACATTGCCATGGCAAGTTAACATTTTCCAAAAATGTCATAACAATTACAGTGGGTAAACATTGACCTTGGTGGGTTATTTTAAAAATTTGAGGTTGAATTTAATTCAGATGCTCCTTGCACAAAATTAACAAAAGTAAGGGTAAAAGGGCACTTTATACTATAGCTCCAATCTCTGTGAGGTTTCTAGGTCCACATTTATTTTTGCCTAGATTCCTAGGGGATAATAGGTCTTTGTGTTAAAAATCACATAAAAAGACCTACTGGATATTTAGTTGTGATTTTCTAAAGTCTAATGCCAAAAAGGTACTTATAACTAACTTGTTATTTGAAAAATATCAAACAACAGAACTTACATTTTTCCTAGATTCATAATAACATATTATTAGTTATCCCAAGGCTTGGGGTGGTTTCTCCTCAGGATTATTTTTCTAAGGTTTTTCTAAGTTTTCCTTTGTTTTCATGAAATAAAATGTAGTGCATTTCTTTTGTACTAACAGAGAGTCTAACAAAATTTTCCAGTGAACTATGTTAAATAAGTGAGCTAGCAAAAATATGGTTGCCCCTTGGTTCTTATTTTAGACTACCCTTTCTATTTTTCTTAACTTTGAGCCAAAATGAGTTTAAATGGTAAATCCTTTCTTAATTTGATGTACTGAGGGGTGTACTATTTTTAAACAGGCTCGGTAGTGGGCTAGTATCTCTCTGATTTTTCTTAACCCAAGTCTAACAGTGTAGCTATTTTTCCCTCTTTTATTTAGCTTTTGGCCAGTTTACTATTTAAATCAAAACTTTAAAATCTTCTGTAATACTTAGGGTGTTTTGTATTTTTTCTAAGTAGTTCACATTATTTAGAACCTAGCAAAATTGGTTTGACCAAATTTGGCCAAATAAAACTGAAGTTATAAATTTTACAAGCTCTGTTTGTATTTAAATGAATAATGTTTAAAAGGTTTTCTGAAAAGCCAATTTACACCGAGGACCCTAGGTTTTTCCTAAACCAACTCTTTAACTTATGCCCTTGCGCAACTATTCACCTGAGTCTCTGACCATTCAAAAACCCCCTGTCTTCTTCTCCTTTCTCCCCAAGGTCCCTCCCCCCTTTTAAATAATAACCGCGGAAGTAAACAGGGCGGCGCGACTTACCGGCGGTGAGGGAGGTCCGGCGAAGGGCGGGGTTAGCTCCGGGAAGTCCTTGCGGTCACGTCAAGGTACGACTCGTTGACGGTGATGGCCGGAATCGGTCGGGCCACGTGCGCAGGCGGGCTCGTCGGTGGCATGTGTTCCGGCCTGCTCACGGCGGTAGAGTTCAATCCAAGGGCACAGGGAGCTTCACGGAGTGCTAAGGAATCTACCCGTGCAAGGAATCGAAGAAAGACTCACCATGGAGCTCGGTCTACGAACGCCGGTGATCTGGTGAAGTCCGGCGACGTTGATCCGGTGCTTCCGGCGAGGTAGAGTTCGATTCCTGGCTCTGGACGCTTCATCAAGACACGCAGAGGCTCTCTCGAGGGTTAGATGGGGCGGGGAATGGCTAGGGTAGCCGGTCTACGGTGGTCGGTTCTCGGGCGGCCGCTGGCACGCCGTGCACAGAGCATTCGCCGGTGAACTTGCGCTCCGACGAGGTTGAGAGCGAGCGGAGGCGTACGGTCGAAGCCTCGGTCGGCTTTATAGGCGCGGGCGCGAGTGTCGGCACGGGTTCAGCTTAGCGTGGCATGGTGCGCGAGGGGCCGAGCGCCGGGGCGTGCTCTGGCGCGCCAGAACGCGTCGAACACGTGGGCGTTTATTTCTGCCTCTGTTCAAACGCTTGCAGAGATCGGAAACGTGCGAATCTTGCCAAGAGTCTTGCGCAAATCTCTTCCTAGCACCTAGGGCTAGCTATTATGTGTGAGTTCCAATGGGAGATATGCCCTAGTTCACAAGATACGGGGACGCCAAATCGGGTCTGTCTCACTGTTCACCCCGAGACAAATTGGATGTCAAATCATGTCCAAAGGTCTTGGCTTCGGTTCAAATTTTTCCAGGGTGTTCCTTAGGTAATTTATCTCCTTTTTGTTATTTAGACCAAGTGGGTTTGGTGCCATTAACTAGGTGAACACTTCTGATCTTTAGATTAGGGTTCATTTTTGACTTAGAGAAAAATGTGAGTGACTCTATAGTGTTCTCCACTTGGGGCTGATTTGGGGGCTTTAAGGGATCTTTTTGTAAGGTTTCCCTTACTAAATTTTGTAGATATTTTAATGTACTTAAACTTTGGTTAAGGGTTTAAGTCATTAAATGGTCAATTGCTTATCCTTTCCATTAATCCATAGTTTGGGGGCTAATGGCTTCAAGAAGGGGGTCTAGGGGTTTAACCTCTTTTGTTCAAGGTGATAATTGCATAAAATTCTTGCTTATTGTTTTTGCTATGAACATTCCTTACCTAATCCATGGTTTCTAAAGTTTTGGTGCTCTTTCTCCTTCACTTAAACACATGTGATAAAAGGCCAAGAGTGCTTGTATTGAGCTAGAGCCTTGGGTAACACCTGGGGTGTTACATGTGGCCTCTGAAGTTGGCTTCCTTTGTCATCATTCTGACTAGAGCTGTGGATTGATCTGACATGCCTAGGGTGGATTCTTCCTCCGAAGCCCCTAGTCATCTCAGAGAATCTGTAAGCTTCTTCCCTTCTTTGGCGGAAGTCGTTGTCCGCCCGGATGTACTCATCCATTTTCTGAAGCAGCTTCTCCAGAGTCTAGGGGTTTCCTGGCGAAGTATTGGGCCGTAGGCCCTGGTCGAAGACCCTTGATCATTGCCTCAATGACGATCTCATTGGGCACTTTGGGTGCTTGTGCTCTAAGTCACAAAAACCTTCGGACATACGCCTGAAGGTATTCCTCATGGTCTTGTGTGCACTGGACCAAGGCCTAAGCTATAACTAGCTTTGTTTGAAAGCCTTGAAAACTGGTGACCAGCATGTCCTTTAGCTTTTGCCATGACGTGACCATCCCTGGCCAAAGAGAAGAGTACCATGTCTGGGCCACGCTTCGGACTGCCATGACGAAGGATTTTGCCATGACTGTAGTGTTGCCCCCGTACGAAGATATAGTTGCTTCGTAACTCATCAGAAACTGCTTCGGATCTGAGTGCCCATCATACATGGGGAGCTGAGGTGGCTTGTATGATGGGGGCCATGTTGTAGCCTGCAGTTCTGCTGATAGAGGAGAAGCATCATCAAAAGCAAAATTTCCATGCTGGAAATCTTCATACCAATCATCATCACTGTAGCAATTGTCTAAACAAAGCTCTCTCTATGGAGGTCTTCGGTCCTGGTCATCTTGAGTGAGATGACGCATTCCCTCAGCAGCTTCATCAATCTTCCTCTGTAATTCAGAGAGGCGAAGCATCTTCACCTTCTTCCTCTGGACCTATTGATGAATAGCTTCGAGGTCCCTTATCTCCTGATCCAGCTCGTCCTCTTGGGGGTTGGACTTGTAGCCTTCCTCTTTTGAGTTTGGGCTTCGCACAACGTGTCCTGGTTGACGTCTAGTGGCTATAGTGCAGCCCCTAGCCCTGAAGCTTTCTTCGACGGCATGATGAAGGTCACAGCTTGCCGAAGGTGGTCGAATGAGTTCATCAGAGGTGAGCACCAATGTTGTAGACTTGTTCTCAAATGCTATGAATTAAGAACAAGGCAACATAGAAAGAAGTTAATGGCCTTCGTCCTTCAAAGCGTTATTTCCCTTAGGATATAACGATCTTCAGACGAAGGTCATGAAGGACATACCTTCATCATCACAGTTTACATTGATAAAAGAAGAAGCATATGAAACATGAGAAATAACATGAATAATCATATAACATCATTTATGTGTCCTTTTTATATAGTCATGAATGAATAAGAACAATATTGAATTACATTTATACCTTCGGCTTGACAGAAGGCAAAGATTCGGGTGTGATGCACAAGTCAGCGTGAACAGTATAGGGGTACTGTTCACTTATTTATAGGCATAGGACGCAGCCTGTGTGAAATTACATTCATGCTCATGACATTCACTATTAACTCAAGAACAATCTGTTAAGGACCAGATGGCCTTTTCCCCTTTAGGTCTGTTATATTATCCATCGCTAAGCCGTAGCATCTTTACGAGTAGCTTCGGAACTGGTTCGACCTTCTCCCAGACCGTGCTTTCCTCATTGTGTACAATTCCATACCAAGTTCGAAGGTCCCTGTAATAGCATGTTACACGTGGAAAGCATGTTAGTCATGTTTTTGAGGACCTTCGGAAGACGAAGGCCCCCAATAAGGGACAATAAGATTTATGTTCAGAAGGGGTGCTAGCACAGACTCACCCCCGAATGGTTGATCATGGGGTTCTGAGCGAGAAACTGAGACATTGGGGTTATACTGGTTCAGTCTTTCACCCTATTCCAGAAGTGCTGATCGTAGTATTGTTTTGAGGCGTGTACAACAGGTGTGCTTGTAAGAAAGAGGTGATATTGTCCTTTTATATCTCAAGGGTAGGACCTTACAGAGGAAATATATTTTCTACTAGGAGAGGGATATGGGCCCCCTAGGTTGTTGTGGTGGGTCTTGTAACACCCCTGTTACCTAGAGCACTGGCCAAAGAAAGACATTATGTCCTACTTAAACCTTGTGCTATAATGGAAAGGAGGGGACTAAAAGTTTTAGAGTCATGGCTAAGCTAAGCATTAACCATAACAAGAAAGAAAGTCTACCCTTCATACCATGTTCACCCACAAACAAGATTCTAAAACCCTATCTATTTCTTAAGCCTTAAACCCTAACAATGGGATTAAAGGGGGAAGAATGGGCAAATGATCAAAATAACAAAAAGGAACCTTTATTAAAGATGAAGAGTATTAGTAAAGCTAAAAAACTTAGTAAGAGAAATATTACAGAAAGGCCCCACAAAAACCCCAAATCAATTCACTAAGTGGAGAGCACACTAGAGCCATCCATTTTCTTTCTAAGTCCCAAAACCACCTTTGTGCTGGCGCCAAAACCTTTTGGTCCAAATAACAAAAAGTGGCCAAACTACCTAAGGCACACCCTAGAAAAATTTGAATCGAAGCCAAGACGAATTGACATGATTTGACATCTGTTTTGTCTCGGGGTGAACAGTGCCGACGGACCCGATTTGGCGCCCGCATATCTTGAGAACTAGGGCATATCTCCCATTGGAACTCACATATAATAGCAAGCCCTAGGTGCCAGGAAGAGATTTGCATAAGACCCTTGGCAAGATTCATAAGTTTGTGATCCCTGTAAACGCTTGAATAGAGGCAGAAACAAACGCCCACGTGTTTGACACGTTCTGGCGCGCCAGAGCACGCTCTTGGCGCTCCGCCCACGCGTGCAGCCCCGCGTCGTGCCAACCTCGCGTCCACGCCGCGCCCACGCCTATAAAAGCCATCCCAGCCTCGACCGTACACCCTCGCGCGCCACTGACTCAGCCCAAGCTCGAGTTCGCCGAAGTTCGCCCCGTGAGCAAGGTGCCAGCGGCCACGCAAGCCACGACCACCGTAGACCGGCCAACCTAGCCATTCCCCGCCCCGTCCGACCCTCGGGTTAGCATCTACGTGCCTCAGTGAAGCTTCCAGAGCCAGGAATCGAGCTCTACTTCGCTGGAGACCCTGGATCGACGTCGTCGGACTTCACCCGACCGCCAGCGCACGTAGACCGAGCTCCACGGTGAGCCTCTCTTCAATTCCTTGCACTCTAGCCTCCTTAGCACCCCGTGAAGCTCCCTGTGTGGTTTAATTGAACTCTACCACCGTGAGCAGGCCGAAGCACACGCCGCCGACGAGCCCGCCCGCCTGCGCACGTGGCCTGACCGATTCCGGCCATCACCGTCGACGAGCCGTACCTTGACGTGACCTCCGGGACCTCCTGAAGCTAACCCCGCCCTTCGCCGGACCTCCCTCGCCGCCGGTAAGCCGCGCCGCCCTATTACTTCCGCGGTTACTATTTCAAAGGGGGGAGGGATCTCGGGGAGAAAGGAGAAGAAGCCAGGGGGGTTTTTGAACAGTCAGAGACTCATATGAATAGTTCCGCAGGGGCATAAGTTGAAGACTTGGTTTAGGGAAAGTCCAGGGGTCTCGATGTAAACTGGTTTTTCTTAAAACCTTTTAAACTTTATTATTTAAATGTAAACAGAGCTTGTAAAATTCATAACTTCAGTTTTGTTCAACCAAATTTGGTCAAACCAATTTTGCTAGGGTCTAAATAATATTGCAAAAGATTTTAAAGTTTAGATTTAATTAGTAAACTGGCCAAAGGGTAAATAAAGAAGGGAAAAATAGCTACAATATTAGACTGGGGTTAAGAAAAATTAGAGAGGTACTTAACCACTCCCTAGCCTGTTTAAAAATAATACACCCCTCAGTACACCAAATTAAGAAAGGGTTTACCATTTAAACTCACTTTGCCTCAAAGTTAAAGAAAATAGAAAAGGGGTTTAAAATAAGAACCAGGGGGCAACCACATTTTTGCTAGCTTACTTATTTAATATAGTTCACTGGAAAAATTTGTAGACCCTCTGTAAGTACAAAAGAAATGCACTACCTTTTATTTTATGAAAACAATAAAAACTTAGAAAAACCTTAGAAAAATAATCCTAAGGAGAACCCACCCAAAACCTTGGGATAACTAATAATATGTTATTATGAATCTAGGAAAAATATAAGTTTTGTTGTTTGATATTTTTCAAATAACAAGTTAGTTATAAGTTCCTTTTTGGCTTTAAACTTTAGAAAATCACAACTAAATACCCATTGGGTCTTTTTCTATGATCTTTAGCACAGAAGCCTATTATCACCTATGGAGCATGGCAAAAATAAAGTTCAGTCCAGAAACCCCACCCAAAATTAGAGCTATAGTGTAAAGTGCCATTTCACCCTTACTTTTGTTAATTTTGCACAAAGAGTATCTTAATTAGTTTCAACCTCAAATTTTTAGGATAACCTACAGAGTCCCATATTTACCCACTGTAATTTTTATAACATTTTTGGAAAATGTTAACTTGCCATAGTAGTTCAAAAATGCTTAATAAGAAGCACAATAGGAAGAAAAAAGGGGAATTTTGGGAGAACTAGATAATATACAACTAAAACCTTCTAAGGATCTCATGAAACCTAAAGATGTAATTAAAGATTGGAAGTTTTATTCAAAACCCTAAAATGAATGTATAAAACCCTTAAGGATAACCAAAGGAAACCCTAGAGTACCACTAAATTTAGTACTATTTTACTATGCATAGCCTTTACCAATTTGCCATATCATTAATATGCATATATCTTATTCATTGCATTTGATAGACTGTAATCTCGCTGACAGGGAATACATCCTCGTTCCGGAGCAAGGAGTTGCTCAGGAGGTAGCCCAGGAGCCAGCACCAGAGCCTGTCATTAAGGATCTGCCTGCCCCAGCTTTGGAAGGCAAGCCCCGGTTTTATGCATAACCGTTATATATGCTATTTTACTACACTTAATGTATGTAGGCTTGTACTATGCACTTAAGTGTAGGAGTTGACTGAAACCCTAGTTGCATGAACTCAGGATTCCTATTGAGATGGATACTAGTATGCTAGGTCGAGTAGCTGCTTTGTTAATTAGGGATCTCGGTAGAAGTCGAGTGAGCTTTCTAGCACTCGCGCGAGATCAGGATTTGATTGTATCCACTTTTCATATCAGAATGATGATGGTCTGTGGACTCGGATCCATGGGGATTGCAATGTCTACGAGACGAAATTGGAATAAGGATTAACATGCGGATACCTGTGTCAAGCGTTTGAACATACTAAACACATGTCGAGAAATATGGTAAATCGATAAGCCTAGTACCTGAGCGAACCTGCCCGCAGATTGCCCTCCTCACGCGACCTGAGATGTGGTCTCCCATTCCGTTTATGGTGGGTACAAGTGCGGTCACTGCACGACGGTAGTCAGGGTCAGTGAGGCATTGTACGCCAAGGCGGTGAGCCCCTTTTTGTTGCCAGGGAATCGATGGGGACGGTTGGTGTGTGTGGGGACGGAGTACCTCGCCATGTCGTGTGTTTAGGTTTACCTTGCAAAGATAAAAACTCGATTCGAATCGCCTGCTACTCGCAGCTAATGAGACTACTTGATCCATTGTACTGCATTGAGTAATAAGTGGAAATGAGTTGATTGGCAAAAGATGTTGATTGCTAAATGATTGATACCATGAATGATTAGATAGATACACATTTAGTCTTAAGAGAGTCACACTAAAACTTGAAAAGCTAAACTTGATTTTTAGACTCAGCTAGTGCTGTTGGCAAACCAAACCCCTCAGCCAAACAGCTGCATGTCTAGAGGTAGAGGAGTAGACTCCTCACACCGGGTATGTCTAGAGCATAATTTTTACAGGTTCTCTGGAGGACATGGTTGCTAGAGTGACTTGGCCGTCCGTCTTGCCACCGGGTTGGACAGTCGAGTGGGACCCTACCTCGGCAGAGGAGGAGCATGAGGAGTGATGGGATAGGCTTCCCCATCCCTCCGTTTATTTACCGTTAGTTATATTCCGCTGCATTCCGAACAATGATCACTACTTTTGATAAACTCCGATGATGTTGTAATAAATTAAATACTCCTTAATGTATGGTTTTATGTTTTATTATATTTGCTATGTGCCTCACCTTCGAGTGAGTACATGGTACTTGATCCTGTTAGTGGCCTCATCGGACTAGATCCGAGGGACTGACGTTTTATTTCTATTTAAGTGTGGTCTAGCCTTTAAGGTGGGACTTATGCACTTAAGCTGGAATAAATCGGGCGGTTCCGCCACAGCTGGTATCGGAGCTTGTACCACCACAGAGGAATCAATAAACCGTAATTACCAACCTTTTCAAAAGTAAAACTTGTTAGAAACTCGTATTGGATAGATCGGTAAGGCGATAGGGATGAATATAGAGCATGAAGCCTTAGGATACTAGATGGGTAGCTAGGTGGCTATTTGAGTGAGCCCTACAGGCTACAATAAGGGATGGGGATTTCTCTATTCCCTATAGGTTGATATGAGGTCGCATATGGCGAGCATGCATGCATCATTCTTCTATCTACTTAGTAAATGGTCAAGAAATTTCACAAAAGCTAGGAAGCAAGGAAATAAAAGATTAAGTATGCCTCCAAGATCTCCACCTAACCCTGGGAAGGCCAAGCCCCAATCCATTCTTTTTTTATTCTTTTTTCTTTTTCACTTACGGTTACCCCTACACAGATGACTTCTCACGAGTCCTCGGAAGGAGGGAACACACATTCCCACACGGACGGACTTGCACGAGAGGGTTTTCCCTGCATTTTGTGGGAAGTGCTGCAGGGAGCCGGTTATACGATGCCTCCCCAGTACGCGGTGCAGTTGTTTGAGGAGCATCGGGTACCCAGCTGTAGGGTGAGGATGACCTTGGAGCCTCATACCTTGCAGCCGGGCTGGCATTCATTGGACTCCGAGTCTTTCGGGTACCGAGCGGAAGACACTATTGAGGCCATTGCTCTACATGGGCTGACGACCTTTTGTGGCTTTCACCCCTTGGAGCTGTCCACTCATCCCATTGGCTTGTTCCTCGCTGAAAAGGAGGACGCCCAATGTGGAAGGACCGAGTGGAGCATGCCAAGGATATATGGGCTCTTTACCCAGGGCAGACTACTCACCTGACGGTGCGATGCATGAATGCCCTATACAGTCTGCAAGCGGTGCGAGGAGAGGCAATGTCCCAATTGATGGGCCTGGTGGAGGCTACTAAGATCACCCTGGATAACAGGGAGGACCTTGTGGTAGACCTGTCCACTGAGCTGGTGGAGAAGGACCTCCAGGTGGAGCAGATAGCCACCCGAATTCAAGAGCTTGAGGAGCTAGTAGGAGCCAGGGAAAACACCATCGAGGTTCTCGAGGATCAACTTCTGAACACTCAGCAGCAACTTGAGGAAGCTAACCAGCACTTGGATATGCACCATCAGGAGATTCAGGACATGGAGGCTGAAGGGGCTGATGAGGATGTTGACATCGAGGGAGGAGAGGAGCCGGAGCCTGCATCTAGCTTGGACACCGCTGGCTTAGGAAGACCACCTTCCCCCGAGTCTAGTGTTGCCTTGTTTGCCCATTAGGTCTCAGAAATTTGGATAGAATAGTGCGGCAGTAGAACTCCTCGAAGCTAGCCTAGCTTTTGCACCCATGGGGTACTAGGCTAGAGAGAGTCGAGTATTTTGAATACTGCTGTAATCGTTAGAAAACTCTTTTGGATTTATGAATGATGGATGATGTCAACTTTAAGTTATGAAGAAAGTTTTATTGTCATATGGTACCTTTTATGGAAAATGCAAGGAAATGTTTGGCGTTTTACAAACCTTGTCCTTCAAAATCTTTTACCATGTATGAACCCTGATGTCAAAAGTATGATATTAAGAGCATCCAAAATTTTCAGATGGCAGGAAGAGCGCGCCGTGGGTAGAATGAGCGCATTCCTCCACCACCGCCGCCGCCTCCTACCATGCAAGAACTGATGGCTCAACAGAATGAGATTCTACGACAGTTGGCTCAACGCCAGCCACCACCTCAGCACTATGGTGGTGGTGATCACCATCAGCGTCCCCCAGCAGCGGCCACCTATCAGGAGTTCCTTAGCACTCAGCCGCCGTTGTTCACTCAGGCAGAGGACCCCCTTGATGCTGATGTATGGCTCAGAGTGGTGGAATCCAAATTCCCACTGCTTAATGGAGTTTGTTCAGATGTGGCCAAGGTTCATTTTGCCACCCAACAGCTTCGCGGACCCACGCGGACATGGTGGGATCACTTCCTCGCTCTGCAGCTAGTTGACTACGTGGTGGAATGGGGAGAGTTCAAGGCAGCATTCAGAGGGCATCAAATACCGGCAGGCATCATGGACTGCAAGCTTAATGAGTTTCTGGCACTTACTCAGGGGAATCGTACTGTGTTGCAGTACGCTCAGGCCTTCAATGACTTGTGTCAGTATGCAGGCTATCATGCTGACACAGATGAGAAGAAGAGGGACAGGTTCAGGAGAGGCCTCAGTCCTATGCTCCGACCGTCTCAACACAGTTAGGGCCAACAGCTACAATGAGTTAGTCAACATGGCCATTTCTCAGGAAGACTGCATCACAGCCCGCCAGGCAGAAAAGAAGAGGAAGACCCCTATGGCAGGACCTTCAGCTCAGCCTCAGCGCTTTAGGATTGTGTCCGTCACTCAGAGTAGGGGGCCTCAGCAGCAGCAAGAGCGATGGGTGATCCGGCCACAGCAGCAGCAGCAGGCACCCAACCGCTCTTAGCCCCTAGTTCAGAGGAGCAACAACCAGCCACCCCAGCAGTACCGTCAGGCAAATGACAACCGATGTTTCACTTGCGGCAGCACTGGACACTATGCCAAGAATTGCCCCAAGAACCAGTAGAGGCAGGGGCAAAATTCCAATCAGAATCAAGGCAAGAGGCAGAAGGTGCAAGTGAGGCAAGGCAGGCTGAACTTCACCACTATGGCTGACATTCCAGAGGGAGCACCCGTCATGACTGGTATCTTTTCCGTTTTGAATTATCCTGCAGTCATTCTTTTTGATTTTGGTGCATCACACAGTTTTATCAGTGCAAAGTTTAGTGCCAAATGCCTGTTACCTTTCCATCACACAAATGGGGGCATTACAATTTGAACACCAGGAGGCAAAGGGTTGCCACCTATCGAATCAACAGGCAGGTGCCTATAAAATTTGGTAGTCTTGTAATTAGAACCACCCTCCTCATCTTGGGGTTGGATAGTGTGGATATTATATTAGGAACTGACTGGTTATCAAGGCATCAGGCAGTGATTGATATCGCAGCAAGGGCCATTGAGATACACTCACCTACTTGTGGTGAAATCACATTATATTTGCCTAACCAGGGTTGTACCCATTCCTGTGCCTTCGCCCTGATAGAGTCACCTGTTAAGAAAATTCCAGTGGTTTGTGAGTACCAAGATGTTTTTCTAGATGAATTTCCAGGGATGCCGTCCGACAGAGACATAGAGTTTGTAATTGAGCTACAAACTGGAACTGCCCCTATATCCAAGAGACCCTATCGGATGCCTCCAGTAGAGTTGGCATAATTGAAAAAGCAGTTACAAGAGTTGTTAGACAAGGGATTCATTTGCCCAAGTACTTCACAATGGGGATGTCCGGCCTTGTTCGTGAAAAAGAAGGATGAGAGTTTGAGATTGTGTGTTGATTACCGCCCTCTCAATGCGGTAACAATCAAAAATAAGTATTCGTTGCCCCGCATTGATGTATTGTTTGATCAGTTGGTGGGAGCCAAGGTATTTTCCAAGATAGACCTTCGCTCCGGCTACCATCAGATCAAGATCAGGGCCAGTGATATTTCGAAGACGGCTTTCTCTACCAGATATGGGCTTTATGAGTACCTAGTGATGTCTTTCGGGCTAACCAATGCCCCGGCATATTTCATGTATTTGATGAACTCAGTGTTCATGCCAGAACTGGACATGTTTGTGGTGGTTTTCATTGATGACATTCTGATATATTCAAGAAATGAACGGGAGGATGCTAAGCACTTGCATACAATACTTCAAAGATTGCGCGATCATCAGTTGTATGCAAAATTGTCCAAATGTGATTTCTGGCTAAGAGAAATTAAATTCTTGGGTCACACCGTTTCTCAGGATGGGATATCTGTTGATCCTAAGAAAGTGCAAGAAGTGATGGATTGGAAGCCTCCTACCACGGTACGGCAGATTCGGAGTTTTCTGGGATTGGCAGGATATTATCGACGATTCATTCCGGATTTCTCCAGGATTGCCAAGCCAATGACTGAATTGTTGAAGAAAGGAGTAAAGTTTGAATGGAGTCAGAAATGTGAGGATGCCTTTCATGCATTAAGGTAGCATTTGACAACAGCACCCGTGCTAGCGCAGCCTGACAACACCAAATCCTTTGAGGTTTATTGCGATGCTTCAGGCACTGGATTGGGATGTGTCTTGATGCAAGACAACCGAGTTATTGCCTATGCATCCAGAGCACTCAGGCCTCATGAGCAAAACTACCTCACACATGATTTGGAGTTAGCAGTCATAGTTCATGCTCTGAAGATATGGAGACATTATTTGATGGGAGCTCATTGTAATATCTATACCGATCACAAGAGTCTCAAGTATATTTTCACTCAGGCTGATCTTAATATGAGGCAGAGAAGATGGTTGGAATTAATCAAAGACTATGATTTGGAAGTGCATTACCACCCGGGCAAGGCCAATGTGGTAGCAGATGCCTTAAGTCGGAAGGCCCAGTGCAACTGTGTAACTATGGACTCTAAGATCTCTGTGTGACGAGTTATGCAAGCTAAACATGGAAGTTGTTTCCTCAGGTACCTTGAGTTATATCTCAGTGGAGCCCACTTTACATGAGCAAATAGTCATGGCACAGATGGGTGACAAGGGTGTTCAAGTCATCAAGGAAATGCTCGAACAGAAGGTGGATAAGTACAAATGCTTCCGTCAGGACAGCAAGGGAGTTCTATGGTTTGAAGACCGATTGGTTGTCCCTAAGAATCCCGAACTCAGAAAGAAAATATTGGACGAAGCTCACCTTTCCAAATTCTCCGGGCACCCCGGCAGTAACAAGATATATCATGATCTCAGATCTTTGTACTGGTGGACCAGAATGAAGAGGGAAATTGCTAAGTGTATATCTGAATGCGACACTTGCCAAAGAGTCAAGGCCAGTCATTTGAAGGTAATAGGTACCTTACAGCCCTTCCCATACCATCTTGGAAATGGGAGGATATTTGCATGGACTTTATTGTGGGATTGCCCAATACCTCCCGGCACCACGATTCTATTTGGGTCATTGTGGATAGATTAACTAAAATAGCTCATTTCTTGCCGGTACATACCACCCACAAGATAGAAAAGTATGCAGAGATCTATATTGACCAAATAGTGCGTTTGCATGGAATTCCGAGAACTATTGTATCTGATAGAGGAGCACTGTTTGTGGAACGTTTTTGGGAGCAGCTCCAAAGGTCACTAGGAACCACCGTGATTAGAAGCTCAGCATACCATCCTCAAACAGATGGCGATACAGAAAGAATAAATTAGATTCTGGAAGACATGTTAAGGGCATGCGTGCTGCACTATGGGAAGAATTGGGACAAGTGCCTTTCTTTGGTGGAATTCTCTTATAACAACAGCTACCAGTCCAGCCTAAAGATGGCACCGTTCAAGGCCTTGTATGGGAGAAGGTGTAGAACATTGCTAAATTGGTCACAAGCTGGGGAGAGGGAAATATTTGGACCTGACCTAGTACTGGAAGCCGAGGAGAAGGTAAGAGTCATTAAGAAGAACTTGGAAGCTGCTCAGGCCAGACAGAAGAGCTATCATGATAAGAGGAGGAAGCCTCTATAATTTGAAGTGGGAGATCATGTTTATCTTAAGGTGTCACCCACCAAAGGTGTCCAGGGGTTTGGAATCAAGGGCAAGTTAGCTCCTCGCTATATTGGGCCCTATGAAATCAAAGAGACTTGTGGACCTGTAGCATATCAATTGAAGTTGCCACCTCATATGTCAGCAGTTCATGATGTATTCCACGTATCTCAGTTACGGAAGTGTGTCCGCTTACCCATGGAAGTGCTACCGGAACCAGAATTGGAGATAGAACCAGACTTGTCTTATCGAGAGCACCTCATCAAGGTATTGGACCAAAAGGAAAGATCAACTCGAGCAAGGTCAATTAAAATGTATAAGATTCAGTGGAGCAACCACACAAGAAGAAGAGGCTACGTGGGAGATTGAGGATTTTCTACGATCTTGCTTCCCCGACTTTCTGCCTAAAGGAGTCGGTACGTAACCTAAAACACCCACCCCCACCTACCCTTTGAATCTAAATATAAGAAAAATCTAGTTATTGAGAATAGAGTAAGTTGTGGAAATAAATCTAGAAGGGCTTCCTTCTGAAGTTGCAAAGAGAATGACATTCGAAGAGCAGTTAATTAGAGGAACTGGGTTAAAGGAAACAACAACACACCAACTTACACCTTTCGGTACCCCACTAAAGGATCCCTACCCAATCTCGGGACGAGATTCCTTTAAGGGGGGAGGGCTGTAACACCCCTGGTGTTACCCAGAGCCCTGGCCAAAGAAACACATTATGTCCTACTCAAACCTTATGCTATAATGGAAAGGAGGGGACTAAAAGTTTTAGAGTCATGGCTAAGCTAAGCATTAACCATAACAAGAAAGAAAGTCTACCCTTCATACCATGTTCACCCACAAACAAGATTCTAAAACCCTAACTATTTCTTAAGCCTTAAACACTAACAATGGGATTAAAGGGGGAAGAATAGGCAAATGTTCAAAATAACAAAAAGGAACCTTTATTAAAGATGAAGAGTATTAGTAAAGCTACAAAACTTAGTAAGATAAATATTACAGAAAGGCCCCAAAAAAACCCAAATCAATTCACTAAGTGGAGAGCACACTAGAGCCATCCATTTTCTTTCTAAGTCCCAAAACCACCTTAATCCAATGATCAGAGGTGTTCACCTTTGTGCTGGTGCCAAAACCTTTTGGTCTGAATAACAAAAAGTGGCCAAACTACCTAAGGCACACCCTGGAAAAATTTGAATCGAAGCCAAGACCAATTGACACGATTTGACATCTGTTTTGTCTCGGGGTGAACAGTGCCGACAGACCCGATTTGGCGCCCGCATATCTTGAGAACTAGGGCATATCTCCCATTGGAACTCACATATAATAGCTAGCCCTAGGTGCCAGGAAGAGATTTGCACAAGACCCTTGGCAAGATTCGCACGTTTGTGATCCCTGCAAACGCTTGAACAGAGGCAGAAACAAACGGCCACGTGTTTGACACGTTCTGGCATGCCAAAGCACGCCCTCGGCGCTCCACCCACGCGCGCAGCCCCGTGCCGCGCCAACCACGCGTCCACACCGCGCCCGCGCCTATAAAAGCCATCCCGGCCTCGACCGTACACCCCCGCGCGCCACTGACCCAACCCAAGCTCGAGTTCGCCGGAGTTCGCCTCGTGAGCAAGGTGCCAGCGGCCGCGCAAGCCACAGCCACCGTAGACTGGCCAACCTAGCCATTCCCCACCCCGTCCGACCCTCGGGTTAGCATATACGTGCCTCAGTGAAGCTTCAAGAGCCAGGAATCGAGCTCTACCTCGTTGGAGACCCCGGATCGACGTCGCCATACTTCACCCGACCGCCGGCGCACGTAGACCGAGCTCCACGGTGAGCCTCTCTTCAATTCCTTGCACTGGTAGCCTCCTTAGCACCCTGTGAAGCAGGCCGGAGCACACGCCGCCGACGAGCCCGCCCGCCTACGCACGTGGCCCGACCGATTTCGACCATCACCGTTGACGAGCCGTACCTCGACGTGACCACCGGGACCTCCCAAAGCTAACCCCACCCTACGCCGGACCTCCCTCGCCGCCGGTAAGCCGCGCCGCCCTGTTACTTCCACGGTTACTGTTTCAAAGGGGGAGGGATCTCGGGGCGAAAGGAGAAGAAGCCAGGTGGTTTTTGAACAGTCAGAGACTCATATGAATAGTTCCGTAGGGGCATAAGTTGAAGACTTGATTTAGGAAAAGTCCAGGGGTCTCGGTGTAAACTAGTTGTTCTTAAAACCTTTTAAACTTTATTATTTAAATGTAAACAGAGCTTGTAAAATTCATAACTTTAGTTTTGTTCAACCAAATTTGGTCAAACCAATTTTACTAGGGTCTAAATAATATGAACTACTTAGGAAAAATATAAAACACCCTAAGTATTGCAGAAGATTTTAAAGTTTAGATTTAATTAGTAAACTGGCAAAGGGTAAATAAAGAAGGGAAAAATAACTACAATTTTAGACTGGGGTTAAGAAAAATTTGAGAGGTACATAACCACTCTCTAGCCTATTTAAAAATAATACACCCCTCAGTACACCAAATTAAGAAAGGGTTTACCATTTAAACTCACTTTGGCTCAAAGTTAAAGAATATAGAAAAGGGGGTTTAAAATAAGAACCAGGGGGCAACCACATTTTTGCTAGCTCACTTATTTAACATAGTTCACTGGAAAATTTTGTAGACCCTCTGTTAGTACAAAAGAAATGCACTACCTTTTATTTTATGAAAACAATAAAAACTTAGAAAAATCTTAGAAAAATAATCCTATGGAGAACCCACCCAAACCTTGGGATAACTAATAATATGTTAATATGAATCTAGGAAAAATGTAAGTTCTGTTGTTTGATATTTTTCAAATAACAAGTTAGTTATAAATACTTTTTTGGCTTTAAAATATAGAAAATCACAACTAAATACCCAATGGGTCTTTTTCTATGATCTTTAGCACATAAGCCTATTATCACCTATGGAGCATGGCAAAAATAAAGTTTAGTCGAGAAACCCCACCCAAATTAGAGCTATAGTGTAAAGTGCCCTTTTACCCTTACTTTTGTTAATTTTGCACAAAGAGTATCTGAATTAGTTTCAACCTCAAGTTTTTAGGATAACCCACAGAGGCCCATGATTACCCACTGTAATTTTTATAACATTTTTGGAAAAAGTTAACTTGCCATAATAGTTCAAAAATGCTTAAGAAGAAGCACAATAGGAAGAAAAAGGAGAATTTTGGGAGAACTAGATAATATACAACTAAAACCTTCTAAGGATCTCATGAAACCTAAAGATGTAATTAGAGATTGGAAGTTTTATTCAAAACCCTAAAATGAATGTATAAAACCCTTAAGGATAACCAAAGGAAACCCTAGAGTACCACTAAATTTAGTACTATTTTACTATGCATAGCCTTTACCAATTTGCCATATCATTAATATGCATATATCTTATTCATTGCATTCGATAGACTGTAATCTCGCTGACGGGGAATACATCCTCGTTCCGGAGCAAGGAGTTGCTCAGGAGGTAGCCCAGGAGCCAGCACCAGAGCCTGCCATCGAGGATCTACCTGCCCCAGCTTTGGAAGGCAAGCCCTGGTTTTATGCATAACCGTTATATATGCTATTTTACTACACTTAATGTTTATAGGCTTGTACTGTGCACTTAAGTGTAGGAGTTGACTGAAACCCTAGTTGCATGAACTCAGGATACCTTTTGAGATGGATACTAGTATGCTAGGTCGAGTAGCTACTTTATTAATTAGGGATCTCGGTAGAAGTCGAGTGAGCTTTCTAGCACTCGCGCGAGATCAGGATTTGATTGTATCCACTTTTCATATCAGAATGATGACGGTTTGTGGACTCGGATCCATGGGGATTGCGATGTCTATGAGACGAAATTGGAATAAGGATTAACATGCGGATACCTGTGTCAAGCGTTTGAACGTACTAAACACATGTCGAGAAATATGGTAAATCGATAAGCCTAGTACCTGAGTGAACCTACCCGCAAATTGCCCTCCTCACGCGACCTGAGACGTGGTCTCCCATTCCGGTTATGGTGGGTACAAGTGCGGTCACTGCACGACGGCAGTCGGGATCAGTGAGGCATTGTACGCCAAGGCGGTGAGCCCCTTTCTATTGCCAGGGAATCGATGGGGACGGTTGGTGTGTGTGGGGACGGAGTGCCTCGCCACATCGTGTGTTTAGGTTTACCTTGCAAGGATAAAAACTCAATTCGAATCATCTGCTTGTCGCAGCTAATGAGACTGCTTGATCCACTATACTGCATTGAGTAATAAGTGGAAATGAGTTGATTGGCAAAAGATGTTGATTGCTAAATGATTGATACCATGAATGATTAGATAGATACACATTTAGTCTTAAGAGAGTCACACTAAAACTTGAAAAGCTAAACTTGATTTTTAGACTTAGCTAGTGCTTTTGGCAAACCAAACCCCTTAGCCAAACAGCTGCATGTCTAGAGGTAGATGAGTAGACTCCTCACATCGGGTAAGTCTAGCTGAGTATTAGTATACTCAGCCTTGCTTGTGGCATAATTTTTACAGGTTCTCTGAAGGACATGGTTGCTGGAGTGACTTGGCCGTCCGTGTTGCCACCGGGTTGGACAGTCGAGTCTCGAGTGGGACCCTACCTCGGCAGAGGAGGAGCATGAGGAGTGATAGGACAGGCTTCCCCATCCCTCCGTTTATTTACCGTTAGTTATATTCCGCTGCATTCCGAACAATGATCACTACATTTGATAAACTCCGATGATGTTGTAATAAATTAAATACTCCTTAATGTATGGTTTTATGTTTTATTGTATTTGCTCTGTGCCTCACCTTCGAGTGAGTACGTGGTACTTGATCCTGTTAGTGGCCTCGTCGGACTAGATCCGAGGGACTGACGTTTTATTTCTATTTAAGTGTGGTCTAGCCTTTAAGGTGGGACTTAGGCACTTAAGTTGGAATAATTCGGGTGGTTCCGCCCTAGTTCCTCCGTAGGGTCGTGTGTAGCCGTACCCTGGTATAACATTGTCTGTTACTCCGGCTCCTATAGCGAGTCCATCACGACATCTTTGTAGTGGTGCGCAGCAGGTCCCACTGTTCAGTCTCATGAGCTCTTCGTCACCTATCAGCGTGCGTAGGAATACACTCGGTATGGTGTGTTGTTCCGTCCTTCCGATGTACGGGTTACTATAGAGACCCCGGTGCCCATTTGGTGTGTTGTGCGTATGTACGGACGTGGCTTGATGGTGACGCGTCTCGTCGTAGTTGACATAGATTAGTAGCGTTGGACTTAGATCTTTGCCTCTCCGGGTTGCTCGACGGTGAGTTAGTCGGCTAGAGCTGATTGGCGGAGAGTTGGTCATCAAAGATGGTCATCGGAGTTGGTCATCAGAAAGTTCGTCAGTCGGTCTGCCTCGCAGAGTTGGTCTACGGAGTTGGTCATCGGAGGGTTGGTCAGCCGGCCCGTCTCGCAGAGTTGGTCAGTGGAGTTGGTCGGTGGAGTTGGTCATCGGAGTTGGTCATCGGAGAGTTGGTCAACCGGTCCGTCTCGCAGAGTTGGTCGGTGGAGTTGTTTGGTGAAGTTGGTCATTTTTGAAGGGGCTATTTCGGGTACCCGGTTCCCGAGTACTCAATAGCATCCCTCGAGCCTTTGTGTAACACCTTGGAGTTGCACAGAGGCTTTCGTTGAGGCCTAAATTCTTGGGTGCGCGCAAGCGCATCTGCTAGATGTAGTCCCCGAGCAATGTATGTGGATTGCTTGGGGTTTTTTTAGTACTCAAGCAGTTTAGGGGTGGACCCTTTCTACGATGGTCATCACGCGCTGAGCGTGAGTCCGCTTAGTGCCGGAGCCGAGCGTAGTCTTGGGTGATGATCCTCTAGGCATAGTCTTGAGTCCGCTTAGTGTCGAATCTCATAGTAGACCACTTCGACTGCTATTCCATCCACTCCAGGGATGACTACGTATCAGTGTGCCGACCTAGCCTCGGCGTTGGGAGAAATCTCTGTCTCGCTCGAGCCCAGCCTCGGCCAACAACACCAAACGCACGACGCACCTGCTCTCCCATGAACCCCGCTGAAGAAAGGAAGGCTACAAAAACCACAAGGCTGGTGTCCAATCTGCTTTCTGCCTTCTTAGATGACGCACGAGCCAGATTACCACATACTTTCCACCATGCCGAACGCTATTTGAACCACTACGACTCAACATACTTATAAACGTCTCATCTGCACCCCTGCACGAGATGGGCTCAGGCATGCTTCCGAGGCCCCCAACCCAGCCTCGACTCTCTAGTTGGTCAATGTGTAGGTTACAGGGATCAGACATCCTTCTCCTGACCAAAGACGACACCAAGGAGAAGGGTCATCCCGCCGACCATACTACTACAGGGGCTCGGATTCATCTCTTCTGATCACAACAATCGCGTGACAACCCTTGTACTCCTGGGCTTCCCCCTTGCGACTATAAAAGGAGGAGTCCATGGTCTCCGAAGGGGGACAGAAGGAACACAACACTTGACCGCTCACTCCACTCCTGGTATTAGCACCGACCTCAATCATACTTAGATACTTGGGACCTGCTCCCTTTCTCGACTAACTTGTATCCCCTACTATGAGTACCTAGGTGCAAGATATTATAAGTCTCATTCCCTTGCTGGAAGTAGGGACTTCTCTTGTTCGAAAGATGATAAATCTTGTGTCTTCTTGCATCACCTATCAGAACAGGAGCACGCAACACAAATTCACCTGTTGGTTATAGGACTCTCGGGTCAAAACACCGACATGTTTAATACCTATAAATATTCCAAAGGCTCATGAGACCAATAAACTAAAAAGAATAATGGTAGCTAACTAAACAAACGCTTATCTGAAATAATAAACTCTATAACAGACTCCAGAAGTCCAGATAACGACGCTAACTGAATAACATACTCTAGATTATCTAACAATAATAGCTAGTAGTATCTAGTATTCTAACTCCTATGTTTGATCGCTAGATCAATTGCTTCATGAGAAGTTCCATCATAGTTGGGCTGACTTTGAGGATGCCAAGACGCACGAGGAATTCAGCGCACGTTGCCACGAGAGCGCCGCAGCTATGCTGCTCCTCCACCGCCATGGTTCTGGCCACCGTGTCCATGTCGATGCGCCGGCACAACACCTCCACGCACAAAAGCTTGAGCCTCTCGAGCTTGTACCGGTGCGCCGCCGCGAGCACATCGTGGGTCATTGCGACGGCGCCCTACTGTTCCTTCTCCATCATGGGCGGCAGCGCGTCGGTGCACATGAAGTGGAGCAGCGCCTTGAACACCTTGGGATCTATGCCATCGATCTCCACGCGGCGCCCGACGACGACTCCGCCGGATGACCCACTTCTTAATGACGGTGATGTCGCAGCGGATGTTGAAGCTATCGTCCTTTAAGCACCCCGACTCCTCCAAGTCCTTCCACCGGATGAAGTCCTGGAACCGCGCCTGCCCGTCGACGAAGAAGCTCACGTCGTTGCAGCGAATGTACTTGGGCGACGGGTTCCCGGCGGGGTCCAGCAGGCTGAGCTTGAACTGGATGGGGTCCTCGACCTCCTGGCGGCCCTTGTCGTGGGCGAGCTCGATGATGATAGAGATGCACTGATTCGACTCGTTCCAGCTGTTGCCGTTGAGGTCGTACTTGATGCGCCAGCTATAGCCCGCTGCGTGGAACGCCTGCGACGACGCGATCCACTCCACCGGGGAGACGCTGATGGTGAGGTTGTGGTGCCCTGTCACCTCCCGCGTGACAATTATGGAGGACGCCGAGCACGACGAGATACGGCGGGTGCCGGACAGGAGAGCACCGCCAGAGCCGGCCGTCGAGCGTGAGATCCGGCGGGCGGCGGCGGACAGAACAGCGGCAGAGGAGGCCGCCATGAGAGTAGCGCGTGGAGACTGACCGGTTGTTTGTTTAGCTTATGGGCGGTGGACGGTGGTAGTTGGGCTGCCGGCAATGTAAATAAAGACCAGATTGAGATGGTCGCCAGGAGGAGGATTTGCTTATATAGCTTTGATGAAAGGGCATAAGTGCATAACCGCATAAGGGATCGTTATCGATCTGGTTCGCGCAAATCTTGCGTACCGGTTCGGGCACGGTCAAGCAAATCCTCTCTAGCCTCTATCTCAAAGTCTCAATCATGTAGGTGTAATCATAGATCTAACTCCAGCCCGTTCCACCAGATCAACAGGCACCTACTGCATCTTTTTTTACGGAAATCATGCTCTCATGCTACAAACAAAAACATCCATACAAAATAACAATGAAAGATGCTAGTCCGTCATTATTTTTAAATCATAAGATATTTTATCTTTTCTAGATGCATTAGTTTTACCATATATATGATATATTTTAAAGGAAGAAATCTATTTTACAATCTTAACCAGCTAGTCAGGTCATCCTGTTTGTGATCTACTTCCTCCGTTCCAAAATATTAGTAGTTTTAGCTCTTGGTTTTTATGTCTATATTTAAATAGATGATGATAAATCTAGACACATATAAAAAAACACATACATCAAGAATTAAAACAACTAGTATTTTAGGATGGATGGAGTACTTTAAAACCACACACTCTAGATCATTGTATTGATGAGGACCAAATAAGTTTCAACCTGAGCTAAAACCACCCAGTTAGTAGAAAGAAGCTCTATACCTATGGTGGGATCTAATTCTTACAGACAGTTTTGGTTATCGAACACCAGTGAAATAAAATGGGGGCCCGATTCAAGGAACCGCCAGTGGAAACATGTTTTTACTGGTGGTTTTCCTAAGAAAACCACATGTGCTTTCTTAAGAAAACCACGAGTAGAAAACATATTTGTACTAAAAGTTTCTTAACAAAACACCAGTAAAAATGCACGATTTGCACTAGTGGTTTTCTTAAGAAACCTGTTGGGGGCCTTCTATCGAAGCTCCTCAAAACAGAAACTATCAATTGTATCTATGTCTATTTCAGGTATTCCAAAGTGATAATGAAGCACACCTTCATTCTGGACCTTCACTTAAATCGCTCATGTGAACAACGAAGCTAAAAGCTTCGGCTCTATGATTAAGGCGAGTGCCAACAAGTCAATAAAGAAGAAGGGGAAGAAAACATGAAGGCTTGATCATCATGTCTACGAAACAAATGATGATGATACCCCCTAGAAATTTCGTCGTTTGTATGTATAGGAGTTGAGGGTATATTTGTAAGTTTGTACAAAGATGTACTGTGAGTCGCCACTATAAATAGTTGCATAGTGCCATGCATGTGGGGTACCCCCTTTTTCGATTAAAATCTTATTCGCTCTGCCTACGAAGTTATATTTTATTCGTATCTTTACTTCATACTTAATGTGGCATGCTTGATGTACTGTGAGTTCGTACGAAGTTGTATTTCCTACGAAGTTATATTTACTCAAAGGTCTTCCTAATCTCATAGCCTCTTTCCTCTAATCTCTCTTTCGAAGTGATTAAGGAAACGAAGGTCTCTCACCACTAATTGTGTTGTCCTAGTGCCCCTACATGTCATGTGTTTAGGTTTACCTTGCAATGTTTATAACTCGATTCGAATCATCTTATTCTCGCAGGTAATAAGTCTACTTGATCCATTGTACTGCATTGAGTAATAAGTGGAAATGAGGTTACTGGAAAAAGATGTTGATTGGCATCATGTTTGATACCATGTATGGATAGCTAAGTGCTCACCTAGTATAAAAGTGTTATTCTAGAACTTGGATAAGCTAAAACTTGATTTTAGACTCAGCTAGTGCTTTCGGCAAACCAAACCCCTCAGCCAAACAACTTCATGGTCTAGAGGTAGAGGAGTAGACTCCTCACACCCAGTAAGTCTAGCTGAGTATTAGTATACTCAGCCTTACTTGTGGCATAATTTTTATAGGTACTTCCTTGGAGGACATGGTTTCTGGTTTGACTTGGTCATCCACCCTGCCACATGGTTGGATAGTCGAGTGGAACCTTGCCTTAGCAGGAGAGGATCTTGTGGAGTGATTGGCCAGGCTTCGCCAGACTCCTTTTTATTTGGCGTTAGTCATTTTCCGTTGCAATGTGAAACAATGGTTTACTATTTTCGAACTCCGATGATGTAATAACCCTAAGTTCTTATTTAATCTGTGGTATTATGATTTATTGTATTTCTATGTGTCTCACCTTTGAGTGAGCCAATGGTACTCAATCCTTGGTAAGTGGCTTTATAACACTAGATCTAAGGGATTGATCGTTTATTTCGATTTAAGTGTGTCATTACCTTTAAGGCAAGAATTAGACACTTAAGCTGGAATAATCTAGTCGGTTCCGCCACAGTGGAGGTTCTGGATCCATTCATAGACGGTTCCCAATAGCTTCCACGTGGTTAGCTGGATAAGCATGCACAGGAAAAACACTCTCGCCCGAGGTAATCTGATCGTGGACCGTTCGGGCTACACCCATGGACAGTCCGGTGAATGGACCATCTGTCTGTCCCTAGGTGCCACATATGGTGCTCAACAACGACGTTAATCAAGGTATAAGGTACTACAAGTGTTTCTGTGTATGGGTAAGTTTATTCTCTTTCATGTTGGATCTGTGAATGTGTTCTTTTAGAAGATTTTGTCTTTGGTTCGATGTAGTCTAGTGGATGTGGTTTCTAGGTGTGTGTTGGGGGCCTTTGTCTTTTGAAGGTCCTCAAAAACACAAGTTAACCACTATTCCAATACATCTCTAAGTGTCGCAGGTGCTTCGGCAGTACCCATCATTAGAATAAATCAAGAAAAGGATGAGGGCATTAGCTTCGGCATAATGATACAAGAAGACGATGACAGAAGTTAAACAAGGCTAGAAGAAGGTGTTCAAAAGATTCTATTGTCAAGATGATAAAAATAGAAGACAATGCTACCCTTGTGTCATTTATAAATCATATGCACAAGCTTTATGGACATATTTGTAATTTCATGCGAAGCTGTACCTCTCCCCTATAAATAGATGAATGGTATCATGCATAGCGACATCTTTTTTCTAGGAGAAGGGGAAGGAAAAGAACTCTCGTTTGTTTAGTTACTAAGACTACCTTCAAGCCCTCATTTGTGTAAAGCCGAAGGTATGCTTGTGAACGTTTATTATATTGTAAGGAATGAAATTTGAGATGGATATACAGATAAATCAGATTTATCTTTTACTATTCACACTTTCTATTATGATTAAAAGATGCACAAGTTTTTTGTTTGTCACTTTCTTCCTCCATATAACCTTCGAATCAAGGTTAAATTGAGGAAGGAGCATGCAATGTGTTAATTCATGTCTTTGACATTCCGAAGTGTCAGTCACTATCTTTGTCCTAAAGCTATTATCCTGAAGAAATAATACTACAAGGACGAAGATCCCTACTATTTAACACTGTGTTGCCTTGTTTTTGGTTCTATACAACAATCAAAAGCATGCGACCAACATTATCACCCACCTTCGGTGAACTCATTTACGACCATGAGCTGCATCGTCATGCCACGAAAACAAATGACGACACCTGGTCCCATCCTCACACCATTGGTTCCAAACCAAGATGGAGTTCTCTTGAGAGAGCACAAAGTCAGAAAAGGAAGACCACCAGTCCAACTCCACAAGATGACACATTGGACCATGAGATCAGTAATCTTGAAGCCATCCATCAGCAAGTTGAAAAACAAAAAGAAAAGATGCTTCGGCTTTCTGAACTACAGAAGAAGATTGATGATTGTAAGGAAAATGGACCCCAACCCATTTGTCTAAAGAATTTTGGTGTTTGCTGATCAACATAACCTGTGGACTAATGTGTTTGCTAGTGTTTGTGTTTGTAGTTCACAGAATGCAAAGAGGATTGGACTGAGGCATTGACGATGCAACACCTCAAAAGAAGACCTAAAAGATGCATAGAAGTCCAGGACTTGAGAACGAAAGAAGCCCAAGGAAATAGTGAAGAAATCCATGAAGAGGGCAGTCAACCAACGCTCTGGTGGCATACTGGACGGTGAACACTACCTGTCTGGTGTGCACCGGACTGTCCGGTATGTGACCGGACAGTCTGAGTAGAGAGGCCCGTAACCAGGGACTCTTGGGCACTTTAGCACCCGACTGATCGGTGTGCATCTGACAGTCCGCCAACGATCAGATCCAACAGTCGACTGCTACAGACCTCAACGGTCAACTGATGTGGCCAGGGCACAGAATTGTCCGGTGCGCCCGACGGTCGACAGAGCAGTCAGCTTTCTAGCCAACGTCTATATTTGTGGGGAGGTTATAAATACCCCTCCAACCAGCCATTTGAAGGTGTGGGAGCCCAAACAATATACCAAGACATACTGTAGACACTTCCAAGTGCTCAAACACCCAAGTGCTTAATAGAATCACTCGGTGATTAGCTTAGGTGCTTTGCGAAGTGCTTAGATTAGTTAGACCGCTTATGCGTTTTCTCTAGGTGAATCCTAGTTAGTTGAGTGAGTTTAAAAAAACCACACAACCCCTCGGCTCTTGCGTGAGCCATTTAATTGTACCGAGTAGGACGAGAGTCTTGTGAGACCGTGATAACCGAGTTTCTGTCGCGGCGGCCACCATGTATCGGAGGAAACAAGTCCCGTGTCGTTTCGGACGGAAGCTCGATAGTGGAGACAACGGGGAGCATCCGAGAGGAGCCGGAAGCGGAGCACCACTTGCGGGTGGAGAAGGTCCACGGCTCTCTACGGAGTTACTCGTCCGTGGTGCTTGGCCCTCACGTGGGCTACCCTTTGCGTAGGGGCACCGACGAGGATTAGTCGGACCTTGCGTGGTTCCTGATACCGCGGTAAAAATACTTGTGTCATCCATGAGAGTTTGCATCTCTACCCTTGCTCTTTACCTTCCGCATTTATATTAAGTTTTTAAGTTTCAATCTCTCCTTTCTAGTTAGATTATTTAGGATTGAAGCATAGGCTTTGCGGTAGAGATAGCAACACTTAGACAAAACCTAGTTTGCATATTCTAGATTGTTTATTTGCATAGGTTTTGCTCTAGGGATTTAATTGTGGCCTAGTTTAGAGAATAGTTTTTAGAAGTCTAATTCACCCTCCTCTTAGGCATCACCATTTCCTACAAGTGGTATCAGAGCCCGGTTTGGCTCATTTGAAATGTTTTAGCTTCACCGCTAATCGAGCCGACACTCTTTAAAGGAAGGAGATGGATTCCCATAGGCCACCACACTTTGACGACACTAAGTCCTCATATAATAGTGCTAGAATGACTTGTTACCTAAAAGCCGTTGATCTAGGTGTTTGGAGAGTCACTCGTGACAGGATGAAACCACCTAAGAATCTCGAGAAGCTCACCACGAGTGAGGAAAAAGAAATTCATTTAAAAGCTAGAGCCAAAAATTGCTTGCATGAGTCTCCTAGCATGTAAATTTTCAATCAAGCTTTTATATTAAAAATACCTAATGTGATCTGGCTAAAATTGCATGAGCTCCATGACGGCACATCTAATATCCGTGAGCAAAAACATTGCCTAGTCTTAAATGGTTACAATTATTTTGCCATGACATAAAATGAGCTTGTTAGAGACATGTATTCTCTGTTGAATCTAATAATCAATGAGCTTAATTCTATTGGTATTAATAAGCTAGGTGATGCAGACATTGTGAGGAAGATTATCTCCGTGCTACCACAAGAAAAATATGGGAGCATCATCACCATCCTTCACAACATGGAGGACTTGAGCCAAATGACCCCGACGATTGTGATTGGAAAATTACGGCATTTGAGATGTCACGAAAGATGGGTCAAGAGGAGCCAACTTCTTCAAGGCCATATGCTTTTGCATATGATGAAAAGAAGAAAGGCAAGAAGAAGGCTCCCACTCCAAGCTACTCAAGTGAAGAAGAGGAAGAATAAGAAAGTGACGGCGATGAAAATGATCAACCCTCAACATCATCCTCCGAGGACGAAGAAATAGTCCACCGCGTTGGAAAGGTAATGAGGATGATTCACAAGATTAATCTAATGGGTGTGCCTCTGCAGGTCGAGGATCTTCTCTTTAACATTGACAGGAAAAATCAAAGAAAGAGAGGATGCTTCGCATGCAGGAAGATGGGCCACTTCAGGGATAACTGTCTAATATGTCCGAACCCACAAAGAGGAGGAGCAAAGGCAAGGTGCTTACGAGTGTAAAAACTTGGGATGATTCTTTAAGCAAATATGATCCTCCAAGGGCTCGTAGCCACCGCTCTTCATCACCCTCTTCACGGTCATCATACAAATGCCTTATGGCAAGAGGTAAAACAAGTATCCCATCCTCTAGTGATGATAGTGATAATGAATGTGATGATGAGGGAAAGCCCTCCTTTGATGAACTTGTCATGTCGTTAAATTCTTTGAGGATGTTTGCACTAAATGAAAGGCTCAGCTTAATACATTGGTAAACAAGTTGCTTAGCTTTCAAAATGATTAAAAATGTTTGCTAGAAAAATTTGAAACATTTCCAAATTTGAATTGTGTGCTAACAACTAAAATTGAGCAATTAGAGTCTAATGCTCCATCCTCAACTGTCGATGAAAGCCTTGTCAAAAAGAATGAAAAACTTAAGGCTAAATTAGCTAGCTCTCAAGAAGCCATTGAAAACTTGCTAGAGAAAATGGAAATTCTTAACATACATAATAATGAGCTAACTACTAGGCTAGAAAACATCGGTTGCACCACATGAGCATCTTTAGTTGAAATTCCTAAAATTATTAAGAAAGATGCTTCTAGTTCTTGCTTTGATTTAATTGATGATTCTAATCCCTGCAATCAAGTTCTTGTTAAGAATGCTGTTATAGAAACATGTTCGGATAAGATTGCAATGGAGAATGAGCAATTAAAGTAAGAGGTGGCTCACCTAGGCAAGGCTTTGTATGATAAGAAAGGCAAAGCCAAACAAATCTAAACCCCTTAGGATAATGCCGTTGTGGGAGTGAACAAGCTTGTGGAGGGAGAAATTGTGATTTGTAGGCTATGCCACAAGGAAAACCACAAGTCTTACCAATGTAAGGCGAAGACCGGGGATAAGCCAAAGCAAAAGCCAACAAGAAAATTTCCAACACCTACATAAACAAGGTGGACAAAAAGGCCACTACACCATATTTGATCAAGAAGAAAAAGAACCGAAAGGTGATAGCAATCAAGGCTAACAAAGCAAGCCAACAAATGAAAGGGGGCCAAACGCATCTGGGTGCCAAAGGAGATTATCTCAACTATGGAAAGCACCAAGAAGGTTTGGATCCCAAGAGGGAAGTGAGAAGTCCGAAGGACTTCGAGGAATTTGGAGACTTGGCAAAATTGGGATGTATATCATGGGATGCATCATATTGGATCAAGTCTATTGCCAAGTGAGTTAGTGAATACTTTGGACCCAAATTCCCCACCTATGACTAAGGTAACTAGATTTATTGTATTTCTTATTTTTAGATATGCGTATCTATTCTCTTGTATCCAATTTTTATCTTACATGCCTAGTTTTACATGTGGTATTTACTTTAGATCAGATTTGCATGCTTACTAGGTCATATGGTAGGAATGCTCGTATTCAATTCATATTCTTGAGCAAACCTACATGGCTTAGAATGTTTAGTTAAGCCTGACACATAGCTTATTTAACATTCCTAAATAAAAGACACTAATGCTTCAAAGTTTCTATCCTACTAGTGGTATTCTCCAAGTAGTGTCATTTTGACTTATATGTGCAATTACTCGGATTATAGATAATTTTCCCCTCTTGATCTCGAAATCAAAGTGCATGTCTCCTACAAGTATTCAAAACTTGTATGCATATCTTTAGAATGAGGTTACTCTATAATCTAAGTCTTTGAGACTAAATCCTATTTTCAAGTCTATTATATGTAATAGTCTCATTAAAGGAAAATGGAGTCCTCGAAAAAAGACAATAAGCTTCCACTGCAAATCTACAAGAATTTTCAAAATCTTCAGTTGGTTCCACAAGTGGTTTTATTCACAATTGGTATCATTTACATGTGTTCTCCAGATTTTTATTAGACTATATTTCATATCTTATGCTTCCCATGTTGCTAAAAAAGCATATGTTGTTAAATATATCTTTTACCTATCCATAGGGGGAGTTAGTCTAATCAAATCATGTCTTGTCCCTCTCTCTCATGTGCTTTTCCTAAGTAGAGGATCTCTAACAGGGGGAGTATATCTTCATATATGACAATGGGGGGAGAATATTCTTTCAAAGGGGGAGAACACTCTCTTAGAGGGAGTAATCTTTTAGAGGGCAAGTCTTTTTGCTTCGTATATGCTTTTAATGTCTTCCTTTTAGGTGTTTGATTCCAAAGGGGGAGAAGTCTTAGGGACCAAAGCAACTCAAAGTATATCAAACACCAAACACCACTCAATTTTAAAAATTTAAAAATCTTGAACTTACAAGTGGTTTTGGTTCTATAAGTATCTTTGGTCTAAAATAGGAACTATGTGGGCAGCGGCCTCAACACTGACTTGGTTAACCCTGGCAATGTTGAATCCCTTGCCAGGAGTCTGTTGCTTGTTTTGAGCTGGTGCACTGGAATTCCCCACCAGACAAACAATAGCATAATTCCCAATCTGACTGCACTTGAAGCATGTAGGGCATGTCTTCTGTCTTGTAGGCCTCGTCGGGGTGCCAGTGGGGGCAGCCTGACGAGTGTGGGGTGTCTATGGAGTCCCCTGTGGAGCGTACAGAGCTGGGCGTGGTCCTCCTCCTGGACGAGCTGGTGTACCCTGGGGTGGCACATAGCGAGGGCGAATACTGCTGCTACCCTGCCCCTGGGTAATGGCCTTCCGCTTCATGTCACTCAGTTGAACCCGCTTGTGTTCAATAGCTAGAGCTTTATCAAGGAGCCTCTGAAATGATGGGAATGTATGAGCAACCAGTGCATACTGTAGTGGCCCATTGAGTCCTTCTCTAAAGTGCTCTTGCTTTCTTTCATCATCAGCCACCTCATCAGGAGCATATCTTGATAGCTAAATGAATCTGTCATGGTACTCGCTGACAGACATGTTGCCTTGCTTCAATGATAGAAATTCCTTCTTTTTAATCTTCAGCAGTCCAGCAGGAATGTGGTAGTTTCTGAACTGTGTGGTGAATTCCGCCCAAGTAATAGTGTCAGCAGCATCATGGGCACCAACATAGGAATCCCACTAATCAGTTAGACGACCAGAAGCGTAGAGAACCTTCTCCAGGTTAGAGCATTGGACAATGTTTAACATCTTCTCCACTGACTTCAACCAGTCATCGGCGTGCAGAGGATCTAGAGAACTGGCGAAGGTAGGCGGCTTGTGGCTCATAAATTTCCGGTGCTTGTCCCAGGGTGGAAGTGGTGGTGGAGGTGGTGGCAATGGGACTTGCAGCTGTCGCCCCATCCTCTCCTAACGCATCTCCTCTCTCTCTTGGCGCATCTCCTGACGCTCATGTCGCATCTGCGCATGCATATCTGCCATAGTATCAGCTATCTGTTGCATCATCTGCATCTGGGCTGCAACTACTGGATCAGTTCCGGCAGGTGGAGGATTTGGAGGATTCATCTCTTCTTCTTGTTGTTGTCTAAGTACCCTCCAGTTGTGTGGATTGGCGGGTAGATCAATTCCTCCTCCCTTCCTGGTATTGACCATTTGGGTTAGAAATACATGGTAAGATAGAATTGTAGAATAGACGGGTAATTATGAGGTAGACTCTTTTGGAGGTTTTATTAACTAAGTGGATTAGTATGACACCTACTCATACTAATTACCTTATGGTGGTACATGCTAGAATGCCCTGCTATACTGATTCAATTAATCAAAGAAGAAAATCAAGCATTTACCATAAGAACAAACATCCAATTATTCTAAGTAGAGAAAATAATTTTTAATTTCGTCTTGGGTCTCCTATCTCTTTAAAGGGTCATGGATGTAGGATTCCAAAGTGTGAAATCCTCCTTATCTTAGAATAGAAAAGGTAAGAATGATCAGAGTAGAACAGTAGAAGGTGGGACAGGATCAAGATAAGTATAGAAAGAATCAGAGTAAGGTAAGTAGGTAATGGTTTGTCCAGATCTATGTAGGTTTTGTCCTATAGTCAACATTTGCTCCAATACTACTTCTATCACACCCAGATTTAAGGGATAAAGCCGGGTGCGTCTCATATGTGCGCCAAGGAAGAACAACACATATAATAATAGTGCATAGAGATAAATGTCATAAATATCATAAATGAACTTATTACATAGCGAAATTCTTAAAAAATAAATGATAAATATAAAACAAACTAAATATTGTTTCTCTGGCGCCACAAAGCTGACTAAGACGCCACCTAGATCAAGTCGAACTCCTCTTTGTGCGGCTCCTCTTCGACCACCTAATCTTCACCTGTGGGGGGTTTATATATCACAAGAGTGAGCTTACAAAAGATCATAGCTCAACAAGTTGTGGGGCATAATGTGCATGAACTCACCAAAGGTGGGAGTTCATGTGAAGTGTAAGGCTGATCAACAAAATAAAGGTTGAAGCTGAGCGTTGCTTTTATAAGTTGGTCAAAGGTTTATTAGCAGTTACTAAGTGTAAGTAAATATCAAACCATAGTAATAGTAAATAAAAGTAATAATAAATAATCCCAATGCGATGCAAATGACAAATTGAATTTAATTCCATAAATTAATCATGTGAGGGTCCGAGCTGCTCATGACCGTGAGCATGGCTAGTATACCAGTTTTACACTCTGCAGACGTTGCGCATCTTTACCCACAAGTCATGTTACCCATCTACCAAGGGATCATGAATCCCATATACCTCTACCAAGGAAGCGAGGCAGGGTAACACTACGAGGCCTTTACAAAGTTCCACTAGCTTCTGAAAACCCGTTACAGTTTCTATGAAGCTCCAATGCAGGGACCACTCGCCTGACCGCCATCGCAGCAAAATCAACCCAAGGGCCTCCCCACACTGACCACTGCACTACTGCCCTTGCCCCTATCGGGTAAGGTAGTCCTCCACTAGCTTTCCTAGTAAGTCAGCCAAGGGCGTCCTGTACCACCCTTGTTGTAGCACTGTTTTCCCGGGTGGTCGCTCCATGATCCAATTAACATAATGATCTTATCATGAACAGTAAATAACAAGCTGATACTAAAGGTGTGATCATGAATAATGTATATCTCCATACCCAAAACCACATAAAACAATAGCAAGTACTACCCAAAAAGTTCAGTGGAATCAAGGTATAAAAATAGTCAAACTAGGGTAACCTAAAGGGTCCTATCAAAATTAACCGATGCAGATCATTATGATTAATAAGAACATGACTAGGTAAAAAGAAGTGATCAAGGGCACAACTTGCCTTCAACGAGCTTCTGCTTAGCAGTCTCCACCTGCTGAACCCCTGGATCCTCAGTGGCTGGCTCGTCTACTCGCATCAATACAAACAAAAATGGTATAACAAAATTAACATCACACCAAACAATAGAACAGAATGGATGATAATATTCTACGCTGCATAACGAGATTGTAGGAACAAGAATCACTAAATTCGGAGTTACGGTTATTAAGTTATAAATTTCTGAAGTTATTAAGCACCTAGAATAGATTAATTCAAATGAACAATTTTAATTCAAGTTTCATGGCTAAACAGAGCTACTAGTTGGTAGACAATTTTATTACAAAATTAATGCCACTAGAATGGATCAATTTGGAGCTAAAATGAATTAAATATGATTTATACAAGTTTCTAGAATTATTTTTGTATTAAAAATAAAATTCTAATATTAATTATATGGTTTTCTCTGTTCTCTAGGCTGCGCGTCAAAAACAGAGAAACCCAGGGGCTAAACTATAAAACTTCCCCGATTCAGTGAGCGCCCGGGTGGACGGTGGGTTTATTCACCGAAACCCGAGGGGATCTTTAGAAATTGTGACGGATGAAAGGGGTACAGGCTGCACTACACCGCACGATCACCAATGGACGACCCAGATTAATCCGGTCATACCACGAAGCGGTACGCGCCAGGGGCCATAGGATTTGAGATCCACGGCATAGATTTTAATTAGCTATGATCTAATCACGTCCATCGGATCAGAATCCAACGATGCATGATCAATTGACCAAAACGCTACTGAAGTTATGATCCTAACCGCTGATCGCTCATCCAATGGCCAAAAGTTTTACCCCCCAACCCTGATCAGTCCGCGACGGCGCATAGGCCACCAGCGGTGGTGCCATCGCCAGCGAACATGCACCGAGGCATCCAAGCTCCAAACTTCTAACTGGACGCATATACACGAAGAGGCAAGCTAGATGAGCAGTCTGCGGGTTTCTTACCGGCTACCGTGGAGCAACACTAGCCGACCACGTGGTGTGGCGGACGACGGACTCCGGCGTGGAACTCCGGTGTCGCCACAAGCCCTTTTCTTTTCTCCAGTTCTTCAGTCATCACCGTCGAGTCACAGTGAGGCTTCCTAGGTCAGCACCGAGGTCAACATGGCGAAGGAAGCGAGAATCGTCGATGGCAGATCAATTCTAATTGAGTCTGGCGGTGGTGTGTGGTGTGGTGTTTAACGGTGGCGACCGGACTCTAGCACGGGTAGGTCACAGCCACAGAGACTCCTTTCCGGAGTTTTATCCCCAGGTTGAGGGATTCCGGGACCCGATTCCTGGCTATTTCGCGCAACCGTTTCAACGGCCCTCGTGACGGGGAAGGGGACGATCCAATGGTGGGGCCCAGGGTACAACAAAGGAGAAATGAGGCAGGAGGCTAACATGTGGGGTCCACCAGGCGGCGGGTGAGGGTGCGACAGAGGAGTAGCCGGGCCACGCGGAGAAACCTTTAGGTGGGCCGGTCAACCAGAATTTGGCCCACGCGACAGATTCTAGTTTTTATTCTTTTATATTTCCTTTTATTTTTTTACTTTTTGAATCCCAATTTGAAATTCAAATTTGTGGTGAATCTGTCCTCAATTAAATGTATAGTTTGAAAATACTAGTGTGGAAGGAATTTATTCTTATTTTTATTTTATATTATGTAGGATTGTCTCCTCTTTTTAGGTTATTTTCCAATTTTCTAAATTGAACATTTTTTGTTGAACCCTAATTTGATAATTAACGTGCTCCTAGTAACATGGCTAGTATTTAATGCACAACACAAACTCCACTATGAGGCATAGATTATTTTTGGTATTATTAATTAATTGTTCACTTTAAATAAGGGTATTCACATGTTGTAATGAGTAGATGGCAACACATGTAATGAGACATACTCTTTTCACATTATTTATAATTTGGGTCGTACAACATACCAAGGATCAGGTGTATACTGCTTTCTTCTAATACTATAGGGGTAGCCCAGAATTGTCTTCCCATAATTGTCAAGGTTAATCTGTTGGTCATATAATTTGCTTCGACATGCCTTTTAGGGGTAATTACTACTAGTGGCTTTTGCATATTTTGCAGTGGTAACTTATTTGTGTTGGCATATCGAGCAGAAATAAATGAATGTGTAGCACCAGAATCAAATAGTATTGTTGCAGGAATTGCATTAATATAAAACATACCAATCACGATGTTAGCTCCGTCTACGGTAGCATCAATACTGACTTGATTAACCCTGGCAATGCTGAATCCCTTGCTAGAACCTTGAGTCTGCTACTTGTTTTGGATGGGGTACTAGCAATCCTCTATGGGCATACATTAGCATAATGCCCAACCTAACCACACTTGTAGCATGTGGTGCCTACACTCTATACTGCGAATCTTGCCGGGGTGCCAGTGGCGGCAGCCTGACGAGTCTGTGGAGTCTATGGAGTCCACACTGTGGTGCAAACTGAGCTAGGCGCTGACCTTCTCCAGTATGAGTCAGTATACCCTAGGGTGGAACATAGCAAGGACGAACGCTACTACTCCCCTGACCCTAGGTGATCGCCTTCCTCTTCATAT
The DNA here is from genome assembly GCA_029449295.1 of Zea luxurians. Taxonomy (NCBI): domain Eukaryota; kingdom Viridiplantae; phylum Streptophyta; class Magnoliopsida; order Poales; family Poaceae; genus Zea; species Zea luxurians. Next base: position 11,320,544 of record JAOPSE010000002.1, read on the forward strand.
CCCCTAGATGAACACGCTTGTGTTCAATAGCTAGGAACTTGTCAAGAAGCCTCTAAAACGACGGAAAGGTATGATCCACCAGAGCATACTGCAGTGGTCCATTAAGTCCTTCAATGAAGTGTTCCTGCTTCCTTTCATCCTCAGCCACTTCATCTAGTACATATCTTGATAATTGAATAAATCTGTCGTGGTACTCACTGACTGACATGCTGCCCTGCTTCAGTGACAGATATTCCTTCTTCTTTATCTTCATCAGTCCAGTAGGAATGTGATAGTTTCTAAACTGAGTAGCAAATTCTGCCCAAATGATAGTATCAGCAGCGTCATGGGCAGCAGTGTAAGAATCCCACCAATCGGCGGCAGGACCAATAAGACGACCAAAAGCATAAATAACCTTCTCCCGGTCAAAGCACTGAGCAATAATCAGCATCTTCTCCACTGACTTCAGCCAATCATCAGTATGTAGATGATCTGGAGAGCTAGCGAACGTCAGTGGCTTGTGGCTCATGAACTCCCGGTACTTGTTTGTAACACCTCAAAAAAACCATCATCTAAAAATAATATATTTAGAATATTAGTAGCAGTAATAGTAAAGAATTTTTCTTCAAGTGTTTGATTTTATTTACCTTTAGAATAATTTTTGGTTGCTTATATTTGATTTATGGTTGTTTCGTAGAATTTCTTTTATATTGAAAGTCCAAGTAATTAATACAAAAACCTTGGTCCAAAAATTAGTATTTTAGTTATAAATAATTTTGGTATAATTATTATGATTTTTAGAAATATTTAAAAATATATTTATTTATATTTCCAATGAAAAAAAGAAAAAAATAATACAGAAACCCTAGCCGTCGGCTGTTTCGGCCCACCAGGGCCCAACCAGCCGCCGCGCCACCTCCTTCCTCCACTCCCTGTCTCCCTCTCACTTGTAGGCGGGGCCCACCCTGGCCTCCTTCTCCCTCCTCGTGTCGCGCCGTCGCCGGTGTGCGCATGCACCACCGCCGCGCCGACTGTAACACCCTGAATTTGGGGGTATAAAATTTCTTTGCTCATATTCACAAATTCAGGTGTTACTTCTCTTTTCACACCCTTCCCAATCCCCTCTTTCTCTTTTTTATATAGAAGAAAAGGGGCTATTTACTTTGTGTAATTAAAGTTTATTAGACTAAAACACCAAGGGGTATGAATTGTTGCATCATGTTGAACCCTAAATTCCACTTTTGTTTGGTGCATAATACTTGGAAGTGATATTTTGAATTTGTGGCCTATTTAGATTTGAATCAAATAGAGTAAATAAAAAGAAAAGGGAAAACAAATGCCAGAATAAAAGAAAAAGGAAAGAAGCCCACACCCCCGCCCCCCTCGGCCTTTCAGCCCATCTGGCCCATCCCGCACGCGCGCCTTCCTCCCCCCTCTTCTCTCTCTGCCCTGGCGGGCCCACCCGTCAGCGCAGCCGCTTTCCCCCTCCGCGCGCGCCCGCTTCCCCCGCTCTCTCTGCTCGCGGGCCCGGGCTGTCAGCTCCGCCGTCTCCGCGTAACCGCCGCCCCGAGCCGCGCGTGCCGCGGACTCCGCGCCCACGTCGCGCGTGGAGCTCGCAACCACCTCGCCCTCGGCCACTTGAGCCCAGAACCTCGCTCGCCATCTCCCCCTCCCTCATTTGCGCACCTGCAGGCCTCCCTCCCATCTCCCCCTCGCTGCTCACACGCCAAAGCGCCGCCGCCATTAACCACCGCCGCCCGAGCCCGTTTTTCCGTCGCCGTTGGAGCTCCGCCGTGCCTTCTGCCACGGTGAGCTTCGCCCCGACGTCCGCAACCCGGGACACACCCCAATTTTCCCTCTCCCTCCCCGAATTCCTCTGCCCGCGCTCATCCGCCGTTCTCTGCGCAGCCGCCGAGGTCCGCCACCGTCGACCCGGGCCGTCGCCGTGCCCTCGTCGCAACCGAGGAGTCCCCGAAGCTCGCCTTGAGGTAAGGAACCTCCGCCCGCCCTCTCTCTTCCTTTTTTTGCTCCCCGCTGCGTTTAATTTCTCACCGGAGTCCTTTGGCGCCGCCGTCGAGCCACTTCGCCGTGGACCACCCTCCTCCGGTGCCCCTGCCCCGACCTAGTCCCCACCAAAAGGTTCCCCGCGCCCTCCCCAACCTCCCCGGCCATTCAGGTCGCCCCAAGGACCCGCAGGGCCCCCGCGCCCCTCGTCTCCGGCGAGTTCTCCGCCGCGGGACGGGCGCCGTCGCCTCTGCTGGCCAGAGGAGAAGACAGAAGCCGGCCAACCAATCCCCGCCGTCTATCCCAGATCGAACGGCCCTGCTTCAAATAGGCCGAGTCCAATCCTAGCCGTCCGCCTAAGATCCAACGGCCCAGAGCCGTTTCCCCCGCGCCCCGCCTCCCTGCCAATTGGGCCCCGCCTGTCAGCCCGCCGCCCCGCGCTGCCCGCCTGGCCCCGCCTGTCAGCCAGCACCCTGCGCCCGCTCTGCTCGCTGGCCCCGCCTGTCAGCCGCTCACGCCGCCGCGCGCTCGCGCGCCCGCCCGCGATCTAATCTCGGGCGTTGATCCGAGATCCAACGGCTATAAAAGCCCGATACCCCTTCGCCCGCGCAAATTCTTAAAGAGACCCCCGGTTTTCTGTAAATTGACCCGCCGTCCCTGGATCTTCGCAGTTAGGTCCTCGGACCTTTTATTTAATCCAAAATAAGTATTTAAGGCATATTTTTAATCCCTAATCTTGTAAAATTCATAACTTTGTCATATGAACTCCAAATTAGGTGCTTCAAATTGCAAAATGTTCATAATATTATTATCTATCTGTTTAAGCAATGTTTCCCTGCTGTTTCTATGTCCCAATTAATAGTTGATCATTAGGGTAAAATTAATGTTATGGGAACCCTATTTGAGATAAATAAAAGATAGTAGACTTTAATAAAAGTTGGAGCACTTAAGTTTATGGACTTAACACTATGTAATGATTTAACCCCCACCACTGACTTAGATCTGATTAGTGGATAGTGAATCACTTGGTATAGTCCTCCACCCTAGACCTAGGGAATACTAGAGTACCAATCCTTTTCTATTGTGAACTTGTGATCTCTCTGCTGCATATGTTTGGTATATTGCTTTTGTTTGTTACTTCCCAAGTGCATAGTGTGAATGATTACTTTACGTAGACAACGAGCAGTCTATGTTTTCCGAGGAAGTTGCAGAGGAAGTTCCTGATCAACAGTTTGGTGAAGGCAAGTGTACTCTGACCCATTATGTCCTATTCATTTATAACCTACTACCCCGCATTACTTACTTGAAACCTAAGGATTGACTAGCTTTACACTTTACTTTATCCTTGATGACCTTATGGGCTGTTATGGTTAGCATTCTGCTATTGCCTTAACTTAATCAATGAACATGATGTGACTATTTATGATACTGTTATCCTGATGATGTTGATGATCTTGTGATACTCTAGGGGGCTCAGGCTGTTTCATGAGTACCTCTCCGTAAGGACCTGTTCGTTGAGTGACAACCCGGGATAACAGTGCAACCATGAGGGTGAAATGGGATGCCCTTAGCTAATTAATTAGAGGAACTAGAGGTGTAGTTGCTTCGCTGTCGTGCCGTCAATGGGGTCCAGGCATAGTGCTTGCTCTGCCGAGGCTGAGTGCCGAGGTTCTTTCGTTTTGCTTTTGTTAGTCACTCTCCTGCGGGGAGGAGTACTGTGTTTATCAAACTGGAGAAACCTAACGGGCGACTATGACCTCTAGGGAATCTTTGTAAAAGCTACGTAGTGATACCCTGCCGGACCACCTAGGAAGTGATCAATGGGGAGTCATGATCCCCGGGCAAAATGGGAATCACGGCTCATGGGTAAAGTGTGCGACCTCTGCAGAGAGTAGTGAAACTGATATATCAGCCGTGCTCACGGTTAAGAGCAGCCTTGGGATCCTCTTTGATTAGAGATACGGATGGTTCGAGATACAAGGATTATGTTATGGTTTTGGTTCGAATATGATGATGTTGTTCCTCGATGAGGGAATGGTTCATGGGTTGGTTAATGCTAAAATCTGGCTTCTACTAATGATAAATACCTGACCAACTAAAAGCAACTGCTTGAGCCTAACCCCACATAAAGCTAGTCCACTTCAGCCAAACGGGACATTTGCTGAGTACGTTGATGTGTACTCATCCTTGCTTTACCACAAAACACCAGGTTGTCCGCATTGTAACCACTGCTCAGGAGAAGGCGAAGCCGTGGAAGGAGACTTCCAGGAGTTCCAAGACTACGACGAATTCTAGGTGTGGGTTGGCGGCAACCCCCAGTCAGCTGCCTGTGAAGGCCTTATCTTTACTGCGTTTCGCTAGCACTTTGATTTACCTGTTAAGACGATGACTATGTGGATGTCTATGACTCTGTGATGTAATAAGTTAATACTCTCTTAAGTTATTATTCGAGCAATGTGCATTGATATTCATTTATGTAATCGCTGTGTACGTGAGTTCTGATCCTGGCACGTACATAGTTCGCACTTGGTTTGCCTTCCAAAACCGGGTGTGACATAAGTGGTATCAAAGCCGTGCTGACTGTAGGACCGCTGACCTAGAGTAGCACTGGTCGTACTAAGGACTATTGACCTTCCCTCTCACCTTGACCTCTGATGTTACTTCAAAAGTCGGTCACCTCGACCAACCCTATGTTTTACTACATATATATATACTATACTATACCTTGTTAAATTTTTTTTATCTTATTCTGTCTATGGTTTATTCACTTGTCATATTAGTTCTGCTCTTACTCTTATGCTTACGGTGTCTTCTGTAGATGGCTCGTCTTAGACACACTGCACGTAAGTCGGTGATTCCTTTCCTGCCGTCTCGACTTGCGGAGCGTCCTCTGCACCGCACCGTGTCCGGTCAGTCGAGTCACCTGGAGAGACTGCACCACCGCCTGCGTGAGAAGCAGGGACGCCGGCGCCAGCACAGAGAGCAGCAGGGCTCTTCCTCCCCACCCCAGCAAGAGGTGGAGTCCGTGAGGCCCCGTTCCTCTGTTGCCCAGCTGGAGGCGCCCCCTGCACCACCGCGGGACGCCTCGGCTGTTGGAGGAGCTACCGGAGGAGGTCCTGGAGGAGACCCCGACGACGACGACTCAGACCACAGCACAGAGTCTTCTGAGCCGCAGGAGGCGGAAGGATGGGTCGCCCGACCCATCACCCGTGACGCCGCTCGCGGTTGCCACTTCCACGACGCACTCGACACCTTGCTGCGCCAGGCTTTTGACCGGCACACCTGGTCGATCGAGTATCGTTGTGTAGTTTACCAGCACAGTCGCGGGAGGTACCCGGACCGCTGGGAGGCTACCTGCCTAGTTCGCCGTCCGGAGGACAACCTCCGGGGTGCGGAGGCCGTTTCGGAGCACTATTCCATCTCCGAGAGGGACACTGCAGAGGCGGCTATGCAGGACGCAGCACGACGTGCACTCTCCCAGTACTGTTCTTTGTTCGGTGGGGTGGCCGACGGTCTTAACCTTCGGTACTACCCCCGCCGCCCTACTGGCAGCACGGTGAGTGTGGTTGTCTCACCTGTTGGAGAGGCTAACCCTAGGTTGAGCAGCACAGTCAACCTAGCCGCAGTGCTTAACACTGAGCTGGATCACTCTTTGGACGAGCTGAGCAGGGCTCGAACGGAGATTGCGGAGTTGCGTGCTGAGCTGGCAGAGCGCCATCACCAGGAGGGTGGTTCTCCCGCTCCTGTTGGGACTCAGCACCCTTACCGCTCGCCGCCACGTGGTCACCACACTTATGGTTCCCCTGCCTGTAAGACCAGGATAGATCTGGATCCTTAGATCGTTAGCGTCGAAGTTTGTAATAATTCTTAAGTCAGATGTCTCAGTCTTAGATAGTTAGTTTAGTTTGCTTATCAGTTGCTTCCATTTAGTTAGTTTGCTTATCAGTTGCTTGCATGCTTGTTATGATGAACTTGTGCTGGATTTGAATCTTTGTAATGACTGTAGCCAACATGTGGGTTTCCCCTGCAGTTTGGCCTAGCTATAATGTTAATAAAGTCAGTTATTTAGTTGGGAAGCCATTTACTTCTACTTTCCTTTTTATCTGAGAAGCTGTGTTGAATCGTAATGAGGATCAGTGAAGCTCTTTGTTCACTCAGTGTCATGAAGAATTATGTATTCTCTTTTCTTATGCTGGAGGGTTGTAAGATCAACGCTGATGTATGAATGTCTTCCACAGATGTCTGACAACAGGCGCTGATGCAACAGGCGTGCTCAGCAAGAGCAGCATGACCAGCAGGAGGAACAACAGAGGCAGCCTCCCCCGCCACCCCCGATGTCAGTGGAGCAGATGTTCTTGATGCAGACTCAGGCAGTGCAGGCCATTGGGCAGACTCTGGCAGCCATGCAGCAGGCTCAACAGCAACCCCAACCCCAGTTGCAAGTGCAGATGCCCCAGATGCCATGGGATAAGCGTGGCGAGTTCATGAAAGGGCACCCTCCTACCTTCGCCCATTCTGCCGACCCCATGGATGCAGAAGACTGGCTGCGCGCAGTGGAAAGAGAACTGCGCACCGCCCAATGCAACGACAGGGAGAAGGTTCTGTATGGCCCCCGTCAGCTAAGGGGAGCAGCCCAGTCCTGGTGGGAGTCCTACCTCGCCACCCATGCTGACCCCGAAGCCATCACCTGGGAAGAATTCAGCGAGAGTTTCCGCAGGTACCATGTGCCAGAGGGACTGATGATCGTGAAGAAGGAGGAGTTTCTGGCTCTGAAGCAGGGACCCCTGTCTGTTAGTGAATACAGAGACAAGTTTCTGCAGCTATCTCGTTATGCACCTGAGGATGTCAACACTGATGCTAAAAGGCAGTACAGGTTCATGAGGGGTTTGGTGGATCCCCTGCATTACCAGCTGATGAATCACACCTTCCCCACCTTCCAGCACCTGATCGATAGGGCAGTTATGACTGAGAAGAAGCGTAAGGATATGGAAGATCGGAAGCGCAAGATGAGTGGACCCCAGACCGGAGGCATCAGCCGTCCACGTTTCTCAGGCAGTTCAACTCAGCAAGGCAGGCCCGGTCACCCACAGGGATATCAGAATCAGAATCAGCGTCCGCATCAGCAGCAGTTACAGAGGCAATTCCCACAACGGCAGCAGTATCGTCAGAACAGCCAGCAAGGAGGGAATCAGTATCAGAAGCAGAACAACCAGGCACCTCGCCTTCCTGCCCCAGCAGCAAACCAGAGCAACCAAGCAGCCCCAGCACAAGGAGGAGGCAGAGGATGCTTCCACTGTGGAGAACAAGGCCACTGGGCGATGCAGTGCCCAAAGAAGATGGCGCAGCAGCAGACCAACCCCAATGCTCCAACAAGGCAAGGTGTACTGCAGCCGACAGCCGGCAATCATAACCAAGCGTACAACCGTGGAAAGGTGAACCACTTGGAGGCCGAAGCGATCCAGGATGCACCAGATGTGGCAGTAGGTATGTTCTCAGTCGAATCTCATCCCACGAAAGTGCTATTTGATACTGGTGCAACTCATTCATTTGTCACTGCAACCTGGGTAGAATTGCATAACATCTCAGTAGAGGCAATGATGCCGCCCATGAGGATTAATTCAGTTGGTGGCAAGGTGTAAACAGATAAAATATGCTCAAATATAAGGGTGGAAATAAGGGGGATAGGATTCCCCAGTGACTTAATAGTAATAGACACCCCTGGGATAGATGTCATTCTAGGGATGAATTGGTTAATGAAGTATGAGGCGAATGTTAGCTGTGACAAGAGGACCGTAACATTGAAGTCCCCGTCAGGAGAAGAGGTAGTGGCCGAGCTAAGGATGCCTAAATCAGCGGAGGGTGTCTGTCACCAGATTTCAGTTGATAGTAAGGAGCCCAACCCGCTCGAGGCTATCAAGGTTGTGTTGGACTTTCCGGACGTATTTCCCGAGGAGCTAACGGGCATGCCACCCGAGAGAAAAGTCGAATTTGCCATAGAGCTTATCCCTGGTACCGCCCCCATTTCCAAAAGAGCCTACCGAGTGTCTGGACCAGAATTGGTGGAACTCAAGAAGCAGATAGATGAGATGTTAGAGAAGGGTTACATCAGACCAAGTACCTCGCCTTGGGCCGCTCCAGTGTTGTTTGTAGAGAAGAAAGATGGTACCAAAAGGATGTGCATAGATTACAGAGCCTTGAATGAAGTCACTGTCAAGAACAAGTACCCCCTGCCAAGGATAGAAGATTTGTTCGACCAGCTCAGAGGTGCCAGCGTATTCTCAAAGATAGATCTGAGGTCAGGCTACCATCAACTCAGAATCCGACCCTCGGACATACCGAAGACAGCATTCATCACCAAGTACGGGTTATATGAATTCACAGTTATGTCCTTTGGTTTGACAAATGCGCCAGCCTTCTTTATGTATCTGATGAACAGTGTGTTCATGGATTATCTGGACAAGTTTGTGGTAGTGTTTATCGATGATATTCTCATATACTCTCGAAGTGAGGAAGATCATGTAGAGCATTTGAAGATGGTATTGCAAAGACTTCGAGAGCATCAGTTGTATGCCAAGCTGGGCAAGTGCGAGTTCTGGATTCATGAAGTCTTATTTCTGGGTCACATCATAAACCAAGATGGGTTGGCAGTGGATCCAAAGAAAGTAGCAGATATCCTAAACTGGAAAGCACCAAAGGATGTTCGTGGGATCAAGAGCTTCATTGGAATGGCTGGGTATTACAGGCGTTTCATCGAAGGCTTCTCAAAGATTGCTAGACCAATGACAGCGTTACTAGCGAAGAAAGTTGAGTTTAAGTGGACCCAAAAGTGTCAGGAAGCATTTGAAGAACTGAAAAATAGATTGACTACAGCTCCGGTGTTAGTCCTGCCTGATGTTCACAAGCCATTCTCAGTGTATTGCGATGCTTCTTACACCGGATTGGGATGTGCGCTAATGCAAGAAGGAAGAGTTGTAGCATATTCATCTCGACAGCTGAAGATCCATGAAAAAAATTATCCCACACATGACCTGGAGTTGGCAGCAGTGGTTCATGCTTTGAAGACCTGGAGACATTACCTGTATGGGCAGAAGTGCGACATCTACACAGATCATAAAAGTCTGAAGTACATATTCACCCAGTCAGAGTTAAACATGAGACAGCGAAGATGGTTGGAATTGATCAAGGACTATGAGTTGGAGATACATTACCATCCGGGCAAAGCCAATGTTGTTGCAGATGCTCTGAGCAGGAAGAGTCAAGTCAATATGTTGGCCACGTACCCAATGCCATATGAGTTAGCCAAGGAGTTCGACAGACTGAGTCTCGGTTTCCTGAATAGTACGCAAGGAGTAACAGTGGAATTAGAGCCCACCCTAGAGCGGGAGATCAAAGAAGGGCAGAAGGATGATGAAAACATCAACAAGATCCGGCAGTTAATCTTAGAAGGAAGAGGCAAAGGCTTTCGAGAGGATGAAGAAGGAGTAATATGGTTCAAGGACCGATTGTGTGTCCCCGACCTCAAACCTATTCGGGAGCTGATCCTAAAGGAAGCTCATGAGACAGCCTACTCCATACACCCGGGAAGTGAAAAGATGTATCAGGATTTAAAAAGGAGGTTTTGGTGGTATGGCATGAAAAGAGAAATCGCGGAATATGTCGCCATCTGTGATAGCTGTCAGAGAACCAAAGCAGAGCATCAAAGGCCCGCCGGATTGTTGCAGCCATTGCGGATTCCTCAGTGGAAGTGGGATGAGATCGGGATGGATTTTATAGTTGGCCTACCTCGTACCCGGGCCGGCTATGATTCCATCTGGGTGGTTGTGGACCGCTTAACAAAGGTGGCCCATTTCATACCTGTGAAGACCACATACACCGGAGCAACGTTAGCTGAGTTATACATGTCACGGATAGTCTGCCTTCATGGTGTGCCGAAGAAGATAGTGTCAGATCGAGGAACGCAGTTCACCTCTCATTTTTGGCAGCAGCTACAAGAAGCTTTGGGCACACATTTGAACTTCAGCTCGGCTTATCATCCGCAGACAGACGGTCAGACTGAAAGAACTAACCAGATCCTAGAAGATATGCTGAGAGCCTGTGCGTTGCAAGACAAGTCAGGATGGGACAAAAGGTTACCTTATGCAGAATTCTCCTACAACAATAGCTATCAGGCTAGCTTGAAGATGTCACCGTTTCAGGCACTCTATGGACGGAGTTGTAGGACTCCGCTGCATTGGGACCAGCCTCGAGAGAGACAGGTGTTTGGCCCCGACATTTTGCTTGAAGCCGAAGAGAATATCAAAATGGTTCGGGAGAACCTGAAGATAGCCCAGTCAAGACAGCGAAGCTATGCGGACCGAAGGAGAAGAGAACTGAGTTTCGAAGTGGGGGATTTCGTCTATCTGAAGGTGTCACCTATCAGGGGAGTCAGAAGGTTCGGAGTTAAAGGCAAGTTAGCACCCCGGTACGTTGGACCATATCAGATTCAAGCAAAGCGTGGAGAAGTGGCTTACCAACTCGACCTACCAGAAAGTTTGTCGGCAGTGCACAACGTGTTCCACGTGTCGCAATTGAAGAAGTGTCTGCGAGTACCAGAAGAACAGTTGCCAGTGGAGGGTTTGGAAGTCCAGGAGGATCTGACATACATAGAGAAGCCAACGCAGATTCTGGAGTTCGCAGACAGAGTCACCCGGAGGAACACCATCAAAATGTGCAAAGTCAGATGGGGTCACCACTCGGAGGAAGAAGCAACCTGGGAACGAGAAGATGATCTGAAGGCCAAATACCCTGAACTCTTTGCTGACCAACCTTGAATCTCGGGGCGAGATTCTTTTAAGGGGGATAGGTTTGTAACACCCTGAATTTGGGGGTATAAAATTTCTTTGCTCATATTCACAAATTCAGGTGTTACTTCTCTTTTCACACCCTTCCCAATCCCCTCTTTCTCTTTTTTATATAGAAGAAAAGGGGCTATTTACTTTGTGTAATTAAAGTTTATTAGACTAAAACTCCAAGGGGTATGAATTGTTGCATCATGTTGAACCCTAAATTCCACTTTTGTTTGGTGCATAATACTTGGAAGTGATATTTTGAATTTGTGGCCTATTTAGATTTGAATCAAATAGAGTAAATAAAAAGAAAAGGGAAAACAAATGCCAGAATAAAAGAAAAAGGAAAGAAGCCCACACCCCCGCCCCCCTCGGCCTTTCGGCCCATCTGGCCCATCCCGCGCGCGTGCCTTCCTCCCCCCTCTTCTCTCTCTGCCCTGGCGGGCCCACCCGTCAGCGCAGCCGCTTTCCCCCTCCGCGCGCGCCCGCTTCCCCCGCTCTCTCTGCTCGCGGGCCCGGGCTGTCAGCTCCGCCGTCTCCGTGTAACCGCCGCCCCGAGCCGCGCGTGCCGCGGACTCCGCGCCCACGTCGCGCGTGGAGCTCGCAACCACCTCGCCCTCGGCCACTTGAGCCCAGAACCTCGCTCGCCATCTCCCCCTCCCTCATTTGCGCACCTGCAGGCCTCCCTCCCATCTCCCCCTCGCTGCTCACACGCTAAAGCGCCGCCGCCATTAACCACTGCCGCCCGAGCCCGTTTCTCCGTCGCCGTTGGAGCCCCGCCGTGCCTTCTGCCACGGTGAGCTTCGCCCCGACGTCCGCAACCCGGGACACGCACCAATTTTCCCTCTCCCTCCCCGAATTCCTCTGCCCGCGCTCACCCGCCGTTCTCTGCGCAGCCGCCGAGGTCCGCCACCGTCGACCCGGGCCGTCGCCGTGCCCTCGTCGCAACCGAGGAGTCCCCGAAGCTCGCCTTGAGGTAAGGAACCTCCGCCCGCCCTCTCTCTTCCTTTTTTTGCTCCCCGCTGCGTTTAATTTCTCACCGGAGTCCTTTGGCGCCGCCGTCGAGCCACTTCGCCGTGGACCACCCTCCTCCGGTGCCCCTGCCCCGACCTAGTCCCCACCAAAAGGTTCCCCGCACCCTCCCCAACCTCCCCGGCCATTCAGGTCGCCCCAAGGACCCGCAGGGCCCCCGCGCCCCTCGTCTCCGGCGAGTTCTCCGCCGCGGGACGGGCGCCGTCGCCTCTGCTGGCCGGAGGAGAAGACAGAAGCCGGCCACCCAATCCCCGCCGTCTATCCCAGATCGAACGGCCCTGCTTCAAATAGGCCGAGTCCAATCCTAGCCGTCCGCCTAAGATCCAACGGCCCAGAGCCGTTTCCCCCGCGCCCCGCCTCCCTGCCAATTGGGCCCCGCCTGTCAGCCCGCCGCCCCGCGCTGCCCGCCTGGCCCCGCCTGTCAGCCAGCACCCCGCGCCCGCTCTGCTCGCTGGCCCCGCCTGTCAGCCGCTCACGCCGCCGCGCGCTCGCGCGCCCGCCCGCGATCTAATCTCGGGCGTTGATCCGAGATCCAACGGCTATAAAAGCCCGATACCCCTTCGCCCGCGCAAATTCTTAAAGAGACCCCCGGTTTTCTGTAAATTGACCCGCCGTCCCTGGATCTTCGCAGTTAGGTCCTCGGACCTTTTATTTAATCCAAAATAAGTATTTAAGGCATATTTTTAATCCCTAATCTTGTAAAATTCATAACTTTGTCATATGAACTCCAAATTAGGTGCTTCAAATTGCAAAATGTTCATAATATTATTATCTATCTGTTTAAGCAATGTTTCCCTGCTGTTTCTATGTCCCAATTAATAGTTGATCATTAGGGTAAAATTAATGTTATGGGAACCCTATTTGAGATAAATAAAAGATAGTAGACTTTAATAAAAGTTGGAGCACTTAAGTTTATGGACTTAACACTATGTAATGATTTAACCCCCACCACTGACTTAGATCTGATTAGTGGATAGTGAATCACTTGGTATAGTCCTCCACCCTAGACCTAGGGAATACTAGAGTACCAATCCTTTTCTATTGTGAACTTGTGATCTCTCTGCTGCATATGTTTGGTATATTGCTTTTGTTTGTTACTTCCCAAGTGCATAGTGTGAATGATTACTTTACGTAGACAACGAGCAGTCTGTGTTTTCCGAGGAAGTTGCAGAGGAAGTTCCTGATCAACAGTTTGGTGAAGGCAAGTGTCCTCTGACCCATTATGTCCTATTCATTTATAACCTACTACCCCGCATTACTTACTTGAAACCTAAGGATTGACTAGCTTTACACTTTACTTTATCCTTGATGACCTTATGGGCTGTTATGGTTAGCATTCTGCTATTGCCTTAACTTAATCAATGAACATGATGTGACTATTTATGATACTGTTATCCTGATGATGTTGATGATCTTGTGATACTCTAGGGGGCTCAGGCTGTTTCCTGAGTACCTCTCCGTAAGGACCTGTTCGTTGAGTGACAACCCGGGATAACAGTGCAACCATGAGGGTGAAATGGGATGCCCTTAGCTAATTAATTAGAGGAACTAGAGGTGTAGTTGCTTCGCCGTCGTGCCGTCAATGGGGTCCAGGCATAGTGCTTGCTCTGCCGAGGCTGAGTGCCGAGGTTCTTTCGTTTTGCTTTTGTTAGTCACTCTCCTGCGGGGAGGAGTACTGTGTTTATCAAACTGGAGAAACCTAACGGGCGACTATGACCTCTAGGGAATCTTTGTAAAAGCTACGTAGTGATACCCTGTCGGACCACCTAGGAAGTGATCAATGGGGAGTCATGATCCCCGGGCAAAATGGGAATCACGGCTCATGGGTAAAGTGTGCGACCTCTGCAGAGAGTAGTGAAACTGATATATCAGCCGTGCTCACGGTTAAGAGCAGCCTTGGGATCCTCTTTGATTAGAGATACGGATGGTTCGAGATACAAGGATTATGTTATGGTTTTGGTTCGAATATGATGATGTTGTTCCTCGATGAGGGAATGGTTCATGGGTTGGTTAATGCTAAAATCTGGCTTCTACTAATGATAAATACCTGACCAACTAAAAGCAACTGCTTGAGCCTAACCCCACATAAAGCTAGTCCACTTCAGCCAAACGGGACATTTGCTGAGTACGTTGATGTGTACTCATCCTTGCTTTACCACAAAACACCAGGTTGTCCGCATTGTAACCACTGCTCAGGAGAAGGCGAAGCCGTGGAAGGAGACTTCCAGGAGTTCCAAGACTACGACGAATTCTAGGTGTGGGTTGGCGGCAACCCCCAGTCAGCTGCCTGTGAAGGCCTTATCTTTACTGTGTTTCGCTAGCACTTTGATTTACCTGTTAAGACGATGACTATGTGGATGTCTATGACTCTGTGATGTAATAAGTTAATACTCTCTTAAGTTATTATTCGAGCAATGTGCATTGATGTCATTTATGTAATCGCTGTGTACGTGAGTTCTGATCCTGGCACGTACATAGTTCGCACTTGGTTTGCCTTCCAAAACCGGGTGTGACACCGACCCGAGCCGCCTGGTCGCGCCCAACCCCGAGCGACCCCCTCGCCTTCCCCAAACCCAAAATGGACGACCGTTTCCTCTCTCTCCCCCTCCCCATTTCCTATACATTATTGGAGGCCGCCATTGATGGCGTTAATGGCCGTCGGCGCCCCATTCACCCCCTCCTCAGCGTCCCTCCCTCTCCCTCTTCCTCCCTATAAAAGCCGATGCCGAGCCCTTCTCTCCCCTACAGCCAAGCTCACCCCACTCCTCTCCCTTGCCGAGCCCGAGCTCTCCTCTCCACGCCCTCTCCCTTCTCATTCTCGACGCTGCTGCGCCGGAGCTCACCACCGTGCCCACTGTCCACCGCCGCGCCGGAGCTCGCCACCGTGCTAAAACTCACCGCCGCGCTAAACATCCCTGTCCTGCACGCCCATCTCCCCTCTCCCTTGTCGAGTTCTCTTGCACGAGCCCAAGGTAGAAGATGATAGTTTTGCATTTTGGCCCTCCAGTTTTCTGTAAATTATTCCTTTATTTTCTGCAGTACAAATGTATCAAAAAGAAGTCCTAAAATCTTACGTGTTATTACCCGAAGTATACGTGTAATTGAAAATCAACCTCGGCAACAATATTTTGAACATGAGTATTATTTTAAATTTTGAAAATAAATAATGTCGCGATTCACTAACTTGGTGATTTAAATATTAGAAACATTCTCGATTAACTTCTCATTTTAGCATATAGAAGATATTATGTTAGTAGTGATTTAAGTATAATTTTATTTATATAAGAAAATAGAAGAAGTATTAGGCCACGTATTCTTGGTCATGTTAAAATTTGGATTTTTACTAGTCATAATAAATGTGTTCATACGTATAGCACTTAATTACTTAGAATTAGTAAAATATCTATTTATGTCAAAATAACTATGATTATGGTACTAAAAATCCAAAATTACTAATTTATATTAATTCTTAGAGTCTTAATGTTATGTGATTTATAAAAAACATTTTAGTAATGCGTATAATTTCTGTTTAGCAAGGAAAGGATAAAACCCAAAGAATTATTATTAGTCATAAATAAGTTTGTTAAGTCATTTTATCTGCGTTATATTAGATAAACTAGCCTCGTAGTCACCTACTCATATTTTCACCAATGATAACTCAAAGTGGAGAATGTAGTGGATTAGTAAAATATTTATGATTTAGACATATTTATGAGTATAGTTGTGTGATATATGAATATGTATGTAATGGTGAATGTTACCCATGTAATGGTGTATGTTTATTTATTTGGCGTACGTATTCTTTTGTACGTACATTATGTGAATTGATGTTTAGAAACTGAATGTGGGGTAGACGAACCAAACTCTTTCGAGGACGACCCACAAGACACGTTCGATCAAGGCAAGTGGATTCTCCCTTTGCATTTCTATTTGCACCCAAATAATGCATATAATAATGTTTACTTTTCGGATATTGCATAATTTGATGGGATTTGCCTAAATAAGGATTTTCTAGAATTACCAACCCTATTCCTTGATTACCCTAGGATAAATGCTATGCTTAGCAATTTTTGCTATTGCTCAACTTGATAAATATGATGTCACTCTTTTAATGATACTATGTTCTAGAAATGAAGTTTATTTATCATGTTAACCCGATGGTTAAATAAGAACATTTTGTCTTAAATAGAACATGGAGTGATCACCCAGGATAACAGTGCAACCACGAGTGCAATATTGGCTCTGGCTTTGGTAATTAGCTGTGACACCCCAGGTGTCTATTCCGTGTTACGTCGGGAGATTAATCCTAATCACGAATGCTCAGTGAAAATTTCTATTTCTCGATCGTGTCTATCTCTGTTTATCAGGCTTTCTCTCGGAAGTTCACCGAATTCAGAGTTAATCGATCACGTGAAACAGCCAACTTTAGAGCGTGTTAAAACTTTTAATTCTCGGAACTAATGCAGACTCGAAGATCATTCTCGAATTTTAAATCTCATCTGAAGCTCTCTAAATCAAACTCTCGACGACTATTATCTGGTCTGAGCCCGCATCTAATTCCTGAACTTCGATCGATGTCCGACTATTTTAATTCGACTCCGTACTCTCAAACGGAATACTCAATATATCGTCCTCTAATTAATCCTTATTCGACTCGGCCAAATATCTCATGTCCGAACCGAATTCAAAACCCCGTATCGATCGCAATTTTAAATATCACGATCCGCCTTCTCCGACTAAAAATCCAAAACCGATCAAATCTCAGGGCGATTTATTTCCGAATTATGCGTAGTGAATTATTTTCGAGCGAATTCAAAACAGACTCTCGACCGAGTTATTCGCGCAACCTTCCGTTCGTCCGAACTCTTTTCACTCTGTTTCTTAGTAGCGACGAATTCCGCAGTAACATTTTTATTCGGGAAAATATTTTAGCGCGACCGAATTGGGATTTTGGGCCAAGCCCATTCCAGCCCAGCCCATTTGGCCCACTAAGGAAACCCTAACCCTACCTCATGTCTATAAATAGGACCCCTCTCCCCTTGCCCTTGGCAATTTTCCATTCCCACCCCTATTCTTCTCCCAGCCGCCACTCTCCCTTCCTGTCTTCTCCCACACGCAGCAGCCATGGCGCCTAGAAAATTTCTAGTCGGCTTCCCTATTTCCTCCTCTGCCCAGCACCAATCCACCTCCCTGCGCCCAGGAGCTTCTCCTCCATGGCGCCCCTGTTCCACGCCAGCGCAGGGGGGGCCGCATCCTCCATTGCTGAGCAGAAGCTCCATGGCCGGCGCTCGAGCTCCACCTCCCCTGGTTTGGACGCCGCGCAGAGCTTCTCCATGGCCGGCGCCGTGCAGCAGCTCCCTGCGTCCTCTCTCCCATGGCGTGACACCCCTGCTTCTCTCTCTCTACCGAGCGTCCCCACTGCAATTTTTCCCAAGCTATCTTCCTCCATTCCCCCAAGCAGCAGCTCCCTGGATCCATGGCGCCGGTGAGCTCGAGCAGTCAAGCTCCCAGCCATGGCGTCCAGAAGATCCTCCAGCCGAGCCCCAAGCAGCGCCCCTCCCTGCTCCATTTTTTTTCCTTTTGCTCTCGGCCACTGGCAGCCATGGCGCTCGCCTTTGCTCCCTGCGCGACACGCTCTGCTCGCCATGGCTGGAGATCCGCGGTCGAGCCTCTCCCATCCATGGGGCAGCGGCTCCTCCCTCGGCACCTTCCCCCTTGAGCAGCAACCGCGACAACGTCGCGCTCTGGCGGCTCCCTGTTTTGCACAGTCCAGTGGACAGCACCACCCCCTCCCTCCACTTCGGCTAAAGCATGCCCAACCCTATACAGCGCAGCTCCTCGCAGCCGAGATTTCCCCCACAGCCCCGCAATATTGGCGCTTCGCGGGTGTTCGATGTAATGCCTGAGTGAAGCTCTATGTCATGAACAGCAGCGAAGTCACCGTCGCCGTGACCTCGCCTTCGTGCGCAGCTCGCATTGCTCCGCGTCGTCGTCGAGTCTCCTTGCAAGCTTGCGGTTTAGCCAAAACCTTGTTTGCGTGCGAGTGGGGAACCTCGACGAAGTAAGTAATGAAGAGTAAGATGTTCCTTTTTGTTTTCCAACTAATATTAGGCGATATAAATTGTAATGCGTTGAATGTTGGTAGAGTTTATTATTCGTGCGTAGTGGCGTGCACTAGTGTGCGAATCGGGAAAATAACTCAGTTATGTTGATTGGACATGATGTGTAAATTTAAAAATAGTAGGTTTGTGTGTAGGATGTATTATTGAACATGTATGTCGATGTATTATGATAGTGATTGCGTTAAAGTCGTTTGAAGTATTTTGAATGCATGACGAAGATGGTTGTGTCCGACATAGGGAATGAGACAGGTTGCGCGATAAAAAGGCTAGATTGATTTTATAGGTCGTATGAAAAACGTTCTATTAAGTGTATACGTCGAGTATGTTAAATGGATCCTACGTACGTAGAGTGTAGTGTATTGGTTAGGCGAAGAATATGGTGTGTTGATTAATTGAGAGCTAAGTGACCTGATATAGAAAAGTAGTTAAGAAAACTAATCGAATTACTTTTACCTATATTTTAAGTTAAAATGCCTAAAATGGTGAAACTAGTTTTGTTGGTCTCATGGTGTTATGATTGAGAAAAATATGAACTTATGTATGACTTACGATGTTTTTCATGCTGTGTTAGCCAACTCTTGTTAAATAGAGGAATTCAATTGCGTTAAGTAATCGTTATATGTAGGTGTTTCCAGTACTTCAAGTGGTTGCAAGTTAATTAGTAGACTCTCTATATGACGCTAAATGTCTAGGTAGAATTCTGAAATTTGTGGTGCCCAAATTGTCGAGTTAGAGGTTTAATTCAATCGATGCCGATTAAGTGGCTGAAAATAACTAGTAAAGAAGTTGTAGATGTAAAACTAGAAACTAGTATGCATATGTCCTCGTATGATGTTGTGGTCTAAATGCGTATGTTTATGGTCGTGATGAAAAGTAGTAGTGCTCATGTGGTGTCTAAACTAAAATGTGGACTAGTGGGTGAAAAGCGCTTAGATATAAGTATATGCCGGATTTGATGATTGTAGTGAATGCGTTTGTTAACTGAATGTAGTAATTTTAGTGCACCAAATGATTTGGATAAAATTTGTAAGTCTACTTGTTAGTCATCATTTAATTAATTCAACTCTAACGAATGGTAAAGTGTTACAATAATTCAAGTCTCTAGAACGCGGCAATTCTTAAATTGTATAGAAGCTGAAATGTTGATCGCTGTTTTGGACTGCATGCGCTGTTTTAGTTGTGCTGTATGTTTGATGAACCAAATTATGTTTTCTGTAGATATGTGCTATAGAAAAGTTGTAGACAACTCTGTTATCTTACTTGTGTTAAAATTTGACAGCCACAGGTCTGATAGTTTAGGAGTTATGCTTTTTACAAATTCAGTAACTGAATCTGTCCAAATTCTGTACAGATTACAGAAACTGTACTGTTTGCTCAATTTAATTTTGCAATCTGTTCATGGTTGTTATAAGAAAGTTGTAGATGCTCTTCGGATCTTGCTTGTGTTAAAATTTCATAACTATAGGCCTGACGGTTTAGGAGTTATGAATTTTACAAACTGCTTGCTGTGCTCTGTCCCCTGACAGAACAGATTTTGAAGACTGAAATGTTTGATTTAGTTAAACCTGGAATCACCTCTTGGTGATTATAAAAGTTGTGTAGTACTTTTGCTGTGCTTTCCAAAAAGTCTTAGATCACCCTTTTTGGTGGTCTGAAGCTTAAGTTATGAATGTTTCAAATATAAAGACTGAATCTGTCCAGTTCTGGACAGCAAGGTCTTTTAGTGATGTTTACGCTTAGTTAAATATTGAATCACCCTAGGATGTTTATAAACAATTTGTAGAGCATTTAATTAGTTTTTCAAAAAGTCTAGGATCGTTTTGTTTGGATGTCTGAATCTTCAGTTGTGAATTTTTGAAGTTGCTAGCCTGAATCTGTCCAAATCTGGACAGCGCTGTTGTATTAGCATGTTTTGACCTTGCTAAGTGTTGAATCATGTTGTGATGAAAATAACAAAGTTGTAAAGCACGTTTTAAGCTTTCCAGAAAATCTTAGTTTGCTATTTTTGGATTAATATTCGAAAGGTTATGATGAAAATAAGTAGCTGCTATGCTGCTGTCCTAAAAATCTGCAAGTGCGCATTTAAGTGTTTAGTTCTCCCTTTGGCTAAAAATGCTTAGTTAGCACTTAACGGACCTAGACTTGTAATGTCTAAACTTAAGTTAACATGTGTCCATGATTGTTGTGCTTGCTTGCTGTGGTTGGCTCTGGATAGGAGTTTCGTAGTTATTGATGCCTAGATGCTCTGTGAAACTTGTGTTGTTTGAGATGATTTTGTATGATCACGAGAACTAATAAAAAGTCGTATCTAAATAAATAAAATGTGCGTGCTTGTGATATTGTAATTATGTTGCGTAAATAAATAACATGTTGTCGTCTTTTTAATGGTGTTAAGGTTGAACGTCGATAACGTGTAGATAAGTAAAGCTAGCATGTGGTTGTCTGCGGCGTCTTCCACTTTAATGTTTAGTTCGCCACTGTATCTTTTTATATCTTGTGCTATTTTTGTGCTACTTTCATTATATTCATACATATGCACCTTGCATCTCATATAGGACCGAGAGATGATGATCGAGCAACTGATGTGGTGCCAACCACAAGATACAGTTGGTGGACGACCTGAAGAACGATGGACATGACCAGTAGAGGCTCGCCAAGCGAGTACCCTCCCAGCAAACACTATCTAGTGTTAAATTAAAGGCAAGCCCCGGTTTTATGCATAACCTGTTATTTATGCTATTTTACTTCACTTAATGGTTGTAGGATTGATTGTGCACTTAGGTGTAGGAATTGTTTGAAACCCTAGTTGCATGATCTCAGGAATCCTATTGAGATGAATACTAGTATGCTAAGTCGAGTAGCTGCTTTATTAATTAGGATCTCGGTAGAAGTCGAGTGATTTTTCTAGCACTCGCGCGAGGTCAGGAATTGGTTGTATCCACTTTCCTATCATATTAGGTTGATTGTGGGCAACAATCCATGGGGATTGGTTGTTCACGGGATAAAAAGTTGATTAAGGATTAAGGTGTGGTACCGTGTGTCAAGCGTTTGAACGTACTAAACACATACCGAGAAATATGGTAAATCGGTAAGCCTAGTACCTGAGTGAACCTGGCAGTGGACATACCCCCTCACGCGACCTGAGACGTAGTCTCCCATTCCGGTTATGGTGGGTACAAGTGCGGTCACTGCACGACGGCCAGTCGGGGTCAGTGAGGCATTGTACGCCAAGGCGGTGAGACCTGATCTGCTGACGGGGAATCGATGGGGACGGTTGATGTGTGTGGGGACGGAGTGCCCCTGCATGTCGTGTGTTTAGGTTTACCTTGCAAGGATAAAAACTCGATTCGAATCGTCTGCTTCTCGCAGCTAATGAGACTGCTTGATCCATGCTGCTACATTGAGTAACAAGTGGAAATATGATGAGTTGATACAAGATGTTGATTGATAAAAATGCTTGCTACCATGTATGAGTAGATAGTACACATTTAGCCTTAAGAGAGTCACACTTAAATTTGACAAAGTTAAAAACTTGATTTAGAAACTTAGCTAGTGCTTTTGGCAACCAAACCCCACAGCCAAACAGCTGCATGTCTAGAGGTAGAGGAGTAGACTCCTCACACCGGGTAAGTCTAGCTGAGTATTAGTATACTCAGCCTTGCTTGTGGCACAATTTTTGCAGGTACTCCTTAGGATGATTGGTTGATGGTGTGACTTGGCCTTCATCCCTGCCACCGGGATAGACGGTCGAGAGGGTTATTGCTTCCGCAGGAGAGGACGAGGAGGAGTAGCGTGGCCAGGCTTCGCCATGTTACTCGGTTTTCTCCATTAGTTATTTCCGCTGCATTAAAATTTATGATTATTATTTCTGAAACTCCGATAATGTAATCACTAATGATACTTATTAAATTTGTGGTATTATGTTTTATTGTATTTCTCTGTGCCTCACCATCGTGTGAGCTTGTGGTATTCGATCCTGGATAAGTGGCTTTATCGGACTAGATCCGTGGGACTGACGGGTTATTCCTGTTTAAGTGTGTTGTTGCCCTTAGGGGTGCGACTTGGGCACTTAAGCTGGAATAATTCGGGCGGTTCCGCCACAGCTGGTATCGGAGCGAATACCAGTACAGAGAAAGTCAATAAGTCATGATTACCAACCTTTTCTAAAGTAAAACTTGCTAGAAACCAATGTTGGATAGATCGTCAGGACGATAAGATAGACCTAGGACGTGAAGCCTTAGGAATAGATGGGTAGCTAGGTGACTATTTATATAGGCCATAAAGGCTACTAATACTATTAATAGGGATGCTATAGCAGCAACCGAAGACTTAGTTAGGTCTGAGAAGACGACTAGAATGAGCATGCATCCTGATTGTCGCATTATAATTGTCTCTTGCGCATCAACATGCTTCTCTCACCTTTATTCCAATAATAAAAACTTGTGAATAATGTGATGTACTGTTATGTTAGAAATGTCGTACCTCATGTCAGATTGGTAAGTCTTGTTAGGTTGTGTTATGTGTTTCTCTTGCCTTGCTATCTAGGTGGTATTGAAATTGTTCAACCCTTTTTGCAAAAAAATGTGTTGTTTGTTTCCTCATAAAAATACACCCCCACTTTAAACAACCTAGTGGTTAGCAAGTGAAACCCTTAAAAAAATCAAATCACATGCTTGTGTTGGTGTTTTCTAGCCCTTGTGTGTTGCACTATTGATAATGCACCCGCACAACCTATAGATGCCCATAGCTTGACCGCTAGACCAGTCCAAGTCTCCTTGTGCACTTGTGTCAAAAAATTATAATTGTTGTTGGTGTCTAGTTGCGCAAACCCTATCAAGGCCATGTTTCTTTCCATAAATCCTTGCCCCTAAAACTTCATAGCACTTCTGTGATCATCCTAGCTGATCCTGTTTGCCTACCTCTCGTTTCGCCTGGATCTAATAATCCTTTATCTTGTGAATCATGTTGTGGCTTAATCATCCAAATCTCTGGATCCTTTAATGATTCTGCCCTGTTATCTGGTTATCTACTATAACCCGTTCTCAAGTATCGGATGTTGATCTGCCTAAATCTCTCAATTCTGGTCGATCTCATGCTCTTCCTCCAAGGATTATGACGTCATTTTATCAACTTATCTCTAATCAGTGCATCCATTTAGTTCAATGGATTTCATTGTTGTCCTTGGTTCTCTCATGTCTCTAACAGCTCAACAATCTATTTTGATGTCATGGTCGGTTCATCCTCATATCAAATCTCGTGCTAATATCTGATCTGATAATCTCCATGCTGATCATAAAATGGTTCTTTGAGTTAAATGAAAATTCTCATGTGATGCTCTTTTTGCCAGCAATCTCTGCTTCAACTCTGATCACATTTTCTGAGCCATACTCTCATGGGCTCCATCTATTTATGCTATGTGGAATTCTCATTGGTTACGTTTGGTAATGGTGTTATGACTAACGACCGATGGTGCCGCGACGAAACCGAGAGCCTACTATGGTGCACACATGGTTGAGCTGCTCGGCACGCGATGGTATCGTGGTTAATAGTCGTGATCCCTTACGAAACTATACTGATGTGCTATCTTTTGTGAACATTCTCTCAGAGTGATCGCTGCATTTTGTCTCAGCATACCGCGATATTCTATCTGAATCTATCTTCACTATCTTGCCAGATCCCATCTCATGAATTTGCATCTATCTCTAGCCTGGGAGTTACATGCTTCTCCACCCTTGAAGATCCTCATTCGAATCTCGGGACGAGATTCTGTTTAAGGGGGGAAGGCTGTGACACCCCAGGTGTCTATTCCGTGTTACGTCGGGAGATTAATCCTAATCACGAATGCTCAGTGAAAATTTCTATTTCTCGATTGTGTCTATCTCTGTTTATCAGGCTTTCTCTCGGAAGTTCACCGAATTCAGAGTTAATCGATCGCGTGAAACAACCAACTTTAGAGCGTGTTAAAACTTTTAATTCTCGGAACTAATGCAGACTCGAAGATCATTCTCGAATTTTAAATCTCATCTGAAGCTCTCTAAATCAAACTCTCGACGACTATTATCTGGTCTGAGCCCGCATCTAATTCCTGAACTTCGATCGATGTCCGACTATTTTAATTCGACTCCGTACTCTCAAACAGAATACTCAATATATCGTCCTCTAATTAATCCTTACTCGACTCGGCCAAATATCTCATGTCCGAACCGAATTCAAAACCCCGTATCGACCGCAATTTTAAATATCACGATCCGCCTTCTCCGATTAAAAATCCAAAACCGATCAAATCTCAGGGCGATTTAATTCCGAATTATGCGTAGTGAATTATTTTCGAGCGAATTCAAAACAGACTCTCGACCGAGTTATTCGCGCAACCTTCCGTTCGTCCGAACTCTTTTCACTCTGTTTCTTAGTAGCGACGAATTCCGCAGTAACATTTTTATTCGGGAAAATATTTTAGCGCGACCGAATTGGGATTTTGGGCCAAGCCCATTCCAGCCCAGCCCATTTGGCCCACTAAGGAAACCCTAACCCTACCTCATGTCTATAAATAGGACCCCTCTCCCCTTGCCCTTGGCAATTTTCCATTCCCACCCCTATTCTTCTCCCAGCCGCCACTCTCCCTTCCTGTCTTCTCCCACACGCAGCAGCCATGGCGCCTAGAAAATTTCTAGTCGGCTTCCCTTCTTCCTCCTCTGCCCAGCACCAATCCACCTCCCTGCGCCCAGGAGCTTCTCCTCCATGGCGCCCCTGTTCCACGCCAGCGCAGGGGGGGCCGCATCCTCCATTGCTGAGCAGAAGCTCCATGGCCGGCGCTCGAGCTCCACCTCCCCTGGTTTGGACGCCGCGCAGAGCTTCTCCATGGCCGGCGCCGTGCAGCAGCTCCCTGCGTCCTCTCTCCCATGGCGTGACACCCCTGCTTCTCTCTCTCTACCGAGCGTCCCCACTGCAATTTTTCCCAAGCTATCTTCCTCCATTCCCCCAAGCAGCAGCTCCCTGGATCCATGGCGCCGGTGAGCTCGAGCAGTCAAGCTCCCAGCCATGGCGTCCAGAAGATCCTCCAGCCGAGCCCCAAGCAGCGCCCCTCCCTGCTCCATTTTTTTCCTTTTGCTCTCGGCCACTGGCAGCCATGGCGCTCGCCTTTGCTCCCTGCGCGACACGCTCTGCTCGCCATGGCTGGAGATCCGCAGTCGAGCCTCTCCCATCCATGGGGCAGCGGCTCCTCCCTCGGCACCTTCCCCCTTGAGCAGCAACCGCGACAACGTCGCGCTCTGGCGGCTCCCTGTTTTGCACAGTCCAGTGGACAGCACCACCCCCTCCCTCCACTTCGGCTAAAGCATGCCCAACCCTATACAGCGCAGCTCCTCGCAGCCGAGATTTCCCCCACAGCCCCGCAATATTGGCGCTTCGCGGGTGTTCGATGTAATGCCTGAGTGAAGCTCTATGTCATGAACAGCAGCGAAGTCACCGTCGCCGTGACCTCGCCTTCGTGCGCAGCTCGCATTGCTCCGCGTCGTCGTCGAGTCTCCTTGCAAGCTTGCGGTTTAGCCAAAACCTTGTTTGCGTGCGAGTGGGGAACCTCGACGAAGTAAGTAATGAAGAGTAAGATGTTCCTTTTTGTTTTCCAACTAATATTAGGCGATATAAATTGTAATGCGTTGAATGTTGGTAGAGTTTATTATTCGTGCGTAGTGGCGTGCACTAGTGTGCGAATCGGGAAAATAACTCAGTTATGTTGATTGGACATGATGTGTAAATTTAAAAATAGTAGGTTTGTGTGTAGGATGTATTATTGAACATGTATGTCGATGTATTATGATAGTGATTGCGTTAAAGTCGTTTGAAGTATTTTGAATGCATGACGAAGATGGTTGTGTCCGACATAGGGAATGAGACAGGTTGCGCGATAAAAAGGCTAGATTGATTTTATAGGTCGTATGAAAAACATTCTATTAAGTGTATACGTCGAGTATGTTAAATGGATCCTACGTACGTAGAGTGTAGTGTATTGGTTAGGCGAAGAATATGGTGTGTTGATTAATTGAGAGCTACGTGACCTGATATAGAAAAGTAGTTAAGAAAACTAATCGAATTACTTTTACCTATATTTTAAGTTAAAATGCCTAAAATGGTGAAACTAGTTTTGTTGGTCTCATGGTGTTATGATTGAGAAAAATATGAACTTATGTATGACTTACGATGTTTTTCATGCTGTGTTAGCCAACTCTTGTTAAATAGAGGAATTCAATTGCGTTAAGTAATTGTTATATGTAGGTGTTTCCAGTACTTCAAGTGGTTGCAAGTTAATTAGTAGACTCTCTATATGACGCTAAATGTCTAGGTAGAATTCTGAAATTTGTGGTGCCCAAATTGTCGAGTTAGAGGTTTAATTCAATCGATGCCGATTAAGTGGCTGAAAATAACTAGTAAAGAAGTTGTAGATGTAAAACTAGAAACTAGTATGCATATGTCCTCGTATGATGTTGTGGTCTAAATGCGTATGTTTATGGTCGTGATGAAAAGTAGTAGTGCTTATGTGGTGTCTAAACTAAAATGTGGACTAGTGGGTGAAAAG
Organism: Zea luxurians; assembly: GCA_029449295.1. Taxonomy (NCBI): domain Eukaryota; kingdom Viridiplantae; phylum Streptophyta; class Magnoliopsida; order Poales; family Poaceae; genus Zea; species Zea luxurians. The sequence continues at coordinate 11,347,078 of JAOPSE010000002.1, forward strand.
CGCTTAGATATAAGTATATGCCGGATTTGATGATTGTAGTGAATGCGTTTGTTAACTGAATGTGGTAATTTTAGTGCACCAAATGATTTGGATAAAATTTGTAAGTCTACTTGTTAGTCATCATTTAATTAATTCAACTCTAACGAATGGTAAAGTGTTACAATAATTCAAGTCTCTAGAACGCGGCAATTCTTAAATTGTATAGAAGCTGAAATGTTGATCGCTGTTTTGGACTGCATGCGCTGTTTTAGTTGTGCTGTATGTTTGATGAACCAAATTGTGTTTTCTGTAGATATGTGCTATAGAAAAGTTGTAGACAACTCTGTTATCTTACTTGTGTTAAAATTTGACAGCCACAGGTCTGATAGTTTAGGAGTTATGCTTTTTACAAATTCAGTAACTGAATCTGTCCAAATTCTGTACAGATTACAGAAACTGTACTGTTTGCTCAATTTAATTTTGCAATCTGTTCATGGTTGTTATAAGAAAGTTGTAGATGCTCTTCGGATCTTGCTTGTGTTAAAATTTCATAACTATAGGCCTGACGGTTTAAGAGTTATGAATTTTACAAACTGCTTGCTGTGCTCTGTCCCCTGACAGAACAGATTTTGAAGACTGAAATGTTTGATTTAGTTAAACCTGGAATCACCTCTTGGTGATTATAAAAGTTGTGTAGTACTTTTGCTGTGATTTCCAAAAAGTCTTAGATCACCCTTTTTGGTGGTCTGAAGCTTAAGTTATGAATGTTTCAAATATAAAGACTGAATCTGTCCAGTTCTGTACAGCAAGGTCTTTTAGTGATGTTTACGCTTAGTTAAATATTGAATCACCCTAGGATGTTTATAAACAATTTGTAGAGCATTTAATTAGCTTTTCAAAAAGTCTAGGATCGTTTTGTTTGGATGTCTGAATCTTCAGTTGTGAATTTTTGAAGTTGCTAGCCTGAATCTGTCCAAATCTGGACAGCGCTGTTGTATTAGCACGTTTTGACCTTGCTAAGTGTTGAATCATGTTGTGATGAAAATAACAAAGTTGTAAAGCACGTTTTAAGCTTTCCAGAAAATCTTAGTTTGCTATTTTTGGATTAATATTCGAAAGGTTATGATGAAAATAAGTAGCTGCTATGCTGCTGTCCTAAAAATCTGCAAGTGCGCATTTAAGTGTTTAGTTCACCCTTTGGCTAAAAATGCTTAGTTAGCACTTAACGGACCTAGACTTGTAATGTCTAAACTTAAGTTAACATGTGTCCATGATTGTTGTGCTTGCTTGCTGTGGTTGGCTCTGGATAGGAGTTTCGTAGTTATTGATGCCTAGATGCTCTGTGAAACTTGTGTTGTTTGAGATGATTTTGTATGATCACGAGAACTAATAAAAAGTCGTATCTAAATAAATAAAATGTGCGTGCTTGTGATATTGTAATTGTGTTGCGTAAATAAATAACATGTTGTCGTCTTTTTAATGGTGTTAAGGTTGAACGTCGATAACGTGTAGATAAGTAAAGCTAGCATGTGGTTGTCTGCGGCGTCTTCCACTTTAATGTTTAGTTCGCCACTGTATCTTTTTATATCTTGTGCTATTTTTGTGCTACTTTCATTATATTCATACATATGCACCTTGCATCTCATATAGGACCGAGAGATGATGATCGAGCAACTGATGTGGTGCCAACCACAAGATACAGTTGGTGGACGACCTGAAGAACGATGGACATGACCAGTAGAGGCTCGCCAAGCGAGTACCCTCCCAGCAAACACTATCTAGTGTTAAATTAAAGGCAAGCCCCGGTTTTATGCATAACCTGTTATTTATGCTATTTTACTTCACTTAATGGTTGTAGGATTGATTGTGCACTTAGGTGTAGGAATTGTTTGAAACCCTAGTTGCATGATCTCAGGAATCCTATTGAGATGAATACTAGTATGCTAAGTCGAGTAGCTGCTTTATTAATTAGGATCTCGGTAGAAGTCGAGTGATTTTTCTAGCACTCGCGCGAGGTCAGGAATTGGTTGTATCCACTTTCCTATCATATTGAGGTTGATTGTGGGCAACAATCCATGAGGATTGGTTGTTCACGGGATAAAAAGTTGATTAAGGATTAAGGTGTGGTACCGTGTGTCAAGCGTTTGAACGTACTAAACACATACCGAGAAATATGGTAAATCGGTAAGCCTAGTACCTGAGTGAACCTGGCAGTGGACATACCCCCTCACGCGACCTGAGACGTAGTCTCCCATTCCGGTTATGGTGGGTACAAGTGCGGTCACTGCACGACGGCCAGTCGGGGTCAGTAAGGCATTGTACGCCAAGGCGGTGAGACCTGATCTGCTGACGGGGAATCGATGGGGACGGTTGATGTGTGTGGGGACGGAGTGCCCCTGCATGTCGTGTGTTTAGGTTTACCTTGCAAGGATAAAAACTCGATTCGAATCGTCTGCTTCTCACAGCTAATGAGACTGCTTGATCCATGCTGCTACATTGAGTAACAAGTGGAAATATGATGAGTTGATAGAAGATGTTGATTGATAAAAATGCTTGCTACCATGTATGAGTAGATAGTACACATTTAGCCTTAAGAGAGTCACACTTAAATTTGACAAAGTTAAAAACTTGATTTAGAAACTTAGCTAGTGCTTTTGGCAACCAAACCCCACAGCCAAACAGCTGCATGTCTAGAGGTAGAGGAGTAGACTCCTCACACCGGGTAAGTCTAGCTGAGTATTAGTATACTCAGCCTTGCTTGTGGCACAATTTTTGCAGGTACTCCTTAGGATGATTGGTTGATGGTGTGACTTGGCCTTCATCCCTGCCACCGGGATAGACGGTCGAGAGGGTTATTGCTTCCGAAGGAGAGGACCAGGAGGAGTAGTGTGGCCAGGCTTCGCCATGTTACTCGGTTTTCTCCATTAGTTATTTCCGCTGCATTAAAATTTATGATTATTATTTCTGAAACTCCGATAATGTAATCACTAATGATACTTATTAAATTTGTGGTATTATGTTTTATTGTTTTTCTCTGTGCCTCACCATCGTGTGAGCTGGTGGTATTCGATCCTGGATAAGTGGCTTTATCGGACTAGATCCGAGGGACTGACGGGTTATTCCTGTTTAAGTGTGTTGTTGCCCTTAGGGGTGCGACTTGGGCACTTAAGCTGGAATAATTCGGGCGGTTCTGCCACATTAGCTCTATAGACTTAGTGCTTAGCAACCCTACCTAAAAGATGGGCAAGAGGGGGCGGCAGTGGTTTGGTGGCAGCTCATGTTAACATGGGGTGGTAGTCTTGGCTAAGTTACCTCACCCAGAGGGCCATCAATACTGACGTGGAAACCTTAGCGGGTGGCTTTGTATTAAGAATATTTTGTGAAAGCCTCATAGTGGATCCCTAGCCATTCATCGAGGCAATGTTTATGGGTCCGATCAACATAGGCTAGATGGGATACATGGCTTGTGGGTAAAGTTGTACCACCTCTATAGAGTGTAAAACTGATATGTCAGCCATGCTCACTGTTAAGAGTAACCTGGACCCTCACATGATAATTGAACTTAAAGATGGAAAATAAATTGTGGTCTGATGATCTACTAGTGGTTTGCTTAAGTGATTTCACTTAAGTGTTTTTGATATAATCTTATGCCTTTGATTAATTGGGATATTTGGGACACACTTACAAGTAGTAAGACATGTGTTGCTAATAAAATATTGACCAACTAAAATGCTTACCGCTTATCCATAGCCTACCTTGTTAACTTTGCATTATTTCCCCCACTTGCTGAGCCCCGACCATAAGTGAGCTCACCCTAGCTAATATTTTGATCAGAGGGTGATGACGAAGACCTCGCAGATGACGTTGATGAATTTTGAGTCTAACGATGCGGTAGTCACCTTCCTGTGGAAGAGTGTCCATGTTTAATTCCGTCGTACTTTGATTATGATACTTGTTAAGATACTATGTTCTGAATGATGTAATAAAGTTACTCTACTCCCTTTTACACCTTTATTGCATTGTCTTTTGATATATTACACTTGTGACGTCAACATATGTGTGGAAAATGGATCCTGGCCCTCATATGCTATGCATTCGATTTTGCCTCCAGAATCGGGTGTGACAGAAGTGGTATCAAAGATATGCTGACTCTAGATCGTTAGACTAGTTAGAATTGGAAAGCCTAGTCTATTAAAACATGTTAATTTTGTTCTTACAAAATTATTTTATTAAATTTACCTCTTTAAAATTCAACTAAGTTGACATTTTCTCTTGTAGATGGTTCATACAATCCAAACCACCCGGACCAACACAAACTACATCCCTCCACCACGACAAGTTCCCGCCTACACAGTGGTATCCTTGTGGATCTCCCTCACATTCGTGTGGAGAACGGAGTTATTCTGGAGGACAGCTCGAAGGAGTTTCTGCCTACGCCTACCCCATTGGCAGAATCACTAGCCTTCGTAGCTGGATCGTCATCTTCGACACCACCAGCACCAGCAGTTCAAGCCCCTGCTCCCGAAGGCGATGTCCTGGACGACTCTGGTGACGATGATGAAGACGATGAAGAAGAAGATGAGGAGAACATCAACAAAGAAGCCAACGATGAATAGCATGACCACTTCGTGGGGTTATGGCCTGTCACCAAACATTATACATCAATGTTCGAGACAGGGCACTTCTCTAACCTGCTGCAGGATGTTTTGCATACGTTGGGAACCTACGTCCGACCCCTGTATGAGACCAGGCGAGTGTATGAGTGTAACACCACAAAACCATCAACTAAAAATAATGCATTTAGATTATTAGTGGTAAATATGGTAATGAATTTTTCTTTCAAGTGTTTGATTTTTATTTTCATTTAGAATAATTTTGTTTGCTCATATTGAATAAATCCCTAAACTCAATAAACCAAAGCTTCTCTCAAAAACCACAAGAGGGGATGAGAAGTGAGAAAACGAATCGAAAACTTAATGAGATCAGATTTGGCGCATGATTCAAAGTGAATGGTGAAAGCATGCTGGTTCCATGTGGTTACAACTACACTTCCTCACAAAATCTCAAGTGTACAGATGTAGTAGTTAAAAGCACCTGGATCTTCGGGCTAGAGCTAATACAAGACTAGAGAATAGAAAACAAGAGTGCTGAAAATAAAATGCCCAAAGAGATAGCCAAAGAAATAGCTAAAACAATCAGCTCTCTCTCCTATTTCTAGAGGGTTATTCTACTAGACTAAACTACCCATATATACATATAGCTTATCCACCTAGCCGGGGACAAAATGGATCAACTCCTGGAATATACATCTAACGACCACACGCTCTTCACGAAGTTTCTTTACCTTGACACACCCTTCACGATGATGCCAAATTACACCTCTGATTCCTGCCAGAACTGCTGTTGGTGACTTGTTCTCAAACGCTATGAATCAAGAACAAGGCAACATAAAATGTTAAATATTAACGCCCTTCGTCCTTCGAAACATTATTTCCCTTAGGATATAATGATCTTCAGACGAAGGTCATGAAGGACATACCTTCGAATATCGAAGGTAAGATGGTAATAGAAGAAGCATGTAAAATACAAAAGATAACATAAACAATCATATAGCATTATAAATTCATCTCCATTATATTATCATGAGAAAATAAAAACAATATTGAATTACATATGGTACCTTCGACTTGATAGGCAGCAAAGGTACGAGCGTGATGCAAAAGCAAATGCCAAGTCAGCCTGAACAATACGGGAGTAATGTTCATCTATTTATAGGCATGGGACGCAGCCCATATGAAATTACATTCATGCCCTTTACATTTGCTAATGATTATAAGGTAACTCATAGGGGTCTAAATAGCCTTTTCACCTATAAGTCAGTTCCCTTTCCTGCTGTCATGCCGAAGCTCCCTTGCGCGTAGCTTCGACGCTACATCAATCTTCGTATTGTTCGTGCTTCTCCCACTGTGGTTCTGGTTCGAATCCGAAGGTACCTGTTCATGTATTACAACTCCGGAAACATTGTTAAATCATGTTTTTGAGGACCTTCGGAAGACGAAGGCCCCCAACAGTAGCCCCTCGCAAGGTTAATTTGTTAGAATAACGAATTCAGATTGCGATATGGACGGAGGCCCTAAGCCGAAGGTCCGAAAAAAACACCTTCCCTTTGCTAGAATAGCAACAGTCAATGACAGACGGGGCCCTCCAACTTGGAACGCGCTGGGCGTATAAATAAGAACTCACCCCGAGCACATTTGGTACGTTACTTACCGCCTGCTTTGCTTTGTTCAATTTCTTAGCTCTTGCTTACCAATAGTTGCTTAGTTTCTTAGGTTTTCTAAGCTTTGGTTCTAAGGACACCTTTTTGCCATTTCCGAAGAAGAGATGTTTCAAGACAAAAAAGTTGCTGCTGAGACGAAGCTGAGCGAGGAGGAGAAGCTCCTTGAGGAGAAGACTGCTAGATTTATTGAGTCAATTGCAAAAACAAACACAGAGAAGATAACTAAAGAGATATTAGAAGGCTTGTCTGAAGATACTGATGATAGCGACAGCTATGATGTGGAGAGTGGAGGCGAAGACTCGGAAGATCGTCCTTGGCGACCAAGTCACACAGTCTTCGGGAAATCAACTATCAAACAGAGTCATCTTGATAATATGAGAGGAAGGTACTTTCGAGATATTTCTATTGTGAGGGCTGACGTAGACAGAGTCGTTCCTGCTCCTGAAGAAGATGAAGTTCTAATCTACCGAAGTTTCTTCAAAGCTGGACTTCGGTTCCCATTAAGCAGATTTGTGGTTGAAGTTTTAAAGATATATCAGACTTTCCTTCACCAGATCACTCCCGAAGCTATTATCAGAATGAGGATCTTCGTCTGGGCTGTGAGGAGTCAAGGTCTAGAGCTAAGCGCAAGATGTTTTTGCAGTATGCACGAGCTTTCGTATGAGACGAAGCCTTGGGGTAAGGAACAATTTCATAACAACTTTGGGTGCTATAGCTTTGTTGCTCGCTCTGGCGCAAGCTACCCAGTGCCAACGTTCTGGAAGAGGTGGCCCGAGGCCTGGATGGAAGAATCGTTTTACGTGAAAAATGATTTGAAAGCAAGAGAAGATATTAAAGAAGTCATTATGCGACCCATCTGGTCATGCTTCGGCCTCCGGAAACCGAAGGTAGAAATTGATGAGGCAGCTGAAGCATGCCGAAGGGCGACTTCGGTTCCCATTAAGCAGATTTGTGGTTGAAGTTTTATAGATATATCAAATTTTTCTTTCACCAGATCACTCCCGAAGCTATTATCAGAATGAGGATCTTCGTCTGGGCTGTGAGGAGTCAAGGTCTAGAGCCAAGCGCAAGATGTTTTTGCAGTATGCACGAGCTTTCGTATGAGACGAAGCCTTGGGGTAAGGAACAATATCATAACAACTTTGGGTGCTACAGCTTTGTTGCTCGCTCTGGTGCAAGCTACCTACTGCCAACGTTCCGGAAAAGGTGGCCCGAGGCCTGGATGGAAGAATGGTTTTACGTGAAAAATGATTTGAAAGCAAGAGAAGATATTAAAGAAACCATTATGCGACCCATCTGGTCACGCTTCGGTCTCCAGAAACCAAAGGTAGAAATTGATGAGGCAGCCGAAGCATGCCGAAGGGCCTTCAGTACAGTTTGTTCTTTTATCGGGACAAGAGATTTGGTTCAAGAACATATAGCCTATAGGATATGGCCACTGATAGACAGCTGGGAAATGCCAAAGGAAACCATCACTAACCCTAGCAAAGGTGGTTTGGTTCGATTGAAATATACCTTCAGGTTTGGAGACCAATTTATCGAACCAGACGATGACTGGCTGAAGTGTGTTGAAAATACTAGTGATGAACTACTTGGAGCATACTCCAAGTCTGAAGATAATGCACTATATGTGGCCTTTGGGAGCCGAAAAAAGAAAAGGCTAAATAGAGTTTTTGATGCTATCGGATTTGTGTACCCTGACTATCGCTACCCACCGCGGGGGCAGAAAAGAAAGGGTGCAACTTCTGGGAAGGCTGCTGCTTTGGCTACCTCAAGCGAGCCCGCACCAAAGAGGAAAAAGTTGAAGGTCCTTACTCACCGGCCGCGCTACATTGAACCGGCCATAGTGCCTGAATTTGGCGGTGAGACTTCTTCAGCTATTGAAGCCAAAGGACCTGCTCTTATGCAGAGGATTGAACAGCCGGCTGCAATGCCGAAGACTGACAAAATTTAAGAACCGAGAATCAAAGAGATGAAAACATTAGAAGTTCTAAGCCCTTCGGCAGGAGTGGAGGTGCCGAAGACACAAAAAGGTCTAGCAGCGACCCCCAAGAGAAAAAGGATGGCTAGTGTACTAGATGTGCTGGAGACAATAAAAGCTTCAAGCTCTACTCCAGGAAAATTGCCAAGGCTTCGAAGGTGCAGATTGAAACCGAGGCAAAGGTAACCAAAGCTGAAGCTACACTGAGCCAGGCCGATGCCGAAGCTGGGCCTTCAGAGCCCGTCAAGGAGAAATCCTCGGAAACTGGAGAAAAGGCAGCAGGAGAAGAAGCTATAAAACAGATTTTGCTTGAAAAAGCTATCACACCTACTCCCGAAGCATCCTCCAAAGTCCTTGATTATATTATTCGACACGCTTCGGGGAAAAGATTATCTGAAGAAGAAATTTTTGAAGCTAAACACTATGCCAGGGGCCTGAAGTACCCGAAAGGGGCCTTAGTGTTTAATGGCACATATGAAGATGACTTCTTGTATTGCCTCCCAGAGAACAAAGAATTATCTGTCTGCCAGGAGATGGCCAGAAGTATGGGGTTCCCGAAGCTTGAAGCTGGCCTCTGCGCCATGACGAAGGACGATCTTGCAGATAGCCTTGCATATAACAGTCTGAAGGTACAAAAATTGTGTATTTGGAAGTTTATGAATTTTGAATTATTGTTTTGTTCTTATATTAACCCATTCATTTTTTCATATAGGGTTTAATACTTAGCAACGCCTTAAGGGCGCAAAAGAATGCCAAAGACGAGAGTTGCACTATTGCTCTCAACAACCTTCGAACAGAGGTTATCAAGCTGAGGAACGAAGCTTTGGAAAAAGACAAAATTCTACTTACATTGGTGGACAAAGTAAAGGGGGATGAAGCTAACTTCAAGGCTCAATCTGAAATCCAAAGAATGTGATTGAAAACCTTCAAAAACAACTGGCCGAAGCCAAATTGAAATGCGCTATTGTCGAAGCTGACCAAGATGCCAGTGAGTACTGGAAAAATTATTTTGAAAAAACAGTTACAGAGCTTCGCTCATCGAAAGAAAGATGTTTTGAAAAATCTGTAGAATGCGTCAAAAAGATAAAAACTAGCTTCGCCAACGTGGGCGCATACTCAAGCGAAGACAACTTCATAAGAGGCGACCCTGAGGGCGTAATTGAGTGGATCAGCAGCGAAGCCGAAGCTTTTGAAGAAATTCTGAGCGACCGCGGGGACGTCGGCGCGTTCTCTGGTGCGAGGGGAGTTGCAGCTATTTTGGAGAAAGCAGGGTGCGATCATGTTAAAACTTTGGTCCAGGCCGAAGCTGCATTGTCTATTGATGATACGAAGGACCCCTCGGCCGAAGCAAGCTTAATAGGTGGAAAATTTTTCACTGATATTTGGGAAAATGGCGGCCGAGGGATGGCACATGAAATAATGAAAAAGAGTGAAAAAGACATTCATGATGCTCAAGAAGCAACAAAAGCAGCTGAAAAAGCTACGAAACTTGAAAAACGGATAGGTATTACTTAATGGCTTTTAACTTTATTGCTTATTTTTGTGATTTCGAACTAACTTATATCTTCTATTGCAGCTGAACTGTCTCCTCCCCTAGAGCCCTTCGACCCACTGGCCGACCCAAAGACAAAGAAGACAGTAGAAATTATTAATATGGCTGAAGCTATTGTAGACGAAGTTGTCACGAAATTATTAACCGAAGCTACAGAAGAAGTCCTAAAGGAAGAAGAATAGCTATTTGTAAAAACATTGCTAGAATATTAATGTAACATTTGCTGGAACATGCTTGTAATATTCGGTGCTCGTAGGTTTTGAATGTAATATATGAACGGTTTTGTAATTCATTTCTTTGCGATGCATGAAACTTTTATGTACATACTGTTTTTGAGCCTTTGGCGAAAAAAACACCTTCCCTTCTTTTCATGCTTCGTAAAGAAGAGCTTCTATGCTTCGTAAAAAATCCTCCAAGCGTCGCAAAAACATTAATGCTTCGTCAACAATAGATTTGTTCCTCCACATTAGAGCTGATGAAGCTGTATTTCTTCAAAACTTATTTTGTGCCTTAGCACAATTTCATTTTTTCGAAGCATTCTTCGAAGGTCAACATTGTATCCCCTTCTTGTGCCGTTGATGCAATATGATGTATGATGTTATGTTATGCGAAATGATGTGATGATGTTATGTTATGCAAAATGATATTTATGCCGAAGGCACACACTCACACCCCCATAGTGGAATACACAATCTCTTTGCCACTTATTTTTCGGCTTCATCATTTATTTTTTGGTGTATCAGTGCTGACTTTTCGCTGTAAGTTCTGCATTCCCTTAGGAACGTCTTTTGAACTTCTTCACCTTCTATTTTGGCGGTATTCGCGTTGACTTTTCGCGCTTCGCCTTATACTTCGGCGGTATTTGGCTCTGCATTCCCTTTGGAACGACTTTTGAGCAGAAAACTTACACTGCGCTCCCTTAGGAACGACTTTTTGTATCTTCGGCAAACTTACGCTGCGTTCCTTAGAACGACTTTTTGTATCTTCGGCAAACTTACGCTGCGTTCCTTAGAATGACTTTTTGTAGCTTCGGTGATACTTGTAATGTGATTTTTAGCCCTGCGTTCCCTTAGGAACTACTTTTGTGCTTCAGCGACTTTTTGGACTTCGTGAGTCTTTGGTGAAGATATATTTCGCTATGACAAGAACGAAGCTATTACAGGAATTTGAAAATGACAAGAGAACTAGGTTTTCAATAATTGTTCCTTATTAAAAAAGAAAATGACAATGAATGTAAAAACTGTTTCAGGGGTAGGATATCTCTCAATAGATATGCTTCGATTCTGGCACAGTACTGTTGACTGTGCGAGCTTCGGACTCCTCCCTGAAATCTCGCTGCTGATGGGTCTGTTGGCTCCCTTCTGGCTGCTGGCCTCGTGAATACACAGGCTGTAGTGGTGGCGGAGGTGGAGGCTGTGGCCAAGATGCCTGTGGCTGACTAGCCGAAGCAACAGACACTGTAGGATGGTTACCCACATACTCTGGTATGTAGGGTGAGTGATACGAAGCAGTATGCATGACCTGCTTCGGCTGGTTCTGCTGAGCTGCGGCTTCTGCTATTTCCTTTTGTTTCTGAATGGTGACATGGCACATCCTTGTAGTATGGACCTTGTCCTCACCACAGAATAAGCAATAATTTTTTCTAGGCTGATCCCCAAACCTTCCTCCGAAGCCCCTGGCGCCTCTGCCTCTTGGAGCTGGCGGTCGGAAAGAGCTTTGTTGCTACCCCGAAGTGTGCAAGGAATACTGTGGCCTCTGTTGTTGACTTCCTCTGTCGTCATTCTGGGTGGAATGAATTGACCAGACATGTCTTGGGTGGATTCTACCTCTGAAGCCCCTGGTCATCTCAGAGAACCTGTATGCTTCCTCTCTTCTTTGGCGAAAGTCATTGTCAACCCGAATGTATTCATCCATCTTTTGAAACAGCTTCTCCAAAGTCTGTGGAGGCTTTCTAGCAAAATACTGGGCAGTAGGTCCTGGACGAAGCCCCTTAATCATGGCCTCAATGAAAATTTCATTGGGCACTGTAGGCGCTTGTGCTCTCAGGCGCAAGAACCTTCGGACGTATGCTTGAAGATACTCCTCATGATCTTGTGTACATTGAAAGAGAGCCTAAGCTATGACTGGCTTCGTCTGAAAGCCCTGGAAACTTGTCACGAGCATATCCTTAAGCTTCTGCGATGAAGTAATAGTTCCTGGCCGAAGAGAAGAATACCACGTTTGGGCCACATTCTTAACTGCCATGACGAAGGACTTGGCCATGACAGTTGCATTGCCTCCATATGAAGATATAGTTGCTTCATAACTCATCAAAAACTGCTTTGGATCTGAATGTCCATCATACATGAGGAGCTGAGGTGGCTTGTATGATGGAGGCCATGGGATAGCCTGCAGTTCTGCTGCCAAGGGAGAAGCATCATCAAAGGTAAAGGTATCATGATTAAAATCATCATACCATCCATCCTCATTGAAGAAGCCTTCTTGGTGAAGCTCCCTATGTTGGGGCCTTCGCTCTTGTTCGTCTTGGGCAAGATGGTGTACTCCTTCAGTGGCTTCGTCAATCTGCCTTTGAAGATCGGCTAGTCGAGCCATCTTCTCCTTCTTCCTTTGTACTTGTTGATGAAGCATCTCCATGTTTCTGATTTCTTGGTCCAACTCCTCCTCCTAGAGTGTTGGACTAGTGGCCTTCCTCTTCTGGCTTTGGGCCTCTCGAAGAGAAAGGGTCTCCTGGTTTGGGTCCAGTGGCTGCAGAGCGGCAGCCCCTGTCGCTGAAGCTTTCTTCGGTGGCATGACGAAGGTCAGTGCTTGCCGAAGGTGGTCGAAATCTCAGTTGGTAGAGCTCAAGGCTCTTAACCTTGTGGTCGTGGGTTCGAGCCCCACGGTGGGCGCCAATGTTGGTGACTTGTTCTCAAACGCTATGAATCAAGAACAAGGCAACATAAAATGTTAAATATTAACGCCCTTTGTCCTTCGAAACATTATTTCCCTTAGGATATAATGATCCTCAGACGAAGGTCATGAAGGACATACCTTCGAATATCGAAGGTAAGATGGTAATAGAAGAAGTGTGTAAAATACAAAAGATAACATAAACAATCATATAGCATTATAAATTCATCTCCATTATATTATCATGAGAAAATAAAAACAATATTGAATTACATATGGTACCTTCGACTTGATAGGCAGCAAAGGTACGAGCGTGATGCAAAAGCAAATGCCAAGTCAGCCTAAACAGTACGGGAGTACTGTTCATCTATTTATAGGCATGGGACGCAGCCCACGTGAAATTACATTCATGCCCTTTACATGTGATAATGACTATAAGGTAACTCATCGGGGTCTAAATAGCCTTTTCCCCTTTAAGCCAGTTCCCTTTCCTGCTGTCATGCTGAAGCTCCCTTGCGCGTAGCTTCGGCGCTGCATCAATCTTTGTATTGTTCGTGCTTCTCCCACTGTGGTTCTGATTCGAATCCGAAGGTACCTGTTCATGTATTACAACTCCGGAAACATTGTTAAATCATGTTTTTGAGGACCTTCGGAAGACGAAGGCCCCCAACAACTGCACCGTTGAATTTTGAGGCCCAAACCCGGCAAAATCAGTGAAATGCAGTGCTAGGTGGTTTTGAGAACCACTAAAACCTCCATGAGCAGAGTGAGCAAAGTGGGACATTTGATGATACCTAGAGCGAGTGACTCTCCCATGAAGCTCTCCAATAATTTATTGAGGAGGGTGGTCATGTTGTATGTGGCGCGGAGCATCTCTCACAGAGGTAGCCTCCCCCTCAACAGCAACCTCAATTCCTCTAGTCTTATTGCTCTCGGGCTTGAGTGGACCCGAAGTCATGGAGGAATTCATGTTGGGTCTGGCATCCGAAGTCATGGACGTAAGCTCAACTAGCGTAGCTGGTGGAGTCAGCTCAAGATCACCCCAGTCAGCATTGTCGTGCTCCTCCTCCACCAAAACGGTGATGAGGACATCCCAAGAAACACCACTGATCACTCAAGTGACCAACTAAACAACACATTACAAGGATCAATCACAAGGAATCAAGCCACGAAAATACATGATCAGGTGAACGCTAACCTAAGTTATTTGTCATAATATGATTTGAATATACTTCCCACTTCCTCTTCTCTTATTGAACTTAGGTGCATTGAAGTTGAAGAAGGAGAGGAAGGGACACGTGCTACACGTGTCGCTAAAGGAGCACATGCCAAATCAGAATGATAGAATTAAAGTGCCTTAAAGATGACATCATAACTTTTTATTCCCAACGGCTATGAAGGTCCACGAGTACTTGATGGAAAGCTATTTACGTCCTCTTTCAAATGCAAGAAATGGCACATCTTTTAGGCTTCTCAATCAAGACTTATGACCATTTTAGTGGAGACCACACATGAGGTAAATGGGCTGCGCATGTTTTTAATGAACATTATTATCTTGGAATTCCTAAGCTAATAACTTCAGCAACTCAAAGGAACTTGTTCACAACTTCAAGGGGCTTGTCCACACTCAGCTAGGAGGGTTGTTCCTAGTATAAATACCTATTGTATCTCTGCGTTAAGGAACCATTTGTTGAATTGAAAAAAACCAATACACTGTATTGCAGCCGAGAGGCTTGAGACTTGAGAGTCTTACACCTTTGTTCTTGTGAGTTCTTTAAGACTTGTGTGAGATCTCTCCGAGATCCCCTAGTTCGTGCTCTAGTCTTCAAGGACCATAATTTTTTTGGGCTATTTAAATTCATACCCTTAGTTTTGCTACCTTCCTCATTTTTACCCTTAGTTGTATTTTTTGCTCAGTTTTTCCTTCTGCTCTATAGCACTAGAAGAGCAAAACTGAACAAAAACAGGACTAAGGGTAAAAATGAGGACACCAGCAAAACTAAGGGCACCACCTTAAAAAACTTTTTCTTGTATCAAGTTAGTTTGTGGAAGTTAATCCATCCTTGTTGTTGTCAATAAAAAAAAGGAGAGTACAAGAGAAAATCAAAAAAGAGAGGAAGAAAACAACAAGAAAAGATAAGCTGAAAGGGGCTGTGTTTTTTGCAAGTTTTAGTTTCGTGTAACCAAGTTTTGTGGTGTGCTTGATAGCAACTTTTACTTTTATTTGATTGATTTAAGCTACTTGGTTGTAGTACCAAAGCTCTCCTTTGACAGCCACCTATAGCTCCACAAAAACCATAAACGGGCCTCTCTTCTTGTCATCCTTTCGATCGCTTAATCACAGTTGGGTACTGCCACTTTATGACACTCGCAGTCCATAAGAACGAGTAAGAACATTGGTAAGTAAGAGGTGAGGTTGTGAGATTCTACAAATTGTAACTATTCCACTTTCTTTAACTGTTCTAACATGATAGATTTAGATTCGAGTGTTTGTGGTGGTCATCATGGATAAGAAGAACCTCCTATTACTCGAGATGAACTACACAGTGAGAAACCTCACTTATTGAGGCCATGGAGAGGCTACTCAATGATCGCCTTCCTGTAGTAAGAGGAAGGGAACCACAACAACAACATGATGATGAGAGTGGTGCTAAAAAATCAGGTGATATGTCTTGTTTCTTTGGCTACTTTCAGGGTGATCGTAGAGGTGGAAGACGTTCTAGTCATGATGTTCATCCTAGCGACCATTGTCACACCCGGATTTAAGGGCAAATCCAGGCGCGAATCAAATGTGTGCTAGGATCAAGTCTCACACATATGATGACTCATGGTACATAAATGAATGTCACATCTTCACTATATAATAGGAGTTCTATATAAAATAGTTAAATAATTAAATCATAAGGAGACAACGATCTAGCAACCATAGTTGACTGGGAGACGACGACCTAGACCTCTTACGAACTCATCGGGACATCCTTCATGCTCCTTATCTTGTGGTACCTATCCTTGACCTGGCGGGAATGTGAGTATAGCAAGGGTGAGCTCACACACGTTCATCGCTCAACAAGTTGTGGGGAATAATGTGCATGAGCTCACTTACAGTGGGGCTCATGTGAAGTGTAAGGCTTTCCAAAGGAGATGGTTAAAGCTAAGCATTGCTTTTAAAGTTGGTCAAAATTTTATTAGCAGTTACTAAGTGTAAGTAGATACCAACCCAATTAAATAAGACATCACAATTAATAATAAACACCCACAATGCAATGCATATGACAAATTAAGTTTAGATCCATAAGTTAATCATGCGAGAGTCTTGAGTTAAGCTCCATGTTCCAATTAACACAATGATCTTGTCATGAACAATAATTAAAACAATAGCATAATTGGAACATGATCATAATTCAAATGTAACATTAATCCCAAAACTGGGTAGAGCAATAGCATGTCTACCCAATAATTCATTTGTCTGCTATGGGTGGGGTAAACAAAACTAGGGAGACCTATTAGGTTCCATCAAATTATCCTGAGCATGTCACCGTGATTAACAAAGAACATTATTAGGTAAAGAAGAGTAATCAAGGACACAAATTGCATGTGACTCGAGTTTCTAGGTACTTTACCAAGTGTGTCTTTGGTGTCACGTAACCTCGCTGCTACTCGTAGCAATACATACAAATAGACAAGAAGTACATAAAAATAGCATGACACCAAACATGAGAACAAATAGCGTAAGAATATTCTACGCGACGCTACGAGATCGTGGGTTTGAGAATCACTAAAATCTGAGTTACGGATGAAAAGATATAGTTCTTGGAAGATTTATGAGATTAATTATGAAATCTAGGTTCTAAGTTGATTAATATAAATTATGTGAGAAATATATTCTAAATAAATAATTAATTCAACTTTAGTCTAGGTTATAACTTTGTTATAATCATATTTTCAGTTAAACCATAGTCATAGGTTGATTTACCATGTCACCTTAACCTTGTTTGGAGAAGTAAATTTAATAAACATGTATTTAATTACTTCTCCAAGCACTAAAACAATCATATAGACAATATTAATATGAATCTAACACAATTGGAACGAACTAAAACGGAGTTAAAATGTAGAAGATACAAAATAAACAAGTTTTAATAATTATTTTTATACAAAAATTGATTTCTATATTCAATTCACCATTTCCTTTATTCCAGTTGGACGACGGATGGCATTCTAAATAAGATCAGGGTTGCTTTTGTAATATTGTGGACCTATTAGCTCTATTCTTTACACACACCCGGACTGCGAGTTGATACTAATAAAACCTAGGGTCTCATTAGCATAATGTCCCCACCGAAGTGGTATGGGCACACGTCAGCCATTGGATCTGCGCCCGATCAATGTCGCGGATCCTCAAGCTTCTGTTGCATCGGCTGCTGCAAGTGCAGCCTCACCTTCTGTTGCATCGGCTGCTGCATCTTCATCACATAGCCAAGAAATTGTGTGCCATAAGTGCAAGGGTCGTGGCCATATTGCTGTTGAGTGTCCTAGTAGAAGGACCATGATTGTGAATGAACAAGTTGAATGGGAATCTTAAAGTGAACCCAAAGATGTAGGTTTTCTTGTAGAAGAATCAAGTAACTAAGAGAATGTGATACTTCCTGATGATGGTAACAATAATTACTTCATTTCTCAACAGGTGCTGAATGTGAGTGATGTGCAAGAAAGAATGGACAATGCCATAGTATCTTCCATACCAGAGGCATGATCAAGGATAAGTTATGTCGGATCATTATTGATAATGGCAGCTACAATAATATTGCAAGTTTAGAATTGATTGAAATGCAAATTGGAAACCAAAGCTACATCCTTGAGCACAAAGCTCTCGTTCACCCGAATGGTACCACGAGAGACAACATTACCTCTCAGTTTATCCCCTGAAATTGATGTATTCCTTACCAATCATGGGGTCAAGGCTGGAGAACCATCTAGAGTTTTTCGGCCATGTGGCAGGAACAACTGGAGTCCATGAGCCATGTGTTATCCAGACCTTCGTCCTGCATCAATAGAAAGACAATGGGTGAGCAAATTGCATAACTCTGGGGTTAGTAAATTGTGAAAATTACCAGTGTTGCAGCATTTTCCATGAAAAGGGTTAGGATAAACACCCAACATCCCTAGTCCCATAGGGGGTAGCGATAACCACGAGAAAGAAAATGTGGTTCGTGTGGTAGAACTGCCCGAATTATTCTAGCTTAAGTGTCCGAGTCACGCCTTGGAGGCAGCAACACACTTAAATCAGAATAACCCGTCAGTCCCTCGGATCTAGTCCGATAAAGCCACTTACCAAGGATCGAATACCATTAGCTCACACGATGGTGAGGCCTAGAGAGAATACAATAAACATGAAACCACAAATTAGATTACCGGAGTTATTACATAAATCAAAGTTTTAACAAAAGATAACAAGTTTGTAATTAAATGCAGCAGATAATCGGTAATGACGATACTAAGGAATAGGCAAGGCCTAGCCCACTACTCCTCCTAGTCCTCTCCTGTCGAGGTAGCATCCCACTTGACCGTCCAACCCGGTGGTAGGGTGGAAGGCCAAGTCACACCATCAACCATTTCCTGTAGCGTGCCTGAAAATAATATGCCACAAGCAAGCTAACTATACTAATACTCAGCTAGACTTACCCAGTGTGAGGAGTCTATTCCTCTACCTCTAGGCCATTGAGTTGTTTGGCTGAGGGGTTTGAGAGCACCTAGAGGGGGGGTGAATAGGTGATCCTGTGAAACTTGAAACTTAAGCCACAAAACTTGGTTAAGAGTTAGCACAATAATTGCCAAGTGGCTAGAGAGGAGTCTTGACAAAACACAACAACCACAAAGATATCAATCACAGAGATGGCACGGTGGTTATCCCGTGGTTCGGCCAAGACCAACGCTTGCCTACTCCACGTTGTGGCGTCCCAACGGACGAGGGTTGCAATCAACCCCTCTCAAGCGGTCCAAAGATCCACTTGAATACCACGGTGTTTTGCTTGCTTTTCTTAATCCCGTTTGCGAGGAATCTCCACAACTTGGAGCCTCTCGCCCTTACACTTGAAGTTCACAAAGAAACACGGAGCAAGGGAGGGATTAGCAACGCACACAAGACACAAAAATCAGAGTGTCGATACGCACACAAGTCGCAACAAGAGCTTGCAACGCGACCCAATGAGTTCACAACTCCACTAGAGCTCTATATGCTATCACAAAGAAACAAATGCGCGGAATCGAGGTCTTGGTGCTTAGGAATGTTGTAAGAATGCTTGGTGTGCTCCTTCATGCGCCTAGGGGTCCCTTTTATAGCCCCAAGGCAGCTAGGAGCCGTTGAGAGCAATCCTGGAAGGCAGATCTTGCCTTCTGTCGAATGGCGCACCAGACAGTCCGGTGCACCACCGGACACTGTCCGATGCAGATCTCCTTCCTTATTTGGCGAAGCCGACCGTTGGAGTCTGAGAGCCGTTGGCGCACCGGACACTGTCCGGTGCACACCGGACAGTCCGGTGCACCAATGTGACCGTTGGCTCGACCACGCGTCACGCGCGGAATCCTCGGCCAACCGTTGCCCCGGCTGACTGTTGACTCACCAGACAGTCCGGTGCACCACCGGACAGACCGGTGAATTTTAGCCGTACGCCGTTAATCATCTCCCGAGAGCGACGAGTTCGCCTGTGAACGGCTCACCGGACAGTCCGGTGAACCACCGGATAGACCGGTGAATTTTAGCCGTACACTGCCGTCGAAGTCCCGAGAGCAGCCTGTTCGCCAGAGCCAGCCTGGCGCACCGGACACTGTCCGGTGCACCACCGGACACTGTCCGGTACACCTAGACTGAGCAGACTTTGGCTGAACAAAGCCATCTTATTTCTAATTCAATTTTTCCTGTTTCCAGCACTTAGACACAATACATTAGTCCATAAAACAATGTACTAAGTCTAGAAACATACCTTTTGACTTGATTTGCACTTTGTTCACCACATTGCATAGATCAACACAAAAGCACTTGTGTTGGCACTCAATCACCAAAATACTTAGAAATGGCCCAAGGGCACATTTCCCTTTCAATCTCCCCCTTTTTGGTGATTTATGCCAACACAACATAAAGCAACTAGAACAAGTGCAATATCAATGCAAATGAAAACCAAAAGTTGTTTTGAATCAAATTTGACATATATGGATCACTCTTTGCCACCACTTGGTTTGTTTTTGCAAATCAAACTCAAATTCCTATCTCTAAGTCAAATTCACTTGTGGAGACATAAAGAGAGGTATTCCAAAGGAAATTGATCAAGGATTTCAAAAACTCCCCCTTTTTCCCATAATCAACACTTCTCCCCACAAGAGGCCAACTTTTGACAAAAGAGATAATAAAAGAGTTTTGACAAACCAAAAGCTCTAATCTACTATTTTCAAAATTTCTCAAGTGGTAGCTGATCCATTTATTGCTTTGGCCTTTATTTTCTCCCCCTTTGGCATCAAGCACCAAAACGGGATCAATCTTGGCCATTAAACCCCATTGCCTCACCAAAATCTTCAAATAAGAACACAAAGGCAATAAGAGTACATGAGATGAACTTGGAATAAGTTACCCTCTCATCGGAGTGCAGTAGAAGTCTTTCATGGTCCAAGTCCACCTTTTCCCTTTCAAACCTCCTTTGAGACTAAAACAAGCAAACTCAAGCATATGGTTAGTCTCAAAGGGTCAAGTTGTAACACAACTCCCCCTAAATATGTGCATCACTTGCACAAGGACTTGTGAGGTCCGGGAAGTGTTTGTACAACTTGAGCACCATAGTAAGCAACAAAATGCATAAGGAACATGATCAAAGGCATAAACACATGTATGCTATAAATCAATCCAAGTTCCGCGAATCTAGGACATTTAGCTCACTACGCAGCCTGCAAAAGGTCTTTTCATCTAAAGGCTTAGTGAAGATATCGGCTAGCTGGTTCTCGGTGCTAACATGAAACACTTCGATATCTCCCTTTTGCTGGTGGTCTCTCAAAAAGTGATGCCGGATGTCAATGTGCTTTGTGCGGCTGTGCTCAACAGGATTTTCCGCTATTCGGATAGCACTCTCATTGTCACATAGGAGTGGGACTTTGCTCAGATTGTAGCCAAAGTCCCGGAGGGTTTGCCTCATCCAAAGTAGTTGCGCACAACACTGTCCTGCGGCAACGTACTCGGCTTCAGCGGTGGATAGGGCAACGGAAGTTTGTTTCTTAGAGTTCCACGACACCAGGGACCTTCCTAAGAATTTGCACGTCCCCGATGTACTCTTCCTATCGACCTAACATCCAGCATAGTTGGAATCTAAATATCCAATCAAGTCAAAGTTAGACCCCTTTGGATACCAGATCCCGAAGCAAGGCGTAGCGACTAAATATCAAAGAATTCGCTTCACAGCCACTAAGTGACACTCCTTAGGATCGGATTGAAATCTAGCACACATGCATACGCTAAGCATAATATCCGGTCTACTAGCACACAAATAAAGTAAAGACCCTATCATAGACCGGTATGCCTTTTGATCAACGGACTTACCTCCTTTGTTGAGGTCGGTGTGTCCGTCGGTTCCCATCAGAGTCTTTGCGGGCTTGGCGTCCTTCATCCCAAACCGCTTTAGCAAGTCTTGCGTGTACTTTGTTTGGGAGATGAAAGTGCCGTCCTTGAGTTGCTTCACTTAGAACCCAAGGAAGTAGTTCAACTTGCCCATCATCGACATCTCGAATTTTTGCGTCATCACCCTGCTAAACTCTTCACAAGACTTTTGGTTAGTAGAACCAAATATTATGTCATCGACATAAATTTGGCACACAAAAAGATCACCATCGCAAGTCTTAGTGAAAAGAGTTGGATCGGCTTTCCCAACCTTGAAAGCATTAGCAATTAAAAAGTCTCTAAGGCATTCATACCATGCTCTTGGGGCTTGCTTAAGTCCATAGAGCGCTTTAGAGAGCTTACACACGTGGTCGGGGTACCATTCATCCTCAAAGCCAGGGGATTGCTCCACGTACACCTCCTCTTTGATCGGCCCGTTGAGGAAAGCGCTCTTCACATCCATTTGGTACAACCTGAAAGAATGGTGAGCGGCATATGCTAGCAAAATACGAATTGATTCTAGCCTAGCCACAGGAGCAAACGTCTCCTTAAAGTCCAAACCTGCGACTTGGGCGTAACCTTTTGCCACAAGTCGAGCCTTGTTCCTTGTCACCACCCCGTGCTCGTCCTGTTTGTTGCGGAACACCCATTTGGTTCCCACAACATTTTGCTTGGGATGAGGCACCAGTGTCCAAACTTCATTGCGCTTGAAGTTGTTGAGTTCCTCCTGCTTGGCCAACACCCAGTCCGGATCTAGCAAGGCCTCTTCTACCCTGAAAGGCTCAATAGAAGAGACAAAAGGAGTAATGCTCACAAAAATTAACTAATCTTGAACGAGTAGTTACTCCCTTGCTAATATCACCCAATATTTGGTCGACGGGATGATCCCTTTGAATCGTCGCTCGAACTTGGGTTGGAGGTGCCTGAGGTGCTTCTTCCTCCTCAACTTGAACATCCTGTGCTCCCCCTTGATCATGCGCCTCCACTTGAGGTACCTGTTCATCATCTTGGGTTGGGGGATACACCATAGTTGAGGAAGACGGTTGATCTTGCTCCAATTGTTCCTGAGGCCGCACATCTCCAATTGCCATGGTGCGTATCGCGGCCGTTGGAACGTCTTCTTCATCTACATCATCAAGATCAACAACTTGCTCTCTTGGAGAGCCATTAGTCTCATCAAATACAATGTCGCTAGAGACTTCAACCAAACCCAATGATTTGTTGAAGACCCTATACGCCTTTGTATTTGAGTCATAACCTAATAAAAACCCTTCTACAGCTTTGGGAGCAAATTTAGAAGTTCTACCTTTCTTCACAAGAATATAACACTTGCTCCCAAATACAAGAAAATAAGACACATTGGGTTTGTTACCACTTAGCAGCTCATATGAAGTTTTCTTGAGGAGGCGGTGAAGATAGACCCTGTTGATGGCGTGGCAAGCCGTGTTCACGGCTTCCGACCAAAAACGCTCGGGGGTCTTGAACTCTCCAAGCATAGTCCTCGCCATATCGATGAGCGTCCTGTTCTTCCTCTCTACCACACCATTTTGCTGAGGTGTGTAGGGAGCGGAGAACTCGTGCTTGATCCCCTCCTCCTCAAGGAACTCTTCCACTTGAAGATTCTTGAATTCGGACCCGTTGTCGCTCCTTATCTTCTTCACTTTGAGCTCAAACTCATTTTGAGCTCTCCTGAGGAAGCGCTTGAGGGTCCCTTGGGTTTCAGATTTATCCTGCAAAAAGAATACCCATGTGAAGCGGGAAAAATCATCAACTTTAACAGGACCATACTTACTTCCTCCTATACTCAGATAGGCGACGGGTCCGAAGAGGTCCATATGAAGCATCTCCAAGGGTCTTGATGTTGTCATCACATTTTTGGTGTGATGAGATCCTCCCACCTGTTTCCCTGCTTGACAAGCTGCACAAGGTCTATCTTTTTCAAAATGTACATTGGTTAGACCTATCACGTGTTCTCCCTTTAGAAGCTTGTGGAGGTTCTTCATCCCCACATGTGCTAAGCGGCGATGCCACAACTAGCCCATGCAAGTCTTAGCCATTAAGCATGCATCTAGACCGGCCTCTTCTTTTGCAAAATCAACCAAATAAAGTTTGTCGTCTAGTACACCCTTAAAAGCTAGTGAACCATCACATCTTCTAAAGACAGACACATCTACATTTGTGAATAGACAATTATATCCCATATTGCATAATTGACTAACAGATAACAAATTATATCCAAGCGACTCAACTAAAAACACATTAGAAATAGAGTGCTCGGATGAAATAGCAATTTTACCTAACCCTTTTACCTTGCCTTGGTTCCCATCACCTAATATTATTGAATCTTGGGGATCCTTATTCTTGACGTAGGAAGAAAACATCCTCTTTTCCCCCGTCATGTGGTTTGTGCATCCGCTGTCGATAATCCAGCTTGAACCCCCGGATGCATAAACCTGCAAGGCAAATTTAGGCTTGGGTCTTAGGTACCCAACTCTTGTTGGGTCCTACAAGGTTAGTTACAATAGTCTTAGGGACCCAAATGCAAGTTTTGAAACCCTTGCATCTTGCCCCTAACTTCCTAGCAATCACTTTCTTATTCTTTCTATAAATGGCAAAAGAAGCATTGCAAGCATGATATATTGTAGATGGTTCATTAAATTTCCTAGGAACATTAACAATATTTCTCCTGGGCATATTATGAACAACATTTCTCCTATCAACATTTCTATCATGCACATAGGAAGAACTAGAAGCAAACATGGCATGAGAATCAAAAGCATCATAAGCATTATAATTCCTATAAGCATTTCTAGATTGTCTCCTATCATGGTACATAAAAGCATGGTTCTTTTCACACTACTAGCCATAGGGGCTTTCCCTTTCTCCTTGGCGGAGATGGGAGCCTTATGGCTTGTCAAGTTCTTGGCTTCCCTCTTGAAGCCAAGACCATCCTTAATAGAGGGGTGTCTACCACTAGTGTAGGCATCCCTTGCAAATTTTAGTTTATCAAAATCATTTTTGCTAGTCTTAAGTTGAGCATTAAGACTAGCCAATTCATCATTCAATTTGGAAATTAAAACTAAGTGATCACTACAAGCATCAACATCGAAATCTTTACATCTCTTACAGATAGTAACATGCTCTACACAAGAGTTAGATTTACTAGCTACTTCTAGTTTAGCATTTAAATCATCATTAACACTTTTTAAAGTAGCAATGGTTTCATGACAAGTAGATAGTTCATAAGAAAGCATTTCATTTCTTTTAACTTCTAAGGCATGAGATTTTTGTGCTTCTACAAATTTATCATGTTCTTCATATAACAAATCCACTTGCTTTTCTAGTAACCTATTTTTGTCATTCAAGGCATCAATTAACTCATTAATTTTGCCAATTTTAGTTCTATCTAATCCTTTAAATAAACTAGAATAGTCTATTTCATCGTCGTCACTAGAGTCATTATCACTAGAAGAATCATAAGTAGTACTGTCTCGAGTACATACCTTCTTCTCCTTTGCCATGAGGCATGTGTGACGCTCGTTGGGGAAGAGGGAAGACTTGTTGAAGGCGGTGGCGGCGAGTCCTTCATTTTCGGAGTCGGAGGAGGAGCAATCCGAATCCCACTCCTTCCCGATATGTGCTTCGCCCTTGGCCTTCTTGTAGTTCTTTTTCTTCTCCCTCTTGTTTCCTTTTTCCTTGTCACTTTCATTATCAGGACAGTTAGCAATAAAATGACCAAGCTTACCACATTTGAAGCATGAGCGCTTCCCCTTTGTCTTGGTCTTGCTTGGCTGTCCCTTGCGACCCTTAAGCGCCGTCTTGAAGCGCTTGATGATGAGGGCCATCTCTTCATCATTGAGCCCTGCCGCCTCAACTTGCGCCACCTTGCTAGGTAACGCCTCCTTGCTCCTTGTTGCCTTGAGAGCAATGGGTTGAGGCTCATGGATTGGACCGTTCAACGCGTCGTCCACGTACCTCGCCTCCTTGATCATCATTCGCCCGCTTACGAATTTTCCAAGAACTTCTTCAGGCGACATTTTGGTGTACCTGGGATTCTCACGAATATTATTCACCAAATGTGGATCAAGAACGGTAAATGACCTTAGCATTAGGCGGACGACATCGTGGTCCGTCCATCGCGTGCTTCCGTAGCTCCTTATTTTGTTGATAAGGGTCTTGAGCCGATTGTATGTTTGGGTTGGCTCCTCGCCCCTTATCATCGCGAATCTTCCAAGCTCTCCCTCTATCAACTCCATCTTAGTGAGCAAGGTGACATCATTCCCCTCATGAGAGATCTTGAGGGTGTCCCAGATTTGCTTGGCATTGTCCAAGCCGCTCACCTTGTGATATTCGTCCCTGCACAAGGAGGCTAACAACACAGTAGTAGCTTGTGCATTTCTATGAATCTGTTCATTAATAAAAATAGGACTATCCGAGCTATCAAACTTCATTCCACTTTCCACAATCTCCCATATGCTCGGATGGAGAGAGAACATGTGACTACGCATTTTGTGGCTCCAAAATCCGTAGTCCTCTCCATCAAAGTGAGGAGGTTTGCCAAGTGGAATGGAGAGCAAATGAGTATTTGTACTTTGCGGAATACGAGAGTAGTCAAAAGAAAAGTTCGAATTAATCGGTTTCCTTCTCTCGTAGTCGTTGTGGTCGTCGTCCTTTTGGGAAGAAGTAGACTCATCGCTGTCGTCGTAGTAGACGATCTCCTTGATGCGTCTCGTTTTCTTCTTCTTCCCATCTTTGCATCTGTGACCCGAGCCCGAGTTGGTAGGCTTGTCATCCTTCGGCTCGTTGACGAAGGACTCCTTCTCTTTATCGTTGATCACGATTCCCTTCCCCTTAGGATCCATCTCTTCGGGCAATTAGTCCCTTTGCGAAGAGAACGGCTCCGATACCAATTGAGAGCACCTAGAGAGGGGTGAATAGGTGATCCTGTGAAACTTGAAACTTAAGCCACAAAACTTGGTTAAGAGTTAGCACAATAATTGCCAAGTGGCTAGAGAGGAGTCTTGACAAAACACAACAACCACAAAGATATCAATCACAGAGATGGCACGGTGGTTATCCCGTGGTTCGGCCAAGACCAACGCTTGCCTACTCCATGTTGTGGCGTCCCAACGGACGAGGGTTGCAATCAACCCCTCTCAAGCGGTCCAAAGATCCACTTGAATACCACGGTGTTTTGCTTGCTTTTCTTAATCCCGTTTGCGAGGAATCTCCACAACTTGGAGCCTCTCGCCCTTACACTTGAAGTTCACAAAGAAACACAGAGCAAGGGAGGGATTAGCAACGCACACAAGACACAAAAATCAGAGTGTCGATACGCACACAAGTCGCAACAAGAGCTTGCAACGCGACCCAATGAGTTCACAACTCCACTAGAGCTCTATATGCTATCACAAAGAAACAAATGCGCGGAATCGAGGTCTTGGTGCTTAGGAATGTTGTAAGAATGCTTGGTGTGCTCCTTCATGCGCCTAGGGGTCCCTTTTATAGCCCCAAGGCAGCTAGGAGCCGTTGAGAGCAATCCTGGAAGGCAGATCTTGCCTTCTGTCGACTGGCGCACCGGACAGTCCGGTGTACCACCGAACACTGTCCGATGCAGATCTCCTTCCTTATTTGGCGAAGCCGACCGTTGGAGTCTGAGAGCCGTTGGCGCACCGGACACTGTCCGGTGCACACCGGACAGTCCGGTGCACCAATGTGACCGTTGGCTCGGCCACGCGTCACGCGCGGAATCCTCGACCGACCGTTGCCCCGGCTGACTGTTGACTCACCAGACAGACCGGTGAATTTTAGTCGTACGCCGTTAATCATCTCCCGAGAGCGACGAGTTCGCCTGTGAACGGCTCACCGGACAGTCCGGTGAACCACCGGACAGACCGGTGAATTTTAGCCGTACACCGCCGTCGAAGTCCCGAGAGCAGCCTGTTCGCCAGAGCCAGCCTGGCGCACCGGACACTGTCCGGTGCACCACCGGACAGTCCGGTGCACCCAGACCGAGCAGACTTTGGCTGAACAAAGCCATCTTATTTCCAATTCAATTTTTCCTGTTTCCAGCATGTAACACCCGGTTTTAAAGAACAAAGCCGGGTGCATCTCATACATGCGCCAAGAAGACAACATATACAATAACAGAGTGTATAGAGATAAATGTCATAAAACATCAGAGTACTTATTACATAGCGGAAGTCTTATTACAAAATATAATAATAAAGATAAACGAACTAAGGATCGATGGCGCCAATGTCGACTGAGAAACGCCACCTAGATCAGATCGAACTCCTCAGTGTTAGGCAGCTCCTCTTCAACAACCTGCTCTTCTCCTGTGGGGGGGGGGGGTGTGAGACAGCAAGAGTGAGCTCACATACGATCATAGCTCAACAAGTCGTGGGGAATAATGTGGCCTGAACTCACCAAAGGTGGGAGTTCAAGTAGTGTAAGGCTGATCAATGAAATAAAGGCTAAGGCTGAGCATTGCTTTTATAAGTTGGTCAAAATTTTATTAGCAATTACTAGGTGTAAGTAAATACCAAACCTTAATAATAATAAAGAACAGTAATAATAAAATAATCCCAAATGCGATGCAAATGTCAAATTGAATTTAAGTTCCATAATTAATCATGTGAGGGTCCGAGCCGCTCTTGACCGTGAGCACGGCTAGTATACTAGTTTTACACTCTGCAGAGGTTGCGCATCTTTACCCACAAGTCGTGTATCCCATGTCGCCTGGGTTTGCAAGGCCCTTAGACACTACCGAGGTGAATGGCTAGGGATCCACTACGAGGCCTTTACAAAGTTCCACTAGCTTCCGAAAACCCGCTACAGTTTATGGGAAGATCCAGTAAAGGGTTCCTGGCTGATAGCCATCCCAGCAAAATCAACCAGGGACCTCCCCGCACTGACCTCTCCCCTACTGCCCTTGCCCCTTTCGGGTAAGGTAGTCTTCCACTAGCTTTCCTAATTAATCAGCCAAGGGGTCCCATTCCTCCCTTGTGGTAGCACTGTTTTCCCGGGTGGTCGCTCCATGTTCCCATTAATTTAATGATCTTAACATGAACAGCAATAATAACAAAATAATAACAGAATAATCATGAATAATAAATCTCCATACCCAATCCACATAAAGCAATAGCAAGTACTACCCAAAAATATTCCAGGGGTGAACAAGGTATAGAGGTAATCAAAACTGGGGTACATAAAGGATCCCATCAAAATTAACCTATGCAGATCATTAAAATTAATAAGAACATGGCTGGGAAAAGTAAGTGATCAAGGGCACAACTTGCCTGTAATGAGCTCCTGCTCAGCTATCTCTACTTGCTGAACCTCAGTTTCCACAGTAGCTTGCTCGTCTACTCGCATCAACACAATACATACATAGTATAGCCAAAATCAACATCACACCAAACAGATGAATGAAATATACAGTAAAAATCTACACATTAGAATAAGACCATAGGAATTGGAATCACTGAATTTGGAGTTATAGAATTTAAGTTATGAATTTTCTAAGATTTAAGGTGATTATATTAGGATTAGATGATAAATTAATTTTCTAACAGAGTTCATGTCAAAACAGTGATTCTAAATGATAGAGATTAATATTACAAAATTTTAGGAATTGGAATGACTCAATTTGGAGCTAAAATGAATTTTCTATGCATTTTACAAGTTTTAGCACCTATTTATATATTAAAAATCATTTCCTGTTATTAATTATTAATTCCCTCTGAATTCTGGGCTGGGCGTATAATAAACAAAAGGTCAGGGGCCCTAGCACAATTATTCCTAAGACCTACAGTGCACTGCGCAGGACAGCGGGTTGAATACACGAAAAGGCAGGGGTTCTTTTGCAAAGTATACAAGCCAAAGGGGTATCGGGTGGCATCAACCATCCGATCGAGTACCAATGGTCCAGATTAGACCCAGGTTTCACCTAAACGGGGGCACACTAGTGACGGTTGGATCTCGATCCAACGGTCACGGTCCAGGACACCAGGGGGTTGCACCACAACCACGGGATTACGATCCCAGGGTCACGAACGCTCCCACCCACATGGGTACGCGTGTCCTAATCCAGCACGCACATTCGCGGATCAACGGTCACCATCTAATTGCTCACCCGCGGAACAAATGCCGACGGCGGAGCAGAGCCTCCCCCACGGCGGCGCCATTCCCACCCTCGCCGGCGTTGCCCGATTTTGCTAACCCCGCCCCCATTTCCTAATTGAACGTGTGCGGCAGCTCTACGAGGTCATGGCGAGACAGGAGGAGGGGTTCTCACCGGCGATTGATGCGGCGAACAGGTCGATCCGCGGCGCAGGAAGCTTCCGTGGCGGCGAAGCACGTGGACGAGGGATTCCACGGCCTCCCGGTCCCCGCCGAGGCACGCACAGCTTTCCGCGCACCGGTACACCCTGGTCGGCGGCGAGACGGCGCGAGACAGTGGGCGGTGAAGAGTCTGCCGAAACGAACCACCGCGGCGATGGCGTACAGCGGCGGCGCTAACTTGTTTGGGGAGCTAGGCTTGTGCGAGAAGATTGTGGGCGGAGGAACGGGTCACGGGTCTCCTTTTATCTCCAAGAGTCCGAGGGAAGGAGGGCGCCCCGCTCCCGACAATGGCGGCGACGTCTTCGGCTGTTAGCGCGCGATGAGGAAGAACGAGTCGCAGCGTACCTGAGCGAGTGACAAGGCGGGCCCACCGCGCAGCGTCGTGAAAAGAGGAGGCCGACACGCGGGTCCGCGCAGCAGAGAACGCCGGCGCGCGCGCGGAGTGAGACCGACGGTGCGGGCCCACCCGTCAGTGGGAGAACATCGGAGACGGCGTGCGGCGGATTTGAAAAGGAAAGCGGGCCGCGCGGTAGAGTTAGGGCAGATGGGCCAAAATGGGGTTGTCCGGCCCAGGTAGCATTGCTATTCTTTTTCCATTTTCTTTTCTATTTTCAAAACCAAATTTGAATTCAAACTTAAACTTAACTCTATAGAATTTATGCCTGTGGAATTAGGGCATTAGTTCTGGATATATTTATTTATGTATATTATTTATATTTTTCATGTCATTTCTCTTCTTACTTTTAAACCCTAGTTTCCAATGTAGAGCTTAATCCACTTTCTAGTCATTTTATATTATTGTTATTTTTACTTAATGCACAAACATAAAAAAAAACTCCAACAGATGCACTTTTTCTTTATTTTAGAATAATTGTTTTATTTAGTCACTCTCAATTACATAGGTGCTCTTTTTATGATGCAAATGAAACACACAAAATGAGGAGCTCTCTCTCTATCACACTTGGTATACAACTTGAGTATTACAAATCCTACCCCCCTTAAAAATAATCTCGTCCTCGAGATTTAAGAAGAACTAGAGAAAAGGTGGGGAAAATCTATACGAAGCTCTTCTTCTCTTTCCCAAGTTGCTTCATCTTCACCGTGGTGACTCCATTGAACTTTGCACATCTTTATAACCTTATTCCTCGTAACTCGAGTCAGAGTATCCAAAATCTTGATGGGGTACTCAGCATAAGTCAAATCCTCTTGAACACTAAGGTCTTCCATTGGTAACTGTTCTTCAGGCACCCTGAGACATTTCTTCAGCTGAGATACATGAAAGACATCGTGAACATCCGCGAGATGATCCGGTAACTCCAATTGATATGCAACTTCTCCCACTCGCTTTAAGATTAAGAAAGGTCCAATAAAGCGAGGGGACAACTTTCCTTTGACTTTGAACCTTCTCATGCCCCGGAGTGGTGACACCTTCAAATAGACATAATCACCCTCCTTAAACTCAAGTAGTCTTCTCCGGGTGTCAGCATAGCTTTTCTGCCTGGACTGTGCAGTTCTCAAATTCTCCCTTATTTGCTGAACTTGTTCCTCTGCTTCTTGTATAATCTCAGGTCCAAACAATTGTCTTTCACCAGTTTGATTCCAATACAAGGGAGTCCTGCACTTTCTGCCATACAAAGCCTCAAACGGTGACATCTTCAAACTGGCCTGATAGCTATTATTATATGAGAACTCTGCATAAGGCAAACTCTTATCCCAACTTCCACCATGCTTAAGAGCACAAGCTCTTAACATATCTTCCAGTACTTGGTTAGTCCTCTCAGTTTGCCCATCAGTCTGGGGATGGTAAGCCGAACTAAAATTCAATCTCGTATCCAAAGACTCGTGCAACTGCTTCCAATATCGAGAGGTAAACTGTGATCCTCGATCTGACACAATCTTCTTTGGCACACCATGCAGGCATACAATCCGTGCCATGTACAACTCTGCCAACTTAGCTCCAGAATAAGTGGTCTTCACTGGAATAAAGTGGGCTACCTTACTTAGCCTGTCCACAATCACCCATATAGAATCATATCCAGCAGACGTGCGGGGTAATCCAACAATGAAGTCCATGCCAATCTCTTCCCATTTCCACTCAGGTATCTTCAGTGGGTGCAATAGTCCGGCTGGCCTCTGGTGTTCAGCCTTAACTCTTTGGCATATGTCGCACATAGCCACATGTGCGGCCACATCTCTCTTCAATCCATACCACCAATACTTTTGCTTCAAATCCTGATACATCTTAGTGCTCCCAGGGTGGATAGAATAAACTGAATCATGTGCCTCCTTCAATATGGTTTCCCGAAGACTATCAATATCGGGAACACAGATCCGATTCTTGAACCATATCGTGCCTTGCTCATCCTCCGTGAACTCTGGGCCTCTTCCTTCAGTAATAAGATCCTTAATCTCCTGAATCTTAGCATCACCAATCTGACCTTTACGAATTTCTTGCTCCAAGGTAGGTTCCAATTCAATAGTCACTCCTTCCGTATGTGTAACAATTCCCAGGTTGAGTCTCTCAAAATCTTTTGCTAATTCATCAGGTAGCTGAACAACGAAAGCGGAGTGAACATGCTCCTTCCGACTCAAGGCATCTGCAACCAAATTCGCCTTGCCTGGGTGATAGTGAATCTCCAAGTCATAATCCTTAATGAGCTCCAACCAACGACGTTGTCTGAGATTGAGATCCTTCTGAGTGAATATATACTTCAAACTCTTATGATCCGTATATACTTGGCACTTAGTTCCCATGATGTAGTGTCTCCAAATCTTAAGTGCATGCACAACGGCAGCCAGCTCTAAGTCATGGGTGGGGTAGTTCAATTCATGCTTCCTCAACTGACGAGATGCATAGGCAATCACATGACCATCTTGCATAAGCACACATCCAAGTCCTTGGCCACATGCATCACAATAAATATCAAATCCCTTCTGCAGATCTGGCATAATCAATACTGGAGGTGACATCAATCTCTCCTTCAATTGATCAAAGCTTTCTTGGCACTTCTCATCCCACTTGAATTCTTTTCCTTTCTCCAAAAGCGATGTCATAGGCTTGGCAATCTTAGAAAACCCTTCAATAAATCTCCGATAATATCCTGTGAGTCCCAAGAAACTCCGAATCTCCGTAACTGTAGTGGGCACTCTCCACTCCATAATCTCCTTGACTTTAGCAGGATCCACTGCTATTCCTCCATTAGAAATAATATGACCAAGAAATGGCACTTCGCCAATCCAAAACTCGCACTTGCTGAACTTGGCATATAGCTGGTTATCCCGTAACTTCTGTAGCACCAACCTTAGATGTTCTTCGTGGTCACTCTCATTCTTAGAATAGATAAGAATATCGTCGATGAACACCACGACGAACCTGTCCAAATACTCCATAAACACCTTATTCATCAAATTCATGAAGTAAGCTGGTGCATTGGTTAGTCCAAACGACATAACAGTAAACTCATATAATCCATATCGAGTTGAGAAAGCCGTCTTGGGAATATCCGATGGTCTAATCCTCATCTGATGGTAACCGGATCGGAGATCAATCTTCGAAAATACTCTAGCTCCTCGCATCTGATCAAATAAATCCTCAATACGGGGCAACGGATACTTGTTCTTCACCGTAACATCATTAAGAGACCTATAATCCACACACATCCGTTGCGATCCATCCTTCTTCTGCACAAATAACACCGGTGCTCCCCAAGGTGAGGAACTTGGACGAATGTAACCAGCCTCTTGTAACTCCGTCAACTGCTTCTTCAGTTCCTTCAACTCTTCTACGGACATTCTATATGGCCGTTTAGAAATAGGGGCGGTTCCAGGCAAGAGATCAATAACAAACTCGACTTCTCTATCAGGTGGCATCCCTGGTAACTCCTCTGGAAAGACGTCCGGAAAATCTCTAACCACCCGGATGTTGTCACCAACAAACTCCTCAGGCATAAAGAACATTGCACGCATGGATGAGGAGGTTACTGCAATGTTAACTTGAAACCTTTCTCCTTTAGTAGTAGTGAGTTCTACGGTACCTCTACCACATGCTATAACGGCCTTTGCCTTTCTTAGCCACGACATACCAAGGATCAGATCTATACTGCTTGACTCTAGTATTATAGCAGTAGCTCCAAAATCTCTACCCATAATAGTTACTATCAATCTACGTGTCATTTGATTCGCCTCAACAGGCCCTTTAGGTGTAATTACTATCAGGGGTTTTCTCATATTTAGCAGTGGTATTTCATTTGTGTTGGCATATCTAGTAGACATGAATGAATGTGTAGCACCAGAATCAAATAATATTGTTGCAGGAATTGCATTAACATAAAACATACCAATCACGAGGTCCCCACCATCAGGAGTATCATCAACGCTGACTTGATTCACCCTGGCTATAGAATATCCCTTGCCAGGGGTCTGTTGCTTGTTCTGAACTGGAGTAGTCGCAATCCTCTGTGGGCAGACATTTGCATAATGACCAATCTTCCCACACTTAAAACATTGAGTGCCCGGACTCTGTCCTGCAAACTTCGTCGGGGTGCCAGTGGGAGTAGCCTGTCGAGTAGGTGTCCTCAATGGTGATTGCTGAACTGGGCGCGGTCCTCCTGGTCGAGGCGGTGTACTCTGTGGTGAACTGTATCGAGGACGAACACTGCTGCTTCCTTGTCCTTGAGATATGGCCTTTCTCTTCAAATCTCCCAGCTGAACACGCTTGTGTTCAATAGCCAGGGCCTTATCCAACAGTCTCTGAAATGACGGAAATGTGTGTGCTACTAGAGCATACTGCAGTGGTCCATTAAGTCCTTCAATAAAATGCTCCTGCTTCCTCTCGTCTTCAGCAACTTCCTCCGGAGCATATCTGGATAGCTGAATAAACTTGTCGCGGTACTCGCTGACTGACATACTTCCTTGCTTCAGCGACAGAAATTCCTTCTTCTTAATCTTTATCATCCCAGCTGGAATATGATAGTTCCTGAACTGTGTACTGAACTCTGCCCAAGTAATAGTGTCCGCAGCATCATGGGCAGCAGTATAAGAATCCCACCAGTCAGCAGCAGGACCAGTCAGACGTCCAGAAGCATATAGAACCTTCTCCCGATCAGTGCATTGTGCAATATTCAGCATCTTCTCAATTGACTTCAACCAATCGTCTGCATCAAGTGGATCTGGCGAGCTGGCGAAGGTCGGTGGCTTGTGACTCATAAACTCCCGGTGCTTTTCACGAGGTGGAGCTGGTGGTGGTGGTGGAGGCAGTGGCACTTGTTGCTGCTGTTGCTGTTGTTGAAGCTGTTGTTGCGCCCTCCTTTCTTGGCGTATCTCATCTCTCTCCTGGCGCAACTCCTGGCGTATGTCTTCTCTTTCCTGTCGCATCTCTTGGCGTTCTTGCTGCATCTGAGCACGCATATCCGCCATGGTGTCTGCCATCTGCTGCATCACCGCCATCTGAGCAGCAACCAGTGGGTCAACTCCGCCTGGTGGAGGATTGGGAGGATTCATCGCTGCAGGCTGTGGCTGAGGTTGTCTTCGAGTGTGTTGGTTAGGAGGCAAGTCAATTCCACCACCCCACCTGGTATTGACCATCTGAGTTAGATGCATATGGTAAGAAAAAGCAGTAGACAAGGCAGTAATTACAATCATGTTACTTTGGGGAATTTATTAGCTAAGCAGTTTAATATTTCACCTACTATAGCTAATTCAATACCTTATAGTGGCACATGCTAAGATGTCCATCTATACTATTCCAATCAATCAAAGAAGCAAATCAGGCATTGATCATCAGAACAATCAACCAATATTTTTAATAGAGAAAATAGTTTTGATTTGGTCTTAGGATTCCTATCTCTTGAAAATGTCATAGGGGTAGGGATTCCAAGGTGTGAAATCCATCTTGTTTCAGAGTAGAAAGGATAAGATTAATCAGAGTAGAAAAGCAGAAGGTGAGACAAGACCAAGATGAGACGAGTATAGAATGAATCAGAATAAGGTAAGTAGGTAAGGGTTTTGTCCATTTCTATCTAGGTTTCGTCCTACAGTCAACATTTCCTCTGATACCACTTCTGTAACACCCGGTTTTAAAGAACAAAGCCGGGTGCATCTCATACATGCGCCAAGAAGACAACATATACAATAACAGAGTGTATAGAGATAAATGTCATAAAACATCAGAGTACTTATTACATAGCGGAAGTCTTATTACAAAATATAATAATAAAGATAAACGAACTAAGGATCGATGGCGCCAATGTCGACTGAGAAACGCCACCTAGATCAGATCGAACTCCTCAGTGTTAGGCAGCTCCTCTTCAACAACCTGCTCTTCTCCTGTGGGGGGGGTGTGAGACAGCAAGAGTGAGCTCACATACGATCATAGCTCAACAAGTCGTGGGGAATAATGTGGCCTGAACTCACCAAAGGTGGGAGTTCAAGTAGTGTAAGGCTGATCAATGAAATAAAGGCTAAGGCTGAGCATTGCTTTTATAAGTTGGTCAAAATTTTATTAGCAATTACTAGGTGTAAGTAAATACCAAACCTTAATAATAATAAAGAACAGTAATAATAAAATAATCCCAAATGCGATGCAAATGTCAAATTGAATTTAAGTTCCATAATTAATCATGTGAGGGTCCGAGCCGCTCTTGACCGTGAGCACGGCTAGTATACTAGTTTTACACTCTGCAGAGGTTGCGCATCTTTACCCACAAGTCGTGTATCCCATGTCGCCTGGGTTTGCAAGGCCCTTAGACACTACCGAGGTGAATGGCTAGGGATCCACTACGAGGCCTTTACAAAGTTCCACTAGCTTCCGAAAACCCGCTACAGTTTATGGGAAGATCCAGTAAAGGGTTCCTGGCTGATAGCCATCCCAGCAAAATCAACCAGGGACCTCCCCGCACTGACCTCTCCCCTACTGCCCTTGCCCCTTTCGGGTAAGGTAGTCTTCCACTAGCTTTCCTAATTAATCAGCCAAGGGGTCCCATTCCTCCCTTGTGGTAGCACTGTTTTCCCGGGTGGTCGCTCCATGTTCCCATTAATTTAATGATCTTAACATGAACAGCAATAATAACAAAATAATAACAGAATAATCATGAATAATAAATCTCCATACCCAATCCACATAAAGCAATAGCAAGTACTACCCAAAAATATTCCAGGGGTGAACAAGGTATAGAGGTAATCAAAACTGGGGTACATAAAGGATCCCATCAAAATTAACCTATGCAGATCATTAAAATTAATAAGAACATGGCTGGGAAAAGTAAGTGATCAAGGGCACAACTTGCCTGTAATGAGCTCCTGCTCAGCTATCTCTACTTGCTGAACCTCAGTTTCCACAGTAGCTTGCTCGTCTACTCGCATCAACACAATACATACATAGTATAGCCAAAATCAACATCACACCAAACAGATGAATGAAATATACAGTAAAAATCTACACATTAGAATAAGACCATAGGAATTGGAATCACTGAATTTGGAGTTATAGAATTTAAGTTATGAATTTTCTAAGATTTAAGGTGATTATATTAGGATTAGATGATAAATTAATTTTCTAACAGAGTTCATGTCAAAACAGTGATTCTAAATGATAGAGATTAATATTACAAAATTTTAGGAATTGGAATGACTCAATTTGGAGCTAAAATGAATTTTCTATGCATTTTACAAGTTTTAGCACCTATTTATATATTAAAAATCATTTCCTGTTATTAATTATTAATTCCCTCTGAATTCTGGGCTGGGCGTATAATAAACAAAAGGTCAGGGGCCCTAGCACAATTATTCCTAAGACCTACAGCGCACTGCGCAGGACAGCGGGTTGAATACACGAAAAGGCAGGGGTTCTTTTGCAAAGTATACAAGCCAAAGGGGTATCGGGTGGCATCAACCATCCGATCGAGTACCAATGGTCCAGATTAGACCCAGGTTTCACCTAAACGGGGGCACACTAGTGACGGTTGGATCTCGATCCAACGGTCACGGTCCAGGACACCAGGGGGTTG
This sequence comes from Zea luxurians, assembly GCA_029449295.1. NCBI lineage: Eukaryota > Viridiplantae > Streptophyta > Magnoliopsida > Poales > Poaceae > Zea > Zea luxurians. The sequence continues at coordinate 11,384,743 of JAOPSE010000002.1, forward strand.
CACCACAACCACGGGATTACGATCCCAGGGTCACGAACGCTCCCACCCACTTGGGTACGCGTGTCCTAATCCAGCACGCACATTCGCGGATCAACGGTCACCATCTAATTGCTCACCCGCGGAACAAATGCCGACGGCGGAGCAGAGCCTCCCCCACGGCGGCGCCATTCCCACCCTTGCCGGCGTTGCCCGATTTTGCTAACCCCGCCCCCATTTCCTAATTGAACGTGTGCGGCAGCTCTATGAGGTCATGGCGAGACAGGAGGAGGGGTTCTCACCGGCGATTGATGCGGCGAACAGGTCGATCCGCGGCGCAGGAAGCTTCCGTGGCGGCGAAGCACGTGGACGAGGGATTCCACGGCCTCCCGGTCCCCGCCGAGGCACGCACAGCTTTCCGCGCACCGGTACACCCTGGTCGGCGGCGAGACGGCGTGAGACAGTGGGCGGTGAAGAGTCTGCCGAAACGAACCACCGCGGCGATGGCGTACAGCGGCGGCGCTAACTTGTTTGGGGAGCTAGGCTTGTGCGAGAAGATTGTGGGCGGAGGAACGGGTCACGGGTCTCCTTTTATCTCCAAGAGTCCGAGGGAAGGAGGGCGCCCCGCTCCCGACAATGGCGGCGACGTCTTCGGCTGTTAGCGCGCGATGAGGAAGAACGAGTCGCAGCGTACCTGAGCGAGTGACAAGGCGGGCCCACCGCGCAGCGTCGTGAAAAGAGGAGGCCGACACGCGGGTCCGCGCAGTAGAGAACGCCGGCGCGCGCGCGGAGTGAGACCGACGGTGCGGGCCCACCCGTCAGTGGGAGAACATCGGAGACGGCGTGCGGCGGATTTGAAAAGGAAAGCGGGCCGCGCGGTAGAGTTAGGGCAGATGGGCCAAAATGGGGTTGTCCGGCCCAGGTAGCATTGCTATTCTTTTTCCATTTTCTTTTCTATTTTCAAAACCAAATTTGAATTCAAACTTAAACTTAACTCTATAGAATTTATGCCTGTGGAATTAGGGCATTAGTTCTGGATATATTTATTTATGTATATTATTTATATTTTTCATGTCATTTCTCTTCTTACTTTTAAACCCTAGTTTCCAATGTAGAGCTTAATCCACTTTCTAGTCATTTTATATTATTGTTATTTTTACTTAATGCACAAACATAAAAAAAACTCCAACAGATGCACTTTTTCTTTATTTTAGAATAATTGTTTTATTTAGTCACTCTCAATTACATAGGTGCTCTTTTTATGATGCAAATGAAACACACAAAATGAGGAGCTCTCTCTCTATCACACTTGGTATACAACTTGAGTATTACACAGCACTTAGACACAATACATTAGTCCATAAAACAATGTACTAAGTCTAGAAACATACCTTTTGACTTGATTTGCACTTTGTTCACCACATTGCATAGATCAACACAAAAGCACTTGTGTTGGCACTCAATCACCAAAATACTTAGAAATGGCCCAAGGGCACATTTCCCTTTCAGGGTTTGGTTTGCCAAAGGCACTAGATGAGTCTAAAAATAGTTTTAGCTTTACCAGTTCTAGCATATTTAATTAAACTAGGTTTGCTCCCTTCTAAGCATACATGGTAACAATCATTTAGTACAATCAACATGTTATCTCAAGTAAAACCTCGTTTCACTTTTTACTCGATGCAGTACAAGGGGTCAAGTAGTCTCATTAGCTACGAGAAGTAGACGATTCAAATCGAGTTTTAACCTTGCAAGGTAAACCTAAACACACGACATGTAGGGGCACTCCGTCCCCACACATATCAACCGTCCCCATCAATCCCCCATTCGCGGCTAGGGCTCACCGCCTTGGCATGCAATGCCCCACTGACCCCAGCTGCCGCCGTGCAGTGGCCGCACTTGCACCCACCATTGCTGGCATGGGAGACCCCGTCGCAGGACAAGTGAGGGATAAAGTCCACGCCCGGCTTCACTCAGGTACTAGGCTTATCGGTTACCATATTTCCCGATATGTGTTTAGTACGTTCAAACGCTATAATCAGGTATCCACACATTAATCCTTAATACCATTTCCGTCTTATAGACAAGGCATCCACCATGGATCCAAGTACATAGACCATCATAGATCCCGTTATCAAGATGAATACAATCAATTCCTAACCACGCATGAGTGCTAGAAAAATCACTCGAATTCTACCGAGATCCTGATTTAGCATAGCAGCTACTCGACCTAGCATACTAGTATCCATCTCAAAAGGAATCCTCTGTTCATGCAACTAGGGTTTTAGGCAACACCTACACTTAAGTGCACATTACAAACCTACAAACATTAAGTGTAGTAAAGTAGCATATATAAACGGTTATGCATAAAACCGGGGCTTGCCTTCAAAAGCTGAGGCTGCAGGGAGATCCTCGATGGCAGGCTCTAGAGCTGGCTCCTGGACTTCCTCTTGGGCAACTTCTTGCTCGGGGATGAGCACGTACTCTCCATCAGCGAGGTTGCAATCTAAATGAATGCAATGAATAAGAGCCATGTATGCTATGGTATGTAAATTTAATAATTGAAATGCAAAGTGAAGTACTCAAGTTAGCAGGGCGGGTCTTAGTTCCATTATTTAAGATTTTAGGGGTATACTTGGTAATTAGAAGTAGGTGTGGCCAGTCTAGGAAGTTGGAATAAGGTTGTACTTAACAATCCTTCAATGTCTTAGTGGAGATTTAATAAGATTCTTGGCTGAAGTTATTCATGGCTTAATTTAGTACTTTATTAATCATTTCCTTTCCTTTTTCTACTTAAGCTTTTTAGAGTGGCTTTGAACTACAACACTGATTTAGGAATTCACAAAAATTTTGTAAAAATTACAGTGGCTTCTTACTGGTTTATATAGTTCAGTCTCAAAAATTGGGGCTTAAAATGAGAAAGGTTTTCTCTACACAAAACACTAAAATTTAGGGTAGAGGGGGTGCTTTGAACTACAACTCTCCTCTAGGAGTGGATTTTACCCTAAGGTTTATTTTTTCTGGTATCTAGGTGTAATAATATGACTTTGTACCAAATTTTAGCCAGAGATACCTACTGGTTAATATATGGTGATTTTCTAAAGTTTGGGGGCTTAGTGGTGCTTTCCACTACTACTATATTTGAAAAATGTCAAACAACAGATTTTTTAATTTTTCTATCTTCTTCTTTGTGCAAGAGCAATCATTCTTTAAGTTGGTTAATTTTGCTCATATGGATGGGGTTGTAAAATTTCTTGGAATATATGGTCTTTTTCATGGAGCAGGGGGTGAGGTGTATTTCATCACACTTTTACCTTAGTCTTATATTTTTCTCTGGTAGTATACATCATAAGTACTTAGGTAAAAATAGGGTTGCTCACTAGTTCCCATTTTTAGTCTTTCTATTGATTTATTTGAAGTATTGGCCAAATTCAAGTTCTATTTGTTTAACTCACTTACTTGATGGTCTAGGGTGGTTACCATTTTTGCAGGGGTATGTTAGTGGTCAGGGGTCTACTGATTTTTTCTTGCCATTATTGCATGTGTCCTTATATTTTTAATCATGGCCTTTATTAACTTTTTAGTACCTAAATAAAATTATAACCTTATATCAGTACTAGACCAGGGTTCCATATATTTTTCCTATGATCTACATCACTTAGGCATACTAGGAAAAATGTGGTCACCCTCTGGTTTCTATTTTCTATCCCCGTTTTCATTTTCCTAAAGTTTGGGCAGAAATAGACTTTAATGGATATATCTAGCTTAGTCTTGTATACTGTGGTGTTTGTTATTTTTAAACAGTGTATCTACTAGGTGAGTGTCTCAACAATTTTTCTCAAGCCCAGTCTAGAAGTATTTCTATTTTTCTCTGTATTATTAAGGTTTGGGCAGTTTTCTAATTTAATTCAAAACTCTAAAAAATAGTAAAAAAACATAGGGTTTACTATTTTCCTTTGATAGTTCATATTTTACAAAGTTTAGCAAAATTAATTTGACCAAATTTAGATGAATACTTTTTAAGTAATGTATTAATCAAGTTTGCTGCAGATTTAATAACTGAGAAATTCGAAAAGGAAAAGAAATTCACATTTGCGCTGAAGTCCCCGGTTCTGTTCTTCACTTTCTCTCATAGATAAGTCCACGGTATACTATTCATGTGGGTCACTGACATCGCAGAAAACCCCCTAGGGTTAACCTAAATCTAACCCGCGCTCCTATCCTCACTGGAACAGTAACCGCGGCAGAGAAAAAGGCAGCGAGGCTTACCGGTGGCAATCTAGCTCCGGTGAGGTGTCCAAGGAGGTCGGGGAGGTCACGGCGGTCACGTCGATGGTCGGCTCGTCGCTGGCGGTGGTCGGAGTCGGTCGGACCTCGTGCGCGGGCGAGGGAGCTCGTCGGCGGCAAGTGTTCCGGCCTAACCACGGCAGTATAGTTTGATTAAATCGTGCAGCGATCTTCACTAAGTGTCAGGGAAGACATGGGCGCGAGTAATCGAACTATGGCTTACCGGTTCGTCATGGCCACGCGCGCCGGCGGAAGAAACAACTCTGACGAGGGTGGAACGGCATCTCCGGTGAGGATGTGTTCGGTTTCTTGCTTCTGGAAGCTCTACGGGGCTCTAGGGAAGCTAGCTGAGGCACTGGATCGATTGGAGGTGGCCGAGCTCTGGCGGTGATGGCGGGTCATGGGGAGGTCGCCGGAGCTACGGGCTGGCTCTAGGGAGTTGGGCGCGGTGCGGAGGGAGTATGGTCGAGGCCGTGCTGTTCTTATAGGTGTGGTCGCGGTGCATGGTCGGGCGTGCACCGGTGCAGGCGTGCGGGCGCGCACGGCTCGGCGCGAGCGCGCGGGCAGGCGTGCACCGGCGCGTCAGCCGCGGTCGAGCACGTAGCACATCGCTTCTGCTCCTGTTCTAACGCTGATAGGCTTCAAATCTTCGTGAATTTGGGCAAGATTGTATTGTAAGATATGTTCCTCGGTGTATGCTTTGTCATTTTTGTGTGGGAGTCGAGGGGTTTTTGGCCGTGTACAGTGAGTTGTCATGTTGCCAAGTTGTCAGTGTCTAGCCGTTGCATCCCGAGGCAAAACCATGCCAGATCATGTCAAACGGCTGAGATTTGTCTCCAAATTTTTCCAGGGCGTGCCTAAGGTAATTTGGTGCTAATTTGTTATTTGGACCTTGCTGGTTTAATCCTTGGAACTAGGTGAACACGGTGGATTATGAAGAGAAGGTCAAATTTCAGAATTCTGAATTTCTAAATTTCCAATTGAGCCTTCACTTAAGTGGCTGTTTTGAGAGTTTTGCAAAATCCTTTTTACTAAACTTCCTGACAATATTTTGTAGCTTATTTAGTGTACTACGACTTTGTTAATGGGTCCAATTTATTATTTTATGTTTTTCATAGACTTTTCACTTATTTCCTTTTTGGTACTCAAATGGCTTAAATAGTGTAGTTCTAGTGTTTTAAATATTTTTTCACTTGAGGTGCATGATGTCATGATGTGGTTATGGTATGTTTCTTGTGATGAAAAAGACTTGATTAAGTTCTTGCTTTTCAAATTTGGTGTCTTTTACTCAATTTTATTCACATGTGATAATGTCCACCAATGTGGGTGTGGAGGGAAAATCCTGAGTAACACCTGGGGTGTTACAGTTCGCTAGAGCTGTCGGAACCAAAGCCTTTGTCATGGAGTCTTTAGTCATATGGCACATCTATTCCCATAGGAGGTAGTGATAACCACAAGAAAGAAAATGTGGTTCGCTAGAGCTGTGGGAACCAAAGCCTCTGCCATGGAGTCTTTAGTCATATGGCACATGATCAACACACCACCGGGCATGACCACCATGTGGTCTCACTGCTTGAGGCCTAGCAACCTAAGGGCAAAGCACCTCTAGACCTAGCAACGCATCTCTGAATAGGAAGATCATGTACACAATGAGAAGGGTGGTACATGTTCCTTCTCCTCACCTCAAAACCCCACCTCTCATCAAAGTGCAGCCAAATGACCATCCCTCTCACAATACTCACAATGGTATCTCACCTCTCTCTTGGGTGGAGTCATTCTGTGGGAGTGGGTCATCTTGGGTGGTTGTGATGCTCTAGGAAGGGGATCACTAGAGATGTCTGGTAGAGTGTCAAGTGGGTTCTTGAGATGATGAGGTTTGGGACACCACACTTTCCTTTGAGGTGGGGCTCTTGGAGGCTCCACATGCACTCTGTCTCTCATAGTTGGGGGTGGCAATTTGGGTGGAGTGAATTTGAAAGGCTAGGAGGTGGCTGGAGGTTTCTCTGAAGGTGACAAACCACTTCACTCACCAACCTTACCATAACATGTGTCACTTTCATCCCTAGCAGCTAAGCCTAACCCTGATCCATCAGTTCCCTTCTTGAACTGACTGACCATCATGCCCAACTAGGGCTCACTACTAGACACCTAGCACAAGACTAATTGAAGGTATGTATTTTCTTCCTCGGTCCTAGTCTTGATGTGTCTGTAGGACTCAAGCTCTAACTACAAACCCTCACAGAGTACACCTAAGTAGGTATAGGTGCACTTACTGAGTTAGCCTTCTCAAGCAAGGCTATCCTAGTGTTCTTCTCTGCTATCTTAGTATGGAAGCCAGGTGAAGTTTCACACGCACTCAACAAGATAGATCTAGATCGAAGATCACCACACTCATTTAGCAGGGTGGCACACATAGTCTACAATGTGGTGATGTTCGACATGTGAAGAGCGCACTCATCACATTCAGTATTATTGGACACCACAACAGAAGCTCTTGCAGACTCAAGCTCCCTAAGCGTGCTCTCATACTTTCTCTTGTACTCTTTCCTCTCACGAGCAGCAAGCCTATGCAACTTGTCCTAACTAGCTAAAGCAAACATCAGCTCATCTATCTCAGCGATAAGATCATCAACGGAAAGTGATATCTTAGAGGTGGATTCATCACCGTTGTCCACCACATCCTCACCAAGTGTCATGGTGCAGAGGCCTCCAGCGGTGTCGGTGAAGAAGCAGAGTCCATTGATCTTGTCCTCAACCTGCCTTTTGACCTCCTCGTTGCTCGAGGAAGATGAGTCATTGGAGTCGAGGTCGCTAAGGGAGCCAAGGAAGACGCGCTTCTTGATCTTGGCCTTATGGAGGTACTTCTGATTGAGTGCCTCCTTGTCAAACCTCCCCTTGGACTTGTGCTTGCTAGAGGTGACTCATGCTTGCCCTTGCGCCAACCGAAGTGGTGGTCACGCTTGCCGGCCTCTAGCTTGCCCTTCATGCATCATGGGGCAGCTGACGATGAAGTAGTCGGGATCACCGCAGTTGAAGCATTCATCCTTGGACCTACCACGCCGTCGATTTAGTCGGTTGTTGTAGAATCGTGTGAACCGACTAGCAATAAGCAAACAGAGTAGGTGAAGGGTTAGACGAGGAACAACCTCCAGAGACAAGGGCCATGTTGGGTACACTAGGGTTCTCAATCTTGGCCTGAGTCTGGTGGTCCATTTTTGTGGACTTTAGCTTGCTGAAAAGCTCATCCACGATGAGGGTCTCATAGTTGGGCGACTCTATGATCGCCAAGACCTTCACCTCCCAAACCCTCTGATCTAGAACATGTATTAACTTTAGTGTTGTCTCATGGTCATCATAGGGTAATTGTGCCTTGTTTGCGCCCATGTTATTCACAATCGAGTGGAACCAAGAAAACATGGAGTCGATGGTCTCTCTAGTCAACTACACAAAGTTCTCGTACTCTCGTCGATAGGTGTCAAAGTGTCTGGTTTTCACATGATCATTACCCTCATGGGATTTCTCCAAGGTAGACTAGATCTCATGAGCCGTACCCATGTACCCAACTCTCTCAAACTCAGAAAGCGAGAGACACGAGAACAAAGCATTACATGCCTTATTGTTCGAATCATGGAACTCTATCTAAAGAGGCATGATTTGAGCACCCTAGACCGTGTAATCGTGATCAAGGCAAATCTCTCATACCCGGTAGCCAATGCTTTAAAGATATGTCGACATACGAATCTTCCAATACGAGTAGTTTGTCCCATCACGGTGGTTTGCCAGCATCATGTTCCATGTCGCTTTCGTGGATCAAGAACCGATTAGGATATAATGATCCTTAACCTTGCTCCAATACCAATTGAAGGACCGGTGTGGCGACCAGAGGGGGGTAAATGGGTGAAACAAAAATTTCTCTATATGAGAACACATGTGATGCATTTGCATCCACTTTGGTTCTCCCCCTCCATGATCCGACCAGCAAGGTCCGCCTCGTCATGCGTCACACGAAGACGCCTAAGATATGCACTAATCATCTCGGTAGTCGCTTTCTTTTTGTGGGATTTCATTGGGGATCTCAATCTGGCTGGACAGATTTTGACACTAGAGTGTATTCCTTACCCCTTTCTTTGTACATATAGTCGTGACGACGACTAAGATGCAGGAGCATGCGTGCAACGACATGTCGTGCGTGTGTCACGCACTCAACTTCACCGACGGCAAGCTCAAGGACAAGATGTTTGATATCCGTTTTGGATCTATTGACAGTGAACAGCTAGAACCATATCTTACCTATTTATCCCTACTTGCATCTATTCATAGCTAGCAGCTTGCACAGTCATAATGGTATGTGTGTTGATTGAACTGGATATTGTTGTTTTTGGCTTACATTGTCTTGAAAAAGTTGATCTATCACTGGTCTATGTACGTATAAATTAAGTGTTAAGGCTAAGTATGTTTGATCAATTCATATGTTGTAATTGATTTTAAGGCTAGTGAAGCTGCACCCCATTGGGCTCCGCATTTGGCGCGCCATGTCGCTGTCAAGGCACTCTACGACATGCTCCTTGCCAATGACTGCTTCAAACTCACCGAGAATGGTTAGTTGCTGCTACAATAGAGCTCTTATTCGCCTCTTTTCCTTTTTCCCATGTTACCAACTCATGTAGCTTTCTGAAAGAAACGATGAAATACAAGTCAACCAGAAATCTTTGATTGGATGGAATGAATGGAACAATAGACTTATCACTGCTATTTAATCTGGTAAGAGGTTAAATTGCCCCTACTAGCTTTGAAGTAAAGTCTGCAAGCTCACCTTTAAACAATAATATACTAATACATAGAAAATTCTAGTTATATTTTCACCATCCAGTTCGTTATTAAGCAATACTATACTAATATACTGAGGGTATGTTATATGGGACTTTGCTAGCTTAACCCAAAGTCTGCTATTTAGTGTAGTATCTATCAGTAAATGAGGTGATTTTGAACTCTAAATAATTAATAATGGTATGAAGTATCAATGTTACTTGTACTATATTTCTTTGAATTAACTGTGCAATGTGTTTTATAGGAGCTAGCGACCAGAGTCCACTGCATGGCTACCAGAAGTCAAGCGGAAATACTTCTTTCTATTGTTCTGTATGTTTTTGTTGGGGCCATGCTTCGGTGCGCCGAAGGTCTTACGCGAAGAAGCAGCTTCGGCCGAAGTCGTCCCCAGGAGATGGCCGAAGGTTCCTTTTAATGGAGCTTCGGCGTTACAAACCGACATAGAGATAGAATGACCTTTTTATCCATAGAGGTCTGAGTCAATGTTGTAAACTTTTGTAAGGGGCATAATTGTAATTTGTCACAGGCTGTGACCTGTGTCTATAAATAGATGAACAGTACCTCTGTACTGTTCACGCGAACTTGTCATTTGTCTTCGCATCACACTTGTATTTTCACCTTCCTCAGGACCGAAGGTACATTTGTAATTTGAAATCATTTATATTCGTTCATGATAATAAAAATGGAGATGATCTTATGATAGCATTTAAATGTTTATTTTATACCTCATGATTTATTTGAATACTTCGTTCCTTGTTATTATGCTTACGAAGGTATGTCCTTCGTAACCTTCGTCCGAAATTCTTTATATCCCGAAAGGATATAATGTGATGAAGGACGAAGGACTTTAACACTTAACATTTTCTGTGTTGCCTTGTTCTTATCTTTTAGCATTTGAGAACAAGTCTCCAACATTGGCGCCCACCTCCGGTGAACTCACTTCCACTTTTCTGAGCTGATGGCTTCGTTCAACAATCAAGCTGGAGCTGCTTCGGCTTCGAAGCTGGTGCTCCCGATAACAGGCGGTTCTTGCTCAGAGCCGGCTAACAAGAAGCAGAAGAAGGAGGCTCAGAGAAGGGTGCAGCATGTTGGAGTACAGGGACCCTTCATCAAGTCAAAATGGTCTCACATTCCAATTACTTTCTCTCAGGAAGACCTTTAGCTTAAGGATTATCCTCACAATCATGCCATGGTTATCTCTTGCGTGATCAAAGGATTTCTGGTTCACAATGTCCTAGTTGATACAGGCAGTGCAGCTGACATTATATTTGCTAAAGCCTTCAGACAAATGCATGAGCCTGAAGACAAGATTCATGATGCTATGCACCCTCTTTGTGGCTTCGGAGGGCGGCAGATTGTAGCACTTGGGAAGATTACCATGCCGGTAACCTTCGGATTTGTTAACAACACGAGGACTGAGCAAATTGTGTTTGATATTGTTGACATGGAGTATCCTTACAATGCTATCATTGGCCGTGGTACTCTTAATGCCTTCGAAGCAATTCTTCACCCAGCTTATCTCTGCATGAAGATACCTTCGGACCAAGGGCCTATTGCTATTCATGGAAGCCAGGAAGCTGCTAGAAGGGCCGAAGGAAGCTGGACTGACTCCAAGGCAATCCATAACATAGATGGAGCTGAAGCTTGTGAACAGTACAAATTCAGGAGGGAGAAGGCAGCTTCAGCGGATCAGCCGAAGCCCATGTTATTGTGTGAAGACATAGCAGAGCAGAAAGTGTTGTTGGGCTCGCAATTATCTGAAGACCAGGAGAAAACCTTGATAAGGTTTTTATTCAACAACAAAGATGTTTTTGCATGGTCAGCTAATGATCTCTGTGGAGTAAACCGGGATGTTATTGAACATTCGCTCAATGTTGACCCATCCTTCAGACCCCGAAAGCAGAGGCTTCGGAAAATGTCTGATGACAAGGCCGAAGGGGCTCGCAATGAAGTAAAAAGACTCCTCAGTGCAGGAGTTATTAGAGAAGTGAAGTATCCAGAGTGGCTAGCTAACACTGTTATGGTGAAGAAGGCCAATGGCAAGTGGAGAATGTGTATTGATTTCACAGATCTCAACAAGGCTTGTCCGAAGGATGAATTCCCGCTGCCAAGGATAGACTCTTTAGTCGATGCAGCAGCTTCTTCAGAGCTCATGAGTCTCCTAGACTGCTACTCAGGCTATCATCAAATTTGGATGAAGAAGGAAGATGAGCCAAAAACTAGCTTCATAACCCCAAGTGGTACATATTGCTATCTTCGGATGCCTGAGGGACTCAAAAATGCCGGAGGGAGTTTCAGCCGAATGACAGCGAAGGTTCTCCAGTCTCAGATAGGCAGAAATGTGTTGACTTATGTCGATGACATTATTGTAAAAAGCATGAAGCAGGAAAATCATATTGCTGATCTGCAGGAGACCTTCGCCAGCTTCAGACAAGCTGGTCTGAAGCTGAATCCAGAAAAATGTGTCTTCGGAGTGAAGAAGGGTAAATTTCTTGGATGCTTGGTTTCAACAAAGGGAATCGAAGCTAATCCAAATAAAATCGAAGCTATACTTCGAATGGAGCCACCAACCACGAGAAAGGGGGCCCAAAGATTGACAGGAAGGCTGGCATCTCTCAACAGATTTATATCCAGATCAGCAGAAAGAAACTTACCATTCTTCGAAGTGCTGAAGTCAGCTGAAGTCTTTCAATGGGGCCCAAGTCAACAAAAAGCCTTCGAAGAGCTGAAGCAATACTTAATAGATCTAACAACATTAACTCCACCAACGCTAGGGGCTCCTCTGTTGTTATATGTGGCAGCTTCGCACTCAGCAGTAAGTGCGGCACTTGTCCAGGAAAAGTTTGATGGACAAGTCAAGAAGCAGGTCCCAGTATATTTTGTATCTGAGGTCCTTAGTGTCTCAAAGAAAAATTATACAGAGCTGGAGAAGGTATTGTATGCCGTTTTAATGGCATCCAGGAAGCTTCGGCATTATTTTCAGGCATACAACATTATTGTTCCTTCTTCGCAGCCGTTGAAGGATATCATGAGAAATAGAGAAGCTACTGGACGGATTGGAAAATGGGCTGCGGAGCTCAATGAATTTTACATTGATTATGTGCATAGATCCTCAATCCAGTCTCAAGCATTGGCAGATTTCATTGCCGACTGGATGCCAGGGGCTCAGGACGAAGAAGCAAATAAAGATGCCGAAGTATGGACAGTGTTTTATGATGGCTCTTGGGGAACCTTCGGAGCAGGTGCAGCTGCTGTGTTGGTCTCACCATCCAAGGTTAAAACTTGCTATGCAGCAAGACTTGACTTCAGCTGCACAAATAATATAACTGAGTACGAAGCCCTGCTCCTGGGTCTTCGGAAACTAAAGGCAATGGGAATCAGAAGGGCGATTCTTAAAACTGATTCCCAGGTTGTTTCGGGTCATATTGACAAAAGTTGCAAGGCTAAAGATCCGAAGCTTGAAAAATACCTAGACACGGTCCGAAGGATCGAGGCCTCCTTCGAAGGATTTTCTGTCAAGAATATTCCTCGAGGACAAAATGAGCATGCTGATTTACTAGCCAAGTCTGCAGCACAGGGGCTGCCGTTACCTTCGGATGTCTTCTTCGAAACAATAAAGGCACCTTCAGTGGAGCTCCTTGAAAGAGCAGTCCTCAACATTTCTCCTGTTTACAGCGAAGATTGGAGAACTGAAATAATCTCTTACCTTCAGGGTAACTTCCTATCAGATGACGAAGCTTATAATAAAAGGATAGAGGCAAGAGCTCGTCCGTATGTCATCATAGAAGGGGAGTTATACAAGCATGGAGTTTGTGCCCCGCTGCTCAAGTGCTTGTCTAGAACCGAAGGTATAGAGCTAATGAAAGAAATACATGCAGGCCTGTGTGGATCCCACATCGGATCTAGGCCGTTACTTGGAAAAGTTTTCCGCCAAGGGTTTTATTGGCCGAAGGCAGCTTCGGATGCAGCGGAGTTAGTTCAAAAGTGCGAAGGTTGTCAAAAATGTGCAAGAGATCAAAAGCAACCTTCGTCTTTGACACAGCTGATACAACCCATCTGGCCATTGCAAAGATGGGGCCTTGACTTGTTGGGTCCATTACCACCGGCCCAAGGGAATCTAAAATATGTTATAGTAGATGTAGAGTATTTTTCCAAGTGGATTGAGGCGAAGCCATTAGCCACAATAACTTCGGCCACTGTCCAAAAGTTTTTCTGGCAGAATATTGTCTGTCGCTTTGGGGTACCGAAGGCCATCACTGTAGATAACGGAACGCAGTTCGACTCCGAAGCTTTCAGAAAATTTTGTGATCAAATTGGAACGAAGATCCATTTTGCATCGGTCAGGCATCCGGAGTCGAATGGGCTTGTTGAAAGGGCCAACGGCATCATAATGACAGGAATAATGAAGTTAATCTTCAATCAACCAAGGGGAAAGTGGCCAGATCAGTTGACCAAAGTGGTGTGGAGCCACAATACAACAACATCAAGGTCTACAGGCTTTACCCCATTCAAATTATTATTCGGTGACGAAGCAATAACTCCGGAAGAGGCTAAAGCTGGGTCAATAAGGGTAGTAGCTTCGGCAGAATCAAGTCCTGAAGATGATTGTCTTGTGGAAAAAGATGCTTTAGAAGGAATCAGACTTCAAGCCGTGGAAAACATCAATAAATACCAGGCTGAAACAGTTAAATGGCGAGATAGAAAGGTCCGGCTAAAAAATATTGAGCCGGGACATTTGGTGCTTCGGAGAGTGGCCAACCCAGATACAGTCGGCAAGTTACAATTGAAATGGGAAGGGCCTTTCTTAGTAGCATCTTCGTCAAGGCCTGGTTCCTACAGATTGTAGGACATGGATGGCAACGAAATTCCAAGGTCTTGGAATGCAGACGAGCTTCGGCGATATTATGTATAACTTGATGTAACTTTTTATGTTTTTTCTTTTCTTTTTCATGGCACCCTTTTCCTTTCTAAAGGGGGAGAAAGGTTTTTAATGGGGCCATCATCTGTAATTTCCTTTTTAGTTTTATAAGAGCAAAATCCCCCAAAAAATGTAAATGTAAAAAGCTGAGAACGCACCATCGAGTGCCGACACTGAAAAAGAGAAGAAGCTCCAAAGACGTCCCTAAGGGGATGCAGAGCTCTGATTCCGCCGAAAGTAAAAGGCGAAGAAGCTCCAAAGACGTCCCTAAGGGGATGCAGAGCTTACAGCGAAAAGTCAACGCTGATACCGCCTAAGTAAAAGGCGAAGAAGCTCCAAAGACGTTCCTAAGGGAATGCAGAGCTTATACTGCCTAAGTAAAAGGCGAAGAAGCTCCAAAGTCGTTCCTAAGGGAATGCAGAGCTGATGTGTGGTTGGTTCCAAAGAAATAATGGCTGAGAGTGTGGCTTCGGATATATGTTTTGGACATTCATTCACACATTACATTACATCATGGCATTTGCATGCATAAGCATTCATTCATAGCATTTATGTACCAAAGTGGTTGCTTCGGCAAAAAGACGAAGTGAATTTTTATGATTCGTTATAAAAAAGAAAAGCTTCGGTAAAAAGAAGAATTGGCCTCTTATGCTTTGTTGTGTACAAAAAAGAAAAGCTTCGTTGCTCGGCAAAAAGAAGAAGTGGTCTTTTATGCTTCGTTGCTCGGCAAAGAGAATTGGTCTCTTATGCTTCGTTGTGTACGAAAAGAAGGGAAGGTGTTTTTTCGCTTTCGGCTCAAAATACTGATTTCGTCCACATCAAAGCGCTTCAGTAGAAGGGTAAGAATATATTACAAGGTATGTACAAAGTTCCTTGAGAACAGTTTAATTGTATTTACAAAAGTTGTTACAAAAGTATCCTGAGTTTTTTCCTATAGTATACTTCTACTGATCTTCATTAAGCTTCAGCTTCGGCGACAGCTTCGGCGACATATCTTAAGCATCATCTTCACCTTCGTCATCCTACATGAATCAAGGTACCGCAAGTAAAAATCAAGTGCAAAGGAGAAGGTAAGTACGAAGTATCATTTCTTACTGGTTCAAGATGACTTCGAGCTTCGTCTCCAGCCTTTTCCCGCCCGCCTTTTGTCCATATCATTTTTATAAATCTATTTGAGATGCTTCGGGCGAGGTCAGGTATATCGTCCAGGATTGATGGAGAAAGGGTGAAGTTGGGCCTGTTGACGATTTTTCCATGCTCGCAGCCGGCCTTCAGGAACGCAGCAGCGGTACCCCGAGAAGCTACCCAGGCACAGAAGTCACCGTGCCCGGCTATAACTTCGTCAAGTTCTTCAATTTCAGCTTCAATATGATCGAAGGCTTGTGGTAAATTTTCCGCTGAAGGGTTAAACTTCCCGCTGCTGGCTCCAATAGAGTAAAATATCTTTTTTAATCGTTCAATACAGTTGTTGCTAAATTTCAAGCACTTGTCTTGAAGGCTTGTTAATGTTTTCTTCAAGTCTGAGTTGGTCTGGACTTCGGCTTCAAGTTTCGAATTCAGCTCTAGCGTCTCCTGTTCAAATTGTTTTGATTGACTGATAAGTTTCGAATTCAATTCTGATACCTTAGCCTCAGTCTCTGCCAGCAAGCCTTCGGTTGATTGGAGCTCGAAGTCTTTCTTCTCAATGATAGCTGATTGTTCTTTTATCTTGCTCTCTAAATTTTGAATTATAGCTTCGTGTTTTTTGTCCTCCAAATCTTGCTGCATCTTCAGAGCCTTGCTCAGTAGCATGCTCTGTACAGAAACAACTTTCGTTAGTAACATTTTCATTATTAACAGCAATAAAAACCAGAGAAAAGGTTGTTTACCTTGAAGTTGGAATAAAATAAGCTGCCGACGATATGTTGTCGTCGGTAGCGGCTGATATCTGTCTCTAGCTTCGGAAAACCGATACTCTTTGATAGAGTACCGATTACCTTAGCTCCAGTTTGGTCTCGAATGCAGCCTAATTTTTCATCGTCCACACCTCCGAAAAGAAGAGCTCCTGGCTTGTATCCGCAAGATTTGGCGTATTCCTTGAGCTCTTCTAATTCGGCCTTCGTCAGTTTTTGCCCAACTAAATTTTGAAATGAGTAGGCTTCGTCGTCCGAAGTGTCTTCGGCTATTTCTTTCCCCTTCCCAGGCACTGTGGCCGTGGTTTTTTCAGCAGCAGTGGCAGCTTCTTCTGCAGCCATATCTTGCAAAATTTTGTCAATGTCCTCAATGGTAGTTTCTAAGTGCACATCTTCGGCTGTAGCGGCTTCGGTAGCCGCGACCTCCGAAGGTGCGACTTCGACGTTTGTTGTGCCTTCAGCAGCTGCCGTTTTCTGAATTGACGCCCTCGGCGGCGTCTTATCGATAACTTCGGTCACTGCAATAATTCTTTGCCGCTTTGGTTTGGTTATCTTCGTTTGTTCCGGCTCTGCCACCTTTCGAAAAAGCTTCGTCAGTTCAGGCCCTAGTGGACTTAGCTTCGTGGGCACGGGTTCAGTCATTACCTTTAAAATTCCCTCCACGTCGCTGGTAGAAGGTGGTGTGGAGGTCTCCTCTTCTTCGGATAATTTTCGCTTCGGAGTTGATATTTTTCTTTTCTTGGGAATTTTCTTCTCTTTTGCTGGCCTTTCTTCATCCTTGTCCAGAGCTTCGGCCACTCTTTTTCTTTTTTGGCCCTCAGCACCCTTGTTCAGCCGGTCATAGTCAGGGTACTCGAAGCCTAGGGCATCAAGCACTCGGTTTAGCCTTTGCTTCGGACGGGTGCCGAAGGCCGCTGTCATTAGTTGATCCTCTTTTTTGGAATAATTCCCCAGAATTTCATTACACATCACCTCGACTGTGTCCAGCCACTCTTGGCAGGGTTTCTTAAAGTATTGCTTGAATTTGAAGTGATATGGAAGCCGGACAAGTTCCCCCTCCTTCTTCTCCCCCTTCAACTTTGGCATTTCCCATTCTTTCAGAGTAGGGAAGACTCTGAATGCCAAGAATTCCTGAACCAGATCCCTGGTACTGATATGTTCTGCAATGATTCCGAATTCATCCATTGCCTGTTGTGTTTGACCCTCTGGTGTCATGTTGCAGCGGGGTCGGGTTTCTCCGAAGATCAGCTCGAGTGGACTTTGCACAAGCTTCTCCTTGTCGTCATCAACCTTGACATAGAACCATTCCGATTTCCAGCCTGCCGGCCATTTGCTTCGGTAGCTGATCACAGGAAACTTTGCGGTTTTCCGGTAGGCAAAATTGTAGCAGCCGAAGTTCTCATGTAACCCATCTTTTCTGGCCTTTGTTTGATAATGTAACTCATGAACTCGGCAGAAACTATCGGCAAATGGCTCCACTGCTTGGCTTCGGAGGGCCCAAATATAAACGCTAAGCCTAACGATAGCGTTAGGAGTTAACTGGTGAAGGTAGATACCAAACCTCTTCAGTATCTCCGCAATAATCTCGTGAAGAGGGAATCTAAGCCCAGCCTTTAAAAAGCTCTTGAAGATAACAATCTCGTCCTTCTCTGGCTTCGGGGTGGTTTCTTCTCCCCCGAAGCGAAGTAGCTTCTTCTGGTTTTCATTGAAATAACCTGCTTTCACCATCTTCGAAAGATCAGCCTTTGAAACAGTTGATTTCCCAAAATCCAGGTGACTGGGCTTGCTGGGCATGGCAATACGGTAGTCATCTTCGGGATCAGTCCCTTCAATGTTTTCTTCTTCTCCTTCGGCAGTTGTCGGGTTTGCTTCAGCAGCAGGCATTTCTTCCGCAGTCACTAGTCCGGAACGCTGCATCGCTTCGGAGATGGGCACAGTATTCGAACCTTCGGCTTCGTCTCCTTCACGTGCAACTCTGGCAGTAGATCGCACTCTAGCCATTTGATTCTGAGTTTTGGGAAGTTAGATACTTTTTTCTTTTTTCTTTTCTCCCGAAGCCTTTCTTTCTGACGAAGCAGACGTCGAGACGGACCTTCGTTCGATTTTGAGAATCAAGCTTCGGCTATAGTTAAAAATTTTGGCAGCAAAACAGTGCAAATAGCAATGAATGCTGTGGTAACTTCACACCTACCCGTCTGTTTATATAGTGCTGCAGGTAAGAAGGCGAAGCGGCAGGATTTTTACACCAGGCGGGCAGTCACTTGTACTCGCTGTGCAGTGGACCGCAAAGATCAAACAGTAACTCTGCAAGGTGGGCCTGGCACACGCTCGGAAGCCGGATCGTTTCTCCGCAACGAGCTCAGGGAAGGTGTTTTTTGGACCTTTGGCTTCCCGAAGCTGAAGAGGCTTTTTTCACGGGTCCAGCTCGTTACGAAAAACGATCTAGCACCGCGAAAGGGGCTACTGTTGGGGCCATGCTTCGGTGCGCCGAAGGTCTTACGCGAAGAAGCAGCTTCGGCCGAAGTCGTCCCCAGGAGATGGCCGAAGGTTCCTTTTAATGGAGCTTCGGCGTTACAAACCGACATAGAGATAGAATGACCTTTTTATCCATAGAGGTCTGAGTCAATGTTGTAAACTTTTGTAAGGGGCATAATTGTAATTTGTCACAGGCTGTGACCTGTGTCTATAAATAGATGAACAGTACCTCTGTACTGTTCACGCGAACTTGTCATTTGTCTTCGCATCACACTTGTATTTTCACCTTCCTCAGGACCGAAGGTACATTTGTAATTTGAAATCATTTATATTCGTTCATCATAATAAAAATGGAGATGATCTTATGATAGCATTTAAATGTTTATTTTATACCTCATGATTTATTTGAATACTTCGTTCCTTGTTATTATGCTTACGAAGGTATGTCCTTCGTAACCTTCGTCCGAAATTCTTTATATCCCGAAAGGATATAATGTGATGAAGGACGAAGGACTTTAACACTTAACATTTTCTGTGTTGCCTTGTTCTTAACTTTTAGCATTTGAGAACAAGTCTCCAACAGTTTTGAATTGTTAGTACATAGTGAGGGAGGCAGACGTTTATGTAGACCCACAACATTGTTCAATCAGTATTTTTTTTGTTAACGTGGACTTAGGTTCATTTGGAGGCCTTGTCAAATTGGAAAGAGAAGCAAATGTTCAAGCAGTAAGTTACTCTAATGTCATTAAGTTAATGTTTGAATGCACTAGACCTAATAGTTAGTGGCTAAAATTAACTAGAGTCATCCAAACACTCTAGCTAATATTTTAACTATTAGCTATTTTTAGTAAATTAGCTACTAGTTAGCTAGCTAATTCCACTACCAACTAACTATTAGCTCTAGTGCATCTATTTGTTAGCTAGCTAATTCTACTCGTAATTTTTTAGCCAACTAACTATTAGCTCTAGTGCATTCAAACACCCTAAATTAATTAATTATTATAGATCTTGTGGTCTAAGAAAAGAAATAGCTATTGTATCAATGATGTTCCGGAGTGCTATCATATGATGTTTGTATCTCATAGAAGTAATGGCTCTCTCTTTTTTGGGTACTTCCATCAGACGACAGTTCAGGAAAAGGGATTTATGAATTTTCTCCTTATGTTCTCTTTATGATATTATAATGTAGATGCTTATCATTGCAAAGCAATGGAGAAAGAGAAAAAGGAGGGTTTAAAGATGTCTGTGACAGAACGTACAATATTTGATGATGAGGAACAATGAAGGTACATAAAAATAAAATTGTTTTGAAAAGACCATTTGTTAGTTTTCCACAATATTGTCCATATACTTTTCTTAAAACACGGGACATCGATAAGGTTTCTAGTTTCTTTTCTAGAGCTATTAGTTTATGGTTTTTGGGTTATTATCTTTACAAAGATTAGTTACTTGCTGGTACAACAAAGCTCTTCTTCGCCTCTTTCCTTTTCCTCTTACCAAATCACGCCGTCACAATAGAACCACTTTCCTGTCAAAAAAGTAATGGCCCTCATCTTTTTGAGTATAACTCCTATCAAACGACAGTTTAGGAAAAGGATTTATGATTTCTGTCTGTTAGGGGTCTTCTTCTCCGCCGAAGGTGTCGGCGTTTCGGACCCGAGGGACCCTCAACCGGACCGACTAGTGAATTTTGTGCCACGTGCCCTTGCCCAGATGGGTTGATGCAAGATGGAACACAAGAGGAGGGATGAGGCTTATATTATCTTGCATCGGGGTGCTTGCAGTAGGGGTTACAAGCTTCGCGAGAGAACGGGTCCTAGGCCTCGTGAGGAGAGTCTAGTGTTGCGGAGTGGAGCTCGATGTTTGAGTGAGTCCGTCTCCGTTGTCCTTGCTGCCTGCACCCCCCCTCACTTGTGAAGGCCCTGGGCATCCCCTTTTATAGATACAAGGGGATGGTCCAGCTGTACATATGGGGGTGTTGCTATGTGCTAACGTGGCCGGCGGAGAAGTGCTTGAGCCCTGTATAAGCGTACCTAGCGGTACGGTCCTGGGTCCTGCTGACGTTTCTTTGCCTTCGTAGAGAGCTTGAGGACTATTGACGTCATGGACACATACGGGGAACCATCATTACCTGTTGCCGGAGTAATCTAGATGTGACTCCGGTCTTGTTCCTTCGTAGCCTGAGGCGGCTAGCTAGAAGTAGGGTAATGATGTGTCCCCTGTAGCGTAGTCGGTCCGAGGCCGAGGTCGGGCGAGGTTGTGACTCCTCCCGAGGCCGAGGCAGAGGTCGGGCGTGGCGGAGACCTTCTCCCGAGGCTGAGGCTGAGGCTGAGGTCAGGGTCGGGCGAGGCGGAGACCTTCTCTCGAGGCCGAGGCTGAGGCCGAGGTCGGGGTCGGGCGAGGCGGAGCTCCCTGTTGCGCCCGAGGCTGAACTCGGGAGAAGCCATGACTCACTGTTGTTAGTCTTACCCTGGTGGTTGGCATAATAGTTGGAACGGGGTGAATAGTGTTGTTTTCCTGTCAGAACGATCAGTAAAGGGGCGAAGAGACTGCGGTCACTTCGACCTTGCCAACTTAGGCGCGCGTGTCAGGATAAGGTGTCAGGCGATCCTTGCATTAAATGCGCATGCGATACGGTCGGCGGTAAGGCGATTTGGCCGGGGTTGCTATACGACAAAGTCTACCCGAGCTCAATCTCGGACGAGTCGGGGGTGTGCCCGCTGCCTGAGGGGGCCCTCGGGCGAGGCGTAAATCCGTACGGGACCACTGTTCTTGCCCGAGGCCGGGCTCGGGCGAGACGAGATCGCGTCCTTTGGTAGATGAGGCTTTAACTTTGTGTTGCGCTTATCAGCCTTCACGGTCTGTTTTGAAGATGTTTTTCAGCCATGCTTAGGAGTATTGGGGGTACCCCTAATTATGGTACCCGACAGTAGCCCCCGAGCCTCAAAGGGAGTGTAGGCACTCGCTTGGAGGTTCTGCTAGATTTTTTGCAAGGAGACTAGCCTTTCTCGATTATGTTTTGTTCCGATGGGTGCGCGCGAGCGCACCCGTCGGGTGTAGCCCCCGAGGCCTCGGAGGAGTGGTTTGACTCCTCTGAGGTCTTAATTCTTCTTGTGATTCCTCGATCGGCCTTGTTGTTCCCTCATGCGGCCTTGCCGCAGCCCGAGTGCATGGTCAGGCTCCGAGTTTTTAAGCTGGTTTGTTGACGTGGTCAATAATTTGGCCGTAGCCTGGTGCGAGAGCAGCCTCCGAGCCTCTGCACGGAGCGAGAGGACGATCGAGGACCATCTCGGCTTTTATTGTACACCCCTTCGTCGCCTTTCCGCAAGGAGGAGGGGGGAACGCGCCATGTTACCCTCGGTGGGTGCTGAACATGGTGTTTCCAGTGAGTTGCTAACGGTTCATCCGAGTGGACGCCCGAGCCCTGTTCGATAAGGGTCGGCTAGTGGCCTAGAGGCACGCTCCAAAAGTACCTGCAGGTGATTTGCTGGACCTGGACCCATTCGATAGGATCCAAGGGCTCGGTGCCTCCCTTCGGTGGGATTCCATTACAAATCGTTCCCGCTGGTCTCAGAAATGTCTTAGGGTACCTCGGGAGCGTAGCCCGAGCCTTGGCCGTGTAACGGACGTACCCAGGGTCATCCCTAACTCTGCATGTTCTGGGGCGGCTGTCGAATCCCTTCGAAGGGCCAGCCTTCGAACCCCTGATCAGTGAAGGGCTCGGAGCCCGAGTGCTCTAGGGCGGTCGCCGAACCCCGCGGGGTGCAACCTTCGAACACCTGATCAGTAGTGAGAGCACCTAGAGGGGGGGGGGGGTGAATAGGTGATCCTGTAAAACTTCAAAAACTTATAGCCACAAAAACTTGGTTAATTGTTAGCACAATAATTGCCAAGTGGCTAAAGAGGAATCCTCAACAAAACACAACAACCAACAAGGATCAATCACAGAGATGGCACGGTGGTTATCCCGTGGTTCGGCCAAGACCAACGCTTGCCTACTCCACGTTGTGGCGTCCCAACGGACGAGGGTTGCAATCAACCCCTCTCAAGCGGTCCAAAGACCTACTTGAATACCACGGTGTTTTGTTTGCTTTTTCTCAATCCCGTTTGCGAGGAATCTCCACAACTTGGAGCCTCTCGCCCTTACACTTGAAATTCACAAAGAACACGGAGCAAGGGAGGGATTAGCAACGCACACAAGACACAAGAGTCAGAGTGTCAACATGCACACAAATCGCAACAAGAGCTCGCAACACGACTCAATGAGTTCACAACTCCACAAGAGCTCTATATGCTATCACAATGAAACGAATGCGCGAAATCTATGTCTTGGTGCTTAGAAATGTTGTAGGAATGCTTGGTGTACTCCTCCATGCGCCTAGGGGTCCCTTTTATAGCCCCAAGGCAGCTAGGAGCCGTTGAGAGCAATCAGGGAAGGCAATTCTTGCCTTCTGTCGTCTGGCGCACCGGACAGTCCGGTGCACACCGGACACTGTCCGGTGCCAGATTTCTTTCCTTAAATGGCGAAGCCGACCGTTGGCAGACCTGGAGCCGTTGGCGCACCGGACATGTCCGGTGCACACCGGACAGTCCGGTGCCCCCTTCTAGCCGTTGGCTCGGCCACGTGTCCCGCGCAAATCGCGCGGCCGACCGTTGGCTCACCGGACAGTCCGGTGCACACCGGACAGTCCGGTGAATTATAGCCGTACGTCGCCGGTGAATTCCCGAGAGCGGCCAGTTCGCTCGAACCAGCCTGGCGCACCGGACACTGTCCGGTGCTCCCAGACTCAGCAGATTCTTGGCTGCTCAAGCCAAGACATTTCCAATTGGATTTTTCCTGTTTCCAGCACTTAGACACAATACATTAGTCCATAAAACAATGTACTAAGTCTGAGAAACATACCTTTATCCTTGATTTGTACTTTGTCCACCTCTTTACACTTAGGCACTTGTGTTGGACACTAAATCACCAAAACACTTAGAAATGGCCCAAGGGCACATTTCCCTTTCAATCTCCCCCTTTTTGGTGATTTATGCCAACACAACATAAAGCAAGTAGAACAAGTACAAAAACAATTCAAATTAGAACTCAAAATTGTTTTGATTCAATTTGACATATATGGATCACTCTATGCCACCACTTGGTTTGTTTTTGCAAATCAAACTCAAATTCCTATCTCTAAGTCAAAACCACTTGTAGAGACATAAAGAGAGGTTTTCCAAAGAAATTTGATCAAAGATTTCAAAAACTCCCCCTTTTTCCCATAATCAACACTTCTCCCCACAAGATGCCAACTTTTGACATAAAAGACAATAAAAGAGTTTTGACAAACCAAAAGCTCTAATCTACTATTTTCAAAATTTCTCAAGCGGTAGCTGATCCATTTATTGCTTTGGCCTTTATTTTCTCCCCCTTTGGCATCAAGCACCAAAACGGGATCAATCTTGGCCCTTTAACCCCATTGCCTCACCAAATTTTCAAATAAGAACACAAAGGCAATAGGAGTATAAAGATGAACTTGGAAAAGTTACTCTTTCTCATCGGAGTGCAGTGGAAGTCTTGCATGGTCCAAGTCCACCTTTTCCCTTTCAATTCTCCTTGGAGACTAAAACAACCAAACTCAAGTACATGGTTAGTCTCAAAGGGTCAAGTTGTAGCACAGCTCCCCCTAAATATGTGCATCACTTGCAAAAAGGACTTGTGAGGTCCAGGGAGTGTTTGTACAACTTGAGCACCACAAAAAGCAACAAAATGCAGAATGAACATGATCAAAGGCATAAACACATATATGCTACAATTCAATCCAAGTTCCGCGAATCTAAGATATTGAGCTCACTACGCAGCCTGCAAAAGGTCTTCTCATCTAGAGGCTTGGTAAAGATATCGGCGAGCTGGTTCTCGGTGCTAACATGAAACACTTCGATATCTCCCTTTTGCTGGTGGTCTCTCAAAAAGTGATGTCGGATGTCAATGTGCTTTGTGCGGCTGTGCTCAACAGGATTTTCCGCTATTCGGATAGCACTCTCATTGTCACATAGGAGTGGGACTTTGCTCAGATTGTAGCCAAAGTCCCGGAGGGTTTGCCTCATCCAAAGCAGTTGCGCGCAACACTGTCCTGCGGCAACGTACTCGGCCTCAGCGGTGGATAGGGCAACGAAGGTTTGTTTCTTAGAGTTCCATGACACCAGGGACCTTCCTAAGAATTGGCACGTCCCCGATGTACTCTTCCTATCGACCTTACATCCAGCATAGTCGGAATCCGAGTACCCAATTAAGTCAAAGTTAGACCCCTTTGGATACCAGATCCCGAAGCAAGGCGTAGCGACTAAATATCTAAGAATTCGCTTCACAGCCACTAAGTGACACTCCTTAGGATCCGAGTACACATGCATGCGCTAAGCATAATATCCGGTCTACTAGCACATAAATAAAGCAAAGAACCTATCATGGACCGGTATGCTTTTTGATCAACGGACTTACCACCTTTGTTGAGGTTGGTGTGTCCGTCAGTTCCCATCGGCGTCTTTGCGGGCTTGGCGTCCTTCATCCCAAACCGCTTTAGCAAGTCTTGCGTGTACTTCGTTTGGGAGATGAAAGTGCCGTCCTTGAGTTGCTTCACTTGAAACCCAAGGAAGTAGTTCAACTCGCCCATCATCGACATCTCGAATTTCTGCGTCATCACCCTGCTAAACTCCTCACAAGACTTTTGGTTAGTAGAGCCAAATATTATGTCATCGACATAAATTTGGCACACAAAAAGATCACCATCGCAAGTCTTAGTAAAAAGAGTTGGATCGGCTTTCCCGACCTTGAAAGCATTAGCAATTAAAAAGTCTCTAAGGCATTCATACCATGCCCTTGGGGCTTGCTTAAGTCCATAGAGCGCCTTAGAGAGCTTACACACGTGGTCGGGGTACCGTTCATCCTCAAAGCCAGGGGGTTGCTCCACGTACACCTCCTCCTTGATCGGCCCGTTGAGGAAAGCGCTCTTCACATCCATTTGGTACAACCTGAAGGAATGGTGAGCGGCATATGCTAGCAAGATACGAATTGATTCTAGCCTAGCCACGGGAGCAAAAGTCTCCTCAAAGTCCAAACCTGCGACTTGGGCATAACCTTTTGCCACAAGCCGAGCCTTGTTCCTTGTCACCACCCCGTGCTCGTCCTATTTGTTGCGGAACACCCACTTGGTTCCCACAACATTTTGCTTGGGGCGAGGCACCAGTGTCCAAACTTCATTGCGCTTGAAATTGTTGAGTTCCTCCTGCATGGCCAACACCCAGTCCGGATCTAGCAAGGCCTCTTCTACCCTGAAAGGCTCAATAGAAGAGACAAAAGAGTAATGCTCACAAAAATTAACTAATCTTGAACGAGTAGTTACTCCCTTGCTAATATCACCCAAAATTTGGTCGACGGGATGATCCCTTTGGATCGTCGCTCGAACTTGGGTTGGAGGTGCCTGAGGTGCTTCTTCCTCTTCAATTTGAACATCTTGTGCTCCCCCTTGATCATGCACCTCCACTTGAGGTACCTGTTCGTCATCCTGGGTTGGGGGATGCACCATAGTTGAGGAAGACAGTTGATCTTGCTCCAAATGTTCCTGAGGCCGTACATCTCCAATCGCCATGGTGCGTATTTCGGCCGTTGGAACGTCTTCTTCATCTACATCATCAAGATCAACAACTTGCTCTCTTGGAGAGCAATTAGTCTCATCAAATACAACGTCGCTAGAGACTTCAACCAAACCCGATGATTTGTTGAATACCCTATACGCCTTTGTATTTGAATCATAACCTAATGTGACGGAACCTCCCAAGTAATCAGGCCCACCTACAGTTGTCCTTGTCTAACAGACATCAGACACCCTGTAGATGTTCCTAAGTTACTTGACAAGCTCGGTATCTTTCCTTACCTTACCAGGAACGTTTCACCCGTCTTGCAGACATTACAGATCATCGGAGATAAAGATATGCGGAAGCGATTTACATAATCTTACATTTATTTCCAAAGTAAGCTCAAGTTAAGTTATTATAGACCAGTTCTAAAAGTGAGTGCATAAAAGTAATAATTATACAAACCAGGGAGACACAAACTTCTCCCGAAGGACTAAAACAAAAGATCTTAAGTGGAGGACCAAGTCCTCCCGCACTTCAGTCCTGCTTCTCTTCGTTGGGAACCACCTTAGCACAGAAGCAGCAAAAATCTGCTACTTCCTCACCTAAAAACAACAAAGGGATAAACCCTGAGTATGGAATTACTCAGCAAGTCTTACCCGACTAAGGAAAAGACTCTCAAGGGTATGCTGGATATATGGGAGTCAAGGTAAGGCTTCTCAATAGTCAAAGATTCTGTTTTGCAGAAATGCTTACTAAAGTGGATCCTTAAAAATCCAATTTTATTTGTCAAGTTAGGTAAAATTACCTGCACTAGAGTTCTTTCTACCCTAGTTCAATCACTGGTCCTGCACTAGCCAATTTCTTAACCAAAAACCCATCATCTTTAGTGGAATGCTACGTGTAGGGCAGTGACCAAGTCTTCATAACCGCGAAGGTACGGCGATCCGAATCGATTATACTCAGCTGAGGATCTCCAATCACACGACATATGTAGCACTTAACCCTTGCATATGTCAACCCGCCACCGGGGTTCTTAAGACCGGATCAGGTTCACGCAAACCGAGAGCACAGATACACCACCGTCCAGCCTCTTGCCACGGAGGGTACACGCTACTCTCGCCACCGCTCCACTCCCATTTCGTGTTATCTTATTCCGGCCTTAGTCTGCCCGAGGCAAGGCTTACCCATGACGAGGCATGTGACCAGTTAAAGGGTCCTCGATCATCAAGCCTACATCGACAAGGTCCTTAATCGACTCAGACGGAGACACTACACCGAGACTCTCTTCTCGTGCAAGTCACCCGCCCGGTCTCAGCTTAACCATTTCAAACCCAAAGTTTGGTACCTGGCAGAGGTACATCTTTTCCGATGTTGAATCCATCACGGCCGTGATGGATCCACCATCAAGTTTTATTTTCAAAAACATCCCTCCCACTTTGCCAAACATCTTTTATTAAACAAATCCTTTTGTTTTTCTAAAGCAATACTAAGCAAAGTGAAACCTTTTTGTAAAAATAGGATTTCAAGGAGGGTAATCAAAATCAAGGAAGGCAATGCAGGAATTGTTTAATCAATCAACTCCTATCACCTAATGCAGCAAGTAAGTGAGAAAGATTTTAAAGACATCAAGGAAGGTGGCAAATGCACCGGGGCTTGCCTTTGTTATCAGAGGTGTCTGGCTCGGATCCACAGATATCAAAATAGAAGCAGTTGTCTGCCTGGGGATCAGAGGTGGGTGGTATCCCTTCTTCAAAAACTTCTTCTTCTTCTTCTTGCTCTAATATAATCATATACATGCATAAGAATGGATGTCATGAAATGCTCATGAGGATGCAAAGGTAGCATAAACTTATTAGTTATGTCTTGAATACAACTTTCCTTCACGGAGTTCCGGGAACTTAGGGTTTCCGGAGTCGGTAAAGGAGTTCATAGAGCAGGGGGGGTGGTTTTGGGTTTAGTGATCAAACAAGGTCCAAATCAAACCAAACTCTACCCATGGCTTCTAAATAATGTGATAAGCTCACATAAAAAGTTTGGGAAATTTAGGACTTATTATTTATTCTCTAAAAATCCAGAATCAATAGTTTAGGCTATTTTAAATATCCTAAAATTCCCTGTTCAAACTAAAAATCATAAAACTATTTTTATTAAATACCATGGAAAATAACAAACCTAGGAAAATTGGTCTCATAATTTTACCATTTTTCTATAATTTTTAACAGGTTTCTAAAGCTCTGTGGAAAAAGAAAAAGGAAAAACTTTAACAGTAACGGGCCGAAACCAGCCCAGG
Source organism: Zea luxurians (assembly GCA_029449295.1). Taxonomy (NCBI): domain Eukaryota; kingdom Viridiplantae; phylum Streptophyta; class Magnoliopsida; order Poales; family Poaceae; genus Zea; species Zea luxurians. Next base: position 11,413,022 of record JAOPSE010000002.1, read on the forward strand.
TCGGCCCAAGCCTGCGCGAAATCGCGCGCGCGCCCGCGCCCGCAAGGCTACTTTGCGCAGAGGCCCTTGGCTTAACGGCTAAACAGAACTGAATCCGTTTACTATTGTTTTCAGTCACTGACAGTTCACGAAAAAGCCCTCGGGTTTCTGTCAATTCACAACTCCAGGTCCCCGACGGCGCTCGAGCGCGGCCACGCTCCGGCGAGCAAGCAGACCGGCCGATTGGGGCAGCGGCTGAGCTCTCCGAGCGGGGGACATGGAATTGGGGTCGGCCTGACTATTTCCCCTAAGTTAATTGCACTGTTGGTGGATCGTGGAGCTCCGGCCATGGTGGCCGTAAGCACAACGGCGACATGAGCGTGTTCCCGGCGATAGGCGCCGGTCTAGTTCAATTAAAGGACTCGGCAAGCATCACGGAGGGATGAGCATGCACAAACGAAGGCGCAGAGGGCAGGAACAGACCGGAGTTGGGCTGGCGACGGTGAGCTCGATTCACGGCGGCGGAAAACCGATTTGGGGGCAACGCGAAATTCAGGCGAGCTGGCGGACAATCGGGTGTGGGAGCGGGTGCGATAGCTTCACAATTTCATGGCGTAACTAGCCCTGCCCTCAATTTATAGGCTCCAAGGACGGTGGCCGTGAATTTTGCGAAGGACACGCGGCGGCCGGAGATAAGAACGAAGGTGTCGCGGTGAAACCGTGGCTAATGGCGTGGCAAGTTCCCCGTCGACGATGGGACGGCCTAGAGGAGTCATGGCGACGCTATGGAAGGGCTTGGACACACGGCACCCGGTCGGGAGGCGGCGGTCGACGGTGAGCCCTTTACTGCGGGCGGTGAGCCAGGGGGGGTGGATTACGGCTAGTCGGAGCAGTGTCCAGGCCATGGGCGGTGAAGATCTTTTGATGCCGCGAAGTTATCCACACACCCGAGCGCGAATCGTGACGCCGGCGACGTGAATCGCGGCGGAAAGCCACCGGCGGTGGTTTGCTGGTGATCTTATCAGTTCGGGGTACTGTACCATGGGAATATCGGTTCAGAGTGACTGACAGTCCAACTTAGAGTCCATTTTTCTCAAATTTTTGTGTAAAAACTAAGCCAACTCTCTGCAGTAAAGTTTTAGAGCTACAAACCAGCTACAATCCAACTATAGGACTTGATCACATTTGAGCACTGGATCATACTTGGATTTGAGCTCAAAGTTCACCTCATAACACTGAAATTCTGAAATTCAGCTTCAAACAGTCTGACAGCCAGTTTTGGACTGGGTTTTTCTGCAAATTTCTCATAACAACTATGCTTGCACCCTTTAGCAAAGTTGTTCTCCTATTATTGGTCTTCAACTTTGATGTGGTGACCTAGGGCAAAAACCCTATACTTTGCAAGTTACAAAGCCCCAAAGTTGAGCCCATGCACTGATTTTTCATACTTAGGGATAAACTCATGTGAGGTCCATTTTGCATTTAGGTCCAAAATTTAGGGTTTGGCTTGCAAAATCACATATTTGTGAATCAAAGGACTTAAAATACTTATTTGGCTTGGTTTTTGCACTTTAGCCCAAAAGTGGACTAATTTTGCACTTAGGCCCCTAGGGTTTGGTTTTAGGGTTTTCCAGGGTTCCAATTAGGGTTTCTGGCATCCCAGGGGTATAAATGTGATTCAACTTAGTGTTTGGGGATATTGTATGACTTTTCTCACAAGCCCTAAAGTTTTTCTCAACTTGGGTTAAGCTTTACCCCTTTTTACCACTAGTTAGGGTTAAGTTCTTTAACCAGGGTCCTATTTGTAAAACTTTAAAACAATACAACTTGTTTGAAATTTTTGCCTAGTGAATGCACTTTAGGTGTGTCAAACATATGCAATGCCCATGCTCATGATGCCATGCTCAAGTTCTAGTTATAGTAACACCAGGGGTGTTACATCCTTCCCCCCATAAAAGAATCTCGTCCCGAGATTTAAAGTCCTAGGGTGAGTAACGGAAAAGGAAATGTGTCATGTTTTTATTTCCTGATTTCTGGTACAAGGCAGGGGTGGTGTGGGGGTTCATTCCTTTATTACACAGCTATACAAACTTTACAGTTTACAAGAGGCTAGAAAGCCTGGGAAATTCTTATCTAAGAAGTCTTGGGTTTCCCATGTAGCCTCATCTTCCGAATGCTGGTTCCACTGTATCTTATAAAACTTGAGAGTCTTTCTCCGGGTAACTCTGTCCTTTTGATCCAGAACTCGAATGGGACGTTCCGAGTATGTTAAATCTGGTTCCAGGACAACATCAGTCACTTCAACGGTTCGATCGGGAACCCGAAGACACTTCTTCAATTGTGACACGTGGAACACATTATGCACGGCAGACAATGTTTCGGGGAGCTGAAGTCGGTATGCCACTGGTCCACATTGCTCAAGTACCAGGAATGGACCAATGTACCTGGGTGCAAGTTTTCCTTTAATCCCAAAACGCGATACGCCTTTCATTGGTGAAACCTTTAAGTAGACGTAGTCTCCTTCCAAGAAGTATAAGGGCATTCGCCGTTTGTCTGCATAACTTTTCTGACGAGCCTGTGCCTTCTTCATATTATGAACTATTTTCTGAACCTTTTCTTCGGTTTCTTTTACCATATCAGGTCTAAAGAAATATCTTTCACCAGGTTCAGACCAATTTAGCGGAGTTCGACACCGTCGCCCATACAAAGCTTCAAAAGGTGCCATCTTGATGCTTTCCTGGTAACTGTTATTATAGGAAAACTCCGCTAAGGGCAAACATTCATCCCATTTTTGCGAGAAATCCAGGACACATGCCCGCAACATATCTTCAAGTATTTGGTTCACTCTCTCAGTCTGTCCACTGGTTTGGGGATGGTAGGCCGAACTGTGGAGTAACTTAGTACCCAAAGATTGGTGAAGTGCTTCCCAAAACTTGGCTACAAATTGAGGTCCACGATCCGACACTATGGTCCTTGGAACACCATGCAAACTGAGAATACGGGCAATGTATAACTCCGCATAGGTAATGACAGGATATTTTACTTTGACCGGGAGGAAGTGGGCGATCTTTGTGAGTCGATCAATGATAACCCAAATAGAGTCATATCCTTTTGCGGTCCTGGGTAATCCCACAATGAAGTCCATGCTGATGTCTTCCCATTTCCATGTTGGGATTGGCAAAGATTGCAATGGACCAGCAGTTTTCATGTGTATGGCTTTGACACGTCTGCAAGTGTCGCACTTAGCCACATAGCGTGCAATTTCAATCTTCATCTTCGTCCACCAGTAATGTTGCTTTAAATCTTGGTACATCTTAGTGCTTCCCGGATGAATGGAATAGCGACTAAGATGCGCCTCATCTAAAATTTGCTGGCGGAGTTCTTCATTCTTCGGCACTACTATGCGGTTGTTGAACCATAACACACCTTGATCATCTTCCTTGAAACATTGGGCTGTTCCAGCCCTTATCTTCTCGCGTATGTGCTTCATGCCCAGATTATCCTTTTGAGCATTAATTACCCTTTGCAAAATGGTTGACTCAAGCTTTAGTTGATTCAAAGTCCCTTGCTGGATTATCCCCAGGTTTAACTTTTCCATTTCTTGACACAAAGTGTTTTCGGAGGTTTTTACCATAAGACAGTGGCAGGAAGTCTTGCGACTCAATGCATCTGCCACAACATTGGCCTTGCCTGGGTGATAATGGATTTCCAGTTCATAATCTTTAATGAGCTCAAGCCATCGTCTTTGCCTCATGTTTAACTCTGACTGGGTAAATATATACTTCAAACTCTTATGATCTGTATATATGTGGCAGATATTTCCCAACAGATAGTGACACCATATTTTCAGGGCATGAACCACAGCAGCTAGCTCTAAATCATGTGTTGGATAATGCTCTTCATGTCGACGTAACTGCCTTGAAGCATACGCAATTACTCGGCCCTCTTGCATCAGCACACAGCCGAGTCCACTGCCTGACGCATCACAATATACATCAAAAGGTTTATTGATGTCCGGTTGAGCCAATACCGGAGCAGTGGTCAATAGTGTCTTCAGTTGCTCAAAGGCTTCGTTACACTTAGAAGACCAATTGAACTTAGTATCATTCTTCAATAAACTTGTGATTGGCTTCACAAGCTTAGAAAAATCAGGTATGAATCTGCGATAATACCCAGCCAGTCCAAGAAAACTCCGGATTTGGTGAACAGTTGTTGGAGGTTTCCACTCCAGAATATCCTTGACCTTGCTAGGATCTACCGCAATTCCCTTAGCTGATAATACGTGCCCCAAAAATTGAATTTCTTCCAGCCAAAACGCGCACTTACTGAACTTGGCATACAGCTGATGTTCCCTCAGGCGCGTCAATACAATCCGTAGGTGCTGAGCATGTTCCTCTTCATTTTTAGAATATATCAAAATATCATCAATGAAGACCACCACGAACTTGTCCAACTCAGGCATGAACACCGAGTTCATCAAATAGGTGAAGTGGGCAGGAGCATTAGTGAGCCCGAAAGACATTACCAAGTACTCAAATAAGCCATACCGCGTAGTAAATGCGGTCTTCGGTATATCCTCGGGCCGAATACGGATTTGATGATAGCCCGACCTGAGATCAATTTTAGAAAATACCCTCGCCCCAGTCAGTTGATCAAATAAGATGTCAATCCTTGGAAGAGGGTACTTATTTTTAATGGTGACCTCATTCAGGGGCCGATAGTCCACACACATTCGCAAGGTTTGATCCTTCTTCTTCACAAAGATGGCGGGACAACCCCATGGGGACGAGCTTGGCCGGATAAATCCTTTATTCAGCAGATCTTGTAATTGAATCTTCAATTCTGCTAATTCATTAGGGGGCATACGGTACGATCTTCGGGAAATGGGAGCCGTACCGGGCTTTAGCTCAATTACAAATTCTACATCTCTTTCAGGGGGCAGTCCAGGCAAATCTTCCGGAAATACATCTGGAAACTCACATACTACCGGAATGTTCTTGATCTCCGGTACAATGGCTTCAAAGATTCTACCAGAAGCTTTGGCTGGATTGGTTTTGGGGAGAGACAAGAGAATTTCTTCTTGATTATAACTCAACCTGACGGTTCTGAGTTCAGTGTTGAGTACTGCCTTGTGTTGGGTTAACCAATTCATACCCAGAATTACATCTATATCCTGGCCTCTTAGAACAATCATGTTAGCCGGAAAGTTCCGTCCGGCCATAGTTACTGGCACTCCATAGGCCACTTCTTTAGTAAAAATGTATCCCCCAGGTGAATGAATTTTAAAACCCTCTTTTGATTCATGACATGTAATGTGATGTTGCTCCACAAATGTCTTGCTAATGAAGGTATGCGAAGCTCCAGAATCAAAAAGAATTATTGCAGGGTGGCTGGCCACAGGGAACGTACCCATCATCACCGGCTCTCCCTCCGGTGTAGTAGCCACTTGCGTATAATATACTCGCCCCGTTTTCTTGGTATTCTTGCCCGAAGTACTTCCCTTGCCTGGAGCTGAATTTCCCGATCCTTGCTGATTATTAGCCTGATTTTGCCGAGGATAGGGACAATCTTTAATGAAGTGCCCAGATTTGCCACAGTTAAAACATCCAGTTGAAGAACTTGGTAGTGCAGGGAATCGAGTGCCTGGGGCACCCGGCTGACTTGAGGCAGTAGGGGCTTTGTTGGGACGAATAATTATAGGCTGCTTGAAAGGAAAAGATGGTGCACTTGAACGGTTCTGGTTAGAGGGCCGGAGAATGAACCGTTGCCTCTTTACCGGGCCCTGACTAGGCCGATCACCACTAAATCCCTTATTTTTCCCAGTATTTGCATATTTGGCCTCCACAGATAGGGCTGTGCTGACAGCCTTCCCGTAGGTGAGATCAATACATGCAGCCATTTTCCGCTGCATCCGGTCGTTCAGACCTCTCATAAAACAATTCTTCTTTTTCAAATCTGTATTCACCTGATCAATTGCGTACTGGGACAGGTGATTGAACTTGTTGAGGTACTGGTTCACAGTATCTCCCCCTTGTTTCAATTTCATGAACTCTTCTTGCTTCATGTGCAGCACTCCCTCAGGAATATAATGCTCGTGGAATGCTGCTTTGAACTCGTTCCATGTAATTTGATGATTATCCGGTTGGATGGCCACAAAATTCCCCCACCAAGTGCTGGCAGGGCCTCGAAGTTGCTGAGCCGCAAACAGTGGCTTCTGGGTTTCTGAACAACGTAGAAGGCCAAATTTCTGTTCAATGACCCTTATCCATTCGTCGGCTTCGAGCGGATCTTCTGCTTTGACGAAGAGAGGCGGACGAGTCTCAGAGAAATCCAGATAAGTGGTCTCACGGGGACCCTGTTGAAATCCTCTTCCTGCTTGTTGCTGAAGCTGTTGCTGACCCGCCATCTCCCTCAGGAAGCGGGTATTGTCGGCTGTAGCATTTACCAAGGCAGCGATTGCCTCGGCAAGCGTGGGTGGAACGGGAGGTGGATTCGGGGTAGCATCCCGACCCCCGGATGTTCCGGCTGCATCCTGTCCGCGAGTACGGGTCGGCATCTGAGGCAAAAACATTTGAATAAACATAATGTGCCAAAGAAAACCTTCCGTTTTACATTACTGTAAAGAGTAATGGTACAGACTCGACATTACACAACAGGATACATTACCCATTTACAAAAGTTTAACCTATTATACACCCGTACACCCTACAATACACTACTCTAATATAACAGTACACCCTACAATACACTACTCTACTCTTATTACACCACTAGTCCTGTTTTCCATTGCTTTTGGCGGTTTCATCATCAGGGGTGGGAGTCCAGATGTCAACCAACCTCAAAGAAGGAGGGGGTTCATACAGGTCTAATTCCCCACCCAACGCGCGTCCCGCGACGTGAGAAGGTCCGGCTTCCGCCTCAGCAGGGGGTGTAGGCTCACTAGGGTGTAGTTGCGAGTAGAGCACATGGACTTCTTCATGCAGTGTATTGCAGTAAACCTGCAAGTCGTCGACAGCTGAGCTGAGCTCTTTCACTCGGGCCTGAGCCCTTGCCTCCTTGGCCCATGCCAATGAACGAGATTGAACAGCCCAATCGAGTGCCAAATCCCGATCGGCCAGCTGGTCTTGTAGATGGCGAACGTCTCTTCGTAACTCATTTATACGGTCACCATCTCCAATCCATATAGCTGTCCTACGGCGGAGTTCCAATTGGAGCCTGCTTACTTCTGCTTCCAGATCCCCTATAGGATCATTGCTCCCGCTACTACTATCTACATCTCGCGGAGCAAGTTGGTGTCGAGGCACTCCAAGTGGTCCAGTCGACTTACGCGCGGTCTTTCTTGTGCGCGGCGGCATTTTCTGAGGGGGAAATTTATTAGTATAATTCTTAGCATGATGCATGAGTAAGTACAGAATCAACCTTGGTTGATTCAACCTTCTATACATTGCACTCTTCCTATCTGGTCTTTAAGATAAACTCTTCAGAATACTTAGGTAAGAAGAGAGAAGAATCTTTAGGTAAGACTTTTGAAAATCTTTTGAAGATGTCTTAATATCTGCAAAGAAGGGCTACGCTCCGATACCAGCTGTGACGGAACCTCCCAAGTAATCAGGCCCACCTACAGTTGTCCTTGTCTAACAGACATCAGACACCCTGTAGATGTTCCTAAGTTACTTGACAAGCTCGGTATCTTTCCTTACCTTACCAGGAACGTTTCACCCGTCTTGCAGACATTACAGATCATCGGAGATAAAGATATGCGGAAGCGATTTACATAATCTTACATTTATTTCCAAAGTAAGCTCAAGTTAAGTTATTACAGAACAGTTCTAAAAGTGAGTGCATAAAAGTAATAATTATACAAACCAGGGAGACACAAACTTCTCCCGAAGGACTAAAACAAAAGATCTTAAGTGGAGGACCAAGTCCTCCCGCACTTCAGTCCTGCTTCTCTTCGTTGGGAACCACCTTAGCACAGAAGCAGCAAAAATCTGCTACTTCCTCACCTAAAAACAACAAAGGGATAAACCCTGAGTATGGAATTACTCAGCAAGTCTTACCCGACTAAGGAAAAGACTCTCAAGGGTATGCTGGATATATGGGAGTCAAGGTAAGGCTTCTCAATAGTCAAAGATTCTGTTTTGCAGAAATGCTTACTAAAGTGGATCCTTAAAAATCCAATTTTATTTGTCAAGTTAGGTAAAATTACCTGCACTAGAGTTCTTTCTACCCTAGTTCAATCACTGGTCCTGCACTAGCCAATTTCTTAACCAAAAACCCATCATCTTTAGTGGAATGCTACGTGTAGGGCAGTGACCAAGTCTTCATAACCGCGAAGGTACGGCGATCCGAATCGATTATACTCAGCTGAGGATCTCCAATCACACGACATATGTAGCACTTAACCCTTGCATATGTCAACCCGCCACCGGGGTTCTTAAGACCGGATCAGGTTCACGCAAACCGAGAGCACAGATACACCACCGTCCAGCCTCTTGCCACGGAGGGTACACGCTACTCTCGCCACCGCTCCACTCCCATTTCGTGTTATCTTATTCCGGCCTTAGTCTGCCCGAGGCAAGGCTTACCCATGACGAGGCATGTGACCAGTTAAAGGGTCCTCGATCATCAAGCCTACATCGACAAGGTCCTTAATCGACTCAGACGGAGACACTACACCGAGACTCTCTTCTCGTGCAAGTCACCCGCCCGGTCTCAGCTTAACCATTTCAAACCCAAAGTTTGGTACCTGGCAGAGGTACATCTTTTCCGATGTTGAATCCATCACGGCCGTGATGGATCCACCATCAAGTTTTATTTTCAAAAACATCCCTCCCACTTTGCCAAACATCTTTTATTAAACAAATCCTTTTGTTTTTCTAAAGCAATACTAAGCAAAGTGAAACCTTTTTGTAAAAACAGGATTTCAAGGAGGGTAATCAAAATCAAGGAAGGCAATGCAGGAATTGTTTAATCAATCAACTCCTATCACCTAATGCAGCAAGTAAGTGAGAAAGATTTTAAAGACATCAAGGAAGGTGGCAAATGCACCGGGGCTTGCCTTTGTTATCAGAGGTGTCTGGCTCGGATCCACAGATATCAAAATAGAAGCAGTTGTCTGCCTAGGGATCAGAGGTGGGTGGTATCCCTTCTTCAAAAACTTCTTCTTCTTCTTCTTGCTCTAATATAATCATATACATGCATAAGAATGGATGTCATGAAATGCTCATGAGGATGCAAAGGTAGCATAAACTTATTAGTTATGTCTTGAATACAACTTTCCTTCACGGAGTTCCGGGAACTTAGGGTTTCCGGAGTCGGTAAAGGAGTTCATAGAGCAGGGGGGTGGTTTTGGGTTTAGTGATCAAACAAGGTCCAAATCAAACCAAACTCTACCCATGGCTTCTAAATAATGTGATAAGCTCACATAAAAAGTTTGGGAAATTTAGGACTTATTATTTATTCTCTAAAAATCCAGAATCAATAGTTTAGGCTATTTTAAATATCCTAAAATTCCCTGTTCAAACTAAAAATCATAAAACTATTTTTATTAAATACCATGGAAAATAGCAAACCTAGGAAAATTGGTCTCATAATTTTACCATTTTTCTATAATTTTTAACAGGTTTCTAAAGCTCTGTGGAAAAAGAAAAAGGAAAAACTTTAACAGTAACGGGCCGAAACCAGCCCAGGTCGGCCCAAGCCTGCGCGAAATCGCGCGCGCGCCCGCGCCCGCGAGGCTACTTTGCGCAGAGGCCCTCGGCTTAACGGCTAAACAGAACTGAATCCGTTTACTATTGTTTTCAGTCACTGACAGTTCACGAAAAAGCCCTCGGGTTTCTGTCAATTCACAACTCCAGGTCCCCGACGGCGCTCGAGCGCGGCCACGCTCCGGCGAGCAAGCAGACCGGCCGATTGGGGCAGCGGCTGAGCTCTCCGAGCGGGGGACATGGAATTGGGGTCGGCCTGACTATTTCCCCTAAGTTAATTGCACTGTTGGTGGATCGTGGAGCTCCGGCCACGGTGGCCGTAAGCACAACGGCGACATGAGCGTGTTCCCGGCGATAGGCGCCGGTCTAGTTCAATTAAAGGACTCGGCAAGCATCACGGAGGGATGAGCATGCACAAACGAAGGCGCAGAGGGCAGGAACAGACCGGAGTTGGGCTGGCGACGGTGAGCTCGATTCACGGCGGCGGAAAACCGATTTGGGGGCAACGTGAAATTCAGGCGAGCTGGCGGACAATCGGGTGTGGGAGCGGGTGCGATAGCTTCACAATTTTATGGCGTAACTAGCCCTGCCCTCAATTTATAGGCTCCAAGGACGGTGGCCGTGAATTTTGCGAAGGACACGCGGCGGCCGGAGATAAGAACGAAGGTGTCGCGGTGAAACCGTGGCTAATGGCGTGGCAAGTTCCCCGTCGACGATGGGACGGCCTAGAGGAGTCATGGCGACGCTATGGAAGGGCTTGGACACACGGCACCCGGTCGGGAGGCGGCGGTCGACGGTGAGCCCTTTACTGCGGGCGGTGAGCCAGGGGGGGTGGATTACGGCTAGTCGGAGCAGTGTCCAGGCCATGGGCGGTGAAGATCTTTTGATGCCGCGAAGTTATCCACACACCCGAGCGCGAATCGTGACGCCGGCGACGTGAATCGCGGCGGAAAGCCACCGGCGGTGGTTTGCTGGTGATCTTATCAGTTCGGGGTACTGTACCATGGGAATATCGGTTCAGAGTGACTGACAGTCCAACTTAGAGTCCATTTTTCTCAAATTTTTGTGTAAAAACTAAGCCAACTCTCTGCAGTAAAGTTTTAGAGCTACAAACCAGCTACAATCCAACTATAGGACTTGATCACATTTGAGCACTGGATCATACTTGGATTTGAGCTCAAAGTTCACCTCATAACACTGAAATTCTGAAATTCAGCTTCAAACAGTCTGACAGCCAGTTTTGGACTGGGTTTTTCTGCAAATTTCTCATAACAACTATGCTTGCACCCTTTAGCAAAGTTGTTCTCCTATTATTGGTCTTCAACTTTGATGTGGTGACCTAGGGCAAAAACCCTATACTTTGCAAGTTACAAAGCCCCAAAGTTGAGCCCATGCACTGATTTTTCATACTTAGGGATAAACTCATGTGAGGTCCATTTTGCATTTAGGTCCAAAATTTAGGGTTTGGCTTGCAAAATCACATATTTGTGAATCAAAGGACTTAAAATACTTATTTGGCTTGGTTTTTGCACTTTAGCCCAAAAGTGGACTAATTTTGCACTTAGGCCCCTAGGGTTTGGTTTTAGGGTTTTCCAGGGTTCCAATTAGGGTTTCTGGCATCCCAGGGGTATAAATGTGATTCAACTTAGTGTTTGGGGATATTGTATGACTTTTCTCACAAGCCCTAAAGTTTTTCTCAACTTGGGTTAAGCTTTACCCCTTTTTACCACTAGTTAGGGTTAAGTTCTTTAACCAGGGTCCTATTTGTAAAACTTTAAAACAATACAACTTGTTTGAAATTTTTGCCTAGTGAATGCACTTTAGGTGTGTCAAACATATGCAATGCCCATGCTCATGATGCCATGCTCAAGTTCTAGTTATAGTAACACCAGGGGTGTTACACCTAATAAAAACCCTTCTACGGCTTTGGGAGCAAATTTGGAATTCCTACCCTTCTTCACTAGAATGTAGCATTTACTCCCAAATACACGAAAGTACGATACATTGGGTTTGTTACCAGTCAGCAGCTCATATGAAGTCTTCTTGAGGAGGCGGTGAAGGTAGACCCTGTTGATGGCGTGGCAAGCCGTGTTCACGGCTTCCGACCAAAAGCACTCGGGGGTCTTGAACTCTCCAAGCATAGTCCTCGCCATATCTATGAGCGTCCTGTTCTTCCTTTCTACCACACCATTTTGCTGAGGTGTGTAGGGAGCGGAGAACTCGTGCTTGATCCCCTCCTCCTCAAGGAACTCCTCCACTTGAAGATTCTTGAATTCGGACTCGTTGTCGCTCCTTATCTTCTTCACCTTGAGCTCAAATTCATTTTGAGCTCTCCTGAGGAAGCGCTTGAGGATCCCTTGGGTTTCAGACTTATCCTGCAAAAAGAACACCCAAGTGAAGCGGGAAAAGTCATCAACAATAACTAAACCATACTTACTTCCTCCTATGCTCAGATAGGCGACGGGTCCGAAGAGGTCCATATGCAGCAGCTCCAGAGGTCTTGACGTGGTCATCACATTCTTGTTGTGATGTGCTCCTCCCACTTGTTTACCTGCTTGACAAGCTGCACAAGGTCTATCTTTTTCGAAATGAACATTGGTTAGACCTATCACGTGTTCTCCCTTTAGAAGCTTGTGGAGGTTCTTCATCCCCACATGTGCTAAGCGGCGACGCCACAACCAGCCCATGCAAGTCTTAGCCATTAAGCATGCATCTAGACCGGCCTCTTCTTTTGCAAAATCAACTAAGTAAAGTTTGCCGTCTAGTACACCCTTAAAAGCTAGTGAACCATCACATCTTCTAAAGACAGACACATCTACATTTGTAAATAAACAATTATATCCCATATTACATAATTGACTAACAGATAGTAAATTATATCCAAGAGACTCTACTAAAAACACATTAGAGATAGAGTGCTCATTGGAGATTGCAATTTTACCTAGCCCTTTTACCTTGCCTTGATTCCCATCACCGAATATTATTGAATCTTGGGAATCTTTGTTTTTGACGTAGGAGGTGAACATCTTCTTCTCCCCCATCATATGGTTTGTGCATCCGCTGTCAATAATCCAGCTTGAACCCCCGGATGCATAAACCTGCAAGGCAAATTTAGGCTTGGGTCTTAGGTACCCAACTCATGTTGGGTCCTACAAGGTTAGCACAAATATCCTTAGGAACCCAAATGCAAGTTTTGTCTCCCTTGCATCTTGCCCCTAATTTTCTAGCAACTATCTTCCTATCCTTTCTACAAATAGCAAAAGAAGCATTTAAAGCATGATATATTGTAGAAGGTTCATTTACTTTCCTAGGAACATTAACATTTCTCCTACCAACATTTCTATCATGCACATAAGAAGAACTAGAAGCAAACATGGCATGAGAATCAAAGGCATTATATGCATTACAACTCCTATAAGCATTTCTAGATTGTCTCCTATCATGGTACATAAAGGCATGGTTCTTTTGCACACTACTAGCCATAGGGGCCTTCCCTTTCTCCTTGGCGGAGATGGGAGCCTTATGGCTTGTCAAGTTCTTGGCTTCCCTCTTGTAGCCAAGTCCATCCTTAAATGAGGGGTGTCTACCAGTCGTGTAGGCATCCCTTGCAAATTTTAGCTTGTCAAATTCATTCTTGCTAGTCTTAAGTTGGGCATTAAGACTAGCTAATTCCTCATTTAATTTGGAAATTGAAACTAAATGATCACTACAAGCATCAATGTCAAAATCTTTACACCTATTACAAGTTTCAACAATTTCTACACAAGAATTAGATTTACTAGCTACTTCTAGTTTAGCATTTAAATCATCATTAAAACCTTTTAACGTAGCAATAGTTTCATGACAAGAAGATAATTCACTAGAGAGCATTTCATTCCTTTTAATTTCTAGAGCAAGAGACTTTTGTGCTTCTACAAATTTATCATGTTCTTCGTACAACAAATCCTCTTGCTTTTCTAAAAGCATATTCTTATCATTCAAGGCATCAATCAATTCATTAATTTTGTCTACCTTGGTTCTATCTAGGCCCTTAAACAAACATGAATAATCTATTTCATCCTCATCACTAGATTTGTCCTCACTTGAAGAAGCATAAGTAGAGTTTTGAGTACATACCTTCTTCTCTCTTGCCATAAGGCATGTGTGACGCTCGTTTGGAAAGAGGGCCGATTTGTTGAAGGCGGTGGCGGCGAGTCCCTCATTGTCAGAGTCGGAAGAGGAGCAATCCGAATCCCACTCCTTGCCTAGATGCGCCTCGCCTTTTGCCTTCTTATACTTCTTCTTCTTCTCCCTCTTGTTCCCTTGTTCCTGATCACTATCATTGTCGGGACAGTTAGCAATAAAATGACTAAGCTTACCGCATTTGAAGCATGAGCGCTTCCCCTTGGCTTTGGTCTTGCTTGGCTGTCCCTTGCGACCCTTAAGCACCGTCTTGAATCTTTTGATGATGAGGGCCATCTCTTCATCATTAAGTCCGGCTGCCTCAATCTGTGCCACCTTGTTAGGTAGCACCTCCTTGCTTCTTGTTGCCTTGAGAGCAAGGGGTTGCGGCTCGTTGATCGGACCATTCAAGGCGTCGTCCACGTACCTCGCCTCCTTGATCATCATTCGCCCGCTAACGAATTTTCCAAGGACTTCTTCGGGCGACATTTTGGTGTACCTGGGATTCTCACGAATATTATTCACCAAATGAGGATCAAGAACGGTAAAGGACCTTAGCATCAGTCGGACGACGTCGTGGTCCGTCCATCGTGTGCTTCCGTAGCTCCTTATTTTGTTGATAAGGGTCTTGAGCCGGTTGTATGTTTGAGTTGGCTCCTCGCCCCTTATCATCGCGAACCTTCCAAGCTCGCCCTCCACCAACTCCATTTTGGTGAGCAAGGTGACGTCGTTCCCCTCATGAGAGATCTTGAGGGTGTCCTAGATCTGCTTGGCATTGTCCAAGCCGCTCACCTTGTGATACTCGTCCCTGCACAAAGAGGCTAGCAACACAGTAGTAGCTTGTGCATTTTTATGAATCTGTTCATTAATAAACACAGGGCTATCTGAGCTATCAAATTTCATTCCACTTTCCACAATCTCCCAAATGCTTGGATGGAGAGAAAACAAGTGAGTACGCATTTTGTGGCTCCAAAATCTGTAGTTCTCTCCATCAAAGTGAGGAGGCTTGCCAAGTGGAATGGGGAGCAATTGAGCATTTGAGCTATGCGGAATGCGCGAATAATCGAAAGAAAAGTTTGAGTTAACCATCTTTCGTCTGTCGTAGTCGTCGTTGTCCTTTTGGGAGGAGGAAGATTCGTCGCTGTCGTAGTAGACAATTTCCTTGATGCGCCTTGTCTTCTTCTTCCTCCCGTCTTTTCTTTTGTGGCCCGAGCCTGAGTCGGTGGGCCTGTCATCATTGGGCTCGTTGACAAAGGACTCCTTCTCCTTGTCGTTGATCACCATCCCCTTGCCCTTAGGATCCATCTCTTCGGGCGGTTAGTCCCTTTCTTGAAGAGAACGGCTCTGATACCAATTGAGAGCACCTAGAGGGGGGTGAATAGGTGATCCTGTAAAACTTCAAAAACTTATAGCCACAAAAACTTGGTTAATTGTTAGCACAATAATTGCCAAGTGGCTA
Source organism: Zea luxurians (assembly GCA_029449295.1). Lineage (NCBI taxonomy): Eukaryota > Viridiplantae > Streptophyta > Magnoliopsida > Poales > Poaceae > Zea > Zea luxurians. The sequence continues at coordinate 11,428,331 of JAOPSE010000002.1, forward strand.
AAGAGGAATCCTCAACAAAACACAACAACCAACAAGGATCAATCACAGAGATGGCACGGTGGTTATCCCATGGTTCGGCCAAGACTAACGCTTGCCTACTCCATGTTGTGGCGTCCCAACGGACGAGGGTTGCAACCAACCCCTCTCAAGCGGTCCAAAAACCTACTTGAATACCACGGTGTTTTGTTTGCTTTTTCTCAATCCCGTTTGCGAGGAATCTCCACAACTTGGAGCCTCTCGCCCTTACACTTGAAATTCACAAAGAACACGAAGCAAGGGAGGGATTAGCAACGCACACAAGACACAAGAGTCAGAGTGTCAACACGCACACAAATCGCAACAAGAGCTCGCAACACGACTCAATGAGTTCACAACTCCACAAGAGCTCTATATGCTATCACAATGAAACGAATGCACGAAATCTATGTCTTGGTGCTTAGAAATGTTGTAGGAATGCTTGGTGTACTCCTCCATGCGCCTAGGGGTCCCTTTTATAGCCCCAAGGCAGCTAGGAGCCGTTGAGAGCAATCAGGGAAGGCAATTCTTGCCTTCTGTCGTCTGGCGCACCGGACAGTCCGGTGCACACCGGACACTGTCCGGTGCCAGATTTCTTTCCTTAAATGGCGAAGCCGACCGTTGGCAGACCTGGAGCCGTTGGCGCACCGGACAGTCCGGTGCCCCCTTCTAGCCGTTGGCTCGGCCACGTGTCCCGCGCAGATCGCGCGGCCGACCGTTGGCCCGGCCGACCGTTGGCTCACCGGACAGTCCGGTGCACACCGGACAGTCCGGTGAATTATAGCCGTACGTCGCCGGTGAATTCCCGAGAGCGGCCAGTTCGCTCGAACCAGCCTGGCGCACCGGACACTGTCCGGTGCACCACCGGACAGTCCGGTGCTCCCAGACTCAGCAGATTCTTGGCTGCTCGAGCCAAGACATTTCCAATTGGATTTTTCCTGTTTCCAGCACTTAGACACAATACATTAGTCCATAAAACAATGTACTAAGTCTGAGAAACATACCTTTATCCTTGATTTGTACTTTGTCCACCTCTTTACACTTAGGCACTTGTGTTGGACACTAAATCACCAAAACACTTAGAAATGGCCCAAGGGCACATTTCCCTTTCAAGTAGGAGGGCTCGGGGCCCGTTTCCTTCGCTGCGAAGGACTCCATCGAAATGTCCCATTTCCCGATCCCTGCGGAGAGAGAGAAAGAGAAAGGAAAGGAGATATTTCAAAACAGTGTGGCGCACCTTTTTTGAGGCAGTCATCATGACGGAGGCGAAACGGCGCCTGTCCGCCTGCCAGTGGATACGTGTGTCCTGCCAGGGAGTTAATGCGACGGGACGGGCGACTCGCGGGGTATCTGTTGCGCGTGTGCGAGCCGTTCGAGGAATGGAACACGGGTGCGTCGTCTTTATGCTGTAGGAGAGGGCTCCCCTGCCGTTTCAGGGGAGGATGCGAGCTTGTAGGTGGGACCAGGGCCTGGTTGGTGGTTGGACTGCTGCTTACGCACGTCTGTTGCTGCAATTACCGCCGGTTCGCCTGTGGTTAGACCAACCATCACGTCTATCCCCATGGCTGACTGACTCATGATCGTCGCACTTAATTGACACTGTTGGGTCATGCGCGGGGCTGCCTCGAGTCGCTGCACGGGTTCTGTAGTCCCGAGAAGACGCGACATTGGCGTAAGTGGCGGTGCGGTTTCTTTGCACGTGGTAACCGGTGCGCCGGTTACATGACAGGCGGGCCCGGGCCTCCATGCTGGACCGCCAGTTGCAACGAAGCTAAGAGGGTGTACAACCGTGGTGCGGTTGCACGCTTCTTGCGTGGCGGCCCACCCTTTCGACTGCTGGATTCGGTGAGGATGAGAGAGCGCTTACCCGCAGGGTGGTTGCATGCTTCGTGTGCGGCGGTTCGCCATCTTCGCGTTTCAGGTCAGTTTGCATGACATGTGGGACCTAGCCCCCGTGTCGTAGGGCAGGAACCCTGGAGTACGCCGGGAGAGACTTTGCCCGCGATGCTTCGGGGCGTGAGGGGGGAGATCCGCCTTTAAAAAGGGATCAATCCCCCGGGCAGTAGCCGTGCCTTTGCTCTTCTCGCATCCACCGCGTCTTCCGGGCCCCTGGATGGGGTGCACCGGCGTTGCCTTCTTCTTCCTGCCGTTGGAGGAGCACGACCTCGTGGGGGTTTGTGCTCTTCAGTCATCGCTCGGCTTCAAGGATTTTCATCATGCAGCCCGGCTGCCGTTCCCCGCCAGTGGTCACCCAGAATGATGACCACCGGCCTTGTGGCGGAGAAGAGCGAGCCGGGCTGTGGCCTCCCTCCTGCCCTCAGCTTCAAGGATGTTCATCATCTGTGCTGGGGGCGAGGGCGAGCCGAGTTGGGGCCCTACCTTTTGCATGGGCTGGCGACCCGCTTCTTCCTCCAGCATTTGGGGGAGAAGGGCATTCACCAGCCTTGCGGAGGAGGCGAACTACCACCTGCTGCCTAGTCAGGGTGTGGCAGTCCATCCACCGCACGGGCGACAGTCGTGCCGTGCGCAGGTCGGCCGTGTCCACGGCTCGTCTCGCGCCACCGGCCACACCGGGGGGTCGTACAAGACGTCGTACGCCGCGGGGGCGGCGTCCACATCCCTGGATGGCCTTGTCCTCACTCCCGTAGCGAGGATGGGAGCGAGGACCTCCTTGTGCGCGCTGGGGCGGCCGCCATTCGCCGGTGAGGCGTTGGTGCGCAGGTGGCCGCTGTCGTCGGTGCTGATGTGGTGGCCGCCATAGGTGAGGCTTCCCACCGTAGAGGTGGTTGCCTCTGCCGATGAGACCGTCAGTGCCACCTGCGGGCAGACCTCTGGCTCTTTGGCCTTAATGGCTTGTTCTTGCCCCCCCCCCGTGTGGGGACGCGGGCAAGGGCCTTTTCACAGTAGCGTTTTCCCTGGGGCAATCGCTGCTGCTGTCTAGCCGCCCGAGGCGTAGGTCGTTGTCGCTGCTGGTGTAGTGGTCACCGGTGAGCCGCTTGGAGTTTGTCATCTTGCAGCCCTTCCGGTGTGGAGGTAGTTCATTCCTACGGGAATGGAGCTGGGGTCCCGTTTGTAAGGGAATGTAAGAGCAAAATGTAATTGCTTTAAGTACTAAGACATCTGCCGCAGGTCGGAAAAACCGCCGAGGGTGCTGCCGACATCCAAGTCTATGTAGCATAGTTGTCCCAAGTATGTGTGTTTGTTTTCTGTGGCTGTCGAGGCCTGAACATTTGGGTATTTGAGTATAAAGCCATGTTTCTTTCCTCTTATTTTCAGCATTAGGACTTGTTCGGTAGCAGAATCACTTATCCGAGCATGAGCTACCCTTCGTGGAAGGTGACGAGTGAGATATCCGTATCCCGGAGGCGTAGGAGTCCCTCGGCTCGGTCGGCCTTGCCGTTCAAGGTCTCTCTCGTCGTTTTTTAGGATTCCGCTATCGATATAGTCGAAAGGCACGAAGGTCGTTTTGGTGGAAAACTTTTCCGAGGAAAATTTCGATGCGGAGGGGGTTCCCCCCTTTTTAGACCCCGAGGCAACCGCTCGGGCCGGGACCCTTGCGGAGGGCCTGGCCGTGGTCGACGGGTCTGCCCGGTCTGCCCAAGCCATGGCCTCACAGCAGCGTGCCCGGGCCGAAGGTATGTTTTGCCTGCTTTGTGACTTTGGTTTAGCTTCATCCTTTTCCTCGTGTCTGAAGAACATCGTCCGGCTGTCTTCAGGGTTCGAGGCGGCTCTTGACGAGTCCGTCAAGAACTGCAAGGAGCTTGCCCAGGTGGCCGAGCAGAAAGAGGCCGACCGCATGGCCATGTCTGAGGCCATCTCGGCCTTCTGCCGGACCTTTGGCCTCGACGATGTGACACCCTAGGTGTCTATTTCATGTTACGTCAGGAGATTTATCCTAATCTCGGATGCTCAGTAAAAATTTCTATTTCTCGCTCGCGTATGTCTCTGACTATCCAGATTATTCATTCACATTTCACCGAATTCGGAATTATTCAATCTCATAGAAGGCCGAATTTGGAGCCTGTTAAAACTTTTATTTCTTGGAACAAATGCAAACTCGATAATCATTCTCAATTTATCAAACTCGTCTAAGGCTCGTTTAATCAAACGCTCGACAGGTGCTAGTCGAGCTGTGTCCGACTCCGATTTCTCGATGTTCGATCTATGTCCAAAAATTAATCTGACTCCGTACTCTCAAACGGAATGCTCAATATGTCATCATCAAATCAAATTACCCGACTCGACCAAATATCTCATGTCTGGACTGAACTCAAAACCCCGTATCGACAACGGTTTTAAAATGTCACAATCCGATTTCTCTGACAAAAAAAATCTGAAGCCGATCAGAAGTCTGAGAGAAACATTTATTTCTAAAATAGTGTGCGAGGAATTATTTCCGAGCGAAATCAAATCCAACTCTCGGCCGAATTAAACGCTCAATCGTCCGTTCGTCGAAACCCAAATTCGCTCTATTCTCCATAGAGACAAATTCCGCAGGAGCGTTTGTATTCCGGGAAATAATTAGCAATCGGATAATTCGTGTTTAACCAAAACACCATATAATAAAATGGTAATAAATTAGAGCGGCCCGATTTAGTATTTTGGGCCAGCCCACCCAGCCCAATAGGCCCACTAAGAAAACCCTAACCCTACCACATGTCTATAAATAGGACCCCTCTCCCCTTGCACTTGGCTATTTTGCACTCCCACCCCTCTAATTGTTTCAGCCGCCACTCCCTTTCTCTCTTCTCTAGCCGATCCCTTTCTTCCTCCCTGCCCACGGCGGCAACAGCAGCCAGCGCAGGATCTCCAAGGTCGCCAGCAGCCTCCCATGGCCACCGGGCTCCCTCAACGCCAGTGCTCCCTGCCCTCCTCCCCATGGGCGCGTCCCCTGCAGGCGAGCAGCGGCTCCCATCTCCCAGTGGCCTCCATGGCCGAGCTCCCTTGGAGCAGACGCTCACCAACCATGGCGTGGGCTCCATTTTTCCAGGGTCACCGAGCTCCATGTCCATGGCGCGAAGCAGCAGCTCCCATTCCCCAGCGAAATCCTCCTCCCCGTCGTCCATGGCGCCCCTGCGAACCTCCCTGTCCATGGCCGCCAATCCTTGCGCCCTTCTCTGCGCAGCGCCCCAGTTCCCCTACTCCTTCTCCCTAGAACACAACAGCTCTGCTCGCCCCCTCCCATGGCGCCTCCACCTACCTGCACGCCCTCATCCATGGTGCCCAAGCTCTTCTTCTTCCTCAAGCCAGCACCCTTCCCTCCCTCGGATTCCCTGCTCGCCCCAGCCAGGGACCATCGCGCAGAGCACCGTCGGCCTCTTGAGTGCACTCTCCACTGCCCCGGCATTTCCCCCTGCGGTTCCTACGCCCAATTTTTTCGTCGTGAGCAGCAGTGTCGGCGTTTTGACCCCAAGGAGTCCCTGGACCGACGAGTAAATTGTCGCTGCGTGTCCCAGCCCAGATGGGTCGGCGCGAGACGGAGACACAAGGGGGAAAAACAGTAAGGGGAACCGCGGCCTCGTGTTGTCCTGCGCCCAGGGCGGATGCGCTTGCAGTAGGGGGTTACAAGCGTTCGCGAGGGAGAGAGAGAGGGCGTGAGACTGCGCGTCAGCCCGTCCTCCCGCGTGGCCACCCTTTCTGTACGAGGGCCCTGGACCTTCCTTTTATAGACGTAAGGAGAGGGTCCAGGTGTACAACGGGGGGTGTAGCAGTGTGCTAACGTGTCTAGCAGAGGGGAGCCAGAGCCCCGTGTACATGCCGACGTGGCTGTCGGAGAGTTGTTGGAGCCCTGTTCATGTGGCGTTGTGGCCGTCGGAGGAGCGCTTGAGCCCTGTAGAAGTACAGTTGTCGGGGCTGTTGGATCCTTGCTGACGTATCCTTGCTTCCGTAGCGGGCTGAGAACCGTCGTCGTCATGGAACACGCGGGGTGCTATCATTACTTGTTTTACCGGGGCAAGCCAGATGGGACGCCGGTGTTGTTCCCCGTAGCCTAAGCTAGCTAGGGGTAGGGTAATGATGTACCCCCCTGCGATGTGGTTGATCCGAGCCCAAGGTCGGGCGAGGTGGTGGCTCCTCCGAGGTCGAGGCTGAGTCCGAGCCCGGGGGTTGGGCGAGGCGGAGACCGTCGTCCGAGGTCGGGGTTGAGTCCGAGCCCGGGGGTCGGGCGAGGCGGAGACCGTCATCCGAGGTCGAGGTTGAGTCCGAGCCCGGGGGTCGGGCGAGGCGGAGACCATCGTCCGAGGCGAGGTCAAGTCCTAGCCCTGGGGTCGGGCGAGGCGGAGACTGTCTTCTGGAGGCGAGGTCGAGTCCGAGCCCTGGGGTCGGGCGAGGCGGAGACTGTCTTCCGCAGGCGAGGTCGAGTCCGAGCCCTAGGGTCGGGCGAGGCGGAGACTGTCTTCTGGCGCCCGAGGCTGGACTTGGATGCCGTCAGCCTCACCCTGGCAGGTGGCACAGCAGTCGGAGCAGCGCAGGCGGCGCTGTTTTCCTGTCAGGTCAGTCAGTGGAGGGGCGAAGTGACTGCGGTCACTTCGGCCTTGTTGACTGGAGAGCGTGCGTCAGGATAAGGTGTCAAGCGATCCTTGCATTGAATGCTCCTGTGATACGGTCGGTTGGTGTGGCGATTTGGCCAAGGTTGCTTCTCCGCGAAGCCTTCCCGAGCTGGGCCTCGGGCGAGTCGAAGGTGTGCCCGTTGCTTGAGGAGACCCTCGGACGAGGCGTGAATCTGCCTTGGTCTACCATTCCTGCCCGAGGCTGGGCTCGGGTGAGGCGAGATCGTGTCCCTTGAGTGGACGGAGCCTTGACCTAAATTGCGCCCATCAGGCCTTTGCAGCTTTGTGCTGATGGGGGTTACCAGTTGAGATTAGGAGTCTTGGGGGTACCCCTAATTACGGTCCCCGATAGTAGCCCCCGAGCCTCAAAGGGAGTGTGGGTACTCGCTTGGAGGCTTTGTGGCACCTTTTTGCAAGGGGACCGGCCTTTCTCAGTTGCATCTCGTTCCGGTGGGTGCGCGCGAGCGCACCCGCCAGGTGTAGCCCCCGAGGGCTCGAAGGAGTGGTTTGACTCCTTCGAGGTCTTAATGCCTTTCGTGATGCCTCAGCCAGTCTGGTCGTTCCCTCATGCGAACTGGTCATTGCCCGGGTGCATAGTCAGGTTCCGAGTTCTCGGGCTAGTATGTTGACGCTATCAACGGGTTGGCCGAAGCCGGGTTTGCGAGAGCAGCCCCCGAGCCTCTGCACAGGGCGAGAGCACGGTCAAGGACTGACTTGGCTTTTTTCATACGCCCCTTTGTCGCCTTTCCGCAAGGAGGAGGGGCGAAAGCGCCATGTTGCCCTCGGAGGGCGCCGAACATGGTGTCTCCGGTGAGTTGCTAACGGGTGATCCGAGTGGACGCCCGTGCCCCGTTCGATAAGGGTTGGCTAGTGGCCCAAAGGCGCGCTCCAAAAGTATCTACAGGTGATTTGCCGGACCCGGTCCCGTTTGATAGGGTCCGAGGGCTCGATGCCTCCCTCTGATGGGATTCCGTTACAGAATCGCTCCTGCTGGTCTCGGAAATGTCCTAAGGTACCTCGGGAGCGTAGCCCGAGCCTTGGATATGTATCGAACGTACCCAGAGTCATCCCTCACTCTGCGTGTTCTGGGGCGGTTGTCGAACCCTTCGAGAGGCCAGCCTGCGAACCCCTGATCAGTAGTGGGCGTGGAGCCCGATTGGCCTGAGGCGGCTGTCGAACCCTTCCGAGGGGCCAGCCTTCGAACCTCTGACCAGTAGTGGGCGCGGAGCCCGAGTGCTCTGAGGCGGCTATCGAACCCTTCCGAGAGGCCAGCCTTCGAACCTCTGATCAGTAGGGGGGCTCGGGGGCCCGCTTCCTTCACGGAGAAGGATTCCTTTCAGAGTATCCCCTTTCCCGGTCCCTGTAGCAAGAGAGAGAAAGGGGAAGCGAAAAAGGATACGAAATTGAACGTCGTGGCGTACCTTTTTTGACACGGTCATTATGGCGGAGGTGAAGCGTCGCCCGCTTCGCCTGCCAAAGGTGTCACCTGCCCTGCCGCAGTGTTAATGCGACGGGACGAGTGGTTCATGGGGCATTCGTTGCGTATGCGCGAGCCGTTCGAGGAACGGAACATGGGCGTGTCGTCTTCACGCCGTGGGAGAGGGCTCTCTCGCTGTTCCCGGAGAGGACGTGAGCCTGCAAATGATCTGACCGCCGTTTCCGCTCGCCTGCTGCCGCCATTACTGTTGGCCCACTTCTGGCCATATCGACCGTCGCGCCTTCTCCCACGGCTGACTGACCCGTGACCGGCATGCCTAGTTGGCACTGCTGGGCCGTGCGCAGGGTTGCCTCGAGTCGCGGCACCGATTCCGCGGTCGAGGATGCGTGGCACTGGCGTGAGTGGCGGTGCAGTTTCTCGCACGTAGTAACCGGTGCAAGGGTTACATGACGTGTGGGCCTGGGCCTCCATGCTAGATGCGTCGAAGTCGAAAGGGTGCGCCCCCTTGGTGTAGTTGCATGCCGCCTGCATGGCGGTCCGCCCTTTCACCCGCTGGTCTGGGCGAAAGTGGAGGAGTGCTTGTAACCGCTGGGCAGTTGCGCGCTCCATGCACAGCGGTTTGGCTTCTTCTGTCTGGGCCAGCTCGCATGTCGCGTGGGACCTAGCCCCCGTGTCGTAAGGGGAGGACCTTGGAGCGTGTTGGTGAAGACTCAGTCCGCGACGGTTGAGGTCGCAAGTGGGGAGAGTCGTCTTTAAAAAGGGACTGACCTCCTGGGTGGTAGCCATGCCTTCACACTTCCCTCATGCGTCGCGTCCTTCCGCCTTCCGAGCCCCCGGATGGGGAGCGCCCGCGTTGTCTTCGTCTTGTTGTGGAAGGAGCGCAACCTCATGGAGGTTGGTACCTTTCAGCCATCGCTCGGCTTCAAGGATTTTCGTCGTGCAGCCCGGCTGCATCCCCTCGCCGATGGTCACCCAAGACGGTGACCACCAGTTTGATGGTGGGGAGAAGTAAGTGTAACACCCACTTTGTAATTACTAGATAAAACACCAATAGAGAAACATTTTCTCTTTATGTGAGTGTGATCTATATTCATCATCATATGAGAACACCATGTCCAAGAACAAATAATGAAAAGATATGCTACTAAATTGTTGCATCATGCTGGATATTTTATTTTTGTGTGCATTTTGTGACAAGAAAAATATTAAATATCCAAATGAGAAAGTAAATCCTAAAAGAAATGCTAAAATTGGGAAAGAAAGAAAGAAAAATGCTAAGTAATACAAAGAAATAAAACTTATAAATGGATAGATTTGTTCCACAATGCTTTATCCAAATCATATACTTAGAAAAAAAATTTTGAGTACAAGTTCATCACAAGTTTGAAATTCATTAGATTCAAAAGTAAAAGAAAAGAAAACAGAAAATAAAAAGGGAAAAAGAAAAAGCCTTACCTGGGCCGCCCTACCTCCTTTTCGGCCCATATGCCCTAACCCTACCGCGCGGCCCAACTGAGCATTCCATGCGCGCCGACAGACGGGGTCCACGGCACAGCCTCACTCGTTCGCTACTACGCTGACGGGCGGGGCCCACTTGTCAACCTCCCTCGCGTTCACGCGCCGACGGGTGGACCCGGATTTCAGCCGCCGCGGGCGCGCGCGATGAATCGACCACTGCCCTGTGACTCGCTGTCACGCGGGCCCTTGCTGTCAGGTCGTCTTCTCTCCCTCGCAACGACGCTCGCGCGATCCTCGCCGCGCTGACCGCGCCAACTCGCGTGGGGAGCCCTCCGGTGATCTCGGAGTCCGCGTAACGGTTGCGCCACTGCAAGCAGTAAATACCACGCCCCATCGCCTGGAACCCCGACCACTCTTTCATCCCGCAGAGCACAAAATCATCGCCGCCAGGATAGAGCTTCGGCCGCCGCCGCGGAACCCCGCTTGTGCTGCCGTTCGAGCCTCGGATTGGGACCTGGGAGCTTCGCCCTGCGGTGTGTGACTCGACCGTGGCCTCAGCGTGCGGGATCGGGCGCCAGGGCGACGTGAATTTCTCACCGGAGTACAAGCGCCGCCGTGATTCCGCTCACCTTCGTGGGCAGCTTCTCTCCGATCATCGCCGTGAGTAAGTCGTCTGCCCATTTAATCACCATGGTCCCAGCATTATTTTGCGCGCTTAGGATCGGGGTTTAGAACCCGGACGCGTGGGTCGGTCACCACGCCGGTGATGGCGCCGCCGCGGAAGGTTAGCGCCGTCGCGCGGTTCTGTTGGTTTGGGAAGACGCGTTCGCGGCCGTCGATCGGGCCATGGACGGCTGCGATTAGATCTGCGCGTACCCGTTCGCCACTTTAGGTCGGAGCCGTTGATTTGAGATCGTGCGGTTCCGGTGGGAAGATCGATTCATTAAAATCTAGCCGTTAGATCCAGATCGTGTGGTCCCGTGCGCATACCGGTTCGAAACCACGGCGATCTAATCCGGTGCATCCGTGTGTGATCCAACGGCCAGAACGGCCCGATACCCTTTCGCAGTGGCAATTTTGTTAAAGAAACCCTGGAAAACCGAGGAATCAACCCGCCGTCCATGCCTGGGGTTTTCTGGGTCTTAGGAATATTAGCACGTTGGCCCCTGCCCTTTTACAAATTTGAGGCCCAGTCCACTGCTGTTTTAAAATGAGTAAATGAATTAGAAAATGTATTTTTAATACAAAAATAAATGCTAAATCTTCAATAATTCATAGAAAATTCATACTAACTCCAAATTCATCCATTCCAGTTCCTAAAATTTTGTAATTTTATTCTCTAACACTTAGTGTCTCTGTTTTGGCATAAAAACAGTAAGGAAATTTATTTATCACTTAATCCTATTTAAAGCACATAAAACCTTTGAAAATGCATAACTTAAAATCTATAACTCAGAAAAATATGATTTCTGTTCCTAGGATTTTATTTTAATATGTAGAATATCTCTGTGCATTTTGTTTATATGTTTGGTGTAATGTTAATTTCTCTATATGCACTGTGCTTGTTTGTATTGTGGCGAGTAGAAGAGCCCGTTGCTGAGGATACTGGAGTGCAGCAGGTTGAAGTAGCTGAGCAGGAGCTCATTGAAGGCAAGTTGTGCCCTTGACCACTTTTTACCCAATAATGTTCTTTAATTAATATCACTTATCCATGCATAGGTTAATTTTGATGGGGCCCAATAGGTCACCCTAGATTGTTTATCTCATTACCTTGTTTACCCCTGAATCACTTGGGTAGTTTGCTATTGCTTTATATGGTTTTGGGATAATCATTTATTACCTCTATGTTCCAATTCTTGTTGTTATTCTGTTTATGTTCATGTTGATATCATTAATGTTAATTGGAACATAGAGCTTAACTTGAGAACCACGTGCCACCACAAGGGTGGAATGGGACGCCCTTGGCTGACTAATTAGGAAAGCTAGTGGAAGACTACCTTACCCGAAAGGGGCAAGGGCAGTAGGGGAGAGGTCAGTGCGGGGAGGTCCCTGGTTGATTTTGCTGCGATGGCGGTCAGCCAGGAACCCTTTACTGGATCTTCCCATAAACTGTAGCGGGTTTTCGGAAGCTAGTGGAACTTTGTAAAGGCCTCGTAGTGTTGCCCTGCCGCGCTTCCTAGGTAGAGGTGTATGGGATTCATGACCCCTTGGCAGATGGGTAACATGACTTGTGGGTAAAGGGTACAACCTCTGCAGAGTGTAAAACTGGTATACTTAGTAACTGCTAATAAAATTTTGACCAACTACTTAAAAGCAATGCTCAGCTTTAACCCCTGTCATTGATTAAGCCTTACACATCACATGAACTCACACCTTTGTGAGTTTGTGTCCACTGGTTCCCCACAACTTGTTGAGCTATGATCATGTGTGAGCTCACCCTTGCTGTCTCACACCCCCCCCACAGGAGATGATCAGGTGGTTCAGGAGGAGCTGCCTAACACTGAGGAGTTCGATCTGATCTAGGTGGCGTTTCCCAGTCGACATTGGCGCCATCGATCCTTAGTTCATTTTATCTTTATTATTTCATTTTGTAATAAGTCTTCCGCTATGTAATAAATACTCTGATGTTAATGACATTTATCTCTATACACTCTGTTATTATATATGTTGTCTTCTTGGCGCATGTATGAGATGCACCCGGCTTTGTTCTTTAAAACCGGGTGTTACAGAAGTGGTATCAGAGGAAATGTTGACTGTAGGACGAAACCTAGATAGAAATGGACAAAACCCTTTCCTACTTACCTTCTTCTGATTCATTCTATACTTACCTTACTCTGACTCATTCTATACTTATCTCATCTTGATCTTGTCTCACCTTCTACTGTTCTACTCTGATCATTCTTACCTTTTCTACTCTAAGACAAGATGGATTTCACACCTTGGAATCCCTACCCTATGACATTCTAAGAGATAGGGAACCTAAGACAAAATTAAAACTATTTTCTCTATTTAAAAATGTTGTTTGATTGTGTTGTTGCTACATGCCTGATTTGCTTCTTTGATTGATTGAATTATTATAGAAGGACATCTCAGCATGTACCAACATAAGGTATTGAATTAGCTATAGTAGGTGAAATATTAAACTGCTTAGCTAATAAATCCCCCAAAGTAACCTGATTTGTAAATACCTGCCTTGTCTACTATTTTCTTACCATATGTATCTAACTCAGATGGTCAATACTAGGCGGGGTGGTGGAATTGACTTGCCTCCTAACCAACACACTCGAAGACAACCTCAGCCACAACCTGCGGGGATGAATCCTCCCAATCCTCCACCAGGCGGAGTTGACCCACTGGTTGCTGCTCAGATGGCAATGATGCAGCAAATGGCAGATACTATGGCGGATATGCGTGCTCAGATGCAGCAAGAACGCCAAGAGATGCGACAGGAAAGAGAGGATATACGACAGGAGTTGCGCCAGGAGCGAGATGAGATACGCCAGGAAAGGAGGGCGCAACAACAGCAGCTGCAACAGCAAATGCAACAGCAACAGCAACAAGTACCACTGCCTCCACCACCACCACCAGTTCCACCCCGAGATAAGCATAGGGAGTTCATGAGCCATAAGCCACCTACATTCGCTAGCTCACCTGATCCACTGGACGCGGATGATTGGCTGAAAGCAATTGAGAAGATGCTGAATATTGCACAGTGCACGGACCGTGAGAAGGTTTTATATGCTTCTGGACGTCTGATTGGTCCTGCTGCTGACTGGTGGGACTCTTATACTGCTGCCCACGATGCTGCTGATACTATTACCTGGGCAGAGTTCAGTACACAATTCAGGAACTACCATATTCCAGCTGGGATGATAAAGATCAAGAAGAAGGAATTTCTGTCGCTGAAGCAAGGAAGTATGTCAGTCAGCGAGTACCGCGACAAGTTTATTCAGTTATCCAGATATGCCCCTGAAGAAGTTGCTGAAGACGAGAGGAAGCAGGAGCATTTCATTGAGGGACTTAATGGACCACTGCAGTATGCTCTTGTGGCACACACATTTCCATCATTTCAGAGGCTGCTTGATAAGGCACTGGCTATTGAACACAAGCGTGTTCAACTGGGAGATTTGAAGAGAAAGGCCATATCTCAGGGACAAGGAAGCAGCAGTGTTCGTCCTCGCTACAGTTCACCACAGGGTACACCGACTCGACCCGGAGGACCACGCCCAGTTCCGCAATCACCACTGAGGACTCCACCTCCTCGACAGGCTACCCCTACTGGCACCCCGACGAAGTTTTCAGGACAGAGTCCGGGCACTCAATGTTACAAGTGTGGGAAGATTGGTCATTATGCAAATGTCTGCCCACAGAGGATTGCTACTACTCCAGTGCAGAACAGGCAGCAACAGACCCCTGGCAAGGGATATTCTATTGCCAAGGTTAATCAAGTCAGCGTGGATGCTACTCCGGATGGAGGGGACCTCGTAATTGGTATGTTTTATGTTAATGCAATTCCTGCAACCATATTATTTGATTCTGGTGCTACACATTCATTCATGTCTGCTAGATATGCCAACACAAATGAAATACCACTGCTAAAAATGAGAACACCCCTGATAGTAATTACACCTAAAGGGCCTGTTGAGGCGAATCAAATGACACGTAGATTGACATTAACCATTATGGGTAGAGAATTTGGAGCCACTGCTATAATATTGGAGTCAAGCAGTATAGATTTGATCCTTGGTATGTCATGGCTAAGAAAGGCAAAGGCCGTTATAGCGTGTGGTAGAGGTACCGTAGAACTCACTACTACTAAAGGAGAAAGGTTTCAAGTTAACATTGCAGTAACCTCCTCATCTATGCGTGCAATGTTCTTTATGCCTGAGGAGTTTGTTGGTGACAACATCCGGGTGGTTAGAGATTTTCCGGATGTCTTTCCAGAGGAGTTACCAGGGATGCCACCTGATAGAGAAGTTGAGTTTGTTATTGACCTCTTACCTGGAACCGCCCCTATTTCTAAACGGCCATATAGGATGTCCGTAGAGGAGTTGAAGGAACTTAAGAAGCAGTTAACTGAGTTACAAGAGGCTGGGTACATTCGTCCGAGTTCCTCACCTTGGGGAGCACCGGTCTTGTTTGTACAGAAGAAGGATGGATCGCAACGGATGTGTGTGGATTATAGATCTCTTAATGATGTTACGGTGAAGAACAAGTATCCGTTGCCCCGTATTGAGGATTTGTTTGATCAGATGAGAGGTGCAAGAGTATTTTCGAAGATTGATCTCCGATCCGGTTATCATCAGATGAGGATTAGACCATCGGATATTCCCAAGACAGCTTTCTCGACTAGATATGGATTATATGAGTTCACAGTTATGTCGTTTGGATTGACTAACGCACCAGCCTATTTTATGAACTTAATGAACAAGGTGTTTATGGAGTATTTGGACAGATTCGTCGTGGTATTCATCGACGATATTCTTATTTATTCTCAAAGTGAAAGTGATCACGAGGAACATCTGAGGTTGGTGCTACAGAAGCTACGAGATAATCATCTCTATGCCAAGTTCAGCAAGTGCGAGTTTTGGATTGGCGAAGTGCCATTTCTTGGTCATATTATTTCTAATGGAGGAATAGCAGTGGATCCTGCTAAGGTTAAGGAGATAATGGAGTGGAGAGTACCCACTACAGTTACTGAGATTCAAAGTTTCTTGGGACTCGCAGGATATTATCGGAGATTTATTGAAGGATTTTCTAAGATTGCTAAGCCGATGACTTCGCTTTTGGAGAAAGGAAGAGAGTTTAAGTGGGACGAGAAGTGTCAAGAAAGCTTTGATCTATTGAAGAAGAGATTGATGTCGCCACCAGTATTGGTTATGCCAGACCTGCAGAAGGGATTTGACATCTATTGCGATGCATGTGGCCAAGGCTTAGGATGTGTGCTCATGCAAGAAGGACATGTGATTGCTTATGCTTCTCGTCAGTTGCGGAGACATGAATTGAACTACCCCACTCATGACTTGGAATTGGCAGCCGTTGTGCATGCACTTAAGATTTGGAGACATTATATCATGGGGACCAAGTGCCAAGTATATACGGATCATAAGAGTTTGAAGTATATATTCACTCAGAAGGATCTCAACCTTAGGCAACGCCGTTGGTTGGAGCTTATTAAAGATTATGATTTGGAGATTCACTATCACCCGGGCAAGGCAAACTTGGTTGCAGATGCCTTGAGTCGCAAGGAGCATGTTCATTCAGCTGTTGTTGCCCAGCTACCCGATGAGATTGTTGAGGACTTCAGGAGGCTTAACCTGGGGATAGTTGCTCATACTGAAGGAGTTACTATTGATGTGGAACCTACTTTGGAGCAAGAGATCCGCAAAGGACAAATTGGTGATGCTAAGATAAAAGAGATTAAGGATCTGATTACTGAAGGTCGAGTTCCGGAATTCACGGAAGATGAGCAAGGCACTATATGGTTCAAGGATAGGATATGTGTTCCTGATATTAAAAGCCTTCGAGAGACTATATTGAAGGAGGCCCATGATTCGGATTATTCTATTCATCCTGGTAGTACCAAGATGTATCAGGATTTGAAACGGAAGTATTGGTGGTATGGATTGAAAAGAGATGTGGCTGCACATGTGGCTATGTGCGATATATGTCAAAGAGTTAAGGCGGAACACCAGAGGCCAGCTGGACTATTACATCCACTGAAGATACCCGAGTGGAAATGGGAAGAGATTGGTATGGATTTCATTACTGGATTGCCTCGCACCCAGAAAGGATATGATGCTATATGGGTGATTGTGGATAGATTGACTAAAGTGGCTCACTTTGTTCCTGTCAAGACTACTTATAAAGGTACTCAGCTAGCAGAGTTATATATGGCCCGGATTGTGTGTTTACATGGAGTACCAAAGAAGATCGTGTCTGATCGAGGTTCGCAGTTTACCTCAAGGTTTTGGAGAAGCTTTCATGAGAACATGAGTACAAAGTTGAATTTTAGTACCGCTTATCACCCTGAGACTGATGGACAGACTGAAAGGACAAATCAAGTTTTGGAGGATATGTTGAGAGCATGTGCCCTTCAGCATGGAGGAAGTTGGGATAAGAGTCTACCTTATGCTGAATTCTCGTACAATAATAGCTATCAGGCCAGTCTGAAGATGTCACCTTTTGAAGCTTTATATGGGAGGAAGTGCAGGACTCCTCTATATTGGGATCAGACTGGAGAGAGACAGTTCTTTGGGCCTGAATTGATTCAAGAAGCAGAAGAACAAGTTCGTATAATTCGAGAAAATTTGAGAGTGGCCCAAACCAGGCAGAAGAGCTATGCTGATAATAGAAGGAGGCCACTGGAATTTGAAGAAGGAGATTATGTGTATCTCAAGGTGTCACCACTTCGTGGAATGAGGAGATTTAAAGTTAAGGGCAAATTATCCCCTCGCTACATTGGACCATTCTTGATCTTTAGAAGAGTTGGGGAGATGGCATACCAACTCGAGTTACCTGCTACTCTATCAGATGTGCATAATGTGTTCCATGTGTCTCAACTTAAGAAGTGTCTCCGTGTTCCTGAGGAACAGTTACCAATGGAAGAGCTCAGTGTTCAAGGTGATTTGACTTACACGGAGTACCCGATCAAGATTTTGGATACATTGACTCGAGTTACAAGAAATAAGGTGATAAAGATGTGCAAAGTCCAATGGAGTCACCACAGTGAAGATGAAGCAACTTGGGAAAGAGAAGAAGAGCTTCGCATAGATTTTCCGCACCTTTTCTAGTTCTTCTTAAATCTCGAGGACGAGATTATTTTTAAGGGGGGTAGGATTTGTAACACCCACTTTGTAATTACTAGATAAAACACCAATAGAGAAACATTTTCTCTTTATGTGAGTGTGATCTATATTCATCATCATATGAGAACACCATGTCCAAGAACAAATAATGAAAAGATATGCTACTAAATTGTTGCATCATGCTGGATATTTTATTTTTGTGTGCATTTTGTGACAAGAAAAATATTAAATATCCAAATGAGAAAGTAAATCCTAAAAGAAATGCTAAAATTGGGAAAGAAAGAAAGAAAAATGCTAAGTAATACAAAGAAATAAAACTTATAAATGGATAGATTTGTTCCACAATGCTTTATCCAAATCATATACTTAGAAAAAAAATTTTGAGTACAAGTTCATCACAAGTTTGAAATTCAAAACTTAGATTCAAAAGTAAAAGAAAAGAAAACAGAAAATAAAAAGGGAAAAAGAAAAAGCCTTACCTGGGCCGCCCTACCTCCTTTTCGGCCCATATGCCCTAACCCTACCGCGCGGCCCAACTGAGCATTCCATGCGCGCCGACAGACGGGGTCCACGGCACAGCCTCACTCGTTCGCTACTACGCTGACGGGCGGGGCCCACTTGTCAACCTCCCTCGCGTTCACGCGCCGACGGGTGGACCCGGATTTCAGCCGCCGCGGGCGCGCGCGATGAATCGACCACTGCCCTGTGACTCGCTGTCATGCGGGCCCTTGCTGTCAGGTCGTCTTCTCTCCCTCGCAACGACGCTCGCGCGATCCTCGCCGCGCTGACCGCGCCAACTCGCGTGGGGAGCCCTCCGGTGATCTCGGAGTCCGCGTAACGGTTGCGCCAATGCAAGCAGTAAATACCACGCCCCATCGCCTGGAACCCCGACCACTCTTTCATCCCGCAGAGCACAAAATCATCGCCGCCAGGATAGAGCTTCGGCCGCCGCCGCGGAACCCCGCTTGTGCTGCCGTTCGGGCCTCGGATTGGGACCTGGGAGCTTCGCCCTGCGGTGTGTGACTCGACCGTGGCCTCAGCGTGCGGGATCGGGCGCCAGGGCGACGTGAATTTCTCACCGGAGTACAAGCGCCGCCGTGATTCCGCTCACCTTCGTGGGCAGCTTCTCTCCGATCATCGCCGTGAGTAAGTCGTCTGCCCATTTAATCACCATGGTCCCAGCATTATTTTGCGCGCTTAGGATCGGGGTTTAGAACCCGGACGCGTGGGTCGGTCACCACGCCGGTGATGGCGCCGCCGCGGAAGGTTAGCGCCGTCGCGCGGTTCTGTTGGTTTGGGAAGACGCGTTCGCGGCCGTCGATCGGGCCATGGACGGCTGCGATTAGATCTGCGCGTACCCGTTCGCCACTTTAGGTCGGAGCCGTTGATTTGAGATCGTGCGGTTCCGGTGGGAAGATCGATTCATTAAAATCTAGCCGTTAGATCCAGATCGTGTGGTCCCGTGCGCATACCGGTTCGAAACCACGGCGATCTAATCCGGTGCATCCGTGTGTGATCCAACGGCCAGAACGGCCCGATACCCTTTCGCAGTGGCAATTTTGTTAAAGAAACCCTGGAAAACCGAGGAATCAACCCGCCGTCCATGCCTGGGGTTTTCTGGGTCTTAGGAATATTAGCACGTTGGCCCCTGCCCTTTTACAAATTTGAGGCCCAGTCCACTGCTGTTTTAAAATGAGTAAATGAATTAGAAAATGTATTTTTAATACAAAAATAAATGCTAAATCTTCAATAATTCATAGAAAATTCATACTAACTCCAAATTCATCCATTCCAGTTCCTAAAATTTTGTAATTTTATTCTCTAACACTTAGTGTCTCTGTTTTGGCATAAAAACAGTAAGGAAATTTATTTATCACTTAATCCTATTTAAAGCACATAAAACCTTTGAAAATGCATAACTTAAAATCTATAACTCAGAAAAATATGATTTCTGTTCCTAGGATTTTATTTTAATATGTAGAATATCTCTGTGCATTTTGTTTATATGTTTGGTGTAATGTTAATTTCTCTATATGCACTGTGCTTGTTTGTATTGTGGCGAGTAGAAGAGCCCGTTGCTGAGGATACTGGAGTGCAGCAGGTTGAAGTAGCTGAGCAGGAGCTCATTGAAGGCAAGTTGTGCCCTTGACCACTTTTTACCCAATAATGTTCTTTAATATCACTTATTCATGCATAGGTTAATTTTGATGGGGCCCAATAGGTCACCCTAGATTGTTTATCTCATTACCTTGTTTACCCCTGAATCACTTGGGTAGTTTGCTATTGCTTTATATGGTTTTGGGATAATCATTTATTACCTCTATGTTCCAATTCTTGTTGTTATTCTGTTTATGTTCATGTTGATATCATTAATGTTAATTGGAACATAGAGCTTAACTTGAGAACCACGTGCCACCACAAGGGTGGAATGGGACGCCCTTGGCTGACTAATTAGGAAAGCTAGTGGAAGACTACCTTACCCGAAAGGGGCAAGGGCAGTAGGGGAGAGGTCAGTGCGGGGAGGTCCCTGGTTGATTTTGCTGCGATGGCGGTCAGCCAGGAACCCTTTACTGGATCTTCCCATAAACTGTAGCGGGTTTTCGGAAGCTAGTGGAACTTTGTAAAGGCCTCGTAGTGTTGCCCTGCCGCGCTTCCTAGGTAGAGGTGTATGGGATTCATGACCCCTTGGCAGATGGGTAACATGACTTGTGGGTAAAGGGTACAACCTCTGCAGAGTGTAAAACTGGTACACTAGCCGAGCTCACGGTCATGAGCGGCTCAGGACTCTCTGATGTTTAAATTATGGAACTTAAATTCAATTTTGTCATTTGCATTGCATGGGTTTTGTTATTAATTTTGTTCTATTACTTTACTTATGGTTTGGTATTTACTTACACTTAGTAACTGCTAATAAAATTTTGACCAACTACTTAAAAGCAATGCTCAGCTTTAACCCCTGTCATTGATTAAGCCTTACACATCACATGAACTCACACCTTTGTGAGTTTGTGTCCACTGGTTCCCCACAACTTGTTGAGCTATGATCATGTGTGAGCTCACCCTTGCTGTCTCACACCCCCCCCACAGGAGATGATCAGGTGGTTCAGGAGGAGCTGCCTAACACTGAGGAGTTCGATCTGATCTAGGTGGCGTTTCCCAGTCGACATTGGCGCCATCGATCCTTAGTTCATTTTATCTTTATTATTTCATTTTGTAATAAGTCTTCCGCTATGTAATAAATACTCTGATGTTAATGACATTTATCTCTATACACTCTGTTATTATATATGTTGTCTTCTTGGCGCATGTATGAGATGCACCCGGCTTTGTTCTTTAAAACCGGGTGTTACAGTAAGCCGGGCTGCGGCCTCTGCCCCGCTCTCAGCTTCAAGGATCTTCGTCATCCTTGCTGGGGCGGAGGGCGAGCTGAGCCAGAGCTCTACCTCCCGTACGGGCCGGCGGGCCACCTCCTCCTTCAGCGTTCATGGGAGAGGGCGCTCACCGACTTAGCGGAAGGGGCAGACTTCGACAACGCGTGGCTGAGCAGCCGCAAGCGTCGTCAGCTCCAGCATGCCTGGTTCGCAGGCTCAGCTGGCTCTGGCACGGCTTCCGGTGCCATCTCCCACCGCTGGGCGGAGTGCGGCTATCTGCCTGCCGTTCGGGCGGCTGTTGCGCCGCGCACACCGAGGGACCGCCCAAGACGTCGCGCGCTGCTAGGGCGGCGTTCGTGCTTTTGGGCTGTCCTACCCTTGCTCCGGCACGACGCCTTCGCGCGGGGGTCGGTGCTCGCCCATCCGGGAGGACTTGAGTGGGGATCTGCCGGTGGACAGGTGGCCGGAGAAGTCCTCGTCGCCGACGAGATCGCCGCTGCCATCTGCGCTCCGGGCCTCCGGCTCTTTGGCTTTGATAGCTTGTCCTCGCCCCTCGAGTGGAGACGTGGGCGAGGGCCTTGTCGCAGCAGCGTCTGCCCTGAGGTCATCGTTGCTGTTGTTTGGCCGCCCGGAGCGGAGGTCGTTGTCGCTGCTGCAGGAGTGGGCGACGGTGAGCCGCTTGGAGTTCATCGTCCCGCGGGCCTCCTGGTATGGAGGTTGTTCATACCTGCGGGAACGGAACCGGAGTCCCGTTTGTAATGGCACCTTGAGTGCTGGCGTATGTTCATTGCGGCTGTTGGGGCCTGAACATCTACGTATTTGGGCGTAAAGCCGTGTTTCTTCCCCATTTCGAGCACCAGTACTCGCCTGTCGGCTAGCTGGACCGCTTAACCAAGTGTGAGTTGCCCTGTGCGAAAGGTGACGAGTGAGGTATCCGTATCCCGGAGGCGTAGGAGTCCCTCGGCTCGGTCGGCCTTGCCGCTCGAGGCTTCTCTTGCTTAGTGAAGGAACCCTCGGCTGCTCTGCGATGAGCCGAAGCCGGAGGCAGCGGTGTCAGCATGGATAGAGGCGGAGTCGGCTGGAGAAGAAACTTCGTCGGCCTAGGAGTAGGGGACTTCCCAGGCCGAGGAGGCGTTGCAGTGGCGGCTGGGACCTGGCCAGGTCGTCCACTAGCGGGACAAACCCTGGAGTCGGGCTGCCGAGGCCATGAGCCGAGCTGGTGTCCTCGGGGGACAGCTGGCTGAGGCTACGGAGCGGCCGGTCCGACCGTCTGCTTGGGCCGGGTTCCTGGAGGATACCCTGGCGGCGATGGCCCAGGCGCGGTGCTGACATCTTCCTTCGAGGTGGAGATCCTCCGACCGTGTTGCTGTCCAAGGCTGGGTCGGATTCCGCCGAAGGTGGAGTCGATGCCGAGGGTGCTCCTGCTCCCCCTACTGACATCTGAACCTATAGGAACAGTTTGTCTGTAGTGTGCGTATGTTTTTTGCGGCCGCCGAGGCCCAAACATACCGTCGTTGTGTTGTAAAGCTGCGTTTCTTTTCCCCATGTTTCGAGTGTCAGGACTTGTTCGTCGGTAGCAGAATCGTTTATCCGAGCGAGAGTTACTTTTCACGGAAGGTGATGAGTGAGGTATCCATATCCCGGAGGCGTAGGAGTCCCTCGGCTCGGTCGGCCTTGCCGCTTACGTGTACTCTTACTCGTCCGTAGGATTCTGTTATCGATATAGTCGAGAAGGCATGAAAAATCGTTTCGGCAGAAAAAGTTTTCGAGCGCTAAGACTTGTTCGGTCAGCGGAATCGCTTATCCGAGCGTGAGTTACTTATCGCAGAAGGTGATGAGTGAGGTATCCGTATCCCGGAGGCGTAGGAATCCCTCGGCTCGGTCGGCCTTGCCGCTTACGTGTACTCTGTCGTTTTTAGGATTCCACTATCGAAGTAGTCGAAAAGCACGAAAGATGTTCTGGCAGAAAGACTTTTTCCGAGGAAAATTTTAACGTAGAGGGGGTTCCCCCCTTCTAGCCCCCGAGGGAGGGTCGGGTTTTGCCGAGGCAAGGTTGACCCTTCCTTGATGGTTAGACTTTATTTGCGTAAGTGAACGAGGTATATGAACGACTTGAAAACATCTTAAGGGTAGAAGCAACGTAGCTGTCGGATGTTCCAAGCGTTGCTGTAGACCTCGCCTTGACTGTTGGCCAGCTTGTATGTCCCGGGCTTCAGAATCTTGGCGATGATGAACGGTCCTTCCCAGGGAGGCGTGATCTTATGGCGCCCTCAGGCGTCTTGTCGTAGCCAAAGCACCAAGTCGCCCACCTGGAGGTCTCGGGACCGAACCCCTCGGGCATGGTAGCGTCGCAGGGACTGCTGATACCTTGCCGAGTGCAGTAGGGCCATGTCCCGAGCCTCTTCCAGCTGGTCCAGTGAGTCTTCTCGGTTTGTCTGGTTGCTTCGGGCGTCGTATGCCCTCGTCCTCAGGGAGCCGTATTCTAAGTCTGTGGGCAAGATAGCCTCAGCCCCATAGACTAGAAAAAACAGTGTGAAGTCCATGGCTCGGCTTGGCGTCATCCTCAGACTCCAGACCACCGAGGGGAGTTCCTTCATCCACCGCCTGCCGAACTTGTTGAGGTCATTGTAGATCCTCGGCTTGAGTCCCTGTAGAATCATGCCGTTGGCACGCTCTACCTGCCCATTCGTCATGGGGTGAGCTACGGCGGCCCAGTCCACCCGGATGTGGTGGTCCTCGCAGAAGTCCAGGAACTTCCTGCCGGTGAACTGGGTGCCGTTGTCGGTGATGATGGAGTTCGGGACCCCGAAGCGATGGATGATGTTGGTGAAGAACGCCACCGCCTGTTCGGACCTGATGCTGTTTAGGGGTCGGATCTCGATCCACTTGGAGAATTTGTCGATGGCGACCAGCAGGTGCGTAAAGCCCTCGGGTGCCTTCTGCAAGGGACCGACGAGGTCCAGACCCCATACAGCAAACGACCAGGTGATGGGTATTGTTTGCAAGGCCTGAGCGGGCAGGTGCGTCTGCCTTGCATAGAATTGACACCCTTGGCAGGTGCGTACAATCCTAGTGGCGTCGGCCACCGCAGTTGGCCAGTAAAAACCCTGTCGGAAGGCGTTTCCAACGAGGGCCCAAGGTGCTGCATGGTGACCGAAAGCCCCCGAGTGTATTTCTTGCAATAGCTCCTGTCCTTTGGCGATGGGTATGCATCGCTGGAGGATGCCTGAGGGGCTGTGGTGGTAGAGCTCCTTTCCGTCACCCAGCAAGACGAACGACTTGGCACGCTGCGCCAGTCGCCGAGCTTCGGCTCTGTTGAGGGGTAGCTCTCCTCGGTGGAGATATTGCAGGTATGGGGTCTACCAGTTTCGATTAGGTGTGACCCCATTCCGCTCTTCCTCGACACGCAGTGCCTCACCCTCGGGGGCCGAGGGTGCCTCGGGCGGGGCCGAGGCTGCCTCGGGCTGAGCTGAGGGTGCCTCGGGCTGAGCCGAGGGCGTCTCGGGCAGAGCCGAGGCCTTCTCAGGCTCGGGCGTGTCGTCGGTCTTGACGGAGGGTTGATGTAGGTCTCGGGAGAAGACGTCCGGAGGAACCGTTGTCCGCCCCGAGGCTATCTTAGCCAGCTCGTCTGCAGTCTTGTTGTATCGTCGAGCGACGTGGTTGAGCTCGAGCCCGTAGAACTTGTCCTCCAAGCGCTGAACCTCGTCGTAGTAGGCTTCCATCTTCGGGTCGCGGCAATGGGAGTTCTTCATGACTTGGTCGATGACAAGCCGCGAGTCGCCATGAGCATCGAGGCGCCGGACCCCTAGCTCGATGGCGATGCGCAACCCGTTAACCAGAGCCTCGTACTCGGCCACGTTGTTGGACGCCGGGAAATGGAGGCGCAGCACGTAGCGGAGGTGCTTCCTGAGGGGTGAGATGAAGAGCAGGCCCGCGCCCGCTCCTGATTTCATCAGCGACCCGTCGAAAAACATGGTCTAGAGTTCCAGTTGGATCGGAGCTGTTGGAAGCTGGGTGTCGACCCATTCAGCCACAAAGTCCGGCAAGACTTGGGACTTGACGGCCTTCCGAGGGGCGAACGAGATTGTCTCGTCCATGATCTCCACTGCCCACTTTGCAACCCTACCCAAGGCCTCTCGGCACTGGATGATCTCCCCCAGGGGGAAGGATGACACCACAGTCATCGGATGAGACTCGAAGTAGTGTCGCAACTTTCGCCGCGTCAGAATTACCGCGTACAGTAGCTTCTGAATTTGCGGGTAGCGGATTTTGGTTTCGGACAGTACCTCACTGATGAAGTAGACCGGCCTCTGGATGGGCAATGCGTGCCCTTCTTCTCGTCTCTTGACCACGATCGCGGCGCTGACCACCTGAGTGGTAGCGGCGACGTAGATCAAGAGGGCTTCTCCGGCAGCGGGGGGCACCAGGATGGGCGTGCTTGTAAGGAGCGCTTTCAAGTTCCTGAGGGCTTCCTCGGCCTCAGGGGTCCAAGTGAAGCGCTCGGTCTTCCTTAAGAGGCGATACAGGGGCAGGCCTCTTTCACCGAGGCGCGAGATGAAGTGGCTTAGAGCCGCAAGGCATCCCATGACTCTCTGTACTCCTTTCAAGTCCTTGATAGGCCCCATGTTGGTGATGGGCGCGATTTTCTCTGGGTTGGCCTCGATGCCCTGCTCGGAGACGATGAACCCTAGTAGCATGCCTCGGGGGACTCCGAAGACACCCTTCTCGGGATTGAGTTTTACGCCTTTCGCCTTGAGACACTCGAATGTCGTTTCAAGGTCAGAGAGGAGGTCGGAGGCTTTCCTCGTCTTGACTACGATGTCATCGACGTAAGCCTCGACCGTTCGGCCAATGTGCTGTCCGAACACGTGGTTCATGCACCTTTGGTATGTCGCACCCTCATTCCTCAAACCAAATGGCATAGTAATGTAGCAGTACATGCCAAAAGGTGTGATGAAAGAAGTCGCGAGCTGGTCGGATTCTTTCATCCTGATTTGGTGATACCCTGAGTAGGCATCAAGGAACGACAGGGTTTCGCACCCAGCAGTGGAATCCACGATTTGATCGATGCGAGGTAGGGGGTAGGGAACTTTCGGACATGCTTTGTTTAGACTAGTGTAGTCTACACACATCTGTCATTTCCCACTTTTCTTTTTCACAAGCTCAGGGTTGGCAAGCCATTCGGGATGAAATACCTCTTTGATGAACCCGGCAGCCATCAGCTTGTGGATCTCCTCGCCTATGGCTCTGCGCTTTTCTTCGTCGAATCGGCGCAGAGGCTGCTTCACGGGTCGGGCTCCAGCTCGGATATCCAGTGAGTGCTCGGCGACATCCCTCGGTATGCCTGGCATGTCCGAGGGACTCCACGCAAAAACCTCGGCGTTTGCGCGGAGAAAGTCGACGAGCACTGGTTCCTATTTGGGGTCGAGCTTGGAGCCGATCCGGATCTGCTTGGAGGTGTCGTTGCTAGGGTTGAGAGGGACAGACTTAATCGCCTCTGCTGGTTCGAAGTTGCCGGCGTGGCGCTTCGCATCTGGCACCTCCTTGGGGAGGCTCTCCAGGTCGGCAATGAGGGCCTCGGATTCGGCGAGGGCCTCGGCGTACTCCACGCACTCCACGTCGCATTCGTACGAGTGTCGGTACGTGGGGCCGACGGTGATGACCCCATTGGGGCCCGACATCTTGAGCTTAAGGTAGGTGTAGTTGGGAACGGCCATGAACTTGGCGTAGCATGGTCTCCCTAGCACTGCGTGGTAGGTTCCTCGGAACCCGACCACCTCAAACGTGAGGGTTTCCTTTCAGAAGTTGGAGGGAGTCCCAAAGCAGATGAGCAGATCGAGTTGTCCAAGGGGCTAGACGCGCTTCCCAGGAATGATCTCGTGAAAGGGCGCCGCACCGGCCCGGATCGAGGACAGATCGATCTGCAGGAGCCCGAGGGTGTCGGCGTAGATGATGTTGAGGCTGCTGCCTCTGTCCATGAGGACCTTGGTAAGCCTGACGTTGCCGATGATAGGATCAACATCAAGCGGGTACTTCCCCGGGCTCGACACGCGATAGGGGTGGTCGCCTTGGTCGAAGGTGATGGGCTTGTCGGACCAGTATAGGTAGACTGGTGCCGCCACCTTCACCGAGCAGACCTCCCAGCGCTCTTGCTTGCGGTGCTGAGCCGAGGCGTTCGCCACTTGCCCACCGTAGATCATGAAGCAGTCATGGACCTCAGGGAACTCCTCTGCCTTGCGGGCTTCCTTCATGTTGTTGTCGGGGGCCCTGCCACCTTCCGCCGGTGGCCCGGCCTTGTGGAAGTAGCACCGAAGCATGACGCACTCCTCAAGGGTGTGCTTGACGGGACCCTGATGATAGGGGCACGACTCCTTGAGCATCTTGTCGAACAAGTTGGCGCCTCCGGGAGGCTTCCGAGGGTTCTTGTGCTCGGCGGCGGCGACAAGGTCTGCGTCAGCGGCGTCGCGTTTCGCTTGCGACTTCTTCTTGCCCTTCTTCTTCGTGCCGCGCTGAGCGGACGCCTCAGGGACGTCATTCGGCTGGCGCCCCTGAGGCTGCTTGTCCTTCCGGAAGATGGCCTCGACCGCCTCCTGGCCAGAGGCGAACTTGGTGGCGATGTCCACCAGCTCGCTCGCCCTGGTGGGAGTCTTGCAACCCAACTTGCTCACCAGGTCACGGCAAGTGGTGCCAGCGAGGAACACGCCGATGACATCTGAGTCGGTGATGTTGGGCAGCTCGGTGCGCTGCTTCGAGAATCGCCGGATGTAATCCCACAGGGATTCTCCCGGCTGCTGGCGGCAGCTTCGGAGATCCCAGGAGTTCCCAGGGCGCACGTATGTGCCCTGGAAGTTGCCGGCGAAGGCTTTGACCAGGTTGTCCCAATTGGAGATCTGCGCAGGAGGCAGATGCTCCAGCCAGGCTCGGGCGGCGTCGGAGAGGAACAGAGGGAGGTTGCAGATGATGAGGTTGTCATCGTTCGTTCCACCCAGCTGGCAGGCCAGCCGGTAGTCCACGAGCCACAGTTCCGGCCTTGTCTCCCCCGAGTACTTGGTGATGGTAGTCGGGATTCAGAACCGGGTCGGAAACGGCGCCCGTCGTATGGCCCGGCTGAAAGCTTGCGGACTGGGTGGTTCAGGCGAGGGGCTCCGTTCCTCCTCGCTGTCGTAGCGCCCTCCACGCCTGGGGTGGTAGCCTCGGCGCACCTTCTCGTCGAGGCGGGCTCGACGGTCGCGGTGGTGGTGCTCGTTGCCGAGGCGACCCGGGGCCACAGGCGCTGTGTCTCGCGTGCGCCCGGTGTGGACCGAGGCTTCCCGCATGAATCGGGAAGTCGCGGCGCGGTGCTCCGGGGGGTATCCCTGCCTTCGGGAGGCAGAGCTTTTGGCCCGTCGGACCGCGGCATCCTCCAGGAGATTCTTGAGCTCTCCCTGGATACGCCGCCCCTCGGTGGTGGATGGTTCCGGCATCGCTCGGAGTAGTATTGCTGCTGCAGCCAGGTTCTGGCCAACCCCGCTGGAAGCCGGGGGCAGCCTTGCCCTGGCGTTGTCGGCGATGCAGTGCTGGACGTCCTGGGCCAGATGACGCACTTCTCTGGCTGGTGCTCGGCCTGCCCCCTCCTGCCCGATGTTCTGCCGGAGCTGCACAAGTTGCCCTGCTTCCTCGTCGAGCCTGGCCTGCATCTCGCGTATTTGCTCGAGCTGTGCGTCCTGACCCCCCGCAGGGACTGGGACCACAGCTAGCTCCCGAAGGATGTCAACGCGAGGCGCAGGCCTAAGGGGATCGCCGTTCTCCGGCATACCAAGGTGGTTGCCTTCGTCGAGACCCCCTAGATCGACGTGGAAACATTCGCGACTTGGGCCACAGTCCTCGTCGCCGAGGCTGTGGCTACCACCGGAGCAATCAGAGAGGTAGTAGTCGTATGCGGTCATGAAGCCCGCATGGCACTAGGGTTATCGAGCCCGGAGAAATCCCAACCAGAGTCGGGCTCGTCGTCATCCTCGGAACCCGGGGCCCGTAGGTCGAGACGGCCGTCAATCTGTCCCAGGTTGACCACATATGGTACCCCGGAAGGTTTGGATATGCCTTTATGAAAGCGTCCACCGAAGCAGGGTTGCTTGGTGGGTTGAAGCTGAATCTAAAAGGCACAGGATGGGAAACGGACGGTACCTCTTGATCGACGGATGGTGACGAAGTCGCGTCGGGGACGGACTGCACCGTTATCTCAGGTGCAAGGCTAACGCCCAGCAAGTTCTTCGCGAGCGTGCTGGCGTCGTCCGTCTGCTTGGGTTTGGCGTGTTGCGGGGAAACAACGCTCGTCTTCGTCTCAGACGCGAGGTCAACGCCCGACGAGTCCCCCGCTGGGGCGCCGGCACCGTCGACTCGCTCGACAGACGACGAGGCGCCGCCTCCTGCTTGGCCATGGTTGCCCCGCCTCCTTCCCCATCGACGGGGAAGGTGACGGGACAGACTCGGATGTTGTTCTTCCATCACGCGGGAAAGACGTCGTCGATTCCGTCACCGGCGAGCGGGCTGACGGCCGCCATTGTCATTGTCGTGCGGCGAAGGAAGGAGTATCATGTCGTAGCTGCCGTCGAGGGACATGAACTCAAGACTCCCAAAACGGAGAATCGTCCCGAGTTGGAGAGGTTGCTGGAGGCTACCCATCTGGAGCTTGACGGGAAGCTGTTTGTCAACACGCAGCAGGCCCCTACCTGGCGCGCCAACTGTCGGTGTTTCGACCCCGGGGGGTCCCTGGACCGACGAGTAAATTGTCGCTGCGTGTCCCAGCCTAGATGGGTCGGCGCGAGACGGAGACACAAGGGGGGAAAACAGTAAGGGGAACCGCGACCTCGTGTTGTCCTGCGCCCAAGGTGGATGTGCTTGCAGTAGGGGGTTACAAGCGTTCGCGAGGGAGAGAGAGAGAGGGCGTGAGACTACGCGTCAGCCCGTCCTCCCGTGCGGCCACCCTTTCTATACGAGGGCCCTGGACCTTCCTTTTATAGACGTAAGGAGAGGGTCTAGGTGTACAACGGGGGGTGTAGCAGTGTGCTAAAGTGTCTAGCAGAGGGGAGCCAGAGCCCCATGTACATGCCGACGTGGCTGTCGGAGAGGTGTTGGAGCCCTGTTCATGTGGCATCGTGGCCGTCGGAGGAGCGCTTGAGCCCTGTAGAAGTACAGCTATCGGGGCTGTCGGATCCTTGCTGACGTATACTTGCTTCCGTAGGGGGCTGAGAACCGCCGTCGTCATGGAACACGCGGGGTGCCATCATTACTTGTTTTACCGGGGCAAGCCAGATGGGACACCGGTCTTGTTCCCCGTAGCCTGAGCTAGCTAGGGGTAGGGTAATGATGTACCCCCCTGCGACGTGGTCGATCCGAGCCCAAGGTCGGGCGAGGCGGTGGCTCCTCCAAGGTCGAGGCTGAGTCCGAGCCCGGGGGTCGGGCGAGGCAGAGACCGTCGTCCGAGGTCGGGGTTGAGTCCGAGCCCGGGGGTCGGGCGAGGCGGAGACCGTCGTCCGAGGTCGGGGTTAAGTCCGAGCCCGGGGGTCGGGCGAGGCGGAGACCGTCGTCCGAGGCGAGGTCGAGTCCGAGCCCTGGGGTCGGGCGAGGTGGAGACTGTCTTCGGAGGCGAGGTCGAGTCCGAGCCCTAGGGTCGGGCGAGGCGGAGACTGTCTTCCGGAGGCGAGGTCGAGTCCGAGCCCTAGGGTCGGGCGAGGCGGAGACTGTCTTCCGGAGGCGAGGTTGAGTCCGAGCCCTGGGGTCGGGCGAGGCGGAGACTGTCTTCTGGCGCCCGAGGCTGGACTTGGCTGCCGTCAGCCTCACCCTGGCGGGTGGCACAGCAGTCGGAGCAGCGCAGGCGGCGCTGTTTTCCTGTCAGGTCAGTCAGTGGAGGGGCGAAGTGACTGCGGTCACTTCGGCCTTGTCGACTGGAGAGCGTGCGTCAGGATAAGGTGTCAGGCGATCCTTGCATTGAATGCTCCTGCGATACGGTCGGTTGGCATGGCGATCTGGCCATGGTTGCTTCTCCGCGAAGCCTTCCCGAGCTGGGCCTCGGGCGAGTCGAAGGTGTGCCCGTTGCTTGAGGAGACCCTCGGGCGAGGCGTGAATCTGCCTTGGTCTACGATTCCTGCCCGAGGCTGGGCTCGGGTGAGGCGAGATCGTGTCCCTTGAGTGGACGGAGCCTTGACCTGAATTGCGCCCATCAGGCCTTTGCAGCTTTGTGCTGATGGGGGTTACCAGCTGAGATTAGGAGTCTTGGGGGTACCCCTAATTACGGTCCCCGACAAGCAGCCCCGACGTCTCCGCGCGGCTCGCTGCTTTGTGTTGAGCAGTGGACAGCACGCCGTCGATGCCCGCCGGTGGCTTGCTGTTTTTGTGCAGCCCCGTCGTCGTCGTCATTCACCCCCGGTGAGACCACGACGATCCTTGTTTGATTCCGCATCGGCGTTATTTTCAATTGATTAATTGTGTATGTGTGTTGTTTTATTTTTGTTTTGTGGAGGAGAGGCACCCCGTGTTTTGCATGGAGAAGGCAAGCCGCTCGACGCTCGTCGATGTTCGTAGCGATGCACAAATTGGAATCGCCCTCGTCCTCACAACACCGATTGGGTTTGTTTATGGTGAGCCGATGCATCTCGCTCTTGATTGACTCGTTTAATTAATTTGAATGGATGTGTGTAAAATGTTTCGGTTATGTGCATTGGTAGGATCGCGTTTGCGATTGGAGAACAAAAGGTTATGTGATGTATGCGATTTGTAGTTGCCTAATTATGTTTTGGTCGATGTGGTGCATGTTTAAAAATTGTATTGGTATGGATTGAATTTTGTGGCG
Organism: Zea luxurians; assembly: GCA_029449295.1. Lineage (NCBI taxonomy): Eukaryota > Viridiplantae > Streptophyta > Magnoliopsida > Poales > Poaceae > Zea > Zea luxurians. Next base: position 11,459,797 of record JAOPSE010000002.1, read on the forward strand.
AAAGAAAAAGAAGTAGAAAAGAACTCAGATATTTTTATATCTTGGTAGAAAAAAAACTATGTGATGCGTTGTTTGAGGCGAAAAACTGAGTTACAAAATACGGATTATGTGTTGGGGAATGCATCGATAGGTGTCTATGTGAAAAGTGTATTTGTTTTATGCAATGTGATGGGGTTCGTGATTATATAGGGGTGCATTTATTGATGTGACGAGTAGTTTAGAAGATGCTAGTTTGCGTGGAGGATGTATTATTAAGACATGAGTGTCGGAGTTCATATATTAGTAGTCGCGTCATATCGATCGAAGTGTCTCGAGTGCACGCCACCATATGGTTGTATGCGAGACGAGGTTATGCGCATGATGAGTTTAGTAAAAATTCCATCGGTGTCACTTGGGTTATGTTGAGGTTTATTTGTGCGTGTAAAGTAGTAAGGTATTTAATACTTAGAACTCTTAGTCGATGGTAGAAATTGTCTTGGCTTAAATAGAGAGGTGGTGACATGCCACAGTAGTCATCGCTTTCTCTATATTTATAGGTCAAGTCGTGACGATGCGTGTTATGCGTTCCTTAAATTACGCTTCACATATAGCGTATTTTGTGTAGTGTGGGTTGATTTTGAGTGCATGTGTCGCAAGAAAGAAATTAGTGCGCATATAGGCGATGAATGGGCGTATTATAGTGGTGGCGCAAGATATTTGATTGAGGTGTGCGGGTATATGCCGTAATATGGTTATACTCGCAACGAAGAAACATGTATGTCTTGTGTAACACAAAGTTTAGATTGTTGTCGTATAACCGGGTGAAGGATGCTCCCGATGGTCGTGCGACTAAAGGGTGTTGTAGTGGCAAAGTGAGAAGTAAGTCTAATATTTTTAAACGATTAGTTGATAATGCCTATCGGCTTTGTCATGATTTTTGTCGTATGGCGGATCGATGCCTTGTCATCGTAGTCTCGGGGAATTGTCGGAAATGTTCTGGTGCTTTACCGATGGGGTTGAATGTACTTGTGATGTATTACAATAGCTGTGTGTCGTGCAAGTATCCAAAAATGGTAAAATGTGGTGTATGTTGGTAATTAGAAAATAGTCACGTCATTAACCGAGTCGTGTTCAGCAGGAGTCGATCGCGTTAAGTGATTGCGATATACATATTGTGTCTCGGAGTGCTATAATAATGAGTTAGCAGATTTGTTAGATGGTTTTGGGTTAAGTTCGAGGTCATGATGAATTGCTTGTTGTAGTCTAAATGCATGTGGTTATGGTCGCGGGTAAAAATTTAGTAGTGCTCATGTGGGGTCTAAGTTAAAAGGCGAACTAGTGGGTGAAAAACGTTTCGACATACATGTATACCGAATTTGATTATTGTGGTGAATGCGTTGTTAATTGTGTATCGTAATTTTAGTGCACTAAATGACTTGAATAAAATTTGCAAGTCGACTTGTGGTTCTAATTGATTGTCTTAACTCGAATAAATAGTAAAGCGTTAGAGTAATTCAAGTCTCTCGAACGCGGCGATTCTTGAATTATATAGGAGCTGAAATTTATTGATTGCTGTTTTGGACTGCACGCACTGTTTTAGTTGTGCTGTATGTTTGATAAACTAAATTGTGTTTTCTATAGATATGTGCTATAGAAAAGTGGTAGATAACTTTATTATCTTGCTGGTGTTAAAATTTGACAGCCATAGGTCTGACAGTTTAGGAGTTATACTGTTCACAAATTCAGTAACTAAATCTGTCCAAATTCTGTACAGATTTCAGAAACTGCATTGTTTGTTAAATTTAATGTTGCAATCTGTTCATGATCGTTATAAGAAAGTTGTAGATACTTTTCTGATCTTGCTTGTGTTAAAATTTGATAACCACAGGCCTGATAGTTTAAGAGTTATGAATTTTACAAACTGCTTGTTGTGTTCTGTCCACCGTCAGAACAGATTTCGAAAACTGTGTTGTTTGATTTAGTTAAACATAGAATCACTTTTTAGTGATTATAAAAGTTATGTAGTGCTTTTGCTGAGCTTTTCAAAAAGTCTTAGATCACTCTTTTTGGTGGTCTGAAGCTTAAGTTATGAATGTTTCAAATATGAAGACTGAATCTGTCCAGTTCTGGACAGCAAAGTCTTTTAGTGATGTTTATCCTTAGTTAAATATTGAATCATGTTGGGAGCCGATCCTCAAAAACACAGTTTGACAATTTTTTCCAAGTGTAAAATGTGAACAGGCACCTTCGGAACAGGCACCTTCGGAGTCAGGTCGCGAATATATAAGGGCATGTTCAAGACAAAGCTGGAATGAAAAGCGGTCATGACGAAGGATAAGACGATCATGAAGCCATATGCAGAAAAGCTTCGGCATAACGACAGAAAAGAGGAACCGACTTAAAGATGAAAAGCCAAATTGGACCTCGAAGAATTACTATAGAGTTATTGATAAATGTAAAGGGCATCAATGTAATTTTACACGGGCTGCGTCCCGTGCCTATAAATAGGTGAACAGTACTCTCGTACTGTTCACGCTGACGGAATACACGTCTTTTTGCATCACAACTCGTACCTTTGCCTTACGTCAGTCTAAAGGTACATTTGTAACTCGTTTTCATGAATTTAATAATGAAAATGTATTGAGGATAACGCTGGTATTATCATTTTCGCACTTTATATATATATGTTTATTCTGTTTACTCATTTACCAACTTAACGAAGGTCTTTTCCTTCGTAACCTTATCCTTCGTCCGAAGTTCATTAAATCCTCGAGGAGATAATGCTTCAGCGGACGAAGGGTATTTAATACTTAACATCTTCGTGTTGTCTTGTTCTTAATTTATAGCATTTGAGAACAAGCCCCCAACATTGGCGCCCACCTCCGGTGAACTCACTTCCACTTTTTGAGTTTTGAAAATCTTCGGCAAGCATCACCTTCGTCATGCCGCCGAAAAAAGCTTCAGCAACAGGGGCTGCTGCTCTGCAGCCGCTAGACCCCAATCAAGATGACGTTTCTCTTAGGGAGGCCCGAAGCCAGAAGAGAAAGGCCACCAGTCCAGCCCCTCCGGAGGACGAATTGGATCAAGAAATCCAAAATTTGGAAATGCTCAATCAACAGGTTCAACGCAAGAAGGAGAAGATGGCTCGTCTAGCTGATCTTCAAAGGCAGATAGACGAAGCTTCTGAAGAGCTTCGACATCTTGCTCAAGATGACCAGAACCAAAGGCCCCCGCACAGAGAGCTTCATCAAGAGGGTTTCTACAACGAGGATGATTGGTATGAAGATTTCCATCACGGAAATTTTGCTTTTGATGATGCTTCTCCCTTGTCAACAGAACTGCAGGCTGTTCCTTGGCCACAGTCTTACAAGCCACCTCAGCTCCCCATGTACGATGGTCATTCAGACCCGAAACAATTCTTGATGAGCTACGAAGCAACTATATCTTCGTACGGTGGCAACACGGCGGTCATGGCAAAGTCCTTCGTCATGGCTGTCAGAAGCGTCGCACAAACTTGGTACTCTTCCCTTAGGCCAGGGACAATCACCTCATGGCAAAAGTTGAAGGACATGCTGATAACCAGCTTCCAAGGCTTTCAGACGAAGCCAGTCACTGCTCAAGCTTTATTCCAGTGCACCCAGGATCATGAAGAATATCTTCAAGCATATGTCCCGCAGGCACCAACAGTGCCCAATGAAATTGTCATTGAGGCCATGATCAAGGGGCTTCGGCCAGGACCTGCAGCTCAGTACTTTGCCAGGAAGCCTCCCCAAACTCTGGAGAAGCTGCTCCAGAAGATGGACGAGTACATTCGAGCTGACAATGATTTTCGCCAAAGAAGGGAGGAAGCCCTTAGGTTCTCTGAAATGACTAGGGGCTTCAGAGGAAGATTTTATCCAAGGCACGTCTGGTCAATTCACAATTCTACTCAAAATGACGACAAAGCGAGTCAACAACAAAGGCCACAGTGCTCCTCCCAAGCTTCGGGGCAGCAGCAAAGCTCCTTCCGGCCGCCAGTGCCAAGGGACAGAGGCGCCAGGGGCTTCGGGGGAAGATTTGGGGATCAACCAAGAAAAATATATTGCCTATTCTGTGGTGAAGGTAAGGGCCACACCACCAGGATGTGTCACATCACCATCCAGAAGCAAAAGGAGCTAGTAGAAGCTGCTGCACAACAGAATCAGCCGAAGCAGGTCCTGCATACTGCTTCGTGTCATTCGCCTTACATTCCAGAATATGTAGGCAATCACCCTGCAGCTTCTGTTGCTTCGGCAAGTCAACCCCAAGTATCCTGGCAACAGCCTCCACTGCCGCCATCGACGCAGCCAGGGCTCCAGCCAGAAGGGAGTCACCACAATCTGAGGGATTTCAGAGAGGGCTCCGAAGCTCGCACAGTCAATAGCACTGTGCCAGAGTCGAAGCACATTTACTGATAAATATCCTACCTCAACAGCAGTTTTTTCGCATTTTTACATTCGGTATTACTTTTTTGTTAATAAGGAACAATTATGGGAACATCAAGTGTCCTTTATCATTTTTTAATTCCTTGTAACACTTTCGTCTTCCACTTTAATAAAAATGTGTCTTTTTCATAGTCTTGAATCGTTGAAGCATACGAATTTATGGTTGCATGAAGGACCTTTGTATTATCAAAATTTTGTTTTAATAGACATAGAGCAAGTTATTCGAAACAGTAAAAAATCGTTCCTAAGCGAGCGCAGTGTAAGTTTTCTGAGCCTACAGCGAAAAGTCAGCGCTGATTCCGCCGAAAGTAAAAGGCGAAGAAGCTCCTAAGGGAGGCTTACAGCGAAAAATAAACGCTGATTCCGCTGAAAGTAAAAGGCGAAGAAGCTCCTAAGGGAGGCTTACAGCGAAAAGTCAACGCTGATATAAAAAGTGTGTATGCTCTATTACAGGGATATGTATCTGTGGCACAAACGTCATCTTGCATAACATAACATCATCACATCATTCTGCATAACATAAGAATCATACAGCATATTGCATATGGAACAAGAAGGGGATACATTATTGAACTTCGGAGAATAATTCGGAAAAGAGAAAATCGTGCTAAACCACAAGACAAGCCGACAAGAAGTGTAGCTTCATTAGAGAGGCAACAAAAACTTTTCTATAGCTTCGGAGAATATTTCACAAAGCTTGGATAATCTTCACCACGAACGTATGCAACTTCTGGTGATATAAAATTTTCTTCACGAAGCATGAAAAGAAGGGAAGGTGTTTTTTCGCCGAAGGCTCAAAAAACGGTATGTACGCAAGATTTCATGCATCGTAAAGAATTAAAACTGTACATGGATTATATATTATATTCAAAGTCACAATATATTACATACGTTACGTTCCAAATGTTTTTACAGTAGCATTTAATCCTCTCTTAGAACTATTTCTGCAGCTTCGTTCAGTAACTGGTCAACAACCTTGTCCATAATGGCTTCGGCCATTTTTCTAATTTCATCGTCCCTCTTCGGGTGGGGGCCCGAAGATGCCTCAACAGGTTCTGAGCGAAGAGAAGATACGGCTATATTACTATTACAAACCGTGAGCAAAGTTTGGAATCAAAAATTACAACATAATAAAAATCACTAATTAATACCTATTTGCCCTTCGGGCTCGGTACTTTTTTCGGCAGCCGCCGCTACTTTTCTGGCATCATGGATGCCTTTTTCGCTTCTTTGAATAATTTCTTGTGCCATTTTTCGGCCGCCGTTGTCCCAGATATCAGTGAAAAATTTTCCGCCGATCATGCTTGCTTCGGCTGAGGGGTCTTTAATGTCTTCGGAAGACAAGGTAGCTTCGGATTGCGCTAAAGATTTTACATGCTCACAACCTTTCTTCTCCAAAACAGTAGCAATTCCTCTAGCACCCGAAAAAGCACATATGTCTCCGCGGCTATTCAGGATTTCTTCGAAGGCCTCAGCTTCGTTACTAATTCATTCCATCGGACCTTCGGGATTGCCCCTTGAGAAATTCTCCTCGCTAGAGAATGCGCCAACGTTGGCAAAGCTGGATTTTATCTTCTTAACGCACTCTATGGATTTAACATAGCATTTTCTTTGAGAAGCACGAAGCTCTTTAACATTAACTTCCAAATGATCTGCCCATTGTTCGCTTAACTCTCGTTTTGTTTCTTCAAAAATACGTTCTTCTTTGGCTCGGGCTAGTTGTTTACGAAGATCTTCAATCTCAAGCCTCTGTGCTTCGGCTTGAGTTTTAGAGTTAGCTTCGTCCTCCTTCATTTTTTCCACTAATGTAAGCAGAATTCTGTCTTTCTCCAAGGCTTCGTTTCGTAGCCTAATAACCTCTGTTCGAAGCTTGTTGAGAGCAATGGTGCAGCTCTCGTCTTCAGCATTCTTTTGTGCCCTTAAGGCATTGCTGAGAATTAGGCCCTATTCAAAAAAGAATGAATGGATTAACACAACAAGTAAAGGATTCATTCAAAACCCACAAAATTTAAAATTTACAATCTTCGTACCTTTAGACTGTTATATGCAAGACTATCTGCAAGATCCTCCTTCGTCATGGCGCAAAGGCCAGCTTCAAGCTTCGGGAATCCCATGCTTCTAGCCATTTCCCGGCACACGGATAATTCTTTATTGTCTGGGAGGCAATATAAGAAGTCATCTTTGTTTGTCCCGTTGAATACTACGGCCCCCTTCGGATATTTCAGTTCTCGGGCATAGTGATTGGCTTCAAAAATCTCTTCTTCAGCCAGTTTCTTCCTCGAAGCATGTCGCACAATATAATCATGTATTTTGGAGGATGCTTCGGGGGTGGCAGTACCAATTTCCCCAATCAGAATCGGTTCTGTTATTGTTGCTTTTTCAGTTCCTAAACTTGCCTTTGACATTTTTTCGACCTCCAAAGGCTGTATCTTGGTGGATTCCGAAGGCCCAGCTTCAGTTTCAGATTGCTGCTTCGAAGTTTCAGCAGCAAAGGCTTCAATAGGCGCCTCAATAATTTTCCTTGGAGTTGTGCTTGAAGATTTAATCGTTTCCAGGACATCCAGCACATTTACCATTCTTTTTCTTTTCGGGGTTGCTGCTGGCCCCTTCTGGCTTTTAGCTGTCTCAACTTTTGTCGAAGGACTTATAACATCTGGTGTTTCTCTTTCTTCAGATTTCTCCTTTCTTATTGCTGGTGCCTCGGCCATTTCTTCGGACTTTAGCGCTGCACTTGATTCTCTGGCTTCGGTGGCCGAAGAGGCCTCGCCAATAAACTCGGGCACTGTAGCCGGCTCAATACAACGTGGAGGGTGTGTGGACAATTTTACTTTCTTCCTCTCTGGTGCTGGCTCCCCGGGAGCAGCCGAAGTAGTGTCCTTAGCAGGAGTAGTATTTTTTCTCTTTTGACCTCGCATTGGATAATAGTAGTCGGGATAGATAAACCCAATAGCATCAAATACTCGGTTGAGCCTCTTCTTCTTTCGGCCTCCGAAAGCCGCTGATAATGCAGTGTTTTCAGCCTTTGAATAGGTCCCAAGCAATTCATCACTTACATTCTCAATACTTTTTAGCCAATCATCATCCGGTTCAACAAATTTATCTCCATACTTGAATGTATATTTCAGTCTAATAGCTTCTTTGATGGTCTCCTTCGGCATTTCCCAATCATCTACAAGTGGCCACACTCTGAAGGCAATGTGCTCTTGCATTAAATCCCTGGTCCCAATAAAGGAACAGACTACGCCGAAGGCCCTCTGACATTCTTCAGCTGCTTTGTCCATTTCTACCGTTGGTTTCCGAAGTCCGAAGCGCTGCCAGATAGGGCGCATGATGATATCCTTGATATCTTCCCGAACCGTGAAGTCGTTTTTCACATAGAACCATTCCTTCATCCATTCCCTGGGCCATCTTTTCTGAAAGGTTGGCACGGGACAGCTCGACCCAGAGCGGGCACCGAAGCTATAACAACCAAAATTATTATGAAGGTAGCAAAAGCTTTTAGCACTTGGCATTCATCCATTCCACGGTTTCGTCTCATATACTAGCTCGTGTATATTGCAAAAGCTTTTAGCACTTGGCTCCAAACCCTGGCTCCTCACGGCCCAGACGAAGATTCCCAATCTTATCACTGCTTCAGGGGTAAGTTGATGAAGGTAAATTTGATATATTTTCAGAACTTCTAATACAAACTTGCTTAGGGGGTGTCGGGGACCATAATTAGGGGTACCCTCAAGACGCCTAATTCTCAGCTGGTAACCCCCATCAGCATAAAGCTGCAGAGGCCTGATGGGTTTGATTAAGTCAGGGATCAGTCCATACGAGCGACTCGATCACGCCACGCCCGAGCCTAGCCTCGGGCAAGGGCAGCCGACCCTGAGGTGTTTCCGTCTCGCCCGAGGCCCCCTTTTTACGGCAGACGCATCTCTGGCTCGCCCGAGGCCTTGCCTTCGTTAAGAAGCAACCCTGACTAAATCACCGCGCCGACCGACCAAGTCACTGGGGCATTTGACGCAAAGAGTGAGACTGACGGGCGGCCAGGCTTGGCCAAAAGCGCCATAGGAAGCTCCGCCCGACCCAGGGCTCGGACTCGGGCTAAGGCCCCGGAAGACGGCGAACTCCGCTCCGCCCGACCCAGGGCTCGGACTCGGGCTAAGGCCCCGGAAGACGGCGAACTCCGCTCCGCCCGACCCAGGGCTCGGACTCGGGCTAAGGTCCCGGAAGACGGCGAACTCCGCTCCGCCCGACCCAGGGCTCGGACTCGGGCTAAGGCCCCGGAAGACGGCGAACTCCGCTCCGCCCGACCCAGGGCTCGGACTCGGGCTAAGGCCCCGGAAGACGGCGAACTCCGCTCCGCCCGACCCAGGGCTCGGACTCGGGCTAAGGTCCCGGAAGACGACGAACTCCGCTCCGCCCGACCCAGGGCTCGGACTCGGGCTAAGGCCCCGGAAGACGGCGAACTCCGCTCCGCCCGACCCAGGGCTCGGACTCGGGCTAAGGCCCCGGAAGACGGCGAACTCCGCTCTGCCCGACCCAGGGCTCGGACTCGGGCTAAGGCCCCGGAAGACGACGAACTCCGCTTCGCCCGACCCAGGGCTCGGACTCCGCCCTGGCCTCTGCCGAACGACCTCCGCCTCGCCCAACCCAGGAGCTCGGGCTCGGCCTCGGCCATGCAGGACAGACTCGACCTTGGCTTCGGAGGAGCCTCCACGTCGCCCGACCTAGGGCACGAGTCCGCCACGTCGAAAGGAAGCGCCATCATCACCCTACCCCGAGCCGACTCGGGCCGCAGAAAACAGGACCGACGTCCCATCTGGCTAGCTCCGCCAGATAGGCAATGATGGCGCCCCGCTGGACCCATGACGACGACGGTTCTCAGCTCCCTTACGGAAGCAGGGGGACGTCAGCAAGGGCCCAACCACTCCGACAGCTGTCCCCCCGCCAGGCTCCATTGCTTCTCCGACGGCCACGACGCCACACCAGCTGGGTGCCAAGATCTCTCCGGCTGCCACCTTGGCATGTACTTAGGGCACTAGCTCTCCCCCGCTAGACACGTAGCACCTTGCTACACCCCCAGTTGTACACCTGGATCCTCTCCTTACGCCTATAAAAGGAAGGACCAGGGCCTTCTTAGAGAAGGTTGGCCTCGCGGGAACGAGGGCAGGGGCAGGCGCTCTCTTGGGGCCGCTCGCTCCCCTCACCCGCGCGGACGCTTGTAACCCCCTACTGCAAGCGCACCCGACCTGGGCGCGGGACGAACATGAAGGCCACGGGATCTCCGCCTCCCTCACGACCCGGCTCCGGCCGCCTCGCTCTTCCCCCCTTCGCGCTCGCCCACGCGCTCGACCCATCTGGGCTGGGGCACACGGCACACTCACTCGTCGGCTCGGGGACCACCCGGTCTCGAAACGCCGACAGTTGGCGTGCCAGGTAGGGGCCTGCTGCGTGTTTTCGAGCAGATTCCCGTCATGCTCCAGATGGGCAGTCTCCAACGACCTCTTCAACCCGGGACGGTGCTCCGTTTCGGGAGCCTCGAGTTCATGTCTTTCGACGGTAGCTACGACATGATACTCCTTCCACCGCCGCGCGACAGCGACAATGGTGGCGGACAGCCCGCCCGCCGGCGGCGGAATCGACGACGTCTTTCCCGCGTGGGGGAAGGACAACTTTCGAGCTCGCCCCATCCTCTCCCTCGCCATCGGAGGAGGAGGCGGGGCAACCAGGGCCAAGCGGGAGGCTGCGCTCAGTCGGCTGTCGAGCAGATCGACATCCCCAGCGCCCCGACGGAGGACGCGTCGGGCATCACCCTCGCGTTTGAGGCGAAGGCGAGCGCCGTCCCCCCGCGACACGCCGACCCCGAGCAAGTGGACGACGCCAGCGCGCTCACGGAGGGCCTGCAGGACGTCGCCCTCGCACCCAGGACGACGGCGCGATCAACCCCCGATGTGACTTCATCGCTCCTCGTCGACCAAAAGGTACCGGCTGATTCCCATCCTTTGTCATTTCAACTCGACCTCAACCCGCCTAGTGACCTCGCTCTGGCGGGCGCTCACGTTGAGGCGAGTGCAACCCCTTTCGGGTTTCGTGTGCGGTCGCCTTGGGACCGATTGACGGGCGTCTCGACCTACGGACCCTCTGGGTCCGAGGAAGATGACGACCCCAGCGTCTGCTGGGATTTCTCTGGATCTGGCAACCCCAGTGCCATGCGGGACTTCATGACCGCATGCAACTACTGCCTCTCCGACTGTTCCGACGGCAGCCGCAGCCTTGACGACAAGGACTACGGCCCGAGCCGCGAATGTTTCCACGTCGAGCTAGGGGATCCCTCCGGAGGCAGCTGTCTCGGCATGCCGGAGGATGGTGATCCCCCTAGGCCAGCGCCTCGCGCCGACATCCCGCGGGAGCTAGCTGTGGTCCCCGTTCCGGCGGGGGGTCACAACCCACAGCTCGAGCAAGTCCGCGGGGCGCAGGCCGGGCTCGATGAGGGAGCAGGAGCGCTCGAGGCAATCCGCCGGGACGTCGGGCAGGTATGGGCGGGCCAGCCCCCGGCCGGAGGAATACGTCACCTGCCCCAAGGTCTCCAGCATCGCATCGCCAACGATGCCAGGGACAGACCGCCACCCGCATCCGGCGGAACCGGTCAGGACCTGGCCGCCGCAGCGATGCTCCTCCGCGCGATGCCGGAGTCATCAACCACCGAGGGTCGGCGAATCCAGGGAGAGCTCAAACATCTCCCGGAAGGCGCTGCGGCCCGGCGGGCCGAGAGCTCTGCCTCCCGAAGGCAGGGGTACCCCTCGGAACCTCGTGCCGCGACTTCCCGACTCATGCGGGAAGCCTCGGTCTACACCGGGCGCACGCGCAATACCGCGCCTGCGGCCCCGGGCCACCTCGGCGACGAGCACCCTCATCGCGACCGTCGGGCCCGCCTCGACGAAAGGGTGCGCCGAGGTTATCACCCCAGGCGTGGGGGACGCTACGACAGCGGGGAGGATCGGAGTCCCTCGCCCGAACCACCCGGTCCGCAGGTCTTCAGCCGGGCCATTCGGCGGGCGCCGTTTCCGACCCGATTCCGACCCCCGACTACTATCACAAAGTACTCGGGGGAAACGAGACCAGAATTGTGGCTCGCGGACTACCGCCTGGCCTGTCAACTGGGTGGAACGGACGACGACAACCTCATCATCCGCATCCTCCCCCTGTTCCTCTCCGACACTGCTCGCGCTTGGTTGGAGCACCTGCCTCTGGGGCAGATTTCCAACTGGGAGGATCTGGTCCAAGCTTTTGCCGGCAACTTCCAGGGCACGTACGTGCGCCCCGGGAATTCCTGGGACCTCCGAAGCTGCCGGCAACAGCCGGGAGAGTCTCTTCGGGACTACATCCGGCGATTCTCGAAGCAGCGCACCGAGCTGCCCAACATCACCGACTCCGATGTCATCAGTGCGTTCCTTGCCGGCACCACCTGCCGTGACCTGGTGAGCAAGTTGGGTCGCAAGACCCCCACCAGGGCGAGCGAGCTGATGGACATCGCCACCAAGTTCGCCTCTGGTCAGGAGGCGGTCGAGGCCATCTTCCGAAAGGACAAGCAGCCCCAGGGCCGCCCGTCGGAGGATGCTCCCGAGGCGTCTACTCCGCTCGGCGCCAAGAAGAAAGGCAGGAGGAAGTCGCAAGCGAAACGCGACGCCGCCAGCACGGACCTTGTCGCCGCCGCCGAATACAAGAACCCTCGGAAGCCCCCCGGAGGCGCCAACCTCTTCGACAAGGCACTCAAGGAGACGTGCCCCTACCATCAGGGGCCCGTCAAGCACACCCTCGAGGAGTGCGTCATGCTTCGGCGCCACTTCCACCGGGCCGGGCCACCCGCAGAGGGTGGCAGGGCCCGCGACGACGACAGAAAGGAAGATCACTAAGCAGGAGAGTTCCCCGAGGTCCGCGACTGCTTCATGATCTACGGAGGGCATGCGGCGAATGCCTCGGCTCGGCATCGTAAGCAAGAGCGTCGGGAGGTCTGCTCGGTGAAGGTGGCGGCGCCAGTCTACCTAGACTGGTCCGACAAGCCCATCACCTTCGACCAGGATGACCACCCCGACCACGTGCCGAGCCCGGGGAAGTACCCGCTCGTCGTCGATCCCGTCATCGGCGACGTCAGGCTCACCAAGGTCCTGATGGATGGAGGCAGCTGCCTCAATATCATCTACGCCGAGACCCTCAGGCTCCTGCGCGTCGATCTGTCATCCGTCCGAGCAGGCGCTGCGCCCTTCCACGGGATCGTTCCTGGGAAGCGCGTCTAGCCCCTCGGACAGCTCGACCTTCCTGTCTGCTTCGGAACACCCTCCAACTTCCGAAGGGAGACTTTGACGTTCGAGGTGGTCGGGTTCCGAGGAACCTACCACGCAGTGTTGGGAAGGCCATGCTACGCGAAGTTCATGGCCATCCCCAACTACACCTACCTGAAGCTCAAGATGCCGGGCCCCAATGGGGTCATCACCGTCGGTCCCACGTACAAACACGCGTTCGAATGCGATGTGGAGTGCGTGGAGTACGCTGAGGCCCTCGCCGAGTCCGAGGCCCTCATCGCCGACCTGGAAAGCCTCTCCCGAGAGGTGCCGGACGTGAAGCGACACGCCGGCAACTTCGAGCCAGCGGAGACGGTTAAGGCCATCCCTCTCGACCCCAGTGGCGACACCTCCAAGCAGATCCGGATCGGATCCGGGCTCGACCCCAAATAGGAAGCAGTGCTCGTCGACTTTCTCCGCGCAAACGCCGACGTCTTTATGTGGAGTCCCTCGGACATGCCTGGCATACCGAGGGATGTCGCCGAGCACTCGCTGGATATTCGGGCCGGAGCCCGACCGGTCAGACAGCCTCTGCGCCGATTCGACGAGGAAAGGCGCAGGGTGATAGGCGAGGAGATCCACAAGCTGATGGCAGCAGGGTTCATCAAAGAGGTATTCCATCCCGAATGGCTTGCCAACCCTGTACTTGTGAGGAAGAAAGGGGGGAAATGGCGGATGTGTGTAGACTACACTGGTCTCAACAAAGCATGTCCGAAGGTCCCCTACCCTCTACCTTGCATCGATCAAATCGTGGACTCCACTGCAGGGTGCGAAACCCTGTCTTTCCTCGATGCCTACTCAGGGTATCATCAAATCAAGATGAAAGAGTCCGACCAGCTCGCGACTTCTTTCATCACGCCCTTCGGCATGTACTGTTACGTCACCATGCCGTTCGGTTTGAGGAACGCGGGTGCAACGTATCAGCGGTGCATGAACCATGTGTTCGGCGAACACATCGGTCGCACGGTCGAGGCCTACGTCGATGACATCGTAGTCAAGACAAGGAAAGCCTCCGACCTTCTCTCCGACCTTGAAGTGACATTCCGGTGTCTCAAGGCGAAGGGCGTCAAGCTCAATCCCGAGAAGTGCGTCTTCGGGGTGCCCCGAGGCATGCTCCTGGGATTCATCGTCTCCGAGCGGGGCATCGGAGCCAACCCGGAGAAGATCGCAGCCATCACAAACATGGGGCCCATCAAGGACTTAAAAGGCGTACAGAGGGTCATGGGATGTCTCGCGGCCTTGAGCCGTTTCATCTCGCGCCTCGGCGAAAGAGGCCTGCCCCTGTACCGTCTCTTAAGGAAGGCCGAGTGCTTCACTTGGACTCCCGAGGCCGAGGAAGCTCTCGGGAACCTGAAGGCGCTCCTCACCCAGGCGCCCGTCTTGGTACCCCCAGCTGATGGTGAAGCCCTCTTGGTCTACATCGCCGCTACCACTCAGGTGGTCAGCGCCGTGATCGTGGACGAAAGGCATGAAGAGGGGCATGCTTTGCCCATTTAGAGGCCAGTTTACTTCGTCAGCGAGGTGCTGTCCGAGACCAAGATCCGCTACCCACAAGTCCAGAAGCTACTGTATGCAGTGATCCTGACGAGGCGAAAGCTGCGACATTACTTCGAGTCTCATCCGGTGACTGTGGTGTCATCCTTCCCCCTGGGGGAGATCATCCAGTGCCGAGAAGTCTCGGGACGGATCGCAAAGTGGGCGGTGGAAATCATGGGCGAGACAATCTCGTTCGCCCCTCGGAAGGCCATCAAGTCCCAGGTACTGGCGGACTTCGTAGCCGAATGGGTCGACACCCAGTTACCGACGGCTCCGATCCAACCGGAGCTCTGGACCATGTTTTTCGACGGGTCGCTGATGAAGACGGGAGCCGGCGCGGGCCTGCTCTTCATCTCGCCCCTCGGGAAACACCTGCGCTACGTGCTCCGCCTCCATTTCCCGGCGTCCAACAATGTGGCTGAGTACGAGGCTCTGATCAACGGATTGCGAATCGCCATCGAGCTAGGGGTCCGACGCCTCGATGCACGCGGCGACTCGCAGCTCGTCATCGACCAAGTCATGAAGAACTCCCACTGCCGCGACCCGAAGATGGAGGCCTATTGTGATGAGGTTCGACGCCTAGAAGACAAGTTCTATGGGCTCGAGCTTAACCACATCGCCCGGCGCTACAACGAGACTGCGGACGAGCTGGCAAAGATAGCCTTGGGGCGAACAACGGTTCCCCCGGACGTCTTCTCCCGGGACCTGCACCAACCCTCCATCAAGATCGGCGACACGCCCGAGCCCGAGACGCCCTCGGCCCCGTCCGAGGTGACCTCGGCCTAGCCCGAGCCATCCTCGGTTTAGCCCGAGGAACCCTCGACCCCTGAGGGCGAAGCACTGCGCATCGAGGAGGAGCGGAGCGGGGTCACGCCAGATCAAGATTGGCAGACCCCGTACCTGCAATATCTCCGCCAAGGAGAACTGCCCCTCGACCGAGTCGAGGCTCGGCGGGTAGCGCGACGCGCCAAGTCGTTCGTCTTGCTGGGCGATGAGAAGGAGCTCTACCACCGTAGCCCCTCGGGCATCCTCCAGCGATGCATCTCCATCGCCGAAGGTCAGGAACTCCTGCAGGAAATACACTCGGGGGCTTGCGGCCATCATGCAGCACCTCGAACCCTCGTCGGGAACGCTTTCCGCCAAGGCTTCTACTGGCCGACGGCAGTGGCTGACGCCACTAGAATTGTCCGCGCCTGCGAAGGGTGCCAATTCTATGCGAAGCAGACCCACCTGCCCGCTCAGGCTCTGCAGACGATACCCATCACCTGGCCCTTCGCTGTGTGGGGTCTGGACCTCGTCGGCCCTCTGCAGAAGGCGCCCGGGGGCTACACGCACCTGCTGGTCGTTGTCGACAAATTCTCCAAGTGGATCGAGGTCCGACCCCTGAACAGCATCAGATCCGAGTAGGCGGTGGCGTTCTTCACCAACATCATCCATCGCTTCGGGGTCCCGAACTCCATCATCACCGACAACGGCACCCAGTTCACCAGCAAAAAATTCTTGGATTTTTGCGAGGATCACAACATCCGGGTAGACTGGGCCGCCGTAGCTCATCCCATGTCGAATGGGCAAGTAGAACGTGCCAACGGCATGATTCTACAAGGGCTCAAGCCTCGGATTTACAATGATCTCAACAAGTTCGGCAAGCGATGGATGAAGGAACTCCCCTCGGTGGTCTGGAGCCTGAGGACGACGCCGAGCCGAGCCACGGGTTTCACGCCGTTCTTCCTGGTCTACGGGGCCGAGGCCGTCTTGCCCACTGACCTAGAATACGGCTCCCCGAGGACGAGGGCCTACGACGATGAAAGCAACCAAGCTAGCCGAGAAGACTCGCTGGACCAGCTGGACGAGGCTCGGGACAGGGCCTTACTACACTCGGCGCGGTATCAGCAGTCCCTGCGACGCTACCACGCCCGAGGGGTCCAACCCCGAGACCTCCAGGTGGGCGACCTGGTGCTTCGGCTGCGGCAAGACGCCCGAGGGAGGCACAAGCTTACGCCCCCCTGGGAGGGGCCATTCGTCATCGCCAAAGTTCTGAAGCCCGGAACATACAAGCTGGCCAACAGTCAAGGCGAGGTCTACGACAACGCTTGGAACATCCAACAGCTACGTCGTTTCTACCCTTAAGATGTTTCCAAGTTGTTCATATACCTCGCACCCACGCAAAGTTTAGTCAACAAGGAAGGGTCGGCCTCGCCTCGGCAAAGCCCGACCCTCCCTCGGGGGCTAAAAGGGGGGAAACCCCCTCTGCGTCAAAATTTTCCTCGAACAGAAAATCTCTTTTACCAGAATATCTTTCGTGCTTTTTGACTACTTCGAAAAGTGGGTCCTGGAAATGACGGGGTACGCGTAAGCAGTCAAGGCTGACCGAGCCGAGGGACTCCTACGCCTCTGGGATACGGATACCTCACTCATCACCTTCTGCGATAAGTAACTCGCGTTCGGATAAGGTGACTCCGCGGATCGAACAAGTCTCTACGTTCGGAAGCCCTTCTGTCGAAGCGATTCTTCGAGTTTTCTCGACCAAGTCGGTGATAGGGCCTCATGGACGAGTAAAAGTGCGCGTAAGCGGCAAGGCCGACCGAGCCGAGGGACTCCCACGCCTCCAGGATACGGATACCTCACTCCTCACCTTCCGCGAGAAGCAACTTTCGCTCGCACAAACATCCCTGTTACCGACCAAAAGTCCAGACACTCGAAACAAGAGGAAGAGAGACGCAGCTTAACACACAGCAAGGGTGTGTGTTCTGGCCTCGACGGCCGCACAAGGCCCACGCTACAAGATAATCTGATCCTGCAGGCTCGGGTCTTGACGCTGGAAGGGGGCGGCAACACCCTCGGCATCAACGGCACCTTCGGCGAGGCCCGACCTAGCTTCGAACGGCAACGCGGTCCGAGGGTCTCCGCTCCGAAGGACGACGTCATCACCACGCCCGAGCGGTCGCTGTCAGGGACTTCTCCGGGATCCGACCCGAGCGGGCGGCTCGACCGGCCACCTCCGGGGCCTCGGCCAACCACCTTCCGAGGGCACCAGCCCGGTCCGAAGCCTCGGCTGACCAACTCCGGCATCGATCCTGCCAACGGACAACTCGGCTAGGCTCCGGCCAACCAGGTTTCATTTTCGAACCAACTCCGCCTCTGCTCATGCTGATATCGCTACCCCTGGCCTCGGCTCGTCGAAGAGCGGCCGAGGGGTCTCTTTAACTAAGCTAGAGGAGCCTCGGACAACAGGGCCGACCGAGCCGAGGGACTCCTACGCCTCCGGGATACGGATACCTCACTCGTCACCTTGACACGGGGCGACTCATGCTTGGAAAAGCGGTTTAGATAATCAGCAGACGAGTCTTAGTGCTCGGAAATGAGGAAAAAACACGGCTCCGTGCCGACACACATGTTCAGGCCCCGAAAGCCGAAATGAACAAAAACACTGGCATTCGAAGTGCCATTACAAACGGAACTCCGGTTCTGTCCCCGCGGGTATGGGCAGCCCCCGCGACGGGGAAGCCCGTGGAGCGACGAGCTCTGGGCGAATCACCAGCAAACGCGGGTCGCCCCGAGGCGCATCGGCAGGTCCTCACTCCTGTCCTCGCCACGCAAGCGAGGAAGAGGACGGGATGTTGCATCCTAGCTGGACAGCAACAGCCCGCCTCCCCCAGCATGACTGGAGGACGTCTCCTCCGTAGAACTGGAGGATGGTCTCCACCACCAGAAGCTGGAAGAGGAGGCGGTCGGCCGACCCACGCAGGGGGCAGGGCGCCGGCATGGCCCGGGCCCCGTCCCAGCGGGGATGATGAAGACCAGCTGGGGGCGGGGCAAAGACCACAGCCCAGTTTGCTCCTCCCCATCCAGGGGCTGGTGGTCGCCGTCTTGGGTGACCACCAGCGGAGGGGAGCAACCGGGCTGTGTGATGAGAATCCTTGAAGCCGAACGATGGCTGAAAGGTACCCGCTCCCACGGAGTTGTGTCCTCCGACGATGAGGCGAGGAGACGGCGGTTTCCCCCATCCGGGGGCTTGAAAGGTGGAAAACCACGATGCATAAGGGAGGGAGAAGACATGGTCGCCTTACGAAAGGGGTCGCCCTCCTTTTAAAGGCGACTCTCCCTGCTTGCGCCCCCAACCGTCACGGGCTGAGTCTTCTCCAACACGCCTCCAAAGCCCTCCCCTGCGGCGCGGGGGCTGGGACCCACATGTCATGCAGACCGGCTCCGAGCAGAAGAAGCCGAACCGCCGCGCACGGCGCGCGTAACCACCCAGCGGTTACAAGTGACCCTCCACTTTTGCCCAAACCAACGGGCGAAAGGGGCGGGCAGCCATGCGGGCGGCATGCAACCGCGCCAAGTGGACGCGCCTCTCCGACTCCTGACAGGCCAGCACGGAGGCTCAAGCCCACGCGTCGCGCGACCGGCGCGCCGGATGCTGCATGCAAGCCACTGTACCACTTGCGCCACCACCGCACCTCCTCGATTGCGGAACCGATACCGCGACCCGAGGCGACCTAGCGCGCGACCCAGCAGCGCCAGCCGGACGCAGCGGTCAAACGCGGTCAAAAGTGGGGCGGCAGTAATGACGGTGGCAGGCGCACAGGAGCAGCGGCCACGCCGTCAGCCAAGCTCACGTCCCATCCGGAGGCAGCGAGAGAACCCCCTCTCACGGTGTGAAGACGACGCGCCCGTGACCCGTTCCTCGAACAGATCGCGCACGCGCAACGGCAGCTTCGCCAACTACTCGCCCTGGCGCATTAACTCCGCGGTTGGACAGGCGACGCTTCTGGCAGGAGCAGCTGGCGACGCTTCGCCTTCGCCAAAACAACCACACCAAAAAAGGTACGCCACGTCGTTCAATTTCGTGTCCTTTTTCCCTTTTTTCTCTTTCTCTATCTCTTGCAACAGGGACCGGGAAAGGGAATACCCCCAAAGGGATCCTTCCCCGTGAAGGAACTAGGCTCCGAGCCTCCTTACTGATCAGGGGTTCGAAGGCTGGCCCCCCGAAGGGTTCAACAGCCGCCTCAGATCGCGTGGGCCCGACACCCACTACTGGTCAGGGGTTCGAAGGTCGGCCTCCCGAAAGGTTCCACGACCGCCTCAGGCTACTCGGGCTCCGCGCCCATTACTGATCAGGGGTTCGAAGGCTGGCCCTCCGAAGGGTTCACAGTCACCTCAGACACCGAGCGAGGGATGACCAGGGGTACGTTCGATACATAACCGAGGCTCGGGCTGCGCTCCCAAGGTACCCTAGGACATTTCCGAGACCAGCGGGAACGATCCTGTAACGGAATCCCATCGGAGGGAGGCAACGAGCCCTCGGACCCCGTCGCCAGGGGACCGGGCCCGGCAGATCACCCGCAGGTACTTTTGGGCGTGCCTCCGGGCCCCTAGCCGACCCCCAACGAACGGGGCACGGACGTCCACTCGTATTACCCGATTGCAGCTCACCGGAGACACCATGTTCGGTGCCCATCGAGGGTAACATGGCGCTCTCCCCCCCTCCTCCTTGCAGAAAGGCGACGTAGGGGCGTATGTAAAAAAGCCGAGTCTGTCCCTGATCGTCCTCTCGCCCTGTGCGGAGGCTCGGGGGCTGCTCTCGCAAACCCGGCTCCGGCCGAACCGTTGACAGCGTCAACATACCAGCCCGAGAACTTGGGCCCCGACAGTGCACCCGGGCTACGGCCTGTTCGCATGAGGGAACCGCCAGACCAGCCAAAGCATTACGCAAGGCATTAAGACCTCGAAGGAGTGAAACCACTCCTCCGAGGCCTCGGGGGCTACACCCGGCGGGTGCGCTCGCGCGCACCCACCGGAACAAAGTGCAACCGAGAAAGGCTGGTCCCCTTGCAAAAAAGTGCGACGAAAGCCTCCAAGCGAGTGCTAACACTCCCTTCGAGGCTCGGGGGCTACTGTCGGGGACCATAATTAGGGGTACCCTCAAGACGCCTAATTCTCAGCTGGTAACCCCCATCAGCATAAAGCTGCAGAGGCCTGATGGGTTTGATTAAGTCAGGGATCAGTCCATACGAGCGACTCGATCACGCCACGCCCGAGCCTAGCCTCGGGCAAGGGCAGCCGACCCTGAGGTGTTTCCGTCTCGCCCGAGGCCCCCTTTTTACGGCAGACGCATCTCCGGCTCGCCCGAGGCCTTGCCTTCGTTAAGAAGCAACCCTGACTAAATCACCGCGCCGACCGACCAAGTCACTGGGGCATTTGACGCAAAGAGTGAGACTGACGGGCGGCCAGGCTTGGCCAAAAGCGCCATAGGAAGCTCCGCCCGACCCAGGGCTCGGACTCGGGCTAAGGCCCCGGAAGACGGCGAACTCCGCTCCGCCCGACCCAGGGCTCGGACTCGGGCTAAGGCCCCGGAAGACGGCGAACTCCGCTCCGCCCGACCCAGGGCTCGGACTCGGGCTAAGGCCCCGGAAGACGGCGAACTCCGCTCCGCCCGACCCAGGGCTCGGACTCGGGCTAAGGCCCCGGAAGACGGCGAACTCCGCTCCGCCCGACCCAGGGCTCAGACTCGGGCTAAGGCCCCGGAAGACGGCGAACTCCGCTCCGCCCGACCCAGGGCTCGGACTCGGGCTAAGGCCCCGGAAGACGACGAACTCCGCTTCGCCCAACCCAGGGCTCGGACTCCGCCCTGGCCTCTGCCGAACGACCTCCGCCTCGCCCAACCCAGGAGCTCGGGCTCGGCCTCGGCCATGCAGGACAGACTCGACCTCGGCTTCGGAGGAGCCTCCACGTCGCCCGACCTAGGGCACGAGTCCGCCACGTCGACAGGAAGCGCCATCATCACCCTACCCCGAGCCGACTCGGGCCGCAGAAAACAGGACCGACGTCCCATCTGGCTAGCTCCGCCAGATAGGCAATGATGGCGCCCCGCTGGACCCATGACGACGACGGTTCTCAGCTCCCTTACGGAAGCAGGGGGACGTCAGCAAGGGCCCAACCACTCCGACAGCTGTCCCCCCGCCAGGCTCCATTGCTTCTCCGACGGCCACGACGCCACACCAGCTGGGTGCCAAGATCTCTTCGGCTGCCACCTTGGCATGTACTTAGGGCACTAGCTCTCCCCCGCTAGACACGTAGCACCTTGCTACACCCCCCACTTGTACACCTGGATCCTCTGCTTACGCCTATAAAAGGAAGGACCAGGGCCTTCTTAGAGAAGGTTGGCCTCGCGGGAACGAGGGCAGGGGCAGGCGCTCTCTTGGGGCCGCTCGCTCCCCTCACCCGCGCGGACGCTTGTAACCCCCTACTGCAAGCGCACCTGACCTGGGCGCGGGACGAACACGAAGGCCGCGGGATCTCCGCCTCCCTCACGACCCGGCTCCGGCCGCCTCGCTCTTCCCCCCTTCGCGCTCGCCCACGCGCTCGACCCATCTGGGCTGGGGCACGCGGCACACTCACTCGTCGGCTCGGGGACCCCCCGGTCTCGAAACGCCGACAGGGGGAATCGTAGCCCAGCCTTTAAAAAGCTTCGGAAGATCACAACCTCATTATCTTCGGGGGTCGGCGTAGTTTTTTCTCCGTAATCCGCCCTCACGATGGATATATCTCGGAAGTATCTCCCCCTCATGTTTTCAAGGTGACTCTGCTTTATAGTTGATTTTCCGAAGATTGAGTGACTAGGCCACCACGGGCGATCTTCGGAATCCTCTCTGCCACTATCCACATCATAGCTATCACTGTCGCCAGTATCTTCAGATAAACCCTCCAAAGTTTCCTTGACAATCTTTTCAGTATTGGTCTTCGACATTGACTCAAGAAAACCCAGATGCATCTCCTCCGAAAGGCTTAGCTTCGAAGCACCAGCAGTTGTCTTATCTTCAGACATTTTCGCGAATGCTGGCAAACTAGACTTGAAACTGAAGCTTAAAAATTCAAGATCGAGCAAATGCTGTCGCGCGCAGGCTAAGGGCAGGGTGCGCAGGTTGAAAGCTGGTGAGTAAAAAGCAGGTGGCAAAAGGGCGTGTCAAATAAACTCGCGGAGAGCTTGTATTTATACGCCCAGTATGTCGAAAACTGGAGGGCCCCGCTTGTCAGTGACTGTTGCTATTCTAGCAAAAGGAAGGTGTTTTTTCGGATCTTCGGCTTAAAGCCTTCGTCCATGTCGCAATATAAATTTATCTTTACAATAAATTGATATTGCGAGGGGCAACTGTTGGGGCCTTCGGCTCCCGAAGGTCCTCAAAAACACAGTTTGACAATGTTTTCCAAGTGTAAAATGTGAACAGGCACCTTCGGAACAGGCACCTTCGGAGTCAGGTCACGAATATTTAAGGGCATGTTCAAGACAAAGCTGGAATGAAAAGCGGTCATGACGAAGGATAAGACGATCATGAAGCCATATGCAGAAAAGCTTCGGCATAACGGCAGAAAAGAGGAACCGACTTAAAGATGAAAAGCCAAATTGGACCTCGAAGAATTACTATAGAGTTATTGATAAATGTAAAGGGCATCAATGTAATTTTACACGGGCTGCGTCCCGTGCCTATAAATAGGTGAACACGCTGACGGAATACACGTCTTTTTGCATCACGACTCGTACCTTTGCCTTACGTCAGTCTGAAGGTACATTTGTAACTCGTTTTCATGAATTTAATAATGAAAATGTATTGAGGATAACGCTGGTATTATCATTTTCGCACTTTATATATATATGTTTATTCTGTTTACTCATTTACCAACTTAACGAAGGTCTTTTCCTTCGTAACCTTATCCTTCGTCCGAAGTTCATTAAATCCTCGAGGAGATAATGCTTCAGCGGACGAAGGGTATTTAATACTTAACATCTTCGTGTTGTCTTGTTCTTAATTTATAGCATTTGAGAACAAGCCCCCAACAAATCACCTTGAGATGTTTATAAATGATATGTAGACAATTTTATTACCTTTCCAGAAAGTCTAAGATCGCTTTGTTTGGATATCTGAATCTTCAGTTGTGAATTTTTGAAGTTGCAAGTCTGAATCTGTCCAAATCTGGACAGAGCTGTTGTGTTGGCACATTTTGACCTTACTAAGTATTGAATTATGCCGAAGTAAAAATACCAAAGTTGTAGAGCCCTTTGTAAGCTTTCCAGAAAGTCCTAATTTGTTATTTTTGGGTTAATATTTGAAAAGTTATGATTAAAACAAGTAGCTGCTGTGTTGCTGCCCCGAAAATCTGCAAATGCGTTTTTGATTGTTTAGTTCACCCTTCTCGCTAAAAATGTTTGGTTTGCTCTTAAGTAACGTAGACTTGCCATGGCTAAGCTAGAGATGACATGTGTGTCTTGTTTTATATGTTCCTTTATCTAGTGGTGCGATATAGGAGTTCCTTAGACATTGACACTTATGTCCTCTATTGAATTTGTGTTGTCAATGATGCTTGTGCGCGATCAATAGGAGAACTAATGAAAAGCCGTATCCAAACAAATAAAATGCGCGTACCTGTAATGTCATAGTTGTGTCGCGTAAATAAATAAAATGTTGTTGTCTTTTTGAAGGTGTTAATGTGGAACGTCGATAATGTGTAGATAACTAAAGCGAACATGTGATTGTTACGGTGTCTTCCATTTTATTGTTTAGTTCGTCACGGCGTCCTTGTATATCTTGTGCTACTTTTGTGCTACTGTCATTATATTCATACATATGCATCTTGCATCTCATTTAGGACTGAGAGATGACGCTCATGCAAGTGGTGTGGTGCCAACCACAAGATGCTGTTGGTGGACGACCTGAAGAATGGACTTAACCAGTGGATGCTCGCCAAGCGAGTATCTCCCCCAGCAAACACTATCTAAGTGTTAAATTAAAGGCAAGCCTCGGTTTTATGCATAACCTATTTATTATGCTATTTTACTACACTTAATGCTTGAAGGATTGAATGTGCACTTAAGTGTAGGAGTTGTTTGAAACCCTAGTTGCATGATCTCAGGAATCCTTTTGTGATGGATACTACTATGCTAGGTCGAGTAGCTGCTTTACTAATTAGGGATCTCGGTAGAAGTCGAGTGATTTTTCTACCACTCGCGCGAGGTCAGGAATTGGTTGTATCCACTTTCTTATCATAATGATGTTGGTCTGTGGGCAACAATCCATGGGGATTGGTTGTCTACGGGATGGAAATTGGAATAAGGATTAAGGTGTGGTACCGTGTGTCAAGCGTTTGAACGTACTAAACATATACCGAGAAATATGGTAAATCGGTAAGCCTAGTACCTGAGTGAACCTGGCAGTAGATTGCCCTCCTCACGCGACCTGAGACGTGGTCTCCCATTCCGGTTATGGTGGGTACAAGTGCGGTCATTGCACGACGGCAGTCGGGGTCAGTGAGGCATTGTACGCCAAGGCAGTGAGCCCCTCTCTGCTGATGGGGAATCGATGGGGACGGTTGGTGTGTGTGGGGACGGAGTGCCTCGTCACATCGTGTGTTTAGGTTTACCTTGCAAGGTTTAAAAACTCGATTCGAATCGTCTGCTTCTTGCAGCTAATGAGACTGCTTGATCCATGCTGCTACATTGAGTAATAAGTGGACATGAGGTGACTGGCAAAAGATGTTGATTGAAAAAAATGTTTGATACCATGTATGATTAGCTAGGTACACATCTAGTCTAAAGGATTCTACTAAAACTTGAAAAGCTAAAACTTGTTTTTAGACTTAGCTAGTGCTTTTGGCAAACCAAACCCCTCAGACAAACAGCTGCATGTCTAGAGGTAGAGGAGTAGACTCCTCACACCGGGTAAGTCTAGCTGAGTATTAGTATACTCAGCCTTGCTTGTGGCATAATTTTTGTAGGTACCACTTAGGATGATTGGTTGATGGTGTGACTTGGCCTTCGTCCCTGCCACCGGGACATACGGTCGAGTGAGTTACTGCTTCCGCAGGAGAGTACCAGGAGGAGTAGCGTGGCCAGGCTTCGCCATGTTACTCGGGTATTCTCCGTTAGTTATTTCCGCTGCATAAAAATTTATGGTTATTATTTCTGAAACTCCGATAATGTAATCACTAAAGATACTTATTAAATTTGTGGTATTATGCTTTATTGTATTTCTCTGTGCCTCACCTTCGTGTGAGCTAGTGGTATTCGATCCTGGTTAAGTGGCTTTATCGGACTAGATCCGAGGGACTGATGGGTTATTCCGGTTTTAGTGTGTTGCTGCCCTTTTGGGTGTGACTTAGGCACTTAAGTTGGAATAATTCGGGCGGTTCCGCCACAGACGACGTCCCCTCGGGCAGCTCTCCCCAGAGTCGCCTGCGGGCCTTGGGCGGCCACGTGCGCAGCAGACTCCGCGGGGCGCTGCACCACGGTGTTAGGTGGGCCTTCGTCGTCCTCGCTTCCCACTACGACGTGGATTTGGAGCGGGTCAGCGAGGGCTACTGCCTACCTGATGACGAGGACGCCGCCCTGGCCGAGGTCCAAAGGCTTGATGCGGCTGCCGAGGGCCCAGGCGCGACGTTGGCTTCCTTTTTTGAGGTGGAGATCCTTCTGCCCGTGTCACCGTCTGAGGCCGGGCCAGATTCCGCCATGGGTAGGAACGACGCCGAGGGTGCTGCTCCTCCCCCTGCCGACACCTGAGCCTGTGGGGAACAGTTTATTCTACGTATGTGTATGTTTCTTGCGGTCGCTGAGGCCTAAACATTTTCAGTGTTAGAGTATAAAGATGTGTTTTCCTTCCTATTGCTTCGAGCGTTAGGACTTGTTCGTCGATAGAAGAATCACTTATCCGAGCGTGAGCTACCTTTCGTGGAAGGTGATGAGTGAGGTATCCGTATCCCGGAGGTGTAGGAATCCCTCGGCTCGGTCGGCCTTGCAGTTCAAGGTCTCTCTCGCTCGTTTTTAGGATTCCGTTATCGATATAGTCGAAAGGCACAAAAGTTGTTTTCTACCTGAGCGTTAGGACTTGTTTGGTAGCAGAATCACTTATCCGAGCGTGAGCTACCTTTCGTGGAAGGTGACGAGTGAGGTATCCATATCTCGAAGGCGTAGGAGTCCCTCGACTCGGTCGGCCTTGCCGTTCAAGGTCTCTCTCGCTTGTTTTTAGGATTCTGTTTTCGATATAGTCCAAAGTCGTTTTGGTAGAAAACCTTTCCGAGGAAAATTTTGATGCGGAGGGGGTTCCCCCCTTCTAGTCCCCGAGGGAGGGTCGGTTTTTGCTGAGGCAAGGCCGATCCTCCCTTGACAGCTAGACTTTTTAATTGTACATGTAAAGGGACCAAGGTACATGAACGACTTGAAACACTTTAAGGGTAAAAGCGACGTAGCTGTTCGATGTTCCAAGCGTTGTTGTAGACCTCGCCTTGATCGTTGGCCATCTTGTATGTCCTGGGCTTCAAAATTTTGGCGATGATGAACGGCCCTTCCCAGGGAGGAGTAAGCTTGTGGCGCCCTCGGGCGTCTTGTCGTAGCCGAAGCACCAAATCTCCCACCTGGAGGCCTCGAGGCCGAATCCTTCGGGCGTGGTAGCATCACAGAGACTGCTGATACCGCGCCGAGTGTAGCAGGGCTACGTCCCGAGCCTCTTCTAGCTGGTCCAATGAATCCTCTCGGCTGGTCTGGTTGTTTTGGTCATCGTATGCATTTGTCCTTGGGGAGCCGTATTCTAAGTCCGTGGGTAGGATGGCCTCGGCCCCATAGACTAGGAAAAACGGCGAGAAACCCGTGGCCCAGCTCGGCGTCGTCCTTAGACTCCAAACCACCGAGGGTAGCTCTTTTATCCACCGCTTGCCAAACTTGTTGTGGTCGTTGTAGATCCTTGGTTTTAGCCCCTGCAAAATCATGCCATTGGCGCGCTCCACTTGCCCATTTGTCATTGGGTGAGCTACGGCGGCCCAGTCCACACGGATGTGGTGGTCTTCGCAGAAGTCTAGGAACTTTTTCCCAGTGAACTGCGTGTCGTTGTCAGTGATGATTTAGTTTGGGATCCCAAAGCGGTGGATGATATTTGTAAAGAATGCCACCGCCTGCTCGGACCTGATGCTGGTTAAGGGTCGGACTTCGATCCACTTGGAGAATTTGTCGATGGCGACCAGCAGGTGCGTGAAGCCCCCGGGTGCCTTCTGCAAGGGACTGACGAGGTCCAGACCCTACACAGCGAACGACCAAGTGATAGGTATTGTTTGTAGAGCCTGAGCAGGCAGGTGTGTTTGTCTCACGTAGAATTGACACCCTCGGCAGGAGCGTACAATCCGAGTGGCGTCGGCCACTGCGGTCGGCCAGTAGAAACCTTGTCGGAAAGCGTTTCCTACGAGGGTCCGAGGTGCTGCATGGTGACCGCAAGCCCCCGAGTGTATTTCTCGTAATAGCTCTTGTCCTTGGGCGACAGATATGCATCGTTGGAGAATGCCTGAGGGGCTGTGGTGGTACAACTCCTTTTCATCACCTAGTAAAACAAACGACTTGGCGCGCCGAGCCAGGCGCCGAGCTTTGGCCTTGTCGAGGGGCAGCTCTCCTGGAGGAGATATTCCAAGTATGGGGTCTGCCAGTTTAGGTTTGGTGTGACCCCATTCTGCTCTGTCTCGACGCGCAGGGCCTCACCCTCGACGGCCGAGGGTACCTCGGGCTGGGCCGAGGTCTCCTCGGGTTCGGGTGCGTCGTTGAGTTTGACGGATGGTTGATATATGTCCCTGGAGAAGACATTCGGGGGAACCATTGTTCGTCCTGAGGCTATCTTAGCCAGCTCATCCACAGTCTCGTTGTACCGTCGAGCAACATGGTTGAGTTCTAGCCCATAGAACTTATCTTCCAAGCGCCGAACTTCGTCGCAGTAGGCCTCCATTTTCTGATCGCGGCAATGAGAGTTCTTCATGACTTGGTCAATAACGAGCTGCGAGTCCCCACGAGTGTCGAGGCGCCGAACCCCTAGCTCAATGGCGATGCGTAACCCATTCACCAAGGCCTCATATTCGGCTACGTTGTTTGACGCTAGAAAATGGAGGTGTATTACATAACGCACATGTTCTCCGAGGGGTGAGATGAAGAGCAAGCCCGCGCCTGTTCCGGTTTTCATCAACGACCCATCGAAGTACATGGTCCAAAGTTCGGCCTGGACTGGAGCCGTTGCAACTGGGTGTCGGTCCATTCAGCTAGGAAGTCGGCCAAGACTTGGGATTTTATGGCCTTCTGAGGGGCAAATGAAAGTGTTTCCCCCATGAGTTCCACTGCCCACTTTGCTATCCTACCCGAAGCCTCCCGGCACTGGATGATCTCCCCCAGGGGGAAGGATGACACCACAGTCACCGTATGAGACTCGAAGTAGTGTCGCAGCTTTCGCCGTGTTAGAATCACTGCGTACAGTAGCTTCTGGATTTGTGGGTAGCGGATTTTGGTCTCGGATAGCACTTCACTGATGAAGTAGACTGGCCTCTGGATGAGCAGTGCATGCCCTTCTTCTCGTCTCTCGACTACGACCGCAGCGCTGACCACCTGAGTGGTTGCGGCGACGTAAATCAAGAGGGCTTCTCCCGCAGCGGGGGGCACCAAGATGGGCGCATTAGTAAGGAGTGCCTTTAAGTTTTCGAGGGCTTCTTCTGCCTCGGGAGTCCAAGTGAAGCGCTCGGCCTTCCTTAAGAGGCGGTACAAGGGCAATCCTTTCTCGCCAAGGCGCGAGATGAAGCGGCTCAGAGCCGCAAGGCATCCCATGACCCTTTGTACTCCTTTTAAATCTTTGATGGGTCCCATGTTGGTGATGGCCGCGATTTTCTCCGGGTTGGCCTCGATGCCTCGTTCGGAGACGATGAACCCTAGGAGCATGCCTTGGGGGACTCCGAAGACACACTTCTCGGGATTGAGTTTTACGCTCTTCCCTTTTAGGCACCTGAATGTCACCTCGAGGTCATAGAGGAGGTCGGAGGCTTTCCTTGTTTTGACAACGATGTCATCGACTTAAGCCTCGACCGTTCTGCCGATATGCTCTCCGAACACATGGTTCATGCACCTTTGGTATGTTGCGCCTGCATTCCTCAAACCAAATGGCATAGTAGTATAACAATACATGCCAAAAGGTGTGATAAAAGAAGTCGCGAGCTGGTTGGATTCTTTCATCTTAATTTGGTGATAGCCTGAATAGGCATCGAGGAAAGACAGGGTTTCGCACCCAGCGGTGGACTCCACAATTTGATCGATGCGAGGAAGAGGGTAGGGAACCTTGGGACATGCTTTGTTTAACCCAGTGTAGTCTACACACATCCTCCACCTCCCACCTTTTTTCTTTACAAGTACAGGGTTAGCTAACCATTCTGGATGGAATACCTCTTTGATGAACCCTGCAGCCATTAGCTTGTGGACCTCCTCGCCTATGGCTCGGCGCTTTTCTTCATCAAAACGGCGCAGGTGCTGTTTCACGGGTCGGGCTCTGGCTCTGATGTCCAATGAGTGCTCGGCGACATCCCTCGGTATGCCTGGCATGTCCGAGGGACTCCACGCAAAAACTTCGGCGTTTGCGCGGAGGAAGTCGACGAGCACTACTTCCTATTTGGGGTCGAGCTTAGAGCCGATCCTGACTTTTTGTTGGCGTCGTTGCTGGGGTCGAGAGAGACGGACCTAATCACCTCGGCTGGTTCGAAGTTGTCGGCATGCCGCTTCGCGTCGGGCACCTCTTTGGAGAGGCGATCCAGGTCGGCGATGAGGGCTTCGGATTCGGCGATGGCTTCGGCGTACTCCACGCATTCCATGTCGCACTCATAAGTGTGGCGGTATGTGGATCCGACGGTGATGACTCCCTTGGGGCCAGGCATCTTGAGCTTGAGATAAGTGTAGTTGGGGATGGCCATGAACTTGGCATAGCACGGTCTTCCCAGCACTGTGTGATAGGTCCCTCGGAACCCGACTACCTCGAAAGTGAGGGTTTCCTTTCAGAAGTTGGAGGGAGTTTCAAAGCAGACGGGCAAGTCCAGTTGCCCAAGGGGCAGGACACGCTTGCCGGGGACAATCCCGTGAAAGGGTGCCGCACCGGCCCGGATCATGGACCGATCAACCCCTATGAGCTCTAGGGTCTCGGCGTAGATGATGTTGAGGCTGCTGCCTCCATCCATGAGGACCTTGGAGAGCCTTGCGTTGCCGATGACAGGGTCGACGACAAGCGGGTACCTTCCTGGGCTTGGTACGTAGTCGGGGTGGTCGCCTTGGTCGAAGGTAATGGGCTTGTCAGACCAGTCTAGGTAGACTGGCGTTGCTACCTTCACCGAGCAGACCTCCCGGCGCTCCTGCTTGTGGTGTCGGCCCGAGGCATTCGCCACTTGCCCACCGTATATCATGAAGCAGTTGTGGACCTCTGGGAATTCTTCTTCCCCATCGCCTCCTTTCTTGTTGTTGCCTTGGTCCTTGCCACCCTCCACCGAGGGTCCAACCTTATTAAAGTAACGCCGGAACATGTCGCACTCTTCCAGGGTGTGCTTGACAGGACCCCTGTGGTAGGGGCATGACTCCTTGAGCATCTAGTCGAACACGTTGGCCCCTCCAGGGGGCTTCCGAGGATTCCTGTGCTCGGCAGCAGCGACGAGATCCGCGTCAACGGCGTTGCGTCTTGCTTGCGCCCTCTTCCTGGTCTTCTTCTTCGTGCCACGCTGGACGGGCGCCTCGGGGTCATCTTCCTTCTGCCTTCCCTGAGGCTGCTTGTCTTTCCAGAATATGGCCTCGACCGCCTCCTGACCAGAGGCAAACTTGGTGGCTATGTCCATCAATTCGCTTGCCTTGGTGGGTGTCTTGTGCCCCAGTTTGCTTACCAGGTCCCGGCAAGTGGTGCCGGCAAGGAATGCCCCGATGACGTCCGAGTCGGTGATGTTAGGCAACTCGGTGCACTACTTTGAAAACCACCAGATGTACTCTCGCAGGGATTCCCCTGGCTGCTGGCGGTAGCTCTAGAGATCCCATGAGTTCCTAGGGCGCACGAACGTACCTTGGAAATTTCCACCGAAGGCCTTGACTAGGTCGTCCCAGTCGAAGATCTGTGCAGGGGGCAGATGCTCCAGCCAGGCCCGGGCAGCGTCGGAGAGAAAAAAGGGGGAGGTTGCGGATGATGAGGTTGTCGTCGTCCGTCCCTCCCAACTAGCACGCCAGCCAATAGTCCGCGAGCCACAACTCTGGCCTCGTCACCCCTGAGTACTTGGTAATGGTAGTCGGGGCCCGGAACCGGGCTGGGAACGGCGCTCGTCGTATGGCCCGGCTGAAGACCCGCGGACCTGGGGGTTCGGGCGAGGGGCTCCGATCCTCCTCACTGCCGTAGCGTCCCCCACGTCTGGGGTGGTAGCCTCGCGCACCTTTTCCTCGAGGCAGGCTCGACAGTCGCGGCGGTGTTGCTCGTCGCCGAGATGATCTCGGGCTGCAGGTGTCTCGTCTCCTGTGAGCTCGGTGTGGACCGAGGCCCCGCGCATGTGTCGGGAGGACGCTACGTGATGCTCCGAGGGGCATCTTCGCCTTCGGGAGGCAAAGCTCTCGGCCCGTCGGGCTGCGGCATTTTCCAGGAGGTCCTTGAGTTCGCCCTAGATACGTCGCCCCTCGGTGGTAGATGGCTCCGGCATCATTCGAAGTAACATCGCTGCTGCAGCTAGGTTCTAGCCGGCCCCGTTGAAGGCCGGGGGCAGCATTGCCCTAGCATCGTCAATAATGCGGCGCTGGACGTCCCGGGCCCGATGGCGCGCTCCTCCGGCGAGCGCTCGGCCTGCCCACTCTTGCTCGAGGTTTTGTCGGAGCTGCACAAGTCGGCCTGTTTCTTCATCGAGCTTGGTCTGCATCTCGTGGAGTTGCTCGAGCTGTGAGCCCTGACCCCCTGTAGGGACCTGGGCCACAGCTAGCTCCCGCGGGATCTCAATGCGAGACGCAGGTGCAAGGGCGCCATCATTTCCTGGCATGCCAAGGTGGCTGTCTCCGTTGTGATCTTCCTGATCGATGTGGAAGCACTCGCGAGTTGGGTCGTAACCCTCATCGTCAAGGCTGTGGCCATCGTCAGAGCAGCCGAAGAGGCACCGGTCACATGCGGATATGAAGTCTCGCATGGCACCGGGATCATGGAGTCCGAAGAAATCCCAACTGACGTCGGGGTTGTCCTCTTCCTCGGAACCCGCGGGTCCGGAGGTTGAGACGGCCATTAGTTGGTCCCAAGTTGACCACATATGGTACCCCGGAAGGTTAGGATATGCCCTTACGAAAGCGCTTACCGAAGCGGGGTCACTCGGTGGGTTGAAGCTGAACCTAAAGGGAATAGGATGGAAAACTGAAGGTACCTCTTGGTTGGTGGATGGCGGTGAAGTTGCATCGGAGGTGGAATGTGTCGTTATCTCAGGTGCGAGACTAATGCCCGACAAGTCCCTCGCAAGGGTGCCGGCGTCATCGGTCCGCCTGGGGCTGGTGTTTCGCTAGGAAGCGACACCCGTCGTTGTCTCAGGTGCGAGGATAACATCCGACATGTCCCCCGCAGGGGTGTCGGCGTCGTCGACTCGCTCTAGTCCAACAGCCGACGAGGCGCTGCCCCCTGCCTGGCCACGGTTGCCCCGTCTCCTCCTCCTCCTCCGGCGAGGAGGGTGGCGGGGTTGACCCGAGTGTTCTTCCGCCATGGGGAGATGTCGTCGCCGAGTTCGCCTCCGCCGAGCGAGCCATCGACCGTCGTTGTTGTCGTGCTGCGGGGGGAGGAGTACCATGTCGTAGCTGCCGTCGAGAGACATGAACTTGAGGCTCCCAAAGCGGAGCACCGTCCCAGGCTGAAGAGGCTGCTGAAGATTGTCCATCTGGAACTCAACGGGAAAGTATTGTCAACACGCAGTGTGCCCCTACCTGGCGCGCCTACTGTCGGTGTTTCGGACTCGGGGGACCCTCAACCGGACCGACTAGTGAATTTTGTGTCGTGTGCCCCTGCCTAGATGGGTTGATGCAAGATGGAACACAAGAGGAGAGATGAGGCTTATATTATCTTGCACCAGGGTGCCTGCAGTAGGGGTTAAAAGCTTCGCGAGAGAGGGAATGGGTCCTAGGCCTCCTGAGGAGTCTAGTGTTGCGGAGTGGAGCTCGATGTTTGAGTGAGTCCGTCTCTGTTGTCCTTGCTGCCCGCGCCCCCCCTCCCTTGTGAAGGCCCTGGGCATCCCCTTTTATAGATACAAGGGGATGGTCCAGCTGTACATATGGGGATGTTGCTATGTGCTAACGTGGCCAGCGGAGAAGTGCTTGAGCCCTGTATAAGCGTAGCTAGCGGTGCGGTCCTGGGTCTTGTTGACGTTTCTTTGCCTTCGTAGAGAGCTTGAGGACTATTGATGTCATGGACGCATGCGGGGAACCATCATTACCTGTTGCCGAAGTAATCTAGATATTACTCCGGTCTTGTTCCTTCGTAGCCTGAGGCGGCTAGCTAGAAGTAGGGTAATGATGTGTCCCCTGTAGCGTAGTCGGTCCGAGGCCGAGGTCGGGCGAGGCGGTGACTTCTCCTGAGGCCGAGGCCGAGGTCGGGAGAGGTTGTGACT
Organism: Zea luxurians; assembly: GCA_029449295.1. Taxonomy (NCBI): domain Eukaryota; kingdom Viridiplantae; phylum Streptophyta; class Magnoliopsida; order Poales; family Poaceae; genus Zea; species Zea luxurians. The sequence continues at coordinate 11,493,521 of JAOPSE010000002.1, forward strand.
CCTCCCGAGGCCGAGGCAGAGGTCGGGCGTGGCGGAGACCTTCTCCCGAGGCGAAGGGTGAGGCCGAGGTCAGGGTCAGGCGAGGCGGAGACCTTCTCCCGAGGTCGCGGCTGAGGCCGAGGTCGGGGTCGGGCGAGGCGAAGCTCCCTGTTGCGGCCGAGGCTGAACTCAGGAGAAGTCGTGACTCACTGTTGTTAGTCTTACCCTGGTGGTTGGCACAGTAGTCGGAACGGGGTGAATAGTGTTGTTTTCCTATCAGAACGATCAGTAAAGGGGCGAAGTGACTACGGTCACTTCGACCTTGCCAACTGAGGCGCGCGTGTCAGGATAAGGTGTCAGGCGATCCTTGCATTAAATGCGCATGCGATACGGTCGGCGGTAAGGCGATTTGGCTGGGGTTGCTATACGACAAAGTCTACCCGAGCTTAGCCTCGGACGAGCCGGGGGTGCGCCCGCTGCCTGAGGGGGCCCTCGGGCGAGGCGTAAATCCGTCCGGGACCACTGTTCTTGCCCGAGGCCGGGCTCGGGCGAGACGAGATCGCGTCCCTTGGTAGATGAGGCTTTAACTTTGCGCTACGCTTATCAGCCTTCACGCTCTGTTTTGAAGATGTTTTTCAGCCATGCTTAGGAGTATTGGTGGTACCCCTAATTACGGTACCCGACAGAAGGTACTCAAGACATAAACACCTTCGGCAAAATGCCACAAGAGGTCCAAACCACTTCTATCGAAGGTTCTCAAGACGAAGACCTCGAGAAGAAGCAATAATACAAAACACCGAAGCTCAGTAGTTTTGGCTCTGATCAAGCAAAGAAGAAAAAGACTAGATAGACATTATTAGTTTAAGCTGCTTATAAACAAATGTTAAAGGGCAGGGATGTAATTTTACTTGGGCTGCGTCCCGTACCTATAAATAGATGAACAGTAACACCGTATTGTTCACGCTGGGTTGTAATCACTCTTGCATCCACACCTTCGAGCAAGCCAAAGGTACCAATGTAATATTAATCCTGTTAATATTCATACGTAGTTTATGGAATATAAATATGAATGAATTAATAAGATATAGTTACTGTCTTCATCCTTATGTGTAATACCCAATTTGTAAGAGAATAGTAAAGGAGAAATTATTTCCTTTATCTATATGTGTGTGTTGTCTCCATTCATCATCCCATGTGAACACCTCATTTAAACAAATAAATAAATAACAAAAGACACCCAAAAATAATACATGCATTATACTAGGATTTTATTTTGTGTGCATTTTGTGACAACATAAAATAATGTGAAAAGAAATATATTAATTCCCAAATGGGAATTTAAGATCTAAAGGGAATTCAAGAATTTGAGAAAAGAGAAGAAAGAATACTAAACAAAGATAAAGAAAATAAATATAAAGAAAATAGTTAGACCTTCTTATTTGGGTTCAACTTGTACATTTAAAATGAATATAAATTCACAGTTAAAATTAAATTCAAATTTGAATTCTAGAAATTAAAAGTAAAAGAAAAGGAAGAAGAAATATAAAAGAAAAAGGGGAAAACAATACCTGGGTCGGCTGCTACTATTCTGGCCCATTTTCCCTTTACCACCCGCGTGGCCCATTAAGCGCCTCAACACTGCGCCGACACGCGGGCCCCAGTTGGCAGAGCCCACACGTCTGCCACTTCTCCACGCGCGCGCCACTCGCTCTGACCACACGGGCCTGCTGCTCAGCCCCATCCGAGCCCGCATGATCTTCTTCCCCAACGGACTTACCGCGGCGCCCAGAGGGCGGACCATAATCCTCGCCAACGACCCGGGAATGTCGCCTCGGACGCACCTCCCAGCTGCAAAAACTCCTCCCACTCGGTCGACTACACCTTTCTCCTTGTCGTAGCTAAAACACTCCCCTCTCGTAACCGAGCTGACACAGTCGTGATTATTGGTCGGGTAATCGTGCGGCGACGTAACCATCAATTCGCAAGGATTGCCGTCGACTGGGGCCTTGCACCGTGTGGTGAGGTTCGTCGTTAACCTCTGGGGGCGATTCAAGACGTGGACACTCGAGGCGCGACCGCGGGCCACTGGAATTTCCCTCGCCGGGGACGCGGGCAGCCGCTACTCCGCCGCGGTGCGTAATCAGGGCCAATGCCATCCTGACTCAAGGTATGGAGACCACGAGTGAACCCACCTTCCTTCTGTCGGTGTTTTGGGTCCGACCGCGCACCCAGGGTTGCCCCTTGAGGTGCTTTTGGAGTAGGACGGTGTTACCGACTGTAGCTCAATAGTTCGTGCTAGATGCACGAGAGACAGTAGACGATTTTGCACAGGTTCGGGCCGCTTTGAGACACGTAACACCCTATGTCCTGGTGTGGATCTTTTATGGGGTGGGTTATAGAGGAATTCTCTAGCACGAGGGATGCTAGAGAGCTAGGTGGATGACCGATGAATGAGATGAAGATAATTTTGATGGGATGCCCCTAGGCCTTATATACTCGACCATGGGGTGATACATGCGGATATGATAACAACGTGAGCCTAAGTAATAGTGAATCGACTGAGCCTATCATCCTATAATTCTGCCGACTCATCGCCATTCAGTTCCGACGCCTGAGGACGCAGCGCGGGAAAGTCGGGCTACTGCTATGGATGTTACTCAAATCTGTTGGGCCATCTGGGCTCGAGTTGATCTGATCTCGTGTTGATCCAATCTGCCGAAAGTTCTTCCCCTGGCCCACGAAGGGATGGCCTTGCGAAATAATGGGCCTGGGGCCCTTCGCAAGGCCTTCTTGCCTTCTAATGGACCTGGGGGATATCTGTCCACCACAAGCCCCCAATATTTGTGTTGATTTTGAAATAATCGACCCAAAGATTCTAGGTCCAGCTTGCGATTTTGAAACATGTCTGCTAAGTCGTTACCTCTAACTCTGAGTGACTTGGTAAAAACGATCTTCTGTCATCTTCTTTTGGCATCATTCCACAGTTTTTTGCTTTAATGTTCAGGAATCGGTGCTCTGCTCATGCTTTGGGGATCAACATTTTGTTCTCAGGGGTTAAGGATTCATTGGGTGCACCACCCAATGGGTGTAGCCCCCGAGCTTTGAGTGGATTACTGAAAATAATCCACTCAAAGGCCTTTATCCCATGCTTTTTTAGAAATCATTGTCTCTGACTTGTACTCATGCCTTAGAAATCAGCATTTTGCCCTCAGCCTATGCTTTAGAGATCAGTATTTTGTTCTCGGGGTTTCAGGATTTATTGGGTGCACCAAAGGTGCACCCAATGGGTGTAGCCCCCGAGATTCGAATGGATTACTAAAAATAATCCGCTCGAAGGTCTTCATCTCGGGCTTTTTCAGAAATCATTTTCATCTTCATCACATGCTTTAGAAATAAGCATTTTAACGTTAGTTCATGCTTTAGAGATCAGCATTTCGTCTTTTGGAGTTAACGATTCATTGGTTGCACCGGAGGTGCATCCAATGGGCGTAGCCCCTGAGCTTTGAGTGGATTACTGGAAATAATCCCCTCATAGGTCTTCATCCCATGCTTTTGAAGTCAGCATTTTATCCTCGCCGAATGCCTTAGAATTCAGCATGATATCATCAACTTTATGCTTTAGAAATCAGCATACGGTTTTGCCTTTGAGATCAACAACAGGGTCTACCCATGTCCTGTTAAAATTTATTTGATCTGCGACAGATTGGACATCTGGTAGATGGCCCTTAGCTGGTCTTTCTTTTGCTTCATGCTTCAATGCTCCTGTTAATTAGACTTGTACTTCATCAGCTATTTGTGGCTTTCCTCCGATCTCCATCGATATCTTTTTTGTCTTGATACATTCACTGTGTATACTATATGGATGTGACTGTTTGGGAAAATCTATTGAAAATTCCTGGACGTCCCCCCCAATGGGTGTAGAGAAGGGACGACTTGGTGCGTTGAGCGTTTAGCAAATTGTCCCTGAGTAGTAACTTGACGTGACTGCGGGTGTAATCATATCGTCCATGTAGTTGACTTGAGTCGCAATGGGTGTTGTGTTGCGTGAAACGGCGTCAGCCACCTGACTTGTTTACAGGCGATTTGAATTGCTTATTGAATACTTGCGACTGTTCAGTGGCCGTGGTAGGAGATGAGCGGTTGCCTTCTTCCTCTATAAATAGAACGCTTGCTTCTCTGGCGTCTTCACACATCTCTCTGCTGCTTGTTGCTTGCTCTCCTCTTTTCTCTTCTACTCCACCATGGGCAAGAGCAAAAAGGGTGGGAGCTCATCGCACCATTCCGGCGACAAGCGGAAGCGTGAGCCGACCCCTCCCTCGGAGGACTTCGGCGATTCCGAGTACTCAGAGGAGGAGTTTTCCTCCGAGTACGAGGGATCGCTAGTCTACACCTCGCCCCCGGCATCGTCCGAAGACCCGAACGATTCCTAGGGGATTGTATCTGAGGTGTGGACATATATCCGGGCCGTCGAGCGCTCTGGGCTCGAGGGCTCGGATGAGTCGGAGGTCTCCTCGAACGAGGAGGACTCCTCTGACTCGTCCGAGGAGGGCAGCGGCGGTGACGGCGATGGCGAGGGCGATGGCGACGATGGAGGCGAAGGCAAGGGTGACGGCAGCAAGGGCGACGACAAGGGTGGCGGCGGCAGCAGCAGGGCCAGTGGCAAAGCGCCACTGGCTTAAAATATTAGTATAGATAAGTAGTATTAGTATTAGTAGAATAATGTAGTAGTAGTTAGTAGTATAGTGTAGTGTAAGTAGTGTAGTAGTGTATTGTAGTAATGTAATGTGTCAAAAAATGGGAGGAAGGCCGGCTCATAATGAGTCGGTCTTTGAACTTGTGAAAGAAGTTCTCCCTTTATATAATGAAGAATGTTGGCTCTTATGCATATCTTTTGCCTTTCTGATGCCCCTTTATAGTCGATCAACAACTTGTACTTATGCCCGACGTAGCCGTTGTTCTTAGAAGTAACTCTTGAGTAACGACTTGTTACTGTTGGGTCATATTTAATTCTGCCTGCGTTTTATGTGGAGAAAAAACGGCCGAGTTGCTGTTGGTGCCTTCAAAGGCAATATCCGAGTCATGCTAAATCACATCGGTGTTTTAGAAGTAACAACCGGGTGGTTTCTGGTGACGTCGGCGTTTTAGAGGTAACAGCCGAGTGATGCTGGACCACGTTGATGTTTTAGAAGTAACGGCCGAGTGGTTTCTGGTGACGTCAGCGTTTTAGAGGCAACAGCCGAGTCATGAAGTCCTGCTTTTTCCCCGAGTGATGACTTAGCACTTTTAGAAACGGTATCTGACCCAAGAAAACCCTATTTGCATCACGTCGTCACACGCTTCCGTGTACTGAGCCTTAGCCTTGCTTTTTGCCTCCAAACGTCCTTTGTTTCCTTTGATTTCGCTACTGCCCAATTCGCCGGCGAGATTGTGATGGCGCCCAAGCGGAAGAGCCAGAATTCCGCTGCTGCGGTCATTCCTCCCATCGATCCCAACAGCCAATTGTCTTTCGCAGGTAATCATATGTCTGTTGTCTCCGAGTCGGATCTTCTCCACCTTGTCCCTGTCGGAGTTCTTCCTCCGAAGGATCCGAAGGAGCTTTGTTCTTGGCGGATTTGTCGTGGGGTTAATGTCCCGACAGAGGACACCCACGAGTCTGTTGTTTACGTTCCTTTTCTTATTTGTGGTCTTGCCCTTCCCATTTCTCCCTTCTTTCGCGGTCTCCTTGACTTTTACCATCTGAATCTGACTCACCTGAATCCCAACTCTATTCTGCAAATTTCTATCTTTGTTCACTTGTGTGAGGCCTACCTTGGAATTCTTCCTCACTTCGGTTTGTGGAAATACTTGTATCACTGTTGCCCTGGGATGGCTGGGGGGTAGCATTAGCTTGTGGGCGGTGCGAGCTTGGAGATGCGCCGTGGGAGGAAAACGGAATACCTCGATATCCCACTTAAGGACAGTATTAAAAGTTGGCGCTTAGAGTGGTTCATTGTGGAAAATCATGGTAACTCCCTCCCCCTCGGTCAGGGAGACAACTGGATATGCGCACTCTGAGTTGGATTGAGTCTCCCACAGCCCTAGAAGTAACAGAGGCCAAGGTTCTGCTTGCTGAAATTTGTTTACTGAAGGAGAGAGGTCTGACCGCTGAAGCTGTGGTGGCAGACTTTGTGTTTAAGAATATTTAGCCTCTGAAGGACAGAGCATACCCGGCTTACTTATACAGTGGTATCGCCGACTCAACCTGGGTTACCAACAAGAGAATTCTCGCTATGGATTTGGTGAGCCGACTGGAAATGATTCTTAGGGGCAAAGTATCAAATATTGGTGCTCCTGTTGCATGTTCTACCTGGAATCTGCCCTCTTTCAAGTCCTTTTTCGATTTTGTGTCAAATCCTCCTGATAGTGACAGTGGTTTGGGTCTTAGAGTGCAACCCTCTCTCGAAGAAGTTGAGGTTCTGGTTGCTTCGCTTGGAGATCTTCCCAATGATGAGAGGCAAGTTCACTTTGAGATGCCTATGAGTCCGGGTGATGCAGAAATAAGTGCTATGTTGGACATGTTGGCTGGGGATTCTTCTGACTCGGTCCCTACTGAAACATTGACTGTTGCAACTATCCCAGAGCCTGAGAAAACTGTGGATACTTGAAGGCCTGAGGGTACTCGCCCGAAACGTCTTCGCCAAGTCAGTCATCCAACTGCTCCTGCCGAGGGGAAGAAAAAGAAAAAGAGACGGCTTCGACGAGTGTCGTACTTGGATCATGATGCTGGCCCTTCTGCTCCTGCTGCTGAAGAAGTACCAGTGGAACTCTTTACTGGAGCTGATCCTAATGGGTGTGACCCTACTGATGCTGATCCCAATGGGTGTGACCCTACTAATGCTGATCCCAATGGGTGTGACCCTACTGATGCTGATTCCAATGGGTGTGATCCTTCTAGAACTGATCCCAATGGATGTGACCCTGTGCCGTTTGTTGCCCGTATTGTTGACGAGGACGAAGAGGAAGAAGAGGAAGTCCCGCTAATTCGGAAGAACAGTCGGCTCTACAGAGTCAGTGGGGGAGTAGCGATATCCCTTCTCCGGCTCTGTCTGCTCTTGTTGGTTTGCAATAATTATCCATAGCTAATTTTGATCAAGCTCTTGAGGATGTTGTCCCTGAAGATCTGTTATCCGAGCCCATTGATGGTGATATGATGGATGTCTGCTCTAACATTCCAGATGTGGGATTAGAGGTATCCCGGGCAGCGTCTCGTGCATCGTCGACCTTGGAGGGCGGTCTTCGGAGCCAAGAGGTTGGTTAAGGTTGTTCAATTCCCATGGAGGTGACTAAGAGTCTTTCAGCCTCAAAGGTGGCTGTTGTAGAGAACCTAGTTCTCAAGGATGGTGCCATCGGTTGCCCAGCCCCCGAGGGTGTTGCCGGTAATGATCCGGCTCGGGTGGGTAGCGCAAGCTGCGACCCAGCCCCCAAGGGTGTTGCCGGTGGTGATCCGGCTCCGATGGGCTGTACAGGCTGCAACCCAGCCCCCGAGGGTGTCCGAGCGGGCTCCTCTTTTCATACCTCCATGGATGTCCACGTCGGATCCTCTCCACCACATTCTGGAGGTGTACAAGCAGTACATGCTTCAAGTGAAGGAGTCGCCTTAGAGGTTGGCGCACTAGATGCTGAAGCTCTGATGCCTGTTAGTGGCGTCGAATTGATCCCTGGTGATGTTCCTTTATCGAGCCATCATCTAGCTTCTCGTGACTTGGGATTTTCGTCGTTCTTCTCTAATCTTCAGGTAACTTGGCTTTTCCTGTTCTGGCGATACTCCTGGTAAATTACTGTCTTTGTACTCATTTGTTTGTAATATCAGGCTTTGGTTGACGGGATGGTTGGTCAATTGAGATCACAAGGTGCCTCTGTCCCAGAAGGAGCTCTGTCCCTGATGCAGTGGAACCCGTTGCTACTTCAGAAACAGATATCTAATTTGAAAATGGCAAATGCTGGTTAGTGTTTTTGCTTTCTTCCTTGACTTCTTGATTAGTCTGTTTTTAACTGTGCGCCCTTCTTCAACTGTTTTTTGTTAGATATGACTCGGCGATACTCTGAACTCGAGGAGAAGTATTCTCAAGGTCAGATCGACCTAGCTCAGGTTTTTGCTTCCTTAGATGATGCCAATTCATTGAATTCCTCTCTCAGTGCTCAGCTTGACTCTGAAAGGGCGGCTAACGAGGTAAGCTTGTTTTTTTCTGCTTACTGGATGTTTGAAAGCTGATTCTTGTCTGTAGGAAGAAAAACGTGTACTTGCGGCTTCTCGCGATAATCTTGATAGGTTGTATCGTGATGCCAACAATTCTCTGACTATCATGGAGAGGAGCCATCGTTTTACCATGGCAGATTTGGACCACCACCGTCATGAGCTGTAAGCTTCTCAGGACGAGGTCCTGTGTCTTAGGTAATTGGTGTCAAGTAAAGATTCTATCATCAAGGATCTACGTGCCTCCAAGAAGTCAGTCGCCTAGGAGCTAGAGGCCGCTCGACTAGCCACCAAAGCTGCAGAAGATAACTCTATCATTCTGAAGGCCCAGTGCGATAAGGCTATGGACAAATCCATTCGTGCGGGGCAGATCTTGATGAGGAGGCCGGGCATGGTTGTTCATGATGATATATTTACCGATGTAAAGGCTGCTCCTAACTCCTCAAGTCGCCCTTCTTCATCGGTTGCTCCTGAGAAAGATATTACCAAGTAGAGATACTGAATACATTCATGATGTATATGTGATCAATGTGCCTGAATACTTTGCTAGAACGTGTTCTTGGTACTGAATGCTATTTTTGAATTCAACAGTTGTTACGGTTGCAGAGGCAAATGCAGTGTGTTGGTTTCGAAACTTCTTCCTATTTTGTGAGGCAAACAGACCGCCCTAAGATGAGTAATCATAAGCATGTTTATACTAGATCGAGTAGTCGTGAGCATATCGCACCGCCTTAAGTCATTGCCAACTCAAGCCAATCGCTTTGTTAGTAGGGTATAGTGATCACCCTAAGCAAGCGTGAGCATGTTGCACCGTCTTAAGTCACTGCCGACTTAAGCCGATTGCTCTGTTAGTAGGGTATAGTGGTCACCCTAAGTTAAGCAAGCGTGAGCATGTTGCACCGTCTTAAGTCGCCGCCGACTTAAGCCGATTGCTCCGTTAGTAGGATATAGTTGTCACCCTAAGTTAAGACAGCGTGAGCATGTTGCACAGTCTTAAGTCACCGCCGACTTAAGCCGATTGCTCCGTTAGCAGGGTATAGTGGTCACCCTAAGTTTAAGCAAGCGTGAGCATGTTGCACCGTCTTAAGTCACCGCCGACTTAAGCTGATTGCTCCGTTAGCAGGGTATAGTGGTCACCCTAAGTTAAGCAGCGTGAGCATGTTGCACCATCTTAAGTCACCACTGACTTAAGCCGATTGCTCCGTTAGCAGGGTATAGTGGTCACCCTAAGTTAAGCAAGCGTGAGAATGTTGCACCATCTTAAGTCACCGCCGACTTAAGCCGATTGCTCCGTTAGCAGGGTATAGTGTTCACCCTGAGCCGAGTAAGTATGTAGATTGATAATAAATAATTTGAGTGCCTTTGAGAATGAAGTCTTTTTATTGATGATGTACTTTTTCCCATTACAGAATACAATGCTGCCCCGATAGCTTTTGAAATCTAGCTAGGGGTAAAACTTCCTGAGATGCTCTATATTCCATGAATTCTCTATTTTTGTGCCATCCATTTGAGTAAGTCGATATGATCCTGGCCGAGTGACTTCTGCTACCATGAATGGCCCTTCCCATAGTGGCGACAATTTATGACATCCTTCCCCTATTAGAATTCGGCGAAGGACCAAGTCTCCCACTGCGAAGGATCGATGTCGTATGGCCTTATCATGATAGCACCTCAGAGTTTGCTGGTACCTAGCTGACTGAATTACTGTATTCAATCGTTCTTCTTCCAATATGTTGATATCCTCCAGTCTAGTAGCTTCTGCTTCAGCTATGTTTTCGAAGATCAGCCTTGGTGCCCCAAACCTGAGATCGGCAGGTAGCACTGCCTCCGAACCGTAGACTATGAAGAAGGGAGTGTTTCCATGCAAAGCTCGGCTAGGTTGAGTTCTTAGGCTCCAAACCACATACGGCAATTCTCTGATCCACTTTCCTGCAAACTTTTCATTCTTGTTGAAGACTTTTTTCTTGAGTGCTTCCAATATCATTCCATTGGCCCTTTCCACCTGACTGTTGGCTCTCGGGTGTGCTACTGACGCATATTTGATCTGGATGCTTCTTTGTTCGCAGAAATCAAAGAACTCGAAGCTAGTGAAATTGGATCCTAGGTCAATTATGATGCTATTCGGTATTTTGAACCTGAATATTATATCTTGTACGAACTCCACTACCTTAGCTAAAGTCAGAGAAGCGATGGGCTTGTACTCTATCCATTTAGTGAATTTGTCGATGGCAACCAGCACGTGAGTGTATCCTCCCTGAGCTTTCTTGAAGGGTCTAATCATGTCCAGTCCCTAGCACGCAAATGGCCATGTTACGGGTATGGTCTGCAGTTGCTATGCTGGTAAATGTTGCTGCTTTGATAAGTACTGGCAAGCTTCATACCTTTGCACTAACTCAGCTGCATCACTCTTTGCTGTTGCCAGTAGAAACTAGACCTGAAGACCTTCCCAACTAGAGTCTTGGATGCTGCATGTATCCCGCATTGCCCGGCGTGGATCTCATCTAGTAGTTGCTTCCCAGTGGCCGAAAGAATGCACTTCTATGAGAGTGTAGTGAGCTGACTGCCTTGCGATGCATTCTGCTGCAGTTTTGTCATCTGGCTCTTCTTCATTCTTTATATATCTGATGATTGGCTCCCTCTAGTCATCAGAACCTGACTCTGGCTGGCTCAGAACATTGCACTCTTCTGCCCGTTCTAAGGAAATACTCAGGCGTGATACTTTTTGGACGAAAACCCCAGGTGGGACCTGGGTCTGACTGGATCCTAGTTTTGACAACGCGTCTGCTGCCGTGTTGCGATCTCTCTCCACATGATGAAATTCCAGCCCTTCGAAATTGTCTTCCAGCTTTCGGACGGTTGTGCAGTACTTGCCCATAGAGTCATTCGAGCAATCCCATTCTTTATTTATCTGACTTATGACCACCAGTGAATCTCCGTATACCATCAGTGTCTTAATGCCTAGTGATACGGCAATGTTCAGTCCGTGAATCAAAGCTTCATATTCTGCTGCATTGTTGGATGCTGAGAATAACAACTGAAGAGCATATTTGAGTTGTTCACCTCCAGGTGCAATGAACCCTACGCCTGCCCCCTGCAGCTTCAATGAGCCATCGAAATACATCTACCATACTTTTATAGTCTCTGGGTTATCTAGCACTTGTTGCTCGGTCCACTCTGATACGAAGTCAACTAATGCTTGAGTCTTTATTGCAGTGCGAGGTCGAAACTCGATGTCGTGAGCTCCCAGCTAGCAAGCGCACTTGGCTATTCTTCCGATGGCTTCTTTGTTGTGGAGAATATCCCCTATTGGAAATCCAGTGACTACTATGACTTTGTGGTCGTCAAAGTAGTGATGGAGCTTGCGTGCAGTTAGAAGTACTGCATACAATAGTTTTTGAACTTGAGGATATTTCTTCTTTGAGGGCCCTAGAACTTCACTGATGAAATAGACAGGATGCTGTACTGGATATGCATGTCCCTCCTCTGCTTGCTCGACTACCAACGCGGTGCTCACCACGTGGGTCGTGCAAGAGATGTACAACAACAGATCTTCTAGCGGTTGACTTGGCGTAGCTCGGCGTGGCGGCTTTAATACTGGCGGTGTTGTCAGGAATTTCTTCAGTGCATCAAGGGCTTCCTGAGCTTCTGAAGTCCACTGGAACTTGTCCACCTTCTTGAGCAACTTGTAGAACGGTAGGCCTTTTTCTCCTAACCTTGATATGAACCGGCTTAGAGCTGCCATGCATCCAGTAAGTCTTTGCACTTTCTTCTGTGACCGTGGTGCTTTCATCCTCATGATAGCCTCAATCTTTTCTAGGTTAGCTTCAATTCCTCGGTGGCTGACAATGAATCCGAGCAATTTTCCTGCTGGTACTCCAAAGACACATTTTTCTGGATTAAGCTTCCACCGATATCGTCGCAGGCTATTGAAGACCAACTGCAAATCTTCAATGAAGTTTTCTGAGTTTTCTATCTTGATCACCACGTCATCCACATAAGCTTCTACACGCTTGCCCCAGTGATTGGCTAAGCATGTCTGAATGGCTCTTTGGTAAGTCGCTCCAGCGTTTTTGAGGCCAAACGACATGGAGGTATAGTAGAAAGCTCCAAACGGGGTGATGAATGCAGTTTTTTCCTCATCTTCTTTTGCCAGGCTGATCTGATGATACCCGGAGTAGCAATCCAAGAAGGACAACATAGAACACCCGGTGGTCGAGTCTACCACCTGGTCTATCCTTGGAAGTCCGAAGGAATCCTTCGGACAGTGCTTGTTGAGATCTGTATAGTCGACGCACATGCGCCAATCCACTTTATTCTTTTTAGTACAAGAACAGGATTTGCTAACCACTCAGGATGCAGTACTTCTCTAATGAATCCTGCTGCGACTAGACGAGCTAGCTCAGCATGGATGGATTCTCTCTTGTCGGGCGTGAAACGATGTAACTTTTGTCGGATCGGCCTCGCCTGGGGATAGACCTTCAATTTGTGCTCGGCCAACTCTCTTGGGACTCCCAGCATATCCGCAGGTTGCCATGCGAATACGTCTCGGTTATCTTGTAGGAACTGGACGAGCGCGCTTTCCTATTTATCATCCAGGCTGGAGCTAATGATGGTAGTCTTGCGTTCATCAGCGAACCCGAGGTTGATTCTCTTGGTTTCCTTAGTCGGCCACATAGAGGTCACGGCTTGAGCTTCATTTGTAGGTACTGTGAGGTCCTCCTCAGGCTTTGAGTTCGCCTGTGCAGAAGAAGTCGTTGATAGTTTGGTGGTGAGAGCCGCCTGAATGGCCACTCGGAAGCACTCTGCGGTGCCTTGGAAGTCAGCGCGCACAGTGATGATTCCTTGTGGTCTAGGCATCTTCAATATCATGTACGTATAATGCGGAATGGCCATGAACTTCGCCAGTCCAGGCCTGCCGATGATGGCGTTGTATCCACAGTCGAAGCTTGCTACCTCAAACCTCAGGAACTCGGTTCTGTAGTTTTCCGGAGTTCCGAAGGTGACCGGCATGTAGATGTGTCCGAGTGGATATTCTCCTTCAGTCGGCACGATGCCGAAAAAAGGAGTGTCTGACTCGTGGAGTTCTTTGAGTGCGACCCCCAAGCCTTGAAGCGTCCGGGGGAAGGTAACGTTGATGTTTCTTCCCCCGTCCACTAACACCTTCTTTACCCTGCTCTCTCGGATCACCGGATCGACGAGGAGCGGGTATTTACCCGGGTGATCGAAGTTGAGCCACTGATCTGCCCGAGTGAAGGTGATAGGGTGTTCGGACCATCGATACAGGGCGGGAGGACTTGTGGCCGCCACCAGTATTTGACGGTCGTTGAGCTTCTGTTGCCTCTTGCTTTCTTGCGACCCATGTCCACCGAAGATGACGTTGACTTCTCCGTCGACGCGCGGGAATGCTCCGCCTCCTCCCCCCTTCCTGTTGTTGAGGCAGTCGAGGTTCTCCGGGTCCTCCTTGAGGTGGGGGAGGTGGTAGAGGTTGGAAGGGTCGGCCATTCCCAACGGAGTGCTTAAATCCCTATAGTTCCGGAGGGTGTGGCGCATGTCCTTGTGGTATGGGCACTGGGCGTCGAGGATGTCGTCCAATGTACGTTCGCCTCCCTGAGGTGCTCCTCGGGCGCGAGAGGCGGGTGGTCCGGCGGCGTGAACTTCTTCACGTGGCCTCTTCTCCTAACGCTTGTCGAGTTGTTGGTTCATGTCGCGTCGTGCTGCCGTCGGTGCAGGCTTCGCTCCTCCGATGAGGTCCTGAGCTCGTTCGTCGGCGATGATGTAGAGGTCTGCTTCCCGGAATAGCTGCTCAGAGGTAGTCGATGCCTTTTGCAGTATGGCTCAGACGAAGGCCGAGTCATTAGATCCCCGGTAGAAGTCTTTGATTACCGCTGCTTCTGCAACCTCAGAGATCCGTTTTCTCATGGTCTGGAATCTTTTGAGGTATGGCCGGAGAGTCTCAACCCCTCGGTGCTTGATGGATTTGAGGTCCCATGGCTACGCCGGTTTGTTGGAGAGAGATTGGAAGTGGGCGATGAAATGTCGACTGAAGTCGCTCCAGTCGTCGATGCAGTGTCGGGGTAGGTGTCATAGCCATTGCAGCACATCCTGCCCGAGGACAATGGGCAAGTACGCAGTCATCACATCTTCAGTTGCCCCAGCGACTCGGGCAGCGGTGGTGTATACAGCCAACCAACCTCCCGGGTCCTGCTTAGGCTCGTACTTGTCAATGTTGGAGACTTTGAAGTTAGGGGGCCATTGAATGGCCCTGAGATGTGGAGTGAGCGCTGATACTCCGCACGTGTCCTCCTGTCGACGATGTTGATGTCGGTCCCAGGGAGGGGAGTCGTTGATGTGGTGCCTTGACCGTCCATGGGTCGTGCCACCAATTGAAGTCGTTGCCGACTCAACTCTAGTGGCCTGACTTCGTGCTGGGACGCCGTGATCCTGGTCATACTCTTCTCGACGTCGAATCTCGTTCTCGTGTCGTTGATCGCGCGAAGAGTTGATGGAGCTCCGTGCATCTCGCCGACTATTGATGGCATGTCGTAGGTCGCTCGGTGGATGGGCGAGAGGTAGAAGATGATTAGCTACCCGAGTGAGCAGCCGTCGATAGCCCTCGGTGTCTGGAGTTCGGGGGAGGCCATCGGCTATCCGAGCCAACACTCCATCGACCTCGCTCGGTGTGTTCACGGCTCGGACAAAGTCAGGGTTCAAGTTTCGTCCGAGAAGAGGGTTCTCTCGGCGTTGTCTCGCTTCCTGTTCGGCCTGCTCTTGAGCTTGCTGACGATCGCGTCGTCGGGAATTTCTTCTTTCTCTGAAGACCCGTTCTTTTGGGGTTTCTCCCATCTCCGAGATCTCATCTCATGATACAGGCTGCGCCGGGTCCCGCTCTCTGGCTTTGTGATGTCGCCGAATATTTCGGCGTCGGTTCCTTCGTCGGCGAGATTCCCGCTGAAGAGGTTCTTCTCCCGGCGCGGTTAGTTCATCGTCAAAGATGGGGGTTGATTCCGCTCTTCCCCCGATAAAGAGGATGTCGGGGTAGAATGGAACCGTCGTAGTGACAAGCTTCTTCCTGTTCTCCTATGAGGGCGGAGATAGCAGAAGAGCAGCTTGATGAGCCTTTACCTCATTTGCTTCCTTTTTCCTAGTGATCCATGTCTATTTTTCCGTAGAAGAGGTGGACAACGGAGTTCTCCGGGTAGACGGATCCTCTGTTCCTGGCTTGCAGGAGGTAGTCTTCACTCGGAGCGCTGGAGGTTGCGCTTTTTCCTGCTTTGCTCCGACTTTCCTAGAGATTGTTGAGGAAGGCTTTTTCTCCGATGGATCTGCGATGCGATGTAGAGTTCCTTCTTCGTCTGCCACGGACGAAATGGTTCCGATGCAGAACACGGATCTAGGGCAGAGGATAATCTTATGCTGAAAAGTGATGGCCATTGAGCTAGCTTGGATCAGTGACACACCCCCTACCTGGCGCGCCAGCTATCGGTGTTTTGGGTCCGACCATGCACCCAGGGTTGCCCCTCGAGGTGCTTTTGGAGTAGGACGGTGTTACCGACTGTAGCTCAATGGTTCGTGCTAGATGCACGAGAGAGTAGACGATTTTGCACAGGTTCGGACCGCTTTGAGACGCGTAACACCCTACGTCCTGGTGTGGATCTTTTATGGGGTGGGTTACAGAGGAATTCTCTAGCACGAGGGATGCTAGAGAGCTAGGTGGATGACCGATGAATGAGATGAAGATAATTTTGATGGGGTGCCCCCTAGGCCTTATATACTCGACTGTGGGGCGATACATGCTGATATGATAACAACGTGAGCCTAAGTAATAGTGAACCGACTGAGCCTATCTTCCTATAATTCTGCCGACTCATCGCCATTCAGTTCCGACGCCTGAGGACGCAGCGCGGGAAAGTCGGGCTGCTGCTGTGGATGTTACTCAAATCTATTGGGCCGTTTGGGCTCGAGTTGATCTGATCTCGTGTTGATCCAATCTGCCGAAAGTTCTTCCCCTGGCCCACGAAGGGATGGCCTTGCGAAATAATGGGCCTTAGGCCCTTCGCGAGGCCTTCTTGCCTTCTAGTGGACCCGGGTATATTTGTCCCCCACACCTTCCAATATCGTGTAGCACCGGCTAATCGGATTATCATGCGCGGGATAGACATTTAGCCGCGCGCCGACGAGATCCCTGTCGTAGGCGCAAGCGCTATGGGCAGCCTCAGGCGCGAGGTAGGTGAGGCATGCCTAGCCGTGCGATTTCATTATATCTATGTTCCAATTATTTTGTTATTTTATTTATGTTCATGTCAAGATCATTAATGTTAATTGGAACATGGAGCTTAACTTGAGAAACATGTGCCAGCACAAGGAAGGAATGGGACCCCTTGGCTAACTAATTAGGAAAGCTAGTGGAAGACTATCTTACCCGAAAGGGGCAAGGGTAGTAGGGGAGTTGCATGCAGGGAGGTTCTCGCGTTGATTTTGCTGCGATGGTGGTCAGACGAGGGATTCTTGCAAGTGCTCTTCCCATAAACTGTAGTGGGCTTTCGGAAGCTAATGGAACTTTGTAAAGGCCTCGTAGTGTTGCCCTGCCTCGCTTCCTTGGTAGAGGTGTATGGGAGTCACGATCCCTTGGCAGATGGGTAACATGACTTGTGGGTAAAGGGTATAACCTCTGCAGAGTGTAAAACTGGTATACTAGCTGAGCTCACGGTCATGAGCAGCTCAGGACTCTCGTATGATTAATTTATGTAACTTAAATTCAATTTGCCATTTGCATTTGCATGGGATTATTTATTAATTTTGTTCTATTATTAATTATGGTTTGGTATTTACTTACACTTAGTAACTGCTAATAAAATTTGACCAACTTATTAAAAGCAATGCTCAGCTTTAACCCCTATTATTGATTAGCCTTACACATCACATGAACTCCCACCTTTGGTGAGTTCATGCACACTAGTTTTCCCACAACTTGTTGAGCTATGATCATGTGTGAGCTCACCCTTGCTGTCTCACACCCCCCACAGGAGAAGAACAGGTGGTTCAGGAGGAGCCACACAACGAGGAGTTCGATCTGATTTAGGTGGCGTCGCCCAGTTGACTTATTGGCGCCAAGGATGGATTTAGTTCGTTTATTATTTCTCTTATGTTTTTGTAAGACTTTCGCTATGTAATAAGTACTCTGATGTTATTGTGACATTTATCTCTATACACTCTGTTATTATATATGTTGTCTTCTTTGGCGCATGTATAAGATGCACCCGCCTTTGTCCTTTAAAGCCCGGGTGTGAAAGAAGTGGTATCAGAGCAAATGTTGACTGTGGAACAAAACCTAGATAGAAATGGATAAAACCCTTACCTACTTACCTTACTCTGATTCATTCCATACTTATCTTATCTTGATCCTGTCTCACCTTTTGCTGTCATACTTTGATTATTCTTATCTCTTCTACTCTAAGACAAGATGTGTTTCACACCTTGGAATCCTACATTTATGACATTCTTAAGAGATAGGGAGCCTAAGACGAAATTAAAACTATTTTCTCTATTTAAAAATGTTGGTTGATTTGTTCTGATGATAAATGCCTGATTTGCTTCTTTGATTGATTAAGATATTATAAATGGACATCTTAGCATGTACCACCATAAGGTAATGAATTAGCTTTGGTAGGTAAAACATTAATCTGCTTAGCTAATAAATCCCCCAAACTAACATCCCTCGTAATTACCTGCCTTGTCTACAATCATTTCTCTCTTACCATATGTTTCTAACTCAGATGGTCAATACTAGGAACGAAGGAGGAATTGATTTACCTGCCAACCCATTCAACTGGAGGGTACTTAGACAGCAACAACAGCAAGCCGAGATGAATCCTCCGAATCCTCCACCAGCCGGAGTTAACCCAGCAGTTGTAGCTCAGATGAGGATAATGCAATAGATGGCAGACACCATGGCGGATATGCACGCACAGATGCGGCAAGAACGCCAGGAGATGCGCTAAGAGCGAGAGCATATAAGCCAGGAGATGCGTCAAGAGCGAGAGGAGATACGCTAGGAGAGAAGGGCGCAACAGCAACAACAACAGCAACAGTAGTAAGCACAACTGCCACCACCACCACCACCAGTTCCACCCTAGGACAAGCACCGGGAGTTCATGAGCCATAAGCCACCGACATTTGCTAGCTCTCCTGATCCACTAGACGCGGATGATTGGCTGAAGTCTGTAGAGAAGATGCTGAATATTGCTCAGTGCTCTGACCGAGAGAAGGTTCTATATGCTTCTGGTCGTCTAACAGGTCCTACTGCTGATTGGTGGGATTCATACACTGCTGCCCATGATGTTGCCGATACTATCACATGAGTGGAGTTCTCTACTCAGTTCAGAAACTATCATATTCCTGCTGGACTGATGAAGATTAAGAAGGAATTTCTGTCACTGAAGCAAGGGAGCATGTCAGTCAGCGAGTACCACGATAAATTCATTCAGCTCTCTAGATATGCTCCGAATGAAGTAGCTGAGGATGAGAGGAAGTAGGAGCACTTTATTGAAGGACTCAATGGACCTCTACAGTTTGCTCTAGTGGCACATACATTTCCATCATTTCAGAGGCTGCTCGACAAGGCCCTAGCTATTGAACACAAGCGTGTTCAGCTGGGGGATCTAAAGAGTAAGGCTATATCCCAGGGACAGGGAAGCAGCAGTGTTCGTCCTTGCTACAATTCACCCTAGGGTACACCTGTTCGCACTGGAGGAGGCCAGCGCCCAGCTCAGCACTCACCTCAAAGGACTCCACCGACTCGTCAGGCTACCCCCACTGGCACCCCGACGAAATTTTCAGGACAGAGTGCAGGCACTACTTGCTACAAGTGTGTGAAGACTGGACATTATGCAAATATTTGCCTGTTGGGGCGAAGGCAAAGGCGCCACCCTTCGCTCGAAGCCTTCGCTGCAGCAGCTGAGCCAACAGAAACAAAACAGGCCGGGACACCCTTCGCTTGTTCCGCACCAGACGAAGACCGGCGACGAAGGGCATCCCACAGTGCGGCCTCGTCCAGCTCAGAGGCCCACATGCGATCCGGCCCATCGTAACGGGCCCCGCGTGGCCGCCGTGCGTTACGGGCCTAATTTGTAAAGGCATCCCTGTAATTACGGTCTGTAACCCCGCTTTATGGGAATATTCTAGGGATAACCTAGGTAGCTGAGGGCACATGCGTCCTTAGCTCAAGGCGCTGCGTGCTCAGGTACCTATAAATACCCCTGCACAGTGCCCGTGAGAGGCCAGATTAACAGAGCTTTTGCCATCTAGCGCGAGTGCCCTGTTAACGTCACTGTTCACCCTTGTTGGATCCCCTTGCAACTGAGAGCAAGTTCCAACATTTGGCGCCCACCGTTCGTGCTACGAGAAAACCACCCGCGATGGCACCCAAGAGAGCTAACCCGAAGGCTGACGAGGCTGCGAAGGCAGCACTGCTCGCCGCAAGAAAGGGCAAGGCCCTCGCCCTCACCCAATCCACCCACCAAGAGGCCACTGAAGACGATGTTCCTCGCGCCTGCGAAGACGACACCCTCCGCACCTGCGACCCTGAGGGACAACCGCAGCCACCCTCAGGCTTCGCACCACCGGAGGGCGCGGACCTCACCGAGGACGGTGAAGTCCTCGGTGTCTCAGCAGAAGAACAGCTATAGCTGCGCGCCCTGCGCCTCAAGAACCGCAATCTCCAGAGGCAGAAGGAGATACTGGAGGCCAAGCGCCAGCGTGTGTCCGCACTAGCCAAAGTGCGGCAAATGATACGCGACGAAGAGCAGAAGGCCCAGGAACTCGAGCGGGAGATTGCGCTGATGCAGCGCGAAGGCCACCTCGGCCTGCAGCACGAGTCACCCCTCCAGCAGCGCGCTCAACTCGAAGACACTCGCGAAGGCCACCTCGGCCTGCAGCATGGGCCACCCCTGCAACACCGCGCGCAACCGGAGGACCCGCGTTTCCCCCAACGCGACCACACCTTCCCACACGTCGCGCCATTCCAAGGGGTCAACTATCTCGATGAGCGAAGTCCCCTGGCGCCACATCTGCAAGTGACGCCTTGGCCAACTAACTTCCGGGCAGGGACCTATCCCATGTACAACGGCAGCACCGACCCGGCTCAATACATAATGAGTTATCAGGTCGCCGTTGCATCTTCCGGAGGGGACGACGCCACAATGGCGAAGTCTTTCATCATCGCCCTCGAGGGCCCAGCACTCACCTGGTTCACCAGGTTGCCTCCGCTGTCCATTGATTCCTGGAGAAGTCTCCGGGACAAGTTCCTGCTCAACTTCCAAGGGTACCGCCCAGACACTGACGCCCTGGCCGAACTCTCGCTCTGCAAGCAGCTGGAAAAGGAGACTCTGAGGGAGTATTACCGCAAATTTTTAACACTCAAATCACAGCTGCCCTCAGTCGATGACCAGATTGCCATCCACTATGCTATCAGTGGCCTTCGCTCCGGCGTCCTTTACAGCCACTGCATCAGAGATCCGCCAAAGAACCTCCAGGAGTTATATCAGCTGTTTGAAAAGTACGCCAGATCCGAAGAGCTCCACCAACGCAAGATTGAGTCCCAAAGGAAACCAAAAGATGCTCCACAGTCCAGCCGCACGTGGGCAAGGACTCCGCAGCCAGACTCCGGTCGAGACGGCCGCAATCAGCAGCAAGTGCACAACATCACCAACCAGCATCCCGCTGCTGACCCCCCTCGTCGCCAGGAATATCCCCCCCAGGGCCGTGGAAATGGCACTCGTGGTAGGGGCCGAGGGCATGCGCAGCCGCCGCGCCGATTCTACTGCCTCTTCCATGGCGAAGATTGCGCCCACCAAACCAAAGACTGCCCCGAAACGAAGGCTACCAGAGACAGAATGGCACGGGCGCAGCCAGCCGACAACCCCAGAATTGTCGCGCACAATTACCAGCAACCCCCTCCACCATATATCCACGCTCTCGCCCTGCATCCACCGCACCACGCTTACCAACACCATCAGGAAGTACAAATCGTACCTCCTCCACCCCCACCACCACACCAGCAACATCAAAACATCCCCCATGCCCCAAAGCAGGAAGACTTCGCCGATCAACCATATCGCGGAGTCATCCACATGATAACTGGGGGGTCCAGCACTGACTTCGACACCAAGCGGCAGAAGCGGGACCACTACCGCAGCATCAACCATGTCGCCGTCACGGGCCGAGTCGTGCAGACAAAGTGGTCCCACATACCGCTAACCTTCGACGCACGGGACGTCGACCTGCGCAGCGCCCCCCACTGCAACGCCATGGTTATCAATTGCAGCGTGGCCGGCTGGGACCTGCACAAAGTCCTAGTTGACAACGGCAGTCAGGCGGACATCATCTTCCTCCACGCCTTCGATCGCATGGGCATAAGCCACAGCCTGCTTAAGCCTTCGGACAACCCGTTGTATGGCTTCGGCGGCAAGGGCACCTTCCCCGTCGGCAAAATAGAGCTGCCTCTCTCCTTCGGTGTAGCACCCAATGCCCGAAGCGAGCAAATAACCTTTGACATTGTGGACATGGTATATCCTTACAATGCCATCATGGGCCGGGGCTCCATCAATAAGTTCGAAGCAGCCATTCACGGACTGTACCTATGTATGAAGATACCAGGTCCGTTAGGCGTCATCACAGTCTTCGGCAATCAATAGACTGCGCGCAACATAGAGCGGGACTTCGTGCCCGGTCAAAGAAACGTGCACTGCCTCACGGCCCAACGCGAGGTCCCCGCGCCTGCCAGCCCAACCAATAAGCAGCACGACAAGGCACAGCTGCAGAGCAACGACGGGACCAAGACTGTCCCCCTCGACCAGGCCACGCCCAGGCAGACAGTCATTATCAGCGAAGACCTTACTTCGCATGAAGAAGAGAAGCTCCTCTGCTGCCTGTCCAAGAACAAAGATGTCTTCGCCTGGTCGGCCCTCGATCTGGTCGGGGTTAGCCGTTCAATAATTGAGCACAGTCTGGGAATCGACCCTTCGGTACGGCTGAAAAAGCAGCGGCTTCGCAAGATGTCCGACGAGAAGACGGAGGCCGCCAAGGCAGAAGTGCACCGCCTCCTGGAAGCCAAATTCATCGAGCCGGTGGCTTACCCCACATGGCTCTCCAATGTCGTGATGGTGCAGAAAAAGAGCGGGAAGTGGCGAATGTGCATCGACTTCACCAGTCTCAATAAAGCCTGCCCAAAGGACAATTTCCCGTTGCCGCGGATCGACAAAATAGTCGATAGCGCGGCCGGATGCGAGGTCATGTCCCTCCTCGATTGCTTCTCCGGTTACCACCAGATATACATGAAGGAAGAAGACAAGGCTAGCACCAGCTTTATAACACCCTTCGGCACATATTGCTTCATCAGAATGCCGGAGGGACTCAAAAACGTCGGGTCCACCTTCTCCAGGCTTACCAAAACAATGCTCGAAGGGCAAGTTGGCAGAAACATATTCACATATGTAGACGACATTGTCGTCGCCAGCAAGAGCAAGGAGGACCACCTCGCCGACCTCGCCGAAACATTCGCGAACATGCGAGACGCACAACTCCGCCTAAACCTGGAAAAGTGCGTCTTCGGCGTTCGCCAAGGCAAAATATTGGGCTACCTGGTATCACACCGCGGCATCGAGGCCAACCCAACCAAGATTCAGGCCATCTTAGACATGACGCCTCCGCAGTCCGTCAGGGACGTCTAGCGCCTGACAGGCAGATTGGCCGCTCTCAACAGATTCATCTCCAGGTCCGCCGAGCGAAGTCTCCCCTTCCTCAAGACACTCCGTGGTGCAAAAGACTTCGCCTGGGGACCAGAGCAGGCGGCGGCCTTTGCCTCATTAAAACAGTACCTGACAGAGTTGGCCGTCCTTACCAGCCCCGACCCCTCGCTCCCCCTGCTGCTCTACGTCGCGGCTTCGCCACATGCGGTCAGCGCGGCACTAGTGCAGGAGCAGACTGTCGAGGGCGTGGTCCGGCAGTGCCCCGTGTACTATGTCTCCGAAGTGCCGACACCGTCCAAGTGCAACATGACAGAGCTGGAGAAGATTGCCTACGCAGTCGTCATGTCGTCGCGCAAACTGCGCCATTACTTCGAAGCATTCAAGGTCCGAGTCACCTCAAACAGGGGACTCGGCGAATTATTCAGAAACCCGGAGGCATCGGTGAGGATTGCCAAGTGGGCGGCCGAACTCTCCGGCTACCACATCTGCTTCGAGCCCAGGACAGCTATCAAGTCTCAAGTCCTGGCAGACTTCGTCGTCGACTGGACTGGGCCAACAACACAGCCAGACCCGTCCGCAGAGAAGATTTGGACGATCCAATGCGACGGCGCATGGTGCCATGCGGGGGCAGGCGTCGCTGCAGTCATCACCTCACTAGTCGGGGTCAAGCACAGATATGCAGCACGACTCAGCTTCAATCTGGAATCCGACAGATGCACAAATAATATAGCAGAATACGAAGCAGTCATCCTCGGCCTCCGCAAGCTAAGGGCCCTCGGAGTCACCACCTGCATCATCAAAACAGACTCCAAGGTAGTTGCCGGCCAAGTCGAGAAAGACTATGCAGCAAAGGACCCCGCGCTCATGCAGTACCTCGCGGCCATCCGAAGTCTCGAGAGGCAATTCAAGGGGTTCACCTTGCAGCATGTGGATCGGGCCAAGAATGAAGAGGCTGACGCATTGGCCAAGGCTGCCGCTAGGGGCGAAACTCTGCCCTCCGACGTGTTCTTTCATGTCATCGGCACGCCAGCCGTCCGGAGCCCCGAAGGGCTCCAAATAACCAATGACAGTGAGGGCCACCGCATAGTCAACCTTATCATGACCGAAGACTGGCGGGCACCAATAACCCTGTTCCTACAGGGGTATTATCATCCAGCCGACACCAGTGAGGCCAAGCGCCTCAGACATCGAAGCCGAGACTTCGCGCTGATCGAAGGCCAACTCTACAAAAAAGGGGTCAGTCAGCCAATGCTCAAGTGCGTCACCGAAGCCGAAGGCATGCAGATCCTACGTGAAGTCCACAGTGGCACGTGCGGCTCACACGCAGGGCCAAGGGCCCTAGCTGCCAAGGTGATCCGCCAGGGCTTTTACTGGCCCGCAATGATCTGCGCCGCAAATCGGGTCACACGGTCCTGCGAAGCCTGCCAGAAGTTTTCTCCTCGGTCAGGCAGCCCTCGCAGTATACAAAGCTGATCGCCCATACATGGCCTCTCCAGCGCTGGGGCCTGGACATTGTCGGGCCCCTGCCCACCGCTCAGGGGAACCTTAAGTTCGCCTTCGTCGCCGTCGAGTACTTCACCAAATGGATCGAGGCGCGGGCTGTTTCTACAATAACATCAAAGACTGCCCAAAAATTCTTCTGGCAGAACATTGTTTGCCGCTTCGGAGTACCGTCCGAACTAACAGTTGACAACGGCAAGCAGTTTGACAACCAAGACTTCAAGGATTTTTGTTTCTCCATTGGCACCAAGCTTGCCTTCGCCTCAGTCTATCATCCGCAGTCCAACGGGGTCGTGGAACGCGCCAACGGGAAAATCTTCACAGCTGTCAAGAAAATGCTCCTTGATGAAAAAAGGGCAGATGGACCGATTTGTTACCTGAGGCAGTCTAGGCACTAAACACAACTGAGTGCAGGGCGACCGGGTTTACTCCCTTCCGCCTTCTATACGGATCGGAGGCCATGACCCCGCAAGAAATAAAGCACGGGTCCCCGCGAACAGTTCCGTCAGCCATCCCCGACGTGGACGAGCCAACTTCAAAGGATCTCATTGACGGAGACCGAGTCTTCGCCCTACAGGCCCTAAACAAATACCAAGCCCAGACCAAAGCATGGCGCGACCACTCAGTCATCCCGAGGGAGTTCAACGAGGGGGACCTCGTACTCGTCCGAACAGCTCGGACAGAGTCCAAGGGCAAGCTGGAGCCCAGGTGGGAGGGCCCCTTTATAGTCAAGACAAAAGCTTCCCCCAGCGCTTACAGGCTCACAACGCCAAACGGCGAGGACCTGGAGCACTCCTGGAACATCGACAACCTCCGCAAATTTTTTGTTTGACTCCTCAGGGCTGATTTCGCCCTTGTAATTCGCAAAAACAATCTTGTACCGGCCCGCACTCTTTTCCTCCCGGGGGGTGAGGTTTTTAACGAGGCGGAGCCATGTAATATATGTGTGAAAAATCCCCCGCAAAAACATGCGTCGAAAAAAGACCGCGACGACGGTCTTCGACATTCGACCAACACGAGGTCACCGCGAGGCTAAGCGCTAGCCACCCTCGCGTGCGACAAATCCGCGCAGAAGTCGCCTAAGGGTGCAGCCGGACCAGCACAACAAGTGCGAAAAAAATCGAAGTCTATCGCAAAGACTATCCGCGCAGAAGTCGCCTAAGGGTGCAGCCGGACTAAGCACAACAAGTGCGAAAAAACCAAAGTCTGTCGCGAAGACTATCCACGCAGAAGTCGCCTAAGGGTGCAGCCGGACTAAGCACAACAAGTGCGAAACAACCAAAGTCTACCGCGAAGACTATCCGCGCAGAAGTCGCCTAAGGGTGCAGCCGGACTAGCACAACAAGTGCGAAAAAACCAAAGTCTACCACGAAGACTATCCGCGCAGAAGTCGCCTAAGGGTGCAGCCGGACTAGCACAACAAGTGCAAAAAACCGAAGCCTACCGCAAAGACTGTCCGTGCAGAAGACACCTAAGGGTGCAACCGGACTAGCACAACAAAGGCAGAAACGACAACATCAAACCGTCCGCGCCAAGACCAACTATAATCACACCAGCACAGCACAACAAAACAAACCAGACAAAGTACACAACGCCTTCGCACACATATACAAGCGAGGGCACACAACTTCATCATACAAGCCTCTACATATACAAGCGAGGGCACCACACTCTACATCGGCTCAACCTTAGGAATAATTCCCATCTCCCTATAATTAAATAACATTATCCTAAGCTCCTCACCCGCAAAAAGACTTCGCAGTTCCCCTTCACCTGTATTCACGGCGGCTGGCAAAGACAACAGTTCCTGCCAGCCAGCCCCACTCACACGAAGCCGAGCCCCCTCCGCCCCACTAACTCTACGTTTCGCAACCGCCCTTCGTCGTCGTCGCCCGGTGCTAGGACCTGGCACATCTCCTGCGTCCGCGACATGCGGCGAAGCCTCCGCCACAGCCACATCCAAGGCCGCAAAGTAGTCCAAGTCCTCCTCCGATGACTCCTCAGTCCACTCAACCGAGCTCCCAGAGTCAGCACAATCAAAAAACTCAGATGCATATCCACCACATTCATTACCATCTTCCGCGGTCGAAGCCGCCAAAAATTTAGTAGTAGCGGTTGTGTGCGCAGGCCCAAAATCTTGAACCTGCGCAGCAACCAAAATTCAGCAATATATACAAATTTCTCCGACCCTCTACACCCACTACGCCACCTGCGACGGCCCTGACGTTGCGGGAGCCTCCGCCGTTGGCTCTGACGTTGCTTCTGCTGTTGTCTCCGCCGCCACCGCTGCGGGATCTTCAGCACTCGGCGCAGCAGCTGCGGAGGCATCAGGCGCGCCTTCGGCGACCTCTGGGGGCAGGTCTTCGCCGGCCGTAGCGGATGCGGGGGCACCCGACGCGTCTCCCGCAGTCTCCGGGGTCGGCTCCAGGGCGACCCCAGACACGGCCTCCGCCGGGGTCGGCTCCGGGTCAGACAGCATGCTGTTCAACGCCCCGAAGTCGTCGACCCTCTCGCCGCGCGCCGCCTAAGACAAAACACACAAAATTCATCAAGCACACACACAGCCTACGTCCAACAAACACCAAACAAACGAAAACGTTACCTGAGCCCTCGCCGTCTCGGCCCGCTCCCTGACCACCTCGCGACCATGCGGACCCCACATCCGGTCGTAGATAGCTCCGGCGGATTCCTTCACTACGGGGTCCTCAACCTTAAAGATATCTTGCTCAAAATCTTCATCGACTTGGTCGAAGACCTCGAAGTGCCGGCACCCTTCGCGGGAGAGCGCGTTCATCGCCCCCTCGCAGGTGACCAGGGAGGCATACGCCATAAACCCCTCCACGACAGTGGGGAGTGCCTGCAACTCCTCCTGCACCCACTCCAGGCAGCGAAGTCCGGGCTCTCGGTCCGGCACTTCGAAATCACCGGTCCCCGCGCCCAGCCCACGGTATGTATCTATAAGCAGTTGGCGCGTCCGCTCTGCCTCCGCGCGTGACGCGGCCTCGGCCCTCTCCACGCGGCTCTCCAGGGCGGTGAGCCGCTCCTGCAGCTGCTCGGCGCGCTCCCTGGCAAGATTGCCCTCTGCCCGTGCCAGGTTGGCCTCCGCCTGCGCAGCCTGCGCCTTGACAAGGGCCTCGTTGGTCTCCCTCCTTTCCCCCGCCAGCTGGCGTCGGAGGGCAGGCTTCTCTTCCTCCAAGGTGGCCACCTTGTCCGCCAGCTTGCGACACTTGCTGTCGGCGGCCGATTTTTCACGGACGGCGTCAGCATGTTGTGTCCGAAGTCTCTCGACTTCGGCAGCCACAGCTGCCGTGAGGGCCCCTGACGCAGTGCGGCTGGCGAAGTCAGCCACCTGTAGAGCAATCGTAAGACCGCGGCCCCAGCAAGCCGATATAAAAAAAGGGACGAAGTCCAGCTCAGCGGACCTGACTTAGCGCCTCTGTCACCTCCTTCAGCCGGCGGGACGCAGCGCCCGCCTCATCCATGACAACCGCGAGGGCCGACACCTCGCCTCCGGCGCTAAGAGCCCCGCCCTTCGCCTTCGGCACTGCGGCAGCCGTCGTGGTCGCCGCGGCAGGCGCAACCATAGCAAGTTGGCCTTCGCCCGACCCTGCGACGTATCAACGAATAAATTAAAAAAAATAAATAAATAGAGCCAACGACTTACCACCGAGATAGTCGTCCACACTAATATCGGTGGCGAAGTCGGCGACACGTTTGCCCGACAACGGCAACGCTCGGGCCGCCTTCGCGACCTCCGCCACTCCGCTGGACGGCAGCACCGCCTTCGCCGATTTTGAGCCTCCGGCGCCTGCCGTTGCCTCCGGCGCCTTGCTAGATGCAGGGACGCCCGACTTCGCCGCCAGCGGCGGCCGGCCTCTGCCGGGGGCCGCAGCCTTCGCAGCCCCCCGCTGCCTCTTCGGCCTGGCTTCAACGAGCCAGACAGCCGCCTGGCGCTTCTGTGCAGCTCCCTGGCGATCCTTGTCCATCACTGCTGACACAACAGCAGCAATATTCCACCTGTAAGGAAAAACCCTCCATTCACGAACCATGCGAGATGTAAAAAAGTCCTCGCCAGCCGCGCGGGGGATAGGAACATTCCTAGGCCAACAACCCCCGGTAACCCTCAGCATCCGAGCCGAAGACTCCCGGAGCTCGGGTGAAGACATCCTTTCCCCCGGGGCCGCGCACGTCCTCATCAACTCTCTAGCAAAACCATCAGAAACCCCAAGTCCTCCCATAGCAGTACCTAATTTTCTCTTTTTAGAGGATGGGGCGGCCGCCGGCGCAGGGTCGTCTCCAGTCCCCACCGCCGGCTTCTTCCCACGGCGGTCCACATCGTCTTGACCAGGGTAGCCGTCATATGGCAATTGATTTAATTCAAAAACCCTGTTCAAACGGTCATTCGACCCGCGGATATCCCAGCTGCGCTGGCCCTCTGTCCTCGGCACGTAACGTCCAACGAGCCGCACCGCCCCATCCTCCGCCTCACGCACAAAGGCGGCCGGATCACGGTTTTGCAGATTCAGGGCGAAGGCGGGACTCCGCACCACCCTTCCGCCATGGAAAGGCATCTGGCGAGGGCACACTTCGCCCAACGCCCAGCCATGCGCCAAGGGCCATACCCCGTACGCCACAAATTCATCAACCAAGTCGCGCCCACTGCTCAGGCCGGCGGCGCACCGAAGGGCCCCTTCGTCCACATCCTCCTCAGCCACTTCAAAGGGCGAGTACGCTGAGTAAAAATGAGAACACATCTCGGACACGGGGAGTCCCTCATGGCTTTCGACGGTACCCTCAGCAACGTAAAACCAAAATTCATTCCAGTTGCCCCACTTGTTGCGGGCGTAAGGAACCAACTCGACTACCTGCATCGTGGTTTTGCCGGTCTTCGGCGTGAATGTGCAGGACCCAAACTGAGCAACTTCGTCTCCAATCATCCTCTTCTGCCAGTGCAAACAATAATACTTCGCAAAAACTTCGACCGATGGTTGTCCGCCGTACGAAGTCGTCGCCCAGACATACTTCGACAGAGCCACTATGGCATTCGGTGTCAGCTGATGTATTTGAACGTTGAACCTGCGCAGGACTTCGCCAACAAATCGGTGCGCAGGCAAGCGGAGTCCGGCGGCGAAGAACGCCTCGAAAACAACCAACTCGCCCTCCGGCTCGGGGACTTCCTCCGTCCCCGGGACTCGAGCAACTCCGCCGCCAAAGTAACCCAACCGCTGCATATCTTGCACGCGGACCGACGACATCCGCGATACGCCAAAATCAACAGAATCACCGGCGCGCAACTCCTCCGCCATTAAACTACTCAGCGTCTCCTCAGACAAGGCGGCGGCCGGCGGCGAGGGAACGGCCGGTGGTGTAGCGGCAGCGGAAGAAGACGAGGACGGCATCGCTACGTACCGTCGCCGGCGGCGGGCGGTCTGCTTCACTCGAGCCAGATCTCCGGCGAACAAGAGCATGGCGGGCAGACGAGCAGCAAGACGGCGGAAAGGGCGGCTAGGGTTTTTGCGGAGCGCGGAAGGTGAAGCTCAAAAAGCGCCGACCCCCGCCCCCTTTTATAGGCAGGGCGCGGCTCTTCGGGAAACCCGCAATCCAACAGGGCGCGACGCTTCGGGAAACCCACAATCCAACAGTACGCCGTCAATCAACGGTCATATCAAAAACCCCCGCGGAACCACTTCGAGCGAGGGCAGCGTCTCCGCCATCTAGCGACGTCTTCGGCACCAGGTGACTTTGTCGAACTGGTCCCTCGGAGGGCAAATGTTGGGGCGAAGGCAAAGGCGCCACCCTTCGCTCGAAGCCTTCGCTGCAGCAGCTGAGCCAACCGAAACAAAACAGGCAGGGACACACTTCGCTTGTTCCGCACCATACGAAGACCGGCGACGAAGGGCATCCCACAGTGCGGCCTCGTCCAGCTCAGAGGCCCACGTGCGATCCGGCCCATCGTAACGGGCCCTGCGTGGCCGCCGTGCGTTACGGGCCTAATTTGTAAAGGCATCCCTGTAATTACGGTCTGTAACCCCGCTTTATGGGAATATTCTGGGGATAAACTAGGTAGCTGAGGGCACATGCGTCCTTAGCTCAAGGCGCTGCGCGCTCAGGTACCTATAAATACCCCTGCACAGTGCCCGTGAGAGGCCAGATTAACAGAGCTTTTGCCATCTAGCGCGAGTGCCCTGTTAACGTCACTGTTCACCCTTGTTGGATCCCCTTGCAACTGAGAGCAAGTTCCAACATTGCCCACAGAGGATTGCTACTACCCCAGTTTAGAACAAATAGCAGACTCCAGGATCTGGCAAGGGATACTCTATTGCCAGGGTTAATCAAGTCAGTGTTGATGCTACTCCTGATGGTGCCGACATCGCACTTGGTATGTTTTATATTAATGCAATTCCTGCAACAATATTATTTGATTCTGGTGCTACACATTCATTCAGTATTTGCTGATGGAGATATATTTCAAATCTTT
The DNA here is from genome assembly GCA_029449295.1 of Zea luxurians. Classification (NCBI taxonomy): domain Eukaryota; kingdom Viridiplantae; phylum Streptophyta; class Magnoliopsida; order Poales; family Poaceae; genus Zea; species Zea luxurians. Next base: position 11,524,455 of record JAOPSE010000002.1, read on the forward strand.
TCAAAACTTCTCCCATCATATCGTACAGGGGAAACCGCAACCCTGCCCTGAAGAAGGTCCTAAACACAACAACTTCATCTTCTTTCGGCTTCGGAATCACTTCTTGTCACACCCGGTTTTAAGGAACAAAGCCGGATGCATCTCATACATGCGCCAAAGAAGACAACATATATAATAACAGAGTGTATAGAGATAAATGTCACAATAAAATCAGAGTACTTATTACATAGCGGAAGTCTTACAAAATAAAAGATGAATATAGCAGGAACTAAAATCTATCCTTGGCGCTAGAAAGCTAACTGGGAAACGCCACCTAGATCAAGTCGAAAGCCTCGGTGTTAGGCGGCTCCTCTTCGACCACCTGTTCTTCTCCTGTGGGGGGGTGTGAGACAGCAAGAGTGAGCTCACACATGTTCATCGCTCAACAAGTTGTGGGGAATAATGTGGCATGAACTCACCAAAGGTGGGAGTTCATGAAGTGTAAGGCTGATCAATGAAATAAAAGCTGAAGCTGAGCATAGCTTTTATAAGTTGGTCAAAATTTTATTAGCAGTTACTAAGTGTAAGTAAATACCAAACCTTAGAAATAATAAAATAATCCCAAATGCAATGAAATGACCAATTAAGTTTAAGTTCCATATATTAATCATGTGAGTGTCCGAGCCGCTCATGACCGTGAGCACGGCTAGTATACCAGTTTTACACTCTGCAGAGGTTGCGCATCTTTACCCACAAGTCGTGTTACCCATTTGCCACGGAGTTTATCAGACCCCATCACCTCTACCAAGGAAGCGAGGCAGGGTACCACTACGAGGCCTTTACAAAGTTCCACTAGCTTTAGACTACCCGCTACAGTTTATAGGAAGCTCCAGTGCAGGAATCCCTCGCCTGACCGCCATCGCAGCAAAATCAACCCAAGGACCTCCCTACACTGACCACTCCCCTACTGCCATTGCCCCTTTCGGGTAAGGTAGTCATCCACTAGCTTTCCTAGTTAATCAGCCTAGGGCGTCCCATTAAACCCTTGTGGTAGCACTGTTTTCCTGGGTGGTTCTCCATGTTCCCATTAACATAATGATCTTATCATGAGCAAGAAATAATAAATAGATAATAAAGAGTATAACAATGAGTGATGAATATCTATATACCCAAAGCCACATAAAGCAATAGCATGTACTACCCAAAAATTTAGTAGTAAACCCAGTGGTGAAACAAGGTATAAAGATAGTCAAATCTAGGGTAACCTATTGGGTCCCATCAAAATTAACCTATGTAGATCATTATGATTAATAAGAACATGAATGGGTAAAAGAAGTGATCAAGGGCACAACTTGCCTTCAACGAGCTCCTGCTCAGCAGTCTCTACCAGCTGAACCTCAGGATCCTCTGTAGCTTGTTCGTCTACCCGCATCAATACAATACATACATGGTATAGCAAGAATTAACATCACACCAAACATGTAAATAAAATTCACAATAATAATCTAGACACATAAATGAGATCATAGGAACTAGAATTATTAATTTTGGAGTTATATATTTTAAGTTATGAATTTCCAAAGGTTTTATGCATTTAATATAGGGTTAAGTGAGGAATAAACTTTAATGTGTATTTCATGTAAAAACAGTGGTACTATTTGATAGAGAATAATATTATAAAATTATAGGAACTGGAATGGTCCAATTTGGAGTTCATATGCATTTTCTACAAATTAAACAAGTTTCTGCATTTAAATATGTACTAAAAACTATTTTCTAAATGATTTTACTGGTTTTATTAATTATCTGGACTGGGCATCAATTACAGAAATGTGCAGGGGCAAAACCAAAATTTTCCCAAAGCACAAGTCACAGGCGCATGGAGTGCGGGTTGATTTCTAAGTTTCCCGAGGGCTCTTTAGCAAAGTGGCCAGCGAAGCGGTACCGGCGGATTTTGACCGCCCGATCTAGAATGAAGGGCTCCGATTACACCGAGCCCTATACGAACCGGTACACGATTAGGTTCATCGGATCCGAAATCTATGGCCCCTGGTTACAATTCCCCCCAATCGCCCGATCCCAAAGCTACGCTCCAGATTCGCTGGTGCGAAAGGGTACGCAGGGTCTAATCGTAGCCGTCCACTAACAGATCTACGACTCATAGCTCGTCGCCAAACTCCGGTGAACCGTGGCGGGGCATTTGGTCTACCCGCGGTGGTCCATCGCTGGCCGCCGTCCAAAACTCTACCCAAGGCGCTAGGAAACAATCCGAGGGGCGCAAACCATACAATAGGTGACTACGGAGCAGGGTATGGGCACCTCACCGAGTACTAGAGAGTAGATAGCCCCGGTCGCGGCGAAGTGCGCTCCTCCGCGGCGATCGAATCTTCGACGAGCAATACAGGCCCAAACCGCCCGCGATCCCGCCAAATTACGCGATGCGCAGAACACCCAGACGGTGCCGAAGCCCTACGTAGCTGCCCACGACCACTCGACAGTGTGAACTCGGTTTGACCCGCGGCGGCGCTCTTCCTATCTCTGGTGGCGGTGGCGGCCCTAGAAATTAGGTTTCCGTCGTGAACTCAAGTAGCCGGGGACTAGAGGAAAAGCCAGAGCGGACGTAGCTTTATCACCCGGCACGGTCCGTTGGGTCGTGCGCGCGAGAAACGCGCCGATGGCGTGCCCGCCATGCGCGGTGAAGCTGTTAGGGACGAACCTGACGCGCGGGGGCCACCGTCAGTGCAATAATCCGACGGGCACAGACACTGGCGGAGCGGTCCCACGTGGAAGTGGCAGGAGTTGTGTTGGCGCGCGCGTGGGAGGCAGATGGGCCGAATCACGCGGTTTTGGCCCAACACGACTGTTTTCTTTTTTCTTTTAGTTTTTTTTCTTTTCTCATTCACCAACTTCAATTCAATTTCGAATTTGAATTCAAACTTGTTCCAAATTTACTCCTAAATCATATTGTGAAATTAAAATACCAATTTTGGAAATATAGTATTTGTATTTTATATCATTTCTCTTCTTATTTTAAAACCCTAATTTTGATTTAGGATTTAATCCAACCTTTAGAATTATTATTTTATTATCATCATTCTTATTATTTTATTTAATGCACAAACATATAAAACTCCAACAAAATGCACTTTCTTTTATTTTTTTGTATCATTTATTTTTTTATTAATCACTATTAATTAAATGTGTGCTCTTTTTATGATGCAAATAAGGCATATAAAATGAGGAGACCTCTCTATATTCTTTGTATAAAATTTTGAGTATTACAAATCCTACCCCCTTAACAAGAATCTTGTCCTCGAGATTTAAGAAGATCTAGGGAAAAGATGGGGAAAATCTATGCGAAGCTCTTCTTCTCTTTCCCAAGTTGCTTCATCTTCTCCGTGGTGACTCCATTGTACTTTGCACATCTTTATCACCTTATTTCTTGTAACTCAAGTCAGAGTGTCCAGAATCTTGATGAAATACTCAACATAAGTCAGATCATCTTGAACATTAAGGTCCTCCATTGGTAACTGCTCCTCAGGTACCCTGAGACATTTCTTCAGCTGAGATACATGGAATACATCATGTACATCTGACAGATGATCGGGTAACTCCAGTTGATATGCAACTTCTCCCACTCGCTTTAAGATCAAGAAAGGTCCAATGAAGCGAGGGGACAACTTTCCTTTAACTTTAAATCTCCTCATACCCCGGATCGGTGACACCTTCAGATACACGTGATCACCCTCCTTAAACTCCAGTAGTCTTCTCATATTATCAGCATAGCTCTTTTGTCTGGATTGTGCAATTCTCAAATTTTCTCTTATCATTCGAACTTGTTCTTCTGCCTCTTGAATAAGCTCAGGCCCAAAGAGCTGTCTTTCTCCAGTCTAATCCCAATATAGAGGAGTCCTGCATTTTCTGTCATATAGAGCCTCAGACGGTGACATCTTCAAACTGGCCTGGTAGCTGTTATTATAAGAGAACTCCGCATATGGTAAGCTCTTATCCCAACTTCCACCATGTTTAAGAGCACAAGCTCTTAACATATCCTCCAGCAATTGATTAGTCCTCTCTGTCTGCCCATCAGTCTAGGGATGGTAGGCTGAACTGAAATTCAACTTTGTATCCAAGCTCTCATGCAACTTCTTCCAAAACCGAGAAGTGAACTGTGATCCTCGATCAGACACGATCTTCTTAGGCACTCCATGTAGACAAACTATCCGAGTCATATACAATTCTGCTAGCTTGGCTCCCGTGTAATTAGTCCTCACTGGTATGAAATGAGCCACTTTTGTCAGTCTGTCCATAATTACCCAAATAGAGTCATATCCTGCTGGAGTGCGGGGTAGACCAACAATGAAATCCATACCAATTTCTTCCCATTTCCACTCGGGTATCTTCAATGGGTGCAATAGTCCAGCTGGTCTTTGATGTTCGGCCTTAACTCTTTGACACACATCACACTTAGCCACATGTGCAGCAACATCTCTTTTCAGTCCATACCACCAATACTTTTGCTTCAAATCCTGATACATCTTAGTGCTACCAGGGTGGATAGAGTAATCAGAATCATGAGCTTCTTTCAATATAGTCTCACGAAGGCAATCGATCTCCGGAACACATATCCGATCCTTGAACCATATAGTACCTTGCTCATCCTCCGTGAATTCTGGACCTCTACCTTCCGTAATCAGATCCTTAATCTCTTGAATTTTAGCATCACCCACTTGACCTTTACGAATTTCTTGCTCCAAGGTAGGTTCCAATTCAATGGTAACTCCTTCAGTGTGTGTAACAATTCACAGATTGAGTCTCTCAAAATCTTTTGCTAATTCATTGGATAGCTGGACAACAATAGCGGAGTGAACATGCTCCTTCCGACTCAAGGCATCTGCAACCAAATTCGCCTTGCCTGGGTGATAATGAATCTCCAAATCATAATCCTTAATGAGCTCCAACCAACGGCGTTGCCTAAGGTTGAGATCCTTCTGAGTGAATATATACTTCAAACTCTTATGATCCGTGTACACTTGGCACTTGGTTCCCATAATGTAGTGTCTCCATATCTTAAGTGCGTGCACAACCGCTGCCAGTTCTAAATCATGAGTGGGGTAGTTCAATTCGTGTTTCCGCAACTGACGAGACGCATAGGCGATCACATGTCCCTCTTGCATGAGCACACATCCCAATCCTTGTCCACATGCATCACAATAAATGTCAAATCCCTTCTGTAGATCTGGCATAACCAACACTGGAGGTGACATCAATCTCTTCTTCAATTGATCAAAGCTTTCTTGACATTTCTCATCCCACTTAAATTCTCTGCCCTTCTCCAGAAGCGAGGTCATAGGCTTGGCAATCTTAGAGAATCCTTCAATAAATCTCCGATAATATCCTGCAAGCCCCAAGAAACTCTGAATCTCAGTGACGGTAGTGGGCACGCTCCATTTCATTATCTCCTTCACTTTAGCAGGATCCACTGCTATTCCTCCATTAGAAATGATATGTCCAAGAAATGGCACCTTATCAATCCAGAACTCGCATTTACTGAACTTGGCGTAGAGTTGATTATCTCTTAGCTTCTGTAATACCAACCTCAGATGTTCTTCATGATCACTTTCACTCCTAGAATAGATAAGAATATCGTCGATGAACACCACGACGAATCTGTTCAAATACTCCATAAACACCTTATTCATCAAATTCATAAAATAAGCTGGTGCATTAGTCAATCCGAACGACATAACAGTGAACTCATACAATCCATATCGGGTTGAGAAAGCCGTCTTAGGAATATCCGATGGTCTAATCTTCATCTGATAGTAACCCGATCGGAGATCAATCTTCGAGAATACACTAGCACCTCTCATCTGATCAAATAAATCCTCAATACGGGATAATGGATACTTGTTCTTCACAGTAACATCATTAAGTGATCTATAGTCCACACACATCCGTTGCGAACCATCCTTCTTCTGCACAAACAGCACTGGTGCTCCCCAAGGTGAGGAACTCGGACGAATGTACCCCGCCTCCTGTAACTCAGTTAATTGCTTCTTAAGTTCCTTTAATTCTTCTACAACCATCCTGTATGGTCGTTTAGAAATAGGGGCAGTTCCAGGTAAAAGATCAATGACAAACTCAACTTCCCTATCTGGTGGCATCCCTGGTAACTCCTCTGGAAAGACATCCGGAAAATCTCCAACCACACGGATGTTGTCACCAACAAACTCCTCCGCTATAAAGTATATCGCTCGTTTGGAAGAGGTGGTTACTTCAATTTGAACTTGAAATGTTTCTCCTTTAGGGCTAGTGAGTTCTATAGTACCTCTACCACATGCTATAATGGCCTTTGCCTTCCTTAACCATGACATACCAAGAATCAGATCTATACTGCTGGCCTCTAATATTATAGTCGTAGCTCCAAATTCTCTTCCCATAATGGTTAATGTCAATCTACGTGTCATTTGATTTGCCTCAATAGGTCCTTTAGGTGTGATTACTATCATTGGTTTTCTCATATTTAGCAGTGGTATCTCATTTGTGTTGGCATAACGAGCAGACATGAATGAATGTGTAGCACCAGAATCAAATAATATTGTTGCAGGAATGGTATTAATGTAAAACATACCGAGTATGATGTCAGCACCATTAGGAGTATCATCAACGCTGACTTGATTAACTCTAGCTATAGAATATCCATTGCCAGGAGTCTGTTGCTTGTTCTTAGCTGGTGTACCAGAATTCCCCATTGGACAAGCATTAACATAGTGCCCAATCTGACTGCACTTGAAGCATGTAGGGCCGGTCTTCTGTCCTGTAGGCCTCGTCGGGGTGCTAGTGGGAGTAGCCTGACGAGTAGGAGGTGTCCGTGGAGACCTCTGGGGAGCATACTGAACTGGGTGTGGTCCTCCTCCTAGACGAGTAGGTGTACCCTGTGGCGAAACTTAGCGAGGACGAACACTGCTGCTACCCTATCCCTGTGAGACAGCCTTCCTCTTCAAATCACCCAGTTGAACACGCTTGTGTTCAATAGCAAGAGCCTTATCCAGCAGCCTCTGAAATGATGGAAATGTGTGTGCCACCAGTACATACGGTAGGGGTCCATTAAGTCCTTCAATAAAGTGTTCCTGCTTCCTTTTATCCTCAGCAACTTCATCCAGAGCATATCTGGAGAGCTGAATAAACTTATCTCTGTACTCGCTGACAGACATGTTGTTTTGCTTCAATGACATAAACTCCTTCTTCTCGATCTTCATCAAACCAGCTGGAATGTGGTAGTTCCTGAACTATGCACTGAACTCTGCCCAAGTAATAGTATCAGCAGCAACATGAGCACCAGTATAAGAATCCTACCAATCAGCAGCAGGACCTGTCAGACGACCAGAAGCATAAAGAACCTTCTCCCGGTCTGAGCATTGGGCGATGTTGAGCATCTTCTCAATTGACTTCAATCAATCATCTGCATCAAGTGGATCTGGCGAACTGGCGAAGGTCGGTGGCTTATGGCTCATAAATTCCCGATGCTTATCATGAGGTGGAACTGGTGGTGGTGGTGGAGGCAATGGCACTTGTTGCTATTGCTGTTGTTGCTGGAATTGTTGTTGCAGCTGCTGTTACGCCCTCCTTTCCTGGCGTCTCTCTTCTTGCTCCTGGCGCAATTCCTAATGTATTTCTTCTCTTTCCTAGCGTATCTCCTGGCGTTCTTGCTGCATATGGGCCCGCATATCTTCCATAGTGTCCGCCATTTGCTGCATCATCCTTATCTGAGCTACAATCAGTGGGTCAACTCCGTCTGGTGGAGGATTAGGAGGATTCATCTCTGCTGGTTGTGACTGGAGTTGTCTAAATATCCTCCGAGTGTGTCGTCTGGGAGGTAAATCATTTCCACCACCCCTCCTGGTATTGACCATCTGAGTTAGATACATATGGTAAGAGAAAAGTAGACAAGGGTAGTTACGAATCATGTTGCTTTGGGGGATTTATTAGCTAAGCAGATTAATGTTTTACTTACCATAGCTAATTCATTATCTTATGGTGGTACATGCTAAGATGTCCATATATAATATTTCAATCAATCAAAGAAGCAAATCAGACATTTATCATCAGAACAATCAAACACTATTTTTAAATAGCGAAAATAGTTTTAATTTTATCTTAGGCCTCCTATCTCCTAAGAAGGTCATAAATGTAGGATTCCAAGGTGTGAAATCCATCTTGTCTCAGAGTAGAAAAGGTAAGAATGATCAGAGTAGGACAGTAGAAGGTGAGACAAGATCAAGATAAGTATAGAAAGAATCAGAGTAAGGTAAGTATAGAATGAATCAGAATAAGATTAGTAGGTAAGAGTTTTGTCCATTTCTATCTAGGTTTCGTCCTACAGTCAACATTTCCTCTTATACCACTTCTGTCACACCCGGTTTTAAGGAACAAAGCCGGGTGCATCTCATACATGCGCCAAAAAAGACAACATATATAATAACAGAGTGTATAGAGATAAATGTCACAATAAAATCAGAGTACTTATTACATAGCGGAAGTCTTACAAAATAAAAGATGAATATAGCAGGAACTAAAATCTATCCTTGGCGCTAGAAAGCTGACTGGGAGACGCCACCTAGATCAAGTCGAAAGCCTCGGTGTTAGGCGGCTCCTCTTCGACCACCTGTTCTTCTCATGTGGGGGTGTGAGACAGCAAGAGTGAGCTCACACATATTCATCGCTCAACAAGTTGTAGGGAATAATGTGGCATGAACTCAGTAAAGGTGGGAGTTCATGAAGTGTAAGGCTGATCAATGAAATAAAAGCTAAAGCTAAGCATAGCTTTTATAAGTTGGTCAAAATTTTATTAGCAGTTACTAAGTGTAAGTAAATACCAAACCTTAGAAATAATAAAATAATATCAAATGCAATGAAATGACCAATTAAATTTAAGTTCCATAAATTAATCATGTGAGTGTCCGAGCCACTCATGACCGTGAGCACGGCTAGTATACCAGTTTTACACTCTGCAGAGGTTGCGCATCTTTACCCACAAGTCGTGTTACCCATTTGCCACGGAGTTGATCAGACCCCATCACCTCTACCAGGGAAGCGAGGCAGGGTACCACTACGAGGCCTTTACAAAGTATCACTAGCTTCAGACTACCCGCTACAGTTTATAGGAAGCTCCAGTGCAGGAATCCCTCGCCTGACCGCCATCGCAGCAAAATCAACCCAAGGACCTCCCTACACTGACCACTCCCCTACTGCCCTTGCCCCTTTCGGGTAAGGTAGTCATCCACTAGCTTTCCTAGTTAATCAGCCAAGGGCATCCCATTAAACCATTGTGGTAGCACTGTTTTCCCGGGTGGTTCTCCATGTTCCCATTAACATAATGATCTTATCATGAGCAAGAAATAATAAACAGATAATAAAGAGTATAACAATGAGTGATGAATATCTATATACCCAAAGCCACATAAAGTAATAGCATGTACTACCCAAAAATTTAGTAGTAAAACCAGTGGTGAAACAAGGTATAAAGATAGTCAAATCTAGGGTAACCTATTGGGTCCCATCAAAATTAACCTATGCAGATCATTATGATTAATAAGAACATGAATAGGTAAAAGAAGTGATCAAGGGCACAACTTGCCTTCAATGAGCTCCTGCTCAGCAGTCTCTACCAGTTGAACCTCAGGATCCTCTGTAGCTTGTTTGTCTACTCGCATCAATACAATACATACATGGTATAGCAAGAATTAACATCACACCAAACATGTAAATAAAATTCACAGTAATAATCTAGACACTAAAATGAGATCATAGGAACTGAAATTATTAATTTTGGAGTTATATATTTTAAGTTATGAATTTCCAAAGGTTTTATGCATTTAATATAGGGTTAAGTGAGGAATAAATTTTAATGTGTATTTCATGTAAAAACAGTGGTACTATTTGATAGAGAATAACATTACAAAATTATAGGAACTGGAATGGTCCAATTTGGAGTTCATATGCATTTTCTACAAATTAAACAAGTTTCTGCATTTAAATATGTACTAAAAACTATTTTCTAAATGATTTTCCTGGTTTTATTAATTATCTGGACTGGGCATCAATTACAGAAATGTGCAGGGGCAAAACCAAAATTTTCCCAAAGCACAGGTCACAGGCGCATGGAGTGCGGGTTGATTTCTGAGTTTCCCGAGGGCTCTTTAGCAAAGTGGCCAGCGAAGCGGTACCGGCCGATTTCGACCGCCCGATCTGGAATCAAGGGCTCCGATTACACCGAGCCCTATACGAACCGGTACGCGATTAGGTTCATCGGATCCGAAATCTACGGCCCCTGGTTACAATTCCCCCCAATTGCCCGATCCCAAAGCTACGCTCCAGATTCGCTGGTGCGAAAGGGTACGCAGGGTCTAATCGTAGCCGTCCACTAACAGATCTACGACTCATAGCTCGTCGCCAAACTCCGGTGAACCGCGGCGGGGCATTTGGTCTACCCACGGTGGTCCATCGCCGGCCGCCGTCCAAAACTCTACCCAAGGCGCTAGGAAACAATCCGAGGGGTGCAAACCATACAATAGGTGACTACGGAGCAGGGTATGGGCACCTCGCCGAGTACTGGAGAGTAGATAGCCCCGGTCGCGGCGAAGTGCGCTCCTCCGCGGCGATCGAATCTCCGACGAGCAATACGGGCCCAAACCGCCCGCGATCCCGCCAAATTACGCGATGCGCAGAACACCCAGACGGTGCCGAAGCCCTGCGCAGTTGCCCACGACCACTCGACGGTGTGAACTCGGTTTGACCCGCGGCGGCGCTCTTCTTATCTCTGGTGGCGGTGGCGGCCCTAGAAATTAGGTTTCCCTTGTGAACTCAAGTAGCCGGGGACTAGAGGAAAAGCTAGAGCGGACGTCGCTTTATCACCCGGCACGGTCCGTTGGGTCGTGTGCGCGAGAAACGTGCCGATGGCATGCCCGCCATGCGCGGTGAAGTTGTTAGGGACGAACCTGACGCGCGGGGGCCACCGTCAGTGCAATAATCCAACGGGCACAGACACTGGCGGAGTGGTCCCACGTGGAAGTGGCAGGAGGTGTGTTGGCGCGCGCGTGGGAGGCAGATGGGCCGAATCACGCGGTTTTGGCCCAACACGGCTATTTTCTTTTTTTTCTTTTAGTTTTTTTTCTTTTCTCATTCACCAACTTCAATTCAATTTCGAATTTGAATTCAAACTTGTTCCAAATTTACTCCTAAATCATATTGTGAAATTAAAATACCAATTTTGGAAATATAGTATTTGTATTTTATATCATTTCTCTTCTTATTTTAAAACCCTAATTTTGATTTAGGATTTAATCCAACCTTTAGAATTATTATTCTATTATCATTATTCTTCTTATTTTGTTTAATGCACAAACATATAAAACTCCAACATAATGCACTTTCTTTTATTTTTTTGTATCATTTTGTTGGGGGCCTTCGTCCTCCGAAGGTCCTCAAAAACATGATTTGACAATGTTTTCCGAGTGGATTATGTGAACAGGTATCTTCGGACTCAGAATTATGAACATGAAGAACTGTCAGGACGAAGCCTGAACCAGACGAAGGGGGATTAAAATGGAGGACGGGTTGATTACCAAGCTCCACGAAGGATGGTGCACAGCCGAAGCTGTGCGCAGGGAAGCTTCGTCGCGATAGCAGAAAGGGGAACCGACTTAAAGATGAAAAGACTACTTGGGCCTTGACAGATTTCCATAAGTCATTGGCAAATGTAATGGACATGAATGTAATTTCACGTAGGCTGTGTCCCGCGTCTATAAATAGATGAACAGTACTCCCGTACTGTTCACGCTGACTTGGCATTTGCTTTTGCGTCACGCTTGTACTTTTGCCTTCCTTCAAGCCGAAGGTACATTTGTAATTTGAAATCATTTCTATTTTTCCATGATAATAAAATAGAAATGATTTTATGATAATGTTTAGATGTTTATATCATATCTCATGCTTTATATAAACCCTTCGTCATTATTTGTTGTACTTACGAAGGTATGTCTCTCATAACCTTCGTCCGAAACTCATTATCTCCTGAAGGGGCATAATGTTTCGAAGGACGAAGGACTTTAACACCTAACACTTTTTATGTTGCCTTGTTCTTAACTCGAAGCATTTGAGAACAAGTCCCCAACATTGGCGCCCACCTCCGGTGAACTCACTTCCACTTCGAGTTTTTTTGAACACCTTCGGAAGCTATAGACCCTCGCTATGGCGCCGAAGAAAGCTTCAGCGACTGGGGCTGCAGCACTGCAACCGCTGGACCCCAACCAGGAGACCGTCTCTCTTCGGGAGGCCCGAAGCCAGAAGAGGAAGGCCGTTAGCCCGACGCTTCAGGAGGATGAACTAGACCAAGAGATCAGGGATATGGAGATGCTTCATCAACAGGTGTAGAGGAAAAAAGAAAAGATGGCCAGGCTAGCTGAGCTGCAAAGACAGATAGACGAAGCTTCTGAAGAAGTACGTCATCTTACCCACGATGAGCAGAACCGAAGGCCTCAACAAAATGACCTTCGTCAGGAGGGCTTCTTCAACGAAGATGACTGGTATGACAATTTCCATCATGGAAATTTTGTTTTCGATGATGCTTCTCCTCTGTCCGCTGAGCTGCAGGCTACACCTTGGCCTCCGTCCTATAAGCCACCCCAGCTTCCCATGTTTGATGGCCATTCAGACCCGAAGCAGTTCTTGATGAGTTACGAAGCAACAGTGTCTTCGTATGGTGGCAATGCTGCAGTCATGGCAAAGTCTTTCGTTATGGCTGTCAGGAGTGTTGCTCAGACCTGGTATTCCTCCCTTCGACCAGGAACGATCACTTCATGGCAAAAGCTGAAGGATATGTTGTTAACCAGCTTTCAAGGATTTCAGACGAAGCCGGTCACTGCTCAAGCCTTGTTCCAGTGCACTCAGGATCATGAAGAATACCTTCAGACGTATGTCAGAAGGTTCTTGCGTTTGAGGGCGCAGGCTCCAACGGTGCCCAATGAAATTGTCATCGAAGCCATGATCAAGGGGCTTCGTCCTGGACCTGCAGCTCAATACTTTGCTAGGAAGGCTCCTCAGACTCTAGAGAAGCTGCTCCAAAAGATGGACGAGTACATTCGTGCCGATAATGACTTTCGCCAAAGAAGGGAGGAGGCCTTCAGATTTTCTGAAATGACCAGGGGCTTCGGAGGAAGATTCTATCCGAGGCATGTCAGGTCCATTCACAACTCCACTCAAAATGATGATAAGGGGAGTCAGCAGAACAGACCGCAGAGCTCCTCACAGGCTTCGGGGCAACAGCAAACTTTCTTCCGGCCACCAGCTCCAAGAGGCAGAGGCGCCAGGGGCTTCGGCGGAAGATTTGGAGATCAATCAAGGAGGGTATTTTGCTTATTCTGTGGTGAAAACAAGGGCCATACCACCAGGATGTGCCATGTTACCATCCAGAAACAAAAGGAACTAGCAGAAGCTGTAGCGCAACAGGGTCAGCCGAAGCAGGTCATGCATACTGCTTCGTACCATCAGCCTTACATCCCGGAATACGTGGGCAACCACCCTGCAGTTTCCGTAGCTTCGGCGAGTCAACCTCAAGCTTCATGGCAACAGCCCCCGCCCCCACCTCCGCTGCAACAAGGCCAACAGCCAGAAGGGAGCCAATATGTTCCGCACCAAAGGGATCTCAGAGAGCAATCTGAAGCTCGCACAGTCAATAGTACTGTGCCAGAGTCGAAGCATATTTATTGACAAATATCCTACTTTGATAGCAGTCTTTTTCGTTTAGTTCTATTTTCTGTGTAATAAAGAACATTTCAGTTTTCATGTAATAGTTTTGTGGTTGGTTATCAGGAAAACCTATCTTCTCCACAGGCTTAAGTTGCTGAAGCTTAATAATTTGCGCTAACAAGGAGGACCTTCGAACTATTAAAAATCCTTTGAAGCAACAAAAAGTCGTTCTAAGGAACGCAGAGTAAGTTGCTGAAGTTACAAAAAGCCGTTCCAAAGGGAGCGCAGTGTAAGTTTTTTGCTCCAAAGACGTTCCTAAGGGAATGCAGAGCATACAACGAAAAGTCAAAGCTGATACCGCCTAAAGTAAAAGGCGAAGAAGCTCCAAAGACGTTCCTAAGGGAATGCAGAGCTTACAGCGAAAAGTCAACGCTGATACCGCCTAAGTAAAAGGCGAAGAAGCTCCAAAGACGTTCCTAAGGGAATGCAGAGCTTATAAATATATTTTGTGTGTATCTTCGGAACAAACGTCATTTGCATAACATAACATCATCACATCATTTTGCATAGCATAAGCATCATACATCATGTTGCATATGGCAAAAGAAGGGGACACAGTATCAACCTTCGAAAGGACGCTTTGAGAAAGTGCAAAATATGCAAAGCCACAAGGGAATACAATGATAATCTCCGGAGTACAGTTTCGGAGAATGCTTTTACGAAGCATGGATGAGCTTCATCAGAGTAATATCGAAATTGTACAGCTTCGGAGAATGTTTTCACGAAGCATGGATGTGCTTCATCAGAGTAATATCGAAATTGTACAGCTTCGGAGAATGTTTTCACGAAGCGCGAATGTGATTCATCAGAATAATTTTAACGGAGAATGTTTTCTTCACGAAGCATGAAAAGAAGGGAAGGTGTTTTTTCGCCGAAGGCTCAAAAATGGTATGTATGTAGAATTTCATGCATCGTAAAGAGTTGAATAATGAAAAGAGATTTGTATATTACATTCAAATGTACAAAATGTTACATAAATCACACTTCAAATGTTTTTCTAATAACACCTAGTCTTCTCTTAATACTACTTCGGCAGCCTCATTTAGAAGTTGTTCAACAACTTTATCCATGATAGCTTCGGCCATTTGTTTAATTTCGTCATCCCCTTTTGTGTGAGGGTCACCAGACGATCCAGCAGGTTCTGAGGGAAGAGAATATTTTTGCATTTTATTACAAACCGCGAGCAAAGTTCAAAATAAAAATTACAACACAATAAGAGCGACTAATTAATACCTATTTGCCCTTCGGCAGTTTCTGTCACTTTCCTAGCATCATGGATGCCTTTTTCACTTCTTTGAATAATTTCTTGCGCCATTTCTCGGCCGCCGTTGTCCCAGACATCAGTAAAGAATTTGCCACCAACCATGCTTGCTTCGGCCGAGGGGTCTTTGATGTCTTCAGAGGATAAGGCAGCTTCGGACTGAGCTAAAGATTTTACATGTTCACAACCTTTCTTCTCCAAGACAGTAGCAACTCCCCTGGCGCCCGAAAAAGCGCAGATGTCACCGCGGCTACTCAGGATTTCCTCGAAGGCCTCTGCTTCGTGACTGATCCATTCTATTGGACCTTCGGGATTGCCTCTTGAAAAATTTTCTTCACTGGAAAATGCGCCCACGTTGGCGAAGCTGGTTTTAATTTTCTTTATGCATTCCATGGATTTTTCGTAGCATTTTTTCTTAGAAGACCGAAGCTCTTCCACGGTTGCTTCCAAATGACCGGCCCATTGGTCGCTGCATTCCCGTCTTGTTTCTTCAAGCATGCGTTCTTCTTTCGCCCGGGCCAATTGCTTCTGAAGATCTTTAATTTCGCGTCTCTGAGCTTCGGCCTGAACCCTTGCAGCAGCTTCGTCCTTTTTTATTTTGTCTACTAATGTAAGCAGAATTTTATCTTTTTCTAGAGCTTCGTTTCTCAGTTTAATAACTTCTGAACGCAAATTGTTGAACGCAATTTCATAGCTCTCATCTTCGGCACTCTTTTGTGCTCTTAATGCGTTGCTTAGGGTTAAGCCCTATACGGAAAAGAATCCATATAAGAATAAAAGAATGAATTATGTATTAAAAAAATTTTCAAGTGTCTAATTCCCATACCTTTAGGCTATTGTACGCAAGACTGTCCGCGAGATCCTCCTTTGTCATAGCACATAATCCAGCTTCGAGCTTTGGGAATCCCATACTTCTAGCCATCTCTCGGCAGACAGATAGTTCTTTATTGTCAGGAAGGCAGTACAGAAAGTCATCTTCATTTGTCCCATTAAACACTACTGCCCCCTTCGGGTATTTTAGCTCTCTGGCATAGTAGTTGGCTTCGTAAGTCTCTTCTTCAGATAATTTCTTCCCCGAAGCATGTCGTACGATGTAATCGCATGTGCTGGAAGGAGCTTCGGGGGCGGCAGTGTCAACTTCAACCAAAGCTGGTTCTGATATTTTCTCGGTCTCCAAAGATTGTTCCTTGGTGGGCTCTGAAGGCCCAGCTTCAGTTTCAGCTTGTTGTTTCGAAGCTTCAGTAGACGCTTCTGCAAGTTCAACAGTCTTTTTTGGAGTTGTGCTTGAAGACTTAATTGTCTCCAAGACATCCAGTACGTTCACCATTCTTTTTCTTTTTGGGGTCACCAAAGGGCCCTTTTGGATTTTTATTGTTTCGACATTTGTTGAAGGACTTAAGATTTCCGATGCTTTCGGCCCTTCAATCTTCGGTTTTTCTACTTTTTCTGCTGAAGGCGCTTCAGTTTTCTCTTCTATCTTCGGCACTGGAGCTGGTTCTGTAGCTTCAGAGGCCAAAGAGACTTCACCAATAAATTTTGGCACTGTGGCCGGCTCAATAAAACGCGCTCGGTGGGTGAGCACCTTCAACTTTTTCCTTTGCGGCGCCGGCTCACTAGTAGCACTCGTGGTAGCTTCTGTCGCAGGAGAAGTATTTTTTCTTTTGCGACCCAGTACCGGATAGTGATAGTCAGGGTAGACAAACCCGACTGCGTCAAATACCCGGTTGAGCCTTTTCTTCTTTCGGCCTCCGAAGGCTGCTGATAACGCAGTATTCTCGGCCTTCGAATATGCCCCAAGCAGTTCGTCACTTAATGTTTCAATGCTTTTCAACCAGTCATCATCAGGTTCAACAAACTTATCCGCATATTTGAATGTGTATTTCAGTCTGACCAGTCCGCCTTCGTCGGACTCTTTGATGGTCTCCTTCGGCATTTCCCACTTTCCTGCAAGTGGCCACACCCTGAAGGCAATATGCTCCTGGACCAAGTCCCTTGTCCCAATGAAAGAGCAGATTACGCCGAAGGCTCTTTGGCATTCCTCGGCTGCTTCGTCCATTTCAACCTTCGGCCTTCGGAGTCCGAAGCGTTGCCAGATGGGGCGCATAATGATACTCTTGACATTTTCTTGCGCTGTTAGGTCATTCTTTACATAGAACCACTCTGTCATCCAGGCTCCGGGCCACCTCTTCCAAAATGTTGGCACAGGGCGGCTTGACCCGGAGCGGGCACCGAAGCTGTAACACCCAAAGTTGTTGTGATATTGTTCTTTCCCCCAGGGCTTCGTCTCATATAACAACTCATGAATGTTGCAAAAGCTTTTAGCATTTGGTTCTAAACCTTGGCTTCTCGCAGCCCAGACAAACAACCCCATTCTTATGATAGCTTCGGGAGTAATTTGATGAAGGTAGACTTGAAATGTCTTCAGGACTTCAACAACAAAGTTGCTTAGGGGGAATCGAAGCCCAGCCTTGAGAAAGCTTCGGAAGATTACGACTTCATCTTCTTCTGGGGTGGGAGAAGTCTTTTCTCCAGCATCAGCCCTCACAATAGATATATCACGAAAATACCTCCCCCTCATATTATCAATATGATTCTGCTTAATAGTGGTTTTCCCGAATACCGTGTGACTTGGCCGCCAGGGTCGATCTTCGGACTCTTCCCCGCCACTTTCTACATCATAGCTGTCGCTGTCACCAGTATCTTCGGACAAACCTTCAAGAATCTCCTTGGTGATTTTCTCCGTATTGGTCTCCGCCATCGCTATAAGGAACCCCAAGTTCTTCTCTTCGTCGAGGCTCAGCTTCGTCTCAGCAGGGATCTTCTTACCTTCAGACATCTTCGGAAACGCTAAAAAACTGTTTTCGAGGCCGAAGCTTCAAAATCAAAAAGATCAGCAAATCTTAGTGCACAAGAGCTAAAAATTTAGTGGGCCGAAGCAGATGGCAAGTGTGCGTACCAAATAAGTTTGCGTTATGATCTTATTTATACTCCCAGGGCGTTGAAAATTGAAAGACCCCGCTTGTCAGTGAATGTTGCTATTCTAGCAAAGGGAAGGTGTTTTTTCGGACCTTCGGCTCAAGGCCTTCGTCCATATCGCAACCTGAATTTATCGTTAACAAATTAATATTGCGAGGGGCTA